>CM075780.1:10553009-11913634 GCA_037974665.1 Ehretia macrophylla
TTGCCCAAGGTGCCGTGGGATTTGGTAATAGAAATGTGATGGATTAGGTTGTCGTCCTTTTCGTTGCTCACGACGTATGATCCAGGACAAAAAAATAGCGCAAAAGAAGAAAAATATCCCAAAACTGATAAAATCTTTGATTTTCGTCTCTGAAAATAGGTGTAGCCTAGCAGGCTGTCTGCCTCCATCGTAGAACTCTCGGAGAGCTTTCCAACGGTATGCTGTGCGCAGCGTAACTCCTTACGGATCAAAAGTTATGGGCACCGGAGCGATGGAGACCTAGTCCTAAGCCCCACGCCCTCGGTTCGCGGGCCCATCCTCTACGTGAAATGAAGTTGTCATGCCCAAGGTGGCATGGAATTTGGTAATAGAAATGTGATGGATTAGGATGTCGTCCCTTTCACGGCACCCGACGTATGATCTGGGATGAAAAACAGCGCAAAAGAAGAAAAGTGTCCCGAAACTAATGAAAACGTTCGATTTTGGGCTTCGAAAAAAGGCGCAGCCGAGCAGGCTTGTTGCCCCCGTCGTAGAGCTCTCGGAGAGCTTCCCAACGGTATGCTATGCGCAGCGTAACTCCTTACGGATCAAAACTTATGGGCATCGGAAAAACGGAGACCTGGTCCCCAGCCCCACACTCTCGGTTTGCGGGCCCAGTCTCAACGTGAAGTGAAGTTGTATTGCCCAATGTGCAGTGGAATTCGGTAATAGAAATGTGATGGATTAGGTTGTCATCCTTTTCGCGGCTCACAACGTACGATCCGGGACAAAAAAAACTGCGTAAAATAAGATAAGTGGCCCGAAACTAATGAACACAGGCGCAGCAGAGCAGGCTTGCTGTCCTTTCGTAGAGCTCTCGGAGAGCTTTCCAACTGTATGTTGTGCGCAGCGTAACTCCTTACGGATCAAAAGTTATAGGCACCGGAGCAATGGATACCTGGTCCCTAGCCCCACGCCCTTGGTTTGCTAGCCCAGCTTCTACGTGAAGCGAAGTTGTCTTACCCAAGGTGCCTTGGGATTCGGTAATAGAAATTTGATGGATTAGGTTGTCGTCCTTTTCACGGCTCACGACGTACGATCTGGGACGAAAAAAGAGCGCAAAAGAAGAAAGGTGTCTAAAAAATGATGAAAATGTTCGATCTTGGGCCCTGAAAATAGGCGCAGCTGAGTGGGCCGGCTGCACCGGTCGTAAAGCTCTCGAAGAGTTTTCCAACGGTATGTTGTGTGCAGCTTAACTCCTTACAGATCAAAAGCTATGGGCACCGGAGCTACGGATACCTGGTCCTAAGCCCGACAACCTCGGCTTTTTCGGGGCTCACGACGAACGATCCGGGACAGAAAAACATTGTAAAAGATTTAAAGTATCCTGAAATTGATGAAAATGTTCCATTTTGGTCTCTAAAAATAGGTATAGACAGGCAGGATTACTGCCCCCGTCGTAGAGCTCTTGGAGAGCGTTCCAACGGTATGTTGTGCACTGCGTAACTCTTTACGAATCAAAAGTTATGGGCACCGGAGCGACGAATACCTGGTGACAAGCCCAACGCTCTCGGTTTGTTGGCCTAGCCTCTATGTGAAGCGAAGTTGTCTTGCCCAAGGTGCCATGGTATTCGGTAATAGAAATGTGATGGATTAGGTTGTCACCCTTTTCGCGGCTCACGACGTACGAACCGAGATGAATAACCACGCAAAATAAGAAAGGTGTCCCGAAACTGATGAAAACGTTCAATTTTTGGCTCTGAAATTAGGCGCAGCCGAGGTCAGCTACCTCCGTCGTAGAGTTCTCGGAGAGCTTTCCAACGGTATGCTGTGTGCCGCGTAACTTCTTACGAATCAAAAGTTATGTGTACCTGAGCGACGGATACCTAGTCCCAAGCCCGACAACCTCGGTTTGCGGGCCCAGCCTCTACGTGAAGAGATGTTGTCTTGCCAAAAGTGCCATGGGATTCGGTAATATAAATGTGATGGATTAGGTTGTTGTCCTTTTTGCGGCTCACGACGTACAATTCGCGACAGAAAAACAGTACAAAAAAAGAAAAGTGTCCCGAAACTTATTAAAATGTTCGATTTTAGGCTTCGTAAACAGGCGCAACAAAGCAGACTTGCTGCACCCGTCGTAGAGCTCTCGGAGAGCTTTCCAACGGTATGCTTTGCGCAGCATAACTTCTTACAGATCAAAAGTTATGGGCACCGAACAGACAGATACCTGGTCACAAGCCCGACGCCCTCGGTTTGCGGGCCCAGCCTCTACATGAAGTAAAGTTTTCTTGCCTAAGGTGCCGTGGGATTCTGTAATAGAAATGTGATAGATTAGGTTGTCGTCCTTTTCGCTGCTCACGACGTACGATCCGAGACGGAAAAAAAGCGCAAAAGAAGAAAAGTGTCCTGAAACTAATGAAAACGTTCGATTTTGGGCTCTGAAAATAGGTATAGCTGAGCAGGATTGCTGCCCCCGTCGTAGAGCTCTCGGAGAGCTTCCCGACGGTATGCTGTGCGCAGCGTAACTCCTTACGGATCAAAAGTTATGGGCACCGGAGCGACGGATACCTGGTCACAAGCCCGACGCTCTCGGTTTGTGGGCCCAGAGTCTTCGTGAAGTGAAGTTTTCTTGCCCAAGGTTCCATGGGATTCTGTAATACAAATGTGATAGATTAGGTTGTCGTCCTGTTCGCTGCTCACGGCGTACGATCCGGGACGAAAAAATAGCATAAAAGAAGAAAAGTGTCCCGAAACTGATGAAAATGTTTGATTTTGAACTCCGAAAATAGGTACAGTCGAGCAGGATTGCTGCCCCAGTTGTATAGCTCTCGGAGAGCTTCCCAACGGTATGCTGTGTGCAGCATAACTCCTTATGGATCAAAAGTTATGGGCACCGGAGAAACGAAGACCTGGTCTTAAGCACGACAACCTCGGTTTGCAGGCACAGCCTCTACGTGAAGCGAAGTTGTCTTGCCAAAGGTATCGTGGGATTCGTTAATAGAAATGTGATATATTAGGTTTTCGTCCTTTTCGCAGCTCACGACGTACGATCCGGGACAGAAAAATAGTGCAAAAGAAGAAAAGTGTTCCGAAACTGTTGAAAACGTTCCATTTTGGGCTTCAAAAAAAGGCACAGCCGAGCAAGCTTGCTGCCCTTTTCGTAGAGCTCTCGGAGAGCTTCCCAACGGTATGCTGTGTGCAGCGTAACTCCTTACGAATCAAAAGTTATGGGCACCGGAGAAACAGAGATTAGGTTGCGGGTCCAGTCTCTACGTGAAGCGAAGTTGTCTTACCCAAGGTGCCATGGGATCCAGTAATAAAAATGTGGTAGATTAGGTTATCATCCTTTTCGCGGCGTACGACGTACGATCCGAGATGGAAAAACAACGCAAAAGAATAAAAGTGTCCCGAAACAGATAAAAACGTTTGACTTTGGGCTCTGAAAATAGGCGCTGCCAGAAAAGCTTGCAGCCCCTATTGTAGAGCTCGTAGAGAGCTTTCCAACGATATGCTGAGCGCCGTGTAACTCCTTACAGATCAAAAGTTATAGGCACTAGAGCGATGGATACTTGGTCCTAAGCCCGACAACCTCGGTTTGCGGGTGCAGCATCTACGTGAAGTGAAGTTGTCTTGCCCAAGGTGCCGTGTGATTCAGTAATAGAAATGTTATGGATCAGGTTGTCGTTCTTTTTGCGGCTCACGACGTACGATCCGGGACAAAAAAATAGCGCAAAAAAAGAAAAGTATCCTGAAACTGATGAAAACATTCGATTTTGGGCTCCAAAAATAGGCTTAGACAGCCAAGCTAGCTGCCTCCATCATAGAGCTCTCAGAGAACTTTCCAACGATATGCTGTGCGCCGCGTAACTCCTTACGTATCAAACGTTATGGGCACCGGAGCGACTGATACCTGGTCACAAGCCCGACGCCATCGGTTTACGGGCCCAGCTTCTACATGAAGTAAAGTTTTCTTGCCCAAGGTGCCATGGGATTCGGTAATAGAAATGTGATGGATTAGGTTGTCGTCCTTTTCGCTGCTCACGACGTACGATCCGGGATAAAAAAAATAGCGTAAAAGAAGAAAAATATCCCAAAATTGATAAAACGTTCTATTTTTATCTTTGTAAATAGGTGCATCCGAGCAGGCTATTTGCCCACATCGTAGATCTCTCGGAGAGCTTTCCAACAGTATGTTGTGCGCAATGTAACTCCTTACAGATCAAAAGTTATGGGCACCGGAGCGAAGGAGACCTGGTCCTAAGCCCCATGCCCTCGGTTCGCGGGCCCATCCTCTACGTGAAATGAAGTTGTCTTGCCCAAGGTGCCATGGGATTCAGTAATAGAAATGTGATAGATTAGGTTGTCGTCCTTTTAGCGGTGCACGACGTACGATCCGGGATGAAAAAACAGAGGAAAAGAAAAAAAGTGTCCCGAAACTGATGAAAACATTCAATTTTGGGCTTCGAAAATAGGTGCAGCTGAGCAGGCTTGTTGCCCCCGTCGTAGAGATCTCGGAGAGCTACCCAACGGTATGCTGTGCGCAGCGTAACTCCTTAAGGATCAAAAGTTATGGGCACTGGAGAGACGAAGACCTGGTCCCCAGCCTTACGCTCTCGGTTTGCGGGACCAGTCTCTACGTGAAGCGAAGTTGTCTTGCCCAAGGTGCCGTGGGATTCAGTAATAGAAATGTGGTGGATGAGGTTGTCGTCCTTTTCGCGGCTCACGACGTACGATCTGGGACAGAAAAACAGCGCAAAAGACAAAAAAATATCCCAAAACTGATTAAAACGTTCGATTTTGGGCTCCAAAAATAGGTATAGTCGTGCTGGCTTGCTGTCCCAGTCATAGAGCTCTTGGAGAGCTTTCCAACGGTATGCTGTGCGCCGCGTAACTCCTTACGGATCAAAAGTTATGGGCACCGGAGCGACGAATACCTGGTCACAAGCCCGACGCCCTCGGTTTGCAGGCCCAGCCTCTACATGAAGTGAAGTTTTCTTGCCCAAGGTGCCGTGGTATTCGGTAATAGAAATGTGATGGATTATGTTGTCGTCCTTTTCGCGGCTTTTGACATACGATCCGGGATGAAAAAATAGGGCAAAAGAAGAAAGGTGTGCCGAAACTGATGAAAACATTCAATTTTTGGTTCCGAAATTAAAAGAAGCCAAGTAGGTCGGCTGCTTCCGTTGTAGAGTTCTCGGAGAGCTTTCCAACGGTATGCTATACGCCACGTAACTTCTTACGGATCAAAAGTTATAGTCACCGGAGCGACGGATATCTGGTCCCAAGCCTGACAACCTCGGTTTACGGGCTCAGCCTCTACGTGAAGCGAAGTTGTCTTGCCCAATGTGCTGTGGGATTCGGTAAGAGAAATGTGATGGATTAGGTTGCCGTCCTTTTTGCGGCTCACGACGTACGATCCGCGACAGAAAAATAGTGCAAAAGAGGAAAAGTATCCCGAAACTGATTAAAATGTTCCATTTTGGGCTCCGAAAATAGGCGCAGCAGGGCAGGCTTGAAGCCCTTGTCGTAGAGCTTTCAGAGAGCTTTCCAACGGTATGCTGTGCGCAGCGTAACTCCTTACAGATCAAAAGTTATGGGCACCGGAGCGACGGATACCAGGTCCCAAGCACGACAACCTCGGTTTGCGGGCCCCGCCTCTATGTGAAGCGAAGTTGTCTTGCCCAAGGTGTCGTGGGATTCGGTAATAGAAATTTGATGGATTAGGTTGTCGTCCTTTTCGCAGCTCACGACGCACGATTCGGGATAGAAAAACAGCGTAAAAGAAGAAAAGTATCCCGAAATAGATGAAAATGTTCGATTTTGGGCTCTGAAAACAGGTGCAGCAGAGTAGGCTTGTTGCCTCAGTCGTAGAGCTCTCGGAGAGCTTTCCAACGGTATGCTTTTTGCCATGTAACTCCTTACGGATCAAAAGTTATGGGCACCGGAGCGATGAATACTTGGTCACAAGCCTGACGCCCTCGGTTTGCGGGCCCAGCCTCTACGTGAAGTGAAGTTTTCTTGCCCAAGGTGCTGTGGGATTCGGTAATAGAAATGTGATGGATTAGGTTGTTATCCTCTTTGCGGCTCACGATGTATGATCCGAGACAGAAAAACAGCGCAAAAGAAGAAAAGTGTCCCGAAACTGATGAAAACGTTCAATTTTGGGCTTCGAAAAAAGGTTCAGCCGAGGATGCTTGTTTCCCTCGTCGTAGAGCTCTCGGAGAGCTTTCCAACGGTATGCTATGCACTACATAACTCCATACGGATCAAAAGTTATGGGCACCGAAGAGACGGAGACTAGGTCCCAAGCCCCACGCTCTCGGTTTGCGGGCCAGTCTCTATGTGAAGCAAAGTTGTCTTGCCCAAGGTGCCTTGGGATTTGGTAATAAAAATGTGATAGATTAGGTTGTTGTCGTTTTAGCGACGTACGACGTACGATCCGGGACGAAAAAACAGCGCAAAAAAAGAAAAGTGTCTAAAAACTGATGAAAATGTTCAATTTTGGGCTCCGAAAATAGGGGCAGCCAAGCAAGCTGGCTGCCCCTATCGTAGGGCTCTCAGAGAGCTTTCCAACGGTATGCTATGCACCGCGTAACTCCTTACGGATCAAAAGTTATGGGCACCGGAGCGACGTATACCTGGTCCCAAGCCCGACAACCTCGGTTTGCGGGCCCAGCATCTACGTGAAGCGAAATTGTCTTACCCAAGGAGCCTCGGTAATAGAAATGTGATGGATTAGGTTGTCGTCATTTTTGCGGCTCATGACGTATGATCTGGGATGAAAAAACAGCGCAAAACAAGAAAAGTGTCCCAAATTTGACGAAAACGTTCGATTTTGGGCTCCAAAAATAAGTGCAGCAAAGCAGTGTTTCTGCCCCCGTAGTAGTGCTCTTGGAGTGCTTTCCAACGGTTTGCTGTGTGCCGCGTAACTCCTTAGGGATCAAAAGTTATGGCACCGAAGCGACGGATACCTGGTCCCAAGCCCGACAACCTCGGTTTGCGGGCCCAGCATCTACGAGAAGAGAACTTGTCTTACCCAAGGTGTCGTAGGATTCGGTAATAGAAATGTGATGGATTAGGTTTTTGTCCTTTTCGCGGCTCACAATGTACGCTCCGGGACAAAAAAACAGTGCAAAAGAAGAAAAGTGCCCCGAAACTAATGAAAAGGTTCGATTTTGGGCACTAAAAATTGGCGCAGCGAAGCAAGCTGGCTACCCCCATCATAGAGCTGTCAGAGAGCTTTCCAACAGTGTGTTGTGCTGTGCGTAACTCCTTACGGATCAAAAGTTATGGGCACCGGAGCGGCAGCTACCTGGTCACAAGCCCGACGCCCTCAGTTTGCGGGCCCAGCTTCTACAGGAGTGAAGTTTTCTTGCCCAAGGTGCCGTCGAATTCGGTAATAAAAATGTGATGGATTAGGTTGTCGTCCTTTTCGCTGCTCACGACGTACAATCCGGGATAAAAAAAGAGCGCAAAAGAAGAAAAATGTCCCGAAACAGGTAAAATGTTTGATTTTGGTCTCTGAAAATAGATGCAACCAAGCAAGCCATCTGCCCCCATCGTAGAGCTCTCAGAGAGCTTTCCAACGGTATGCTGTGCATAGCATAACTCCTTACAGATCAAAAGTTATGGGCACCGGAGCGACGGATACCTCGTCCTAAGCCCCATGCCCTCGGTTTGCGGGCCCATCCTCTATGTGAAATGAAGTTGTCTTGCCCAACGTGCCATGGGATTCGGTAATAGAAATGTGATGGATTAGGTTGTCGTCCTTTTCGCGGCGCACGACGTACGATCCGGGATGAAAAAACAACACAAAAGAAGAAAAGTGTCCCGAAACTGATGAAAACGTTCAATTTTGGGCTCCGAAAACAGTTGCAGCGAAGAAGGCTTGCTTCCCCCGTCGTAGAGCTCTCGTAGAGCTTCCCAACAGTATGCTGTGTGCAGCGTAACTCCTTACGAATCAAAAGTTATGGACACCGGAGAGAAGTAGACTTGGTTCCTAGCCCCATGCTCTCGGTTTGCGGGCCCAGTATCGACGTGAATCGAAGTTGTATTTCCCAAGGTGCAGTGGGATTTGGTAATAGAAATGTGATGGATTAGGTTGTCATCCTTTTCGCGGCTCACGACGTACGATCCGGGACGAAAAAACTGCGTAAAATAAGATAAGTGTCCTGAAACTGATGAAAACGTTCGATCTTTGGCTCCGAAAATAGGCACAACCGAGCAGGCTTGCTGTCCTTGTCGTAGAGCTCTCGGAGAGCTTTCCAACGGTATACTGGGCGCCACATAACTCCTTACGGATCAAAAGTTATGGGCACCAAAGCAACGAATACCTGGTCCCTAGCCCCACGCCCTCGGTTTGCGGGCCCAACCTCTACATGAAGTGAAGTTGTCTTGCCTAACGTGCCTTGGGATTCGGTAATAAAAATGTGATATATTAAGTTGTCGTCCTTTTCGCGGTTCACGACGTACGATCCGGGACGAAAAAACAGCGCAAAAGAAGAAATGTATCCCGAAACTGATGAAAACGTTCAATTTTGGGCTCCATAAATAGGCGCAACCGAGCAGGCTAGCTGCCTCGTCGTAGAGCTCTCGGAGTGCTTTCCAACGGTATGCTGTGCGCCGCGTAACTCCTTACGGATCAAAAGTTATGGGTACCAGAGCGACGGAAACCTGGTCCCAAGCCCGACAACCTCGGTTTACGGGCCCAGCCACTACGTGGAGCGTAGTTGTCATGCCCAAGGTGTCGTGGGATTCGGTAATAGAAATGTGATGGATTTGGTTGTCGTCCTTTTCGTGGCTCACGACGTACGATCCGGGACAGAAAAATAGCGCAATAGAAGAAAAGTATCTTGAAACTGATGAAAACATTCAATTTTGGGCTCCGAAAATAGGTGCAGACGAGCAGGCCTGCTGCCTCCGTCGTAGAGCTCTTGGAGAGCTTTCCAACGGTATGTTGTACGTTGCGTAACTCCTTACGGATCAAAAGATGTGGGTTCCAGAGCGACGAATACCTGGTCACAAGCCGACGCCCTCGGTTTGCGGGCCCAGCCTCTACATGAAGTGAGGTTTTCTTGCCCAAGGTACCCTGGGATTCGGTAATAGAAATGTGATGGATTAGGTTGTCGCCCTTTTCGTGGCTCACGACGTACTCTCCGGGATGAAAAAATAGCGTAAAAGAATAAAGGTCTCCCAAAGCTGATGAAAACGTTCAATTTTGGGCTCCAAAATTAGGTGCAGCCGAGCGGGCCAGCTGCCTCCGTCATAGAACTCTCGGAGAGCTGTCCAACGGTATGTTGTGCGCCGCGTAACTCCTTATGGATCAAAAGTTATGGGCACCGGAGCGACGGATACCTGGTCAAAAGCCCGACGCCCTCGATTTGCGGGCCCAGCCTCTACGTGAAGCGAAATTGTCTTGCCAAAGGTACCATGGGATTCGGTAATAGAAATGTGATGGATTAGTGTCACGCCCCAACCCGACCTATTGAGGTTAGACTAGGGAGTGATCTAAACATTCAAGTCGTTTCACGTACTTAATCGTTCATGAAGGTTTAACACTTAACGTTTAGCCTAAACTCCACAAATTCTCCAAAAAACCGGCAGCATAATGGCTGTAATTGGGCTCTTTAGTTTGACCTAATTCTCTAAACGCCTCGAAACTTTCAATCTCAAATTCATTTTTAACTAAGATTATTATTTATCACCAATCGAGGTACCTACTAGTTATCTCGAAGCCTTGTTTGACTAATAACCTAGCATGATACTATGTCTCGTTTGTTTATTAATCCTTGTTACAAAAGTACCTGTTGATCTTAGCCTGCTAATGAGTACCTGCTTAAAATTGGATAGATTCATTTTACTTAATCCTTTACCTGATACTTCATAAGCCTGCGATAGATACTAACCAGTAGCGATAGCAAAAACGACCATAAGTGTGTCTATCTAGTTATGATCAGTACAAGCCAAAATTTGACCCCAAATTACAACGGGGTTCATTTACAATACAACAAAAAGTAACATAAGAAATAGTCTTCAAGCAACATATCGTTCACGAAATGGCCATAGTCAAGTAAGGCACGTAGGGCAAGCAATCATTCCAAGGAGTCATGAATCGGCACGTTGTCCACGGGTACCTGTTCCTGGTCTTCTTCACCTGAGATGGTAAAAGAGGGTGAGTCCTTATGAACTAAGCGAGGGGAAACGAGAAATACGTTTTGAAACACTTTTTCCGGTTAACTTATGAAAAACCCCTTTTGAAAACATGTCACGCATTACAAGTAATAAGAATCAAATTGAGCAACAGATACAATTACCAATCATTTCAAGGATACGATGAGCATTTGCTCTCAATATCGATTTCGATACGATTGTTGCGGCCGACTTCAATAATCCACTTATCGCTCCCATTTGGGTGTACTCCGGATGTATCCCGAAAATCTACGACCCAACTCTCCGAGGGTAGAATGCTAAGCGAGAGAGGGAATTGGACCATGGTAGTCACGGTAGCACCAGCAAGCCCGATGTCGCCCGGCGTGCGTGAAACGCTACCATGCCACAACGAAAGGTTGCAACCTTGTATGCAATGCACATTTATAACATTTAACATATCACATTAGGAGGACAACAAAGTAGGTTGCCTCCGAGCAATTATAAGATCGCACGTTGACAAGTAAAGTAAACACACGAAGCAAGTTTGACATGTAATTTCAGTTGTAAAACACATGGAGTTATATGAATATTAAACGGACAGCCATGTAACACATGTGAATCAAGTCATATAACTTATTTCGGGGTTCACGCAATCAAATAACAAGGTTATACAACATGCAACGACATCTACGTGGGACCGGGTGCAAGAAAGGTCTACTTATCAACATGTAATTGTCGGAATCACATTTAGGACTATAAAGACAACTACGGGCAGCCCACTAATCACACAAATAGACACGATAACCATAGGATCGATACTTAGCGAGTTTTTCATAGTCACTAGGGTTTCAATTCATGCTTACACGTACGATTGAGCCACGAGTTGACAAGTATTCAAACCAAAGCCATGCATCGATTAATTAAACATCCTCAAGCATTCAAAATAGTCCACACAACATCCAAGTGCCACAATCCCAAGCATTTAATACAACAAGAGAAGTTACAATAATTTTCAAAGCATATCACTAGATGAAAACCTCACAGCAATGGTCTGTTTTACCACAATAATTTAGACAAGAAAACAATCTCCAATTCCAGTGAACAATATGTCAAATTAAATCTTAGGGAGTGAAATAAATCCAGAAACAAACCTCACATCATTTGGATTTCGGGTTCAAGAGTTATAGCCAAAACCGTGAGACTACGCAAAACTGTCCAGATTTGTACACATTTCAATACTTGTCGTTTTTGAGAACCTTAGGATCAGATTTAGCCTTAGTCTATTTCTGACAAAAATTTCCAGAACTGAAAATTCTATCCGCATACCAAATTTCATGCATTTTGGATATCATTTACTATGTCAAAACTAGTTCGTTCTACAAGGACAGTGAATCTGCCAAAACCTGCTTCATTTTCCCATATTCTCCAGATTTGGACACCTTTTGATGTTTTGCCTTTTTGGGGACCTTAGAGTCAAAATTGGCTTTGGCCTATTTCTACGAAAAATTCTTAGAACTGGCAAAACTAGGTACCTACCAAATTTCACGCATTTGCAACATCATTTACATGGTCAAATTCACTTCGCTCCAACAAGTCAGAAGACTGCCATTTACGCGATTTCACCTATCTTCACATTCTAGCCAAATATCTTGCCATGCATGTTTACAAAAGATCATGTACACACATATATCACAAGTACAGAGGTAAAAATAGACATTTAAAGGCATGCATGTGGTTTTTTTAAAGCTTTTCAAAAGAGTTTTAGCCCTCACCTTAGCAAGACAATAATGAAGATGCACAAAGCTCTTGATGATGCACAAGATCGACTTTTCTCCTTGATTGGTCGAGAGATGACTTGAGATTCTTAATTCCTAGCTAAGTTACCATGTCCTTAGTATGTGCATGTGGTTAGAACAAAAAGAAAATGAAATAGAAGCTATCAAACATACCTATGCCGAAATGAAGGCTCTATGAGCTTGCATGCATGTCTTTTTGCATTCTAGCTTGCTTGGTATGGTTCCTTAGAGTTTTGTATGTCTTGATGAACCTTAGGATGATGAACTTAAGCTATGGAGTCTATAATTGCAGCCAAGGCCGAGAGAGAGAGTGTGAATGAGAGAATGTGAGAAAGAAAATGAAAGGCTTAAGCACTTTGGTCGGCTATGGGCTTGTAAAATTCTGATTTTTGTGTCTTCAAGAGCATGTTTTGAATCACCTTAGCATGGGCAATTGAGTGTGTCGAGAATATGGTTCATTGGGTAGGGTTTTGAGTCATTTTTTTATGCTTTGTGTCATAGGTTGTCTAAGTTTAATTTTGAATTATGCAAAGCAAACACAAAATTCATCTCATGGTCGGCCAAGGCTTGATCAAATCTGAATTTTTTGTCTTGTTTGAGCATTATTATATTGTATGTTTGGGATGTGCAAAAGAATAAGGAATAAAGAATAAGAATGTTTAGCTTTTTGTGCAATTTCGTCTTCTAGTGGGTTGAATTAGCATTTTAATATTAGTTGGTGGAGTTTGTAGGATTAATTAATGATCTAGTGCTTCGTGTAAGATGCTTTCTTGATTAGCGTATGGGCACGCTTTCCTAGGTTTAGGACACGCACTACGAGATAAGGCACGAACTACGAGACGAATGCACATTTTCCCAAGTAAATGTACGCAATCCTAAATGAATGCACGTAATTCAATGCAAGGCGCACAAAATGAAACACGATTCTTAAACCAAGGTCATGGCACGCAAATCTAGGTTATGGCATACAAAACAAGGTATCACACGTAAATCGAGGTCGGGCCTCACAATTAGGTTGTCATCCTTTTCGCGGCTCACAACGGACGATCGGGGACAGAAAAATAGCGCAAAAGAAGAAAAGTGTCCCGAAACTGATGAAAACGTTTGATTTTGGGCTTCAAAAAAAAGACGCTGCCAAGCAGGCTTGCTACCCTCGTCGTAGAGCTCTTGGAGAGCTTCCCAACGGTATGCTTTGCGTAGCATAACTCCATGCAGATAAAAAGTTATGGGCACCGGAGAGACGGAGACTAGGTCCCAAGCCCCACGCTCTCGGTTTGCGGGCCCATTCTCTACGTGAAGCGAAGTTGTCTTGCCCAAGGTGCCGTGGGATTCGGTAATAAAAATGTGATAGATTAGGTTGCCGTCCTTTTCGCGGCGTACGACGTACGATCCGGGACGGAAAAAATAGCGCAAAAGAAGAAAAGTGTCCTGAAACTGATAAAAATGTTTGATTTTGGTCTCCAAACACAGGCGCAGCCGAGCAGGCTTGCTACCCCAGTTGTAGAGCTCTCAGTGAGCTTTCCAACAGTATGTTGTGCGCCGTGTAACTCTTTACGGATCAAAAGTTATGGGTACCAGAGCGACGGATAGCTGGTCCTAAGCCCGACGCCCTCGGATTACGGGCCTAGCCTCTACGTGAAGTGAAGTTTTCTTGCCAAGGTGCCTCAGGATTTGGTAATAGAAATGTGATGGATTAGGTTGTTGTCCTTTTCGTTGCTCACGACGTACGATCCGGGACGAAAAAACAGTGGAAGGGAAGAAAAGTGTCCTGAAACTGATGAAAACGTTCGATTTCGGGCTTCGAATACAAGTTCAGCAGAGAAGGCCGTCTACCCTTGTCGTAGAGCTCTCTGAGAGCTTTCCAACGGTATGTTGTGCGCAGCGTAACTCCTTACGGATCAAAAGTTATGGTCACTGGAGCGCCGAATACCTAGTCCTAAGCCCCACGCTCTTGGTTTGCGGGCCCATCCTCTATGTGAAGCGAAGTTGTGTTGCCCAAGGTGCCATGGGATTCAGTAATAGAAATGTGATGGATTAGGTTGTCGTCCTTTTCGCGACTCACGACGTATGATCCGGGACAAAAAAATTGTGCAAAATAAGATAAGTGTCCCGAAAATGATGAAAACGTTTGATTTTGGGCTCTGAAAATAGGCGCAGCCAAGAAGGCTTGCTGTCCTTGTCGAAGAGCTCTCAGAGAGTTTTCCAACGGTATGTTGTGCTCCGTGTAACTCTTTACAGATCAAAACTTATGGGCACCGGAGCGACGAATACCTGGTCCCTAGCCCCACGCCCTCGGTTTGCGGGCCCAGCCTCTACGTGAAGCGAAGTTGTCTTGCCCAAGGTGCCGTGGGAATCGGTAATAGAAATCTGATGGATTGGGTTGTCATCCTTTTCGCGGCTCACGACGTATGATCCGGGACAGAAAAACAGTGCAAAAGAAGAGAAGTATCCCGAAACTGATGAAAACGTTCGATTTTGGGTTTCAAAAAAAGGCACAGCCGAGCAAGCTTGCTGCCCTCTTCATAAAGATCTCGGAGAGCTTCCCAACGGTATACTATGCGTAGCGTAACTCCTTACGGATCAAAAGTTATGGGCACCGGAGAGACAGAGACTTGGTCCCAAGCCCGACGCTCTCGGTTTGCGGGCCCAGCCTCTACATGAAGCGAAGTTGTCTTGCCCAAGGTGCCATGGGATTCGGTAATAGAAATGTGATGGATTAGGTTGTCGTCTTTTTCGCGACTCACGACGTATGATCCGGACGAAAAAACTGCACAAAATAAGATAAGTGTCCCGAAACTAATGAAAATAGTTGATTTTGGGCTGCGAAAATAGGCGCAGCCAAGTAGGCTTGTTGTCCTTGTCGAAGAGCTCTCGGAGAGCTTTTCAACGGTATGCTGTGTGCCACGTAACTCCTTACAAATCAAAAGTTATGGGCACCGGAGCGACGAATACCTGGTCCCTAGCCCCACGCCCGCGGTTTGCGGGCCCAGCGTCTACGTGAAGTGAAGTTATCTTGCCCAAGGTACCGTGGGAATCGGTAATAGAAATCTAATGGATTAGGTTGTCATTCTTTTTGCGGCTCACGACGTACAATCCGGGATGAAAGAAGAGCGCAAAAGAAGAAAAATGTCCCGAAACTGATGAAAATGTTCGATTTTGGGCTCCAAAAATAGGTGCAGCAGAGAAAGCTGTCTACCCCCATCGTAGAGCTCTCGAAGATCTTTCCAACGGCATGCTGTGCACAACATAACTCCTTACGGATCAAAAGTTATGGGCACCGGAGCGACAGAGACCTTGTCCTAAGCCCCACGCCCTCGGTTTGCAGGCCCATCCTCTACGTGAAACGAAGTTGTCTTGCCCAAGGTGCCATGGGATTCGGTAATAGAAATTTGATGGATTAGGTTGTCGTCCTTTTTGAGGCGTACGATTGACGATCCGAGACGAAAAAACAGCGCAAAAGAAGAAAAGTTTCCCAAACCTGATGAAAACATTCAATTTTCGGCTCCGAAAATAGGTGCAGACGAGCAGGCTTGTTGCCCCAGTCTTAGAGCTCTCGGAAAGTTTCCCAACGGTATGCTGTGCACAATGTATCTCCTTACGGATCAAAAGTTATGGCCACCGGAGAGACGGAGACTTGGTCCAAAACCCCATGCTCTCGGTTTGCGAGCCAAGCCTCTAAATGAAGCGAAGTTGTCTTGCCCAAGGTGCTGTGGGATTTGGTAATAAAAATGTGATAGATTCGGTTGTCATCCTTTTCGCAGCTCACGACGTATGATCCGGGACGGAAAAACTGTGCAAAATAAGATAATTGTCCCGAAACTGATGAAAACGTTCGATTTTGGGCTCCGAAAATAGGCGCAGCTGAGCAGGCTTGCTGCCCCTATTGTAGAGCTCTCGGTGATTTCCAACTGTATGTTGTGCGCCGTGTAACTCCTTACGGATCAAAAGTTATGGGCACCGGAGCGACGGATACCAGGTCCCAAGCCTGATGCCCTCGGATTGCGGGCCCAGCCTCTACGTGATGCGAAGTTGTCTTGCCCAAGGTGCCATGGGATTCGGTAATAGAAATGTGATGGATTAGGTTGTCGCCTTTTTCGCGGCTCACGACGTACGATCCGTGGTCGAAAAACAGCGCAAAAAAAGAAAAGTGTCCCAAAACTGATGAAAACGTTCAATTTTGGGCTCGAAAAATGGGTGCAGCCGAGTAGGCTGGCTGCTCCCGTCGTAGAGCTCTCGAAGAACTTTCCAACAGTATGCGTTGCGCCGCGTAACTCCTTACGGATCAAAAGTTATGGGCACCGGAGCGACGGATACCTGGTCACAAGCCCGACGCCCTCAGTTTTCGAGTCCAGCCTCTACGTGAAGTGAAGTTTTCTTGCCCAAGGTGCCTAGGGATTCGGTAATTGAAATGTGATGGATTAGATTACCGTCCTTTTTGCAGCTAACGACGTACGATCCGGGACTAAAAAACAGTGCAAGAGAATAAAAGTATCCCGAAACTGATGAAAACGTTTGATTTTGGGCTCCAAAAATTGGTGTAGCTGAGCAGGCTGTCTACCCCCATCGTAGAGCTCTTGGAGAGCTTTCCAACAGTATGTTGTGCGCAGCGTAACTCCTTACGGATCAAATGTTATGGGCACCGGAGAGAAGGAGACCTGGTCCCAATCCCCACGCTCTCAGTTTGCGGGCCCAGCCTCTAAATGAAGCGAAGATGTCTTGCCCAAGGTCCTGTGGGATTCGATAATAGAAATGTGATGGATTAGGTTGTCGTCCTTTTCACGGCTCAAGACGTACGATCCGGGACAAAAAAACAGCGTAAAAGAAGAAAAGTGTCCCGAAACTGATGAAAACTTTCGATTTCGTTCTTCGAATAAAGGTGCAGCCCATCAGGCTTGCTGCCCTCGTCGTACACCTCTCGGAAAGCTTCCCAACGGTAAGCTGTACGCAGCGTAACTCTTTACGGATCAAAAGTTATGGGCACCGGAGATGCGGAGACCTGGTCCCTAGCCCCACACTCTCGGTTTATGGGCCCAGGCTCTACGTGAAACGAAGTTGTCTTGCCTAAGGCGTCTTGGGATTCGGTAATAAAAATGTGATGGATTCGGTTGTCATCCTTTTCGCAGCTCACGACGTACGATCCGGGACGAAAAAACTGCGCAAAATAAGATAATTGTCCTAAAACTTATCAAAACATTTGATTTTGGGCTCCAAAAATAGGCGCAGTTGAGCAAGCTTGCTGCCCCTATTGTAGAGCTCTCGGTGAGCTTTCCAACGGAATGTTGTGCGCCGTGTAACTCTTTACGGATCAAAATTTATAGGCATCGGGGCTACGGATACCTTGTCCCAAGCCCGACGCCCTCGGATTGCACGCCCAGCCTCTACGTGAAGTGAAGTTGTCTTGCCCAAGGTGTGATGGGAGTCGGTAATAGAAATATGATGGATTAGGTTGTCGTCTTTTTTGCGGCTCACGACGTACGATCCGGGACCAAAAAACAGTGCAAAAGAAGAAAAATGTCCCGAAACTAATGAAAACGTTCAATTTTGGGCTCTGAAAATAGATGCAGCCAAGCAGGCTAGCTGCTCTCGTCGTAGAGCCATCGGAGAACTTTCCAACGGTATGCTTTGCGCCGAGTAACTCCTTAAGGATCAAAAGTTATGGGCACCGGAGAGACGGATACCTGGTCATAAGCCCGACGCCCTCGGTTTGCTAGCCCAGCCTCTACATGAAGTGAAGTTTTCTTGCCCAAGGTGCCTTGGGATTCGGTATTAAAAATGTGATGGATTAGGTTGTCGTCCTTTTCGCGACTCACGACGTACGATTCAGGACCAAAAAATAGTACAAAAGAAGAAAAGTGTCCTAAAACTAAAGAAAATGTTCAATTTTGGGCTCTGAAAGTAGGTGCTACCGAGTAGGCTGGCTGCTCTTGTCGTAGAGCTCTCGGAGAACTTTCCAACAGTATGCTTTGTGCCGCGTAACTCCTTACGGATCAAAAGTTATGGGCAACGGAGCGATGGATACATGGTCACAAGCCCGACGCCCTCGGTTTGCGGACCCAGCTTCTACGTGAAATGAAGTTTTCTTCCCCAAGGTGCCTCAGGATTCGGTAATAGAAATGTGATGGATTAGGTTGTTGCCCTTTTCGCTGCTAACGACGTACGATCCGGGATGAAAAAATAGTGCAAGAGAAGAAAAGTCTCTCGAAACTGATGAAAATGTTCGATTTTGGGCTCCAAAAATAGTTGTAGCCGAGTAGGTTGTCTACCCCCATAGTAGTGCTCTTGGAGAGCTTTCCAACGGTATACTGTGCGCAGCGTAACTCCTTACGGATCAAAAGTTATGGTCACCGGAGAAAAGGAGAACTTGTCCCAAACCCCACGCTCTCGGTTTGCGGGCCTAGCCTCTAAATGAAGCGAAGTTGTCTTGCCCAAGGTGCTATGGGATTTGATAATAGAAATGTGATGGATTAGGTGTCGGCTTTTTCGCGGCTCACAACGTACGATCCGGGACAGAAAAATAGCGTAAAAGAAGAAAAGTGTCCCGAAATTGATGAAAACTTTCAATTTCGTACTTCGAATAAAGGCGCAGTTGAGCAGGCTTGCTGCCCTCGTCGTACACCTCTTGGAGAGCTTCCCAACGGTACACTGTGCGCAGCGTAACTCTTTACGGATCAAAAGTTATGGGTATCGGAGAGACGGAGACCTGGTCCCAAGCCCCACGTTCTCGGTTTGTGGGCACAGCTTCTACGTGAAACGAAGTTGTCTTTCCCAAGGTGCCATGGGATTTGGTAATAAAAGTGTGATGGATTCGGTTGTCATCATTTTCGCAGCTCACGACGTACGATCCGGGACGAAAAAACTGCGCAAAATAAGATAATTGTCCCAAAACTGATCAAAATGTTCAATTTTGGGCTCCGAAAATAGGCGCAACCGAGCAGGCTTACTGCCCCTATTTTAGAGCTCTCAGTGAGCTTTCTAATGGTATGTTGTGCGCCGCGTAACTCTTTACAGATCAAAAGTTATGGGCACCGGAACAACGGATACCTGGTCCCAAGCCCGACGCCCTCGAATTGCAGGCCCAGCCTCTAAGTGAAGCGAAGTTGTCTTGCCCAAGGTGCCATGGGATTCGGTAAAAGAAATGTGATGGATTAGGTTGTCGTCCTTTTCGCGGCTCACGACGTACGATCTGGGACCAAAAAATAGTGCAAAAGAAGAAAATGTCCCGAAACTGATGAAAATGTTCGATTTTGGGCTCTGAAAATAGATGCAGCCGAGCAGGCTGGCTACTCCCGTGGTAGAGCTCTTGGAGAACTTTCCAACAGTATGCTTTGCGCCGCGTAACTCCTTAAGGATCAAAAGTTATGGGCACCGGAGCGACGGATACCTGGTCACAAGCCCGATGCCCTCGGTTTGCGAGCCCAACCTCTACGTGAAGTGAAGTTTTCTTGCCCAAGGTGCCTTGGGATTCGGTAATAGAAATGTGATGGATTAGGTTGTCATCCTTTTCGCGACTCACGACGTACGATCCAGGACAAAAAAATAGTACAAAAGAAGAAAAGTGTCCCGAAACTAAAGAAAACGTTCGATTTTGGGCTCTGAAAATAGGTGCAGCCGAGCAGGCTGGCTGCTCCCGTCCTAGAGCTCTTGGAGAACTTTCCAACGGTATGTTTTGCGCCACGTAACTCCTTACGGATCAAAAGTTATGGGCACCAGAGCGATGGATACATGGTCATAAGCCCGGTGCCTTCGGTTTGCGGGCCCAGTTTCTACATGAAATGGAGTTTTCTTGCCCAAGGTGTTGTGGGATTCGGTATTAGAAATGTGATCAATTAGGTTGTCGTCCTTTTTGCAACTCACGACGTACGATCCGTGACAAAAAAACAGCGCAAAAGAAGAAAAATGTTCTGAAACTGATAAAATGTTTGATTTTGGTCTCTGAAATAGGTGCACCTGAGTAGGCTGTCTGCCCCCATCGTAGAGCTCACAGAGAACTTTCCAACGGTATGTTGTGCACAGCGTAACTCCTTACGGATCAAAAGTTATGGGCACCGGAGCGATGGAGACCTCGTCCTAAGCCCCACGCCCTCGGTTTGCGGGCATATCCTCTACGTGAAATGAAGTTGTCTTGCCCAAGGTGCCATAAGATTCGGTAATAGAAATGTGATGGATTATGTTGTTGTCCTTTTCGTGGCGCACGACGTACGATCCGGGATAAAAAAACAGCGTAAAAGAAGAAAAGTGTCCCGAAACTAATGAAAACGTTCAATTTTGGGCACCAAAAACAAGTGCAGCCAAGCAGGCTTGCTGCCCCCGTCATAGAGCTCTCGGAGAGCTTCCCAACAGTATGCTGTGCACAGCGTAACATCTTACGAATCAAAAGTTATGGGGACCGGAGAGACGGAGACCTGGTCCCTAGCCCCACGCTCTCGGTTTGCGGGCCCAGTCTCTACATCAAGCGAAGTTGTATTGCCCAAGGTGCAGTAGGATTTGGTAATAGAAATGTGATGGATTAGGTTGTCATCTTTTTCGCGGCTCACGACGTACCATCCGGGACAAAAAAACTGTAAAAAATAAGATAAGTGTCCCTTAACTGATGACAACATTCGATCTTGGGCTCCGAAAATAGGCGCAGCTGAGCAGGCTTGCTATCCTTGTCGTAGAGCTCTCGGAGAGCTTTCCAACGGTATGCTGTGTGCCGCGTAACTCCTTACGGATCAAAAGTTATGGGCACCAGAGCAACGGATACCTAGTCCCTAGCCCCACGGCCTCGGTTAGGAATGTGATGGATTAGGTTGTCGTCCTTTTCGTGGCTCACAACGTACGATCCTAGACGAAAAAATAGCGCAAAAGAAGAAAGGTGTCCCAAAACTGATGAAAACGTTCAGTTTTTGGCTCCGAAAATAGGCGCAGCCTAGCAGGCCTGCTGCTCCGTCGTAGAGCTCTCGGAGTGCTTTCCAACAGTATGCTTTACGACGCGTAACTCCTTACGGATCAAAAGTTATGGGCACCAGAGCGATGGATACTTGGTCCCAAGCCTGACAACCTCGGTTTGCGAGCCCAGCCTCTACGTGAAGCGAAGTTGTCTTGCTCAAGGTGCCATGGGATTCGGTAATAGAAATGTGATGGATTAGGTTGTCGTCCTTTTCACAGCTCACAACGTACGAACCAGGACAGAAAAATAGTGCAAAAGAAGAAAATTGTCCTAAAATTGATTAAAACGTTCGATTTTGGACTCCAAAAATAGGTGCAGCAGAGCAGGCTTGCAACTCCCATCGTAGAGCTCTCGGAGAGCCTTCCAACGGTATACTGTGCGTAGCGTAACTCCTTACAGATCAAAAGTTATGGGCACCGGAGCTACGGATACCTGGTCCCAAGCCCGACAACCTCAGTTTGCGGGCCCAGCCTCTACGTGAAGCGAAGTTGTCTTGCCCAAGGTGCCATGGGATTCTGTAACATAAATGTGATGGATTAGGTTGTCGTTCTTTTCGCGGGTCACGACGTACGATCTGGGACAGAAAAACAGCGCAAAAGATGAAAAGTATCCCGAAATTGATGAAAACATTTGATTTTGGGCTCCAAAAATAGGTGCAGCTGAGCAAGCTTGCTGCCCCTGTCGTAGAGCTGTCAGAGAGCTTTCAAATGGTATGCTTTGCGCCCCAAAACTCCTTACGGATAAAAAGTTATGGGCATTAGAGCGACGGATACCTAGTCATAAGCCCGACACCCTCGGTTTGCGAGCCCAACCTCTACCTGAAGTGAAGTTTTCTTGCCCAAGGTGCCGTGGGATTCAGTAAGAGAAATATGATAGATTAGGTTGTCGTCCTTTTCGTGACTCACGACTTACGATCCGGGACGAAAAAACAGTGTAAAAGAAGAAAAATATCCCGAAACTGATGTAATCGTTCAATTTTAGGCTCCGAAAATAGGTGCAGCCGAGCAGGCTTGCTTCCCCCGTCGTAGAGCTCTCGAATTGTTTTCCAACGGTATGCTGTGCGCCGCATAACGCCTTACGGATCAAAAGTTATGGGCACCGGAACGACGGATACCTGGTCCTAAGCCCCACACTCTCGGTTTGCGGGGCCAGCCTCTACGTGAAGCGAAGTTGTCTTGCTAAAGGTACCATGGGATTCGGTAATAGAAATGTGATGGATTAGGTTGTCGTCCTTTTTGCGATGCACGATGTACGATCCGAAAGAAAAAACAGCGCAAAAGAATAAAAGTGTCCCAAAACTGATGAAAACAGTCGATTTTGGGCTCCGAAATAGGTGCAGCAGACCTAGTTTTCTGCCCCCATCGTAGAGCTCTTAGAGAGCTTTCCAACGGTATGCTGTGCGCCGCGAAACTCGTTACAGATCAAAAGTTATGGGCACCGGAGCGACGGATACCTGGTCACAAGACCGATGACCTCGGTTTGTGGGCCCAGCCTCTACGTGAAGTGAAGTTGTCTTGACCAAGGTTGTCACGCCCTAACCCGGCCTATAAGGTTAGACTAGGGTGTGATCTAAACATTCAAGTCACGTCTCGTACTTAATCGTTCATGAAAATTTAACACTTAATGTTTTGGCCTAAACTCCAAAATTTTCCAGAAAACCGGCAGCATAACGACTGTAATTGGGCTCTTGGTTTGACCTAATCCTCTAAACGCCTCAAATTTTCCAATCTCAATTTCATTTCTAACTAGGATTATTATTTACCATCAATTGAAACGCCTACTAACTATATGTAACGTTTGATTAATAACCTAGTATGATACTATGTCTCGTTTGTTTGTTAATCCTCGTTATAAAGTACTTGTTGATCTTAGTTTAATAGCGAGTACTTGCTTAAGATTGGCTAGGTTCATTTACTTAGTCCTTACCTGATACGTCATAATCCTATGATAGATACTAACAGTACTAATAGCAAAACGATCATAGTAGTGTCTAGTGTCTGTCTAGTTAATATCAGTACAAACCAAAATTAGACCCCAAATTACAACGAGGGTCTTTTACATTACAACATTGAGCAACATAAAAGAAATAGTCTTCAAGTAGCATAGTTCACAAATAGCCATAATCACGCAAAGCACATAGGACAGGCAATCACTCTAAGGGATCATCGTTAGACACATCATTCTCAGGTACCTGTTCTTGATCTTCTTCACCTGAGATGATAAAAGAGGGTGAGTCCTTATGAACTCAGCGAGGGGAACGAGAAATAGGTTTTGAAACTTATTTTCCGGTTCAACTTATGAAAATCCTTTTGCAAGCATGAATACAACACAATTAAGTACATAACAATAATATAAAAGTAAAGGAACACAATTACCCGTCTTTCCTCCCCGAGGTCCTCTAGGAACCAAGCGAGAGTACTTATACACATAGTAAAAGGATACGGTGAGCTTTTGCTCTCAGTTGTTGCGGCCAACTTCAAATCATCCCCTTATCACGCCAAGTGGGTATACTCCGGATGTACCCCGAAATCCTACGACCCAACTCTTCGAGGAAGTCTAGCCCCCAAGCGAGAGAGGGAATTGGACAATGGTAGTCACGGTTGCACCGGCAAGCCCGATGCCGCCCGGTGTGCGTGAACGCTACCACGCCAGAATGAAAGGTTGCAACCTTGTATGCAATGCACATTTATGACATTTAATATATCACATTAGGAGGACAACAAAGTAGGTTTCCTCCGGACAGTCATAAGATTGCACATTGACAAGTAAACAAGCGAGGCACGAATAGACAAGTAATTTCACTTGAAAAGCATATGGAGTTATATGAACATTAAACGGGAAGCCATGTAACGCACGTAAATTAGGTCATATAACTCATTTCAACGTCCACATAATCAAATAATAAGGTTATTCAACATGCAACAACAATCTACGTGGTTCGGATGCAAGAAAGGCCTATTTGTCAACATGCAACAACAATCTACGTGGTTCGGATGCAAGAAAGGCCTATTTGTCAACATGCAATGAATCAAAATCACATTTAGGGCTATAAGGCAACTACGGGCAGCCTACTAAACATATAATTACACTCAACATTCAAAGGATCAACACTTAGCAAGTTCGCCTAGTCACTAGGGTTTTCATTTCGTGCTTACCCGTGCAATTAAGCCCCAAGTCAACTCAAAATCAATCTCAAGCCATGCATCAATTAATTCAACATCCCCAAGTACTCAAAACAGTCCACACAACATCTCAATGCCACAATCCCAAGCAATTAATACCACAAGAGAAGTTACAACAAATTTTCTAAGCATATAACTAAGTGAAACCCTCACTGCAATAGGCTGTTTTCTCACAATCATTAAGACAAGAAAACAATCTACAATTCCAGTGAATAAGATGTCAAATTAAATCTTAAGAAGTGAACTAAAATAAAAAACAAACCTTGCATCATTTGAAGTTCGAGATCAATAGTTATAGCCAAAACAGTGGGGTTGCACAAAACTGTCCAGATTTGCACACATTTCAATAATTGTCGTTTTTGAGGTCCTTAGGGTCAGATTTAGCCTTAGTCCATTTCTGACAAAAATGTCCATAACTGAAAAATATAGCAGCACACCAAATTTAATCCATTTTTGATATCATTTACTAAGTCAAAACTGGTTCGTTCCACAAGGTCAGTGCATCTGCCAAAACCTGCTTCATTTTTCCAGACTTCCAGATTTGGACAGATTTTAATGATTTGCCATTTTGAGGACCTTAGAGTCAAAATTAGCTTTGGCCTATTTCTTCGAAAAATGTTCAAAAATGGAAAAAATATTTACCTACCAATTTTCATGCATTTTAAACATCATATTCCTAGACAAACTCACCTCGCAACAACAAGAAAGAGAGCTGTCACCAAACCCGATTTCATCTATCATCATCTTCAAGCCAAAATATTTCCATGCATGGTTGTAAAAGCTTATGAACACACATCTAACTCAAGTACAGAAGCAAAGACATATATTTAAGAGAATGCATGTGGATTTTTGAAGGATTTTCAAGAAGTTTTAGCCCTCACCTTAGCAAATCAACAAGAAGATGCACAAAACTTGATGAAGCACAAATTTCTTCTTCTTCTTTGCTTAGCCAAGACTCCACCCGATTTATCTCTATTTTTCCTAGCTTAGTGACCAAGTTCTTAGTAGATGCATGTGGTTAGAACAAGAAGAAAAGAAATGGAAGCTAGCAAACTCACCAAGGCCGAAATGGTTGTTCAATAAGCTTGCATGTGTGATTCTTGCATCCTAGCTAGCTTGGGCAAGTTTAATTGCTTGTTGCTTGTCTTGATTAACTATGGTGTGATGAAGATGAGCTATGAAGTGAAAGAACTCAGCCAAGGCCGAGAGAGAGAGAAGAATAAGAGGAAAATGAGAGAAATGAAAAAAAAATGATATCCTTTGCAAAGATTGATGCATGTGTTCGGCCTTGGGCATAGAAATTCAGCTTTTTTATGCCTTCAAGATGTATTTTGAAATTCCTAGCATGGGCAAGGAGTAGTTGGTCGAGAATGGTGGAGTTTTGAGGAGGTTTTAAGCAATTTTTTATGCATTTGTGTCATAGAATTGTCATAAGTTGTCTAGAATTAATTTTGAATTGAGCAAGCAAGCATAAAAGCTCACGTGGTGGTCGGCCAAGGCAATAAAAAATCTGATTTTTGTCATCTTTTGAGCATTATTTAATTGTGTGTTGAAAGTGCAAAAAGAATAAAGAATAAAGAATAAGGAATGTCTAGCTTTTTGTGAGATTTTGTCTTCTAGTGGGTTGAATTAGTAATTTAATAATAGTTAGTGGATTTTGTAGGATTAATTAATGACCTAGTGCTTCGTGTAAGATGCTTTCTTGATTAGCGTGAGGCACGCTTTCCTAGGTCTATGGCACGTACTATGAGGTGGGGCACGAACTACAAGACGAACGCACATTTTTCAAGTAAATGCACGCAACCCTAAATGAATGCACGTAATTCAATGCATGGCACACAAAACGAACACAATTCTTAAACCTAGGTCAAGGCATGTAAATCTAGATTAGGGCACACGAAACGAGATATCGCACACAAATCAAGGTCAGGCCTCACAAAGGTCCCGTGGGATTCGGTAATAGAAATATGATGGATTAGGTTGTCTTCCTTTTTGCGGCTCACGACTTACGATCCGGGACGAAAAAATAGCGCAAAAGAAGAAACGAGTCCCAAAACTGATGAAAACATTAGATTTTGGGCTCCGAGAACAGGTGTCGCCAAGCAGGCTTGCTTTCCCCGACGTAGAGCTCTCAGAGAGCTTTCTAACGGTATACTGTGCGCCGCGTAACTCCTTACAGATCAAAAGTTATGGGAACTGGAGCGACAGAGCCTTCGTACTAAGCCCCACGCCCTCGGCTTGTAGGCCCAGCCTCTACGTTAAGTGAAGTTGTCTTGCCCAAGGTGCCGTGGGGTTCGGTAAAAGAAATATGATGGATTAGGTTGTCGTCTTTTTCGCGGCGCACGATGTACGATCCGGGATGAAAATATAGTACAAAAGAAGAAAAGTGTCCCAAAACTAATGAAAACGTTCGATTTTGGGCTCTGAAAATATGCACAGAGGAGTTGGCTGGCTGCTCCTATCGTAGAGCTCTTAGAGAGCTTTCTAACGATATGTTGTGCATTGCGTAACTCCTTACGGATCAAAAGTTATGGGCACCGAAGCGACGGATACCTGGTCCCAAGCCTGACAACCTCGATTTGCGGGCCCAGCCTTGGTGTGAAGCGAAGTTGTCTTACCTAAGGTGCTGTGTGATTCGAAAATAGAGATGTGATGGATTAGGTTGTCGCCCTTTTCGCGGCACACGGCGTATGATCTGAGACGGAAAAACAGCGCAAAAGAAGAAAAATGTCCTAAAACTGACGAAAACATTCGATTTTGGGCTCCGAAAATAGCTGCAGCTGAGCAAGCTTGCTGCCCCCGTCGTAGAGCTCTCGGAGAGCTTTCCAACGGTATATTGTGCACCCTGAAACTCCTTACGAATCAAAAGTTATGGGCACTAGAGCGACGGATATCTAGTCACAAACCCAACGCGCTCGGTTTGCAGAGCTAGCCTCTACGTGAAGTGAAGTTGTCTTGCCCAAGGTGCCATGGGATTCAGTAATAGAAATGTGATGGATTAGGTTGTCGTCCTTTTCGCGGCTCACGACTTACGATCCGGGATGAAAAAATAGCACAAAAGAAGAAAAGTATCCCAAAACTGATGAAAACGTTCGATTTTGACCTTCGAAAATAGGTGCAGCTTAGCAGGCTTGCTTCCCCCATCGTAGAGCTCTCGGAGAGATTTCCAACGGTATGTTGTGCGCAGCGTAAGTCCTTACGGATCAAAAGTTATGGGCACCAGAGCGACGGATACATGGTCCTAAGTCGTACACCCTCGGTTTGCGGGCCCAGCCTCTACGTGAAGCGAAGTTGTCTTGCCCAAGGTGCCATGGGATTCGGTAATAGAAATGTGATGGATTAGGTTGTCGTCCTTTTTGCGGTACACGACATACGATCCTTGACGAAAAAACATCGCAAAAGAAGAAAAGTGTCCCAAAATTGATGAACACGTTCGTTTTTCTTTTCCAAAAATAGGTGCAGCCTAGCAGGCTTTCTACCCCTATTGTAGAGCTCTCGGACAGCTTTCCAATGGTATCCTGTGCGCTGCGAACTCCTTACGGATCAAAAGTTATGGGCACCGGAGCAACGGATACCTGGTCCTAAGCCCGACAACCTCGGTTTACGGGCCCAACCTCTACGTTAAGTGAAGTTGTCTTGCCCAAGGTGCCGTGTGATTCGGTAATAGAAATGTGATGGATTAGGTTGTCGTCCTTTTCAAGACGCACGACGTATGATCCAGGACGAAAAAATAGCATAAAAGAAAAAAAGTATCCCAAAATTGATGAAAACGTTCGATTTTGGGCTCCGAAAATAGGTACAGTCAAGCAGGCTTTCTGCCCCCGTCGTAGAGCTCTCAGAGAGCTTTCCTACGGTATGCTATGCGCTGCGTAACTCTTTACGGTTCAAAAGTTATGGGCACCGGAGCGATGGAGACCTGGTCATAAGGCCTACGCCCTCAGTTTGCGGGCCCAGCCTCTACGTGAAGTGAAGTTGTCTTGCCCAAGGTGCAGTGGGATTCGGTAATAGAAATGTGATGGATTAGGTTGTCGTCCTTTTTGTGGCTCACGACTTACGATACGGGATGAAAAAATAGCACAAAAGAAGTAAAGAGTCCCGAAACTGTTGAAAACTTTCAATTTTGGGCTCCGAAAATAGGTGCAGTCGAGCAGGCTTGCTGCCCCGGTCGTAGAGCTCTCAGAGAGCTTTCCAACGGTATACTGTACGCTGCGTAACTCTTTACGGATCAAAAGTTATGGGCACCGGAGCGACGGATACCTGGTGTTAAACCCCACACCCTCAGTTTGCGGGCCCAGCCTCTACGTGAAGCGAAGTTGTCATGCCAAAGGTGCCATGGGATTCGGTAATAGAAATGTGATGGATTAGGTTGTCTTCCTTTTTGCGGTGCACGATGTACAATCCGGGATGAAAAAATAGCGTAAAAGAAGAAAAGTGTCCCGAAACTGATGAAAACATTCGATTTTGGGCTCCGAAAATAAGTGCAACTGAGGAGGCTTTCTACCCCCATTGTAGAGCTCTCGGAGAGCTTTCCAACGGTATGTTATACGCAGCGTAACTCCTTACGGATCAAAGTTATGGCAACTGGAGCGACAGAGACTTGGTCCTAAGCCCCACGCCCTCGGTTTGCGGGCCCAGCCTCTACATGAAGTGAAGTTGTCTTGCTCAAGGTGTCGGGGGATTCAGTAATATAAATGTGGTGGATTAGGTTTTCGTCCTTTTTGCAACGCACGACGTACGATCCAGGATGAAAAAATAGCGCAAAAGAAGAAAATAGTCCCGAAACTGATGAAAACTTTCGATTTTGGGTTCTGAAAACAAGTGCAGCTAAGCAGGCTTGCTGCCCCGGTCGTACAACTCTCAGAGAGCTTTCCAACGGTATACTGTGCGCTGCATAACTCCTTACGGATCAAAAGTTATGGGCATTGGAGCGATGGATACCTGGTCCTAAGCCCCACGCCCTCAGTTTGCGGGCCCAGCCTCTAGGTTAAGCAAAGTTGTCTTGCCAAATGTGCCATGGGATTCGAAAACCGAAATGTGATAGATTAGGTTGTCTTCCTTTTTGCGGTACACGATGTACGATCCAGGATAAAAAAACAGCCCAAAAGAACAAAAGTGTCTCGAAACTAATAAAAACGTTCAATTTTGGGCTGCAACAATAAGTGCAGTCGAGCAGGCTTTCTGCCCCCGTCGTAGAGCGCTTGGAGACATTTCCAACGGTATGCTGTGCGTAGCGCAACTCCTTACGGATCAAAAGTTATTGGCACCGGAACGATGGATACCTGGCCACAAGCCCGACGCCCTCGATTTGCTGGCCCAGCCTCAACGTGAATTGAAGTTGTCTTGCCCAAGGTGCTATGGGATTCGGTAATAGAAATGTGATGGATTAAGTTGTCTTCCTTTTTGCGGTGCACGTTGTACGATCTAGGATGAAAAAACAGCGCAAAAGAAGAAAAGTGTCCCGAAACTGATGAAAACGTTAAATTTTGGGCTCCAAAAATAGGTGTAGCCAAGCAGGCTGGCTGCTCCTGTAGTAGAGCTCTTAGAGAGCTTTCCAACGGTATGTTGTGCGCCGCGTAACGCCTTACGGATCAAAAGTTATCAGAACCAAAGCGACGGATACCTAGTCGAAGGTGCCGTGGGATTCGAAAATAGAAATGTGATGGATTAGGTTGTCGTCCTTTTCGTGGCTCATGACTTATGATCCGGGATGAAAAAATAGCGCAAAAGAAGAAAAGAGTCCCGAAATTGATGAAAACTTTTGATTTTGGGCTCCGAAAATAGGTACAGCCGAGTAGGCTTGTTGTCCCGGTCGTAGAGCTCTCGGAGAGCTTTCCAACGGTATACTGTGTGCCGCGTAACTCTTTACGAATCAAAAGTTATGGGCACTGGAGCGGCGGATACCTAGTCCTAAGCCCCACGCCCTCAGTTTGCGGGCCCAGCCTCTATGTGAAGCGAAGTTGCCTTGCCAAATGTGCTGTGGGATTCGGTAATAGAAATGTGATGGATTCGGTTGTCTTCCTTTTTGCGGTGCACGATGTACGATCCAGGATGAAAAAATAGCGCAAAAGAAGAAAAGTGTCCCAAAATTGATGAAAACGTTCGATTATGGGCTCCGAAAATAGGCACAGCCTAGCAACCTGGCTACCCCCATCGTAGAGCACTCGGAGAGCTTTCCATCGGTAAGCTGTGCTCCGCGTAACACCTTACGGATCAAAAGTTATGGGCACCAGAGTGACGGATACCTGGTCCTAAGCTCGACAACCTCGGTTTGCGGGCCCAGCCTCTATGTGATGTGAAGTTGTCTTGCCCAAGGTGCCATGGGATTCGGTAATAGAAATGTGATAGATTAGGTTGTCGTCCTTTTCGCGGCTCACGACGTACGATCCAGGATAGAAAAATAGCGCAAAAGAAGAAAAGTGTCCCGAAACTGATGAAAACATTTGATTTTGGGCTCCGAAAAAAGGCATAGCTGAGCAAGCTCGCTGCCCTTGTCGTAGAGATTTCAGAGAGCTTTCTAACTGTATGCTATGCGCAACATAACTACTTATAAAGTTATGGGCACCGGAGAGACGGATACCTAGTCCCAAGCCCTACGCCCTCGGCTTGCGGGCCCAGCCTCTACGTGAAGTGATGTTGTCTTGCCCAAGGTGTCATTGGATTCGATAATAGAAATGTGAAGGATTAGGTTGTCATCCTTTTTGCGGCTCACGATGTACAATCCGGGACGGAAAAACTGCGCAAAATAAGATAATTGTCCCAAAACTGATGAAAACATTCAATTTTGGGCTCCGAAAATAGGCGCAGCCGAACGGGCTGGCTATCAACGTCGTAGAGCTCTCGGAGAGCTTTCCAACGGTATGCTGTACGTCGCGTAACTCCTTACGAATCAAAAGTTATGGGCATCAGAGCGACGGATACCTAGTCCCAAACCCGACACCCTCGGTTTGCGGGCCCAGCCTCTATGTGAAGCGAAGTTGTTTTGGCCAAGGTGCCATGGGATTCGGTAATAGAAATGTGATGGATTAGCTTGTCGTCCTTTTCGCAGCTCACGACGCACGATCTAGGACAGAAAAATAGCGCAAAAGAAGAAAAGTGACCTGAAACTGATGAAAATGTTTCATTTAGGGCTCCAAAAATATGCGCAGCCGAGCAAGCTTATAGCCCCCTTCGAAGAGCTCTCGGAGAGCTTTCCAACGGTATGCTTTGCACCGCGTAACTTCTTACGGATCAAAAGTTATGGGCACTGGAGCGACGGATACCTAGTCCTAAGCCCGACATCCTCAATTTGCGGGCCTAGCCTCTACGTGAAGCAAAGTTGTCTTGCCCAAGGTGCCATGGGATTCGATAATAGAAATGTGATGGATTAGGTTGTCGTTCTTTTCGCGGCTCACGACGTACGTTCCGGGATAGAAAAACAATGCAAAAGTAGAAAAGTATAGCAAAACAGATGAAAGCATTCAATTTTGGGCTCATAAAAAAGGCACAACTGACCAGGCTTGCCACCCTTGTCGTAGAACTCTCGGAGAACTTTCCAACGATATGCTGCGCGCATCGTAACTCTTTGCGGATCAAAAGTTATGGGCACCGGAGCGACGGAGACCTGGTCCCTAGTCCCATGCCCCCGATTTGTGGGCCCAACCTCTACGTGAAGCGAAGTTGTCTTGCCCAAGATGCAGTGTGATTTGGTAATAGAAATGTGATGGATTAGGTTGTCGTCCTTTTCGCGGAGCACGACGTACGATCCGGGATGAAAAAACAGCGCAAAGGAAGAAAAGTGTCCCGAAACTGATGAAAATGTTCAATTTTGGGCTCCGAAAATAGGTGTAGCCAAGCCGCTTTTTACCCTCGTCGTAGAGCTCTCGAAGAGCTTTCCAACGGTATGTTGTGCGCCACGTAACTCCTTACGGATCAAAAATTATGTGCACCGGAGCGACAGATACCCTGTCCGGAGCGCCACGCCCTCGATTTTCAGGCCCAACCTCTATGTGAATTGAAGTTGTCTTGCCGAAGGTGCCGTGAGATTCAATAATTTAAAAGTTATGGATTAGGTTGTCGTCCTTTTTGCGGCTCATGACGTACGATCCGAGACAAAAAAATAGAGGAAAAGAAGAAAAGTCTCCCGAAATTGATGAAACGTTCGATTTTCGGCTCTGAAAATAGGCGCAACTAAGCAAGCTTGCTGCCCCCGTCGTAGAGCTCTCGGAGAGCTTTCCAACGGTATGTTGTGCGCCGCGTAACTCCTTACGGATCAAAAGTTATGGGCACCGGAGCGACGGATAGCTCGTCCCAAGCCCGACGTCCTCGATTTGCGGGCCCAGCCTCTAGGTAAAATGAAGTTGTCTTACCCAAGGTGCCAATGTATTCGGTAATAGAAATGCAATGGATTAGGTTGTCGTCCTTTTCGCGGCTCACGACGTACGATCCGGGATTGAAAAATAGCGCAAAAGAAGAAAAATGTCCCGAAACTGATGAAAATGCTTGATTTTGGGCACCAAAAAAAGGCACAATCAAGCAGGCTTGCTGCCCGAGTCCTAGAGCTCTCGGAGAGCTTTCCAACGGTATGCAGTGCGCAGCGTAATTCATTACGGATCAAAAGTTATGGCACCGAAGCGACGGAGAACTGGTCCTAAGCCTGACAACCTCGGTTTGCTGGCCCAGCCTCTACGTGAAGTGAAGTTGTCTTGCCCAAGGTGCCATATGATTCGGTAATAAAAATGTGATGGATTAGGTTGTCGTCCTTTTCGCTGTGCACGACGTACGATCTAGGAAAGAAAAACAGCGCAAAAGAAGAAAAATGTCCCGAAACTGATGAAAACTTTCGATTTTGGGCTCCGAAAAAGGGTATGCTGTGCACCGTGTAACTCCTTACGGATCAAAAGTTATGGGCACCGGAACAACGAATACCTAGTCACAAGCCCGATGCCCTCGGTTTGCAGGCCCAGCCTCTACGTGAAGTGAAGTTGTCTTGCCCAAGGTGCAGTGGGATTCGGTAATAGAAATGTGATGGATTAGGTTGTCGTCCTTTTTGTGGCTCATGATGTACGATCCGGGATGAAAAAATAGCGTAAAAGAAGAAAAGTGTCCCGAAACTGATTAAAATATTCAGTTTTACCTCCGAAAATAGGTGCAACCGAGCGGGCTTTCTGCCCCGTCGTAGAGCTCTCGGAGAGCTTTCCAACGGTATGCTGTGCGCAGCGTAACTCCTTACGGATCAAAAGTTATGGGCACTAGAGTGACGAAGACCTAGTCCTAAGCCCTACGCCCTCGATTTGCAGGCCCAGCCTCTACGTCAAGCAAAGTTGTGTTGCCTAAGGTGCCATGGGATTCGGTAATAGAAATGTGATAGATTAGATTGTCGTCCTTTTTGCGGCGCACGACGTATGATCCGGGATGAAAAAACTGCGCAAAACAAGATAATTGTCCCGAAATTGATGAAAACATTCGATTTTGGGCTCCGAAAACAGGCGCAACCGAGCAAGTTTGCTGCCCCTGTCGTAGAACTCACGGAGAGCTTTCCAATGGTATGGTGTGCGCCGCGTAACTCCTTACGAATCAAAAGTAATGGGCACTGGAGCGATGGATACCTAGTCTTTAGCCACATGCCCTCGGTTTGCTGGCCCAACCTCTACGTGAAGCGAAGTTGTCTTGCCCAAGGTGCCATGTGATTCGGTAATAAAAATGTGAAGGATTAGGTTGTCGTCCTTTTCGAGGCCCACGACGTACGATCTGTGATTAAAAAAGAGAGCAAAAGAAGAAAAGTGTCCCGAAATTGATGAAAATATTCGATTTTGGGCTTTGAAAATAGGTGCAGATAAGTAGGCTAGTTGACTTGGTCGTAGAGCTCTCGATGAGCTTTCCAACGGTAAGCTGTGCACTGCGTAACTCCATACGGATCAAAAGATATGGCCACCGGAGCGACCGAGTCCTAGTCCGAGGCCCCACGCCCTCGATTTGCAGGCCCAGCCTGTAATACCCGAGCCCGGAATATGAATTTTCTTTGTTTATTATTTTGAAAATTTTATTTCCTTAAATTCTTTGTGAATTAACTATTACTTTCTAGTCGACGCAACGTGCATTGCATTTAAGGAGCGATAGCTAGATAACGTTTTCCAGTCCTCAGCAAATAGTGAAACTAGTATTTAGATGACTTAAATTTTATATTTTAAATATTGCTAGCTTTATTTGAACTTACCATAGCTGAAACGGCTTTAAAACGCGCGAAATAGGGGCCTTTGACCAAGTTTTAAGTGGTTTGACCTTTGACCTTTGACCTTTGACCATTTGAGACCTTATAAGCTAAAATAATAGGCAAAATAAAAAAAAAAACAGCAGCAAATAGAGAGAGCAGGCCGTGAGCTTTGAGGGAGAAAAAAAAAAGATTTCAATTTCCAATCTTTCATTCTTCGCGAGAGCTCGTGCGGGGTGATTACCGAGGCAACCAACGTTGTTTTCCTAGCGACTAGGAGTACCTAAGGTGAGGGAAGTATGTTATTTGCGCATTTATATGTTGTGTTAGTTAACTTTATCAGTTTTTAGATTTATCCGTAGATCGTTATTTAAAGCGAATTGATGCTTCTAAAATGTTCCTTAGCATTGGTAGAACATGTATTTATGGCTTTGTAACATTTTCTGCGGTTAAATGTTGTGATTACAACTTGAATTGTGATATGAATAGTACTTTGTGAATAGTAAAACCTTGAAACGTTGAAATTGCACTGTTATGCTTTCCGTAGATGTAGAAACGTGCTAGGTATGCTAGAATGCTAAAATGTGTGGTTTGTTTGGGTTGCGTAGTGGAAAAAACGAGAATTAAGCCTTTGGGAAAGTCGGGGTCGTTTAGATCGACTTTTGCGTTTTCTCGTTTTGCGTGTTGGCATTGCTTCGGGAAGCCATGGAAGCACTTTTGGTGCGAATATGGCGTTGGTTGGGTGTTTGGTTGTTGTAGTTGTAGTTCAAACGAGAAAGGGGGAAATCGGGGCTTTGCGCGAGTTCTAGGGTGAAGTAAGGTTTCGGGGTCTTTAGACGTGCCTTATGGTGACCTAGGAGGGTTGGCGAAGTCGGTTTCCAGAACTCGTGGCTCGTTTGGAAATGGTAGCATTTTGATAGTTGGGGCCGATTTGTGTTTTTGTGAGTTTACTTGTCTTTATGCTTATAGAATGCTTAGAATTACTTGAATTACTTGTTTGAGTTGTTTTGGATTGAATTGCTTATCAAATTGCTGCTATTGCGTGCGAGAGTAACCTACTTTGTTATTCTCCCACGTGTGGTTTATCGCTTGTTTATTGCTTGTTTATTGTCTTGTATCGAGTCTTGCATGGCATAGTGTCTCGCACGTGAGTGATGGGCCTCTCTGGGTAGCCTTGGGTTGCCAGTGTTGGTTGCTCTAGCTCCGTTGCTATTCCCTTTCTCGCTTGGGTTGCCTCCCAGGGAGATTTGGGTCGTAGGATTGATGGATACTTCCGGGGTATTCCAAACTGGTGTTATAAGGTTGTTTTGGGCCGGCGCGTCGTCATCGAATTCGAGTTTGAAGTGGTTCGTGAAAAGAGTATCGTATCCTTTGATTGAGTGTTTGCAGCTTTAAATACTTGCCTTGCTTAATTGATGGCTTTGGTTGTATCTTTATATGATTTGTATGTATTGCGTGGTATTGCATTGCATACTTTTCTCATCTCCGTCCTTGAGACCAATTGCCCTCGCTGAGCAATAGTTTTTGCTCATTCCTCTCTATACTATGTTTTTACAGGAGTAGTTGAGGCAGACCCTCTCGAGGTAATTGAGGAGGAGGAGCAGGTGGAGGTGTTTCCGTGATAGCACTTACCTGCTTTGCTGGTGGTTGGTTACCAGTTTTGTGCAAACCTTGTTGTTATGTATATTGCGTGAAGGAAGCTTAATTTTGAGGCTTGTAGCCTTGTATGTATTTTCCTACTTTGAGACCTTTAATGGTCTTATGTTGTAATGAATTAAAGTTGTAATGTTGTAACTTGTAACTGATGATTAGTGAAAAAATGCATGCTAGTGGCTAATGGTTTAGTGGCATAAGTACTTGCGTAGTATGCATGGCATTTTTGGTTTGGATAGTTGGATAATAAGAAATGTATGTTTTATAGAAAGTTGACTTGATTGATTATTTTATAGCTTTCGCAAGTATTATATTGTTTTTAGGGTTTTCCGATCGTCCGCGGTACAGAGGAGACTCCGTCCGTGTGTCGGGTCCGGGCTTGGCCTTTTGCGGGGTTGGGTCGGGGCGTGACATCTTTAGGTGGTATCAGAGCATGATAGTCTTGCATGAGCCGGGATATGATTCTCGGTCTGTGGGGTAAAGGTCTGAAATGCTAAAGTGTTTATGAATGATTGCTAAGTGAAAAGAAAATGTTCTAGCATGACTTTGTAAACTTGGAATGTTTATATCTTTAAGTGAAATAGTTTGGCAAGTTAAACTTGTCTTATGTGAATTGTGTGATAGAATATTGGATTGTTATTGACTTGAGTGTTATCTAATCTTATGTGTTATATTTCTGTCTATAAACTGCTTTTAAATGTTGCCAGCTATTGTGAGTTGCTACTATGCCGCCACGTCGTGGTACTCAAGGTATAGGATCAGATGAAGAGGCAGCAGAACAGGGTCAGCAGCCGTTGCCTGAGCAGTTTATGGCTACCATGACTACTGCAGTAGACCGGATCACACAGGTACTACATGAGCAGAGGCAGGACCGGATTAATCCCCAGGGTAATCAAGCTAATCCTGGTGGACAGGGGTACAGAGTTGAGAATAACCAGCTTGAGAAATTTCTGAGGCACGAGCCGGGAAAGTTCTTCGGGGAGCCAGATGATGAGGCGGCCGAGAGATGGATTAATCGAGTTGAGAAAATTTTCACTGCTTTGAGGTATACCGATGAGGCAAGAATAGATTATGCATCATTTTTATTTGAGGGTGATGCAGAGCAGTGGTGGAATACTGTTAGGCTGAGGTGGGATTGTGAGGATGTTCCACATTTATGGGATGATTTTGTAAGTGAGTTCCGGGACAAATATATTCCCGAGATGGCAATGGAGAGACGGGAAGATGAGTTTGTGGCCCTGAAGCAGGGAAACATGACTGTTGCACAATATGAGGCTAGATTTGTTAGCCTGTCGAGGTATATGCCCGAGTTGGTACGGCCAGCTAGGAGGATGATACATAGGTTTGTCCGTGGGTTGAGAATGGACATACAGTTGCATTTGACTGGACAGACCTACACTACTTTTCCCGAGGCATTTCAGGCAGCCTCGAAGTTTGAGAAACGGAAGGCTGAGATGTTAGCCGAGAGCAGTCAGCCGAGTAAGAAGCAGTTTTTGGGCCAGAGCAGCCAGAGTCAGCCGAGGCAGTTTCAGGCTTCTGCACAGGGTCCTCAGCAACGTCCGTATCAGCCACAGCAACAGATTCAGGCTAGGCTAGCTGTGACTAGACCTCAGCAGGGAGGTACAGTTCCTACCCCTGCCAGAGCCCCAGCACCTACAGGAAACACTGCGGTTAGGCAAAATCAGCAGTGTGATTATTGTAATCGACCAGGGCATATTGAGGCTAACTGCTGGAGGAAGAGTGGGAAATGTACGGGTTGTGGCAGTGATGAGCATAGGGTGAAGGATTGCCCTAAATTTAATAATGTTCAGGGCCGTGGTGGAGGCCGAGGTGTTCAGAATAGGGCTGCAGGTGCACGACCAGCACAGAGAGTTCAGGCTAGGGTCTTTGCACTGGATGCAGAGGAGCTGCCCGATAATACAGCTATAGTGGAAGGTACCTTTCTTCTCAATACTCAGCCAGTTAAAGTTTTGATTGATCCTGGAGCTACGCATTCGTTTATAACTCCTGCATGTGCACGATCTGTGAATGTTTGCATTGATAATTTGCCTCATGAAGTTGAAGTTAGTACTCCTTTGGGTGCAAAATTTGTTGCTGAATCTATTTGCAAATCTTGTGATATATGTATAGAGAACCGTAAATTTCCTGCTGATTTAATTATATTACCATTCCGTGACTTTGAAATCATTTTGGGAATGGACTGGTTGGGAAAGTATTATGCACAGTTGGATTGTAGAACAAAGATCGTTTATCTTAAGGTTCCTGACCTACCGGTACTAGAGATTATTGGGAACTGCAGGGCTGCCCGCATTCCACTTTTATCAGCGATCAAGACTTCTAAGTTGTTGAATAGGGGTTGTGAAGCCTACTTAGCCTATTTGATCAATCAGCCTGCTGATAAGTTGAGTTTGAATGAGGTTCCGATTGTTAGAGACTTTCCTGGTGTATTTCCCGAGGAATTACCGGGTTTACCACCGGACAGGGAGATTGAGTTCGTGATTGATCTTGTGCCAGGCACTGCGCCTATTTCTAGGAGTCCTTACAGGATGGCATCGGCTGAACTTCAGGAGTTAAAAATTCAGCTTCAGAACTTGCTTGAGAAAGGTTTTATACAACCTAGTTCTTCACCGTGGGGCGCACCTGTGTTGTTTGTGAGAAAGAAAGATGGCACGCTACGGTTATGCATTGATTACAGGGGACTTAATCAAGTCACGATTAAGAATAAATACCCCTTGCCGTTGATTGAAGAATTGTTTGACCAGTTGCAGGGTGCGAGTGTTTACTCCAAATTTGACTTGAGGCAGGGTTACTATCAACTTAGAATTCGGAGTGACGATATACCAAAGACGGCATTCAGGACTAGATATGGCCACTATGAATTTGTTGTTTTGCCGTTTGGATTGACGAATGCACCAGCCGCATTCATGGACTTGATGCAGAGGGTTTTTCGGCCTTACCTTGATCAGTTTGTCGTGATCTTCATTGATGACATTTTAGTGTATTCGAAGAACGAGGCTGAACATGAGCAACACTTGAGGATTGTGCTTCAGACTTTGCAGGAAAACAAGCTTTTTGCTAAATTCAGCAAGTGTGAGTTCTGGTTGAACCAGATATCTTTTCTAGGCCATATCATTTCAGACCGAGGAATTTCAGTGGACCCAGCTAAGATTGAAGTTGTTTCAGCTTGGAAGAGACCTGAGACGGTGCCAGAGATTCGGAGTTTTCTTGGATTGGCAGGTTACTACCGGAGATTTGTTAAAGACTTTTCTAAAATTTCTGGACCTTTGAGCCAGTTAACTCGGAAGAAAGTTGCTTACAATTGGGATGCCAAGTGTGAATCCAGTTTCCAGGAATTGAAGAAGAGACTAACTACAGCTCCTATACTAGCTTTACCTGAGGGAACAGAGAACTTCGTTGTCTACAGTGATGCATCTAAAGAAGGATTGGGCTGTGTTTTAATGCAGAATGGTAAGGTGATTGCCTATGCTTCTAGGAAATTGAAACCTTATGAAGTCAATTACCCTACACATGATCTTGAGTTAGCTGCAGTTGTGTTTGCATTGAAGAAGTGGCGTCATTACTTGTGGGGTTGCAGATTTGAAATATTTACTGACCACAAGAGTCTCAAGTATTTGTTTTCACAGAAGGATCTAAATATGAGGCAGCGGAGATGGCTAGAGCTATTGGGTGGTTATAACTGTTCTATTAACTATGTGCCAGGTAAGGCAAATGTTGTTGCTGATGCTTTGAGCCGAAAGGCTACTGTTGCGAGCTTGATTATCAAGGACTAGGAGACTTTGGAAGAAATTTGTTCATGGAAACCAGAAGCTACTGAGGTAGGGATTCGGTTTGCTAGTTTACAGATTCAGTCAGGGCTGCTAGCACAGATCAGAGAGGCTCAAAAGACTGATCCTCACATCTTGAAGATCCAAGAGAAAGCTAAAGGGGGAGAGTCGGAGTTTAAATTACATGCAGATGGCATTTTCAGATTCAGGGATAGAGTATGTGTTCCTGATGATCCGACTTTGAAGAATGAGATCCTGTCCGAGGCACATAATTCGAGGTACACGATTCACCCGGGCAGTACTAAGATGTATAGAGATTTGAAGCAACACTTCTGGTGGAACAATATGAAGAGGGAGATTGCTGGGTATGTATCCAGATGTTTGACTTGTCAGAGGGTTAAAGTTGAGCATCAGAGGCCAGCCGGACTTCTACAGCCGTTATCGATTCCGCAGTGGAAGTGGGTACATATTACAATGGACCTTGTGACCGATCTTCCTAGATCTCCGAGAGGATGTGATTCTGTTTGGGTTGTTGTGGACCGCTTGACTAAAGTTACACATTTTATTCCCGTGAACAAACAGGATAGCCTTGATAAGCTAGCTGAATTGTATGTTGCTAATATTGTGAGATTGCATGGAGTACCACAGAGTATAGTGTCAGATAGGGATCCCAGATTCAGATCTCGTTTTTGGCAGAAGTTGCAAGAGGCCATGGGAACTAAGTTGAGCTTCAGTACTGCATATCATCCGCAAACTGATGGCCAGTCTGAGAGAACCATCAGGATTTTGGAAGACATGCTTCGAGCATGTGTGCTAGACTTTGGGAAGAATTGGGAGAAGTTTTTGCCTTTAGCGGAGTTCGCCTACAACAATAGTTATCAATCTACTATAGGTATGGCTCCCTACGAGGCATTGTATGGTCGTAAATGCAGATCCCCGTTATATTGGGAGGAGGTTGGAGAGATGAGAACAGTTGATCCGACTGTGTTACCTGAGATGATTAAGATGGTAGATAATGTTCACCTTATTCGCCAGCGTATGCTTACAGCTCAGAGTCGTCAGAAGAGTTATGCAGATAAGCACCGTCGGGATCTTAAGTTTGATTTGGGAGATTGGGTGTTTCTTAAGATTTCTCCACGGAAGGGATTGATTCGGCACGGTAAGAGCGGGAAGCTTAGTCCCAGGTATGTGGGTCCGTATGAGATCACCAAAAAGGTAGGTCCTTTGGCTTATCGATTAGCTTTGCCTCCGAGCTTGTCGCGACTGCATGATGTGTTTCACGTGTCTATGTTGAAGAAGTATCATCCAGACCCTTCGCATGTACTTGAACCAGAGCCTTTGCAGATTGAAGAGAAGTTATCCTACGAAGAGAAACCGATTAGAATTGTGGATCGGAAGATTCAAGAGCTTCGCAGAAAGAGTATTCCGTTAGTGAAGGTTCTGTGGAATCATCATGGGTTTGAGGAAGCGACATGGGAAAGAGAGGACCAAGTTCGGGATCAGTATCCGGAGTTGTTTGTTGACCAGGTAAGAATTGCGTGGGCGCAATTGTTTTAAGGGGGAGAGGGTGTAATACCCGAGCCCGGAATATGAATTTTCTTTGTTTATTATTTTGAAAATTTTATTTCCTTAAATTCTTTGTGAATTAACTGTTACTTTCTAGTCGACGCAACGTGCATTGCATTTAAGGAGCGATAGCTAGATAACGTTTTCCAGTCCTCAGCAAATAGTGAAACTAGTATTTAGATGACTTAAATTTTATATTTTAAATATTGCTAGCTTTATTTGAACTTACCATAGCTGAAACGGCTTTAAAACGCGCGAAATAGGGGCCTTTGACCAAGTTTTAAGTGGTTTGACCTTTGACCTTTGACCTTTGACCATTTGAGACCTTATAAGCTAAAATAATAGGCAAAATAAAAAAAAAAACAGCAGCAAATAGAGAGAGCAGGCCGTGAGCTTTGAGGGAGAAAAAAAAAAGATTTCAATTTCCAATCTTTCATTCTTCGCGAGAGCTCGTGCGGGGTGATTACCGAGGCAACCAACGTTGTTTTCCTAGCGACTAGGAGTACCTAAGGTGAGGGAAGCATGTTATTTGCGCATTTATATGTTGTGTTAGTTAACTTTATCAGTTTTTAGATTTATCCGTAGATCGTTATTTAAAGCGAATTGATGCTTCTAAAATGTTCCTTAGCATTGGTAGAACATGTATTTATGGCTTTGTAACATTTTCTGCGGTTAAATGTTGTGATTGCAACTTGAATTGTGATATGAATAGTACTTTGTAAATAGTAAAAACTTGAAACGTTGAAATTGCGCTGTTATGCTTTTCGTTGATGTAGAAACGTGCTAGGTATGCTAGAATGCTAAAATGTGTGGTTTGTTTGGGTTGCGTAGTGGAAAAAACGAGAATTAAGCCTTTGGGAAAGTCGGGGTCGTTTAGATCGACTTTTGCATTTTCTCGTTTTGCGTGTTGGCATTGCTTCGGGAAGCCATGGAAGCACTTTTGGTGCGAATATGGCGTTGGTTGGGTGTTTGGTTGTTGTAGTTGTAGTTCAAACGAGAAAGGGGGAAATCGGGGCTTTGCGCGAGTTCTAGGGTGAAGTAAGGTTTCGGGGTCTTTAGACGTGCCTTATGGTGACCTAGGAGGGTTGGCGAAGTCGGTTTCCAGAACTCGTGGCTCGTTTGGAAATGGTAGCATTTTGATAGTTGGGGCCGATTTGTGTTTTTGTGAGTTTACTTGTCTTTATGCTTATAGAATGCTTAGAATTACTTGAATTACTTGTTTGAGTTGTTTTGGATTGAATTGCTTATCAAATTGCTGCTATTGCGTGCGAGAGTAACCTACTTTGTTATTCTCCCACGTGTGGTTTATCGCTTGTTTATCGCTTGTTTATTGCTTGTTTATTGTCTTGTATCGAGTCTTGCATGGCATAGTGTCTCGTACGTGAGTGATGGGCCTCTCTGGGTAGCCTTGGGTTGCCAGTGTTGGTTGCTCTAGCTCCGTTGCTATTCCCTTTCTCGCTTGGGTTGCCTCCCAGGGAGATTTGGGTCGTAGGATTGATGGATACTTCCGGGGTATTCCAAACTGGTGTTATAAGGTTGTTTTGGGCCGGCGCGTCGTCATCGAATTCGAGTTTGAAGTGGTTCGTGAAAAGAGTATCGTATCCTTTGATTGAGTGTTTGCAGCTTTAAATACTTGCCTTGCTTAATTGATGGCTTTGGTTGTATCTTTATATGATTTGTATGTATTGCGTGGTATTGCATTGCATACTTTTCTCATCTCCGTCCTTGAGACCAATTGCCCTCGCTGAGCAATAGTTTTTGCTCATTCCTCTCTATACTATGTTTTTACAGGAGTAGTTGAGGCAGACCCTCTCGAGGTAATTGAGGAGGAGGAGCAGGTGGAGGTGTTTCCGTGATAGCACTTACCTGCTTTGCTGGTGGTTGGTTACCAGTTTTGTGCAAACCTTGTTGTTATGTATATTGCGTGAAGGAAGCTTAATTTTGAGGCTTGTAGCCTTGTATGTATTTTCCTACTTTGAGACCTTTAATGGTCTTATGTTGTAATGAATTAAAGTTGTAATGTTGTAACTTGTAACTGATGATTAGTGAAAAAATGCATGCTAGTGGCTAATGGTTTAGTGGCATAAGTACTTGCGTAGTATGCATGGCATTTTTGGTTTGGATAGTTGGATAATAAGAAATGTATGTTTTACAGAAAGTTGACTTGATTGATTATTTTATAGCTTTCGCAAGTATTATATTGTTTTTAGGGTTTTCCGATCGTCCGCGGTACAGAGGAGACTCCGTCCGTGTGTCGGGTCCGGGCTTGGCCTTTTGCGGGGTTGGGTCGGGGCGTGACACAGCCTCTACGTGAAGCGAAGTTGTCTTGCATAAGGTGTCATTGGATTCAGTAATAGAAATGTGATTGATTAGGTTGTCGTCCTTTTCGCGACTCACAACTTACGATCCGTGACGGAAAAACAATGCAAAAGAAGAAAAGTTTCCCAAAATTGATGAAAACGTTCGATTTTGACCTCCGAAAAAAGGTGCAACATAGCAGGCTTGCTTCTCTTGTCGTAGAGCTCTCGGAGAGCTTTCCAACGGTATGTTGTGCGCCGCGTAACTCTTTACGCATCAAAAGTTATGGGCATCAGAGCGACGGAGACCTGGTCCCTAGCCACACACCCTCGGTTTGCAGGCCCAGCATCTACGTGAAGCGAAGTTGTCTTGCCCAAGGTGCCGTGGGATTCGGTAATAGAAATGTGATGGATTAGGTTGTTGTCATTTTCGCGGCTCCTGGCGTACGATCCGGCACAGAAAAATTGCGCAAAATAAGATAAGTGTCCTGAAACTGATGAAAACGTTTGTTTCTGTTCTCCGAAAATAGGCGCAGCAGAGTAGGCTTGCTGCCCTCGTCGTAGAGATCTCAAAGAGCTTTCCAACGGTATGCTGTGCGCAGCGTGACTCCTTACAGATCAAAAGTTATGGACACCGGAGCGACAGAGACTGGTCCCAAGCCCTATGCCCTCGGTTTGCTGGCCCAGCCTCTACGTGAAGCGAAGTTGTCTTGCCCAAGGTGCCATGGGATTCGATAATAGAAATGTGATGGATTAGGTTGTTGTCCTTTTCGTGGTTCACAACGTACAATCCGATATAGAAAAACAGCGCAAAAGAAAAAAAGTATCCCGAAACTGATGAAAACGTTCGATTTTAGGCTCCGAAAAAAGGCGCAACCGAGTAGGCTTGCTGCCCTCGTCGTAGAGCTCTCGGAGAGCTTTCCAACAGTAAGCTGTGCATAGTGTAACTCCTTACGGATCAAAAGTTATGGGCATCGGAGCGACAGAGATCTGGTCCCAAGCCCCACGCCCTCGGTTTGTTGGCCCAGCCTCTACGTGAAGCGAAGTTGTCTTGCCCAAAGTGCGGTGTGATTCGGTAATAGAAATGTGATGGATTAGGTTGTCTTCCTTTTTGCTGCGCACGACGTACGATCCGGGATGAAAAAATAGCGCAAAAGAAGTAAAGAGTCCCGAAACAGTTGAAGACGTTCGATTTTGGGCTCCGAAAATAGGTGCAGCCAAGTAGGATTCTTGCCCCTATTGTAGAGCTCTCGGAGAGCTTTCCAACGGTATACTTTGCGCCCCGTAACTCTTTACGGATCAAAAGTTATGGGCGGCACCGGAACGACGGATACCTGGTTACAAGCCCGACGCCCTCGGTTTGCGGGCCCAGCCTCTACGTGAAGTGAAGTTGTCTTGCCCAAGGTGCCAAGGGATTCGGTAATAGAAATATGATGGATTAGGTTGTCGTCCTTTTTGCGGCTCATGACGTACGATCCGGGATAAAAAAATAGTGCAAAAGAAGAAAATTGTCCCGAAACTAATGAAAACGTTCGATTTTGGGCTCCAAAAACAAGTGCAGCCAAGCAGCTTTCTTACCCCGTCGTAAAGCTCTCCGAGTGCTTTCCAACGGTATGCTGTACGCAGCGTAACTCCTCACTTATCAAAAGTTATGGGCGTCGGAGCGACAGAGACCTGGTCCTAAGCGCCACTCCCTCAGTTTGCGGGCCCAGCCTCTACGCAAAGCGAAGTTGTCTTGCCCAAGTTGTCGTTGGATTCAGAAATAGAAATGTGATGGATTAGGTTGTCATCCTTTTTGCGGATCACGACGTACGATCCGAGATAGAAAAACTGCTCAAAATAAGATAATTGTCCTGAAACTGATGAAAATGTTCTATTTTGGGCTCCGAAAATAGGCGTAGCCAAGCAGGCTTGCTGCCCCCATTGTAGAGCTCTCAGAGAGCTTTCAAACGGTATGCTGTGCACTGTGTAACTCCTTACGGATCAAAAGTAATGGGCACTGGAACGTTGGATACCCGGTCCTTAGCCCCACGCCCTTAGTTTACGGGCCCAGCCTGTACATGAAGTGAAGTTGTCTTGCCCAAGGTACTGTGGGATTCGGTAATAGAAATGTGATGGATTAGGTTGTCATCCTTTTCGCGCTCACGACGTACGATTTAGGATAAAAAAATAGCGCAAAAGAAGAAAAGTATCCCAAAACTGATGCAAACGTTCGATTTTGGGCTCCGAAAATAGGCACAGCCTAGCAACCTGGCTGCCCCGTCGTAGAGCTCTCGGAGTGCTTTCCAACGTTATGCTGTGTGCCGCGTAACTCCTTACGGATCAAAAGTTATGGGCACCGGAGTGACGGATACCTGGTCCTAAGCCCTCGCCCTCGGTTTGCGGGCCCAGCCTCTACGTGAAGCGAAGTTGTCTTGCCTAAGGTGCAGTTGGATTCGGTGATAGAAATGTGATGAATTAGGTTGTCGTCCTTTTCGCGGCTCACGACGTACGATCCGGGACAGAAAACAGCGCAAAAGAAGGAAAGTGTACCGAAACTAATGAAAACGTTCGATTTTAGCACCAAAAAAAGGTGCAACCGAGCAGGCTTGCTGCCCTCGTCGTAGAGCTCTCAGAGTGCTTTTCAACGGAATGCTGTGCCCAGCATAATTTCTTACGGATCAAAAGTTATGGGCACCGGAGCGACGGAGACCTGGTCCCAAACCCCACGCCTGCGGTTTGCGGGCCTAGCCTCTACGTGAAGCGAAGTTGTCTTGCCCAAGGTTGTGATAACCTAAACCCGGCATGCATTTAATGGCACTTAATTGCATTTAATTAAGTGTTATCTTAAATGTTAGCTTTGAATTTTGTGTTTAGTTTTAGTTAAACATTCATTTGTAGCTTTATTTTCATATTTATGTTAATCGGTTTTATTTTTCTTGCATCTTAATGCTCGGTTTTCAATTAAATGAAAAGTAGCTCCGAGCCAGAGTAAATTTTGAACTATGTTACTTTCCGAAAATTATATTTTCTTAAATTCTTTGAGATTTAATTGTTATTCTTTTATTGTCGCAAAGAGCATAGGATATCGAGAGCGATAGTTAGGAAATGATTTCTAGTCCTCAGTAAATAGTGAAAACTAGTATTTAGTGTATTGATTTTTGGTGTTTTAGTTGTTGTTGATTAGAATTAAATTGGTGTTGGTTGTTTTAGCTTTAAAATGCAAGAAATAAGCCTAATTGACCAACTTAAGCAACCTTTGACCAAGCTTTGACTTGAGGACTTGTGTCATCTTTTATAATAACACATTATAGCACAAAAAAAAAGAAAGCTGAAACAGAATAGGGGCTGGCCGAAAAATACAAGGAGAGAAAAAAAAAGATTTTTAAGCCAAATCTTCAAATCTTCGCGTGAGCTTGCACGGGGTGGTTTCCAAGGCATCCAGCGTAGTTTTCCTAGCGTCTAGGAGCGTCTAAGGTGAGGGTTTCATCGTTATTTGCGCATTTGAAATTATTGTATCTAAACTTTAATTTTTGTGATTTAACTGTAGGTTGTTATTTTATCCGTTTCGTTGTTTAAAGAATGTTCCCTAGCAATCGTAGAACATGTATTTATAGTTTTTTTTAGCATTTTCTGCGGTTGAATATCGAAATTGAAATTTAAATTGATAATTGAATAGTAAATTATGAATAGTAAATCCCCGTTTCGATGAAGTTGCTCCGTTGTGCGTTCTGTTGATGTGAAAAGGTGCTAGATATGCTAGAATGCCTAAATGTATGGTTTAATTGGATTGTGTAATGGAAAAACGAGGAAAAATACCTTGGTGAAAGTTGGGGACGTTTAGGTCGAGTTTAGCGTTTCCTCGTTTTGCGTGATGGCATTGTCTCGGGAGGCCATGGAAGCACTTTTGGTGTGGTTATGGAGTTGGTTGGGTGTTTGGTTAGGATAGTTGTAGTTCAAACGAGCAAAGGGAGAAATCGGGGCTTTACGTGAATTCTAGGGTTAAGTAGGGTTTTGGGGTCTTTAGACGTGCCTTATAGTGACCTAGGAGGATTGGTGAAGTCGGTTTCCAAAACTCGTGGCTCGTTTGAAAGGAGTAGCGTTTTGAAAGTTGGGGTCATTTTGTGATTTTGTGTGTTTTCATAGTGTAGTGCCTATAGAATGCTTAATATTGCTTGTTATGCTTGTTAAAGTTGATTATGATTGAATTTGTATGTCAATTGTTGATAATGCTTGTTAGTGTTGTTCTTGTTACTTTATAGATTGTAAATGCTTATTGCATTGCATGTTGTTACTGACTTGCACTTCAGTGCCTTGCTCGATTATCGTTATTTATCTCGTATTGCATTGCATAAGTGTCAGGCGTGTGAGTGATGGGCCTCTCTGGGTAGCCTCGGGTTGCCAGTGTTGGTTGCCTAGCTCCGTACCCTATTCCCATTCTCGCTTGGGATGCCGCCCAGGGAGTTTTGGGTCGTAGAATTGACAGAGTATGTCCGGAGTACTCTAATGGAAGTTATAAGGTGGGTGAGCCGGCGCGTCATCGTTAAAGTCATCGAAATCATGATCGGTACATTGCTCATTTGAGTGAACCATAGCCTTCAAAGTGTGGTATAGCTTTGAATGGTTGTGTTAATGCTTCATCAATTGTTTATTGTATTGATTGATAGATTGAATGCCTACTTGTCAGATTTATATTGCTTAACTGCCTTATTTGCATTGCACGATCTTCTTTCTCTCCACCTCGATATCTGTCTCGCCCTCACTGAGTATACGTGTTGAGTATACTCACTCCTCACCACCACATTTCAGGAAAAGCCATGTTAGCTGAAAAGTTCATGATTACGTGAAAGTTCATGCTTGAAGAGTTATCTTGCGTGCTAGGTGGCTTGAGTTGTCAAGGATGAAAAGATGTATGTTTCATGTGTTGTTTGTATTTAATGTTAAGAAGGAATGTAATATAAGTTTTATTAGGTTATTGAAGTGGTATGATAGATTAGTTCATGTATTTAGTTAGTATAGCTTAACTTCAATGCATGTTTGTATTGTTTAAAAGAAAGAGTTAGAATAGCTTGGGTGCTTGGAAATGTATGTATACTTGTTGTGTTTATTTGTTGAGAAACAAGGCTCGGATGGCCTTGAGGTGTTTGTATGGTTGGACACGGTGCTGGTCCACTTATATGCTGTTACAGGTTTTGCATTTTTGCCTAGAAACAGGGGAGAGTCCGTTCGTCTTTCCCTAAAAATTTTGTCCGAGTTTGGTTTTGGGTTGTGATTAGATTGATTGATAGAACACCCGGTCTTGAGAGGGATCGGGGTGTTACAAAGGTGCCGTGTGATTCGGTAATAGAAATATGATGGATTAGGTTGTCGTCCTTTTCGCAGCGCACGACGTACGATCCGGGATGAAAAAACACCGCAAAAGAAGAAAAGTGTCCCGAAACTGATGAAAACGTTCGATTTTGGGCTCCAAAAATGGGTGTAGCTGAGCAAGCTTGCTACTTCCGCCGTAGAGCTCTCGGAGAGCTTTCCAACGGTATGTTGTGCGCTGCGTAACTCCTTTCGGATCAAAAGTTATGGGCACCCGAGCGATGGAGACCTGGTCACAGGCCCGACGCCCTCGGTTTGCGCACCCAACCTCTACGTGAAGTGAAGTTGTCTTGCCCAAGGTGCCGTAGGATTCGATAATAGAAATGTGATGGATTAGGTTCGTCCTTTTCATGGCTCACGATGTATGATCCGGGATAAGAAAACAGTGCAAAAGAAGAAAAGTGTCCCGAAACTAATGAAAACATTCGATTTTGGGCTCCAAAAACAGGTGCAGCTGAGCAGGCTTTCTGCCCCCGTCGTAAAGCTCTCGGAGAGCTTTCCAATGGTATGTTGTGCGTAGCGTAACTTGTGAGGCTCGACCCCGAATAATGTGTCTTACCTCGATTTGTGTGCCATAGACCCAGAGTCATATGACTGACCTTGGATTACGTGCCTTATCTTGGTTTTTATGCCATGCCTCATCATACGTGCCTTGATCTAGAATTATGTGCCATAATCCTCAACTTACGTGCCCTGACTTCGAATTGCATACGTTACCTCATTTCATGTGCCCTAACCTTGAAGTACGTGCCTTAACCTAGGTTTAAGAGTCATACCTCGATTTACGTGCATTGTATTGAATTACATGTCTTGCATTGGTTTACGTGCATTCACTTAGGGTTGTGTGCATTTACCTTAGAATCCATGCATTTTCCTTGAAGTGCGTGCCTTACCTTGTAGTGCGTGTCATAGACATAGGAAAGTATGCTCGCACGCTAATCAATAAAAAATCCTACACAAAGCACTAGACTATAAAATAATCTTACAAACACCACTAACTATTATTATAATCCTAATTCAAATCTGTACAAAATCCGCTAACACCTAAATATTATATTTTAAACTCGCTACAAGACAAAATCTCACAAACCTCTAAACATATCCTATATTCTATTCTACCTAAAATCCCTAAATACCCAACATTCTCTTACACACATGCTAAACCCTAAGCACTTTCCCATTATCTAAACATTCCTATGACAAGTACAAGACACAATGCAACCTAGGATAGACAAATGCATGACAATACAAAAAAATAATAAAAACCTCACCCAAACCCTTCCCATTCTCGACCAAATCACCCTAGCATGCTAACAATTCAAAATAATGCTCAACAGATGACACAAAAATCAGTTTTTACAAGCTCAAGGCCGACACACACACACACAAGCATAATTTCTCTCTCAAACTCTCTCTTTCCTCTCAAACTCTCCCATTTCTTTCTCCATTTTGACCAAGGCAGCCCTTTGAGCTCCCAAGACTCCTAAAAACTTTCAATGACACTCTAAGACTCTCCCAAGCTCGTCCATAGCAAGCACAAGCAAGCAAGAAGCAAGAAAATCTCACACGAAGCTCTCAAACCTCTCATTTTCGGCCATAGGTAAGTTTTGATAGTTTTCTTCTATTTCTTTTTGTTCTAAACACATGCACACCTCCTACACAAGCTAACTAAGCTAGGATTTGAAGGAAAACAAACTACCTCTCGGCCAAAGCAAGGAAAGAGGGCCTTTTGTGCATTTTCAAGAGCATTTGTGCATCTTCATCTTTCAATTTGCTAAGGTGAGGGTTAAACTCTTTTTAAAGCTTTCAAAACTCACATGCATGCTCTCATATGGCTATATTTACCTCTGTATTTATTGTATATGTGAGTATATGAGCCTATCTACTCATGCATGGCATGATAATGGCTAGAAACTTGAAGATATGTAAACACGTTTTTTGCGGGCAGATTACTTACCTTGTAGAACGAAGTGCTTTTGGCTTAGTAAACATTGATAAAAATACATGAAAATTGGTTTGTCACTAGTTTTGTTCGTTCTGAAATTTTTTCGTAGAAATAGGCCAAGGCCAATTTTGAATCTAAGACCTCCAAAATGGTCAAATATCGTAATGTGTCAAAATCTGGAAAATTTGGAAATATGAAATAGGTTTCTGGCAGCTTTCTGACCTTGTAGAACGAAACAGTTTTAGCCCAGTAAATGATGTCCAAAATGCATGAAAATTGGTATGCCACTATATTGGTCAGTTATGAACATATTTGGAAGAAATAGGCTAAGGCTAATTCTGAGTCTAAAGGCCTTAAAAGTAGCAAATATAGAAATGTGTATGAATCTGGACAATTTTGTGTAGTCTCACGGTTTTGGCCATAACTCCTAAATCCGAACTCCAAATGATGTGAGGTTTGTTCCTAGATTTAAATCACTCATTAAGATTCAATTTGAAATTTTTTTCACTGAATTTGGATATTAATTTCTTGGCTAATTGAATGTGGGAAAACAGACCATTGCAGTAGGGTTTTGCTTAGTAAAATGCTTTGAAACATGTTGTAACTTCACTTGTGGTATTAAATCCTTGGAATTGTGGCACATAGATGTTGTGTGGACTGTTGTAGTAGGTTGAGGTTGTTTAATTTGGTTGAAGCATGGCTTGGGTTTAACTACGTGACAAATTGTGGCTTAATCGCATGTGTAAGCACGAATTTAGGCCCTATTGCTTATGAAAACTTGCTAAGTGATGATCCTATGGTTTAATGTGTTCAATTGCGTGATTAGTAGGCTGCCTAATAAATGTTAAGTATGCTTGAAATGGTTTAAGTGTTACTTGTGGTGCTTAGCAAACGAAACCAACCCCAAGCACGACCTAGTAAACCCTAATGGCCCCGTAGGCTCCCGAGTCATAAACCATTCTTGTGTGTATTATAATTGATGTTGAGGAAGGTTAATAGGCTGCCTAGAATTGTCCTTATAGCTCTAGACATGATTCCCAATGATTGCATGTTGATATGTAAACTATTCTTGCACCCGGTTTTGTATAAGTGTCGTTGCATGCTTGTATGATCTCAACACTTGATATGTGAACTAAATGAGCTATATGACTTGTTATATGGTGATTACTTGGCTGTATTTTAAATGTTCACATGATTCTAAGTGTTTTACAAAGTGAATTTACATGTCAAAGCATGCCTCGTATGTTTACTTGTCGATATGTGATCTTATAATTGCTCGGAGGCAACCTACTTTGTTGACCTCCTAATGTGAATTGTTAAAAGATATTCAATGGCTTATTTGAACATGATTACTTGGCTGCCCGTGAAAGTTTAATTGCTTCCAAGTTGATATATGAAATGATTATATGTTTTTACAATGCCTTATGTGCCAATATGTCAAAATGTGATCATATATTTGCTCGGAGGCAACCTACTTTGTTGACCTCCCAATGTGAAATGTTAAATGGCATAAATGGGTATTGCATACAAGGTTGCAACATTTCATTATGGCATGGTAGCGTTTCACGAACGCCGTGCGGCATAGGGTTTGTCGGTGCTCCCGTGACTACCATGGTCTAATTCCCTCTCTCGCTTGGCATCCCACTCTCGGAGAGTTGGGTCGTAGGATTTCGGGGTACATCCGGAGTACACCCATTTGGAGTGATAAGTGAATGATTGAAGCCGGCCGCAACAATTGTTATCGAAATGAACTTGAAAGCAAAAGCACTATGTATCCCTTGAACGGTAGGAACTAAGTACTATACGGGGCAAAGTACTACACCAAAAAGTGGTGGGAGCTACCTCTTGAGCCCGTAGGAGCCACCTCTAGAGTCCTATACGTATCAAAACGTATCCTTTTTACTACGTGTTTAAGTACTCTTGCTTGGTTCCTAGAGGACCTCAGGGAGAAAAGACGAGTAAATGTATTTATTTATATTTATGTTATGTTATGAACTTGCTTATTTCATATGACACATTTTCAAAAGGGTTTTTCATAAGATTAACCGGAAAGAGTTTTCTAAAACGTTATCTCTCGTTCCTCCACGCTGAGTTCATAAGGACTCACCCTCTTTTTGTCACAGGTGAAGCAAATTTGGAATAGGTACCCGAGAAGAATGTGCTTGTTGATGATTCCTTGGAGTGACTACATGCTTTTGTGCTTTGCCTGAAAGTAGTTACTATATGGATGTTGTGTTTGATTGCAACTATTCATTTTGTTGATGTAAATGACCCCGTTGTAATTTTGGTCTAATTTTGGCTTGTACTGATTATAACTGGACGAACTCTTTATTGGTTGTTTGCTTTCATTATCTTGATTAGTAGTTATCATAGGTGTTTAAACCACTAGGTGAAGAAGCATATAATGAAACTCTATCTAATCTCACTTAGGTGCTTATGCGTAAGCTAAGGGATAATAAGTACTTGCAAGACAAGAACTGGCAAATAAACGGGACATAGTTATCATGCTAGGCTTGTCAATCAAATGAGACTATCGAGATAAATTAGTAGGCATATCTATTGATAACAAAATAAGAAATTTTACTTGGAATTGAATCAATGATTAAAAGTATTGAGGCATTTAGAAAATAGGTCAAACTAAATAGCCCAATTATAGCCGTTATACTGCCGATTTTTCAAAAAACTTTTGGAGTTTTAGGCCAACGTTAAGCATTAAATAATAACATATGATTAAGTAGGAGAAATAGTATAAATGAATTAGGTCATACCCTAGTCTAGCCTCTATAGGTCGGGTTGGGGCGTGACATAACTCCTTACGGATCAAAAGTTATGGGCACCGGAGCGACGGAGGCCTAGTCCTAAGCCCCAAGCCCTCGGTTTGCGGGCCTAGTCTCTACGTGAAGCCAAGTTGTCTTGCCCAAGGTGCCATGGGATTCGGTAATAGAAATGTGATGGATTAGATTGTCGCCCTTTTCGCGGCGCACGACGTACGATCCAGGACGGAAAAATAGCGTAAAAGAAGAAAAGTGTCCCAAAACAGATGAAAATGTTCGATTTTGGGCTACAAAAATAGGCGCAGCCTAGCAAGCTGCCTGACCCCGTCGTAGAGCTCTCAAAGAGCTTTCCAACGGTATACTGTGCGCCGCGTAACTCCTTACAGATCAAAAGTTATAGGCACTGGAGCGACGGATACCTAGTCCCAAGCCCGAAGCCCTCGGTTTGTGGGCCCAGCCTTTACGTGAAGCGAAGTTGTCTTGCCCAAGGTGCTATGGGATTTGGTAATAGAAATGTGATGGATTAGGCTGTCGTCCTTTTGGCGGCTCACGACGTACGATTCGGGACGAAAAAATAGCACAAAAGAAGAAAGGTGTCCCAAAACTGATAAAAACATTTGATTTTGGGCTCTAAAAAATGACACAACCAAGCAGGCTTGTTGCCCTCATCGTAGAGTGCTCGGAGAGCTTTCCAACGGTATGTTGTGCACCGCGTAACTCCTTACGGATCAAAAGTTATAGGCACCGAAGCGACGGAGACTTGGTCCCAAGCCCCACTCCCTCAGTTTGTGGGCCTAGCCTCTACGTGAACAAAGTTGTCTTACCCAAGGTGCTGTGGGATTCGGTAATAGAAATGTTATGGATTAGGTTGTCGTCCTTTTTGAGTCTCACGACGTATGATCCGGGACGAAAAAACTATGCAAAATAAGATAAACATCCCGAAACTGATGAACATGTTTTATTTTGGGATCTAAAAATAGGCGTAGTTGAGCAGGCTTACTGCCCCCGTCGTAGAGCTCTCGGAAAGCTTTCCAACGGTATGCTGTGCGCTGCGAAACTCCTTACGGATCAAAATTTATGGGCACCAGAGCAACGGATAGCTGGTCCCTAGCCCGATGCCTTCAGTTTGCGAGCCCAGCATCTACGTCAAACAAAGTTGTCTTGCCCAAGGTGACGTGGGATTCGGTAATAGAAATGTGATGGATTAGGTTATCGTCCTTTTCGCGGCTCACGACGTACGATCGTGGACGAAAAAACATCGCAAAAGAAGAAAAGTGCCCCGAAACTGATGAAAACATTCAATTTTGGGCTCTGAAAAAAGGCACAGCCAAGCAGGCTTGCTGTCCTCATCGTAGAGCTCTTGAAAATCTTTTCAACGGTATACTGTGCGCCGTGTAACTCCTTACGGATCAAAATTTATGGGCACCGGAGCGATGGAGACCTGATCCCAAGCCACACGCCCTCGGTTTGAAGGCCCAACCTCTACGTGAAGCGAAGTTGTCTTGCCCAAGGTGCCGTGGGATTCGATAATAGAAATGTGATGGATTAGGTTGTCGTCCTTTTCGCAGCTCATGACATACGACCTGGGATGGAAAACCTGCGCAAAATAAGATAAGTGTCCCGAAACTGATGAAAACGTTGGATTTTGGATTTCGAAAACAGGCTCAGCCGAGCAGGCTTGCTGCCCCCGTCGTAGAGCTCTTGGAGAGCTTTCCAACGGTATGCTGTGTGCCACGTAACTCCTTACGAATCGAAAGTTATGGGCACCGGAACGACGGATACCTGGTCCCTAGCCCCACGCCCTCGATTTGCGGGCCCAGCCCCTACGTGAAGTGAAGTTGTATTGCCCAAGGTGCCATGGGATTCCATAATAGAAATGTGATGGATTAGGTTGTCATTCTTTTCGCGGCTCACGACGTACGATCTGGGACGAAAAAACTGCGCAAAAGAAAAAAAGTGTCCTGAAACTGATGAAAACTTTTGATTTTGGGCTCCGAAAATAGGCACAGCCTAGCAAGTTGGCTGCCCCCGTCGTAGAGCTCTCGGAGAGCTTTCCAACGGTATGCTATGCACCGCGTAACTCCTTACAGATTGAAAGTTATGGGCACCGGAGCGACAGATACTTGGTCCCAAGCCAGACAACCTCGGTTGTGGGCCCAGCCCCTACGTGAAGCGAAGTTGTCTTGCCCAAGGTGCTATGAGATTCAGTAATAGAAATGTGATGGATTAGGTTGTCGTCCTTTTTGCGGCTCACGACGTACATTCTGGGATGGAAAAACTGCGCAAAATAAGATAAGTATCCTGAAACTGATGAAAATGTTCAATTTTTGGTTGCGAAATAGGCGCAGCAGAGCAGGATGGCTATCCTTGTCGTAGAGCTCTCGGAGAGCTTTCCAACGGTATGGTATACGCCGCGTAACTCCTTACGGATCAAAAGTTATGGGCACCGGAGCGACGGATACCTCGTCCCTGGCCCCATGCCCTCGGTTTGCGGGCCCAACCTCTATGTGAAGCGAAGTTGTCTTTCCAAAGGTGTCATGGGATTCGGTGAAAGAAATGTGATGGATTAGATTGTCATCCTTTTTGCGGCTCACGACGTACGATCCGGGAAAGAAAAATAGCGCAAAAGAAGAAAAGTATCCCGAAACAGATGAAAACGTTCAATTTTGGGCTCTGAAAAAAGGTGTAGCAGAGCCGGCTTGCTGCCCTCGTCGTAGAGCTCTTAGAGAATTCTCCACCGGTATGCTGTGCACCATGTAACTTCTTACGGATCAAAAGTTATGGGCACCGGAGCGACGGATACTTGGTCCCTAGCCCTACGCCCTCGATTTGTGGGCCCATCCCCTACGTGAAGCAAAGTTGTCTTGCCCAAGGTGCCATGGGATTCAGTAATAGAAATGTGATGGATTAGATTGTCGTCCTTTTCGTGGCTTACGACGTACGATTCGGGATGAAAAAACTACGCAAAATAAGATAAGTATCCCGAAACTGATGAAAACGTTCGATTTTTGGCTCTAAAAATAGGCGCAGCCTAGCAAGCTGGTTGTCCCCATCGTAGAGCTCTCGGAGAGCTTTCCAACGGTATGCTGTGCGCCGTGTAACTCCTTACGGATCAAAAGTTATGGGCACCGGAACGACGGATGCCTGGTCCCTAGCCCCACGCCCTCGATTTGTGGGCCCATCCCCTACGTGAAGCGAAGTTGTCTTGCCCAAGGTGCCGTGGGATTTGGTAATAGAAATGTGATGGATTAGGTTGTTGTCCTTTTCGCGGCTTACGACGTACGATCCGGGACGAAAAAACTGCGCAAAATAAGATAAGTATCCCGAAACTGATGAAAACGTTCGATTTTTGGCTATGAAAATAGGTGCAGCCTAGCAAGCTGGTTGTCCCCATCGTAGAGCTCTCGGAGAGCTTTCCAATGGTATGCTGTGCGCCGCATAACTCCTTACAGATCAAAAGTTATGGGCACCAGAGCGATGGATACCTGGTCCCTAGCCCCACGCCCTCGGTTTGTGGGCCCAGCCTCTTCGTGAAGCGAAGTTGTCTTGCCCAAGGTGCTGTGGGATTCGGTAATAGAAATGTGATGGATTAGGTTGTCGTCCTTTTCGCAGGTCACGACGTACGATCCGGGATGGAAAAACTGTGCAAAAGAAGATAAGTGTCCCAAAACTGATGAAAACGTTCGATTTTGGGGTCCGAAAATAGGCGCAGCCAAGCAGGATGGTTGTCCTCATCATAGAGCTCTCAGAGAGCTTTCCAACGGTATGCTGTGCGCTGCGTAACTTCTTACGGATCAAAAGTTATGGGCACCGGAGCGATAGATACCTGGTCCCTAGCCCCACGCCCTCGGTTTGTGGGCCCAGCCTCTACGTGAAGCGAAGTTGTGTTGCCCAAGGTGCTGTGGGATTCAGTAATAGAAATATGATGGATTAGGTTGTCGTCCTTTTCACGGGGCACGACCTACGATCTGAGATGGAAAGAAGCACAAAAGATGAGAAGTATCCCGAAACTGATGAAAACGTTCGACTTTGGGCTCCAAAAATGGGTGCAGCCAAGCAGGTTTGCTGCCCCCGTCATAGAGCTCTCGGAGAGCTTTCCAACGGTATGTTGTACGTCGCGTAACTCCTTACGGATCAAAAGTTATGGGCATCGGAGCAACGGATACTTGGTCCCAAGCCCGATACCCATAGTTTGTGGGCCCAGCCTCTACATGAAGTGAAGTTGTCTTGCCCAAGGTGCCATGGGATTCAGTAATAGAAATGTGATGGATTAGGTTGTCGTCTTTTTCGCGGCTCATAACCTATGATCCGGGATGAAAAAATAGCGCAAAAGAAGAAAAGTGTCGCAAAACTGATGAAAATGTTCAATTTTGGGCTCCAAAAATAGGTGCAGCAAAGTAGGGCTTCTGCCCCCATCGTAGTGCTCTTGGAGAGCTTTCCAACGGTATGTTGTGCGCAGCGTAACTCCTTACGGATCAAAAGTTATGGGCACCGGAACGACGGAGACCTGGTCCTAAGCCCTACGCCCTCGGTTTGTAGGCCCAGCCTCTACGTGAAGCGAAGTTGTCACACCCCAACCCGACCTATAGAGGCTAGATTAAGGTGTGATCTAATCATTCACATCGTTCCACATACTTAACCATTTGTTAAGGTTTAACACTTAACATTAGCCTAAAACTCCGAAAGATTTCCCGAAAAATCGGCAGCATAACGGCTGTATTTAGGACCTCTTGGTTTGACCTAAATTTCTAAATGCCTCAATATACCAATCATTAATTCAATTTCACTAAGAACTTCTATTTGGTCATCAACCGAACTACCTACTGATTTATCTTGACAGTCTTGTTTGATTAATAAGCTTAGCATGATGGCTATGTCCCGTTTACAATTCGATTCCTATGGCGCAAGTACCTGTTGATGTTTAGCTTACTATTGAATACCTAGGTGAAATTAGATAGAGTTACATCATTTGATTTCTTCACCTAGTGATTGAGTTGCCTATGGTAGTTACTAAATCAAAACAGTAATAGCAACCCACAAGATAGCGTGTCGTCTAGTCATAGTCAGTACAAGCCAAAATTAGACCCCAAATTACAATGGAGATCATTTACAATAACAAAAACAAACAACATAAGAAATAGTCTTCAAAACAAACATATAATTCACAAAATAGCCACAGTCAAGTAAGACACGTAGGGCATTCAATCACTCCAAAGAGTCATCAACAGGCACGTTCTCCTCGGGTACCTGTTCCTGATCTTCTTCACCTGTGATGATAAAAGAGGGTGAGTCCTTATGAACTTAGCGAGGGGGAACGAGAGATAATGTTTTGAAACTCTTTTTCAGTTAATCTCATGAAAATCCCTTTTTGAAAACATGTCACATACTACAAATAATAAGGTACACAGGTATAAGAATCAAATTGAACAACAGATACAATTACCAATCATTTCAAGGATACGGTGAGCTTTTGCTCTCAAGTTCAATCGGTGAGCATTTGCTCTCAAGTTCATTTTCGATAACAATTGTTGCGGCCGGCTTCAAATCATCCACTTATCGCTCCCAATTGGGTGTACTCCGGATGTACCCCAAAATCCTACGACCCAACTCTCCGAGGGTGGAATGTCAAGCGAGAGAGGGAATTGGACCATGGTAGTCACGGGAGCACCGATAAGCCCTATGCCGCCCGGCGTTCGTGAAATGCTACCATGCCACAATGAAAGGTTGGAACCTTGTATACAATGTACATTTATATCATTTAACAATTCACATTAGGAGGACAACAAAGTAGGTTGTCTCCGAGCAATTTCTAGATCACATATTGCCAAGTAAACGAATGAGGCATGCTTGACAAGAAGTTTCACTTTGTAGAACACATAGAGTTATATGAACATTAACGGGGAGCCAAGTAACACATATAAATCAAGTCATATAACTCATTTTGGGGTTCACGTATCAAGTATTAATATTATACAAGCATGCAACGACATTTATACGAGACCGGATGCAAGAGTAGCTCACTTAGCAACATGCAATCATCGAAAATCACATTTAGAGATATAAGGACAATTACGGGCAGCCTATTAATCACATAATTTAACACATTTAACCATAAGTTCATTTCTTAGCAAATAGTCATAAGCATTAGGACCTCAATTCTGTGCTTAAACATGCGATTAAGCAAACCATTCATCAATTAATGATCCCAAGCCATACATCAATCAAATTAAACAACCTCAATCAACCACAACAGTCCACACAACATCTAAGTGCCACAATTCCAAGCATTCAATACCTTAAGCAAGGTCTCAACATGATTCTAAGCATATCGCTAAACAAAAACCTTACTGCAATGGTCTGTTTTTCCACATTCCTTTAGACAAGCAAACCATCTCCAATTTCAGTGAACCAAGGGTCAAATTAAATCTTAATGAGTGATTTAAATCTAGAAACAAACCTCGCATCATTTGGAGTTCGGACTTAGGAGTTATGGCCAAAACCGTGAGACTACGCAAAACTGTTCAGTTTTAGACACATTACAATTTTTGCTATTTTTTAGGGTCTTAGAGTTAGAATTGGCTTTTATCTATTTCTGACAAAAATGTCCAGAACTGCCAAATATAGCAACCTACCAAGTTTCATGAATTTTTAGCAATATTTACTAGGTCAAAAATGATTCGTTCCACAAAGTCAGTAATCTGCCAGAAACCTATTTTATTTTTCCAATTTTTTCCAGATTTAGACACCTCACGATGTTTGACCATTTTGGAGGCCTTAGAGTCAAAATTGGCCTTGGCCTATTTCTACAAAAAGTGTTCATAACTGACAAAACTAGTGGCCTACCAATTTTCACGCATCGTTACCAAGGTTTACTAAGCCAAATTCTCTTCGCACTACAAGATCAGAAAACCGCCAGCAAAACGTTTTTACCTATCTTAAAGTTCTAGCCATTATCATGCAATGCGTGAGAAGATAAGCTCATATACACACATATACAATAATTACAGAGGTAAAGCTAGCCATATGAAAGCATGCATGTGAGTTTTGAAAGCTTTTAAAAGAGTTTAACCCTCACCTTAGCAATTTAATATATGAAGATGCACAAATGTTCTTGAAGATGCACAAATGGAGCTTCTTCCTTGCTTTGGCCGAGAGATGACTTGTTTTCCTTTAATTCCTAACTGAGTTAGCATGTGAGGAAGGCGTGCATGTGGGTGAAACCAAAAGAAATGGAAGAAAACTAGCAAAACATACCTAAGGCCAACAGTGATGAGTTTTGTGAGCTTGCATGCATTTTTTTTTTGCTTCTTGCTTGCTTGGGCTGCTATGGTTGAGTTTCTTAGAGTCCTTGAGAGCCTAGGGGAGCCTTAAAAGATGAGAATGAGCTATGGAGCTTAAAGATGCAGCCATGGCCGAGAGAAAGAGAGAAAATGAGAGAATGAGGGAGCTTGAGAAGGAATAAAATGTTTGTGTGTGTGTGTCGGCCCTATGCTCTTCAAAATCTGAAATTGTGCCATCATTTGAGCATTTTGAATTGTCTTTGGCATGTATTTTGCAATGGCCGAGACAAGCATGCTTGGTAGGGTGTTTTTGGAGTTTTCTATGCATTGTGTTAGGTGTTTATGTCATAGAATGTCTAGGCATGTTTGGAGTTATGCAAAGCTTGTCAAATTGCATGGTATGGTCGGCCAAGTGAGCTATACAAGGCTGAAATTTCAGATTCAAATTAAGGTATTATAAGTTATAATAAGTGTGGAATTTGAGGTGCATGGGTTTTGCAAAGAGAATAAGGAATAAAGAATGTTTAGTGTTTAGTGCTTTGTCTTTTAGTGCATTGACTTAGGATTAAAATAATGGTTAGTGGAGTTTGTAGGATTATTCTATAGCTTAGTGCTTTGTGTAGGATGCTTTCTTGATTATCGTATAGGCACACTTTCCTAGGTCTAGGGCACGTACTACGAGGTAAGGCACAAACTACGAGACAAATGCACGTATTCCAAGTATATGCACGCAACCCTAAATGAATGCACATAAATCAATGCAAGGAATGTAAATCAAGACACGACTCTTAAACCTAGATTAAGGTACACAATTCAAGGTTAGGGCACATGAAACAAGGTATCGCACGCAAATTTGTCTTGCCCAAGGTGTGGTGGGACTCGGTAATAGAAATGTGATGGATTAGGTTGTCGTCCTTTTCGCGGCGCACAACGTACGATCCAGGGCGAAAAAATAGTGCAAAAAAATAAAAGTGTCCCGAAACTAATAAAAACATTTGATTCTGGGCTCCGAAAATAGGCATAGCCTTGCAGGTTGGCTGCCCCCGTCGTAGAGCTCTCGGAGAGCTTTCCAGCGGTATGCTATGCGCCGAGTAACTCCTTACGGATCAAAAGTTATGGGCACAGGAGCGACGGAGACCTGGTCCCAAGCCTCACTCTCTCAGTTTGCGAGCCCTGCCTCTACGTGAAGTGAAGTTGTCTTGCCCAAGGTGCCGTGTGATTCAGTAATAGAAATATGATGGATTTGGTTGTCGTCCTTTTCGTGGTGCATGACGTACGATCCGGGACGGAAAAACAGCGCAAAAGAAGAAAAGTGTCCCGAAACTGATGAAAACTTTCGATTTTGGGCTCCGAAAACAGGTGCAACCGAGCAGGCTTGCTGTCCCCGTCGTAGAGCTCTTGGAGAGCATTCCAACGGTATGCTGTGCGCCGCGTAACTCCTTACGGATCAAAAGTTATAGGCACCAGAGCGACAGATACCTGGTCCCAAGCACCACGCCCTCGGTTTGCAGGCCTAGCCTCTACCTGAAGTGAAGTTGTCTTGCCCAAGGTGCCATGGGATTCGGTAATAGAAATATGATGGATTAGGTTGTCGTCATTTTCGTGGCTCACGATGTACAATCCGAGATGAAAAACAGCGCAAAAGAAGAAAAGTTTCCTGAAACTGATGAAAATGTTTGATTTTGGGCTCCGAAAATAGGCGCAGCAAAGCAAGCTTTCTACCTCAGTCGTAGAGCTCTCGAAAAGCTTTCCAACAGTATGCTGTGCGCTGCGTAACTCCTTACGGATCAAAAGTTATGGGCACCGGAGCAACGGATAACTAGTCACAAACCCTACGCCCTCAGTTTGTGAGCCCAGCCTCTACGTGAAGTGAAATAATCTTGCCCAAGTTGCCATGGGATTCGGTAATAGAAATGTGATGGATTAGGTTGTCGTCCTTTTCGCGGCTCACAACGTACGATCCGGGACAGAAAAACAGCGCAAAAAAATAAAAGTATACCAAAACTGATGAAAATGTTCGACTTTGGGCTCCGAAAATAGGCACAACCGAGGAAACCTTGTTGCCCCCATCGTAGAGCTCTCGAAGAGCTTTCCAACGGTATGCTATGCACAGCGTAACTTCTTACGGATGAAAAGTTATGGGCACCGAAGAGACGGAGACCTTGTCCCAAGCCCCACGCCCTCAGTTTGTGGGCCTAGCCTCTACGTGAAGTGAAGTTGTCTTGCCCAAGGTGCCGTGGGATTTGGTAATAGAAATGTGATGGATTAGGTTGTCGTCCTTTTCGCAGCTCACGACGTACAATCCGGGACAGAAAAACAGCGCAAAAGAAGAAAAGTGTTCCGAAACTGACGAAAATGTTCGATTTTAGGCTCTGAAAATGGGTGCAGCCAAGCAGGCTTGCTGCCCCCATCATAGAGGTCTCGGAGAGCTTTCCAACGGTATGCTGTGCGCCGCGTAACTCTTTACGGATCAAAAATTATGGGCACTAGAGCAACGGATACCTGGTCACAAGCCGACGCCCTTGGTTTGCAGGCCCAACCTCTACGTGAAGTGAAGTTGTCTTGCCCAAGGTGCCATGAGATTCGGTAATAGAAATGTGATGGATTAGGTTGTCTTCTTTTTCGCGGTTCACGACGTACGATCTGAGATGAAAAAATAGTGCAAAAGAATAAAAGTGTCCCGAAACTGATGAAAATGTTTGATTTTGGGCTCCGAAAACAAGCGCAGCTGTGAGGCCCGACCCCGAATAACGTGTCTTACCTCGATTTATGTGTCTTAGACCTAGAATTATATGACTGACCTTGGATTACTTGCCCTGTCTTGATTTTCATGCATGCCTCGTCGTACGTGCTTTGATCTAGAATTGTGTGCCCTAATCCTCGACTTACGTGTCCTGACTTTGATTTACGTGCAGTACTTCGATTTGTGTGCACTGACCTTGAATTACGTGTCCTAACCTTGAACTGTGTGTCTTAACCTAGATTTAAGTGTCACACCTCGATTCACGTGCATTGCATCAAAATACGTGTCTTGCATTGGTTTTCGTGCATTCACCTAGGGTTGCATGCATTGACTTTAGAATCCGTGCATTTGCCTTGAAGTTTGTGCCTTACCTCAAAATTCATGCCCTATATTGATTTTCGTGTGTGCCTCATAGTGCGTACCTTAAACCTCGAACAACGTGCCTGCACGCTAATCAATAAAGATTCCTGCACCAAGCACAAGATACTAAAATAATCCTACACAATCCACTAGCCAATATTATATTCCTAATTCAAATTCTCTACAAAACCCACTAACTATTAAAATATTTTATTCTTCCTAACATACTCAACTAACCAATAAACTATTATAAACCTACACAAAACACTATAATACTCACCCAATATTTCAAATGTACTTTAATCTATCACCAAACACTAGAATTCAAAAAAAAAATAATAATAATACACACACACACAAGCCCTACACGGCCAACAAGAAATCTTACACAAACAATCATATTTTAAACACTCAATATTCCTCACCAAACACAAGAATGCATAAAAAATGCCCAAGGTGACAAAAATTTCAGCCTTGTACACTCCCAAGGCCGACACACTCATGCTTGCACACAAACACTTCAAGACCTCATCCAAACTCTCATAAACTCTCACTTCCTCTCTCATTTTCGACCCTTGCATTCTCATGAGCTCCCAAGACTCCTAACAACTCTCAAGGACACTCTAAGACTCTCCCAAGCTCGGCCATAGCAGCCCAAGCAAGCAAGAAGCAAGAAAATCTCACCCGAAGCTCACAAACTCTTCATTTTCGGCCTAAGGTAAGTCTTGATAGTTTTCTTCTATTTCTTTTGGTTTCACACACATGTACACCCTCCTCACATGCTAACTAAGCTAGAAATTAAAGGAGGACAAGCCATCTCTCGGCCAAAGCAAGGAAGAAGCCCCTTTGTGCATTTTGAAGAGCATTTGAGCATCTTTAACCATCAATAGGCTAAGGGGAGGGTTAAACTCTTTTAAAAGCTTTCAAAAATCATATTCATGCCTTCATATGACTATATTTACCTCTGTAGTTGTTGTATATGTGTGTATATGAGCTTATATGACCATGCATGGCTAGATTTTTGGCTAGAACTTCAAGATAGGTAAAAATGTGTTGCTGGCAGTTTTCTGATCTTGTGGTACGAAGCATGTTTGGCTTAGTAAAATTTGGTAAAAATAAGTGAAAATTGGTAGGTCACTAGTTTTGCCAGTTCGGAGAATTTTTCACAGAAATAGGCCAAGGACAATTCTGACTCTAAAGCCTCCAAAATGGTCAAACATCGTGAGGTGTCTAAATCTGGAAGAATTGGAAAAATGAAATAGGTTTCTGGCAGATTTCTGACTTTGTAGAACGAAGCATTTTTGGCCTATTAAATGTTGGTGAAAATTCATGAAAATTGGTAGGTTGCTATATTTTGAAGTTCTGGACATTTGTTTCAGAAATAGACAAAAGCCAATTCTGACTCTAAGACCCTCAAAAATAGCAAAAATCGTAATGTGTCTAAAACTGGACAGTTTTGAGTAGTCTCACGGTTTTGTCCATAACTCCTAAATCCGAACTCCAAATGATGCGAGGTTTGTTCCTAAATTTAAATAACTCATTAAGATTTAATTTTACATTTTGTTCACTGAAATTGGAGATTTTTTGCTTGTCTAATTGAATGTGGGAAAACAGACCATTGCAGTGAGGTTTTGTTTAGTGATATGCTTTGAAACATGTTGTAACTTCTCTTGTGGTATTGAATGCTTGGAATTGTGGCACTTAGATATTGTGTGGACTGTTGTGGCTGGTTGAGGTTGCTTAATTTGATTGATGTATGACTTGGGATCACTAATTGATGAATGGTTTGCTTAACTGCATGTGTAAGCACGGAATTAAGGCCCTATTGCTTATGAAAACTTGTTATGTGATGATCCTATGGCTAAATGCGTTCAATTGTGTGGTTAGTAGGCTACCTAATAAATGTTAAGTATGCTTGAAACGGTTTAAGTGTTACTTGTAGTGCTTAGCAAACAAAACCAACCCCGAGCACAGCCTTGTAAACCCTAATGGCCCCGTAGACTCCAAAGTCATAGACCACTTTTGTATGAATTATAAATTGATGTTGAGGAATGTTAATGGGCTGCCCGGAATTGTTTTTATAACTCTAAATATGATTCCCAATGATTACATGTTGATAAGTAAACTCTTCTTGCACCCGGTCTCATGTAAACGTCGTTGCATGCTTGTATAATCTTAATACTTGATACGTGAACCCCGAAATGAGTTATATGACTTGATTTACAAGTTTTACATGGCTGCCCGTTTAATGTTCATATAACTCCATGTGTTTTACAAAGTGAAAATTCGTGTTAAGCATGCCTCGTTCGTTTACTTGTCAATATGTGATCTTATACTTGCTCGAAGGCAACCTACTTTGTTGTCCTCCTAATGTGAACTGTTAAAAGACATTCTATGGCTTATTTGAACATGATTACTTGGTTGCCCGTGGAAGTTTAATTACTTTCAAATTGATATATAAAATGATTACATATTCTTACAATGCCTTATATGCCAATATGTCAAAATGTGATCATATACTTGCTGGAAGGCAACCTACTTTGTTGACCTCCCAATGCGAAATATTAAATGGCATACATGTGCATTGTATACAAGGTTGCAACCTTTCATTGTGGCATTGTAGCATTTCACGAACGCCAGGCGGCATAGGGCTTGCCGGTGCTCCCGTGACTACCATGGTCCAATTCCCTCTCTCACTTGGCATTCCACCCTCGGAGAGTTGGGTCGTAGGATTTCGGGGTACATCCGAAGTACACCCATTTGGCATGATAAGTGGATGATTGAAGCCGGCTGCAACAATCGTTATAGGAAATGAACTTGAACGGCAGGAACTAAGTGCTATACGGGGCAAAGTACTACACCTGAAAGCGGTGGGAGCTCCCTCTTGAGCCTGTAGGAGCCACCTCTAGAGTCCTGTACGTATCAAAACGTATCATTTTTACTATGTTTTTAAGTGCTCTCGCTTGGTTCCTAGAAGACCTCGGGGGGGAAAGACGGGTAAATGTGTTCATTTATATTTATGTTATGTTATGAACTTGCTTATTTCATATGACATGTTTTCAAAAGGGTTTTTCATAAGATTAACCGGAAAAGAGTTTTTAAAATGTTATCTCTCGTTTCCCCCTCGCTGAGTTCATAAGGACTCACCCTCTTTTATCATCACATGTGAAGAAGATTTGGAACAGGTACCCGAAGAGAATGTGCTTGTTGATGATTCCTTAGAGTGATTACGTGCTTTATATGCCTTGCTTGACAGTGGTTGTTTTGTGAACGTTGTGTTTGCTTTGAAGAATACTTATTTTGTTGATGTAAATGACCCCGTTGTAATTTGGGTCTAATTTTGGATTGTACTATCTATAACCGGACGAACTCTTTATTTTGTTGTTTGCTTTTATTTTCTTGATTAGTAGTTATCGTAGGCGTTTAAACCACTAGGTGAATAATCAACTAAGTTAACTCTATCCAATTCCACTTAGGTACTCATTCGTAAGCTAAAGGATAATAGTTACGTGCATAATAGGGGTAAATTGACAAATAAACGGGACATAGTTATCATGCTAGGCTTGTCAATCAAACGAGACTATCGAGATAAATTAGTAGGTATATCTATTGATAACAAAATAGGAAATTTTAGTTGGAATTGAATCAATGATTAAAGGTTTAGAGGTGTTTTAGAAAATTAGGTCAAACGAAAGGTCCTAAATATAGCCGTCATGCTGCCGGTTTCCGAAAAAACTTTTGGAGCTCTAGGCCAACGTTAAGCATTAAATCATAACAAAAGGCTAAGAATGTGAAATAGTATAAATGAATTAGGTCATACCCTAGTCCAGCCTCCTTGGGTCGAGTTGGGGCATGACATGTCTTGCCTAAGGTGTCGTGGGATTCGGTAATAGAAATGTGATGGATTAGGTTGTCATCCTTTTTGCGACTCACGACGTAAGATCCAGGATGGAAAAATAGTGCAAAAGAAGAAAATTATCCTAAAACTAATGAAAATGTTCGATTTTGGGCTCCAAAAATAGGTGTAGTCGAGCAAGCTTCTAGCCCATGTCGTAGAGCTCTTGTAGAGCTTTCCAACGGTATGCTGTGCACCACGTAACTCCTTACGGATCAAAAGTTATGGGCACCGGAGCGACGGATACCTGGTTACAAGCCCGATGCCCTCGGTTTACGGGTCCAGCCTTTACGTAAAGTGAAGTTGTCTTGCCCAAGGTGCAGTGGGATTCGGTAATAGAAATGTGAGGGATTAGGCTGTTGTCCTTTTCGGGGCTCACGACGTACAATTCGGGACGAAAAAATAGCGCAAAAGAAGAAAAGTGTCCTAAAACTGATGAAAACATTCAATTTTGGGCTCTGAAAAAAAGGCACAGCTGAGCAGGCTTGCTACCCTCGTTGTAGAGCTCTCGGAGAGCTTTCCAACTGTATGCTGTTCGCCGCGTAACTCTTTACGGATCAAAAGTTATGGGCACCGAAACGACGGATACCTGGTCACAAGCCCTATGCCCTCAGTTTGCGGGCTCAGCCTCTACGTGAAGTGAAGTTGTCTTGCCCAAGGTGGCGTGGGATTCTGTAATAGAAATGTGATGGATTAGGTTGTTGTCCTTTTCGCAGCTCACGACATACGATCCGGGATGAAAAATAGTGCAAAAGAAGAAAAGTGTCCCGAAATTGATGAAAACGTTCGATTTTGGGCTCCGAAAATAGGTACAGCCGAGCAGTCTTGCTGCCCACGTCATAGAGTTCTCGGAGAGCTTTCCAACAGTATGTTGTGCGCCGCGTAACTCTTTACGGATCAAAAGTTATGGGCATCGAAACGACGGATACTTGGTCACAAGCCCTATGCCCTCGGTTTGCGGGCCCAGCCTCTATGTGAAACGAAGTTGTCTTGTCCAAGGTGCTTTGGGATTCGGTAATAGAAATGTGATGGATTAGGTTGTCATCCTTTTCGCGGCTCACGACAAACGATCTGGGATGGAAAAACAACGCAAAAGAAGAAAAGTGTCCCGAAACTGATGAAAACGTTCGATTTTGGGCTCTGAAAAATTGCGCAGCTAAGCAGGCTTACTGCCCTTATCGTAGAGCTCTTGGAGAACTTTCCAACGGTATGCTGTGCGCCGCGTAACTCCTTACGGATCAAAAGTTATGGGCACCGGAGCGACGGAGACCTGGTCCTCAGCCCCACGCCCTCGGTTTGTGGGCCCAGCCTCTACGTGAAGCGAAGTTGTCTTGCCCAAGGTGCCATGGGATTCAATAATAGAAATGTGATGGATTAGGTTGTCATCCTTATCGCGGCTCACTACGTACGATCCGGGACGAAAAAATTGTGCAAAAGAAGATAAGTGTCCCAAAACTGATGAAAACATTCGATTTTGGGCTACGAAAACAGGCCAACCGAGCAGGCTTGCTGCCCCCGTTGTAGAGCTCTCGGAGAGCTTTTCAACGGTATGCTGTGTGCCACATAACTCCTTACGGATCAAAAGTTATGGCCACCAGAGAGACGGATACCTAGTCCCTAGCCCCACGCCCTCAGTTTGAAGCCCAGCCTCTACGTGAAACGAAGTCATCTTGCCCACGGTGCCGTGGAATTCGGTAATAGAAATGTGATGGATTAGGTTGTCGTTCTTTTAGCAGCTCACGATGTACGATCCCGGACGAAAAAACAGCGCAAAAAAAGAAAAGTGTCCCAAAACTGATGAAAACGTTCAATTTTGGGCTCTGAAAATAGGCGTAACCGAGCAGGCTTGCTGCCCCCGTCATAGAGCTTTCCAACGGTATACTATCCGCCGCGTAACTCCTTACGGATCAAAAGTTATGGGCACCGAAATGACTGATACCTGGTCACAAGCCCTATGCCATCGGTTTGTGGGCCCAGCCTGTCACGCCCCAACCCGACCCCACCTACAATCAGTCAGGACGCAACGGAATTTCTGCAGTATAACGACAGTAATTAAGACACCGAGGCTCTAAACCAACCTCTCAGAATATCATACAATCAAACTCCTCAACCAAACAACAATCAATTCCTCAATACCATTAACAACATACAACAAAACCATATTATACCATAATCATTCTTAGTTATACGCCTCCGTTCCAACATAACCTTAACTTTAACATACATCTCAAAATAGATTATAAACCAACTTAGCAACCCGATCATAGTCAAAAGAGAGACTACTAAGTTAGCAACAACTAGTTCATTATCTTTACTACAGCTTATACATCATAAACTACAAAGTAAATAAAAGACAACTAGTTTAATATACAAGATAATAGAGTATACAACATCTCAAGCATCAAGGACAAGACTCCGGCACATAGGACTCGTCCACATACGACACATTATCCCCTTCTAGAGGCATGTACCCGTAATCTTGCTCAATAACACCTGTATGCATGCAATAATAGAGAGTGAGCTTATATAAACTGTAACGCCCCGAACCAACGCACCCACGCCTGCAGGATATACCCCGCCCATGGGGGACGAGCATGCACCGAGGCCATGGCGTACAGACCCGGAAGCGCACTATGCAAGTATTGTCCGCTTTGGTGCCCATACACCTCACGGTTTTGTCGCCTCCCAGCCACTGCCAGGAAAACGCGCGTGCACGATACAACGAGACATCCCATTATATCTAGCAGCCCAGAACCATCCGCGTCCGATGTGGGATATTACACCTGCCCCCCCCTTGGGGACCCAGCGTCCTCGCTGGCCAAGCGAACGCGTCGGCTCTGATACCACCTAAAGATGTCACGCCCGGACCCGACCCCGCAAAAGGCCAAGCCCGGACCTGACACACGGACGGAGTCTCCTCTGTACTGTGGACGATCCGAAAACCCTACATTCAATATAATACTCGCGAATACCATAATAAACATTTGAAACAAGCCAACTTTCTTTTAAAAACATACATCTTCTTATTAACCAACTTTGCAATCCAAAATGCCATGCATACTACACAAGTATTTATGCCACTAAACAGTTAAACCATTAGTATGCAATTCTTTACTAGTCATAAGAGTATATCTTTACAACTTCACATTCTTTCAACTTTTACAACATAAGACCATAGAGGCCTCAAAATAGGAACTACATACAAGGCTACAAGCCTCAAAATAAAGCGTCAACCAAGCATTATACACATCAAGCATGGCCCGCACAAAAGTCTGGCAACCAACCACCAGCTAAGCAAAGAAAGTGCTATCACGGAAACACCTCCACTTGCTCCTCCTCCTCAATTAGCTCAATAGGATCCGGTGCAACTACTCCTGTAAAAATATAGTATAGAAAGGAATGAGCAAAAACTATTGCTCAGCGATGGCAATTGGTCTCAAGGACGTAGGTGAAAGGAGAATGCAATGCAAATAATCAAGCAATTCATTCAATTATCATATAGAGATACAAGCAAGCCAACAATAAAACAAGACAAGCATTAAAGCTATAAACATTCAATCAAAGGATACAATTCACTTTCCACGAGCAACTTTCAATCACGAATTCGATGATGACGCGCCGGCCCAAACCACCTTATAACTTTAGTTTGGAATACCCCGGAAGTATCCATCAATCCTACGACCCAAATCTCCTTGGGAGGCAACCCAAGCGAGAAAGAGAATAGGACACGGAGCTAGAGCAACCAACACTGGCAACCCGAGGCTACCCAGAGAGGCCCATCACACCGCCTCTGACTCTATGAATGCAATACAGTATACAATGCAACAATCGAGCAATCAAGCAATAGAGCCACACATGGGAGAATAACAAAGTAGGTTACTCTCGCACGCAATAGCAACAGTTGATAAACATTTCAATCAGAATCAACTCTAACAAGCATATCAAGCAATATTAAGCATTCTATAGGCATAACATTAAGAAAACAAACAAAATCACAAAATGACCCTGACTTTCCAAACGCTACTACTTTCAAACGAGCCACGACTTTTGGAAACCGACTTCACCAATCCTCCTAGGTCACCATAAGGCACGTCTAAAGACCCCGAAACCCTACTTTACCCTAGAATTTACGCAAAGCCCCGATTTGCCCCTTTGCTCGTTTGAACTACAACTACCCTAACGAAACACCCAACCAACGCCATAACCACACCAAAAGTACTTCCATGGCCTCCCGAGACAATGCCATCACGCAAAACGAGAAAATGATAAACTCGACCTAAACGACCCCGACTTGTACCAAGGCATTTTTCCTCGTTTTTCCATTACACAATCCAAACAAATCATGCATTTAGGCATTCTAGCATATCTATCATATTTTCATATCAACAGAACGCATAACGGAGCAACTTCATCGAAACGAGGTTTTACTATTCATAATTTACTATTCAATTATCAATTTAAATTGCAATTTCGATATTCAACCACAGAAAATGCTAAAAAGCTATAAATACATGTTCTACAATTGTCAAGGAACATTCTTTAAGCATCAAAACGAATAAAATAACAAACTACGGATAAAACCCAAAAATTTAAAGTTGATACATATAACTTTCAAATGCGCAAATAACGTGCTTCCCTCACCTTAGACGCTCCTAGTCACAAGGAAAACCACGCTGGATGCCTCAGAAACAACCTCGTGCAAGCCCACGCGAAGATTTGAAGTTTTGAAAGTTGAAATGTTTTTTTTTTCCTTTGGAGTTTCGGCCAGCCCTTGTTCTGTTTTTTAGCTTGTTTTTTTTGTTTAGTTTGCTATGTTATATGCTTATAAAAGATGACAAGCCTTGGTCAAATGGTCAAGCCCTTGGTCAACTAACTTAAGTTGGTCAATTTAGCCTATTTTATGCATTTTAAAAGCTTAAACAACTAGCACAAAATTAACTCTAGTTAACAACAACTAAAATATTAAAATTACTACACTAAATACTAGTTTTCACTATTTGCTGAGGACTAGAAACCGCTCTCTAACTATCGCTCTCGATATGCAATGCACTTTGTGACAAATAAAAAGTAACAATTAGATTTCAAGGAATTTAAGAAAATATAATTTTCAGAATAATAAACAAGAAAATTCCACATTCCGGGCTCGGGTATTACATAAACAAGCTCAGTGAGGATCCGATAGATCTCAAACAGTATTTACTATACTCCTTGAAAATGATCCTTTGAGCAGTAAACACGCAATAAAACATCAATAACAATATAAACACATAACTATAATGACCAATCAATAAAGGATACTCTAGTTGGTGTAGCTCCAAATGCCATCACGATCTCAACCATTCTTTTTGTAACTCCCCATTACTCACGCACCCGAGGTACCTCACTAGCCCCTCCTTCCATGACACCTTCGTCATGCGAGCTGGGGGTAGTCTTTGGTAGTCATGTCGTTATCAACCCGACAGCCCGATGCTGCCCGAGAGGTGGCACACACATACCAAGACTCAGCAATAATAATAAACATCATTCACAGGAGGACAATCTAGCAGAATTGCTTATCTCCCGGTTCATCAATCATCAATCAATAATCATCAATTATCATCAATATAACATCAAATAATCAATTAAACAACAAACAACTAAGTTAGATGACAAAGTAAGCCATCCAACTTAACATGCATTAAACACGTAATCTAACCCTAGTCTAACCATCAACAACTCACAATTCAATCACTCAAACACCACCCAATCTAAAGGCTCAATTCAACAATTTAAAGAAAGACAACCTAAACTTCAAATAATCATATCTTATATTCTACTAATCCAAACAACTCCATATCAGTTTGTAACACTCACCCATTCAATCATCTATATTAGCCCTCTCGGAAATCAACCAAGACACATCCAAATCATGCCCAACAACCCTAAAACCTCAATGCACCTAGGCTGAAATTTCTGGATTTTCACTCAAACATCGCAATCGAAAATTTGGCATTATAAAGGCGTTACCACGTAATTAACAAACTTTTAGAAATCGACGGCAATCGATTCCAACCACAACAACTCAAGATATTCATCAAATGGCCAACTATCAACTTAAAAAACCCGAAAATAAATAATTTCGCTAGAATGGTTCAAATCTCGTAGTAATACACATAAACAATCCCTAGCACGCACTGAGCAATAATATAACTTCAAATCAACATTCTAACGGTTCAAAATGCAATTATATGACTTTTGAGATCTAGAATTTTTCTCTCACCTTTGATGTGATATAAGCCTAGATATGTGTGCAATGCGTGCCCAACAAGCGGAATCCAACTCGGCACGAAAATCTATGGACAAAAACTAGGTTTTTCTATGAAAAATTGCTTTGAAAACCTTTGAAATTTCTTTCTCTTTTCTCCCTTGAAGCTCTCGGCTATGTGTGTGTTTTTGAGTGTGTGTTTGTGCTTTGCAAGTGTGTGTTGATGATATATCATGAAATGGTCAACAATTAAAAATAGTCAAAGTTGATTTTATTAGTCTTTTAATTCATTTCTTAGTCTTTTAATTCATTTCTTGGCTATTTCTTGCTCAACTAACAAATTAACACCGAAATTAATTCTAGACATTATATTTTAGGTGACAAAGAGTTTTACATTAAAATAGTTTTACCTGAGTCGGCTTAAAACTCGTTTTCTTGCAAAAGAAAGTGTAAAAATCTTTAAAATTCTAAAACCGATTCCAAATTCGATTCCAAATCCGTTTTAATCAAACACAGGTCTATTAATACCCGAGGACTAGGTTTTAAAATGTTTAAAACACCCCTGTAAAAATTTTAGCGGACAGGTGCTCAAAAATACTATTCATCAAAACCAACGATAAAATTTCTGATTCCATTTTTGATAAAAATTTCATGAATGCACACTTAGCATGTAATAGGAGTATTAATCACTTATTTAGCACATTCTAAGTCATATAGCACATAAACATGTCAATTCACGCAAAACGAGATAAAGCACGCAAATCGAGATAAAGCAAAATATAGGGTTTCACATTCTCCCCCCCCCCTTAAAGAAATTTCATCCCCGAAATTCTTACTTGCTGAACGGAAAAGATCTGGATACTGCTGCTGCATTTGATCTTGCCTCTCCCAAGTAACTTCCTCGATACCGTGATGCTTCCACAACACCTTGACCATCGGAATCTTCTTCGACCTCAACTCTCGTTCCATCTGGTCAAGAATACGAATCGGCCGCTCGTCATAAGTCAGATTCTCACGAAGCTGTAACGGCTCTGGCTCAAGAATATGAGAAGGATCCGGATTATATTTTCGCAAATTAGACACGTGAAATACATCGTGGACATTAGAGAAATTCTCCGGGAAAGCCAACCGATATGCCAACTTGCCCACTCTGCCAGTAATCTCAAACGGCCCTACAAACCTCGGACTCAGCTTACCACATTTACCATAACGAGCAAACCCCTTTCGAGGAGACAATCTCAAGAAAACCCGATCTCCGACTGCAAACTCCAAGTCCCGACGACGCTTATCAGCATAACTGTTGAATCTACTCTGCGCCGTAAGCATTCTCTGCCTAATCAACTGAACATTCTCAATCTTCTCTAGAAGCTCTGGCATAGTAGTCGGATCAACAGTCTTCATCTCCCCTACTTTATCCCAATACAAAGGTGAACGACACTTACGACCGTAAAGAGCTGCAAAAGGTGCCATCCTAATAGTAGCTTGATAACTATTGTTATAGGCAAACTCGGCAAGAGGTAGATGTTTCTCCTAGTTCTTCCCAAATTCCAGAACACAAGCCCTGAGCATATATTTCAGAATCTGAATAGTCCTCTCAGACTGACCGTCGGTATGTGGATGATACGCTGTACTGAAATTTAGTTGAGTACCCAAAGTCTCCTGAAGTTTCTCCCACAAACGAGAAGTAAATCGAGGATCTCGATCTGAGACAATACTAGATGGAATCCCGTAAAGTCTAACAATCTGATCCAAATAAAGATCCGTCAATTTTGCAACTTCATCTCCCATCCGCATCGAAATAAAATGAGCTATCTTCGTCAAACGATCCACGACAACTCAAACTGCATCATTACCTCTCAGTGTTCTAGGCAAACTAGTGACGAAGTCCATCATAATATGCTCCCATTTCCACTGTGGTATAGCCAACGGCTGAAGCAAACCTGCAGGTCATTAATGCTCGACTTTCACTCGTTGACAAGTCAAACATCTAGACACGAACTGAGCAACTTCTCTCTTCATATTATTCCACCAGTAATGTTGCTTCAAGTCCCGATACATTTTGTTTCCACCAGGATAAATAGTATACTTAGAATTATGAGCCTCCTCCAAAATACCTCGTCTCAAACTCGGTTCATCGGGAACAAAAACCCTGTTTCGAAACCGAAGAATACCATCCTCATGTAATTTGAAGTCAGACTGATCACCCGTGATCTGATCCTTGATCTTCTGAAGTTTAACATCAAGTTGCTGAGCTTCTCTGATCTGAGACAACAATAAAGGCTGAATACGGAGATGTGAACATATCACCCCAACCTGAGTCAACTACGGTCTCCAATAAGTGAATTCCTCAAAAACCTCCCACTTCTTGACAGCCAAACAAGAAACACTCGCCTTACGGCTAAGAGCATCTGCTGTGAGGACCGACCTCGATTTGCGTGCGATACCTCGTTTCGTGTGCCATAACCTAGATTTGCGTGCCTTGACCTAGGTTTAAGAATCGTGTTTCATTTTGTATGCCTTGCATTGAATTACGTGCATTCATTTAGGGTTGCGTGCATTTACTTGGAAAACGTACATTCGTCTCGTAGTTCGTGCCCTACCTCGTAGCGCGTGCCCTAAACCTAGGAATGTATGCCCACATGTTAATCAAGAAAGCATCTTACACGGAGCACTAGATCATTAATTAATCCTACAAACTCCACTAACTAATATTAAATTGCTAATTCAACTCACTAGAAGACGAAACTGCACCAAAAGCTAAGCATTCTTTATTCTTTATTCTTTGCATATCCCAAACACACAATTAAAATAATGCTCAAAAGATGACAAAGATTCAGCATTTTTTCAAGCCTTGGCCGACCATGTAGGAGCATGTGATCAAGCTTTGCAATTTCAAAGTTTATGCTTAGACAAGTTATGACACAATGCATAAAAAATTGGCTCAAAACTCTACCCAAAGCTCCATATTCTCGACATACTCCAATTGCCCATGCTAGACACTTCAAACATGCTCCTTGAAGACACAAAAATCTGAAATTTACAAGCTCAAGGCCGACACAAGCATCTTATTCATCAAAGCCTTTCATTTTTCTTTCATTCTTTCTTTTCTTCTCACATTTTCTCTCACTCTCTCTCATTTCTTCTCTCTCTCTTGGCCCTAGCTGAAATTGTAGACTCCATAGCTAAGTTCTTCATCCTAAGGGTCTTCAAGACCTCCAAGCTACTTAGGAGCTCGACCAAGCAAAGCTAGGAGCAAAGAAACACACATGCAAGCTCTTTGAACCTTCATTTCGGCTTAGGTGAGTTGTTAGCTTCCATTTCGTTTCTTCTTGTTCTAACCACATGCACCTACTAAGAACATGGTAACTTAGCTAGGAAATTAGAGAAATCTCAAGTGGTCTCTCGGCTAAGCAAGGAAAAGAGTCAATCTTGTGCATCTTCTTGTTGTCTTGCTAAGGTGAGGGATAAAACTTCTTGAAAAGCTTTTGAAAACCACATGCATGCCTTTGAATGTATATTTTTACCTTTGTACTTGTGATATATGTGTGTTCATGAGCTTTTGTAAACATGCATGGCAAGATATTTGGCTAGAATGTGATGATAGATGAAATCGCGTATGGGACAGCCTTCTGCCTTGTTGGTGCGGGGTGATTTTGACAAGGTAAATGAGGTTGAAAATGTGTGAAAATTGGTAGGTAACTATTTTTGCCAATTTTGAGCATTGTTTTCAGAAATAGGCCAAATCTAAATTTGACTATAATGTCCTCAAAATGGCAAAATATAAAAATGTGTCCAAATCTAGAAAATCTGGGAAAATGAAGCAGGTTTTGGCAGATTCACTGTTCCTGTAGAATGAACCAGTTTTTACTTAGTAAATGGCATCCAAAATGCATGAAATTTGGTGCACTACTAGATTTTTCAGTTCTGGACATTTTTGTCAGAAATGGACTAAGGCTAAGTCTGACCCTAAAGCCCTAAAAAATGACAAGTATTAAAATGTGTGCAAATCTGGACAGTTTTGTGTAGTTTCACGGTTTTGGCTATAACTCTTGAACCCGAACTCCAAATGATACGATGTTTGTTTCTGAATTTAGTTCACTACTTAAGATTTAATTTGACATCTTGTTCACTGGAATTGGAGATTGTTTGCTTGTCTCAATGATTGTGAGAAAATAGTCCATTGCAGTAAGGGTTTCACCTATTGATATGCTTAGAAAAATAATTGTAGCTTCTCTTGTTGTATTAAATGCTTGGGATTGTGGCAATTGGCTGTTGTGTGGACTGTTTTGAATACTTGAGGGTGTTTGAATTAATCAATGCATGACTTGAGTTTAATTATGAGATGACTTGGGGCTTAATCGCACGGGTAAGCACGAATTGAAACCCTAGTGACTAAGTAAACTCACTAAGTGTTGATCCTATGGATATCGTGTTTGATTATGTAATTAGTAGGCTGCCCGTAGTTGCCCTCATAGCCCTAAACATGATTTTGATGATTACATGTTGACAAGTAGGCCTTTCTTGCACCCGGCCCCACGTAGATGTCGTTGCATGTTGAATAATCTTGTTATTTGATTACGTGAACTTCGAAGTGAGTTATATGACTTGATTTACATACGTTACATGGCTGCTCGTTTAATATTCATATAGCTCCATGTGCTTTATAAGTGAATCACCTGTCATATTGTGCCTCGCGTGTTTAACTGTCAATGTGCAATCTTATGACTGCTCGGAGGTAACCTACTTTGTTGTCCTCCAAATGTGATATATTAAATGTCATAAATGTGCATTGCATACAAGGTTGCAACCTTTCATTCTGGCGTGGTAGCGTTCACACACACCTGGCAGCATCGGGCTAGCCGGTGCAACCGTGACTACCATTGTCCAATTCCCTCTCTCGCTTGGGGGCTACACTTACTCGGAGAGTTGGGTCGTAGGATTTCGGGGTACATCCGGAGTACACCCATTTGGCGTGATAAGGGGATGATTTGAAGTCAGCCGCAACAACTGATACTGGAAATGAACTGAGAGCAAAAGCTCACCGTATCCTTTTCACTATGTGTATAAGTAATCTCGCTTGGTTCCTAGAGGACCTCGGGGAGGAAAGACAGGTAATTGTGTTCCTTTACTTTTACATTATGTTATGTACTTACTTGTGATATATTCATGCTTGCAAAGGGTTTTCATAATTGAACCGGAAAAAGAGTTTCAAAACTTATTTCTCGTTCCCCCTCACTGAGTTCATAAAAACTCACCCTCTTTTATCATCTCAGGTGAAGAAGACCAGGAACAGGTACCCGAGGAAAACGTGCCTAATGATGATTCCTTTGCCATTTTGTGAACGATATGTTGCTTGAAGACTATTTCATTTCTTATGTTGCTTGTTATTGTATTGTAAATGACCCCCGTTGTAATTTGGGGTCTAATTTTGTCTTTTACTGATCCTAACTAGATAGACACTACTATGGTCGTTTTTGCTATCACTATTGACTAGTATTTATCATAGGATTATGAAGTATCAGGTAAGGATTAAGTAAAATGAATTTATCCAATCTTAAGCAGGTACTCATTGATAAGCTAAGTTCAACAGGTACTTGTGTAACAAGGATTAACAAACAAACGAGACATAGTTATCATGCTAGGCTGTTAATCAAACGAGACTTCGAGACAACTAGTAGGCGTTCCAATTGATGATAAATAGTAATCTTAGTTGGAAATGAATTTGAGATTGAAAGTTTTGAGGCTTTTAGAAAATGAGGTCAAACTAACGAGCCCAATTACAGCCGTTATGCTACCGGTTTTCCGGAGGATTTGTGGAATTTAGGCTAAACATTAAGTGTTAAACCTTCTTGAATGATTAAGTACGTGAAAGGACTTGAATGTTTAGATCACTCCCTAGTCTAACCTCTATAGGTTGGGTTGGGGCGTGACACCTTATAAAAGAATGGTATCAGAGCTTAGATTGCTTAAGCCGGGTTTAACTCTCGGACCATGGGTAGAAGCCCTAAGGTTATTAGGATGACTTGTTTATGTGTTATTGTGTGACAATATCAATTGTGCCTTCTCTGTTTCTATGTACTTATGTGATTAACATGACCTAATTGTTTCTAGAATTGTGTATCTATATAAAATTATATGTTGCATATCTTATGCATTAAATTCTTGTCTTGTTGTATTCCAATAAATTGTGCATCGTAATTTGTGCTTATAGATGGCTGACCCTAGTACCCATACTACTAATAGGAGCGGTGAGCCCCAAGAGACCGGAGATGCTTATCAAACTAATCCCGACATAGCTATGTTTAACATGATGGCAAATGCCATGGATCGCGAGTGGCGATTGATGGAACGTCAAGATGCACGTGAAGCGAACAACAACAACAACAACATTAATGATGGTAACCATGGGAGACATAGCAGAATGCGGGAGTTTCTTGACTTTCGCCCGTCCAAATTCCACGGGGAAGCTGATGATGAAAAAGCAGAGGCTTGGCTGTCTAAGATCGAAAGGATTTTCAGACCACTTGACCATACTGATAAAGAAAAGGTGGAGTTTGCTGTGTTTCTGTTGCACGGGGATGCTGAGCATTGGTGGCACACTGTGGAGGCACTGTGGGAAACTGATCGTATACCTCGCTTGTGGGGTAATTTCGTTAAGGCGTTCATTGATGATATTTTGGTATACTCGAAATCCGAGGCTGAGCATGAACAACATCTGCGGTTGGTACTGCAGAAACTTCGAGAGCATCAATTGTTTGCAAAGTTTAGCAAATGTGAATTTTGGTTGCAGCAAATTGCATTTTTGGGGCATATCATATCCCAAGAGGGAATAGCAATGGATCCAGCAAAGATAGAAGCGGTGATGTCTTGGAAGAAGCCGAAAAATGTTACGGAAGTTCAGAGTTTTCTTGGTCTAGCCGGCTATTATTAGAGGTTCGTGAAGGATTTCTCAAAGATCGCAGGACCGCTTACAAAGCTCACTCAGAAGAAAACAAAGTTCGTGTGGGATGACAAGTGTGAGAACAACTTCAAAGAATTGAAGAAAAGATTGACTACTGCACCTGTTCTTGCATTGCCTGAAGGGAGTCAAGGTTTTGTAATCTATAGCGATGCTTCGAAGGAAGGACTAGGATGTGTGTTGATGCAAAATGGTAGAGTGATTGCGTATGCTTCTAGGAAACCGAAGCCGTATGAATTGAACTACCCGACGCATGATTTTGAGTTAGCGGCTATTGTGTTTGCACTCAAGAAATGGAGGCACTATCTGTGGGGTAACAAGTTCGAGGTGTTTACTGATCACAAAAGCTTGAAATACTTGTTCTCACAAAAGGAGTTGAACATGAGGCAAAGACGGTGGATGGAGCTTTTGGATGATTATAACTGCACAATCAATTATGTGCCCGGTAAAGCAAATGTAGTTGCAGATACCTTAAGTCGGAAAGCAAGCATGGCAAAACTGGAAGTTAAGGTGCAGGAGTTGTTGGAGGAAGCATTCTTGTGGAAACCACGATTGACTCAAAAAGGGTTACTTTTTTCCACTACACAAGTTCAATCGACCTTGTTGTCTGAATTACGAGAGGCTCAACAGAAGGACCAACAGTTTCAGAAGATTAAAAAAAGCAACACAGATTTCAAGTTTCATGATGATGGTATTTGGAGGTTTAGGAATCAGATTTGTGTTCTTAATAAGCTAGAGCTGAAAAAGAAGATTCTTGAAGAAGCCCATAATTCAAGATACACCATTCACCCCGGCGGAACAAAGATGTACCAGGATTTGAAGCAACACTATTGGTGGAATAACATGAAGAGAGAGATTGCGGAGTTTGTGGCACGGTGTTTGACTTGCCAGAGAGTCAAAGCAGAACATCAACGACCAGCAGGTTTACTTCAGCCGTTGGAGATTCCTCAATGGAAATGGGAACATATAACTACGGACTTTGTTATGGACCTGCCCAGGTCACAAAAGGGTCATGACGCCGTTTGGGTCATCGTGGATAGATTGACTAAGTCAGCGTACTTCTTACTGACGAACAAGGAGGATAGTCCTGAGAAATTGGGAGATATGTATGTGGCAGATATTGTAAGATTGCACAGGATGCCTGTGAGTATTGTATCGGATAGGGATCCTCGTTTTAATTCCCGATTTTGGAAGAGATTGCAAGAAGCTTTGGGAACGAAGTTGAGTTTCAGCACGGCTTATCATTCTCAGACTGATGGACAATCTGAGAGAACTATTCAGATTCTGGAGGATATGCTGAGGGCGTGTGTTTTAGACTTCGGAAAAGGTTGGGAGAAATATCTGTCTCTAGCAGAGTTCGCTTACAATAACAGTTATTAGGCCACTATCAGGATGGCCCTATTTGAGGCGTTGTATGGACGTAAGTGTCGATCCCCAATTTACTAGGATGAAGTATGTGAGACGAAGACTTTTGACCCGACCCTTCTACCTGAACTTATGAAGACTGTTGATAATATCCACCTCATTCGGAAGCGGATGCTTACCGCCCAGAGCAGGCAAAAAAGTTACGCAGACCGACGAAGACGGAGTCTAGAGTTTGAGGTCGGCGACAAGGTGTTCTTGAAGATATCACCTCGGAGGGGACTGATTAAACACAGCAAGGGTGGAAAGTTGAGCCCGAGGTTTGTAGGACCATTCGAGATAATTGAGAAGGTTGGCAAATTGGCGTATTGCCTGGCACTACCCCAAAACCTCTCCAATATTCACGACGTTTTTCATGTTTCGATGCTGCGGAAGTATCACCCTGATCCATCGCATATCTTGGAGCCAGAGCCATTGCAGCTTCAGGAGAACTTGTCTTATGAAGAGAAGCCCATTCGGATCCTAGACCAGTAAGATCGGGAGTTGCGCAACAAATCTATACCGATGGTGAAAGTGTTGTGGGATCACCATGGAGTTGAAAAAGCAACGTGGGAAAGGCGAGACCAGATGGAGCAACAATATCCAGCTTTATTTCAAAGGTAATATTGAATTTCGGGATGAAATTCTTTTAAGGAGGGGAGGATGTGAGGCCTGACCTCGATTTGCGTGCGATACCTCGTTTCGTGTGCCCTAACCTAGATTTGCGTGCCTTGACCTAGGTTTAAGAATCGTGTTTCATTTTGTGTGCCTTGCATTGAATTACGTGCATTCATTTAAGGTTGCGTGCATTTACTTAGAAAACGTGCATTCGTCTCGTAGTTTCTGTCCTACCTCGTAGTACGTGCCCTAAACCTAAGAAAGCGTGCCCACACATTAATCAAGAAAGCATCTTACACGGAGCACTAGATCATTAATTAATCCTACAAACTCCACTAACTAATATTAAATTGCTAATTCAACTCACTAGAAGACGAAACTGCACCAAAAGCTAAGCATTCTTTATTCTTTATTCTTTATTTTTTGCATATCCCAAACACACAATTAAAATAATGCTCAAAAGATGACAAAGATTCAGCATTTTTTCAAGCCTTGGCCGACCATGTAGGAGCATGTGATCAAGCTTTGCAATTTCAAAGTTTATGCTTAGACAAGTTATGACACAATGCATAAAAAATTGGCTCAAAACTCTACCCAAAGCTCCATATTCTCGACATACTCCAATTGCCCATGCTAGACACTTCAAACATGCTCCTTGAAGACACAAAAATCTGAAATTTACAAGCTCAAGGCCGACACAAGCATCTTATTCATCAAAGCCTTTCATTTTTCTTTCATTCTTTCTTTTCTTCTCACATTTTCTCTCACTCTCTCTCATTTCTTCTCTCCTAGGCCCTAGCTGAAATTGTAGACTCCACAGCTAAGTTCTTCATCCTATGGGTCTTCAAGACCTCCAAGCTACTTAGGAGCTCGACCAAGCAAAGCTAGGAGCAAAGAAACACACATGCAAGCTCTTTGAACCTTCATTTCGGCTTAGGTGAGTTGTTAGCTTCCATTTCGTTTCTTCTTGTTCTAACCACATGCACCTACTAAGAACATGGTAACTTAGCTAGAAAATTAGAGAAATCTCAAGTGGTCTCTCGGCTAAGCAAGGAAAAGAGTCAATCTTGTGCATCATCAAGAGTCATGTGCATCTTATTGTTGTCTTGCTAAGGTGAGGGCTAAAACTTCTTGAAAAGCTTTTGAAAACAGCATGCATGCCTTTGAATGTCTATTTTTACCTCTGTACTTGTGATATATGTGTGTTCATGAGCTTTTGTAAACATGCATGGCAAGATATTTGGCTAGAATGTGATGATAGATGAAATCGCGTATGGGACAGCCTTCTGCCTTGTTGGTGCGGGGTGATTTTGACAAGGTAAATGAGGTTGAAAATATGTGAAAATTGGTAGGTAACTAGTTTTGCCAGTTCTGAGAATTTTTCACAGAAATAGGCCAAATCTAATTTTGATTTTAATGTCCTCAAAATGGCAAAATATAAAAATGTGTCTAAATCTAGAAAATCTGGGAAAATGAAGCAGGTTTTGGCAGATTCACTGTTCCTGTAGAACGAACCAGTTTTTACTTAGTAAATGGCATCCAAAATGCATGAAATTTGGTACGCTGATAGATGTTTCAGTTCTGGACATTTTTGAAAGAAATAGACAAAGGCTAAATCTGACCCTAAAGCCCTAAAAAATGACAAGTATTGAAATGTGTGCAAATCTGGACAGTTTTGTGTAGTTTCACGGTTTTGGCTATAACTCTTGAACCCAAACTCCAAATGATGCGAGGTTTGTTTCTGAACTTAGTTCACTCCTTAAGCTTTAATTTGACATCTTGTTCACTGGAATTGGAGATTGTTTGCTTGTCTCAATGATTGTGAGAAAATAGTCCATTGCAGTGAGGGTTTCACCTATTGATATGCTTAGAAAAATAATTGTAGCTTCTCTTGTTGTATTAAATGCTTGGGATTGTGGCAATTGGCTGTTGTGTGGACTGTTTTGAATACTTGAGGGTGTTTGAATTAATCAATGCATGACTTGAGTTTAATTATGAGATGACTTGGGGCTTAATCGCACGGGTAAGCACGAATTGAAACCCTAGTGACTAGGTAAACTCACTAAGTGTTGATCCTATGGATATCGTGTTTGATTATGTAATTAGTAGGCTGCCCGTAGTTGCCCTCATAGCCCTAAACATGATTTTGATGATTACATGTTGACAAGTAGGCCTTTCTTGCACCCGACCCCACGTAGATGTCGTTGCATGTTGAATAATCTTGTTATTTGATTACGTGAACTTCGAAGTGATTTATATGACTTGATTTACATACGTTACATGGCTGCCTGTTTAATATTCATATAGCTCCATGTGCTTTATAAGTGAAATCACTTGTCATATTGTGCCTCGCGTGTTTAACTGTCAATGTGCAATCTTATGACTGCTCGGACGCAACCTATTTTGTTGTCCTCCAAATGTGATATATTAAATGTCATAAATGTGTATTGCATACAAGGTTGCAACCTTTCATTTTGGCGTGGTAGCGTTCACGCACACCGGGCGGCATCGGGCTTGCCGGTGCAACCTTGACTACCATTGTCCAATTCCCTCTCTCGCTTGGGGGCTACACTTCCTCGGAGAGTTGGGTCGTAGGATTTCGGGGTACATCCGGAGTACACCCATTTGGCGTGATAAGGGGATGATTTGAAGTCGGCCGCAACAACTGATACTGGAAATGAACTGAGAGCAAAAGCTCACCGTATCCTTTCACTATATGTATAAGTATTCTCACTTGGTTCCTAGAGGACCTCCGGGAGGAAAGACGGGTAATTGTGTTCCTTTAATTTTACATTACGTTATGTACTTACTTGTGATATATTCATGCTTGCAAAGGGTTTTCATAATTGAACCGGAAAAAGAGTTTCAAAACTTATTTCTCGTTCCCCCTCGCTAAGGTCATAAGGACTCACCCTCTTTTATCATCTCAGGTGAAGAAGACCAGGAACAGGTACCCGAGGACAACGTTCCTAATGATGATTCCTTTGCCATTTTGTGAACGATATGTTGCTTGAAGACTATTTCATTTCTTATGTTGCTTGTTATTGTATTGTAAATGACCCCCGTTGTAATTTGGGGTCTAATTTTGGCTTTTACTGATCCTAACTAGATAGACACTACTATGGTCGTTTTTGCTATCGCTATTGACTAGTATCTATCATAGGATTATGAAGTATCAGGCAAGGATTAAGTAAAATGAATCTATCCAATCTTAAGCAGGTACTCATTGATAAGCTAAGTTCAACAGGTACTTGTGTAACAAGGATTAACAAACAAACGAGACATAGTTATCATGCTAGGCTGTTAATCAAACGAGACTTCGAGACAACTAGTAGGCGTTTCAATTGATGATAAATAGTAATCTTAGTTGGAAATGAATTTGAGATTGAAAGTTTTGAGGCCTTTAGAAAATGAGGTCAAACTAACGAGCCCAATTACAGCCGTTATGCTACCGGTTTTCCGGAGGATTTGTGGAATTTAGGCTAAACGTTAAGTGTTAAACCTTCTTGAACGATTAAGTACGTGAAAAGACTTGAATGTTTAGATCACTCCCTAGTCTAACCTCTATAGGTCGGGTTGGGGCGTGACATCTGCCACCACATTTGCCTTCCCAGGCAGATAGCTGATAGAACAATTATAATCTCCAAGAAGTTCCACCCACCTCCGCTGACATATATTCAACTCCTTCTGTGAGAATAAACACTTAAGACTCTTATGATCAGTGAAAATGTGCCCCATAGATAATGACGCCACTTTTTCAGTGAGAAAACAACAGCTGCCAACACAAGATCATGAGTCGAATAGTTCACCTCATAAGGCTTCAACTTTCTAGAAGCATAGGCAATAACCCAGCCATTCTGCATTAGAACACATCCCAAGCCCTCCTTGGATGCATCGCTATAAATGACCATATTATCGGTCCCCTCTGGTAGAGCAAGTACTGGATTAGTAGTCAATCTCTTTTTCAACTCCTGAAACCCATTCTCACACTTCTCATCCCAAACAAAACTAGTCTGTTTCTGAGTTAGCTTAGAAAGTGGCCCTGCAATCTTAGAAAAGTCCTTAACAAACCTACGGTAATAACCCGCCAAGCCAAGAAAGCTACGAACCTCAGAAACATTCTCCGGACGTTTCCAAGACATCACCGACTCAATCTTAGTGGGATCTATAGAAATACCGCTCTGTGTGATAACATGACCAAGAAAAGATATGCGTTGTAGCCAAAATTCACATTTGCTGAATTTTGCAAACAACTGATGCTCCTACAGCTTTTGTAAGACAAGCCGTAGATGTTGCTCGTGCTCCAATTCAGACTTGGAATAAACCAAGATATCATCAATAAAGATCACCACGAACTGGTCTAAGTACGGCTGAAAAACCCGATGCATAAGGTCCATAAATGCTGCCGGTGCATTAGTTAATCCAAAGGGCATAACTACAAACTCATAATGCCCGTACCGAGTCCTGAAGGCAGACTTCGGAACATCCTCCGTGCAAATCCGAAGCTGATAATACCCCTGCCTCAAGTCAAACTTAGAGTAGACTTTGGCTCCCTAAAGTTGATCAAACAACTCGTCAATCAGTGGCAAATGATACTTGTTCTTGATGTTCACCTGATTCAAACCACGATAATCAATGCATAATCTGAAGGTACCATCCTTCTTCTTCACAAATAAAACAGGAGCTCCCCAAGGTGAAGAACTCTGCTGAATGAAACCCTTCTCTAACCACTCCTGCAACTGAGTTTTCAACTCCTTCAACTCAGCTGGTGCCATCCGGTACGCTGATTTAGAAATAGGTTGAGTACCAAGAACAAGATTAATCACAAACTCCATATCTCTCTCTGGCGGTAACCCTGGCAACTCCTCGGGAAATACATTGGGATATTCCAGAATAATAGGTACTTCCTCCAACTGTAGCTTATCAGATGGCTTGTTGATCAAATAAGCTAGATAACCCGAACACCCCTTACTTACCAACTTAACGGCTTTAGTTGCTGAGATAACAAAACTCGTCTTAGCACCCCAGTTCCCTACTACCTCAACTACTGGCTGATCTGGCAAACGAAACTGTACTACCTTTGTTCTACAGTTCAACTGGGCATCATACTTAGATAGCCAATCCATACCCAAGATAACATTGTACCCCCGGATAGGAAATAAGATAAGGTCCGAAGGAAAGCCAGTAATATACTTATCAGTCAAAGAGGTACTAATCTCAACCACATAAGGCAGTCTTTCAGGTTGCACATTAACATGTTGCACACAAGTAGGAGTAATGAAAGAATGCGTAGCACCAGAATTAATCAACACTTTAACAAGTTGATCAAGTATAAGGAAGTTACCTTCCACAACTGCAGTCTCCTCAGGCATCTCTTCCAAGTCAACTGCGTAGGCCTAAGCCTGAACCGCTGCTGCTGAGGTGCACCACCAGTAAGTCTACCCTGATAACCCTGAGTCGCTGCCCGACCCTCAATCCTCTGATATCTAGGGCAATCCCTCACCCTATGCTGATTGCTACCGCAACCCAAACAAGCCCCTGACTTCACTCTGCAGTCGGCCTCCACATGGCCCTGGCACTTGCAGTAAGTACACTGCGGTGATGAAGCACTGACACTGCCCCTGGAAGAACCAGAAACTAAAGAAGCAGCTGTACCAGCCTGCTGCTGAGGTCTAACAAAACTAGGCCTGTATTGACCCTGAGACTGGGCTGGCCTGTACTAGGACTGAACCTGATAGGACCCCTGCTGAAACTGAGGTCGATAAACTCCGCTGACCCTGCGGTCTGTAAGAGCTCTGCTGTGCTGGCGGCCTGTACACAACTTGCTGTACTGAAGGCCTATACACCCCCTGCTGACCCTGCGGCTAGAAGGGAGGCCTCTTGCTAGGCTGACTAGACACAATATGTTCCCTATTTCTCTTCTCCAGTCTAGAAGCGGCATCAAAGGCCTCCGTAAGTGTATCATACCGATTCAGGGCCATCGTATCCTGAATTTCGGGCCTCAACCCCAACATGAACCTACGAGTCTTACGTTCCTCATCAGCCACATACTCTGGTGCATACCGGGACAACCTAGTAAAAGTGGCCTCATACTGAGCCATTAAAGCATCTCCCTGCACTAAGGCTAGAAACTCTGCCTCTCTTCGCTCCCTCGCGATCCTCAGGACATACTTCGCCCGGAAAGCTAACAGAAAGGTATCCCAACCATACGGAATACCCTAAGTCTCCCAACAAGTTTTCATCGTGCGCCACCATTCCTCTGCCTTATCATCCAGCAAGTACACGGCAAAGGTGACCTTCCGCTCATCGGTATAATCAAGAGGGTCAAAAATCTTCTCCACCTTACTAACCCACGCCTCAGCTTTCCTATCGTCCGGCTCCCCCTGAAACCGCGGTGGATAATACCCTAAAAACTCTTTCAGTGTACCATGACCGTGGTACCCACCTTGTGCATTCAATAACTGATTCTGCAATGCCTAATTTTGGGCAGCCTGCCCTGCCAGTAACTGTGCTTGACTGGCCATGATCTCGTTCATCCTATCAAAAGTTGCACCTATACGATCATCATCCCTAACTTGGCCTGGTGCCATATTTCTCAGAACCTCATCAGTCACCTCAAGCCTACCTCTGGTCCTCAACCTTCCAGTCATTCTACTAATCAAATAGTTAGCACAGGTTATAGCACATAAGCAAACTATGAACAACTATTAACACATAAACAACAAACTCATATAAAGCAATTAAATCACTTAAGCATCAATCACATAAACAAATTGATCACATAATCATATAAGCACTAAATCACATAATCACTTAGTCACTTAACCATATTAACACATAGTTCACTTTTCTTTCACTTCATACATACTTTCATGCTAAGACCATTACCCACATTCCGAGAATACCCCGGCTGACAGCTAACATGCGCTCTGATACCACTTAAATGTCACGCCCCAACTCGACCCCACCTACATTCAGTCAGGACGCAACGGAATTTCGGCAGTATAACGACAGTAATTAAGACACCTAGGCTCTAAACCAACCTCTCAGAATATCATTCAATTAAACTGCTCAACCAAACAACAATCAATTCCTCAATACCATTAACAACATACAACATAACCATATTATACCATAATCATTCTTAGTTATATGCCTCCGTTCCAACATAACCATAACTTTAACATACATCTCAAAATAGATTATAAACCAACTTAGCAACCCGATCATAGTCAAAAGATAGACTACTATGTTAGCAACAACTTGTTCATTATCTTTACTACAGCTTATACATCATAAACTATAAAGTAAATAAAAGACAACTAGTTTAATATACAAGATAATAGAGTATACAACATCTGAAGCATCAAGGACAAGACTCTGGCACATAGAACTCGTCTACATACGGCACATTATCCCCTTATGGAGGCACGTACCCGTAATCTTGCTCGATAACACCTATATGCATGCAATAATAGAGAGTAAGCTTATATTAACAAGCTTAGTGAGGATCTGATAGATCTCAAACAGTATTTACTATACTCCTTGGAAATGATCCTTTGAGCAGTAAACACGCAATAAAACATCAATAACAATATAAACACATAACTATAATGACCAATCAATAAAGGATACTCTAGTTGGTGTAGCTCCAAATGCCATCACGATCTCAACCATTCTTCTTGTAACTCCCCATTACTCACGCACCTGAGGTACCTCACTAGCCCCTCCTTCCATGACACCTCTGTCATGCGAGCTGGGGGTAGTCTCTGGTAGTCATGCCATTATCAACCCGACATCCCGATGCTGCCCGAGAGATGGCACTCACATACCAAGACTCAGCAATAATAATAAACATCATTCACAGGAGGACAATCTAGCAAAATTTCCTGTCTCCCGGTTCATCAATCATCAATCAATAATCATCAATTATCATCAATTATCATCAATATAACATCAAATAATCAATTAAACAACAAACAACTAAGTTAGATGACAAAGTAGGCCATCCAACTTAACATGCATTAAACACGTAATCTAACCCTAGTCTAACCATCAACAACTCACAATTCAATCACTCAAACACCACCCAATCATCTAAAGGCTCAATTCAACAATTTAAAGAAAGACAACCTAAACTTCAAATAATCATATCTTACATTCTACTAATCCAAACAACTCCATATTAGTTTCTAACACTCACCCATTCAATCATCTACATTAGCCCTCTCGGAAATCAACCAAGACACATCCAAATCAAGCCCAACAACCCTAAAACCTCAATGCACCTAGGCTGAAATTTTTGGATTTTCACCCAAACATCGCAATCGAAAATTCGGCATTATAATGGCGTTACCACGTAATTAATAAACTTTTAGAAATCGACGGCAATCGATTCCAACCACAACAATTCAAGATATTCATCAAATGGCCAATCTATCAACTTTAAATACCCGAAAATAAATAATTTCGCTACAATGGTTCAAATCTTGTAGTAATACACATAAACGATCCCTAGAACGCACTAAGCAATAATATAACTTCAAATTAACATTTTAACGGTTCAAAATGCAATTATAAGCAAAAATACGAAATATGACTTTTGAGATCTAGAATTTTTCTCTCACTTTTGATGCGATATAAGCCTAGATATGCGTACAATGCGTACCCAACAAGCGGAATCCAACTTGGCACGAAAATCTTCGAACAAAAACTAGGTTTTTCTATGAAAAATTGCTTCGAAAACCTTTGAAATTTCTCTCTTTTCTCCCTTGAAGCTCTCGGCTATGTGTGTGTTTTTGAGGATGTGTTTGTTCTTTGCATGTGTGTGTTGATGATATATCATGAAATGGTCAACAATTAAAAATAGTCAAAGTTGATTTTATTAGTCTTTTAATTCATTTCTTAGTCTTTTAATTCATTTCTTGGTTATTTCTTACTCAACTAACAAATTAACACCTAAATTAATTCTAGACATTATATTTTAGGTGACAAAGAGTTTTACATTAAAATAGTTTTACCTGAGTCGGCTTAAAACTTGTTTTCTTGCAAAAGAAAGTGTAAAAATCTTTAAAATTCCAAAATCGATTCCAAATCCGTTTAAATCAAACACGGGTCTATTAATACCCGATGACTAGGTTTTAAAACATTTAAAACACCCCTATAAAAATTTTAGCGGACAGTTGCTCAAAAATACTATTCACCAAAACCAACGATAAAATTTTTGATTCCGTTTTTTATGAAAATTTTATGAATGCACACTTATCATGTAATAGGAGTATTAATCACTTATTTAGCACATTCTAAGTCATATAGCAAATAAACAGGTCAATTCACGCAAAACAAGGTAAAGCATGCAAATCGAGATAAAACAAAATATGGGGTCTCACACAGCCTCTACATGAAGCGAAGTTGTCTTGCCCAAGGTGCCATGGGATTCGGTAATAGAAATGTGATGGATTAGGTTGTCGTCCTTTTCGCCGCTCACGACGTACGATCCAGGATGAAAAAACAGCGCAAAAGAAGAAAATTGTCCCGAAACTGATGAAAATATTCAATTTTGGGCTCTGAAAATAGGCGCAGCCGAGCAGCCTTGCTACCCCAGTCATAGAGCTCTCGGAGAGCTTTCCAAAGATATGTTGTCCGCCGCGTAACTACTTACGGATCAAAAGTTATGGACAACAAAACGACGGATACCTGGTCACAAGCCCTACGCCCTCAGTTTGCGGGCCCAGCCTCTACGTGAAGCGAAGTTGTCTTGCCCAAGGTACCATGGGATTCGGTAATAAAAATGTGATGGATTAGGTTGTCATCCTTTTCGCAGCTCACGACAAACGATCCGGGATGAAAAAACAACGCAAAAGTAGAAAAGTATCTCGAAACTAATGAAAATGTTCAAAATTGGGCTATGAAAAAAGGCGCAGTCGAGCAGGTTTGCTACCCTTATAGAAGAACTCTCGGAGAGCTTTCCAACGGTATGCTGTGCGCCGCGTAACTCCTTGCGGATCAAAAGTTTTGGGCACTGGACCTACGGAGACCTGGTCCCAACCCCACGCCCTCGATTTGTGGGCCCAGCCTCTACGTGAAGCGAAGTTGTCTTGCCCAAGGTACCGTGTGATTCAGTAATAGATATGTGATAGATTAGGTTGTCGTCCTTTTGGCTGCTTAATACGTACGATCCGAGATAGAAAAACTCTGCAAAAGAAGATATGTGTCCTGAAACAGATGAAAATGTTTGATTTTGGGCTTCGAAAATAGGCACAGCTGAGCAAGCTTGCTTCCCCATCGTAGATCTCTTGGAGAGCTTTCCAACGATATGCTGTGTGCCGCGTAACTCCTTACGGATCAAAAGTTATGGGCACCGGAGCGACGGATACCTGGTCCCTAGCCCTACGCCCTCGGTTTGCGGGCCCAGCCTCTAGGTGAAGCGAAGTTGTCTTGCCCAAGGTGTCGTGGGATTCGGTAATTGAAATGTGATGGATTAGGTAATCGTCATTTTTGCGGCTCACGACGTATGATCCGGGATGAAAAAACAACGCAAAAGAAGAAAATTATCCCGAAACTGATAAAAATGTTCGATTTTGGGCTCCAAAAATAGGCGCAGCCAAGCAGTCTTGCTGCCCCCGTCATAGAGCTCTTGGAGAGCTTTCCAACGGTATGTTGTGCGCTGCGTAACTCCTTACGAATCAAAAGTTATGGGCACCGAAACGACAGATACCTGGTCACAAGCCCTACACCCTCGGTTTGCGGGCCCAGCCTCTACGTGAAGCAAAGCTGTCATGCCCAAGGTGCCATGGGATTTAGTAATAGAAATGTGATGGATTAGGTTGTCGTCCTTTTCGCGGCTCACGACAAACGATCCGGGACATAAAAACAATGCAAAAGAAGAAAAGTGTCCCGAAACTGATGAAAACGTTCGATTTTGGGCTCTGAGAAAAGACGCAGCTAAGCAGACTTGCCACACACATCGTAGAGCTCCCAGAGAGCTTTCCAACGGTGTGCTGTGTGCCACGTAACTCTTTACGGATCAAAAGTTATGGGCACCGGAGCGACGGATACCTGGTTACAAGCCCGACGCCCTCGGTTTACGGGTCCAGCCTCTACATGTAGTGAAGTTGTCTTGCCCAAGGTGCAGTGGGATTCGGTAATAGAAATGTGATGGATTAGGTTGTCGTCCTTTTCGGGGCTCACGACGTACAATTTCGGGACAGAAAAACAGTGCAAAAGAAGAAAAGTGTCCCGAAACTAATGAAAACGTTCGATTTTGGGCTTCAAAAAAAGGCACAGCCTAGAGGGCTTGCTACCCTAGTCGTAGAACTCTCGAAGAGCTTTCCAACGGTATGTTGTTCGCAGTGTAACTCTGTACGGATCAAAAGTTACGGGCACCGAAATGACGGATACCTGGTCACAAGCCCTACGCCCTCGGTTTGCCGGCCCAGCCTCTATGTGAAGCGAAGTTGTCTTGCCCAAAGTGGTGTGGGATTCGGTAATAGAAATGTGATGGATTAGGTTGTCGTCCTATTCGCAGCTCACGACATACGATCCGGGATGAAAAAAGAGTGCAAAAGAAGAAAACTGTCCCGAAACTGATGAAAACGTTCGAGTTTGGGCTCCGAAAATAGGCACAGTTGAGCAGTCTTGCTGCCCACGTCATAGAGTTCTCGAAAAGCTTTCCAACGGTATGCTGTACGTCGTATAACTCCTTACGAATCAAAAGTTATGGGCACCGAAACGACGGATACCTGGTCACAAGCCCTACGCCCTCGGTTTGTGGGCCCAGCCTCTACGTGAAGCGAAGTTGTCTTCCCAAGGTTCCATGGGATTCGGTAATAGAAATGTGGTGGATTAGGTTGTCATCCTTTTTGCCGCTCACGACGTACGATCCAGGATGAAAAAACAGCGCAAAAGAAAAAAAGTGTCCCGAAACTGATGAAAATGTTCGATTTTGGTCTCTGGAAATAGGAGCAGCCGAACAGCCTAGCTGCCCCCGTCATAGAGCTCTCGGAGAGCTTTCCAACGGTATGCTCTCCGCCGCGTAACTCTTTACGGATCAAAAGTTATGGGCAACGAAACGACGGATACATGGTCACAAGCCCTATGCCCTCGGTTTGCAGGTCCAGTCTCTACATGAAGTGAAGTTGTCTTGCCCAAGGTACCGTGGGATTCGGTAATAGAAATGTAATGGATTCGGTTGTCGTCCTTTTTGCGGCTCACGACAAACGATCCGGGATGGAAAAACAACGCAAAAGTAGAGAAGTATCCCAAAATTGATGAAATGTTCGAAATTGGGCTCAGAAAAAAGGCGCAGTTGTGCAGGTTTGCTACCCTCATCGTAGAGCTCTCGGAGAGCTTTCCAACAGTATATTGTGCGCCGCGTAACTCCTTGCGGATCAAAAGTTATAGGCACTGGAGCGACGGAGACCTGGTCCCAATCCCCATACCCTCGGTTTGCAGGCCCAGCCTCTACGTGAAGCGAAGTTGTCTTGCCCAAGGTGCCGTGGGATTCAATAATAGAAATGTGATGAATTAGGTTGTCATCCTTTTGGCGGCTCAATACGTATGATCCGATATAGAAAAACTGCGCAAAAGAAGATAAGTGTCCCAAAACTGATAAAAATGTTTGATTTTAGACTCCGAAAATAGGCGCAGCCGAGCAGGCTTGCTGCCCCCGTCGTAGAGCTCTCGGAAGGCTTTCCAACGGTATGCTGTGTGCCGCGTAACTCCTTACGGGTCAAAAGTTATGGTCACCGGAGCGACGGATACCTGGTCCCTAGCCCCACGCCCACAGTTTGCGGGCCCATCCTCTACGTGAAGCGAAGTTGTCTTGCATAAGGTGCCGTGGGATTCGGTTATTGAAATGTGATGGATTAGGTAATCGTCATTTTTGCGTCACACGACGTATGATCCGGGATGAAAAAACAGTTCAAAAGCATAAAATTATCTTGAAACTGATAAAAATGCTGGATTTTGGGCTCTGAAAATAGGCGTAGCCTAGCAGTCTTGCTGCCCCCATCATAGAGCTCTGGGAGAACTTTCCAACGGTATGCTATGCACTGCGTAACTCCTTACGAATCAAAAGTTCTGGGCACCGAAACGACAGATACCTGGTCACAAGCCTTACGCCATCAGTTTGCGGGCCCAGCCTCTAGGTGAAGCAAAGTTGTCCTGCCCAAGGTGCCGTGGGATTCGGTAATAGAAATGTGATGGATTAGGTTGTCGTCCTTTTCGTGACTCACGACAAACGATCCGGGACATAAAAACAATGCAAAAGAAGAAAAGTGTCGCGAAACTAATGAAAACGTTCGATTTTGGACTCTGAGAAAAGGCGCAGCTGAGCAGGCTTGCTACACATTAAAAGTTATGGGCACCGGAGCGACGGATAGCTGGTCACAAGCCCGACGCCCTTGGTTTATGGGTCCAGCCTCTACGTGAAGTGAAGTTGTCTTGCCCGAGGTGCAGTGGGATTCAGTAATAGAAATGTGATGGATTAGGTTGTCATCCGTTTCGGGGCTCACGATGTACAATTCGAGTCGACAAAACAGTGCAAAAGAAGAAAAGTGTCCCGAAACTAATGAAAACGTTCAATTTTGGGCTCCGAAAAAGGTACAACCGAACAGGCTTGCTACCCTAGTCGTAGAACTCTCGGAGAGCTTTCCAACGGTATGTTGTTCGCCGTGTAACTCTTTACGGATCAAAAGTTATGGGCACCGAAACGACGGATACCTAGTCACAAGCCCTACGCCCTCAGTTTGCCGGCCTAGCCTCTACGTGAAGCGAAGTTGTCTTGCCTAAGGTGGTGTGGCATTCGGTAATAGAAATGTGATGGATTAGGTTGTCGTCCTATTCACAGCTCACGACGTACGATCCGGGATGAAAAAATAGTGCAAAAGAAGAAAAGTGTCCCAAAACTGATGAAAACGTTCGATTTTGGGTTCTGAAACTAGGCGCAGCCGAGCAGTCTTGCTTCCCACATCATAGAGTTCTTGGAAAGCTTTCCAATGGTATGTTATGCGTCACGTAACTCCTTACGAATCAAAAGTTATGGGCACCGAAACGACAGATATCTGGTCACAAGCCCTACGCCCTCGGTTTGCGGGCCCATCCTCTACGTTAAGCGAAGTTGTCTTCCCAAGGTTCCATGGTATTCGGTAATAGAAATGTGGTGGATGAGGTTGTTGTCCTTTTCGTTGTTCACGACGTACGATTTGGGATGAAAAAACAGTGCAAAAGAAGAAAAGTAACCCGAAACTGATAAAAATATTCGATTTTGGGCTCTGAAAATAGGCGCAGCTGAACAACCTAGCTGCCCCCGTCATAGAGCTCTCGGAGAGCTTTTCAACGGTATGCTCTCCGCCGCGTAACTCCTTACGGATCAAAAGTTATGGGCAACGAAATGACGGATACATGGTCACAAGCCCTTTGCCCTCGGTTTGTGGGCCCAGCATCTACGTGAAGCGAAGTTTTCTTACCCAAGGTATCGTGGGATTCGGTAATAGAAATGCGATAGATTAGGTTGTCGTCCTTTCCGCGGCTCACGACAAACGATCTGGGATGGAAAAATAACGCAAAAGTAGAGAAGTATCCCGAAATTGATGAAAATGTTCGAAATTGGGCTCAGAAAAAAGCGCAGCTGAGCAGGTCTGCTACCCTCATCGTAGAGCTCTTGGAAAGCTTTCCAACGGTATGTTGTGCGCCGCGTAACTCCTTGCGGATCAAAAGTTATGGGCACCGGAGTGACGGAGACCTGGTCCTAAGCCCCATACCCTCGGTTTGCAGGCCCAGCCTCTACGTGATGCGAGGTTGTCTTGCCCAAGGTGCCATGGGATTCAGTAATAGAAATGTGATGGATTAGGTTGTCGTCCTTTTGGCGGCTCAATACGTACGATCCTAGACGAAAAAACTGTGCAAAAGAATATATATGTCCTGAAATAGATGAAAATGTTCAATTTTGGGCTTCGAAAATAGGTGCAGCTGAGCAGGCTTGCTTTCCCCGTCGTAGATCTCTTGGAGAGCTTTCCGACGGTATACTGCGTGCCGCATTACTCCTTACGGATCAAAAGTTATGGGCACCGGAGCGACGGATACTTGGTTCCTAGACCCACGCACTCGGTTTGCAGGCCCAGCCTCTACGTGAAACGAAGTTGTCTTGCCCAAGGTACAGTGGGATTCGGTAATTGAAATGTGATGAATTAGGTAGTCGTCCTTTTCGCGGCTCACAACGTATGATCCCGGATGAAAAAAAATCGCAAAAGATGAAAATTATCTTCAAACTGATAAAAATGCTCAATTTTGGGCTCCGAAAATTGGTGCAGCCGAGTAGTCTTGCTGCCCCCGTCATAGAGCTCTCGGAGAGCTTTCCAACATTATGCGGTGCGCCGCGTAACTCCTTACGAATCAAAAGTTATAGGCACCGAAACGACAGATACCTGGTCACAAGCCCTACGCCCTCGGTTTGTGGGCCCAGCCTCTACGTGAAGCAAAGTTGTCTTGCCTAAGGTGCCATGGAATTTGGTAATAGAAATGTGATGGATTAGATTGTCGTCCTTTTCGTGGCTCACGACAAACGATCCGGGACATAAAAACAATGCAAAAGAAGAAAAGTGTCCCGAAACTGATGAAAATGTTCGATTTTGGGCTCTCAAAAAAGGCGCAGCTGGACAGGCTAGCTACACACATCGTAGAGCTCCCGAAGAGCTTTCCAACAGTGTACTGTGCACCACGTAACTCCTTACAGATCAAAAGTTATGGGCACCGGAGCGACGGATAGCTGGTCACAAGCCCGACGCCCTTGGTTTATGGGTCCAGCCTCTACGTGAAGTGAAGTTGTCTTGCCCAAGGTGTAGTGGGATTCGGTAATAGGATTGTGATGGATTAGGTTGTCGTCCTTTTCGGGGCTCACGACGTACAATTCGGGAAGGAAAAACAGCGCAAAAGAAGAAAAGTGTCCTGAAACTAATGAAAATGTTCGATTTTGGGCTCTGAAAAAATGCACAGCCGAGCAGGCTTGCTACCCTAGTCGTAGAACTCTCGGAGAGTTTTCCAACGGTATGATTTTTACCGTGTAACTCTTTACGGATCAAACGTTATGGGCACCTAAACGACGGATACCTGGTCACAAGCCTTACGCCCTCGGTTTGCGGGCCCACCCTTTACGTGAAGCGCAGTTGTCTTGCCCAAGGTAGTGTAGGATTCGGTAATAGAAATGTGATGGACTAGGTTGTCGTCCTATTTGCAGCTCCCGACGTACGATCTGGGATGAAAAAATAGTGCAAAAGAAGAAAAGTGTCCCGAAATTGATGAAAATGTTCAATTTTGGGCTCTGAAAATAGGCGCAGCCGAGCAGTCTTGCTGCCCACGTCATAGAGTTCTCGAAAAGCTTTCCAACGGTATGCTGTGCGTCGCGTAACTCCTTACGGATCAAAAGTTATGGGTACCGAAACGACGGATACCTGGTCACAAGCCCTACGCCCTCGGTTTGCGAGCCCAGCCTCTACGTTAAGCGAAGTTGCCTTCCCAAGGTTCCATGGGATTCGGTAATAGAAATGTGATGGATTAGGTTGTCGTCCTTTTTACCGCTCACGACGTACGATCCGAGATGAAAAAACAGCTCAAAAGAAGAAAAGTCTCCCGAAACTGATAAAAATGTTCGATTTTGGGTTCTGAAAATAGGCGCAGCCAAACAACCTAGCTGCCCCCGTCATAGAGCTCTCGGAGAGCTTTCTAACGGTATGCTCTCCGCCACGTAACTTCTTACGGATCAAAAGTTATGGGCAACGAAACGACGGATACATTGTCACAAGCCCTATGCCCTCGGTTTACAGGCCTAGCCTCTACGTGAAGCGAAGTTGTCTTGCCCAAGGTACCATGGGATTCGATAATAGAAATGTGATGGATTTGGTTGTCGCTCTGTTCGTAGCTCACGACAAACGATCCGGGATGAAAAATAACACAAAAGTAGAGAAGTATCCCAAAATTGATGAAAATGTTCGAAATTGGGCTCGAAAAAAAGGCGCAGATGAGCAGGTTTGCTGCCCTCATCGTAGAGCTCTCGGAGAGCTTTCCAACGGTATGCTGTGCGCCGCGTAACCCCTTGCAGATCAAAAGTTATGGGCACCGGGGCGACGGAGACCTGGTCCCAAGCCCTACACCCTCGGTTTGCAGGCCCAACCTCTACGTGAAGCAAAGTTGTCTTGCCCAAGGTGCCATGGGATTCAGTAATAGAAATGTGGTGGATTAGGTTGTCGTCCTTTTGGCGGCTCAATACGTACGATCCGAGACGGAAAAACTGCGCAAAAAAAGATATGTGTCCTGAAACAGATGAAAATGTTCAATTTTGGGCTTCGAAAATAGGCGCAGCCGAGCAGGCTTGCTTTCCCCATCGTAGATCTCTTGGAGAGCTTTCCGACGGTATACTGTGTGCCGCGTTACTCCTTACGGATCAAAAGTTATGGGCACCGGAGCGACGGATACCTTGTCCCTAGACCCACGCCCTCGGTTTGCGGGCCCAGCCTCTACGAGAAGCGAAGTTGTCTTGCCCAAGGTACCGTGGGATTCGGTAATTGAAATGTGATGAAATAGGTAGTCGTCCTTTTCGCGACTCACGACTTATGATCTGGGATTAAAAAAAATCGCAAAAGAAGAAAATTATCCCGAAACTAATAACAATGCTCAATTTTGGGCTCCAAAAATTGGCGCAGCCGAGCAGTCTTGCTGCACCTGTCATAGAGCTCTCGGAGAGCTTTCCAACGGTATGTTGTACGCCACGTAACTCCTTACGAATCAAAAGTTATGGGCACCGAAACGACAAATACGTGGTCACAAGCCCTAGGCCCTCGATTTGCGGGCCCAGCCTCTACGTGAAGCAAAGTTGTCTTGCCCAAGGAGCCATGGGATTTGGTAATAGAAATGTGATGGATTAGGTTGTCATCCTTTTCGCGGCTCACGATAAACGATCCGAGACAGAAAAGCAATGTAAAAGAAGAAAAGTGTCCCGAAACTGATGAAAACGTTCGATTTTGGGCTTTGAGAAAAGGCACAGCTTAGCAGGCTTGCTACACACGTCGTAAAGCTCCCGGAAAGCTTTCCAACGGTGTGTTGTGCGCCACGTAACTGCTTGCGGATCAAAAGTTATGGGCACTAGAGTGACGAATACCTGGTCACAAGCCTGACGCCCTCGGTTTATGGGTCCAGCCTCTACATGAAGTGAAGTTGTCTTGCCTAAGGTGCAGTAGGATTCGGTAATAGAAATGTGATGGATTAGGTTGTCGTCCTTTTCGAGGCTCATAATGTACGATTCGGGACGAAAAAACAGCGCAAAAGAAGAAAAATGTCCCAAAACTAATGAAAATGTTCGATTTTGGGCTTCGAAAAAAGGCATAGGTGAGCAGGCTTGCTACCATAGTCGTAGAACTCTCTGAGAGATTTCCAACGGTATACTGTTCACCGTGTAACTCTTTACGGAACAAATGTTATGGGCACCGAAACGACGGATACCTGGCCACAAGCCCTACGCCCTCGGTTTGCGGGCCCAACCTCTACATGAAGCGAAGTTGTCTTGCCCAAGGTGGTGTGGGATTCAGTAATAAAAATGTGATGGATTAGGTTTTCGTCCTTTTCGCAACTCATGACGTACGATCCGAGATGAAAAAATAGTGCAAAAGAAGAAAAGTATCCCGAAACTGATGAAAATGTTCGATTTTGCACTGCAAAAATAGGCGCAGTTGAGCAGTCTTGCTGCCCACGTCATAGAGTTCTCGGAGAGCTTTCCAACGGTATGCTGTGCGTCGCGTAACTCCTTACGGATCAAAAGTTATGGGCACCGAAACGACGGATACGTGGTCACAAGCCCTACGCCCTCGGTTTGCAGGCCCAGCCTCTACGTGAAGTGAAGTTGTCTTCACAAGGTGCCATGGGATTCGGTAATAGAAATGTGGTGGATTAGGTTGTTGTCCTTTTCGCCGCTCACGACGTACGATATGGGATGGAAAAACAGCGCAAAAGAAGAAAAGTGTCCCGAAACTGATGAAAAGGTTCGATTTTGGACTCTGAAAATAGGCGCAGCCGAACAGCCTAACTACCCTAGTCATAGAGCTCTCGGAGAGCTTTCCAACGGTATGCTCTCCGCCGCATAACTCCTTGAGGATCAAAAGTTATGGGCACCGGAGCGACGGAGACCTGGTCCCAAGCCCCACGCACTCGGTTTGCGGGCCCAGCCTCTACATGAAGCGATGTTGCCTTGCCCACGGTGTCGTGGGATTCAGTAATAGAAATGTGATGGATTAGGTTGTCGTCCTTTAGGCGGCTCAATACGTACGATTCGAGACAAAAAAACTGCGCAAAAGAAGATATGTGTCCTGAAATAGATGAAAATGTTAGATTTTGGGCTTCAAAAATAGGCGCAGCCGAGCAGGCTTTCTTACCCCGTTGTAGATCATCGGAGAGCTTTCCAACGGTATACTGTGTGCCACGTTACTCCTTACGGATCAAAAGTTATGGGCACCGGACCGACAGATACCTGGTCCCAAGCCCCACGCCCTCGGTTTGCGGGCCCTGCCTCTACGTGAAGTGAAGTTGTCTTGCCCAAGGTGCCGTGGGAATCAGTAATTGAAATGTGATGAATTAGGTAGTCGTCCTTTTCGTGGCTCACGACGTATGATCCGGGATGAAAAAAAATGGTAAAAGAAGAAAATTATCGCAAAACTGATAAAAATGCTCAATTTTGGGCTCTGAAAATTGGCGCAGCCGAGTAGTCTTGTTGCTCCCTTCATAGAGTTCTCAGAGAGCTTTCCAACGGTATGTTGTGCGACGTGTAACTCCTTACGGATCAAAAGTTATGGGCACCAAAATGACGGATAACTGGTCACAAGCCCTACGCCCTCGGTTTGCGGGCCCGGCCTCTACTTGAAGCAAAGTTGTCTTGCCCAAGGTGCCGCTGGATTCGGTAATAGAAATGTGATGGATTAGGTTGTCGTCCTTTTCGCGTCTCACGACAAACGATCCGGTACGAAAAACAACGCAAAAGAAGAAAAGTGTCCCAAAACTGATGAAAACGTTCGATTTTGGGCTCTGAAAAAAGGCGCATCCTAGCAGGCTTACTACCCTCATCGTAGAGCCCTTGGAGGGCTTTCCAACGGTATGCTGTGCGCCGCGTAACTCCTTACGGATCAAAAGTTATGGGGACCGGAGTGACAGAAACCTGGTCCTCAGCCCTACGCCCTCAATTTGCGGGCCCAGCCTCTATGTGAAGCGAAGTTATCCTGCCCAAGATGCCGTGGGATTCAGTAATAGAAATGTGATGGATTAGGTTGTCGTCCTTTTGGCGGCTCAATACGTACGATCCTAGACGAAAAAACTACGCAAAAGAAGATATGTCTCCTGAAACAGATGAAAATGTTCAATTTTGGGCTTCGAAAATAGGCGTAGCCGAGCAGGCTTGCTTTCCCCGTTGTAGATCTCTTGGAGAGCTTTCCGACGGTATACTGCATGCCGCGTTACTCCTTACAGATCAAAAGTTATGGGCACCGGAGCGACGGATACCTGGTTCCTAGACCCACGCACTCGGTTTGCGGGCCCAGCCACTACGTGAAGCGAAGTTGTCTTGCCCAAGGTACAGTGGGATTCGGTAATTGAAATGTGATGAATTAGGTAGTCGTCCTTTTCGCGACTCACGACGTATGATAAGGGATGAAAAAAAAGCGCAAAAGATGAAAATTATCCCGAAACTGATAAAAATGCTCAATTTTGGGCTCTGAAAATTGGCGCAGCCGAGTAGTCTTGCTGCCCCTGTCATAGAGCTCTCGGAGAGCTTTCCAACATTATGCGGTGCGCCGCATAACTCCTTATGAATCAAAAGTTATAGGCACCGAAACGACAGATACCTGGTCACAAGCCCTACGCCCTCGGTTTGTGGGCCCAGCCTCTACGTGAAGCAAAGTTGTCTTGCCGAAGGTGCCGTGGGATTTGGTAATAGAAATGTGATGGATTAGGTTGTCGTCCTTTTCGCGGCTCACGACAAACGATCTGGGATATAAAAACAATGCAAAAGAAGAAAAGTGTCCTGAAACTGATGAAAACGTTCGATTTTGGGCTCTGAGAAAAGGCGCAGCTGGACAGGCTTGCTACACACATCGTAGAGCTCCCGAAGAGCTTTCCAACGGTGTACTGTGCACCACGTAACTCCTTACAGATCAAAAGTTATAGGCACTGGAGCGATGGATAGTTGGTCACAAGCCCGACGCCCTTGGTTTATGGGTCCAGCCTTTACGTGAAGTGAAGTTGTCTTGCCCAAGGTGCAGTGGGATTCGGTAATAGAATTGTGATGGATTAGATGTCGTCCTTTTCGGGGCTCACGACGTACAATTCGGGATGGAAAAACAGCGCAAAAGAAGAAAAGTGTCCCGAAACTAATGAAAACGTTCGATTTTGGGCTCCTAAAAAATGCACAGCCGAGCAGGCTTGCTACCCTAGTCGTAGAACTCTCCGAGAGTTTTCCAACGGTATGCTGCACGCCGTGTAACTCTTTACGGATCAAACGTTATGGGCACCTAAACGACGCAGACCTGGTCCCAATCCTTCCGCCCTCGGTTTCCGGGCCCAGCCTTTACGTGAAGCGAAGTTGTCTTGCCCAAGGTGGTGTGGATTCGGTAATAGAAATGTGATGGATTAGGTTGTCGTCCTATTCGCAGCTCACGACGTACGATCCAGGATGAAAAAACAGTGGAAAAGAAGAAAAGTGTCCTGAAACTGATGAAAACGTTCGATTTTGGGCTTCGAAAATAGGCGCAGCCGAGCAGTCTTGCTGCCCACGTCATAGAGTTCTCAGAAAGCTTTCCAACGGTATGCTGTGCGTCGCGTAACTCCTTACAGATCAAAAGTTATGGGTACCGAAACGACGGATACCTGGTCACAAGCCCTACGTCCTCGGTTTGCGGGACCAGCCTCTACGTTAAGCGAAGTTGTCTTCCCAAGGTCCCAAGGGATTCGGTAATAGAAATGTGGTGGATTAGGTTGTCGTCCTTTTTGCTGCTCACGACGTACCATCCGGGATGAAAAAACATAGCAAAAGAAGAAAAGTCTCCCGAAACTGATGAAAATGTTTGATTTTGGGTTCTGAAAATAGGCGCAGCCAAACAACCTAGCTGCCCCCGTCATAAAGCTCTCAGAGAGCTTTCCAACGGTATGCTCTCCGCCGCGTAACTTCTTACGGATCAAAAGTTATGGGCAACAAAACAACGGATACATGGTCACAAGCCCTACGCCCTCGGTTTACGGGCCCAGCCTCTACGTGAAGCGAAGTTGTCTTGCCTAAGGTACCATGGGATTCGGTAATAGAAATGTGATGGATTAGGTTGTCGTCCTTTTTGCGGCTCACGACAAATGATCCGGGATGAAAAACAACACAAAAGTAGAGAAGTATCCCAAAATTGATGAAAATGTTCGAAATTGGGCTCGAAAAAAAGGCATAGATGAGCAGGTTTGCTACCCTCATCGTAGAGCTCTCGGAGAGCTTTCCAACGGTATGCTGTGAGCCGCGTAACTCCTTGCGGATCAAAAGTTATGGACACCGGAGCGACGGAGACCTGGTCCCAAGCCCCACGCCCTCGGTTTGCGGGCCCAGCCTCTACGTGAAGCAAAGTTGTCTTGCCCAAGGTGCCATGGGATTCAGTAATAGAAATGTGATAGATTAGGTTGTCCTTTTGGCGGCTCAATACGAACGATCCGAGACGGAAAAACTGTGCAAAAGAAGATATGTGTCCTAAAACAGATGAAAATGTTCAATTTTGGGCTTCGAAAATAGGCGCAGCTGAGCAGGCTTGCTTTCTCGTCGTAGATCTCTTGGAGAGCTTTCTGACGGTATATTGTGTGCCGCGTTACTCCTTACGGAGCAAAAGTTATGGGCACCGGAGCGACGGATACCTTGTCCGTAGACCCATGCCCTCGGTTTGCGGGCCCAGCCTCTACGTGAAGCGAAGTTGTCTTGCCCAAGGTACCGTGGGATTCGGTAATTTAAATGTGATGAATTAGGTAGTCGTCCTTTTCGCGGCTCACGACGTATGATCCGGGATTAAAAAAAATCGCAAAAGAAGAAAATTATCCCGAAACTGATAAAAATGCTGAATTTTGGGCTCCAAAAATTGGCGTAGCAGAGCAATCTTGCTGCACCCGCCATAGAGCTCTTGGAGAGCTTTCCAACGTTATGTTGTACTCCACGTAACTCCTTATGAATCAAAAGTTATGGGCACCGAAACCACAAATACGTGGTCACAAGCCCTACGCCCTCGGTTTGCTGGCCCAGCCTCTACGTGAAGCAAAGTTGTCTTGCCCAAGGAGCCATGGGATTCGGTAATAGAAATGTGATGGATTAGGTTGTCTTCCTTTTTGCGGCTCACGATAAACGATCCAAGACATAAAAACAATGCAAAAGAAGAAAAATATCCCGAAACTGATGAAAACGTTCGATTTGGGATCTGAAAAAGGCACAGCTTAGCAGGCTTGCTACACACGTTGTAAAGCTCCCGGAGTGCTTTCCAACGGTGTGCTGTGCACCACGTAAGTGCTTGGGGATCAAAAGTTATGGGCACCGGAGAGACGAATACTTGGTCACAAGCCCGACGCCCTCGGTTTATGGGTCCAGCCTCTACGTGAAGTGAAGTTGTCTTTCCCAAGATGCAGTGGGATTCGGTAATAGAAATGTGATGGATTAGCTTGTCGTCCTTTTCGAGGCTCACAATGTACAATTCGGGACGGAAAAACAGCGCAAAAGAAGAAAAGTGTCCCAAAACTAATGAAAATGTTCGATTTTGGGCTTCAAAAAAAGGTACAGTTGAGCAAGCTTGCTACCATTGTCGTAGAACTCTCAGAGAGCTTTCCAACGGTATACTGTTTACCGTGTAACTCTTTACGGATCAAATGTTATGGGCACCGAAACGACGGATACTTGGTCACAAGCCCTACGCCCTCGGTTTGCGGGCCCAACCTCTATGCGAAGCGAAGTTGTCTTGGCCAAGGTGGTGTGGGATTCAGTAATAGAAATGTGATGGATTAGGTTTTCGTCCATTTCTTAACTCACGACGTACGATCCGGGATGAAAAAATAGTTCAAAAGAAGAAAAGTGTCCCGAAACTGATGAAAACGTTCAATTTTGTGCTCCAAAAATAGGCGTACCAGAGTAGTCTTGCTGCCCACATCATAGAGTTCTCGGAGAGCTTTCCAACGGTATGCTGTGCGTCGCGTAACTCCTTACGGATCAAAAGTTATGGGCACCGAAACGACGAATACCTGGTTACAAGCCCTACGCCCTCGGTTTGCGGGCCCAGCCTCTACGTGAAGCGAAGTTGTCTTCCAAAGGTGCCATGGGATTCGGTAATAGAAATGTGGTGGATTAGGTTGTCGTCCTTTTCGCCGCTCACGACATACGATCCGGGATGGAAAAACAGCGCAAAAGAAGAAAAGTGCCCCCGTCATAGAGCTCTCGGAGAGCTTTCCAACGGTATGCTCTCCGCCGCGTAACTCCTTGCGGATCAAAAGTTATGGGCATCGGAGCGACGGAGACCTGGTCCCAAGCCCCACGCCCTTGGTTTGCGGGCCCAACCTCTACATGAAGCGATGTTGTCTTGCCCAAGGTGTCGTGGGATTCAGTAATAGAAATGTAATGGATTAGGTTGTCGTCCTTTTGGCGGCTAAATACGTACGATTCGAGACGAAAAAACTGCGCAAAAGACGATATGTGTCCTGAAACAGATGAAAATGTTAGATTTTGGGCTTCAAAAAGAAGCGCAGCCGAGCAGGCTTGCTTACCCCGTTGTAGTTCTCTCGGAGAGCTTTCCAACGATATATTGTGTGTCGCGTTACTCCTTACGGATCAAAAGTTATGGGCACTGGAGCGACGGATACCTGGTCCCTAGCCCGACACCCTTGGTTTGCGGGCCCAGCCTCTACGTGAAGCGAAGTTGTCTTGCCCAAGGTGCCGTGGGAATCGGTAATTGAAATGTGATGAACTAGGTAGTCGTCCTTTTCGCGGCTCACGACGTATGATTCGGGATGAAAAAAATCGCAAAAGAAGAAAATTATCCCGAAACTGACAAAAATGCTCAATTTTGGGCTCTGAAAATTGGCGCAGTCGAGTAGTCTTGTTGCCCCCTTCATAGAGCTCTCGGAGAGCTTTCCAACGGTATGCTGTGCGACATGTAACTCCTTGCAGATCAAAAGTTATGGGCACCGAAATGACGGATACCTGGTCACAAGCCCTACACCCTCGGTTTGCGTGCCCAGCCTCTACTTGAAGCAAAGTTATCTTGCCCAAGGTGCCGCCGGATTCGGTAATAGAAATGTGATGGATTAGGTTGTCGTCCTTTTCACGGCTCACAACAAACGATCCGGTACGAAAAAACAACGCAAAAGAAGAAAAGTGTCCCAAAACTGATGAAAACGTTCGATTTTGGGCTCTTAAAAAAGGCGCAGCTAAGCAGGCTTACTGCCCTCATCGTAGAGCCCTTGGAGGGCTTTCCAACGGTATGCTGTGCGCCGCGCAACTCCTTACGGATCAAAAGTTATAGGGACCGGAGCGACAAAGACCTGGTCCTCAGCCCTACGCCCTCGGTTTGCGGGCCCAGCCTCTACGTGAAGCGAAGTTATCTTGCCCAAGGTGTCGTGGAATTCAGTAATAGAAATGTGATGGAATAGGGTGTCGTCCTTTTCGCGGCTCACAATATACGATCCGGGATGAAAAAACTGCGCAAAAGAAGATAAGTGTCCCAAAATTGATGAAAATATTCGATTTTGGGCTATGAAAACAAGCGCAGACGAGCAGGCTTGCTGCCCCCATCGTAGAGCTCTTGGAGAGCTTTTCACCGGTATGCTGTGTGCCGCATAACTCCTTACGGATCAAAATTTATGGGCACCAAAATGACGGATACCTTGTCACAAGCCGTACGCCGTCGGTTTACGAGCCCAGCCTCTACGTGAAGCAAAGTTGTCATACCCTACACCCTCGGTTTGTGGGCCCAACCTCTACGTGAAACGAAGTTGTCTTGCCCACAGTGCCGTGGGATTCGGTAATAGAAATGTGATGGATTAGGTTGTTGTCCTTTTCGCGACTCACGACAAACGATCCGGGACAAAAAAACAACGCAAAAGAAGAAAAGTGTCCCAAAACAAAAGAAAATGTTCGATTTTAGGCTCTGAGAAAAGGCGCAGCTGTGTAGCTTTGCTGCACACGTCGTAGAGCTCTCGGAAACCTTTCCAACTGTATGCTGTGCGCCACGTAACTCCTTACGGATCAAAAGTTATAGGCACCGGAGCGACGGAGACCTGGTCCGAAGCCCCACGCCCTCGGTTTGCAGGCCAACCTCTACGTGAAGCAAAGTTGTCTTGCCCAAGGTGCCGTGAGATTCGGTAATAGAAATGTAATGGATTAGGTTGTTGTCCTTTTTGCGGCTCATGGATTAGGTTGTCGTCCTTTTCGCGGCTCACTACGTACGATACGGGATGGAAAAATTGTACAAAAGAAGATAAGGGCCCCGAAATTGAAGAAAATGTTCAATTTTGAGATCCGAAAATAGGCGTAGCCAAGCAGGCTTGCTGCCTCCGTCGTTGAGCTCTCTGATGTCTTTCCAACGGTATGCTGTGTGCCGCGTAACTCCTTACGGATCAAAAGTTATGGGCACCGGAGCGACGGATACCTGGTCCTTAGCCTGACGCCCTCGATTTGCGGGCCTAGCCTCTACGTGAAGCGAAGATGTCTTGCCCATGGTGTCGTGGGATTTGGTAATAGAAATGTGATGGATTAGGTTCTCGACCTTTTCACGGCTCACTATGTACGATACGGGATGGAAAAGCTGCGCAAAAGAAGATAAGTGTCCCCAAACTGATCAAAACGTTCGATTTTGGACTCCGAAAACTGGCATAGCCGAGCAAGCTTGCAGCCTCCGTCGTAGAGCTCTCGGAGAGCTTTCCAACAGTATGTTTTGTGCCACGTAACACCTTACGGATCAAAAGTTATGGGCACCGAAGCGACGGATACCTGGTCCCTAGCCCCATGCCCTCGGTTTGCGGGCCCAGCCTCTATGTGAAGCAAAATTGTCTTTCCCACGGTGTCGTGGGATTCGGTAATAGAAATATGATGGATTTGGTTGTCGTCCTTTTCGCGGCTCACGATGTACGATCAGGGATGAAAAAACAGCGTAAAAGAAGAAAAGTGTCCCAAAACTGATGAAAACATTCGATTTTGGGCTCTAAAAATAGGCGCAGCCAAGCAGGCTTGCTGCCCCCATCATAGAGCTCTTGGAGAGCTTTCCAACGGTATGTTGTGCGCCGTGTAACTCCTTATGGATCAAAAGTTATGGGCAACGAAACGACGGATACCTGGTCACAAGCCCTACGCCCTCAGTTTGCGGGCCCAACCTCTACATGAATCGAAGTTGTCTTGCCCAAGGTGCCATGGGATTCGGTAATAAAAATGTGATTGATTAGGTTGTAGTCTTTTTCGTAGCTCACGACGTACGATCCGTGACGAAAAAACAACGCAAAAGAAGAAAAGTGTCTCGAAACTAATGAAAATGTTCGATTTTGGGCTCTGAAAATAGGAGCAGCCGAGCAGGCTTGCTGCCCCCATCATAGAGCTCTCAGAGAGCTTTCCAACGGTATGCTGTGTGCCGCGTAACTCCTTATGGATCAAGAGTTATAGGCGACGAAACGACGGATACTTGGTCACAAGCCCTATGCCCTCGGTTTGCGGGCCCAGCCTCTATGTGAAGTGTAATTGTCTTGCCCATGGTACCGTGGGATTCGGTAATAGAAATGTGATGGATTAGGTTATCGTCCTTTTCGCGGCTCACGATAAACGATCCGGGACAGAAAAATAATGCAAAAGAAGAAAAGTGTCCTGAAACTGATGAAAACGTTCGATTTTGGGCTCTGAGAAAAGGCATAGCTGAGCAGGCTTGCTACACACATCGTAGAGCTCCCGGAGAGCTTTCCAACGGTGTACTGTGCGACACGTAACTCCGTGCGGATCAAAAGTTATAAGCACCGGAGCGATGAATACCTGGTCACAAGCCCGACGCCCTCGGTCTCCGGGCCCATCCTCTACGTGAAGTGAAGTTGTCTTGCCCAAGGTGCAGTGGGATTCGGTAATAGAAATGTGATGGATTAGGTTGTCGTCCTTTTCGAGGCTCACGACGTACGATTCGCGACGGAAAACAGCGTAAAAGAAGAAAAGTGTCCCAAAACTAATGAAAACATTCGATTTTGGGCTCCGAAAAAAGGTACAGCCGAGCAAGCTTCCTACCCTAGTCGTAGAACTCTCGGAGAGCTTTCCAACGGTATACTGTTCACCGTGTAACTCTGTAGGGATCAAAAGTTATGGGCACCGAAACGACGGATATCTGGTCACAAGCCCTAAGCCCTCGGTTTACGGGCCCAGCCTCTACGTGAAGTGAAGTTGTCTTGCCCAAGGTGGTGTGGGATTCGGCAATAGAAATGCGATGGATTAGGTTGTCGTCCTTTTCACAGCTCACGACGTACGATCCAGGATGAAAAAACAGTGCAAAAGAAGTAAAGTGTCCAGAAACTGATGAAAACGTTCGATTTTGGCCTCTGAAAATAGGAGCAACTTAGCAGTCTTGCTGCCCACGTCATAGAGTTCTCGAAGAGCTTTCTAACAGTATGTTGTGCGTTGCGTAACTCCTTACGGATCAAAAGTTATGGGCACCGAAACGACGGATACCTGGTCACAAGCCTTACGCCCTCGGTTTGCGGGCCCTGCCTCTACATGAATCAAAGTTGTCTTGCCCAAGGTACCGTGGGATTCGGTAATAGAAATGTGATGGATTAGGTTGTCATCCTTTTTGCGACTCACGACAAACAATCTGGGATGGAAAAACAACACAAAGGTAGAAAAGTATCCTCAAACTATTGAAAACGTTCGAATTTGGGCTCTGAAAAAAGGTACAGCCGAGCAGGTTTGCTGCCCTCATCGTAGCTCTCTCGGAGAGCTTACCAACGGTGTGCTGTGCACTGGTAACTCTATGCGGATCAAAAGTTATAGGCACCGAAGCGGCGGAGACCTGGTCCCAAGCCCCTATCCTCTACGTGAAGCGAAGTTGTCTTGCCCAAGGTGCCGTGGGATTTGGTAATAGAAATGTGATGGATTAGGTTGTCGTCCTTTTGGTGGCTCAATACGTACGATCCGGGACGGAAAAATTGCGCAAAATAAGATATGTGTCCCAAAACTGATGAAAATGTTCGATTTTGTACTTTGAAAATAGGCGCAGCCGAGCAGGCTTGCTGCCTCCGTCATAGATCTCTCAGAGAGTTCTCCAACAGTATGCTGTGTGTTGCGTAACTCCTTATGGATCAAAAGTTATGGGCACCGGAGCAACGGATATCTAGTCCCGAGCCCGACGCCCTCATTTTGCGGTCCCAGCCTCTACGTGAAGTGAAGTTGTCTTGCCCAAGGTGCCGTGGGATTCGATAATTGAAATGTGATGGATTAGGTTGTCATCCTTTTCGCGGCTCACAACGTATGATCCGGGATGAAAAAACAGCGCAAAAGAAGAAAATTATCCCAAAACTGATAAAAATGTTCAATTTTGGGCTCTGAAAATAGGCGCAGCTGAGCAGGCTTGCTGCCTCCGTCATAGAGCTCTCGAAGAGTTTTCCACCGGTATGTTGTGCACCACATAACTCCTTATGGATCAAAAGTTATGGGCAACGTAACGACGGATACCTAGTCACAAGCCCTACGCCTTTGGTTTGCGGGCCCAGCCTCTATGTGAAGCGTAGTTTTCTTCCCCATGGTACCGTGGGATTCGGTAATAGAAATATGATGGATTAGGTTGTCGTCCTTTACGCGGCTCACGACAAACGATCCAGGATGGAAAAACAACGCAAAGGTAGAAAAGTATCATGAAACTGATGAAAACCTTCAATTTTGGGCTCTGAAAAAAGGTGCAGCCAAGCAGGTTTATTGCCCTCATCGTAGAGCTCTCGGAGAGCTTTCCAACGGTATGTTGTGCGCCGCGTAACTCTATGCGGATCAAAAGTTATGGGCATCAGAGCGGCAGAGACCTGGTCTCAAGCCCCACGCCCTCGGTCTGCGGGCCCATCCTCTACGTGAAGCGAAGTTGTCTTGCCCAAGGTGCCATGGGATTCGGTAATAGAAATGTGATGGATTAGGTTGTCGTCCTTTTGGCGGCTCAATACGTACGATATGGGAATGAAAAATTGCGCAAAAGAAGATATGTTTCCCAAAACTGATAAAAATGTTCGTTTTTGGGCTCTGATAAAAGGTGCACTCGAGCAGGCATGCTGCCCACATCGTAGAACTCTCGGAGAGCTTTCCAATGGTATGTTGTGCACTGCGTAACTCCTTACGGATCAAAAGTTATGGCACCGAAACGACAAATACCTGGTCACATGCCCTACGCCCTCGGTGCCGGCCCAGCCTCTATGTGAATCAAAGTTGTCTTGCCCAAGGTGCCATGGTATTTTGTAATAGAAATGTGATGGATTAGGTTGTCGTCCTTTTCGCAGCTCACGATGTACGATCCGGGATGAAAAAACAGCTCAAAAGAAGAAAAGCATCCCGAAACTGATGAAAACGTTCGATTTTGGGCTTTGAAAATAGAAGTAGCCGAGCAGGCTAGCTGCCCCCATCATAGAGCTCTCGGAGAACTTTCCAACCGTATGCTGTGCGCCGCATAACTCCTTATGGATCAAACGTTATGGGCAACGAAATGACGGATACCTGGTAATAAGCCCTACGCCCTCAGTTTGCGGGCCCAGCCTTTACGTGAAGCGTAGTTGTCTTTCCCATGGTATCGCGGGATTCGGTAATAGAAATGTGATGGATTAGGTTGTCGTCTTTTTTGCGGCTCACGACAAACGATCCGGGACGAAAAAACAACGCAAAGGTAGAAAAGTATCCTGAAACTAATGAAAAAGTTCGAATTTGGGATATGAAAAAAGGTGCACCTGAGCAGGTTTGTTGCCCTCATCGTAGAGCTCTCGGAGAGCTTTTCAACCGTGTGTTGTGCGCCGCGTAACTCTATACGGATCAAAAGTTATGGGTACTGGAGCGACGGAGACCTGGTCCCAAGCCCCACGCCCTCGGTCTGCGGGCCCATCCTCTACATGAAGCGAAGTTGTCTTGCCCAAGGTGCCGCGGGATTCGGTAAAAGAAATGTGATGGATTAGGATGTCGTCCTTATGGTGGCTCAATACGTACGATCCGAGACTGAAAAATTGCACAAAAGAAGATATGTGTCCCGAAACTGATAAAAATGATTGATTTTGCGCTTTGAAAATAGGTGCAACCGAGTAGGCTTGCTACCCCCATCGTAGATCTCTCAGAGAGTTTTCCAACGGTATGTTGTGTACCGCGTAACTCCTTACGGATTAAAAGTTATGGGCACCGGAGCGACGGATACCTGGTCCCTAGCCCCACGCCCTCGGCTTGTGGGCCCAACCTTTATGTGAAGTGAAGTTGTCTTGCCCAAGGTGCCGTGGGATTCGGTAATTGAAATGTGATGGATTAGGTTGTCATCCTTTTCGCGGTTCACGACGTATGATCCGGGATGAAAAAACAGCACAAAAGAAGAAAATTATCCCAAAACTAATAAAAATGTTCAATTTTGGGCTCCGAAAATAGGAGCAGCCGAGCAGGCTTGCTGCCCTCGTCATAGAGCTCTCGGAGTGCTTTCCACCGGTATGCTGTGCGCCACATAACTCCTTACGGATCAAAAGTTATGGGCAACGAAACGACGGATACCTAGTCACAAGCCCTACGCCCTCGGTTTCTGCTCTAGCCTCTACGTGAAGCAAAGTTCTCTTGCCCAAGGTGTCGTGGGATTCGGTAATAGAAATGTGATGGATTAGGTTGTCGTCCTTTTCGCGGATCACGACAAACGTTCTAAGACAGTAAAATAACGCAAAAGAAGAAAAGTGTTCCGAAACTGATGAAAATGTTCGATTTTGGGCTCTGAGAAAAGGCGCAGCTGAGCAGGCTTGCTGCCCACGTCGTTGAGCTCTTGGAGAGCTTTCCAATGGTATGTTGTGCACCGCTTAACTCCTTACGGATAAAAAGTTATGGGCACCAGAGCTACGGATACTTAGTTCCTAGCCCCACGCCCATGGCTTGCGGGCCCCGCCTCTACGTGAAGCGAAGTTGTCTTGCCCAAGGTACCCCGAGATTCGGTAATAAAAATGTGATGGATTAGGTTGTCGTTCTTTTCGCGGCTCACGACGTACGATCCGGGATGAAAAAATAGCACAAAAGAAGAAAAGTGTCCCAAAACTGATGAAAACATTTGATTTGGGCATATGAAAATAGGCGCAGCCGAGCAAGCTTGCTGCCCCCGTCATAGAGCTCTCGGAGAGATTTCCAACGGTATGCTGTGCGCCGCGTAACTCCTTACGGATCAAAAGTTATGGGCAACGAAACGACGGATACCTGGTCATAAGCCCTACGGCCTCGGTTTGCAGGCCCAGCCTCTATGTGAAGCGAAGTTGTCTTGCCCAAGGTACCCTGGGATTCAGTAATAGAAATGTGATGAATTAGGTTGTCATCCTTTTCTTGGCTCACGACAAACGATCCGGGATCAAAAAATAACGCAAATTTAGTAAAGTATCCCGAAACTAATGAAAACGTTCGATTTTGGGCTCTGAAAAAAGGCATAGCAAAGCAGATTTGCTGCCCTCATCGTAGAGCTCTTGGAGAGCTTTCCAACCGTATGCTGTGTGTCGCGTAACTCTTTGCGGATCAAAAGTTATGGACAGCAGAGCGACGTAGACCTGGTGCCAAGTCCCAAGCCCCACACCCTCGGTTTGCGGGCCCAGCCTCTACGTGAAGCGAAGATTTCTTGCCCAAGGTGCAGTGGGATTCGGTAATAGAAATGTGATGGATTAGGTTGTCGTCATTTTGGCGGCTCAATACGTACGATCCGCGATGGAAAAACTGCGCAAAAGAAGATATGCGTCCCGTAACTGATAAAAACGTTTGATTTTGCACTTTGAAAATAGGAGCAGCCGAGCAGGCTTGCTGCCTTCGTCGTAGATCTCTCGGAGTGCTTTCCAACGGTATGCTGTGTGCCGCGTAACTCCTTACAGATCAAAAGTTATGGGCACCGGAGCGATGGATACCTGGTCCCTAGCCCCACGCCCTCGGTTTCCTGTCCCAGCCTCTATGTGAAGCGAAGTTGTCTTGCCCAAGGTGCCGTGGGATTCGGTAATTGAAATGTTATGGATTAGGTTGTCGTCCTCTTCGCGGCTCACGATGTATGATCCGGGATGAAAAAAAAGCGCAAAAGAAAAAAATTGTCCCGAAACTGATAAAAATGTTCAATTTTGGGCTCCAAAAATAGGCGCAGCTGAGCAGGCTTGCTGCCACCGTCATAGAGCTCTCGGAGAGCTTTCCAACGGTATGCTGTGCACCACATAACTCATTGCGGATCAAAAGTTATGGGTACCGAAATGACGGATACCTGGTCATAGCCCTACGCCCTCGGTTTGCGGGCCCAGCCTCTACATGAAACAAAGTTGTCTTGCCCAAGGTGCAGTGGGATTCACTAAAAGAAATGTGATGGATTAGGTTGTCGTCCTTTTCGTGGCTCACGACAAATGATCCGGGAGGGAAAAGCAACACAAAAGAAGAAAAGTGTCTCGAAACTGATGAAAACGTTCGATTTTGTTCTCTAAGAAAAAGGCGCAGCTGAGCAGGCTTGCTGCCTACATCGTAGAGCTCTCGGAGAGCTTTCCAACGATATGTTGGGCGTCGCGTAACTCCTTACGGATCAAAAGTTATGGGCACCGAAGCGACGTAGACCTGTTCCCAAGCCCCACGCTCTCGGTTTGCAGGCCCAGCCTCTACGTGAAGCAAAGTTGTCTTGCCAAAGGTGCTATGGGATTCGGTAATATAAATATGATGGATTAGGTTGTCGTCCTTTTCGCGGCTCACTACATACGTTCCGGGACGAAAAAATTGGGCAAAAGAAGATAAGTGTCCCAAAACTGATGAAAACATTCGATTTTGGGCTCCGAAAATAGGCGCAGCCGAGCAGGCTTGAGGCCCTCATCGTAGAGCTCTCGAAGGGATTTCCAACGATATGTTGTGCGCCGCGTAACTCCTTACGGATCAAAAGTTATGGGCACCAGAGCGACGGAGACCTGGTCCCAAGCCCCACGCCCTCGGTTTGCAGGCCCAGCCTCTACGTGAAGCAAAGTTGTCTTGCCAAAGGTGTCATGAGATTCGGTAATAGAAATGTGATGGATTAGGTTGTCGTCTTTTTTGCAGCTCACGACAAACGATTTGGGACGGAAAAACAACGCAAATGTAGAAAAGTATCCCAAAACTCATGAAACGTTCAATTTTGGGCTCTGCAAAATGGCACAGCCGAGCAGATTTGCTGCCCTCATCGTAGAGCTCTCGGAGAGCTTTCCAACGATATATTGTGCACCGTGTAACTCCTTACGAATCAAAAGTTATGGGCACTAGAGCGACGGAGACCTGGTCCCAAGCTCCACGCCCTCGGTTTGCGGGCCCAGCTCTACGTGAAGTGAAGTTGTCTTTTCCAAGGTGCCGTGGGATTCGGTAATAGAAATGTGATGGAATAGGTTGTCGTCCTTTTGACGACTCAATACGCACGATCCGGGATGAAAAAATTGCGCCAAAGAAGACATGTGTCCCGTAACTGATGAAAACGTTCGATTTTACACTTCGAAAACAGGCGCAGCCGAGCAGGCTTGCTACCACCGTTGTAGATCTCTTAGAGAGCTTTCCAACGGTATGCTGTGTGCCGCGTAACTCCTTACGGATCAAATGTTATGGGCACCGGAGCGACAAATACCTGGTCTCTAGCCCCACGCCCTCGGTTTGGAGGCCCAGCCTCTACGTGAAGCAAAGTTGTCTTGCCCAATGTGCCGTGGGATTCGGTAATTGAATGTGATGGATTAGGTTGTCGTCCTTCGCGGCTCACGACTTATGATCCGGGATGAAAAAATAGCGCAAAAGAAGAAAATTGTCCCGAAACTGATAAAAATATTCAAGTTTGGGCTCCGAAAATAGGCGCAGCTGAGCAGGCTTGCAGCCCCCGTCATGGAGCTCTTGGAGAGCTATCCAACGGTATGTTGTGCGCCGCGTAACTACTTACGGATCAAAAGTTATGGGCACCGGAGCGACAGAGACTTAGTCCCAAGCCCGACGCCCTTGGTTTGTAGGCCCAGCCTCTACGTGAAGCAAAGTTGTCTTGCCCAAGGTGCTGTAGGATTTGGTAATAGAAATGTGGTGGATTAGGTTGTCGTCCTTTTCGCTGCTCACTACGTACGATCTGGGACGGAAAAACTGGGCAAAATAAGATAAGTGTCTCGAAATGGAAGAAAACGTTAGATTTTGGGCTCCAAAAATAGGCATAGTGGAGCAGGCTTATTGCCCCCGTCGTAGAGCTCTTGGAGGGCTTTCCAACGGTATGTTGTGTGCCGCGTAACTCCTTACGGATCAAAACTTATGGGCACTGGAGCGACGGAGACCTGGTCCCAAGCCCCACGCCCTCGGTTTGCAGGCCCAGCCTCTACGTGAAACAAAGATGTCTTGCCCAAGGTGCCGTGGGATTCGGTAATAGAAATGTGATGGATTAGGTTGTCGTCCTTTTCGCGGCTCACTACGTACGATCCGGGACAAAAAAACTGGGGAAAAGAAGATAAGTGTCCCAAAACTAATAAAAATGTTTGATTTTAGGCTCCGAAAATAGGCGCAGCCGAGCAGGCTTGCTGCCCCTGTCGTAGAGCTCTCGGAAGGCTTTCCAACGGTATGCTGTGTGCCACGTAACTTGTGAGGCCCGACCTCGATTTGCGTGTGATACCTAATTTCGTGTGCCCTAACCTAGATTTGCGTGCCTTGACCTAGGTTTGAGAATTGTGTTCGTTTTGTGTGCCTTGCATTGAATTACGTGCATTCATTTAGGGTTGCGTGCATTTACTTGAAAAACGTGCGTTCATCTCGTAGTTCGTGCCCTACCTCGTAGTGTGTGCCCTAGACCTAAGAAAGCGTGCCCTCACGCTAATCAAGAAAGCATCTTACACGAGGCACTAGGTCATTAATTAATCCTACAAAATCCACTAACTATTATTAAATTACTAATTCAATCCACTAGAAGACAAAATCTCACAAAAAGCTAGACATTCCTTATTCTTTTTGCACTTTCAAAACACAATTAAATAATACTCCAATAGACGACAAAAATTCAGAATTTTTATAGCCTTGGCCGACCAACTAGGTAGTATTTGTGCATGTTGCTCAATTCAAATTGGTTCTAGACAAGTTATGACAAAAACACTTATCAAATTGTTTTTTTTTTTAATTTCACTCATTTTCCTCTCATCTTCTCTCTCTCCCTCTCGTTCGACTCTCTCTCTCTCTCGGCCTTGGCTGAACTTCTTACCATCTTAGCTCATCTTCATCATCCTATGGTTATTCAAGGCAAGCCCAAGCAAAGGAAAGCAAGTAGCTAGCTCAAAAGATGCATGCAAGCACATAGAGTCTTCATTTCGGCCCTAGGTGAGTTTTTAAGCTTCCATTTCTTTTCTTCTTGTTCTAACCACATGCATGTACTAAGAGCTTGGTCACTAAGCTAGGAAAAATAGAGAAAATCTAGTTGGAATCTCGGCTAGGCAAAGGAGAAGAAGAAAATTGTGCTTCAACAAGTTTTGTGCATCTTCTTGGTTGATTGCTAAGGTGAGGGCTAAAACCTTTTGAAAATCCTTCAAAAAATCCACATGCATGCTCATAAATGTATGTCTTTGCTTCTGTACTTGAGTTATATGTTCGTTCATAAGCTTCTTCAACCATGCATGGCAAGATTTTGGCTTGAAAGTGATGATAGGTGAAGTCGGATTATGTGACAGCTCTCTGACCTGTTGTTTCGAGGTGAGTTTGGCTAGGAAAATGATGTTGAAAATGCATGAAAATTTGCAGGTGCCTAGTTTGGCCAGTTTTGAACATTTTTCACAGAAAAAGGCCAAAGCTAATTTTGACTCTAAGGTCCTCAAAATGGAAAATCTTTGAAATGTGTCCAAATCTGGAAATCTGGAAAAATGAAGCAGGTTTTGGCAGATGCACTGACCTTGTAGAACGAACCATATTTGGCGTAGTAAATGATGTCCAAAATGCATGAAATTTGGTGTGATGCTATATTTTTCAGTTCTGGACATTTTTGTCAGAAATGGACTAAGGCTAAATCTGACCCTAAGGATCTCAAAAACGTCAATTATTGAAATGTGTGCAAATCTGGACAGTTTTGTGATATCCCACTGTTTCGGCTATAACTAATGACCCCGAACTCCAAATAATGCAAGGTTTATTTCTGATTTTATTTAACTCCTTAAGCTTTAATTTGAAATCTTATTCACTGAAATTGGAGATTTTTTGCTTATCTTAATGATTGTGAGAAAACAGCCTATTACAGTGAGGGTTTCACTTGGTTATATGCTTAGAAAAATTGTTGTAACTTCTCTTGTGGTATTGATTGCTTGGGATTGTGACATTGGGATGTTGTGTGAACTGTTTTGAGTACTTGGGGATGTTTGAATTAATTGATGCATGGCTTGAGATTGATTTTGAGTTGACTTAGGATTTAATCACACGGGTAAGTACGAAATGGAAACCCTAATGACTAGGTAGGCTTGTTAAGTGTTGATCATTTGGATATTGTGTGGAATTATATGCTTAGTAGGCTGCCCGTAGTTGCCCTTATATTCCTAAATGTGATTTTGATCATTGCATGTTGACAAATAGGCTTTTTTTGCATCCGAGCCCACGTAGATGTTGTTGCATGTTATATAATCTTATTATTTGATTACGTGGACTTTGAATTGAGTTATATGACTTGATTTATGTGCATTACATGGCTGTCCGTTTAATGTTCATATAACTCCATATGCCTTTCAAGTGAAATTACTTGTCTATTCATCCTCGCTTGTTTACTTGTCAATGTGTAATCTTATGACTGTCCGGAGGCAACCTACTTTGTTGTCCTCCTAATGTGATATATTAAATGTCATAAATGTGCATTGCATACAAGGTTGCAACATTTCATTCTGGCATGGTAGCGAACATGCACACCGGGCGGCATCGGGCTTGCCGGTGCACTCGTGACTACCATGGTCCCATTCCCTCTCTCGCTTGGGGGCTAGACTTCCTCGGAGAGTTGGGTCGTAGGATTTCGGGGTACATCCGGAGTACACCCACCTGGCATGTTAAGGGGATGATTTGAAGTCGGCCGCAACAACTGATTCTAGAAATGAACTGAGAGCAAAAGCTCACCGTATCCTTTTTACTATGTGTATAAGTACTCTCGCTTGGTTCCTAGAGAACCTCGGGGAGGAAAGACGGGTAATTGTGTTCCTTTACTTTTGTATTATTATTCTATACTTAATTATTATTCATAAGTTGAACCGGAAAATGAGTTTCAAAACCTATTTCTCGTTCCCCCTCGCTGAGTTCATAAGGACTCACCCTCTTTTATCATATCAGGTGAAGAAGATCAAGAACAGGTACCTGAGGACGATGTGCCTAACGATGATTCCTTGGAGTGATTGCCTGTCCTATGTGCTTTGCTTGATTTATGGCCATTTGTGAAAACTGTGCTACTTGAAGACTGTTTCTTTCATGTTGCTTAATGTTGTAATGTAAAAGACCCCCGTTGTAATTTGGGGTCTAATTTTAGTTTATACTAATATTTCTAGACAGACGCTAGATACTACTATGGTCGTTTTACTATTACTATTGCTAGTGGCTATAATAGGATTATGAAGTATTAGGTAAGGGCTAAGTAAAATGAACCGTCCAAACCTTAAACAGGTACTTGCTATTAAGTTAAGATCAATAGGTACTTTTGTAACGAGGATAAACAAACAAACTAGACATAGCATCATGCTAGGTTATAAATCAAACGAGTCATCGAGATAACCAATAGGCATTTCAATTGATGATAAATAGTAATCTTAGTAGGGAATGAAATTGAGATGGTAAATTATGAGGCGTTTAGAGAATTAGTTCAAACCAAATAGCCCAATTACAGCCGTTATGCTGCCGGTTTTTTGAAAAATTTTGGAGTTTAGGCCAAAATGTTAAGTGTTAAAACTTAATGAACGGTTATGTACGAGACGTGACTTGAATGTTAGTTCACACCCTAGTCTAACCTTTATAGGCCGGGTTGGGGCGTGACATAACTTCTTACAGATCAAAACTTATGGGCACCGGAGCGACGGATACTTGGTTCTTAGCCCCATGCCCTCAGTTTGCGGGCCCAGCCTCTATGTGAAGTGAAGTTGTCTTGCCCAAGGTATCGTGGGATTCGGTAATAGAAATGTGATGGATTAGGTTGTCGTCCTTTTCGCAGCTCACGGCGTATGATCCGGGTCGAAAAAACAACGCAAAAGAAGAAAAGTATTCTAAAACTGATGAAAATGTTCGATTTTGGGATCCAAAAATTGGCCCAGCTGTAGCTGGCTGGGTCCCTCCATCGTAGAGCTCTCGGAGAGCTTTCCAACGGTAAGTTTTCCGCCGCGTAACTCCTTACGGATCAAAAGTTATGGGCACCGAAACGACGGATACCTGGTCACATGCCCTACGCCCACAGTTTGCAGGCCCAGCCTCTATGTGAAGTGAAGTTGTCTTGGCCAAAGTGCCATTGGATTCGGCAATAGAAATGTGATGGATTAGGTTGTTGTCCTTTTTGCGACTCACGACGTACGATCCGGGATGAAAAAACAGCGCAAAAAAAGAAAAGTGTACCGAAACTTATGAAAATGTTAGATTTGGGGCTCTGAAAATAGGCGCAGCCAAGCAGGCTTGCTACCCCAATCATAGAGCTCTCGGAGAGCTTTCCAATGGTATGCTGTGCGTCGCGTAACTCCTTACGGATCAAAAGTTATGGGCAACGAAACGACGGATACCTGGTCACAAGCCCTACGCCCTTGGTTTGCTGGCCTAGCCTTTACGTAAAGCGAAGTTGTCTTGCCCAAGGTACCGTGGGATTCGGTAATAGAAATGTGATGGATTAGGTTGTCGTCCTTTTAGCGGCTCACGACAAACGATCCGGGATGGAAAAACAACGCAAATGTAGAAAAGTGTCCCGAAACTAATGAAAACGTTCAATTTTGGGCTCTAAAAAAGGCGCAGCCAAGCAGATTTGCTACCCTCATCGTAGAGCTCTCAAAGAGCTTTCCAACAGTATGCTGTGCACCGCGTAACTCCTTACGGATCAAAAGTTATGGACATCGGAGCGACGGAGACCTGCTTCCAAGCCCCACACCCTCGGTTTGCGGGCCCAACCTCTACGTGAAGCGAAGTTGTCTTGCCCAAGGTGCCATAGGATTCGGTAATAGAAATATGATGGATTAGGATGTCGCCCTTTTGGCGACTCAATACGTACGATTCGAGATGAAAAAACTGCGCAAAAGAAGATATGTGTCCCGAAACTGATAAAAATGTTCAATTTTGTGCTTCAAAAACAAGCGTAGCTGAGCATGCTTGCTGCCCCCGTCATAGATCTCTCGGAGAGCTTTCCAACGGTATGCTGTGCTCCGCGTAACTCCTTACGGATCAAAAGTTATGGGCAACAAAACGACGGATACCTGGTCACAAGCCCTACGCCCTTGGTTTTCGGGCCCAGTCTCTACGTGAAGCGAAGTTGTCTTACCCAAGGTGTCGTGGGATTTGGTAATAGAAATGTGATGGATTAGGTTGTCGTCCTTTTCGCGGCTCGCGACAAACGATCCGAGACGGAAAAACAACGCAAATGTAGAAAAGTATCCGAAAATTAATGAAAACGTTCGATTTTGGGCTCTGAAAAAAGGTGCAATCGAGCAGATTTGCTGCCTTCATCGTAGAGCTCTTGGAGAGCTTTCCAACGGTATGTTGTGCACCGCGTAACTCCTTGTGGATCAAAACTTATGGGCACCGGAGCGACAGAGACTTGGTCCCAAGCCCCACGCCCTCGGTTTGCGGGCCCAGCTCTATGTGAAGTGAAGCAGTCTTGCCTAAGCTGCTGTGGGATTCAGTAATAGAAATGAGATGGATTAGGTTGTCGTCCTTTTGGCCGCTCAATACGTACGATCCGGGACAAAAAAATTGCGCAAAAGAAGATATGTATCCCGAAATTGATTAAAACGTTCAATTTTGCACTTCAAAAATAGGCGCAACCAAGCAGGCTTGCTAGCCTCGTCATAGATCTCTCGAAGAGCTTTCCAACGGTATGTTGTGTGCCTCGTAACTCGTTACGGATCAAAAGTTATGGGCACCGGAGCGACGGAGACCTGGTCCCAAGCCCCATGCCCTCGGTTTGCGGGCCCAGCTCTACGTGAAGTGAAGTAGTCTTGCCCAAGCTGTCGTGGGATTCGGTAATGGAAATGTGATGGATTAGGTTGTCGTCCTTTTGGCGGCTCAAAACGTACGATCCCGGACGAAAAAACTGCGCAAAAGAAGACATGTGTTCCATAACTGATAAAAATGTTCAATTTTGCGCTTCGAAAATAGGAGCAGCTGAGCAGGCTTGCTACCACCGTTGTAGATCTCTCAGAGAGCTTTCCAACGGTATGTTTTGTGCCACGTAACTCCTTACAGATCAAAAGTTATGGGCACCGGAGCGACAAATACTTGGTCTCTAGCCCCACACCCTCGGTTTGCAGGCCTAGCCTCTACGTGAAGCAAAGTTGTCTTGCCCAAGGTGCCGTGGGATTCGGTAATTGAAATGTGATGGATTAGGTTGTCGTCCTTTTCGCGGTTCACGACGTATGATCCGGGATGAAAAAATAGTGCAAAAGAAGAAAATTGTCCCGAAACTGATAAAAATATTCAAGTTTGGGCTCCGAAAATAGCCGCAGCTGAGCAGGCTTGCAGCCCCCGTCATGGAGCTCTTGGAGAGCTTTCCAACGGTATGCTGTGCGCCGTGTAACTCCTTACGGATCAAAAGTTATGGGCAACGGAGCGACGGAGACTTAGTCCCAAGCCCCACGCCCTCGGTTTGCTGGCCCATCCTCTACGTGAAGCAAAGTTGTCTTGCCCAAGGTGCTGTGGGATTCGGTAATAGAAATGTGGTGGATTAGGTTGTCGTCCTTTTCGCTGCTCACTACGTACGATATGGGACCGAAAAACTGGGCAAAATAAGATAAGTGTCTCGAAATGGAAGAAAACGTTAGATTTTGGGCTCCGAAAATAGGCACAGCAGAGCAGGCTTATTTCCCCCGTCGTAGAGCTCTTGGAGGGCTTTCCAACGATATGCTGTGTGCCACGTAACTCCTTACGGATCAAAAGTTATGGGCACCGGAGCGACGGAGACCTGGTCCCAAGCCCCACGCCCTCGGTTTGCAGGCCCAGCCTCTACGTGAAGCAAAGATGTCTTGCCCAAGGTACCGTGGGATTCGGTAATAGAAATGTGATGGATTAGGTTGTCGTCATTTTCACGGGTCACCACGTACGATCCGGGACGGAAAAACTGGGGAAAAGAAGATAAGTGTCCCAAAACTGATAAAAACGTTTGATTTTAGGCTCTGAAAATAGGCGCAGCTGAGTAGGTTTGCTACCCTCGTCGTAGAGCTCTCGGAGGGCTTTCCAACGGTATGCTGTGTGCCGCATAACTCCTTACGGATCAAAACTTATGGGCACCGGAGCGACGGATACTTGGTCCCTAACCCTATGCCCTCAGTTTGCGGGCCCAGCCTCTATGTGAAGTGAAGTTGTCTTGCCCAAGGTGTCGTGGGATTCGGTAATAAAAATGTGATGGATTAGGTTGTCGTCCTTTTCGCGGCTCACAACGTACGATCCGGGTATAAAAAACAACGCAAAAGAAGAAAAGTGTTCTAAAACTGATGAAAACGTTCGATTTTGGGATCCAAAAATTGGCGCAGCTCTTGCTGGCTGGGTCCCCCTATCGTAGAGCTCTAGGAGAGCTTTCCAACGGTAAGTTGTCCGCCGCGTAACTCCTTACGGATCAAAATTTATGGTCACCGAAACGACGGATACCTGGTCACATGCCCTACGCCCTCGGTTTGCGGGCCCAGCCTCTATGGGAAGTGAAATTGTCTTGGCCAAGGTGCCATTGGATTCGGCAATAGAAATGTGATAGATTAGGTTGTTGTCCTTTTTGCGGCTCACGACATACGATCCGGGACGAAAAAACAGCGCAAAAGAAGAAAAGTGTACCGAAATTGATGAAAATGTTAGATTTGGGGCTCTGAAAATAGCCGCAGCCAAGCAGGCTTGCTGCCCCTGTCATAGAGCTCTCGGAGAGCTTTCCAACGGTATGCTGTGCGCCGCATAACTCCTTACGGATCAAAAGTTATGGGCAACGAAATGACGGATACCTAGTCACAAGCCCTACGCCCTCGGTTTGCGGGCCCAGCCTCTACGTGAAGCGAAGTTGTCTTGCCCAAAGTACCGTGGGATTCGATAATAGAAATGTGATGGATTAGGTTGTTGTCCTTTTCGCGGCTCACGACAAACGATCCGGGACGGAAAAACAACGCAAGTGTAGAAAAGTATCCCGAAACTAATGAAAACGTTCGATTTTGGGCTCTAAAAAAAGGCGAAGCCAAGCAGATTTTCTACCTTCATCGTAGAATCTCAGAGAGCTTTCCAACGGTATGCTGTGCACCGCGTAACTTCTTATGGATCAAAAGTTATGGGCATCAGAGCGACGGAGACCTGCTCTCAAGCCCCACACCCTCGGTTTGCGGGCCCAACCTCTACGTGAAGCGAAGTTGTCTTTCCCAAGGTGCCATGGGATTCGGTAATAGAAATGTGATGGATTAGGTTGTCGTCCTTTTGGCGCCTCAATACGTACGATCCGGGACGGAAAAACTGCGCAAAAGAACATATGTCCCGAAACTGATGAAAATGTTCAATTTTGCGCTTCGAAAATAGGCGTAGCCGAGCAGGCTTGCTGCCCCTGTCGTAGATCTCTTGGAGAGCTTTCCAACGGTATGCTGTGCTCCGTGTCACTCCTTACGGATCAAAAGTTATGGGCAACGAAACGACGGATACCTGGTCACAAGCCCTACGCCCTTGGTTTGCGGGCCCAGCCTCTACGTGAAGCGAAGTTGTCTTGCCCAAGGTACCGTGGATTCGGCAATAGAAATGTGATGGATTAGGTTGTCGTCCTTTTGGTAGCTCAATACGTACGATCTGGGATGAAAAACTGCGCAAAAGAAGATATGTGTCACGAAACTGATTAAAACGTTCGATTTTGCAATTCAAAAACATGCGCAGCCGACCAGGCTTGTTGCCCCCATCGTAGATCTCTCGAAGAGATTTCCAACGGTATGTTGTGTGCCGCGTAACTCCTTACAGATCAAAAGTTATGGGAACCGGAGTGACGGAGACATGGTCCCAAGCCCCATGCCCTCGGTTTGCGGGCCCAGCTCTACGTCAAGTGAAGTAGTCTTGCCCAAGCTGCCATGGGATTCGGTAATAGAAATATGATGGATTAGGTTGTCGTCCTTTTGGTGGCTCAATATGTACGATCCGGGATGAAAAAACTGTGCAAAAGAAGATATGCATCCCGAAACTGATGAAAATGTTAGATTAGGGGATCTGAAAATAGACACAGGCAAGCAGGCTTGCTGCCCCTGTCATAGAGCTCCCGGAGAGCTTTCCAACGGTATGCTATGCGCCACGTAACTCCTTATGGATCAAAAGTTATGGGCAACGAAACGACGGATACCTGGCCACAAGCCCTACGCCCTCAGTTTGCGGGCCCAGCCTCTACGTGAAGCGAAGTTGTCTTGCCCAAGGTACCGTGGGATTCGGTAATAGAAATGTAATGGATTAGGTTGTCGTCCTTTTCGCAGCTCACGACAAACGATCCGAGATGGAAAAACAACACAAATGTAGAAAAGTATCCCGAAACTAATGAAAACGTTCAATTTTGGACTCTAAAAAAGGCACAGCCAAGCAGATTTGATGCCCTCATCGTAGAGCTCTCAGAGAGCTTTCCAACGGTATGCTGTGCACCGCGTAACTCCTTACAGATCAAAAGTTATGGGCACCGGAGCGACGGAGACCTGGTCCCAAGCCCCATGCCCTCGGTTTGCTGGCCCAACCTCTACGTGAAGCGAAGTTGTCTTGCCCAAGGTGCCATGGGAATCGATAATAGAAATGTGATGGATTAGATTGTCGTCCTTTTGGCGCCTCAATACGTACAATCCGGGACGGAAAAACTGCACAAAAGAAGATATGTGTCCCGGAATTGATGAAAATATTCAATTTTACGCTTCAAAAACAGGCGCAGCCGAGCAGGCTTGCTGCCCCCATCGTAGATCTCTCAGAGAGGTTTCCAACGGTATGCTGTGCTCCGCGTAACTCCTTACGGATCAAAAGTTATGGTCAACGAACCGACGGATACCTGGTCACAAGCCCTACGCCCATGGTTTGCGGGCCCAGCCTCTACGTGAAGTGAATTTGTCTTGCCCAAGGTGCCGTGAGATTCGGTAATAGAAATGTGATGGATTAGGTTGTCGTCCCTTTCGTGGCTCACGACAAACGATCCGGGACGAAAAAACAACACAAATGTAGAAAAGTATCCGGAAACTAATGAAAACGTTCGATTTTGGGCTCTGAGAAAAGGTGCAATCGAGCAGATTTGCTGCCTTCATCATAGAGCTCTCGGAGAACTTTCCAACAGTATGCTGTGCACCGCGTAATTCCTTATGGATCAAAACTTATGGGCACCGGAGCGACGGAGACCTGGTCCCAAGCCCCACGACCTCGGTTTGCAGGCCCAGCTCTACGTGAAGTAAAGTAGTCTTGCCCATGCTGCCATGGGATTCGGTAATAGAAATGTGATGGATTAGGTTGTCGTCCTTTTGGCGGCTCAATACGTATGATCCGGGACAGAAAAACTGCGTAAAGAAGATATGTATCCCAAAATTGATGAAAACGTTTGATTTTGCACTTCAAAAATAGGCGCAGCCAAGCAGGCTTACTGCCCCCATCGTAGATCTCTCGAAGAGCTTTTCCAACGTTATGTTGTATGCCACGTAACTCCTTACATATCAAAAGTTATAGGCACCGGAGCGACGAAGACCTGGTCCCAAGCCCCACGCCCTCGGTTTGCGAGCCCAGCTCTACGTGAAGTGAAGTAGTCTTGCCCAAGCTGTCGTGGGATTCGGTAATGAAAATGTAATAGATTAGGTTGTCGTCCTTTTGGCGGCTCAATACGTCCGATCCCGGACGGAAAAACTGCGCAAAAGAAGATATATGTCCCGAAACTGCAGAAAATGTTAGATTTGGGGCTCTGAAAATAGGCGCAACCAAGCAGGCTTGCTGCCCCTGTCATAGAGCTTTCGGAGAGCTTTCCAACGGTATGCTGTGCACCGCGTAACTCCTTATGGATCAAAAGTTATGGGCAACGAAACGACAGATACCTGGTCACAAGCCCTACGCCCTCAGTTTGCAGGCCCAGCCTCTTTGTGAAGCGAAGTTGTCTTGCCCAAGGTACTGTGGGATTCGGTAATAGAAATGTGATGGATTAGGTTGTCGTCCTTTTCGCGGCTCACGACAAACGATCCGGGACGGAAAAATAACGCAAATGTAGAAAAGTATCCCGAAACTAATGAAAACGTTCGATTTTGGGCTCTAAAAAAAGGCGCAGCCAAGCAGATTTATTGCCTTCATCGTAGAGCTCTCAAAGAGCTTTCCAACAGTATGTTGTGCACTACGTAACTCCTTACGGATCAAAAGTTATGGGCACCGGAACAACGGAGACCTGGTACCAAGCCCCACGGCCTCAGTTTGCGGGCCTAACCTCTACGTGAAGCGAAGTTGTCCTGCCCAAGGTGCCATGGGATTCGTTAATAGAAATGTGATGGATTAGGTTGTCGTCCTTTTGGCACCTCAATACGTACGATCCGGGACCGAAAAACTGCGCAAAAGAACATATATGTCCCGAAACTGATGAAAATGTTCAATTTTGCACTTCAAAAATAGGCACAGCCGAGCAGGCTTGCTACCCCTGTCGTAGATCTCTCGGAGAGCTTACCAACGGCATGCTGTGCTCCGCGTAACTCCTTACGGATAAAAAGTTATAGGCAACGAAACGACGGATACCTGGTCACAAGCCCTACGCCCTTGGTTTGCGGGCCCTGCCTCTACGTGAAGTGAAGTTGTCTTGCCCAAGGTACCATGGGATTCAATAATAGAAATGTGATGGATTAGGTTGCCGTCCTTTTCACGGCTCACGACAAACGATCCGGGACCGAAAAACAATGCAAATGTAGAAAAGTATCCTGAAACTAATGAAAATGTTCGATTTTGGGGTCTGAAAAAAGGCCCAATCGAGCAGATTTGCTACCCTAATCGTAGAGCTCTCGGAGAGCTTTCCAACGGTATGCTGTGCACCGCGTAACTCCTTGTGGATTAAAACTTATGGGCATCGGAGCGACGGAGACCTGGTCCCAAGCCCCACGCCCTCGGTTTACGGGCCCAACTCTACGTGAAGTGAAGTAGTCTTGCCCAAGCTACCGTGGGATTCGGTAATAGAAATGTGATGGATTAGGTTGTCGTCCTTTTGGCGGATCAATACGTACGATTCGGGACAGAAAAACTGTGCAAAAGAAGATATGTGTCCCAAAACTGATGAAAACGTTCGATTTTGCACTTCAAAAACTGGCGCAGCTGACTAGGCTTGCTACCCCCATCGTAGACCTCTCGAAGAACTTTCCAACGGTATGCTGTGTGTCGCGTAACTCCTTACAGATCAAAAGTTATGGGTACCGGAGCGACGAAGACCTGGTCCCAAGCCCCACGCCCTCGGTTTGCGAGACCAGCTCTACGTGAAATGAAGTAGTCTTGCCCAATTTGCCGTGGGATTCGGTAATAGAAATGTGATGGATTAGATTGTCGTCCTTTTGGCGGCTCAATACGTACGATCCGGGATGGAAAAACTGCGCAAAAGAAGATATGTGTCCCGAAACTGATGAAAACATTTGATTTTGCACTTCAAAAACAGGCACAGCCGAGCAGGCTTGCTGCCCCCGTCGTAGATCTCTCAAAGAGCTTTCCAACGGTATGCTGTGTGCCACGTAACTCCGTATGGATCAAAAGTTATGGGCACCTGAGCGACGGATACCTGGTCCCTAGCCACACGCCCTCGGTTTGCGGGCCCAGCCTCTACGTGAAGTGAAGTATCTTGCCCAAGGTGCCGTGGGATTCGATAATTGAAATGTGATAGATTAGGTTGTCGTCCTTTTCGCGGCTTACGACGTATGATCCGGGATGAAAATACAGCCCAAAAGAAGAAAATTGTCCCAAAACTAATAAAATTATTCAATTTTGGGCTTTGAAAATAGGCGCAGCTGTGAGGTCCAACCCCGAATAACGTGTCCTACCTCGATTTGTGTGCCTTAGAGCTAGAATTATATTATCGACCTTGGATTATGTGCCTTGTCTTGGTTTTCGTGCATGCTTTGTCGTACGTGCCTTGACCTAGAATTGTGTGCCCTAATCCTCGACTTACGTGCCCTGAGTTCAATTTACGTGCGATACCTCGATTTGTGTGCATTGACCGTGAATTGTGTACCCTAACCTAGGTTTAAGAGTCGTACCTCGATTTACGTGTATTGCATTGAATTACGTGCCTTGCATTGGTTTACGTGTATTCACCTAGGGTTGCATGCATTTGTATTGGAATCCGTGCATTTGTCTTGAAGTACGTGCCTTACCTCATAATTCGTGCCCTATATTGATTTTTGTGTGTGCCTCGTAGTGCGTGCCCTAGACCTAGAAAAGTGTGTCTGCACGCTAATCAATAAAGAATCCTACACAAAGTACAAGATAATAAAATGATCGTACACAATCCACTAACCATTATTAAATTCCTAATTCAAATCCTACAAACTCCACTAACAATAAATAACACTAAATTATTCCTACATTTTCCACTACCTATTATTCTATTCATAATTCAACTCATCCTCAAACATCAATTATATTCTATACTACCTAGAATCCATAAATACCCAACATTTTCTTACACAAACACTAAACACAAGACATTCTTTTGACATTCCCTAACATGCTCTAACAACAAATAATAAACTAAACACTCAATATTCCTCAGAAAGCACAAGAACACATAAAAAAATTCACCTACACCCTACCCAAGCATCTCATTTTCGACCCTCTCAATGCCATGCTTCATTTCAACTCAAAAAAAATGCTAAAGATGACACAAAATTCAGATTTGTAAAGCCCAAGGCTGACACACATACATGCCACACTCATACAAACACTTCAACATCATTTTCCTCTCAAAACTCTCTCAAGCTCTCCCATTCTCTCTCCATTTTCGGCCAAGGCAGCCCTTGAGCTCCCAAGACTCCTCACAAGCTCTCAAGGACTCTCTAAGACTCTCCCAAGCTCGGCCATAGCAAGTCATAGTAAGCAAACACGCAAGAAAGTCTCATACAAGCTCATAACTCATCATTTTCGGCCTAGGTAAAGTTTTGATGGTTTTCTTCCATTTATTTTTGTTCTAAACACATGCACACCTTTTACACAAGCTAACTAAGCTAGGATTTAAGGGAAATCAAGACACCTCTTGGCCAAAGCAAGGAAAAAGTTCTAGTTGTGAGATTCAAAGAGCGTTTGTGCATCTTCATCTATCGATTTGCTAAGGTGAGGGCTAAAACTCTTTTAAAAGTTTTCAAAAACCACATGCATGCCTTCATATGTCTATATTTACCTCTGTAATTGTTGTATACGTGTGCACATGAGCTTATGTAACCATGCATGGCAAGATATTTGGCTAGAACTTGAAGATAGGCAAGAATTGCGTAGCTGGCAGATTTCTGACTTGGTAGAACGAAGTGCATTTGGCCTAGTACATGATGTTGAAAATGCGTGAAAATTGGTAGGTGACTAGTTTTCCCAGTTCTGAGAATTTTTAGTAGAAGTAGGCCAAGGCCAATTCTGACTCTAAGGACTTCAAAATGGTCAAACATCGTGAGGTGCTAAATCTGGAAAATCTGGGAATATGAAATAGGGTTCTGGCAGATTTCTGACTCTGTAGAACGAAGCGTTTTTGACCTAGTAAATGTTGGTGAAATTGCATGAAATTGGGTAGGTTGCTATATTTTACAGTTCTGGACATTTGTTTCTAGAAATAGACTAAAGCCAATTCTGAATCTAAGACCCTAAAAAATAGCAAAAATCGTAATGTATCTAAAACTGGACAGTTTTGCATAGTCTCACGGTTTTGGCCATAACTCCTAAGTCCGAACTCCTACTGAGGTGAGGTTTGTTTCTGGATTGAAATAACTCATTAAGATTTAATTTGACATTTTGTTCACTAGAATTGGGGATTGTTTGCTTGTCCAAATGATTGTGGGAAAAACAGAGCATTGCAGTGAGGTTTTTGTTTAGTGATATGCGTTGAAACATGTTGTAACTTCTCTTGTGGTATTGAATGCTTGAAATTGTGGCACTTAGATGTTGTGTGGACTGTTTTGGATGATTGAAGATGTTTTAATTAACCGATGCACTGCTTGGATTTAATTAAGTGACAACTTGTGGCTTAATTGCACATGTAAGCATGAATTGAAACCCTATTGACTATGAAAACTCGCTAAGCGATGAACCTATGGTTATTGTGTTTAATTGTGTAATTAATGGGCTGCCTAATAAATGTTAAGTATGTTTGAAATGGTTTAAGAGTTGCTTATGGTGCTTAGCAAACGAACCAACTCCGAGCACGGCCTAGTAAACTCGAATGGCCCCGTAGGTTCCCGAGTCATAAACCATTCTTTTGTGAATTATAAATGACGTTGAGGAAGATTAATAGGCTGCCCGTAATTGTCCTTATAGCCCTAAAAATGATTCCCGATGATTACATGTTGATAAGTAGACTTTTCTTGCACCCGGTCTCATGTAAACGTCGTTGCATGCTTGTATAATTTTATTACTTGATTACATGAACCCCGAAATGAGCTATATGACTTGATTTACAATTGTTACATGGCTTCCCGTTTAATATTCATATAACTCCATGTGTTTTACAAGTGAAATTACATGTCAAAGCATGTCTCGTGTGTTTACTTATCAACGTGCGATCTTTTAACTGCTCGGAGGCAACCTACTTTGTTGTCCTCCTAATGTGATATTTTAAATGTTATAAATGTGCATTGCATACAAGGTTGCAACCTTTCATTGTGGCATGGTAGCATTTCACGAACGCCGGGCGGCATAGGGCTTGCCGGTGCTCCCGTGACTACCATGGTCCAATTCCCTCTCTCGCTTGGCATTCCACCCTCGGAGAGTTGGGTTGTAGGATTTCGGGGTACATCCGGAGTACACCCATTTGGCGTGAAAAGTGGATGATTGAAACCGGCCGCAACAATTGTTATCGAAAATAATCTTGAGAGCAAATGCTCACCGATTGAACTTGAGAGCGAAAGCTCACCGTATCCTTTTCACTACGTGTTTAAGTACTCTTGCTTGGTTCCTAGAGGACCTCAGGGAGGAAAGACGGGTAAATGTGTTCCTTTATATTTATGTATTGTTATGAACTTACTTATTTTATTTGACATGTCTTCAAAGGAGTTTTCATAAGATTAACCGGAAAAGAGTTTTTAAAACGTTATCTCTCGTTCCTCCTCACTGAGTTCATAAGGACTCACTCTCTTTTTGTCACAGGTGAAGCAGATTTGGAATAGGTACCTGAGGAGAATGAGCTTATGGATTATTCCTTGGAGTGACTATGTGCTTTTGTGCTTTGCCTGAAAGTAGTTGCTATTTGGATGTTGTGTTTGATTGCAACTATTCATTTTGTTGATGTAAATGACCCCGTTGTAATTTGTGTCTAATTTTTGGCTTGTACTGATTATAATCGGATGAACTCTTTATTGGTTGTTTGCCTTCATTATCTTGGTTAGTAGTTATCGTAGGCGTTTAAACCACTAGGTGAAGAATCAAACAAGTTAATTCTATCTAATTTCACTTAGGTACTCATTGTAAGCTAAAGGATAATATGTACTTGTATAATAGGAACTAGCAAATAAACGGGACATAATTATCATGGTAGGCTTGTCAATCAAACGAGACTATTGAGATAAATTAGTAGGCATATCTATTGATAACAAAATAGGAAATTTTAATTGGAATTGAATCAATGATTAAAGGTTTTTGAGGCGTTTTAGAAAATAGGTCGAACCAAAGGTCTTAAATACAGCCGTTATGCTGTCGATTTTCCGAAAAAACTTTTGGTGTTCTAGGCCAACGTTAAGCATTAAATCATAACAAAAGGCTAAGGCTGTGAAATAGTATAAATGAATTAGGTCATACCCTAGTCTAGCCTCCTTAGGTCGAGCTGGGGTATGACACCCAACACGACATCGATTTGCATGCGATATGTCGTTTCTTGTGCCCTAACCTAGAATTGCATGCCTTGACCTAGGTTCAAGAGTCGTGTCTCGTTTTATGTGCCTTGTATCGAATTACGTGCATTCATTTAGAGTTATGTGCATTTACTTGAGAAACGTGCATTCGTCTCGTAGTTTATGATTTACCTCGTAGTGTGTGCCCTAAACCTAGGAAAGCGTGTCCGCACGGTAATCAAGAAAGCATCTTACACGAAGCACTAGATTATTAATTAATCCTACAAACTCCACTAACTAATATTAAAATGCTAAGTCAATGCACTAGAAGACAAAATTTCACCAAAAGCTAAACATTCTTATTTTTTATTCTTTATTCTTTTGCATATCCCAAGCACACAATAAAATAAGCTCAAAACAAGACAAAAATTCAGATTTGAGCTTTGCCTTGGCCGACCATGTGAAGAGCTTTTGACATGCTTTGCAATTTCAAAAATCAAGTTTAGACATTCTATGACACAATGCAAAAGAAAAAAAATGAAAACCAAGCATTATTTTATCCACCACCATGCTCCACATTCTCGACCCACTCAATGCCCATGCTAAGAAAATTCAAAACATGCTTTAGATGACACAAAATCAGAAATTTTAGAAGCTCAAGGCCAACACATGCTCACACCAACACTTCATTCTTTTCAAACTTCTCATTTTCTCATTTACACACTCTCTCTCTCGGCCTTGGCTGCAACCTTAGTCTCCATATCTTGAACTCTCATTCTAAGACTCTCCTAGACATTCAAGACTCTAAGGAACTCGACCAAGATAGCAAGAAGCAAGGAGATTTGCATGCAAGCTCATAGAACACTCATTTCGGCCCTAGGTATGTTTGATAGCTTTTCTTTCATCTCCCTTTTGTTCTAACCACATGCACATACTAAGGACATGGTAACTCAGCTAGGAATTAAGGAAATCAAGAAATATCTCTCGGCCAAACGAGGAGAGAAGACCATTTGTGCATCTTCAAGAGTTTTGAGCATCATTTGTTGTCAATAGGCTAAGGTGAGGGTTAATCCTTTTTAAAAGCTTTCAAAAACCACATGCATGCCTTCATATGTCTATTTTTACCTCTGTACTTGTGGTATATGTGGGTACATGAGCTTTTGTAACCATGGATGGCAAGATATTTAGCTAGAACTTGGAGATAGGTAAAATCGCGAAAATGGCAGATTTCTGACTTGTTAGAGCGAAGTGAATTTAGCCTGGTAAATGATGTTGAAAATGCATGAAAATTGGTAGGACATTAGTTTTTCCAGTTCTGAGAATTTTTCATAGAGATAGGCCAAGGCCAATTTTGACTCTAAGGTCTCCAAAATGGCAAAACATCGAAAGGTGCCTAAATCTGGAAAATCTGGGAAAATGGAGCAGGCTTTTGGCAGTTCACTGTCCTTGTAGAACGAAACAATTTTGACCTAGTAAATGATATCTATAATGCATGAAATTGGGTAGGTTGCTATATTTTTCAGTTCTGGACATTTTTGTCAGAAATATACTAAAGCTAAATCTGACCCTAAGACCCTCACAAATGGCAAGTATTGAAATATGTATGAATCTGGACAGTTTTGCGTAGTCTCACGGTTTTAGCTATAACTCTTGAATCCGAACTCCAAATGATGCGAGGTTTGTTTCTGGATTTAGATAACTCATTAAGATTTAATTTGACATTTTGTTCACTAGAATTGGATATTGTTTGCTTGTCTAAATGATTGTGGGAAAACAGACCATTGTAGTGAGGTTTTTATCTAGTGGTATGCTTTGAAAATTATTGTAACTTTTCTTGTGGTATTGAATGCTTGGGATTGTGGAACTTGGATGTTGTGTGTACTATTTTGGATGATTGAGGATGTTTTAATTAATCGATGCATGGCTTGGGTTTAATTACGTGATAACTTGTGGTTTAATCGCACGTGAAAGCATGAATTGAAACCCTATTGACTATGAAAACTCGCTAAGTGTTGATCCTATGGTTATTGTGTCTAATTGTGTGATTAGTGGGATGCCTAATAAGTATGCTTGAAATGTGATTCCCAATGATTACATGTTGATAAGAAGACTTTTCTTGCACCCGGTCCTATGTAGACGTCGTTGCATGCTTGCATAAACTTATTACTTGATTACGTGAACCCCGAAATGAGTTATATGACTTGACTTACATGTGTTACATGACTGCCCGTTTAATATTCGTATAACTCCATGTGTATTACAAGTGAAATTAAATATCAAAGCATGCCTCGTGTGTTTACTTGCCAATGTGCGATCTTATAACTGCTCGGAGGCAACCTACTTTGTTGTCCTCCTAATGTGATATGTTAAATGTTATAAATGTGTATTGCATTCAAGGTTGCAACCTTTCATTCTGGCTCGGTAGCGTTTCATGCACACCGGGCGACATCGGGCTTGCCGGTGCAACCGTGACTACCATTGTCCAATTCCCTCTCTCGCTTGGGGGCTAAACTTCCTCGGAGAGTTGGGTCGTAGGATTTCGGGATACATCCAGAGTACACCCATTTGGCGTGATAAGTGGATGATTTGAAGTCGGCCGCAACAACTGAAATTGGAAAAGAATTGAGAGCAAAAGCTCACCGTATCCTTTTCACTATGTGTATAAGTACTCTCGTTTGGTTCCTAGAGGACCTCGGGGAGGAAAGACTGGTAATTGTGTTCCTTTACTTTTATATTACAGTATGAACTTACTTGTGTTATATGTCATGCTTTCAAAAAGGGTTTTTCATAAGTTGAACCGAAAAAAGAGTTTCAAAACTTATTTCTCGTTCCCCCTCGCTAGTTCATAAGGACTTACCCTCTTTTATCATCTCAGGTGAAGAAGATCAGGAACAGGTACCTGAGGATAACGTGCCTATTGATGACTCCTTGGAGTGATTGCATGCCCTACGTGCCTTATGTGGTTGTGGCTATTTTGTGAATGATATGTTGTTTGAAGATCATCTCTTTTGTTGTTTGTCATTGCTATTGTAAATGACCCCCGTTGTAATTTGGGGTCAAATTTTGGTTTGTACTGATCATAACTAGTTAGACACTCTTCTGCTCATTTTGCTATCGCTACTTTGGTTTAGTATCTATCACAGGCTTATGAAGTATTAGGTAAAGGGTTAAGTAAAATGAATCTATCCAATCTTAAGCAGGTACTCATTGGTAAGCTAAGATCAACAGGTACTTTTGTAACAAGGATTGACAAACAAACAAGACATAGTTATCATGCTAGGTTGTTAATCAAACGAGACTTCGAGATAACTAGTAGGCATTTCAATTGGTGATAAATAGTAATCTTAGTTGGAATCGAATTTGAGATTGAAAGTTTTGAGGCGTTTAGAAAATTAGGTCAAACTAAAGAGCCAATTACAGCCGTTATGCTGCTGGTTTTCCGAAGAATTTTTAGAGTTCTAGTCTAACGGATAAGCTTATTCTTCGATAATTAGTTATAGTCATAAAAGAACGTGAATTCTTAGATCACATCCTAGTTTAACCTCTATAGGTTTGGTTGGGGGCGTGACACCTTATATTTATGGTATCAGAGCTTAGATTGCTTAAGCCAGGTTTAACTCTCGGACCATGGGTAGAAGCCCTAAGGTTATTGGGATGACTTGTTTATGTGTGTTAATGTGTGACAATATTAGTTGTGCCTTCTCTGTTTCTATGTGCTTATGTGATTAACATGTCTTAATTGTTTTGAAAATTGTATGTCTATGTAAAATTATATGTTGTATACCTTATACATTAAATTCTTGTCTTGTCGTATTCCAATAAATTGTGCATCATAATCTGTGCCTATAGATGGCTGGCCCTAGTACCCGCAATACCAATAGGAGCGATGAGCCTCAAGGAGCCGGAGATGCTCATCAAACTAATCCCGGCATGGCCATGTTTAACATGATGGCGAATGCTATGGATCGCGTGTCGCGAGTGATGGAACGTCAAGATGCACGTGAAGCAAACAATAACAGGAATGATGGTAACAATGGGAGAAATAGCAGAATACGGGAGTTCCTTGACTTTCGCCCGTCCAAATTCTACGGGGAAGCTGATGATGAAAAGGCAGAGGCTTGGCTGTCTGAGATTGAAAGGATTTTCAGGCCACTTGACTATACTGATGAGGAAAAGATTGAGTTCGCTGTGTTTCTGTTGCACGGGGATGCTGAACATTGGTGGCACACTATAGAGGCACTTTGGGAAACTGATCATACACCTCGCTTGTGGGTAATTTTGTTAAGGCATTCAAGGAGAAATACATACCTGCAGTCTCCAGACAGAGGCGAATTGAAGAATTCATGCACTTGAACCAGGGTAACATGACGGTAGCTCAGTACGAGGCTCGCTTTGACAGACTGTCCTGTTATGCTCAATACATGGTCAGTACCCCTGAGGCGAAAATGTGGAAATTTACGAATAGGTTGAGGCCAGAAATTCAGGATCAGTTGGCTTCGCATGACTTTACTACCTATTTTGCTCTCCTTGCTGCTGCCTCCCGAGTTGAGAAGAGGAAACTTGATAGAGTCAGTTCAAGCCAGCCGAACAAGAAACCATATCAACCTCCAGGACAACAGAGGAAATTCCAGACTCAGAGTCGCAGTCAAGGCCAGAGTAAGAAAACGATTGAAAAAAATTTCAGTAATAAGAATGCAAAGTTATTCACAATAAAGGTAGTGAGTAAATGAAAAACAAAGTAAAAGTAAAACTTATGTTATGTGACAAGTGTGTAATAATGTAAGTGTATAATATGATGTGTTCATAAAATGTTGCCATGGGATTAATTTGAGTTTAAATGTAGTACTAAAAAATATGTATGTAAGAATAATAGATTGACCAAGTCAGCTCACTTCCTACCGATGAACAAGGAAGAAAGTCCTGAGATGATAAAAGAGGGTAAGTCCTTATGAACTTAGCGAGGGGGAACGAGAAATAAGTTTTGAAACTCTTTTTCCGGTTCAACTTATGAAAAACCCTTTTTAAAAGCATGACATATAACACAAGTAAGTTCATAATGTAATATAAAAGTAAAGGAACACAATTACCCATCTTTCCTCCCCGAGGTCCTCTAGGAACCAAGCGAGAGTACTTATACACATAGTGAAAAGGATACGGTGAGCTTTTGCTCTCAATTCATTTCCAGTTTCAGTTGTTGCGGTCGACTTCAAATCATCCACTTATCACACCAAATGGGTGTACTCCAGATGTACCCCGAAATCCTACGACCCAACTCTCCGAGGAAGTCTAGCCCCCAAGTGAGAGAGGGAATTGGACAATGGTAGTCACGGTTGCACCGGCAAGCCCGATGCCGCCCGGTATGCGTGAAACATTACCACGCCAGAATGAAAGGTTGCAACCTTGAATGCAATGCACATTTATAACATTTAACATATCACATTAGGAGGACAACAAAGTAGGTTGCCTCCGAGCAGTTATAAGATCGCACGTTGGCAAGTAAACACACGAGGCATGCTTTGATATTTAATTTCACTTGTAATACACATGGAGTTATACGAATATTAAACAGGAAGCCATGTAACACATGTAAATCAAGTCATATAACTCATTTCGGGGTTCACGTAATCAAGTAATAAGTTTATGCAAGCATGCAACGACGTCTACATAGGACCGGGTGCAAGAAAAGTCTTATTATCAACATGTAATCATTGGGAATCACATTTCAAGCATACTTAACATTTATTAGGCAGCCCACTAATCACACAATTAGACACAATAACCATAGGATCAACACTTAGCGAGTTTTCATAGTCAATAGGGTTTCAATTCATGCTTACACGTGCGATTAAGCCACAAGTTATCGCGTAATTAAACCCAAGCCATGCATCGATTAATTAAAACATCCTCAATCATCCAAAACAGTCCACACAACATTCAAGTGCCACAATCCCAAGCATTCAATACCACAAGAGAAGTTACAATAATTTTCAAAGCATACCACTAGATAAAAACCTCACTGCAATGGTCTGTTTTCCCACAATCATTTAGACAAGCAAAAAATCTCCAATTCCAGTGAAAAAAATGTCAAATTAAATCTTAATGAGTGATCTAAATCCAGAAACAAACCTCGCATCATTTGGAGTTCGGATTCAAGAGTTATAGCTAAAACCGTGAGACTACGCAAAACTGTCCAGATTCATACATATTTCAATACTTTCCATTTTTGAGGGTCTTAGGGTCAGATTTAGCTTTAGTCTATTTCTGACAAAACTGTCCAGAACTGAAAAATATAGCAACCTACCAAATTTAATGCATTTTAGATATCGTTTACTAGGTCAAAATTGTTTCGTTCTACAAGGATAGTGAACTGCCAAAAACCTGCTCCATTTTTCCAGATTTTCCAGATTTAGACACCTTTCGATGTTTTGCCATTTTGGAGACCTTAGAGTCAAAATTGGCCTTGGCCTATTTGTACGAAAAATGCTCAGAACTGGCAAAACTATTCTCTTACTAATTTTCATGCATTTTCAACATCATGTACCAGGCTAAATTCACTTCGCTCTAACAAGTCAGAAATCTGCCATTTTTTGCGATTTTACCTATCTTCAAGTTATAGCTAAATATCTTGCCATGCATGGTTACAAAAGCTCATGTACCCACATATACCACAAGTACAGAGATAAAAATAGACATATGAAGGCATGCATGTGGTTTTTGAAAGCTTTTAAAAAAGATTAACCCTCAACTTAGCCTATTGACAACAAATGATGCTCAAAACTCTTGAAGATGCACAAATGGTCTTCTCTCCTCGTTTGGCCGAGAGATATTGCTTGATTTCCTTAATTCCTAGCTGAGTTACCATGTCCTTAGTATGTGCATGTGGTTAGAACAAAAGGGAGATGAAAGAAAAGCTATCAAACATACCTAGGGCCGAAATGAGTGTTTTATGAGCTTGCATGCAAGTCTCCTTGCTTCATGCTAGCTTGGTCGAGTTCCTTAGAGTCTTGAATGTCTAGGAGAGTCTTAGAATGAGAGTTCAAGCTATGGAGACTAAGGTTGCAGCCAAGGCCGAGAGAGAGAGAGTGTAAATGAGAAAATGAGAAGTTTGAAAAGAATGAAGTGTTGGTGTGAGCATGTGTCGGCCTTGAGCTTCTAAAATTTCTGATTTTGTGTCATCTAAAGCATGTTTTGAATTGTCTTAGCATGGGCATTGAGTGGGTCGAGAATGTGGAGCATGGTGGTGGATAAAATAATGCTTGGTTTTCTTTTTTTTTTTTTTGCATTGTGTCATAGAATGTCTAAACTTGATTTTTGAAATTGCAAAGCATGTCAAAAGCTCTTCACATGGTCGGCCAAGGCAAAGCTCAAATCTGAATTTTTGTCTTGTTTTGGGCTTATTTTATTGTGTGTTTGGGATATGCAAAAGAATAAAGAATAAGAATGTTTAGCTTTTGGTGAAATTTTGTCTTCTAGTGCATTGACTTAGCATTTTAATATTAGTTAGTGGAGTTTGTAGGATTAATTAATAATCTAGTGCTTCGTGTAAGATGTTTTCTTGATTAGCGTGCGGATACACTTTCCTAGGTTTAGGGCATACACTACGAGGTAAAGCACGAACTACGAGACAAATGCACGTTTTCCAAGTAAATGCACGCAACTCTAAATGAATGCACGTAATTCAATGCAAGGCATATAAAACGAGACATGACTCTTGAACCTAGGTCAAGGCACGCAATTCTAGGTTAGGGCATACGGAATGACATATCGCATGCAAATCGAGGTCGGGCCTCACATCCTCCCCTCCTTAAAAGAATTTTGTTCCGAAATTCAATTTTTACCTTTGAAATAATGCCGGATATTGTTGCTCCATCTGGTCTCGTCTTTCCCACATTGCTTCTTCAACCCCATGGTGATCCCACAACACTTTCACCATCAGTATTGACTTGTTGCGTAGTTCCCGATCTTGCTCGTCTAGGATCCGAATAGGCTTTTCTTCATAAGACAAGTTCTCCCGAAGCTGCAACGGCTCTGGCTCCAATATATGTGATGGATCAGGGTGATACTTCTGTAGCATTGAAACATGAAAGACATCATGAATATTGGAGAGGTTTTGGGGTAGTTCCAGACGATACGCCAATTTGCCAACCTGCTCAATTATCCCAAATGGTCCTACAAACCTCAGGCTCAACTTTCCACCCTTGCCGTGTTTAATCAGTCCCCTCCGAGGTGATAACTTCAAGAACACCTTATCGCCGACCTCAAACTCTAGACTCCGTCTCCGTCGGTCTACATAACTTTTCTGCCTGCTTTGGGCAGTAAGCAACCATTTCCGAATGAGGTGGACATTATCAACAGTCTTCATAAGTTCAGGTAGAAGGGTCGGGTCAAAAGTCTTCGTCTCACCTACTTCATCCCAGTAAATTGGGGATCGACACTTACATCCATACAATGCCTCAAATGGGGCCATCCCGATAGTGGCCTGATAGCTGTTATTATAAGCGAACTCCGCTAGGGGCAGATATTTCTCCCAACCTTTTTCGAAGTCTAGAACACACGCCCTCAACATATCCTCCAGAATCTGAATAGTTCTCTCAGATTGTCCATCAGTCTGAGGGTGATAAGCTGTACTAAAACCAACTTCGTTCCCAAAGCTTCTTGCAATCTCTTCCAAAATCGGGAAGTAAAACGAGGATCCCTATCCGACACAATACTCATAGGCATCCCGTGCAACCTTACAATATCCGCCACATACATATCTCCCATTTTCTCAAATTCGATTCCAACTAAGATTACTATTTATCACCAACTGAAATGCCTACTAGTTATCTCGAAGTCTTGTTTGATTAACAACCTAGCATGATAACTCTGTCTTGTTTGTTTGTCAATCCTTGTTACAAAAGTACTTGTTGATCTTAGCTTACCAATGAGTACCTGCTTAAGATTGGATAGATTCATTTTACTTAACCCTTTACCTAATACTTCAATGATTAAAGGTTTTTGAGGCGTTTTAGAAAATAGGTCAAACCAAAGGTCTTAAATACAGCCGTTATGCTGTCGATTTTTCGAAAAAACTTTTAGAGTTCTAGGCCAACGTTAAGCATTAAATCATAACAAAAGGATAAGGCTGTGAAATAGTATAAATGAATTAGGTCATACCCTAGTCTAGCCTCTTTAGGTCGGGTTGGGGCATGACACCTATAATAGAATGGTATCAGAACTTAGTTTGCTAACTAGGCATTAGTCGGGTTCAACTCTTGGACCATGGGTAGAAGCCCTAAGATAATTATGATGTCTTGTTTATATGTGTTAATGTTGCTAATGTGCTTTAATTGATTTGAGCATTGAATATCATGTGCTTTTATGGACCATATGTATTATGTATCATGCACACCGACACGTTAGTGCACTTGATAATGCATGCATGCTTTTTATACTCCCTCCTTGATACATGTGCATAACCCTGACTGACTGTTTATACACATAGATAGTTAGGACTAGAACTTTCAGGGAAGTGAATTCATGCAGGAAGAACGAAAAGTCTCGGTTAGAGATTTCTGGCATCTTCACAGGTACTCGATGGATCGTATGTATTATTGGATATGCATATATATAAAATGCGTAGCACATGTATAATTGTTGAGCTAAAGTTATCTCCTTATCTTTGGAATATCTATATATGTGATTAAGTTGTCAATTTTATAGCTATGAAGTTCTTGATTCCGTTAAACCGTTCTTCTAGTTATGGTTCAAGTATAAAGGTTAATGACATACAACTTTCCTTAAGATATAAGATTATACTATTAGATATGTAGAGTAATATATATTCTCATGTGCTTATAGTGGAAGTTGACTTAGAGGTTCCTTCGAATCCATTTCTCACATCTTAAAATTGACTTGATAGACTATCTAAGAAGTTAGCAATATACTCGTACGATTGAATCCTTACTTGATTGGAATTAAGCATTGATGAATCTGATATGGTGTATACTAGCAAGTTTCAAGTTCACTAAATGTAGAGATCATGACCTAGAAATTAAGAGATGAATTTGTGGAAGTTGACGATAGTTACTTTTAGGGGTTAGATTATTAAGTCATGGATAGCGTATTTAAGTGACTTAACAATGGATAACCTCAAGACATGTATGCAACTATGGAGAATGAGTTTAACAAGGTTGATGGTTCTTTAGTATAACAAGATACAGAGATGTTGGAATTGAGGAATTCACGTAGCTAGAACTTGTGTTCGAAAGACTACACCTAAAATGTTAGGTCGAATAGAAGTGTAAGGTATTGAATTTTGCATTAGATGACTAACGTTGCTAAGGCCCTAAGTTGGATATTGGTGATATTAAGAATCACGATATTAATTTGGTGCCCCTCGGATTTAGTTGTGATTATGCAAAGAAAGTCATTCTACACACTCGTTGTTTGGATACCCTAGAGGATGTTAGAAAGCATATATCCCTAAGTAATACTGATGGACCTAGTATATAAACCGTAGAAGTAAGATTAAAGCATCTGGCTACAAGTGGAGTCATTAGAGTACGATTAGTAATCCTAAATAGCTAATAGTGAGTATACATGATGATTCATGGTAAACCCTAGGACCTAAGGTCTATGAGTCTTGATGTTCTTAGCTAGTTGAACATGTGAATGAGAAAAGTAAGATTTCATATAGTTAAGATAGAGATGAATTAAAGTCATGATGACCCAAGAAACTGATGTTAGACCACCGTATTTATGTGCACCGTTTCACGTCTAGAAACTAGCTGTTGGTAGACTTCGAATTGTGTTTGATTGAATAGAGGGTGAATCTTATAGTGATAATTAAATGAGTGGTTGATTACTTTTGAAGTTCTATTAGATTATATTGAACGATGCCTTGTGGTTATGATTCTTATGTTGACATAGCCTTGAAGTTATTTCGTGTAATAAGCTACTTAGATTAGTATGGTAAGTATTTTATGAGCTAGATTATTTCGGTACCTATTTATAGTCCTAAGACTATTGTTGTACGGTCGATAACCTAGTAGAGCATTGATATCACTTACATGGCTATGAACCAAGCTTAGTAACACTAATGTTGAAGATATATTGGCAGGCATTGAGTGTTCGAACGAATTACTAGGTCGCTAAGTGAGTAGGACCATTGTCTTCCCAATATGACGTTACCTTGGATTGAGGTGAGTGAAATTTATTTGAGATTGAAACTATTCTCCTTAGGAGTTTCGGTTAAGATTAAAAGAAATTCTGAAGCCTCATGACTTGAAGATAGAGATTTGAATGAGGAAATAAATTATGGATTACAAGCTGATGAAATTTACTTGTAAGAATTGAACTAGTGCAACATGATCAGTTTACCCATGCAATTTCGATGGTAGTTTGTTGGTGGTATTTAATAAACCTTAGAGTTTGAGTTTCACGAATCTCAACGGTCTTTCTTCTTGATTACAAACGTAAAGGTTAATGAAATTGAGAAAGAATGTTAGTGAATAGGAGCCTGTAATCAGGGGACTAGTCATTAGAAGATTTGCTAATCTAATGTACCTACGAGATAAAAAGGGCTATGATACCATTGATAGATGACGATTTGAGATGGATTAGTTTGTTTGGTGAGTTCTTCTTGAAGATAGGGTCGTATTGTGGAAATGATCCATAACATGTGTATGTCCTACGTGTTAACAATTTTGAAGCTAGTAGATAGAATATGTAAATCTGCTATAGACCTATCATCTTGAAATTAGTGTATGTAACCATAAGATCGCAGTATTATTGTGATATTTCTTTTGAGGTATGAATGCAAAATTGACACGACATAAGTCATGATTTTGGAGTTATAGTTACATAGATAGAATACCAATGCAGCTTTGATGACTATGTATGGAGATTCTAACCTTAGTTAATGAACTTGACCTTAAGATCAAATGGAGAATAGAGTCGTTCAAAGGAATGAACTATAAATGTAGAGGTCACACCGAACTAAATGATTGGAGAAAGCTAGGAAGTGAATTCGTTGTGGTAAGAGAGATCACATAGCAAAGGCCGACTCGGAGTTGGAAAATAACAAAGGTCAGAACCCATCTAAATGACCTCAACAAGTAAGAATGAATTTCGGGATGAAATGATTTTAAGGAGTCGAGGATGTGAGGCCCAACCCTGAATAACGTGTCTTACCTCGATTTGCGTGCCTTAGACCTAGAATTATATGACCGACCTTGGATTACGTGCCCTATCTTGGTTTTCGTGCATGCCTCATCGTACGTGCCTTGACCTAAAATTGTGTGCCCTAATCCTCGACTTATGTGCCCTGACTTCGATTTACATGCGATACCTCGATTTGTGTGTACTGACCTTGAACTGTATGCCCAAACCTAGGTTTAAGAGTCGCACCTCGATTTACATGTATTGCATTGAATTACGTGCCTTGCATCGGTTTACGTGTATTCACCTAGGGTTGCGTGCATTTATATTAGAATTCGTGCATTTGTCTTGAAGTACGTGCCTTACCTCGTAATTCGTGCCCTATATTGATTTCTGTGCGTGTCTCGTAGTGTGTGCCCTAGACCTAGGAAAGTGTGTCTGCACGCTAATCAATAAAGAATCCTACACAAAGCACAAGAAAATAAAATAATCCTACACAATCCACTAACCATTATTAAATTCCTAATTCAAATCCTACAAACTCCACTAACAATAAAATAACACTAAATTATTCCTACATTTTCCACTACCTATTATTCTATTCATAATTCAACTTATCCTCAAACATCAATTATATTCTATACTACCTAGAATCCCTAAATACCCAACATTTTCTTACATAAACGCTAAACACAAGACATTCTTTTGACATTCCCTAACATGCTCTAACAACAAATAATAAACTAAACACTCAATATTCCTCACAAAGCACAAGAACACATAAAAAATTCACCTACACCCTACCCAAGCATCTCATTTTCGACCCTCTCAATGCCATGCTTCATTTCAACTTAAAAAAAATGCTAAAGATGACACAAAATTCAGATTTGTAAAGCCCAAGGCTGACACACATACATGCCACACTCATACAAACACTTCAACATCATTTTCCTCTCAAAACTCTCTCAAGCTCTCCCATTCTCCCTCCATTTTCGACCAAGGCAGCCCTCGAGCTCCCAAGACTCCTCACAAGCTCTCAAGGACTCTCTAAGACTCTCCCAAGCTCGGCCATAGCAATCCATAGCAAGCAAACACGCAAGAATGTCTCATACAAGCTCATAACTCATCATTTTTGGCCTAGGTAAAGTTTTGATGGTTTTCTTCCATTTCTTTTTGTTCTAAACACATGCACACCTTCTACACAAGCTAAATAAGCTAGTATTTAAGGTAAATCATGATACCTCTTGGCCAAAGCAAGGAAAAAGGTCTAGTTGTGCGATTCAAAGAGCGTTTGTGCATCTTCATCTATCGATTTGCTAAGGTGAGGGCTAAAACTCTTTTAAAAGTTTTCAAAAATCACATGCATGCCTTCATATGTCTATATTTACCTCTGTACTTGTTGTATATGTGTGTACATGAGCTTATGTAACCATGCATAGCAAGATATTTGGCTAGAACTTGAAGAAAGCCAAGAATCGCGTAGCTGGTAGATTTCTGACTTGGTAGAGCGAAGTGCATTTGGCCTAGTACATGATGCTGAAAATGCATGACAATTGACTAGTTTTGCCAGTTCTGAGCATTTTTAGTAGAAATATGCCAAGGCCAATTCTGACTCTAAGGCCTTCAAAATGGTCAAACATCGTGAGGTGTCTAAATCTGGAAAATCTGGGAATATCAAATAGGGTTCTGGCAGATTTCTGATTCTGTAGAACGAAGCATTTTTGACCTAATAAATGATGGTGAAATTGTATGAAAATTGGTAGGTTGCTATATTTTGCAGTTCTGGACATTTTTTCTAGAAATATACTAAAGCCAATTTTGAATCTAAGACCCTAAAAAATAGCAAAAATCGTAATGCATCTAAAACTGGACAGTTTTGCGTAGTCTCACGGTTTTGGCCATAACGCCTAAGTCCGAACTCCTAATGAGGTGAGGTTTATTTCTGGATTGAAATAACTCATTAAGATTTAATTTGAAATTTTTTTCACTAGAATTGGGGATTGTTTAATTGTCTAAATGATTGTGGGAAAACAGACCATTGCAGTGAGGTTTTTGTTTAGTGATATGCGTTGAAACATGTTGTAACTTCTCTTGTGGTATTGAATGCTTGAAATTGTGGCACTTAGATGTTGTGTGGACTGTTTTGGATGATTGAAGATGTTTTAATTAACCGATGCACGGCTTGGGTTTAATTACGTGACAACTTGTGGTTTAATTGCATGTGTAAGCATGAATTGAAACCCTATTGACTATGAAAACCCGCTAAGTGATCAACCTATGGTTATTGTGTTTAATTGTATAATTAATGGGATGCCTAATAAATGTTAAGTATGCTTGAAATGGTTTAAGAGTTGCTTATGGTGCTTAGCAAACGAACCAACTCTGAGCACGGCCTAGTAAACCCGAATGGCTAGTATGCTTGAAATGGTTTAAGAGTTGCTTATGGTGCTTAGTAAACGAACCAACTCTGAGCACGGCCTAGTAAACCCGAATGGCCCCGTAGGTTCACGAGTCATAAACCATTCTTTTGTGAATTATAAATGACATTGAGGAAGATTAATAGGCTGCCCGTAATTGTCCTTATAGCCCTAAAAATGATTCCCGATGATTACATGTTGATAAGTAGTCTTTTCTTGCACCCGGTCTCATGTAACGTCGTTGCATGCTTGTATAATTTTATTACTTGATTACGTGAACCCCGAAATGTGCTATATGACTTGATTTACATTTGTTACATGGCTGTCCGTTTAATATTCATATAACTCCATGTGTTTTACAAGTGAAATTACATGTCAAAGCATGCCTCGTGTGTTTACTTGTCAACGTGCGATCTTTTAACTGCTCGGAGGCAACCTACTTTGTTGTCCTCCTAATGTGATAGTTTAAATGTTATAAATGTACATTGCATACAAGGTTGCAATATTTCATTATGGCATGGTAGCATTTCACGAACGCCAGGCGACATAGGGCTTGTTGGTGCTCCCGTGACTATCATGGTCCAATTCCTTCTCTCGTTTGGCATTCCACCCTCGGAGAGTTGGGTTGTAGGATTTTGGGGTACATCCAAAGTACACCCATTTGGCGTGAAAAGTGGATGATTGAAGCCGGCCGCAACAATTGTTATCGAAAATGATCCTGAGGGCAAATGCTCACCGATTGAACTTGAGAGTGAAAGCTCACCGTATCCTTTTCACTACGTGTTTAAGTACTCTTGCTTGGTTCCTAGGGGACCTCGGGAAGGAAAGACGGGTAAATGTGTTCCTTTATATTTATGTATTGTTATGAGCTTACTTATTTTATTTGACATGTCTTCAAAGGAGTTTTCATAAGATTAACCGGAAAAGAGTTTTTATAAAACGTTATCTCTCGTTCCCCCTCGCTGAGTTCATAAGGACTCACCCTCTTTTTGTCACAGGTGAAGCAGATTTAGAATAGGTACCCGAGGAGAATGTGCTTGTTGATTATTCCTTGGAGTGACTACGTGCTTTTGTGCTTTGCCTGAAAGTAGTTGCTATTTGGATGTTGTGTTTGATTGCAACTATTCATTTTGTTGATGTAAATGACTCCGTTGTAATTTGGGTCTAATTTTTGGCTTGTATTGATTATAACCGGACGAACTCTTTATTGGTTGTTTGCCTTCATTATCTTGGTTAGTAGTTATCGTAGGTGTTTAAACCACTAGGTGAAGAATCAAACAAGTTAATTCTATCTAATTTCATTTAGGTACTCATTGCAAGCCAAATGATAATATGTACTTACATAATAGGAACTAGCAAATAAACGGGACATAATTATCATGCTAGGCTTGTCAATCAAACGAGACTATTCAGATAAATTAGTAGGCATATCTATTGATAACAAAATGGGAAATTTTAATTGGAATTGAATCAATGATTAAAGGTTTTTGAGGCGTTTTAGAAAATAGGTCAAACCAAAGGTCTTAAATACAACCGTTATGCTGTCGATTTTTCAGAAAAACTTTTGGAGTTCTAGGCCAACGTTAAGCATTAAATCATAACAAAAGACTAAGGCTGTGAAATAGTATAAATGAATTAGGTCATACCTTAGTCTAGCCTCCTTAGGTCGGGTTGGGGCGTAACAGCAGCTCAATACGTACGATCCGGGACGAAAAAACTGGGCAAAAGAAGATAAGTGTCTTGAAACTGATGAAAACGTTTGATTTTGTGCTCCGAAAATAGGCGCAGCCAAGAAGGCTTATAGCCCACGTCGTAGAGCTCTTGAAGGGCTTTCCAACCGTATGTTGTGTGCTGCGTAACTCCTAACGAATCAAAAGTTATGGGCACCGGAGATACGGATACTTGGTCCCTAGCCCCACGCCCTCAGTTTGCGGGCCAAGCCTCTACGTGAAGCGAAGTTGTCTTGCCCAAGATGGCCTGGGATTCGGTAATAGAAATGTGATGGATTAGGTTGTCATCCTTTTCGCAGCTCACGACGTACGATCCGGGATGAAAAACAACGCAAAAGAAGAAAAGTGTCCCAATACTGATGAAAACGTTCAATTTTAGGCTCCGAAAATAGGCGCCACCTACCTTGTTGGGTGCACTCATCGTAGAGCTCTCAGAGAGCTTTCCAACGGTATGCTGTGCGTCGCGTAACTCCTTACGAATCAAAAGTTATGGGCACCGGAGCGACGTATACCTGGTGCCAAGCTCGACGCCCTCGGATTGCGGGCCCAGCCTCTACATGAAGTGAAGTTGTCTTGCCCAAGGTGGCGTGGGATTTGGTAATAGAAATGTGATAGATTAGGTTGTCATCCTTTTCGCGGCTCACGACGTACGATCTGGGATGAAAAAACAGTGCAAAAGAAGAAAAGTGTCCCTAAACTGATGAAAACATTCGATTTCGGGCTCTGAAAATAGGCGCAACCTAGCAGGCTTGTTGCCCCCATTGTAAAGCTCTCGGAGGGCTTTCCAACGGTATGTTGTGTGCCGCGTAAGTCTTTACCGATCAAAAGTTATGGGCATCGGAGCAACGGATACTTGGTCCCTAGCCCCACGCCCTCGATTTTGAGGCCCAACCTCTACGTGAAGCAAAGTTGTCTTGCCCAAGGTGCCATGGGATTTGGTAATAGAAATGTGATAGATTAGGTTGTCGTCCTTTTCGCGGCTCACGATGTACGATCCGGGACGAAAAAACAACGCAAAAGAAGAAAAGTGTCCCAAAACTGATGAAAATGTTCGATTTTAGGCTTCGAAAATAGGTGCCGCCTAGCTGGCTGGGTGACCCCATCATAGAGCTCTTGGAGAGCTTTTCAACGGTATGTTGTGCGCCGCGAAACTCCTTACGGATCAAAGGTTATGGGCACCGGAGCAACAGATACCTGGTCCCAAGCTCGACGCCCTCGGTTTGCGGGCCCAGCCTCTACGTGAAGTAAAGTTTTCTTTCCCAAGGTGGCAAGGGATTTGGTCATAGAAATGTGATGGATTAGGTTGTCGTCCTTTTTGCGGCTCACGACGTACGATCCGGGACGAAAAAATAGTGCAAAAGAAGAAAAATGTCCCGAATCTGATGAAAATGTTCGATTTTGGGCTCCAGAAATAGGCGTAGCCGAGCAGGCTTGCTGCCCATGTCGTAGAGCTCTCGGAGGGCTTTCCAACGGTATGCTGTGTGTTGCGTAACTCCTTACGGATCAAAAGTTATGGGCACCGGAGCGACGGATTCTTGGTCCCTTGCCCTATGCCCTCAGTTTGTGGGCCCACCTTCTATGTGATGCGAAGTTTCCTTGCCCAAAGTGCCATAGGATTCGGTAATAGAAATGTGAGGGATTAGGTTGTTGTCCTTTTCGCGGCTCACGACGTACGATTCAGGATGAAAAACAACGCAAAAGAAGAAAAGTGTCCCAAAACTGATAAAAATATTCGATTTTAGGCTTTGAAAATAGGCGCAACATAGCTGGCTGGGTGCCCCCGTCGTAGAGCTCTCGGAGAGCTTTCCAACGGTATGATGTCCGCCGTGTAACTCCTTACGGATCAAAAGTTATGGGCACTGAAACGACGGGTACCTAGTCACATGCCCTACGGCCTCGGTTTGCGAGCCCAGCCTCTACGTGAAGCAAAGTTGTCTTGCCACAGATGCCATGGGATTCGGTAATAGAAATGTGATGGATTAGTTCGTCGTCCTTTTCGCGGCTCACGACGTATGATCTAGGACGAAAAAACAGCGCAAAAGAAGAAAAATGTCCCGAAACTGATGAAAATGTTCGATTTAGGGCTCTGAAAATAGGCATAGCCGAGCAGGATTATTGCCCCCGTCATAGAGCTCTCGGAGAGCTTTCCAACGGTATGTTGTGCACCGCGTAACTCCTTACGGATCAAAAGTTATGGGCAACGAGACTACGGACACCTGGTCACAAGCCCTACGCCCTTGGTTTGCGGGCCTAGCCTCTACGTGAAGCGAAGTTGTCTTGCCCAAGGTGTCGTGGGATTCGGTAATAGAAATGTGATGGATTAGGTTGTCGTCCTTTTGGTGGCTCAATACTTTCGATTTTGTGCTTGGAAATAGGCGTAGCCGAGCAGGCTTGCTGCCCCCGTCGTAGAACTCTCGGAGAGCTTTCCAACGGTATGCTGTGTGCCGCGTAACTCCTTACGGATCAAAAGTTATGGGTACCGGAGCAACGGATACCTAGTCTTTAGCCCCACGCCCTCGGTTTGCGGGCCCAGCCTCTACGTGCAGCAAAGTGGTCTTGCCCAAGGTGCTGTGGGATTCGGTAACTGAAATGTGATGGATTAGGTTGTTGTCCTTTTCGCGGGTCACGATATATGATCCGGGATGAAAAAATTGCGCATAAGAAGAAAATTGTCCCGAAACTGATAAAAATATTCAATTTTGGGCACCGAAAATAGGCGCAGCCGAGCAGGCTTGCTGCCCCCGTCATAGAGCTCTAGGTGAGCTTTCCAACAGTATACTGTGCGCCGCATAAAGCTTTACGGATCAAACGTTATGGGCACTAAAACGACAGATACCTGGTCACAAGCCCTACGCCCTCGGTTTGCTGGCCCATCCTCTACCTGAAGCGAAGTTGTCTTGCCCAAGGTGCTGTGGGATTCGGTAATAGAAATGTGATGTATTAGGTTGTCGTCCTTTTCGCGGCTCACGACAAATGATCCGGGACGGAAAAATAACGCATAAGAAGAAAAGTGTCCCGAAACTGATGAACAGGTTCGATTTTGGGCTCTGAGAAAAGGTGCAACTATGTAGGCTTGCTACCCACGTCGTAGAGCTCTCAGAGAGCTTTCCAATGTTATGTTGTGTGCCTCGTAACTCGTTACGGATCAAAAGTTATGGGCACCGGAACGATGGAGACCTGGTCCCTAACCCCACGTCCTCGGTTTGCGTGCCCAACCTCTACGTAACACGAAGTTGTCTTGCCCAAGGTGCCGTGGGATTCGGTAATAGAAATGTGATGGATTCGGTTGTCGTCCTTTTTGCGGCTCATGACGTACGATCCGGGATGAAAAAACAACGCAAAATATGAAAAGTGTCCCGAAACTGATGAAATAGTTCAATTTTGGGCACCGAAAATAGGCGCAGCCTAGCAAGCTGGGTGCCCCCGTCGTAGAGCTGTTGGAGAGCTTTCCAACGGTATGTTGTACACCGCGTAACTCATTACAGATCAAAAGTTATGGGCACCGGAGCGACAGATACCTGGTCCCAAGCCCAACACCCTCGGTTTACGGGTCCAGCCTCTACATGAAGTGAAGTTGTCTTACCCAAGGTGCCGTGGGATTCGGAAATAGAAATGTGATGGATTAGGTTGTCGTCCTTTTCGTGGCTCACGACGTACGATCCAGGACGAAAAAATAGCGTAATAGAAAAAAAATGTCAAGAAACTGATGAAAACGTTCGATTTTGGGATTCAAAAAAATGCGCAGCCTAGCAGACTTGCTGCCCTCATCGTAGAGCTCTCGGAGAGCTTTCCAAGGGTAAGCTGTGGGCCGTATAACTCTTTACTGATCAAAAGTTATGGCCACCGGAGCGACGGAGACTAGGTCCCAAGCCCCATGCCCTCGGTTTGCGGGCCCAGCCTCTACGTGAAGCGAAGTTGTCTTGCCCAAGGTGCCGTGGGATTTGGTAATAGAAATGTGATGGACTAGGTTGTCGTCCTTTTCACGGCTCACGATGTATGATCCGGGATGAAAAAACAGCGTAAAAGAAGAAAAGTATCCCAAAACTAATGGAATCGTTCGATTTTGGGCTCCAAAAATAGGCGCAGCCGAGCAGGCTTGCTGACCCTGTCGTCGAGCTCTCGGACAGCTTTCCAACGGTATGCTGTGCGCCGCGTAACTCCTTACGGATCAAAAGTTATGGGCACCGAAGCGACGGATACCTGGTCACAAGCACCACACCCTCGGTTTGGGGGCCCAGCCTCTACGTGAGGTGAAGATGTCTTACCCAAGGTGCCGTGGGATTCGGTAATAGAAATGTGATGGATTAGGTTGTCTTCCTTTTCACGGCTCACGACGTACGATCCAGGACAGAAAAATAGTGCAAAAGAAGAAAAGTGTTCCGAAACTAATGAACACATTCGATTTTTGGCTCCAAAAACAAGCGCAGCCGAGCAGGCTTGCTGCACACGTTGTAGAGCTCTCGGAGAGCTTTCCAACAGTATACTGTGCGCCGCGTAACTCTTTACGAATCAAAAGTCATGGGCACCAGAGCGACGGATACCTGGTCTGTAATGCCCCGAAACCAACACCCCCACGCCTGCAGGATACTCCCTGGACTTAAGGCCCAAGCGAGCACCGAGGCCATGGCGAGTGGGCCCGAAAGTGCACTATGCAAGTATTGTCCGCTCTGGAGCCTATACTCCTCACGGTTTTATCCCTTTCCAGGTGGAACCCCACACTAGAAAAGGCGCCTGCACGAATATACGAGACTTCTCTCTATATTCAGTTGGCCCAGCTCTAAGCCTTCCGATGTGGGATGGGGTCACCACATGGTCCCTAGCCCCAAGCCCTCGGTTTGCGGGCCCAGCCTCTACGTGAAGACAAGTTGACTTGCCCAAGGTACCATGGGAGTCTGCAATAGAAATGTGATGCCTTAAGTTGTTGTCCATTTTGTGGCTCATGACGTACGATCTGGGACCAAAAACACAGCGCAAAAGAAGAAAACTGTCCCGAAACTTGTGAAAACATTCGATTTTGGGCTTCGAAAATAGGCGCAGATGAGCAAGCTTGCTGCCCCCTTCGTAGAGCTCTCGAAGAGCTTTCCAACGGTATGCTGTGCGCCACGTAACTCCTTACGGATCAAAAGTTATGGGCACCTGAGCGACGGATACCAGGTCACAAGCCCCATGCCCTCGGTTTGTAGGCCCAACCTCTACGTGAAGTGAACTTGTCTTGCCCAAGGTGACGTGGGATTCGGTAATAGAAACGTGATAGATTAGGTTGTCATCTTTTTCGCGACTCACGACGTACGATCTGGGACGAAAAAACAACGCAAAAAAAGAAAAGTGTGCCAAAACTGATGAAAATGTTCGATTTTGGGCTCCGAAAATAGGCGTAGCAAAGAAGACTTGCAGCCCCCGTCGTAGAGCTGTCGGAGAGCTTTACAAAGGTATACTGTGCAACGCGTAACTCCTTTTGGATCAAAAGTTATGGGTACCGAAGCGACAGATACCTAGTCACAAGCCCCACGTCCTCGATTTGCGGGCCCAACCTCTACGGGAAGTGAAATAGTCTTGCCCAAGTTGCCATGGGATTCAGTAATAGAAATGTGATGGATTAGGTTGTCGTCCTTTTTGCGGCTCACAACGTACGATCCGGGATGAAAAAACATCTCAAAAAAAGAAAAGTGTCTTGAAACTGATGAAAACATTCAATTTTGGGCTCTAAAATTAGGTGCAACAAGGATTATTTGCAGCCCTTGTCGTAGAGCTCTCGGAGAGCTTTCCAACGGTATGTTATGCGCCGCGTAACTCCTTACGGATCAAAAGTTATGGGCACCGGAGCGACGAATACTTGGTCACATGCCTGACGCCCTCGGTTTACGGGTCTAGCCTCTACGTGAAGCGAAGTTGTCTTGCCCAAGGTGCCATGGGATTCGGTAATAGAAATGTGATAGATTTGGTTGTCGTCATTTCCTAGGCTCAAGACGTACGATCCGGGACGAAAAAACAGCGCAAAAGAAGAAAAGTTTCCCGAACCTAATGAAATCGTTCATTTTTGGGCTCCAAAAAAAGGTGCAGCCGAGCAGGCTTGCTGCCCCTGTCATAGAGCTCTCAGAGAGCTTTGCAACGGTATGCTGTGCGCCGCGTAACTCCTTACTGTTCAAAAGTTATGGGTACCGGAGCGACGGATACCTGGTCACAAGCCCCACACCCTCAGTTTGCGGGCCCAGCATCTACGTGAAGTGAAGTTGTCTTGCCCAAGGTGCCATGGAATTCGGTAATAGAAATGTGATGGATTAGGTTGTCGTCTTTTTTCGTGGCTCAAGACGTACGATCCGGGATGAAAAAACAGCGCAAAACAAGAAAAATGTCCTGAAATTGATGAAAATGTTAGATTTTGGTCTCCGAATATTGGACCAGCCGAGTAGGTTTGCTGCCCCCATCGTAGAGCTCTCAGAGAGCTTTCCAACGGTATGCTGTGTGCCACGTAACTCCTTACGGATCAAAAGTTATGGGCACCGGAGCAACGGATACCAGGTCACAAGCCCCATGCCCTCGGTTTGCGGGCCCATCCTTTACTTGAAGCGAAGTTGTCTTGCCCAAGGTGTAGTGGGATTTGTTAATAGAAATGTGATGGATTAGGTTGTCGTCCTTTTCGCGGCTCACGACATATGATCTGGGACGGAAAAACAGTACAAAAGAAGAAAAGTGTTCCGAAACTGATGAAAACGTTAGATTTTGGGCTCCAAAAACAAGTGTAGCCGAGCAGGCTTGCTTCACCCGTCGTAGAGCTCTCTGAGAGATTACCAACGGTATGCTGTGCATCGCGTAACTCTTTACGGATCAAACATTAAGGGCACCGGAGCAACGGATACCTGGTCCCTACACCACGCCCTCGGTTTGCAGGCCCAGCCTCTACGTTAAGACAAGTTTATCTTGCCCAAGGTACCTTGGGATTCGATAATAGAAATGTGATAGATTAGGTTGTCGTCCTTTTCGCGGCTTACGACGTACGATCAGGGAAAAAAAATAGCACAAAAGAAGAAAAGTATCCCAAAACTGATGAAAATGTTCGATTTTGGGCTCCAAAAATAGGCGCAGCTGAGTAGGCTTCATGCCCTTGTCGTAGAGCTCTTGGAGAGCTTTCCAACGGTATGTTGTGCACTGTGTAACTCCTTACAAATCAAAAGTTATGGGCACCGGAGCGACAGATACCTAGTCCCAAGCACGATGCCCTCGGTTTGCAAGCCTAGCTTCTTCATGAAGCGAAGTTGTCTTGCCCAAGGTGCCTTGGTATTCCGTAACAAAATGTGATGGATTAGGTTGTCGTCCTTTTTGCTGCTCACGACGTACGATCCGGGAGGAAAAAATAGCGCAAAAGAAGAAAAGTGTCCCGAAACTGATGAAAACGTTCGATCTTGGGCTCCGAAAAAGGAGTAGTTGAGCAGGATTATTGCCCTCGTCGTAGAGCTCTCAGAGAGCTTTTCAACGGTATGCTGTGCGCCGCGTAACTCCTTACGGATCAAAAGTTATGGGCACGGGAGTGACGGAGACCTGGTCGCAAGCCCCACGCCCTCGGTTTGTGGGCCCAGCCTCTACGTGAAGCGAAGTTGTCTTGCGTAAGGTGCCGTGGGATTCCGTAATAGAAATGTGATGGATTAGGTTGTCATCCTTTATGCCGCTCATGACATACGATCCGGGATGAAAATGTGATAGATTAGGTTGTCATCTTTTTCGCGGCTCACGACGTACGATCCAGGACGAAAAAATAGCGCAAAAGAAGAAAAGTATCCCGAAACTGATGAAAATATTCGATTTTGAGCTCCGAAAACAAGCGCAGCCTTGTAGGCTTGCTTCCCCTGTCGTAGAACTCTCAGAAAGCTTTCCAACGGTATGTTGTGCGCCGCATAACTCCTTACGGATCAAAAGTTATGGGCACCGGAGCGACGGATACCTGGTTGCTAGCACCATGCCCTCGGTTTGCGGGCCCAACCACTACGTGAAGCCAAGTTGCCTTGCCCAAGGTACCGTGGGATTTGATAATAGAAATGTGATGGATTACGTTGTCGTCCTTTTCACGGCTCACGACGTACGATCCGGGATGAAAAAACAGCGCAAAAGAAGAAAAGTGTCCCAAAACTGATGAAAACGTTCCATTTTGGGCTCCGAAAATAGGCACAGCGTAGAGCTCTCGGAGCGCTTTCCAACGGTTTGCTATGTGTCGGGTAACTCCTTACGGATAAAAAAAGTTATGGGCACTAGAGCGACGGAGACCTTATCCCAAGCCCCACGCCCTTGGTTTGCGGGCTTAGCCTCTACGTGAAACGAAGTTGTCTTGCCCAAGGTGCCATGGGATTCGGAAAAAGAAATGTGATGGATTAGGTTGTCGTCCTTTACGCGGCTCACGACGTACGATCCGGGATGAAAAATAGCGCAAAAGAAGAAAAGTGTACCAAACCTGATGAAAAATGTTCAATTTTGGGCTCTAAAAACAGGCGCAGCCAAGCAGCCTTGTTGCCCCCGTCGTAGAGCTCTAGGAGAGTTTTCAAACGGTATGTTGTGCACCGCGTAACTCCTTACAGATCAAAAGTTATGGGCACCGGAGCGACGGAGACTTGGTCTCAAGCCCCACGTCCTCGGTTTGCGGGCCTAGCCTCTACGTGATGCGAAGTTGTCTTACCCAAGGTTTCATGAGATTCAGTAATAGAAATGCGATGGATTAGGTTGTCGTCCTTTTCGCGGCTCACGACGTACGATTCGGGACGAAAAAATAGCGCAAAAGAAGAAAAGTGTCCAAAAACTGATAAAAATGTTCGATTTTAGGCTCAGAAAACAAGCGCAATCGAGTAGGCTTGTTGCCCCCATCGTAGAGCTCTCGGAGAGCTTTCCAACGGTGTGCTGTGCGCCACATAACTCCTTACGGATCAAAAGTTATGGGCACCGGAGCCACGAAGACCTGGTCCTAAGCTACATACCCTCGGTGTGCAGGCCCAGCCTCTACGTGAAGCCAAGTTGCCTTGCCCAAGGTGTCATGGGATTCGATAATAGAAATGTGATGGATGAGGTTGTCGTCCCTTTCGCGGCTCACGACGTACGATCCGGGACGAAAAAACAGCGCAAAAGAAGAAAAGTGTCCCGAAACTAATGAAAACATTCAATTTTGGGCTCCGAAAACCAGCGCAACCGAGTAGGCCTGCCTCTCCTGTCATTGAGCTCTCGGAGTGCTTTCCAACGGTATGCTGTGCGCCGCATAACTCCTTACCGATCAAAAGTTATGGGCACTGAAGCGACGAATGCGTGGTCCCTAGCCCCAGACCCTCGGTTTGCGGGCCCAACCTCTACGTGAAGCCAAGTTCCCTTGCCCAAGGTACCGTGGGATTCGATAATAGAAATGTGATGGATTAGGTTGTCGTCCTTTTCGCGGCTCACTACGTACAATCCGGGATGAAAAAATAGCAAAAAAGAAGAAATGTGTCCCGAAACTGATGAAAATGTTCAATTTTGGGCTCTGAAAAGAAGGGCAACCAAGTAGGCTTGTTGCCATTGTCGTAGAGCTCTCGCAGAGCTTTCCAACGGTATGCTGTGTGCCACATAACTCCTTACGAATCAAAAGTTTTGGGCACCGGAGCGACGGATACCTGGTCCCCAACACTACACCCTCGGTTTGCGGGCCCAACCTCTACGTGAAGCGAAGTTGTCTTGCCCAAGGTGTCGTGGGAATCGGTAATAGAAATGTGATGGATTAGGTTGTTTTCCTTTTCGCGGCTCACAACGCACAATCCGGGATCGAAAAATAGCCCAAAAGAAGAAAAGTGTCCCGAAACTGATGTGAACATTCGATTTTGGGTTCCAAAAACAAGCGCAACCGTGTAGGCTTGTTGCCCCTGTGACGCCCGAGATTTAGCCATGCATTTAATTACTATTGCATCCCTTGTTTGCGCATTTACTTTTGTGCTTTGCTAACTGACTTTTGTGGCTACTATTCACTTCATTTTTAAACTGCATTTTATTACTCGATTAACATTTTTATTAAATCATATTAATTATTAAAGTAGTGAGAAAAATGTGCAATTGAGCTAGGGGCGATAGGAGAGCTCGTTTAGAAAATGATTTTTTGTAGTTGAGTGAATAGTATTACGTAACTAACTTAGATATTTAATTAACTAGCACACATGTTTCACCTTAGGCTCGTATTTAAGCTTACTACGCGCATTTTAAAAGCCACCTAAACGCCCAAACTAGACTACACCTTTTATAAAGCCAAAACAACTCACACTTTAGCTCATATAGCACACAAAAAAAAAAAATAGAAGCTGATTTGCACTGTAGCAGGGCCGAAACACTGCAGCAACTTTGGGAGAGATTTTTCTTCTTCAACTCTTCAATCCAAGCCTCTCCAAGCCTTGAGCAACTAGTGTAGGGTGTGTGCAAGGTTCTTAGGTGCTCCTACGCGCTTTGGTGAGAGATTTCACGGCTTGTTTTTGCATTTCTAAATAGTTGTCAATTTCTTGATTTGTTAAAAATATGATCAAATGCTATTGTATGAGTTATCTATGCTAATATACCATCTATATGAATGCTAGAGAACACATTTGAGCCGTTGTTTCGCTTTTTAAACGGTTAGAATCGTTAATTTGAAATTTTGGGTGAATAGTGATGTTTTTCTAGGGTTTCGCATAATTGCTCGAATTAGCTTGATTCAATGCTTCTATTAGATGCCTTAGGTGCTAGTGAAGGTAACCTAATAGCCCCGTGCACTTGCATTGTCCTTAAATCGCCTAAAATGGAAAATAGCCGACTTTAATTTGGGGCTTTCGGGGTTAATGCGAATCCGGGTGGATTCGGGCTTCAATTCTAGTATCCTTAGGCTACCTAGGTGCTATAGAAGCCTTGATATCCCTTGTTTGAAGCCCGAACAATGTATGTGTAGTTTAAAGCCATAAGAGGGAATTTGGGGCTTTCGGGGTAATCGCGGGCATTTGAATGAGTTAGAGGGTCGAGAGGTTACCTTGAGGGTTAGTTAGAAGGTTGGGAGAGTTTCCTTTGAAAATGGAATCGTTAACCTTGGTTTGGAAGAGAAATAGTTTGAAAAACAAAGGGGTTTAGGTGAAATTTCGGTTGACTCACACTTCTAAACCCATGGCATGACTCCTTAAGTGTTTTATATGTGGTTTCAAGTTGATTTGGAGTTTTTGGTATAATACTATGCTTAGCTTATATATGTTCCTTTGTAAACTGCTTATTAGCCTCTACAATTGCTTCTATCCTAATTGCATCAAGGTCAACCTACTTTGTTGATCCTCCTATGTGTTAATGCTTATATTATCGCTATTAACTTGCCATTGTTAAGTGCATTGCATAGTGGTTGCGCAACCATAGTGTCAGGGGCGGATGTGTTGAATATCGGCTGGGCGGCAAAGGGCTTGCCGGTAGATATTCAAACTCCGTGCCCTAGTCCCTTATTCGCCTGGTCCGGAGATTGCCAGGGAATGTTGGGTCGTAGGATTTTCAGGGTACATCCGGAGTACACCCACTGGAGTGTTTGGGGATTATGCCGGCTTATCGTGATCGTGCTCGTGGTTCGTGGATCGTGATTGAAGACCAGTGAAGATTGGTGTATAGGGGATTGTGTGAAATGTATCCTTTTAAATGTGTGGTTACTTAAGTTATCATTGTTTCTCAAATTGTCTAAGTGATATTGTTGTATAATTGTATTATCTGTTGCATTGCACGCCCCGGGACTATATCCCTCACTGGGCAACAGTGGTTGCTCATACCTCGATATCTGTTTCAAGAGACGTTGAGGGTGATCCCCAGCTTGTTGAGTTAGTTGAGGAAGAAGAAGTTCAGATTGAGCCTTTACCTTAGTTGCTATGCCTAATAGCTTGAGGTGGTTAATGAATTTGCTGCTATGTGGAAGATTCATCTGATTATCTTATGTACTATTTTGTAGCCTACGGGCTATGTATATGCTTGTTGTATAAGTTGAAGACTAGTTGGTTGTGGTGTAGCTTTGAAAGTCTATGTACTGTAATAACTTATGATCTACTTCTATTCGCTTTGCTTGCTTGGGAGTGAATGGCTTAAAGTAGATATGTTAGATCTTTCAATTATGTTTAATTGATTTCCTAGAATGTCATGATTATAAAACTATGTTGATAATAAGTTCTCGCATGCTTGTGTGTTTTGGCACTATTGTGTACTATAAGGCTCGGATGGCCTTAGAACTTTGTTGTTTAATTAAGAAAAGCTTGTATTGTATTGTTGGGACTTAGTTTGAGTGATTACAGGTTTTTAGAATGTCCACGGTACAGGGGAGACTCTGTCCGTGTGTCGGGTCCGGACTTAACCTTTAGCTTGGGGGTTGGGTCGGGGCGTGACATTTAAGTGGTATCAGAGCTATAGATTGCATGAAGCCGGGTTAAATTTCTCGGTCTGTGGGTAGAGATTTGTTATGTGACTTTGTGAATACATGAGTCTTTGATTTTGATTTGCCTAAGTGAAATTTGAATAAGGAATGAACATGCTAGCATGGAAATAGAATATCAAGAGTCTAGAATGTCAAGTATGATCTAGTGATTTATGTTTACTTCAAGAATGTGGAATATTTATCTAAACTTCTATGTACTTGACTTGATGTGAATCTAATTGGACTTTTCTTTATGTGTTTACTTATAAATTGCATATATACATATATATACCTGTCATAACACTTTGCATTCTAGCTATTCGAGATGGGGCCCCGCCGTCGTGCTGATAATCCGAATGTTGGTGGAGAACCCGAGGGGGTTCATGGGCAAGAAGCTGAGGTGGCCGAAAATGCACCGCAGGTTCAAGAACCGAGCACTGCACAGATCTTGGCCACGATGGCCACTGCTATGAACACTATCGCCTAGTTTGTTACACAACAGGGTCAGCCAGGGGTCGTTGGAGGTAATCAGGCTGCGAGAGCCGGAGGTAGTGGTCCTACCGGAGGAAATCTGTATGATTGGTTTATACATCATGGGGCCTATACTTTCTTTGGGGAGCCGGACGATATGAAAGCTGAGATGTGGCTAAGGAAGTTTGAGAGAGTGGCAGCAATACTCGAGTGCCATGATGACAGGAAGATTACTTATGCTACTTTCCTTCTCAAGGGTGATGCTGAAGATTGGTGGAATACCATCAGTGAGAAATGGGGAGCTGAGGGAGTTCATCATTCGTGGGCCGACTTTGTCCGAGAATTTCGAGACAAGTATATATCAGTAGTTGCCCGCGAGAGGCGACAAACAGAGTTCATAAACTTGAAGCAGGGAAGTATGACGGTAGATCAATACGAGGCTACTTTTACCCGGCTTTCCCGTTATGCACCAGCTTTGATTCAGCCGGAAGACATGAAGATCCAGAGGTTCATCCTAGGTTTGAGGAGGGATATTATGCTGAACTTGTCTTCAAATGATTTTCCTAACTATGCTGCAGTAGTCCGAGCCGCCTCGAGGTATGAGAAACGGAAGGCCGATGTGTTAGCCGAGACCAGTCAATCGAGTAAACGGTTTCAGTCTCAGAGTCAAGGGTACCAGGGGCAGGCTGTATCAGTTGGGCAGAGTTCATAGCCGAGGCAGACTCAGAGTTATACAGGGCCTACTCAGACTCAGACACGACCAGTTTAGAGTCAGACTCCGAGTCAGTTCCGTCCAGCAGTTTCCCGTTCGCAGCAGGGTAGTTCAGCTACCTCTACTTACAGAGCTCCTTCGGGAGGCACTGTTGCAAGACGTCACCAGCAGTGCAGCTTCTGTCAGCGCCAGGGCCACACTGAGGATGTTTGTTGGAAGAAACATAACAAGTGTACAGGTTGCGGCAGTGATCAGCACAGGGTTAAAGACTGTCAGAAATTTAAGAACCCTAGGGGTCAGACAGCAGCTCAGAACTCTCAGACCAGGGCACCAGCTGCAGCACCACCACCACGAGGTCAGGCCCGTGTATTTGCTTTGGATGCTGAGGAGCTTCCGGATACTACCGCTGTGGTAGAAGGTATTTTTCTTCTTAATGATCAATCAGTTAAGGTTTTAATTGATTCCGGGGCTTCGCATTCTTTTATTACTCCTACTTGTGCACAAATTCCTAAATTGAAACATGATAAACTGTTGCATGAGATTGTGGTTTATACTCCTATGGGTCCGAAGTTTGTTACTAGATCTATTTGCAGAGCATGTAGTATATTTATTGAGGGTCGTGTTTTTCCTGCTGATTTGATTATCCTACCCTTCAATGACTTTGAGAGAGCTTTCCAAGAATATGTTGTGCGCCGCATAACTCCTTACGGATCAAAAGTTATGGGAACCGGAGCGACGGATACCTAGTCCCTAGCACCACGCCCTTGGTTTGCGGGCCCAGCCTCTACGTGAAGCGAAGTTGTTTTGCCCAAGGTATCGTGGCATGCAATAATAGAAATGTGATGGATTAGGTTGTCGTCCTTTTCACGGCTCACTACGTATGATCTGGGACGGGAAAACAGCGCAAAAGAAGAAAAGTATTCTGAAACTGATGAAAACATTCGATTTTGGGCTCTGAAAACAAGCGCAACCGAGTAGGCTTGCTGCCCCCATCGTAAAGCTCTTGGAGAGCTTTCCAGTGGTATGCTGTGCGCCGCATAACTTCTTACGGATCAAAAGTTATGGGCACTGGAGCGACGGATACTTGGTCCCTTACCCCATGCCCTCGGTTTGCAAGCCCAGCTTCTATGTGAAGCCAAGTTGCCTTGCCCAAGGTTCCATGGGATTCGATAATAGAAATGTGATGGATTAGGTTGTCGTCCTTTTCGCGGCTCGCGACGTACGATCTAAGATGGAAAAATAACGCAAAAAAAGAAAAGTGTTCCAAAACTGATAGAAACGTTCTATTTTGGGCTCCGAAAACAAGCGCAGCAGAGTAGGCTTGCTGCCCCCATCGTAGAGCTCTCGGAGAGCTTTCCAATGGTATACTGTGCACCACATAATTCCTTACGAATCAAAAGTTTTGGGCACCAGAGCGACGGATACCTGGTCCCCAGCACTACACCATCGGTTTGCGGGCCCAGCCTCTACGTGAAACGAAGTTGTCTTGCCCAAGGTGTCGTGGGACTCGGTAATAGAAATGTCATGGATTAGGTTATTGTCATTTTCGCTGCTCACGACGCATGATCCGGGACCGAAAAATAGTGCAAAAGAAGAAAAGTGTCCCGAAACTGATGAAAACGTTCAATTTTGTGCTTCGGAAACAAGCACAGTCGAGTAGGCTTGTTGCCCCCGTCGTAGAGCTCTTGGAGAGCTTTCCAACGGTATGTTGTGCGCCGCATAACTCCTTACGGATCAAAAGTTATGGGCACCGGAGCGACGAATACCTGGTCCTTTGCCCCAAGCCATCGATTTACGGGCCCAGCCTCTACGTGAAGCCAAGTTGCCTTGCCCAAGGTACCATGGGATTCGATAATAGAAATATGATGGATTAGGTTGTCGTCCTTTTCACGGCTAACAATGTACCATCCGGAACGGAAAAATAACTCTAAAAAAGAGAAGTGACCCAAAATTGATGGAAACGTTCGATTTTGGGCTGCAAAAACAAGCACAGCCGAGTAGGCTTGCTGCCCCCATGGTAATGCTGTGCGGCACATAACTCGTTACAGATCAAAAGTTATGGACACCGGAGTGACGGAGACCTCGTCCCGTGCCCCACGCCCTGGGTTTGCGGGCCCGGCCTCTACGTGAAGCGAAGTTGTCTTGCCCAAGGTGCCATGGGATTCGATAATAAAAATGTGATAGATTAGGTTGTCGTCCTTTTCGCGGCTCACGACGTACGATCCTCGACGAAAAAACAGCGCAAAAGAAGAAAAGTGTCCCGAAACTAAAGAAAATGTTCGATTTTGGGCTCCGACAACAGGCGCAACCTAGTAGCCTTGTTTCCCCCGTCGTAGAGCTCTCGGAGAGCTTTCCAACGGTATGCTGTGCGCTGCTTAACTCCTTACGAATCAAAAGTTATGGGAACCGAAGCGACGGATACCTGGTCCCAAGCCCCGCGCCCTCGGTTTGCGGGCCCAGCCTCTACGTGAAGCGAAGTTGTCTTGCACAAGTTGTCGTGGGATTCGGTAATAGAAATGTGATGGATTAGGTTGTCATCCTTTTCGCGACTCACGATGTACGATCCGAGCAGAAAAATAGCGCAAAAGAATAAAAATGTCCCAAAACTAATGAAAACAATCAATTTTGGTCTCTAAAAACAGGCGCAGCCGATCAGCCTTGCTGCCCTCGTCGTAGTGCTCTTGTAGAGGTTTCCAACGGTATGTTGTGCGCCATGTAACTCCATACAGATCAAAAGTTTTGGGCACTGGAGCGACGAAGACTTGGTCCTAAGTCCCACGCCCTCGGTTTGTGGGCCCAGCCTCTACGTGATGTGAAGTTGTCTTGCCCAAGGTGTCATGGGATTCAAAAATAGAAATGTGATGGAATAGGTTGTCGTCCTTTTTGCGGCTCACGACCTACGATTCGGGACGAAAAAACAGTGCAAAAGAAGAAAAGTATCCTGAAATTGATGATAACGTTCGATTTTAGGCTCCGAAAACAAGCGCAGTCGAGTAGGCTTGCTACCTCCATCGTAGAGGTCTCGGAGAGCTTTCCAATGGCATGTTGTGTGCCACATAACACCTTACGGATCAAAAGTTATGGGCACCGGAGCGACGGAGACCTCGTCCCAAGCCCCACACCCTCATTTTGCGGGCCCAGCCTCTACATGAAGCCAAGTTGTCTTGCCCGAGGTGTCATGTGATTCGGTAATAGAAATGTGATGGATGAGGTTGTCGTCCTTTTCGTAGCTCATGACGTACGATCCGGGACAGAAAAACAGCATAAAAGACGAAAAGTGTCCCAAAACTGATGAAAACATTCAATTTTGGGCTCCGAAAACAAGCACAACTGAGTAGGCTTGCTTCCCTTATCGTAGAACTCTCGGAGAGCTTTCCAACAGTATACTATGCGCTGCGTAACTCCTTACAGATCAAAAGTTTTAGGCACCGGAGCGACAGAGACTTGGTACCAAGACCCACGCCCTCGGTTTGCGGGCCCAGCCTCTACGTGATGCGAAGTTGTCTTGCCCAAGGTGTCGTGAGATTCGGTAATAAAAACGTTATGGATTAGGTTGTTGTCCTTTTCGTGCTTCACGACATACGATTCGGGATGGAAAAATAGCGAAAAAGAAGAAAAGTATCCTGAAACTGATGAAAACGTTCGATTTTAGGCTCCGAAAACAAGCGCAGCCGAGTAGGCTTGCTGCCTCCATCGTAGAGCTCTCGGAGAGCTTTCCAACGGTATGCAGTGCGCCACATAACTCCTTACGGATCAAAAGTTATGGGCACCGGAGCGACGGAGACCTGGTCCCAAGCCCCACGCCCTCATTTTTCGGGCCCAGCCTCTACGTGAAGCCAAGTTGTCTTGCGCAAGGTGTCATGGGATTCGGTAATAGAAATGTGATGGAAGAGGTTGTCGTCCTTTTCGCGGCACACGACATACGATCCGGGACAGAAAAATAGCGAAAAATATGAAAAGTGTCCCGAAACTGATGAAAATGTTCAATTTTTGGCTTTGAAAATAAGCGCAACCGAGTAGGCTTGCGTCCCCTATCGTAGAGCTCTCGGAGAGCTTTCCAACGGTATGCTGTGCGCCGCATAACTCCTTACGGATTAAAAGTTATGGGCACCGAAGCGACGGATACCTGGTCCCTAGCTCCATGCCCTCGGTTTGCAGGCCCAGCCTCTATATGAAGCCAAGTTTGCTTGCCCAAGGTACCGTGGGATTTGATAATAGAAATATGATGGATTAGGTTGTCGTCCTTTTCGTGGCTCACGACGTACGATCTGGGATTGAAAAATAGCGCAAAAGAAAAAAGTATCCCAAAACTGATGAAAATGTTCAATTTTGGGCTCCGAAAACAAGCGCAGCCGATTATGCTTGCTGCCCCTGTCGTAGAGCCCTCAGACTGCTTTCCAACGGTATGTTGTGCACCACATAACTCCTTACTGATCAAAAGTTATGGGCACCAGAGCGACGGATATCTGGTACCTAGCCCTACACTCTCGGTTTGTGGGCCCAGCCTCTACGTGAAATGAAGTTGTCTTGCCTAAGGTGCCATGGGATTCGGTAATAGAAATGTGATGGATTAGGTTGTCATCCTTTCTGCGGCTCATGACGTACGATCCGGGATCGAAAAACAGCGCAAAAGAAGAAAAGTGTCCCAAAATTGATGAAAACGTTCAATTTTGGTCTCTAAAAACAGGGGCAGCCGAGCAGCATTGATGCCCCTGTCATAGAGCTCTTGGAGAGCTTTCCAACGGTATGTTGTGCTCCGCGTAACTCCTTACAAATCAAAAGTTATGGGCACCGGAGCGACGGAGACTTGGTCCCAAGCCCCACGCCCTCAGTTTGCGGGCCCAGCCTCTAAGTGATGCGAAGTTGTCTTGCCTAAGGTGTCGTGGGATTCAGAATTAGAAATATGATGGAATAGGTTGTCGTCCTTTTCGCGGCTCATAACGTACGATTCGGGATGGATTAACAGTGCAAAAGAAGAAAAGTAACCTGAAATTGATGAAAACGTTCAATTTTAGGCTCCGAAAACAAGCGCAACCGAGTAGGCTTGCTGCCTCCAATGTAGAGCTCTCGGAGAGCTTTCCAATGGTATATTGTGCGCCACATAACTCCTTACAAATCAAAAGTTAAAGGCACCGGAGCGACGGAGACCTGGTCCCAAGCCCCACGCCCCCGTTTTGCGAGCCCAGCCTCTACGTGAAGCCAAGTTGTCTTGCCCAAGGTGTTGTGAGATTCGTTAATAGAAATGTGATGGATGAGATTGTCGTTCTTTTCGCGGCTCAAGACGTACGATCCGGGAAAGAAAAACAGTGCAAAAGACAAAAAGTGTCCCAAAACTGATGAAAACGTTCAATTTTGGGATCTGAAATCAAGCGCAACCGAGTAGGCTTGCTTCCCCTGTTGTAGAGCTCTCGGAGAATTTTCCAACGGTGTGCTGTGCGCCGCGTAACTTCTTACAAATCAAAAGTTATGGGCACCAGAGTGGCGGAGACTTGGTACTAAGCCCCACGTCCTCGGTTTGCGGGCCCAGCCTCTACGTGATTCAAAGTTGTCTTGCCCAAGGTGTCATGAGATTCAGTAATAGAAATGTGATGGATTAGGTTGTCGTCCTTTTCGAGGCTCACGACGTACGATTCGGGACGAAAAAACAGCGCAAAAGAAGAAAAGTATCCTGAAACTGATGAAAACATTCGATTTTAGGCACCGAAAACAAGCGCAGCCGAGTAGGCATGCTGCCTCCACCGTAGAGCTCTCGGAGAACTTTCCAACAGTATGTTATGCGCCACATAACTCCTTACGGATCAAAAGTTATAGGCACCGGAGCGATGGAGACCTGGTCCCAATCCCCACGCCCTCGTTTTGCGAGCCCAGCCTCTACGTGAAGCCAAGTTGTCTTGCCCAAGGTGTCATGGGATTCGGTAATAGAAATGTGATGGATGAGGTTGTCGTCCTTTTCGCGACTCACGACGTACGATCTGGGACAGAAAAATAGCACAAAAGACGAAAAGTGTCCCGAAACTGATGAAAATGTTCAATTTGGGCTCCGAAAATAAGAGCAGCCGAGTAGGCTTGCTTCCCCTATCGTAGAGCTCTCAGAGAGCTTTCCAACGGTATGTTGTGCGCTTCTAACTCCTTTCGAATCAAAAGTTATGAGCATCGAAGCGACGGATACCTAGTCCTAAGCCCCACGCCCTCGGTTTGCGGGCCCAGCCTCTACGTGAAGCGAAGTTGTCTTGCACAAGTTGTCGTGGGATTCGGTAATAGAAATGTGATAGATTAGGTTGTCGCCCTTTTCGCGAGTCACGATGTACGATCCGGGACGGAAAAACAGCGTAAAAGAAGAAAAGTGTCCCAAAACTGATGAAAACATTCAATTTTGGTCTTTAAAAATAGGCGCAGCTTAGTAGCCTTGCTGCCCCCGTCGTAGTGCTCTTGTAGAGGTTTCCAACGGTATGTTGTGCGCCACGTAACTCCATACAGATCAAAAGTTTTGGGCACCGGAGCGACGAAGACTTGGTCCTAAGTCCTACGCCCTCGGTTTGTGGGCCCAGCCTCTACGTGAAGCGAAGTTGTCTTGCCCAAGGTGTCGTGGGATTCAAAAATAGAAATGTGATGGAATAGGTTGTCGTCCTTTACGCGGCTCAAGACCTACGATTCGGGACGGAAAAACAGCGCAAAAGAAGAAAAGTATCCTGAAATTGATGATAACGTTCGAGTTTAGGCTCCGAAAACAAGCGCAGCTGAGTAGGCTTGCTGCCTCCATCGTAGAGCTCTCAGAGATCTTTCCAATGGTATGTTGTGCGACACATAACACCTTACGGATCAAAAGTTATGGGCACCGGAGCGACGGAGACTTGGTCCCAAGCCCCACGCCCTCGTTTTGCGGGCCCAGCCTCTACATGAAGCCAAGTTGTCTAGCCCAATGTGTTGTGTGATTCGGTAATAGAAATGTGATAGATGAGATTGTCGTCCTTTTCGCGGCTCATGACGTACGATTCGGGACAGAAAAAAAGCACAAAGGACGAAAAGTGTCCCGAAACTGATAAAAACGTTCAATTTTGGGCTCCGAAAACAAGCACAGCCGAGTAGGCTTGCTTCCCCTATCGTAGAACTCTCGTAGAGCTTTCCAACGGTATGTTGTGCGCCGCGTAACTCCTTACAGATCAAAAACTATGGGCACCGGAATGACGGAGACTTGGTACCAAGCCCCACGCCCTCGGTTTGCCGGCCCAGCCTCTACATGATGCGAAGTTGTCTTGCCCAAGGTGTCGTGATATTCGGTAATAGAAACGTCATGGATTAGGCTGTCGTCCTTTTCGTGCTTCATGACGTATGATTCGGGATGAAAAAATAGCGAAAAAGAAGAAAAGTATCCTGAAAGCGATGAAAACGTTCGATTTTAGGCTCTGAAAACAAGCGCAGCCGAGTAGGCTTGCTGCCTTCATCGTAGAGCTCTCGGAGAGCTTTCCAACGGTATGCTGTGCGCCACATAACTCCTTACGGATCAAAAGTTATGGGCACCGGAGCGACGGAGACCTGGTCCTAAGCCCCACGCCCACATTTTGCGGGCCCAACCTCTGTGTGAAGCCAAGTTGTCTTGCCCAAGGTGTCATGGGATTCGGTAATAGAATTGTGATGGAAGAGGTTGTCGTCCTTTTCGCGGCTCACGACGTACGATCCGGGACAGAAAAATAGCAGAAAAGACGAAAAGTGTCCCGAAACTGATGAAAATGTTCAATTTTTGGCTTTGAAAATAAGCGCAGCCGAGTAGGCTTGCTTCCCCTGTCCTAGAGCTCTCGGAGAGCTTTCCAACGGTATGTTGTGCGCCGCATAACTCCTTACGGATCAAAAGTTATGGGCACCGAAGCGACGGATACCTGGTCCCTAGCCCCACGCCCTCGGTTTGCGGGCCCAGCCTCTATGTGAAGCCAAGTTTGCTTGCCAAAGGTACCGTTGGATTTGATAATAGAAATATGATGGATTAGGTTGTCGTCCTTTTCGTGGCTCACGATGTACAATATGGGATTGAAAAATAGCGCAAAAGAAAAAAGTATCCCAAAACTGTTGAAAATGTTCAATTTTGGGCTCCGAAAACAAGCGCAGCCGATTATACTTGCTGCCCCTGTCGTAAAGCCCTCGGACTGCTTTCCAACGGTATGTTGTGCACCACATAACTCCTTACTGATCAAAAGTTATGGGCACCAAAGCAACGGATATCTGGTCCCTAGCCCTATACTCTCGGTTTGTGGGCCCAGCCTCTACATGAAACGAAGTTGTTTTGCCTAAGGTGCTATGGGATTTGGTAATAGAAATGTGATGGATTAGGTTGTCGTCCTTTCTGCGGCTCACGACGTACGATCCGGGACCGAAAAACAGCGCAAAAGAAGAAAAGTGTCCCAAAATTGATGAAAACGTTCAATTTTGGTCTCTAAAAATAGGCGTAGCTGAGCAGCCTTGCGGCCCCGGTCATAGAGCTCTTGGAGAGCTTTCCAACGGTATGTTGTGCTCCGCGTAACTCCTTACAAATCAAAAGTTATGGGCACCAGAGCGACGGAGAATTGGTCCCAAGCCCTACGCCCTCGGTTTGCGGGCCCAGCCTCTAAGTGATGCGAAGTTGTCTTGCCCAAGGTGTCGTGGGATTCAGAATTAGAAATATGATGGAATAGGTTGTAGTCCTTTTCGCGGCTCATGATGTACGATTCGGGACAGATTAACAGCGCAAAAGAAGAAAAGTATCCTGAAACTGATGAAAACGTTCAATTTTAGGCTCCGAAAATAAGCACAACCGAATAGGCTTGCTGCCTCCATCGTAGAGCTCTCGGAGAGCTTTCCAATGGTATATTGTGCGCCACATAACTCCTTACAGATCAAAAGTTATGGGCACCGGAGCGACGGAGACCTGGTCTCACGCCCCACGCCCCCGTTTTGCGAGCCCAACCTCTACGTGAAGCCAAGTTGTCTTGCCCAAGGTGTTGTGTGATTCGTTAATAGAAATGTGATGGATGAGGTTGTCGTTCTTTTCGCGGCTCAAGACGTACGATCCGGGAAAGAAAAACAGTGCAAAAGACGAAAAGTGTCCCAAAATTGATGAAAACGTTCAATTTTGGGATCTGAAATCAAGCGCAACCGAGTAGGCTTGCTTCCCCTGTTGTAGAGCTCTCGAAGAGCTTTCCAACGGTGTGCTGTGCACCACGTAACTTCTTACAAATAAAAAGTTATGGGCACCGAAGTGGCGGAGACTTGGTACTAAGCCCCACATCCTCGGTTTGTGGGCCCAGCCTCTACGTGATTCAAAGTTGTCTTGCCCAAGGTGTCGTGAGATTCGGTAATAGAAATGTGATGGATTAGGTTGTCGTCCTTTTCGCGGCTCACGACGTACGATTCGGGACGAAAAAACAGCGCAAAAGAAGAAAAGTATCCTGAAACTGATGAAAACATTCGATATTAGGCACCGAAAACAAGCGCAGCCGAGTAGGCTTGCTGCCTCCATCGTAGAGCTCTCGGAGAACTTTCCAACAGTATGTTGTGCGCCAAATAACTCCATACGGATCAAAAGTTATGGGCACCGGAGCGACGGAGACCTGGTCCCAATCCCCATGCCCTCGTTTTACGGGCCCAGCCTCTATGTGAAGCCAAGTTGTCTTGCCCAAGGTGTCGTGGGATTCGGTAATAGAAATGTGATGGATGAGGTTGTCATCCTTTTCGCGGCTCATGACGTACGATCCGGGACAGAAAAATAGCACAAAAGACGAAAAGTGTCCCGAAACTGATGAAAATGTTCAATTTTGGGCTCCGAAAATAAGCGCAGCCGATTAGGCTTGTTTCCCCCGTCGTAGAGCTCTCGGAGGGCTTTCCAACGGAATGCTGTACGCCGCATAACTCCTTACGGATCAAAAGTTATGGGCACCGAAGCAACGGGTACCTGGTCCCTAGCCCCACGTCCTCGGTTTGCGGGCCCAGCCTCTACGTGAAGCCAAGTTTGCTTGCCCAAGGTACCGTGGGATTTGATAATAGAAATATGATGGATTAGGTTGTCGTCCTTTTTGTGGCTCACGACGTACAATTTGGGATTGAAAAATAGCGCAAAAGAAAAAAGTATCCCGAAACTGATGAAAATGTTCAATTTTGGGCTCCGAAATCAAGCGCAGCTGATTATGCTTGCTGCCTCTGTCGTAGAGCCCTCAGACTGCTTTCCAACAGTATGTTGTGCACCGCATAACTCCTTACTAATCAAAAGTTATGGGCACCAGAGCGACGGATACCTGGTTCTTAGCCCTACACTCTCGGTTTGTGGGCCCAGCCTCTACGTGAAACGAAGTTGTCTTGCCCAAGGTGCCATGGGATTCGGTAATAAAAATGTGATAGATTAGGTTGTCGTCCTTTCCGCGGCTCACGACGTATGATCCTGGACTGAAAAACATCGTAAAAGAAGAAAAGTGTCCCAAAACTGATGAAAACGTTCAATTTTGGTCTCTTAAAACAGGCACAGCAAAGCAGCCTTGCTGCCCCCGTCGTAGAGCTCTTGGAGAGCTTTCCAACGGTATGTTGTGCCCCGCGTAACTCCTTACAAATCAAAAGTTATGGGCACCGGAGCGACGGAGACTTGGTCCCAAGCCCCACGCCCTCGGTTTGCGGGCCCAGCCTCTACGTGATGCGAAGTTGTCTTGCCTAAGGTGTCGTGGGATTCAGAATTAGAAATGTGATGGAATAGGTTGTCGTCCTTTTCGTGGCTCATGATGTACGATTCGGGACGGAAAAACAGCGCAAAAGAAGAAAAGTATCTTGAAACTGATCAAAACGTTCAATTTTAGGCTCCGAAAACAAGCGCAACCGAGTAGGCTTAATGCCTCCATCGTAGAGCTCTCGGAGAGCTTTCCAATGGTATGTTGTGTGCCACAAAACTCCTTACAGATCAAAAGTTATGGGCACCGGAGCGACGGAGACCTGGGCCCAAGCCCCACACCCCCGTTTGCGAGCCCAGCTTCAACGTGAATCCAAGTTGTCTTGCCCAAGGTATTGTGGGATTCGTTCATAGAAATGTGATAGATGAGGTTATCTCCCTTTTCGCGGCTCACGACGTACGATCCGGGAAAGAAAAACAACACAAAAGACGAAAAGTGTCCCGAAACTGATGAAAACGTTCAATTTTGAGATCCGAAAACAAGCGTAACCGAGTAGGCTTGCTTCCCCTGTCGTAGAGCTCTCGGAGAGCTTTCCAACGGCGTGCTGTGCTCCGCTTAACTTCTTACAAATCAAAAGTTATGGGCACCGGAGTGGCGGAGACTTGGTACCAAGCCCCACGCCCTCGGTTTGCGGGCCCAGCCTCTGTGTGATGCAAAGTTGTCTTGCCCAAGGTTTCGTGAGATTCGGTAATAGAAATGTGATAGATTATGTTGTCGTCCTTTTCGCGGCTCACGACATACAATTCGGGACGGAAAAATAGCGCAAAAGAAGAAAAGTACCCTGAAACTGATGAAAACATTCGATTTTAGGCACTGAAAACAAGCACAGCCGAGTAGGCTTGTTACCCCCAATGTAAAGCTCTCAGAGAGCTTTCCAACGGTATGTTGTGCACCATATAACTCCTTATGGATCAAAAGTTATGGGCACCGGAGCGATATAGACCTGGTCCCAAGCTCCATGCCCTCAGTTTGTGAGCCCAAACTCTACGTGAAGCCAAGTTGTCTTGCCCAAGGTGTCCTGGGATTCGGTAATAGAAATGTGATGGATGAGGTTGTCGTCCTTTTCGTGGCTCACGATGTTCGATCCGGGACGGAAAAAAGCGCAAAAGAAGAAAAATGTCCCAAAACTGATGAAAACGTTCAATTTTGGGCGCCCAAAACAAGCTCAGTTGAGTAGGCTTGATTCCCCTGTCGTAGAGCTCTCGGAGAGCTTTCCAACGGTATGCTGTGCGCCGCATAACTCCTTACGAATCAAAAGTTATGGACACCAGAACGACGGATACCTGGTCCTTAACCATACACCCACGGTTTTCGGGCCCAGCCTCTACGTGAAACGAAGTTGTCTTGCCCAAGGTATCGTGGGATTCGGTAATAGAAATGTAATGGATTAGGTTGTCGTCCTTTTCCCGGCTCACGACGCACGATCCAAGATAGAAAAACTTCGCAAATGAAGAAAAGTGTCCTGAAACTGATGAAAATGTTTGATTTTGGGCTCCGAAAACAAGTGCAGCCAAGTAGTCTTGCTGCCCCCGTCGTAGAGCTCTCGGAGAACTTTCCAACGGTATGCTGTTCGCTGCATAGCTCCTTACGGATCAAAAGTTATGGGCTCCAAAGTGACGGAGACCTGGTCCCAAGCTCCACGCCCTTGGTTTGCGGGCCCAGCCTCTACGTGAAGCCAAGTTTCCTTGCCCAAGGTACCGTGGGATTCAATAATAAAAATGTGATGGATTAGGTTGTCGTCCTTTTCGCGGCTCACGACGTACGATCTGGGACGAAAAAATAACGGAAAAAAAGAAAAGTATCCCAAAACTGATGGAAACGTTCGATTTTGGGCTCCGAAAACAAGCGCAGCCGAGTAGGCTTGTTGCCCCCATCGTAGAGCTCTCGGAGAGCTTTTCAACAGTATGCTGTGCGCCGTATAACTCCTTACGAATCAAAAGTTTTGGGCACCAGAGCGACGGATACCTGGTCCCCAACACTACACCATCAGTTTGCGGGCCCAACCTCTATGTGAAACAAAGTTGTCTTACCCAAGGTGTCATGGGACTCGGTAATAGAAATGTGATGGATTAGGTTGTTGTCCTTTTTGCGGCTCATGACACACGATCCGGGACCAAAAAATAGCGCAAAAGAAGAAAAGTGTCTCGAAACTGATGAAAATGTTCGATTTTGTACTCGGGAAACAAGCACAGTCGAGTAGGCTTGTTGCCTCCATCGTAGAGCTCTCGGAGAGCTTTCCAACGGTATGCTGTGCACTGCATAACTCCTTACGGATCAAAAGTTATGGGCACCGGAGCGACGGATACCTGGTCCCTTGCCCCACGCCATCAGTTTACGGGCCCAGCCTCTACGTGAAGCCAAGTTGCCTTGCCCAAGGTACCATGGGATTCGGTAATAGAAATGTGATGGATTAGGTTGTCGTCCTTTTCATGTCTCACGACGTACGATCCGAGACGGAAAAATAACGCAAAAAAAGAGAAGTGTCCCAAAACTGATGGAAACATTTGATTTTGGGCTCCAAAAACAAGCGCAGCTAAGTAGGCGTCCTGCCCCCATAGTAGAGCTCTCAGAGAGCTTTCCAACGGTATACTGTGCGCCGCATAACTCCTTACGGATCAAAAGTTATGGGCATTGGAGCGACGGAGACCTGGTCCCAAGCCCTACGCCCTCGGTTTACGGGCCCAGCCTCTACGTGAAGCGAAGTTGTCTTGCCCAAGGTGCCTTGGGATTTGATAATAAAAATGTGATATATTAGGTTGTCGTCTTTTTCGCGGCTCACGACGTACGATCCTCGACGAAAAAACAGCGCAAAATAAGAAAAGTGTCCCGAAACTGAAGAAAACGTTCGATTTTGGGCTCTGACAACAAGCGCAGCCAAGTATCCTTGCTTCCCCTGTCGTAGAGCTCTCGGAGAGGTTTCCAACGGTATGCTGTGCGCCGTTTAACTCCTTACGAATCAAATGTTATGGGCACTGGAGCGACGGATACCTGGTCCCAAGCCCCATGCCTTCGGTTTGCGGGCCTAGCCTCTACATGAAGCGAACTTGTCTTGCACAAGTTGTCGTGGGATTCGATAATAGAAATGTGATGGATTAGGTTGTTGTCCTTTTCGCGACTTACGACGTACGATCCGGGACGAAAAAATAGCGCAAAAAAAGAAATGTGTCCCAAAACTGATGAAAATGTTCAATTTTGGTCCCTAAAAACAGGCGCAGCCGAGCAGCCTTGCTGCCACCGTCATAGTGCTCTTGCAGAGCTTTTCCAACGGTATGTTGTGCGCCGCGTAACTCCATGCAGATCAAAAGTTTTGGGCACCGGAGCGACGGAGACTTGGTCCTAAGTCCCACGCCCTCGGTTTGTGGGCCCAACCTCTACGTGATGCGAAGTTGTCTTGCCCAAGGTGTCATGGGATTCGGAAATAGAAATGTGATGGAATAGGTTGTCGTCCTTTTCGCGGCTCACGACGTACGATTCAGGACGGAAAAATAGCGCAAAAGAAGAAAAGTATCCTGAAACTGATGATAACGTTCGATTTTAGGCTCCAAAAACAAGCGCAGCCGAGTAGGCTTGCTGCCTCCATCGTAGAGCAAAAAAATAGCGCAAAAAAAGAAAAGTGTCCCAAAACTGATGAAAATGTTCAATTTTGGTCCCTAAAAACAGGCGCAGCCGAGCAGCCTTGCTGCCACCGTCGTAGTGCTCTTGCGGAGCTTTCCAATGGTATGTTGTGCACCACATAACTCCTTATGGATCAAAAGTTATGGGCACCGGAGCGATGGAGACCTGGTCCCAAGCCCCAGGCCCTCGTTTTGTAGGCCCAGCCTCTACATGAAGCGAAGTTGTCTTGCCCATGGTGTTGTGGGATTCGGTAATAGAAATGTGATGGATGAGGTTGTCGTCCTTTTCGCGGCTCATGACGTACGATCCGGGACAGAAAAATAGAGCAAAAGACGAAAAGTGTCCCGAAACTGATGAAAATGGTCAATTTTGGGCTTCGAAAACAAGTGCAGCCGAGTAGGCTTGCTTTCCCAGTCGTAAAGCTCTCGGAGATCTTTCCAACGATATACTGTGCGCCGCGTAACTCCTTACAGATCAAAAGTTATGGGCACCGGAGCGACGGAGACTTGGTACCAAGCCCCACGACCTTGGTTTGCGGGCCCAGCCTCTACGTGATGCGAAGTTGTCTTGCCCAAGGTGTCGTGAGATTCGGTAATAGAAATGTCATGGATTAGGTTGTCGTCCTTTTCGTGGCACACGACGTACGATTCGGGACGGAAAGACAGCGCAAAAGAAGAAAAGTATCCTGAAACTGATGAAAACATTTGATTTTAGGCTCTGAAAACAAGCGCAACTGAGTAGGCTTGCTTCCTCCATTGTAGAGCTCTTGGAGAGCTTTCCAACGGTATGTTGTGCGCCATATAACTCCTTACGGATCAAAAGTTATGGGCACCGGAGTGACAGAGACCTGGTCCCAAGCCCCACGCCCTCATTTTGCGGGCCTAGCCTCTACGTGAAGCCAAGTTGTCTTGCCCAAGGTGTCGTGGGATTCGGTAATAGAAATGTGATGGATGAGGTTGTCGTCCTTTTCGCGGCTCACGACGTACGATCCGGGACAGAAAAACAGCAAAAAAAATGAAAAGTGTCCCGAAACTGATGAAAACGTTCAATTTTGGGTTCTGAAAACAAGCGCAGCCGAGTAGGCTTGCTTCCTCTATTGTAGAGCTCTCGAAGAGCTTTCCAACGGTATGTTGTGCGCCGCATAACTCCTTACAAATCAAAAGTTATGGGCACCGGAGCAACGGAGACCTGGTACCAAGCCCCACGCCCTCGGTTTGCGGGCCTAGCCTCTACGTGATGCGAAGTTGTCTTGCCCAAGGTGTCGTGAGATTCGGTAATAGAAATGTGATGGATTAGGTTGTCGTCCTTTTCGCGGCTCACGACGTACGATTCGCGGGACGAAAAAACAGCGCAAAAGAAGAAAAGTATCTTGAAACTGATGAAAACATTCGATTTTAGGCACCGAAAACATGCGCAGCCGAGTAGGCTTGCTGCCTCCATCGTAGAACTCTCGGAGAACTTTCCAACTGTATGTTGTGCGCCACATAACTCCTTACAGATCAAAAGTTATGGGCACCGGAGCGACGGAGACCTGGTCCCAAGCCCCACTCCCTCGTTTTGCGGGCCCAGCCTCTACGTGCAGCCAAGTTGTCTTGCCCAAGGTGTTGTGGGATTCTGTAATAGAAATGAGATGGATGAGGTTGTCATCCTTTTCGAGGCTCACGATGTACGATCCGGGACAGAAAAACAGCACAAAAGTCAAAAAGTATCCTGAAACTGATGAAAACGTTCAATTTTGGGCCCCAAAAACAAGCACAGCCAAGTAGGCCTGCTTCCCTTGTCGTAGAGCTCTAAGAGAGCTTTCCAACGGTCTGCTTTGCGCCACATAACTCCTTACAAATCAAAAGTTTTGGGCACCGAAGCGACGGATACCTGGTTTCTAGCCCCACGCCCTCGATTTGCGGGCCCAACCTCTACGTCAAGCGAAGTTGTCTTGCCCAAGGTTTCATGGGATTGGGTAACAGAAATGTGATGGATTAGGTTGTCGTCCTTTTCGCGCCTCACGACGTACGATCCGGGACAGAAAAACAGCGCAAAAGAATAAAAGTGTCCCGAAACAGATGAAAATGTTCAATTTTGGGCTCTGAAAACAAGCACAGCCTTGTAGCCTTGCTACCCCCATCGTAAAGCTCACGGAGAGCTTTCCAACAGTATGTTGTGCGCCGCATAACTCCTTACGGATCAAAAGTTATGGGCATCGGAGCGACGGATACTTGGTCCCTCGCCCCACGCCCTCCGTTTGCGAGCCCAGCCTCTACGTGAAGCGAAGTTGTCTTGCCCAAGGTGCCATGGGATTCGATAATAAAAATGTGATGGATTAGATTGTCGTCCTTTTCGCGACTCACAACATTCGATCTGGGACGAAAAAATAGCGCATTGGAAGAAAAGTATCCTAAAACTGATATAAACGTTCAATTTTGGGATCCAAAAATAGGCACAGCCAAGCTGGCTTTGCTGCCCCCGTTGTAGAGCTCTTGGAGAGCTTTCCAATGGTATGTTGTGTGCCGCATAACTCCTTACGGATCAAAAGTTATGGGTACTCGAACGACGGATACCTGGTCCCAAACCCTACGCCCTCGTTTTGCGCGTCTAGCCTCTACGTTAAGCGAATTTGTCTTGCCCAAGGTGTCGTGGGATTCGGTAATAGAAATGTAATGGATTAGGTTGTCGTCCTTTTCGCGGCTCGCGACGCACGATCCAAGACAGAAAAACTGCACAAATGAAGAAAAGTGTCCTGAAACTGATGAAAACGTTCAATTTTGGGCTCCGAAAACAAGCACAACCAAGTAGGCTTGCTGCCTCCGTCGTAGAGCTCTCGGAGAGCTTTCCAACGGTATGCTATGCGCCACATAACTCTTTACGAATCAAAAGTTATGGACACCGGAGCGACGGATACCTAGTCCCTAACCCCACACCCACGGTTTTCGGGCCCAGCCTCTACATGAAGCAAATTTGTCTTGCCCAAGGTGTCGTGGGATTCGGTAATAGAAATGTAATGGATTAGGTTGTCGTCTTTTTCCCGGCTCACGACGCACGATCCAAGATGGAAAAACTACGCAAATGAAGAAAATTGTCCTAAAACTAATGAAAACGTTTGATTTTGGGCTCTGAAAACAAGCAAAGCAGAGTAGTCTTGCTGCCCCCGTCGTAGAGCTCTCGGAGAGCTTTCCAATGGTATGCTGTGCGCCGCATAACTCCTTACGGATCAAAAGTTATGGGCACCGGAGCGACGGAGACCTGGTCCCCAGCCCCACGCCCTCGGTTTGCAGGCCCAGCCTCTACGTGAAGCAAAGTTGTCTTGCCCAAGGTGTCATGAGATTCGATAATAGAAATGTGATGGATTAGGTTGTCGTCCTTTTCGCGGCTCATGACGTACAATCCGAGACGGAAAAATAGCGCAAAAGAAGAAAAGTATCCCAAAACTGATGAAAATGTTCAATTTTTGGCTCCGAAAATTAGCGCAGTCGATTAGGCTTGCTACCCCTGCCGTAGAGCTCTCGGACAGCTTTCCAAAGGTATGCTGTGCGCCGCATAACTCCTGACTCATCAAAAGTTATGGGCCCCGAAGCGACGGATACCTATTCCCTAGCCCCACGCCCTCGGTTTGTGGGCCCAGCCTCTACATGAAATGAAGTTGTCTTTCCCAAGGTGCCATGGGATTCGGTAATAAAAATGTGATGGATTAGGTTGTTGTCCTTTCCGCGACTCACGACGTACGATCTGGGACGAAAAGACCGCGCAAAAGAAGAAAAGTATCCTAAAACTAATGAAAATGTTCAATTTTGGGCTCTAAAAATAGGAGCAGTAGTGCAACCTAGCTGTCCCCATCGTAGAGCTCTCAGAGAGCTTTCCAACGGTATGCTGTGCGCCGCGTAACTCAATACAGATCAAAAGTTATGGGCACCGGAGCGACGGAGACTTGGTCCCAAGCCCAACGTCTTCAGTTTGCGGGCCCAGCTTCTACGTGAAGCGAAGTTGTCTTGCCCAAGGTGTCGTGGGATTCGGTAATAGAAATGTGATGGATTAGGTTGTCGTCCTTTTCACGGCTCACGACGTACGATTCGGGACGGAAAAATAGTGCAAAAGAATAAAAGTATCCTGGAACTGATGAAAATGTTCTATTTTTGGCCCCGAAAACAAGCACAGCCGAGTAGGCTTGCTACCCCCATCGTAGAGCTCTCAGAGAGCTTTCCAACGGTATGCTGTGCGCCACATAACTCCTTATGGATCAAAAGTTATGGGCACCGGAGCGACAAAGACCTGGTCCCAAGCTCCACGCCCTCGGTTTGCGAGCCCAGACTCTACGTCAAACCAAGTTGTCTTGCCCAAGGTTGTAAGGCCCGACCCCGCATAACGTGTGTTACCTCGTTTTACGTGTCCTGTCTTGATTTTTGTGCATGCTTCGTCATTCGTGCCTAGAATTATGTGCCCTAATCCTCAACTTACGTGCCCTAACTTCGAATTGCGTGCGTTACCTCGTTTCGTGTGTCCTATCCTTGAATTGCGTGTCTTAACCTAGGTTTAAGAGTTGTACCTCGATTTACGTGCATTTACTTAGAAAACGTGCATTCATCTCGTAGTTCGTGTCTACCTAATGATTCGTGCCCCGTATTGATTTCGGTGTGTGTCTTGTAGTACGTATCCTAAACCTCGAACTGTGTGCCTACACACTAATCAAGAAAGAATCCTACACAATCCACTAACCAATATTATATTCCTAATTCAAATTATCTATAAACTCCACTAATAATAAAATAATACTAAACTATTCCTACATTTCCCACTATCTATTATTCTATTCATAATTCAACTCATCAACAAACATTCCTATATTTTATTCTACCTAGATTCCCTAAATTCCCAACATTCCTATGACAATTCTATGACACAAATGCATAAAAATTAACCCAAAACCCTACCCAATGCACCCAAAATCTTGACGCATGCATATGCCCATGCTAGGATGATTCAAATTGTGCTTCTTGGAGACACAAATCTGATTTTTGCATGCCCAAGGCCAACATTTGCATCAACAATTGCAAAAGCTTCTATTTTCTCTCATTTCTCTCACTCTCCTCACATTTCTCTCTCTCTCCCTCTCATTCTTCTCTCTCAATCTCGGTTTTGGCTGAGTTCATACACCCCATAGATCATCTTCATCATTCCATGGTTCATCAAGGCAAGCTAGAAGCTAAGAAACTCGATTAAACAAGCTAGGATGCAAGAAACACACATGCAAGCTCCTTGAACTTCCATTTCGGTTTAGGTGAGTTTCCTAGCTTCCATTTCTTTTCTTCTTGTTCTAACCTCATACACCTACTAAGAACTTTGTCACTAAGCTAGGAAAATTGAGAAAAAACGGGTGGAGTCTTGGCTAAGCAAGGAAAAGAACAAATCTTGTGCTTCATCAAAGTCTTGTGCATCTTCTTGTTGTTTTGCTAAAGTGAGGGCTAAAACCTTTTGAAAATCCTTCAAAAATCCACATGCATGCTCTTAAATGTATGTCTTTGCTTCTGTAGTTGAGTTATATGTGTGTTCATAAGCTTTTACAACCATGCATGGCAAGATTTTGGCTTGAAGATGATGATAGATGAAATCGGGTTTGGTGACAGCTCTCTGTCTTGTTGTTGCGAGGTGAGTTTGGCTAGTCAAATGATGTTGAAAATGCATGAAAATTGGTAGGTAACTATTTTTTCCAGTTTTGAACATTTTTCACAGAAATAGGCCAAAGATAATTTTGAATCTAAGGTCCTCAAAATGGCAAATCATTAAAATGTGTCCAAATCTGGAAGTCTGGAAAAATGAAGCAGGTTTTGGCAGATGCACTGACCTTGTGGAACGAACCAGTTTTGACTTAGGAAATGATGTCCAAAATTCATGAAATTTGGTCTGCTGCTAGATTTTTCAGTTCTGGACATTTTTTTCAGAAATGGACTAAGGCTAAATCTGACCCTAAGGACCTCAAAAACGACAATTATCGAAATGTGTGCAAATCTGGACAGTTTTGTGCAATCCCACTGTTTTGGCTATAACTATTGATCTCGAACTTCAAATGATGCAAGGTTTGTTTTTGATTTTATTTCACTTATTAAGCTTTAATTTTATATCTTAGTCACTGGAATTGGAGATTGTTTGCTTGTCTTAATGATTGTGAGAAAACAGCCTATTGCAGTGAGGGTTTCATTTAGTTATATGCTTAGAAAATTTATTGTAACTTCTCTTGTTGTATTAATTGCTTGGGATTGTGGCATTGAGATGTTGTGTGGACTGTTTTGAGTACTTGGGGATGTTGAATTAATTGATGCATGGCTTGAGATTGATTTTGAGTTGACTTGGGGCTTAATTGCACGGGTAAGCACGAAATGGAAACCCTAGTGACTAGGCAAACTTGCTAAGTGTTGATCCTTTGGATATTGTGTGTAATTATATGTTTAGTAGGCTGCCTGTAGTTGCCCCTTTAGCCTAAAGGTGATTTTGATCATTGCATGTTGACAAATAGGCCTTTCTTGCATCCGAGCCCACGTAGATGTTGTTGCATGTTAAATAATCTTATTATTTGATTACGTGGACTTTGAATTGAGTTATATGACTTGATTTACGTGCGTTACATGGCTGCCCGTTTAATGTTCATATAACTCCATATGCTTTTCAAGTGAAATTACTTGTCTATTCGTGACTTGCTTGTTTACTTGTCAATGTGCAATCTTATGACTGTCCGGAGGCAACCTACTTTGTTGTCCTCCTAATGTGATATATTAAATGTCATAAATGTGCATTGCATACAAGGTTGCAACCTTTCATTCTGGCGTGGTAGCGTTCATGCACACCGGGCGGTATCAGGCTTGCCGGTGCAACCGTGACTACCATTATCCAATTCCCTCTCTCGCTTGGGGGCTAGACTTCCTCGGAGAGTTGGGTCGTAGGATTTTGGGGTACATCCGGAGTACACCCACTTGGCGTGTTAAAGGGATGATTTGAAGTCAGCCGAAACAACTGAGAGCAAAAGCTCACCGTATCCTTTTTACAATGTTTATAAGTACTCTCGCTTGAACCGGAAAATGAGTTTGAAAACTTATTTCTCATTCCCCCTCGCTGAGTTCATAAGGACTCACCCTCTTTTTTGTCACAGGTGCAGCAGATTTGGAACAAGTACCCGAAGTAAATGTGCTTGTTGATGATTCCTTGGAGTGACTACGTGCTTTTGTGCTTTGCCTGAAAGTGGTTGCTATATGGATATTGTGTTAATTCAAACTATTCATTTTATTGATGTAAATGACCCCGTTGTAATTTGGGTCTAATTTTGGCTTGTACTGATTATAGCCGGACGAACTCTTCATTTGGTTGTTTACTTTCGTCATTTAATTAGTAGTTATCGTAGGCGTTTGAACCGCTAGGTGAAGAAGTAAATAATGTAACTCTACTTAATCTCACCTTGTGATCATGCACAAGCTAAAGGATAATAGGTACTTGCATAATAGGAAATTGACAAATAAACAGGACATAGTTATCATGTTACGCTTATTAATCAAACGAGACTTTCAAGATAAACTAGTAGGCAAATCGGTTGGTGACAAAATAGGAGTCCTTAATGGAATTGGATTAATGATTGGAATAATTGATGGGTTTAGAAATTAGGTCAACTAAGGAGCCAATTACAACCATTATGCTGCTAGTTTTCTGAAAAATTTGGAGTTCTAGGCTAACGTTAAGCGTTAAACCTTAATAAACGATTAAGTACGTGAAATGATATGAACGTTTAGATCACACCCTAGTCTAACCTCTATAGGTCGGGTTGGGGCGTGACACCTTATATTAGAATGGTATCAGAGCTTAGTTTACTAACTAGGCATTAGTCGGGTTCAACTCTCGGACCATGGGTAGAAGCCCTAAAGTAATTATGATGTCTTGTTTATATTTGTTAATATGTGCTAATGTGCTTTAATTGCTTTAAGTATCGAGTATTATGTGCCTTTGTGGACCATATGTACTCTGTATCATGCATACTGACACGTTCTCAATGATGCATGCATGCTTTTATACTCATTCCTTGATACATCTGCATGTTATATAACCGTGAATGACTGTTTATACACATAGATAGTTAGGATTAGGACTTTCAGGGAAGTGAATTTGTACAGGACGAATGAAAGGGCTCGGTTAGAGATTTCTTGCATCTTCACAGGAACTCGATGGATCGTATGTATTATTGGATATGCATATATAAAATGCGTAGCACAAGTATAAATGTTGAGGTAAAGTTATCCCCTTATCTTTGGAATACTCATACCTATGATTAAGTTATCAATTTTATGGCTATGAAGTTTTGATTCCGTTAAACCGTTCTTCTCATTGTGGTTCAAGTATAAAGGTTAAAGACATGCTACTTCCTTAGATATAAGGGTATACTATTAAATATGTAGAATAGTATATATTCTCATGTGCTGATAATGGAAGTTGACTTGGAGGTTTCTTTGAATCCACTTCTCACATCTTAAAATTGGCTTGATAGACTATCTAAGAAGTTAGCAATATACTGGTACGATTAAATCCTTACTTGATTGGAATTAAGCATTGATGAATCTGATATGGTGTATACTAGTGAATTTCAAGTTCACTAAGTGTTGAGATCATGACCTAGAAATTAAGAGGTGAATTCGTGGAAGTTGACAATAGTTTACTTTTAGGGGTTAGATTATTAAGTCATGGATAGCGTATTTAAGTGAGTTAACAATGGATAACCTCAAGACATGTAGGCAGCTATGGAGACTGAGTTTAACAAGGTTGATGATTCTTTAGTATAACAAGATATAAGGATGCTGGAATCGAGGAATTCATGTAACTAGAACTCGTGTTCGGAAGACTACACCTAAATGTTAGGTCGAATAGAAGTGCAAGGTATTGAATTATGCATTCGATGACTAACGTTGCTAAAGGTCCTAAGTTGGATATCGGTGATATTTAGAATCATGGTATTAATTGGGTGCCCCTCGGATTTAGTTGTAATTATGCAAAGTAAGTCATTCTATACATGTTATTTGGATACCCTAAAGGATATTAGGAAGGATATATCCCTAAGTATTACCGATGGACCTAATATATAAACCATGGAAATGAGATTAAAGCATTCGGTTACAAACTGGAGTCGTTAGGGTATGATTAGTAATCCTAAATAGCCAATAGTGAGTATGCATGATGATTCATGGTGAACCCTAGGACCTAAGTGTGATACCCCGAACCTGACATATATTTAATAGCATTTAAAGTTCATTTAAATTGTATTTTATTGACCTTTCACCTTCTTTGACCAAACTAGTTGACTTTTCATCTACAATGACCAACTAGGACAAGGTGAAAATTTTTGAAATGTTTAATAAAGGGCAAACTTGGGATTAGAAATAAAAAAATGCAATATTAAGTTAGTCAAATTTTGGGTCAACTTTGGAATTAAATCTGAACCAATTGGGGAAGAGTTAGTAGAAAATTATATATGGTTGGAAAGCTCTATGAGTCTAGTTTCTGAGGCTTCAAACCGTTCGTGAATTGGAGTTTTCTAGAAGAAGTTATGGTCGTTTTCGTAAGGTCGCGCATAGCTGTTTTGGTTTAGCGGGTTGACCGAAGCTTTGACCATTTGTCATCTTTTATTTAAGTATGAAATACGAAACAAAAGAGCAAAATCAGGAAATAAGAAGGCCATGGCTGAAACCATGGAGGAAAAAGAAAAAAAAACCATTTCAACTTCAAACTTCAATTTCTTCGCGAGAGCTTGTGCGGGGTGGTTTCCGAGGCATCCAGCGTGGTTTTCCTAGCGTCTAGGAGCGTCTAAGGTGAGGGTTTAATCGTTATTTGCACATTTGAAAATGTTGAACATAAACTTTAATTTTTGTGATTTAAACGTAGGTTGTTATTTTGTCCGTTTCATTGCTTAAAGAATGTTCTCTAGCAATTGTAGAACGTGTATTTATAGCTTTTTAACATTTTCTGCGGTTGAATATCGAATTTGAAATATAAATTATGTAATGAATAGTAAATAGTGAATAGTAAACCCCCATTTCGATGAAGTTGCTCTGTTATGCTTTCTGTTGATGTGAAAAGGTGCTAGGTATGCTAGAATGTCTAAATGCATGGTTTGTTTAGGTTGCGTAATGGAAAAAATTAGAAAAACGCCTTGGTAAAAGTCGGGGTCGTTTAGTTTGAGTTTAGCGTTTTCTTGTTTTGCGTGATGGCATTGTTTCGGGAGGCCATGGAAGCACTTTTGGTGCGATTATGGCATTGGTTGGGTGTTTGGTTAGTATAGTTGTAGTTCAAACGAGCAAAGGGGGAAATCGGGACTTTGCGTGAATTCTAGGGTAAAGTAGGGTTTCGGGGTCTTTAGACGTACCTTTTGGTGACCTAGGAGGATTGGTGAAGTCGGTTTCCAAAGCTCGTGGCTCGTTTGAAAGTAGTAGTGTTTGAAAGTAGTAGCGTTTGAAAGTTGGGGTCATTTTTGTGATTTTGTGTGTTTTTCATAGAATATTGCTTATAGAATGCTTATATTGTTTATAGAATGCTTATGTTGTCTATAGAATGCTTATAATGCCTATAGAATACTTGTTATTGCTTGATAATGTTAGTTGGTGTTGTTCTTGTTACTTCTTTGATTGTAAATGCTTGTTAATGCTTATTACGCTTGTTAGAGTTGATTGTTGATTGAAATGTTTAACAATTGTTGATAATGCTTGATATCTCGTTTATCTCCTCTATTCTGTATTGTTGTGCTATCGCTCGTTATCGCCTTGTGTCGTGTCTTGCATTGCATAGTGTCCAGCGCGTGAGTGATGGGCCTCTCTAGGTAGCCTTGGGTTGCCAGTGTTGGTTGCTCTAACTCCGTGGCTATTCCCTTTTCTCGCTTGGGTTGCCTCCCAGGGAGATTTGGGTCGTAGAATTGATGGTTACTCCCGGGATATTCCAAACTGGTGTTATAAGGTGGTTGCGCGCTTATTGTCATCGTTGTCAACATCAAGCTCGAGATTGATGTATCGCTCGTGAAATGGTATATTGCTCGTAAGAGTGAACCATAGCCTTCAGAGTGTGGTATAGCTTTGAATGGTTGTGTTAATGCTTTCTTGAATGTTTAATATATTGTCGTTTGTATTGAATGCTTTCTTATTGATTTTATTGCTTAGCTGTGTCTATTTGCATTGCACGACTTTCTTTCTCTCCAACTCGATATCTGTCTCGCCCTCACTACGTATACGTGTTGTGTATACTCACTCCTCACCACCACATTTCAGGAAATGTCATGTTAGCTGGAAAGTTCGTGATTTCGTGAAAGTTCGTGCCTGAAGAGTTGTCTTGCGTGCCTATGTGGCTTGAGTGTCGAAGTTGTAAAGATATATGCTTTCATATGTTGTATGTATTTATTGTTAAAATAAATGTAATCTAAATTAGCTAAATAGTTGAGGTAAATCGATAAGCTAGTTATGTAATCAGTTAGCATAGCTTAACTTCAATGCATGTTTGTAATGTCCCAAGGAAAAGAATTAGAATGGCATGATAGTTTATTTTATGCAGTAGCTTAGTATGGTTTAATTGTCTAGTTTGAATGTACTTGTCAAAAATGAAAAGAGATAGGTTAGCTTTTAAATTGGAAATGTATGTATACTTGCTGAGTTTAATTGTTGAGAACCGAGGCTCGGATGGCCTTGAGGTAGTTTGTATGGTTGGACACGGTGTTGGTCCACTTATATGTTGTCGCAGGTTTTATATTTCGCCTAGAAACAGGGGAGACTCCGTCCATTTTCCTTGAAAATTATGCCGGGGTTTGGTTTGGGTTGTGATTAGATCGATTGATAGAACATCCGGTCTCGAGAGGGATCGGGGTGTTACAGGTGGTATCAAAGCTTGTCTAGCTCATAAGCCGGGACAGGGTCCTCGGTCTGGTGGGTAGTGACCCTTGAATGTGTGCTTGTTAAGTGTGTCTTGAAAGTGTATGCTTGTATGTAAGATTGTGTGTCTTGACTTGAAAGTATGCACCTATGTGATATAGTTATGTGTTATGTGTTAAATGTTTCTCAAGTAAAGTAAAATGTCTAGTTGTGCATTGAATTGACCTATCGATTCGACCTCGTGAATTGTTATTTGCTTGAAGTATTGCTTGTAATGTGTGTATTGAAATGTCTTGAATTAGCTATGTTGTGATTTGAATTGATTATGTTGTGCTTGACTTGATTGCCGTGCTTGAGTGACTTTGTTGAATAAACTGTTTCGTAAACTTGTTTGCATAATAGTTTAAGGCATGTGTATAACTGTGATATATTGGCATTCATACATGTCCTATGGAAATGGTAAGTAAGTCCTCTTCCTCCCCTGAAGAAGTGGTTCACAGCTGGCCTTCCAAGGTGTATGGATTGGCAGGAAATGAATGGCATTTAACTAGCCTTGATTTGGAAGTTGGTGTTTGCTTTTGGAGCTCGGTTATTGGTGAATCTCTAGTTCTTCTTCTGTGCTTAACAACTGTGAAAGAGTAGTTTTCTTTTAAGGTTCTATTTCGCTGTTCTTTGGAGAGCATTCTTTGGTTTTCTTATTGGGTATTCTTTGGAATCTTTTGTTGGCACTTCTCGGTGGACTTGGCTATTGGGATCTCAATCAGACTTACTGTATGGTATTATCTATGGCATATGTGTCTCGGTCTTTATTGGTGTGATACTGGCATTCCTGATTGGAAATTCTTCAATGGTATTTTATGGAATTCTCAGTGGCCAATTATTTAGTATTTACTTATTGGGCAAACTTGGCTACTTTCTTATTGGAGCATTGTTTTGGATATCTTTTTCAGTGTTCCTCAGTAGGTTTGGTATTTGGAGTTCCTATCAGACTTATTGTATAATACTACTTATGGTATTCTTTGAAATTCTTATTGGGCGTTCTATTGGTATTTTCGTTATTAGCAAGGTTGTATGAAGTTCTCACTTGGCAAACAGTGAAGAGGCCTCAGAGTTTGGTTTCGGTATATTGTTCACCAGTCCGGTGTTTATCCTTGGAGTTTTCATCCATCTGGGAAGCTATGTTTGTTATTCAACTTGATTGTCTTATTGGGCACATTATATTTTCTCTGCTATTCCTTAGACCTTCTTCTCAGCATTTGATAGCGATACTCGGAATCTAATTGGTTGTCCTATGGGGTTATTGTTTGGAAGGCTTCTTTGGAACTTTTGAAGTATATTTGATTGGGTTTCTTAGTATTTTCTCCAGCACTCTTAACAGGGAATTCTTCTATGAAATTCATGACCAGCGGGGTAATTCTTTGGACCTCTAGATGGAACCTTTGATTGGGCCTTTATTTGGCTTTTTGCTTGGGGATTCTCGGGCAGTAAAAGTTAGACTTCTATTGGAGATTCATGCGTGGGGTATTCTTCTTGTCGTTATTGTGTGGTATTAATGACATCTACAGTATCTTTGCTTTAGTCTTTATTGGTATTATCTCAGTACTTTTGGTTGGAATTTTATTCTTTTTCGGTATTCGTGTCAACGGGATTCTTGTGCGGTATCTACATTTGAGCCTTTATTCGACATTACTACTTGGAATTTCTTCTTAAACTTCCCTATTGGTTATCTTGATTAATATACTTGCTCAGCAGCTGAAGAAGATTAGTCAAAGTTGGATTTCAGTGGATACAGAGTTCTATTGGAAGAAGAATTGCGAGGACGCAATTGTTTTAAGGGGGGAAGGATGTGATACCCCGAACCTGGCATATATTTAATAACATTTAAAGTTCATTTAAATTGCATTTTATTGACCTTTCACATTCTTTGACCAAACTAGTTGACTTTTCATCTACAATGACCAACTAGGACAAGGTGAAAATTTTTGAAATGTTTAATAAAGGACAAACTTGGGATTAGAAATAAAAAAATGCATTGTTAAGTTAGTCAAATTTTGGGTCAACTTTGGAATTAAATCTAAACCAATTGGGGAAGAGTTAGGTAGCAAATTATATGTGGTTGGAAAGCTCTATGAGTCTAGTTTCTGAGGCTTCAAACCGTTCGTGAATTGGAGTTTTCTAGAAGAAGTTATGGCCGTTTTCGTAAGGTCGCGCATAGCTATTTTGGTTTAGCGGGTTGACCGAAGCTTTGACCATTTGTCATCTTTTATTTAAGTATGAAATACGAAACAAAAGAGCAAAATCAGGAAATAAGAAGGCCATGGCTGAAACCATGGACGAAAAAGAAAAAAAAACATTTCAACTTCAAACTTCAATTTCTTCGCGAGAGCTTGTGCGGGGTGGTTTCCGAGGCATCCAGCGTGGTTTTCCTATCGTCTAGGAGCGTCTAAGGTGAGGGTTTCATAGTTATTTGCGCATTTGAAAATGTTGAACATAAACTTTAATTTTTATGATTTAACCGTAGGTTGTTATTTTGTCTGTTTCATTGCTTAAAGAATGTTCTCTAGCAATTGTAGAACGTGTATTTATAGCTTTTTAACATTTTATGCGGTTGAATATCGAATTTGAAATATAAATTGTGTAATGAATAGTTAATAGTGAATAGTAAACCCCCGTTTCGATGAAGTTGCTCTGTTATGCTTTCTGTTGATGTGAAAAGGTGCTAGGTATGCAAGAATGTCTAAATGCATGGTTTGTATAGGTTGCGTAATGAAAAAAAATGAGAAAAACGCCTTGGTGAAAGTCGGGGTCGTTTAGGTCGAGTTTAGCATTTTCTCGTTTTGCGTGATGGCATTATTTTGGGAGGCCATGGAAGCACTTTTGGTGCGATTATGGCATTGGTTGGGTGTTTGGTTAGTATAGTTGTAGTTCAAACGAGCAAAGGGGGAAATCGGGACTTTGCGTGAATTCTAGGGTAAAGTAGGGTTTCGGGGTCTTTAGACGTGCCTTATGGTGACCTAGGAGGATTGGTGAAGTCGGTTTCCAAAGCTCGTGGCTCGTTTGAAAGTAGTAGCGTTTGAAAGTTAGGGTCATTTTTGTGATTTTGTGTGTTTTTCATAGAATATTGCTTATAGAATGCTTATATTGCTTATAGAATGCTTATGTTGCCTATAGAATGCTTATAATGCCTATAGAATACTTGTTATTGCTTGATAATGTTAGTTTGTGTTGTTCTTGTTACTTCTTTGATTGTAAATGCTTGTTAATGCTTGTTAATGCTTATTACGCTTGTTAGAGTTGATTGTTGATTGAAATGTTTAACAATTGTTGATAATGCTTGATATCTCGTTTATCTCCTCTATTCTGTATTGTTGTGCTATCGCTCGTTATCGCCTTGTGTCGTGTCTTGCATTGCATAGTGTCCAGCGCGTGAGTGATGGGCCTCTCTGGGTAGCCTCGGGTTGCCAGTGTTGGTTGCTCTAGCTCCGTGGCTATTCCCTTTTCTCGCTTGGGTTGCCTCCCAGGGAGATTTGGGTCGTAGAATTGATGGTTACTCCCGGGGTATTCCAAACTGGTGTTATAAGGTGGTTGCGCGCTTATTGTCATCGTTGTCAACATCAAGCTCGAGATTGATGTATCGCTCGTGAAATGGTATATTGCTCGTAAGAGTGAACCATAGCCTTCAGAGTGTGGTATGGCTTTGAATGGTTGTGTTAATGCTTTCTTGAATGTTTAATATATTGTCGTTTGTATTGAATACTTTCTTATTGATTTTATTGCTTAGCTGTGTCTATTTGCATTGCACGACTTTCTTTCTCTCCAACTCGATATCTGTCTCGCCCTCACTGCGTATACGTGTTGTGTATACTCACTCCTCACCACCACATTTCAGGAAATGTCATGTTAGCTGGAAAGTTCGTGATTTCGTGAAAGTTCGTGCCTAAAGAGTTGTCTTGCGTGCCTATGTGGCTTGAGTGTCGAAGTTGTAAAGATATATGCTTTCATATGTTGTATGTATTTATTGTTAAAAGAAATGTAATCTAAATTAGCTAAATAGTTGAGGTAAATCGATAAGCTAGTTATGTAATCAGTTAGCATAGCTTAACTTCAATGCATGTTTGTAATGTCCCAAGGAAAAGAATTAGAATGGCATGATAGTTTATTTTATGCAGTAGCTTAGTATGGTTTAATTGTCTAGTTTGAATGTACTTGTCAAAAATGAAAAGAGATAGGTTAGCTTTTAAATTGGAAATGTATGTATACTTGTTGAGTTTAATTGTTGAGAACCGAGGCTCGGATGGCCTTGAGGTCGTTTGTATGGTTGGACACGGTGTTGGTCCACTTATATGCTGTCGCAGGTTTTACATTTCGCCTAGAAACAGGGGAGACTCCGTCCGTTTTCCCTGAAAATTGTGCCGAGGTTTGGTTTGGGTTGTGATTAGATCGATTGATAGAACCTCCGGTCTCGAGAGGGATCGGGGTGTTACACTAAGGTCGATGAGTCTTGATGCTCTTAGCTAGTTGAACATGTAAATGAGAAGAGTAAGATTTCATAGAGTTAAGATAGAGATGAATTAGAGTCATAATGACCCAAGAGACTATTGTTAGACCACCGTATCTATGTGCACCGTTTCACATCTAGAAACTAGCGATCGGTAGACTTCGAATTGTGGTCGTTGAATAAGAGGGGTGAATCTTATAGTGATAGTTAAATAAGTAGTTGATTACTTTTGAAGTTCTATTAGGTTTTGTTGAAGGATGCCTCGTGGTCATAATTCTTATATTGATACAACCTTGAAGTTATCTCGTGTAAGTATTTTATGAGCTCGGTCATTTCGGTACCCATTTATAGTCCTAGGATTGTTGTTGTACGGCCGGTAACCTAGTAGAGCATTGATATCACTTACATGGCGATGAACCCAGCTTAGTAACATTAATGTTGAAGATATATTGGCGGGCATTAAGTGTTCGAGGGAATGACTAGGTCGCTAAGTGAGTAGGACCATTGTCTTCTTAAGTATGACGTAACCTTGGATTAAGGTGAGTGGAATTTATTTGAGTCTGAAACTCTTCACCTTAGGAGTCTTGGTTAAGATTGAAAGAAATTCTGAAGCCTTGAGACATGAAAATAGAGATTTGAATAAGGAAATAGATTGTTGATCATAAGCTGATGAAATTTACTTGTAAGAGCTGGACTAGTGCAACATGATTAGTTTACCCATGCAATTTCAATGATAATTTGTTAGTGGTACCTAATAAACCTTAGAATTTGAGTTTATCGAATATCAACGGTCTTTCTTCTTAAGTATGAGCGCGAAGGTTAACGAAGCTGGGAAAGGATGTTAGTGAATAGGATTTTATAACCGGAAGACTACTCATTAGAAGATTTACAAATCCAATGTACCTTCAAGATAAGAACTATGATACTACCGATAGATGACGACTTGAGATGGATTAGTTTGTTTGGTGAGTTCAACCTGAAAATAGGGTCGTATCGTGGAAATAATCCATAACATGTGTATGTCCTATGTGCTAACAATTTTGAAGCTAGTAGATAGGATATGTAAATTGGACATAGACCTATCATCTTGAAATTAGCGTATGTCACCCTAGGATCATGGAATTATTGTGATATTCCTTTTGGGGTATGAATGCGAGATTGATACAACATGAGTCATGATTTTGGAGTTATAGTTCTATTGTTAGAATAACGATGCAACTTTGATGACTATGTTTGAAGATTCTAACCTTAGTTAATGAACTTGACCTTAAGATCAAATGGAGAATAGAGTCGTTCAAAGGAACGAACTGTAAATGTAGGAGTCACACCGAATTAAATGATTGGAGAAAGCTAGGAAGTGAATTCGTTGTGGTAAGAGAGATCACAGAGCAAAGGATTACCCGGAGTTGGAAAATAACAATGGTCGGAATCCGTCTAAATGACCTTAATAAGTAAGAATGAATTTCGGGACGAAATTCTTTTAAGGAGGGGAGGATGTAAGGCCCGACCCCGCATAACGTGTGTTACCTCAATTTACGTGCCATGTCTTGATTTTCGTGCATGCTTCGTCATTCGTGCCTAGAATTATGTGCCCTAATCCTCGACTTACGTGCCCTAACTTCGAATTACGTGCATTACCTCGTTTCATGTTCCCTGACCTTGAATTACGTGTCTTAACCTAGGTTTAAGAGTCGTACCTCGATTTACGTGCATTTACTTGGAAAACGTGCATTCCTCTCGTAGTTCGTGTCTACCTCATGATTTGTGCCCCGTATTGATTTCGGTGTGTGCCTCGTAGTGCGTATCCTAAACCTCGAACTGTGTGCCTACACGCTAATCAAGAAAGAATCCTACACAATCCACTAACCAATATTATATTCCTAATTCAAATTCTCTACAAACTCCACTAATAATAAAATATTACTAAACTATTCCTACATTTCCCACTATCTATTATTCTATTCATAATTCAACTCATCAACAAACATTCCTATATTTTATTCTACCTAGATTCCCTAAATTCCCAACATTCCTATGACAATTCTATGACACAAATGCATAAAAATTAACCCAAAACCCTACCCAATGCACCCAAAATCTCGACGCATGCATATGCCCATGCTAGGATGATTCAAATTGTGCTTCTTGGAGACACAAATCTGATTTTTGCATGCCCAAGGCCAACATTTGCATCAACAATTGCAAAAGCTTCTATTTTCTCTCATTTCTCTCACTCTCCTCACATTTCTCTCTCTCCTTCTCATTATTCTCTCTCAATCTCGGTTTTGGCTGAGTTCATACACCCCATAGCTCATCTTCATCATTCCATGGTTCATCAAGGCAAGCTAGAAGCTAAGAAACTCAATTAAACAAGCTAGGATGCAAGAAACACACATGCAAGCTCTTTGAACTTCCATTTCGGTTTAGGTGAGTTTCCTAGCTTCCATTTCTTTTCTTCTTGTTCTAACCTCATGCACCTACTAAGAACTTTGTCACTAAGCTAGGAAAATTGAGAAAAAACGGGTGGAGTCTTGGCTAAGCAAGGAAAAGAACAAATCTTGTGCTTCATCAAAGTCTTGTGCATCTTCTTGTTGTTTTGCTAAAGTGAGGGCTAAAACCTTTTGAAAATCCTTCAAAAATCCACATGCATGCTCTTAAATGTATGTCGTTGCTTCTGTACTTGAGTTATATGTGTGTTCATAAGCTTTTACAACCATGCATGGCAAGATTTTGGCTTGAAGATGATGATAGATGAAATCGGGTTTGGTGACAGCTCTCTGTCTTGTTGTTGCGAGGTGAGTTTGGCTAGGAAAATGATGTTGAAAATGCATGAAAATTGGTAGGTAACTAGTTTTGCCAATTTTGAACATTTTTCGCAGAAATAGGACAAAGCTAATTTTGACTCTAAGGTCCTCAAAATGGCAAATCATTAAAATGTGTCCAAATCTGGAAGTCTGAAAAAATGAAGCAGGTTTTGGCAGATGCACTGACCTTGTGGAACGAACCAGTTTTGACTTAGTAAATGATGTCCTGCATGAAATTTGGTGTTCTGCTATATTTTTCAGTTATGGACATTTTTTTCAGAAATGGACTAAGGCTAAATCTGACCCTAAGGACTTCAAAAACGACAATTATCGAAATGTGTGCAAATCTGGACAGTTTTGTGCAATCCCACTGTTTTGGCTATAACTATTGATCTCGAACTTCAAATGATGCAAGGTTTGTTTCTGATTTTAGTTCACTTCTTAAGCTTTAATTTGACATCTTATTCACTGGAATTGGAGATTGTTTGCTTGTCTTAATGATTGTGAGAAAACAGCCTATTGCAGTGAGGGTTTCATTTAGTTATATGCTTAGAAAATTTATTGTAACTTCTCTTGTGGTATTAATTGCTTGGGATTGTGGCATTGAGATGTTGTGTGGACTGTTTTGAGTACTTGGGGATGTTGAATTAATTGATGCATGGCTTGAGATTGATTTTGAGTTGACTTGGGGCTTAATTGCATGGGTAAGCACGAAATAGAAACCCTAGTGACTAGGCGAACTTGCTAAGTGTTGATCCTTTGGATATTGTGTGTAATTATATGTTTAGTAGGCTGCCCGTAGTTACCCCTATAGCCTAAAGGTGATTTTGATCATTGCATGTTGACAAATAGGAGCCCACGTAGATGTTGTGGCATGTTAAATAATCTTATTATTTGATTACGTTGACTTTGAATTGAGTTATATGACTTGATTTACGTGTGTTACATGGCTGCCGGTTTAATGTTCATATAACTCCATATGCTTTTCAAGTGAAATTACTTGTCTATTCTTGCCTCACTTGTTTACTTGTCAATGTGCAATCTTATGATTGTCCGGAGGCAACCTACTTTGTTGTCCTCCTAATGTGATATATTAAATGTCATAAATGTGCATTGCATACAAGGTTGCAACCTTTCATTCTAGCATGGTAGCGTTCATGCAGACCCGGCGGCATCGGGCTTGCCGATGCAACCGTGACTACCATTGTCCAATTCCCTCTCTCGCTTGGGGGCTAGACTTCCTCGGAGAGTTGGGTCGTAGGATTTCGGGGTACATCCGGAGTACACCCACTTGGCGTGTTAAGGGGATGATTTGAAGTCTTGCCCAAGGTGATATGGGATTCGATAATAAAAATGTTATGGATTAGGTTGTCGTCCTTTTCGCGGCTCACGACGTACGATCCGAGATGAAAAAATAGCACAGAAGAAGAAAAGTATCCCAAAACTGATATAAATGTTCAATTTTGGGATCCAAAAATAGGCGTAGCCGAGCAGGCTTACTACCCCTGTTGTAGAGCTCTCGGAGAGCTTTCCAACGGCATGCTGTGCGCCTCATAACTCCATACGGATCAAAAGTTATGGGGACCGGAGCAACGGATACCTGGTCCCTAACACCATGCCCTCTGTTTGCGGGCCCAGCCTCTACATGAAGCGAAGTTGTGTTGCTCAAGGTGTCGTGGGATTCGGTAATATAAATGTAATGGATTAGGTTGTCGTCCTTTTTGCGGCTCACGACGCACGATCCAGGACGGAAAAACTGTGCAAATGAAGAAAAGTGTCCCGAAACTGATGAAAACGTTTGTATTTGGGTTCCCAAAATAAGCGCAGACGAGTAGGCTTGTTGCCCCCGTCGTAGAGCTCTCAGAGAGCTTTCCAACGGTATGTTGTGCGCCGCATAACTCCTTACGGATCAAAAGTTATGGGCACCGGAGCGACGGAGACCTGGTCCCAACCCCCATGCCCTCGGTTTGCAGGCCCAGACTCTACGTGAAGCGAAGTAGTTTCTTGCCCAAGGTGTCATGGGATTCGGTAATAGAAATGTTATGGATTAGGTTGTCGTCATTTTCGCGGCTCACGACGTACGATTCGGGACGGAAAAACAGCGCAAAAGAAGAAAAATATCCCGAAACTGATGAAAACATTCGATTTTGGGCTCTGAAAGCAAGCGCAGTCTAGGATCCTTGCTGCCCACATCGTAGAGCTCTCGGAGAGCTTTCCAACAGTATGCTGTGCGCCGCATAACTCCTTACGAATCAAAAGTTATGGGCACCGGAGCGACAGAGACTTGGTCCCAAGCCCCACGCCCTCGGTTTGCGGGCCCAGCCTTTACGTGAAGCAAAGTTGTCTTGCCCAAGGTGTCGTGGGATTCGGTAATAGAAATGTGATGGATTAGGTTGTCGTCCTTTTCGCGGCTCATGACGTATGATCCGGGACGGAAAAACAACGCAAAAGAAGAAAAGTATCCCGAAACTGATGAAAATGTTCAATTTTGGGCTCCGAAAACAAGCGCAGCCGATTAGGCTTGCTGCCCATGTCGTAGAGCTCTCGTACAGCTTTCCAACGGTATGCTGTACACTGCATAACTCCTTACTGATCAAAAGTTATGGGCACCGGAGCGACGGATACCTGGTCCCTAGCCCCACACCCGCGGTTTGCTGGCTCAGCCTCTACGTGAAGCCAAGTTGTATTGCCCAAGGTACCATGGGATTCGATAACAAAAATGTGATAGATTAAGTTGTCGTCCTTTTCGCGACTCACGACGTACGATCCGGGACGAAAAAATAGCGCAGAAGAAGAAAAGTATCCCAAAGCTGATATAAACGTTCAATTTTGGGAACCAAAAATAGGCGCAGCTAAGCAGGCTTGCTGCCCCCGTTGTAGAGCTCTCGGAGAGCTTTCCAATGGTATGCTGTGCGCTGGATAACTCCTTACGAATCAAAAGTTATAGGCACCGGAGCGACGGATACCTGGTCCTAAGCCCCACGCCCTCGGTTTGCAGGCCCAGCCTCTACGTGAAGTGAAGTTGTCTTGTCCAAGGTGTAGTGGGATTCGATAATAGAAATGTGATGGATTAGGTTGTCGTTCTTTTCGCGGCTCACGACGTACGATCCGGGACGGAAAAATAGTTCAAAAGAAGAAAAGTGTCCCAAAACTGATGAAAACGTTCGATTTTGGGCTCCCAAAACAAGCACAGCCAAGTAGGCTTGCTGCCCCGATCGTAGAGCTCTCGGAGGGCTTTCCAACAGTATGCTATGCGCTGCATAACTCCTTACGGATCAAAAGTTATGGGCACCGGAGCAACAGAGTCCTGGTCCCAAGCCCCACGCCCTCGGTTTGCAGGCCCTGCCTTTACGTGAAGCGAAGTTGTCTTGCCCAAGGTGTTGTGGGATTTGGTAATAGAAATGTGATGGATTAGGTTGTCGTCCTTTTCGTGGCTCACGACGTACGATCCGGGACAGAAAAACAGCACAAAAGAAGAAAAGTGTCCTGAAACTGATGAAAACGTTCGATTTTGGGCTCCGAAAACTAGCGCAACTGTCACGCCCCAACCCGACCTAAGGAGGCTAGACTAGGGTATGACCTAATTCATTTATACTATTTTACAGTCTTAGCCTTTTGTTATGATTTAATGCTTAACCTTGGCCTAGAACTCCAAAAGTTTTTTTTTTTTTTTTGGGAAAACCGGGAGCATGACGGCTATATTTAGGACCTTTGGTTTGACCTAATTTTCTAAAACACCTCAAAACCTTTAATCATTGATTCAATTCCAACTAAAATTTCCTATTTTGTTATCAACAGATATGCCTACTAATTTATCTCGATAGTCTCGTTTGATTGACAAGCCTAGCATAATAACTATGTCCCGTTTATTTGCCAGTTCCTATCTTGCAAGTACTTATTATCCTTTAGCTTACGCATAAGCACCTAAGTGAGATTAAATAGAGTTTCATTATATGCTTCTTCACCTAGTGGTTTAAACACCTATGATAACTACTAATCAAGATAATGAGAGCAAACAACCAATAAAGAGTCCGTCCGGTTATAATTAGTACAAGCCAAAATTAGACCCAAATTACAACGGGGTCATTTACATCAACAAAATGAATAGTTTGCAATCAAACACAACATCCATATAGCAACCACTTGCAGGCAAAGCACAAAAGCACGTAATCACTCCAAGGAATCATCAATAAACAAATTTTCTTCGGGTACCTGTTCCAAGTTTGCTTCACCTGTGACAAAAAAAGGGTGAGTCCTTATGAACTCAGCAAGGGGGAACAAGAGATAACGTTTTTAAAAAACGCTTTTCTGGTTAATCTTATGAAAAACCCTTTTGAAAACATGTCATATGAAATAAGCAAGTTCATAACATAACATAAATATAAATGAACATATTTACCCGTCTTTCCTCCTCGAGGTCCTCTAGGAACCAAGCGAGAGTACTTAAACACGTAGTAAAAAAGATACGTTTTGATACGTACATGACTCTAGAGGTGGCTCCTACGGGCTCAAGAGGTAACTCCCACCACTTTCAGGTGTAGTACTTTGCCCTGTATAGCACTTAGTTCCTGCCGTTCAAGTTCATTTCTGATAACAATTGTTGTGGCTGGCTTCAATCATCCACTTATCACTCCAAATGGGTGTACTCCGGATGAACCTCAAAATCCTACGATCCAACTCTCAAAGGGTGGAATGCCAAGCGAGAGAGGGAATTGGACCATGGTAGTCATGGGATCACCGACAAGCCCTATGCCGCCCTGCGTTCGTGAAATGCTACCACGCCACAATGAAAGGTTGCAACCTCGTATACAATGCACATGTATGCCATTTAACATTTCATATTAGGAGGTCAACAAAGTAGGTTGCCGCAAGTATATGATCACATTTTGACATATTGGCATATAAGGCATTGTAAGAACATGTAATCATTTCATATATCAATTTGAAATAAATTAAACTTCCACGGGCAGCCAAGTAATCATGTTCAAATAAGCCATAGAATGTCTTTTAACAATTCACATTAGGAGGACAACAAAGTAGGTTGCCTCCGAGCAAGTATAAGATCACATATTGACAAGTAAACGAACGAGGCATGTTTAACACGAATTTTCACTTTGTAAAACACATAGAGTTATATGAACATTAAACGGGCAGCCATGTAACACATGTAAATCAAGTCATATAACTCATTTCGGGGTTCACGTATCAAGTATTAAGATTATACAAGCATGCAACGACGTCTACATGAGACTGGGTGCAAGAAGAGTTTACTTATCAACATGTAATCATCGGGAATCATATTTAGAGTTATAAAAACAATTCCGGGCAGCCCATTAACATTCCTCAACATCAATTTATAATTCACACAAGAGTGGTCTATGACTTGGGAGTCTACGGGGCCATTAGGGTTTACAAGGCCGTGCTCGGGATTGGTTTTGTTTGCTAAGCACCACAAGTAACACTTAAAAAGTTTCAAGCATACTTAACATTTATTAGGCAGCCTACTAACCACACAATTGAATGCATTTAGCCATAGGATCATCACTCAACAAGTTTTCATAAGCAATAGGGCCTTAATTCCGTGCTTACACATGCGATTAAGCAAACCATTCCTCAATTAATGATCCCAAGCCATGCATCAACCAAATTAAACAACCTCAACCAACCATAACAGTCCACACAACATCTACGTGCCACAATTCCAAGCATTCAATACCACAAGTGAAGTTACAACATGTTTCAAAGCATTTTGCTAAGCAAAATCCTACTGCAATGGTCTGTTTTCCCACATTCAATTAGCCAAGCACTTAATTTCCAAATTCAGTGAAAAAAGTTTCAAATTAAATCTCAATGAGTGATTTAAATCTAGGAACAAACCTCGCATCATTTGGAGTTCGGACTTAGGAGTTATGGCCAAAACTGTGGGATTACGCAAAATTGTTCAGTTTTAGACATATTACGATTTTTGCCATTTTTTAGGGTCTTAGAGTCAGAATTGGCTTTGGTCTATTTCTGACAAAAATGTCCAGAACTACAAAATCTAGCAATCTACCAATTTTCATGCATTTTCACCAACATTTACTTGGTCCAAAATGCTTCGCTCTACAAAGTCAGAAATCTGCCAGAAACCTATTTCATTTTTCCAATTCTTCCAGATTTAGACACCTCACGATGTTTGACCATTTTGGAGGCCTTAGAGTCAGAATTGGCCTTGGCTATTTCTGTGAAACATGCTCAGAACTGGCAAAACTAGTGACCTACCAATTGTCACGCATTTTTACCAAAGTTTACTAAGCCAAAAGTGCTTCGTACCACAAGATCAGAAAACTGCCAGCAACACGTTTTTACCTATCTTCAAGTTCTAGCAAAAAATATAGCCATGCATGGTCATATAAGCTCATATACACACATATACAACAACTACAGAGGTAAATATAGTCATATGAAGGCATGCATGTGATTTTTGAAAGCTTTTAAAAGAGTTTAACCCTCACATTAGCCTATTGATGGTTAAAGATGCACAAATGCTCTTCAAAAACACTTTATGAGGGGACCCCCTCTCCTTATTTCGCTTTGTTATTATTCCATTAGAAAAGAAAAAAAGGAAAAATCAAAAGAAAGGAGGAGATCATCAAGGCATTTAAGAACCTAACGCGAAACTTTCGCTTTGTTCGACACGAATAACCCAATCTTCTTGATTATATGGTTTGTCCATTAAGGGCGGCGGTCAGAGTACTTGACCCCTCGAAGTTTGATAGATACTCTCCACACGTGACACGAGATAGCCCAAAAGGGACCTCGGTCGATCAGAAAAAAGAAGTCAATTTTCAATCAACTGAGGATCCAATCTACTTTCAATCAATCGACGACTGCTCCTCTTCCATTATGAATGTCTTAAAGTGTACCATTCAGAAAAGGTAGGGTTAGAGGGCGCTCTAAGGAGGAGATTTGTTAAAAGGATTCCCAATTAATTAGTGAGGGAAGACCCTTATTAAATAACTTAGCTCGAACGTCCATAGTCAGATACTTAACCCATGCCATCCCTTTCAGCCTTAGAAAGTATTATTCCATAATTTATCATTCTCAAAAATTCCCCAAAAGGCCCCCGGGCTTGACAAGTTTAGCAAAAGCGTAGAGAGAGCGGGCTTTACCTAGCTTAGCCTATCCAATATATGATTCAAAAAGAGCTTGGATTGCTGTTTTTTCTCTCTCTGTATAAAGTAAGTCAGTCCTAGTGTTGGGCAGAGCCCATTGTCAAAGGATCGTTTTGCTGGAATGCTTGCTTGAATATAGCTACTCCCATTAAAAGGAATTTTGCACTCTATACGGTATGGCTACAAACCAAATGAAGAAGTCGAAAGCAGTTCATCACCTGTGAGAGTTTGCTGATAGTGAGAAAGCCATAATCTATCTATCAGATTGCCTATTTGTCTATGTGTCTAGTGAAGAGACTCTCAATAGGGCATGCACCCAATACCTCATCGAGTCCGAAGCTCCAGCTCAAGTAGTTCAGTCCCAAAAAGAGATGTCTGCCTTCGTTCTCGCTCAAGCTAAAGCTTAGTCTACTAGCTCAAGTCGCAAGTCAAGTAATGGAGATCCAGTGACAAACAGAAATGAGAGTTAGACGGGAATGCAAGAATGAATCTCAAAAAGGTCTGCTCCTATAGTTAGGATTGTGACTTTGTAGGTTTCCAGTAAAAGGTATACATAAAAATATGATTTTATTTACCAGGACTATACCCTATGTATTTTACTCCTATCGTAGCATGAGACCCTCTCGAAAGTAGTTGAAGATCTAAATCTGAAATCCAGGGCTAATTGATTCTTTAACTCTATCTGTCAATAGAGCGATCCGATGACGAACTCCATAGATCGAGCGTTTTCCTTTTTCCTACTATTAAAGTGGGGTGGTTGGGCTCACATTGAAGACTGCGAATCGCTTAGCATCGGGGTGATTTACTTCACTGACAAAGACAGAGAGGGTGGTCAGCATCAGCGATCTCATCCTTGAGTCCCCGGACGAAGGTGAGACCAAACAACTTATGATTAACGAAGTTCTTTCCTACTCCATCGAATGGTTTCACTCCTCTTTTCCCCCTTCTGTCAGTTCTTTGTCAGTCAGTCGACTCCCATCCCTCAAAAGATTGTTGAACTTCAGGGTTATTCATCGATATATGGGTAATCTTTGCCGGTCAGAGAAGATAAGATCTTTATGAAAGCAGGAGGTCTTAAACATTAGTCTATCTTCAAATACGGGAAGGTTAGACATTCAGTTCGATGAGGGCAGGTTCCTACATATTAATTTGAATTGATTGATTGGGAAAGCTGGTTCCGTAGCATTAGAAGCTAAGTATTCGGAAAGAAGGAGGAATGAGGATGTGGAAAAGAAGATACGGTTTTAGACCTTATCTTAGCTGTTTAAATAAAGCAGCAACTAGGTCTCTGTCCCTAGATTCACTGGAAAAAGGGTTTTAGATGGGATGGACAAAAGAGTTTGAATGGGCGAGTGACTTTAGGGTTCAACTGGTTCAAAAGGCTAAAAGCCAGAGTAGTTGATCCAGTAGTTCTAAATATAGATAGAAGAATCCCGAATGAACAACCATCCACAAATGTCAGTTCATTCGAGCAAGAGAGTGCAACAATCCTTTCCTTTGACACAAGTCCCGTAAACGAGTGAAAAATGCCTTGTAACCTTTCCCTTTTCCCTTTTCCCTTTCAGCCAATCCAAGAGTTTAGTTCACTCGAAAGCGGGTAGCCATTAAGGAAAATGGTTGTTGGATATTTGGTTTGAACAACTTGGCCCACCCCTTTAAGTACTAGTGAGAGGGAAAGAGCGCTTCTACCCTTTACCCAAATAGTACAAGAATGGCAATCCACCTATTGGTGTGCTGTTGCCCTCAACCGACCTGATCGTCCCGATCCAGTTGTCCTCACTAAAAAAAATCCACAATCTCTTATCTAATGAATATGAATTTACTATCAAATTTGCCCTTGCCTAGCTACCCATTGCTAGAACTTCCAAGGCAAAGGTGGTTGGTATGGTAAGGCAAGCAACTCCTCCTTCCGAAGAAGGGTGCTTGCCCGAGCTATCTTAAAGTAAAGCTCTAACGGTTATCTATAGGTAAAGTTCTCCCAGAGTCGGAGACACAGGCCACTACTCCTTCAGAAATCGGGAATCCGCAAGGAAGGATAGGACAAAGAATAAGAAGCTAAAGTTGTTTGTCAGATGAGACCGAGAATCGAAAGATGTCTATCAAAGAGCGAAAGGGACAGACTAGACGGCTGTCAACTAGTGCAGCCTTTAGAGTGCCCTTGAACGGAAGGAAAGAAAGAAAAAATAGAACTCTATCCTAGCCACTGGGGAAGGGGAGAGGGGAACTGAGGTAACTATCAAACTATAGAACCTCACCTCAACCAAAGGCCCTTGGAAGAGTCTGAAGTAGAGAAACCTACAAATAATAGAATACCTGCCAAAAGCTTCACCTCAGTAAACCTTTGGAATACAGATCGTCGAGCCACTAACAACTCCCAAGGTTCACTATAACAGGGGGTACTCTACGAAAGACTATTAAGTGACCTGTCGAGCTGATCCGACACCAAATGGGCCGCACCTCTGAGGATTCAATATAAAAGAGAAAGGGTTTCCTCTCCTTATCAGTCGAGTTACTTCATACCTTTAACCCCAAAAACCTTCGCTTGCTTGGAGGCTCACGCAGTACAACCTAAGAGCAGAGCCAAGCCCAACCATTACAATTAAAAGACGTGCGGGCAGATAGAAATGCCTATAGATGAGATAAGTGAGGGTAGCTTGCCGGTAGCGTGTATGATAGTCTTTTGTTTGATGAGAACGGGAACGACAATTGACTACAATCTTTTTTAGCCTATTGGGTGGAGCCAACTGGAGGAAGACAGCACAGGGCAAAGCAAAGGCCAGTGCTTCAAGTGACTTGTTAGGGCTGTCGAAGAGAAAATAATCAAGTCACTCGAAGCTTCTCTGGCGCGCACTAGCCGAGCGGACCCCTCATGCACAAGCAAGTAGATTAGCCCCCTCATTCTCTTATTGTGCCGGTAGGCCTGGGCGAGCAAGGTAGGGTTAGATTAGAAGGAGGAGGACTGCGAACGTCCATCCTATGAAGCGCCAGGGAACCATGCATTCCTCCCGGGCCGGGCTCTCGCGTGTCTGGGGTGCGATCAGATCAATCAGCGACCGGTTTACGGAACAAGGAGTGTTGCAAGGGCTAGGAGATTGATGAAAGAACCTGGCCGAAGTCAGTCTTGTGTTCAATTCCGCAGTTGGAAGGATGTCTTTCCATTCTCTTAGCAAAGTAAGAAAAAGTCAAACTTTTGGCTTCCTACAAACTGGGCTCAGGGACTGCAGTAAGCCGTTTCCTCTATAGTCGTCAACTCATTCTTGACAGATCTGATCGGGTGTTCATAATCTGGAGTAAAAGGATTCGAACCTTTGCATGTCGGTACCAAAAACCGATGCCTTACCACTTGGCTATACTCCATATGGACGGTAGGAACAAGGAGAGGGGAAGGGGGAAGTAAGGCTTGAAGAATACGCCGAGCTGTTCAAGGACACGGTGATATAGCAAGTAAGTAGCGGGGTTCTCCCTTTAGGACCAACTACAACAAGCTTGAGACTCTAATAGAAAGAAACAGTAAGCTCTCTGCTCTATTTGCTTGCAATGCTATGCCTATCAAAGTTGGCGAAGGCTTCTGTTCTATAACCTTATACTTGTTACGCTGTTCGACTGAACTCGTTGGCTTCGCGTCCACCAAAAGCCCTTGGTACTTGTCTGATCAATCACACTGATAGATTCAATAGTTAACTAAAAGCCCTTCAGAAAGAAAGACATAATAAAGGGTTGGTTGCGGGTGACGAATGTTACCGGGCCGATGCGGCCGGTTACCGGGAACCTTATGGTTCCCGAGAAACGACGTTCCCTTTGTAAAGTAGGCATTTTGATAACTAATTAGAGTTGACATGAAATGGATAACGGAAGAAGACATATCCGATGAATGAATGATTCAATCCCTTCCTACTCACACGGGTTCTTCTATTGAAGAGATTCCCCTTCTTCTATGTGAGATGGGGCATACATAAGAGTAGAACATAGATAGAACGCGTAGCGCTGGCCCCGACCGCCGATACAGTTACCATGCAACCCAGCTCTTACCATTGCCACCTATAGATATAGATGGGAGGTAGGTGGAGGTAGCTTGCTTCTCTTATCCTAAGCTACCTGCACATGTTATTCGCGAAGAAAAGGCAGCGATCGGTTCTTTGCTTAGTAGAGCTACCGGCCGCTGGACGACGACCACTTCTTGTTCTCGCCCAGCCAACTCCATTCTTCACCTTATCAATCGAGTTCTTTCATAACTTTGATTTGATTATCATTTAGAATCCTAGACTAAAGAAGAAGGCTCCTGAATTAACGCAGGGCCAAATCAGCAGCAGGAGAACTGTACTAACCTGCCGCCGGTGACTTTCTCAGGGCTCCGCAAGAGAAGAAAGAAAGTTCGGGTCCAGTTTTGTTTGAAGTGAAGGTCCACCTTAGTCCCTATTGTGAGGCCCAACCCCGAATAATGTGTAATACCTCGATTTGTGTGCCATAGACCCCTAATCCCCGACTGACGTGCGATACCTAGATATACGTGCCCTGACCACGATGTACGTGTGTTATCTCGTTTCGTGTGCCTTAACCTTGAACTACGTACCTTAACCTAGAAATAGAGTCGTGCCTTGATTTGCGTGCATTGCATTGAATTACGTGCCTTGCATTGGTTTACGTGCATCAACCTAGGATTGCGTGCATTAGTCTTGAAGTACGTGCCTTAGTCTTGAAGTTCGTGTCTACCTCGTAATTCGTGCCCTAGACCTAGGAATCCGTGCCACCACGTTAATCAAGAAATAATCCTACACAAAGCACTAGACACTAAAATAATCCTACACAATCCACTAACCAATATTATATTCCTAATTCAAATTCTCTACAAACTCCACTAACAATAAAATAATACTAAACTATTCCTACATTTCCCACTATCTATTATTCTATTCATAATTCAACTCATCAACAAACATTCCTATATTTTATTCTACCTAGATTCCCTAATTTCCCAACATTCCTATGACAATTCTATGACACAAATGCATAAAAAAATTAGCTCAAAACTCCTCAAAACTCCACCAATCTCGACAAAGACTCCTTGCCCATGCTAGGTGATTCAAAATTCAGCTTCTTGGAGACACAAATCTGAATTTTTGTATGCCCAAGGCCAACCCATGCTTCATCTTTTGCAAAGCCATCATTTTTCTTTCATTTCTCTCACTCTCCTCACATTTCTCTCTCTCCCTCTCATTCTTCTCTCTCAATCTCAGTTTTGGGCTGAGTTTCTTCATCCCTTAGCTCATCTTCATCATCCTATGGTGCATCAAGACAAACAACAAGCAAAGGAACTCAACCAAACTAGCTAGGATGCGAAAATCACACATGCATGCTCCTTGAGTCTTCATTTCGGCCGTAGGTGAGTTACTAAGCTTCCATTTCTTTTCTTCTTGTTCTAACCACATGCATGTACTAAGAGCTTGATCACTAAGCTAGGAAAAATAGAGAAAATGTAGTTGGAATCTTGGCTAGGCAAAGGAGAAGAAGAAAATTGTGCTTCAACAAGTTTTGAGCATCTTCTTGGTTGATTTGCTAAGGTGAGGGCTAAAACCTTTTGAAAATCCTTCAAAAATCCACATGCATGCTCATAAATGTATGTCTTTGCTTCTGTACTTGAGTTATATGTTCGTTCATAAGCTTTTACAACCATGCATGGCAAGATTTTGGCTTGAAAATGATGATAGGTGCAATCGGATTATGTGACAGCTCTCTGAGCAGTTGTTTCGAGGTGAGTTTGGCTAGGCAAATGATGTTGAAAATGCATGAAAATTGGTAGGTGACTATTTTTGTCAGTTTGGAACATTTTTCTCAGAAATAGGCCAAAGCTAATTTCGACACTAAGGTCCTCAAAATGGCAAATCATTAAAATGTGTCAAAATCTGGAAATCTGGAAAAAAATGAAGCAGGTTTTGGCAGATGCACTGACCTTGTAGAACGAACCCGATTTGACTTAGTAAATGATGTCCAAAATTCATGAAATTTGTTTTCCTGCTAGATTTTTAAGTTCTGGACATTTTTGTCAGAAATGGACTAAGGCTAAATATGACCCTAAGGACCTCAAAAATGTCAATTATCGAAATGTGTGCAAATCTGGACAGTTTTGTGCTATCCCACTGTTTCGGCTATAACTAATGATCCCGAACTCCAAATGATGCAAGGTTTGTTTCTGATTTTAGTTCACTTCTTAAGCTTTAATTTGACATCTTATTCACTGGAATTGGAGATTGTTTTCTTATCTTCATGATTGTGAGAAAACATCCTTTTGCAGTAAGGGTTTCACTTAGTGTTATGCTTAGAAAAATTGTTGTAACTTCTCTTGTTGAAATAAATGTTTGGGATTGTAGCTTTGGGATGTTGTGTGGACTGTTTTGAATGTTTGAGGATGTTGAATTAAATGATGCATGGCTTGAGATTGATTTTGAATTGGTTTGGGGCTTAAATTGCACGGATATACACGAAATGGAAACCCTAATGACTAGGTAGTCTTTCTAAGTGTTGATCATTTGGATATTGTGTGGAATTATGTGCTTAGTAGGATGCCCGTAGATGCCCTTATAGTCCTAAATGTGATTTTGATCATTGCATGTTGACAAATAGGCTTTTCTTGCATCCGAGCCCACGTAGATGTTGTTGCATGTTATATAATCTTATTATTTGATTACGTGGACTTTGAATTGAGTTATATGACTTGATTTATGTGCGATACATGGCTGTCCGTTTAATGTTCATATAACTCCATATGCTTTTCAAGTGAAACTACTTGTCCATTCGTGCCTCGCCTGTTTACTTGTCAATGTGCAATCTTATGACTGTCCGGAGGCAACCTACTTTGTTGTCCTCCTAATGTGATATGTTAATGTCATAAATGTGCATTGCATACAAGGTTGCAACCTTTCATGTCGGCATGGCAGCGATCACGTACACCGGGCGGCACCGGGCTTGCCGGTGCACCCGTGACTACCATGGTCCCATTCCATCTCTCACTTGGGGGCTAGACTTCCTCGAAGAGTTGGGTCGTAGGATTTCGGGGTACATCCGGAGTACACCCACTTGGCGTGATATGGGGATGAATTGAGGCCGGATGCAACAACTGATACTGGAATTGATCTGAGAGCAAAAGCTCACCGTATCCTTTTTACTATGTGTATAAGTACTCTCGCTTGGTCCCTAGAGGACCTCGGGGAGGAAGGACTGGTAATTGCGTTCTTTACTATTATTTTAGACTATGTACTTGCTTATGATACACATCATGCTTGCAAAAGGATTTTTCATAAGATTGAACCAGAAAATGAGTTTTAAAACCTATTTCTCGTTCCCCCTCGCTGAGTTCATAAGGACTCACCCTCTTTTATCATCTTAGGTGAAGAAGATCAAGAACAGGTACCTGAGGACGATGTGTCTAACGATGATTCCTTGGAGTGATTGCCTGTCCTATGTGCTTTGCTTGATTTATGGCCATTTGTGAAAACTATGCTACTTGAAGACTGTTTCTTTCATGTTGCTTAATGTTGTAATGTAAAAGACCCCCGTTGTAATTTGGGGTCTAATTTTTGTTTGTACTAATATTTCTAGACAGTCACTAGATACTGCTATGGTCGTTTTGCTTTTATTATCGCTAGTAGCTATAATAAGATTATGAAGTATTAGGCAAGGGCTAAGTAAAATGAACCAACCAAACCTTAAACAGGTACTCGCTATTAAGCTAAGATCAACAGGTACTTTTGTAACGAGAATAAACAAACAAACGAAACATAGCATCATGCTAGGTTATAAATCAAACGAGACGTCGAAATAACCAATAGGCAATTCAATTGATGTTAAATGGTAATCCTAGTTGGAAACGAAATTGAGATTGGAAAAATTTGAGGCGTTTAGAGAATTAGGTCAAACCAAATAGCCCAATTACAGCCGTTATGCTGCCGGTTTTCCTGAAAATTTTGGAGTTTAGGCCAAAACGTTAAGTGTTAAATCTTCATGAATGGTTAAGTATGAGACGTGACTTGAATGTTTAGATCACACCCTAGTCTAACCTTTATAGGCCGGGTTGGGGCGTGACACCTTATAACTAGAATAGTATCAGAGCTTAGTTTACTAACTAGGCGTTAGTCGGGTTCAACTCTCGGACCATGGGTAGAAGCCCTAAGGTAATTATGATATCTTGTTTATATGTGTGAATGTGTGCTAATGTGCTTTAATTGCTTTGAATATTATGTGCCTTTGTGGACCATATGTATTATGTGTCATGCACACCGACACGTTAGTGACCTCGATAATGCATGCAAGCTTTTATACTCCTTCCTTGATACATGTGCATGTTATATAATCGTGAATGACTGTTTATACACATAGATAGTTAGGATTAGGACTTGCAGGGAAGTGAATTTGTGCAGGACGAACGAAAAGGCTCGGTTAGAGATTTCTCGCATCTTCACAGGTACTCGATGGATAGTATGTATTATTGGATATGCATATATAAAATGCGTAGCACATGTATAAATGTTGAGGTAAAGTTATCCCATTATCTTTGGAATACTCATACCTATGATTATGTTATCGATTTTATGGCTATGAAGTTTTGATTCCGTTAAACCGTTCTTCTCATTGTGGTTCAAGTATAAAGATTAAAGACATGCTACTTCCTTAGATATAAGGATATACTATTAAATATGTAGAATAGTATATATTCTCATGTGCTGATAGTGGAAGTTGACTTGGAGGTTTCTTTGAATCCATTTCTCACATCTTAAAATTGGCTTGATAGACTATCTAAGAAGTTAGTAATATACTCGTACGGTTGAATCCTTACTTGATTGGAATTAAGTATTGATGAATCTGATATGGTGTATACTAGCGAGTTTCAAGTTCACTCAATGATAAGATCGTGACCTAGAAATTAAAAGATGAATTCGTGGAAGTTGACGATAGTTACTTTTAGGGGTTAGGTTATTGAGACATGGATAGTGTATTTGAGTGACTTAACAATGGATAACCTCAAGACATGTAGGCAACTCTGGAGACCGAATTTAACAAGGTTGATGATTTTTTAATATAACAAGAAATAAGGATGTTGGAATCGAGAAATTCACGTAACTAGAACTCGTGTTCGGAAGACTATACCTAAATGTTAGGTCGAATAGAAGTGTAAGGTATTGAATTATGCATTAGATGATTAACGTTGCTAAAGGTCCTAAGTTGGATATTAGTAATATTAAGAAACATGATATTAGTTTGGTGTCTCTCAGATTTAGTTGTGATTATACAAAGTAAGTCATTTTATACACTCGTTATTTGGATACCCTAAAGGATATTAGGAAGCATATATCCCTAAGTAATACTGATGGACCTATTTTATAAACCATGGAAATGATATTAAGCATCTGGTTGCAAAGTGGAGTCGTTAGGGTATGATTTGAAATCCTAAATAGCTAATAGTGAGTAGGCATGATGATTCATGGTAAACCCTAGGACCTAAGGTCGATGAGACTTGATGCTCTTAGCTAGTTGAACATGTAAATGAGAAGAGTAAGATTTCATATAGTTAAGATAGAGATGAATTAGAGTCATAATGACCCGAGAGACTGCTATTAGACAACCGTATTTATGTGCACCGTTTCACTTCTAGAAACTAGCGGTTGGTAGACTTCGAATCGTGGTCGTTGAATAGAGGGTGAATCTTGTAGTGATAGTTAAATAAGTGGTTGATTACTTTTGAAGTTCTATTAGGTTATGTTAAAGGATGCCTCGTGATCATAATTCTTATGTTGATACAACCTTGAAGTTATCTCGTGTAAGTATCTTATGAGCTCGATCATTTTGGTACCCATTTATAGTCCTAAGACTGTTGTTGAACGGTTGGTAACCTAGTGGAGCATTGATATCATTACATAGCGATGAACCCAGCTTAGTAACATTAATGTTGAAGATATATTGGCGGGCATTAAGTGTTCGAAGGAATGACTAGGTCGCTAAGTAAGTAGGACCATTGTCTTCTTAAGTATGACGTAACCTTGGATTGAGGTGAGTGGAATTTATTTGAGGTTGAAACTATTCGCCTTAGGAGTTTTGGATAAGATTAAAAGAAAATTCTGAACCCTTGTGACTTGAAAATAGAGATTTGAATAAGAAAATAAATTGTGGATCACAAGCTGATGAAGCTTACTTGAAAAGTTGAACTAGTGCTACATGATTAGTTTACCCATGCAATTTCAATGGCAATTTTTCGGTGGTACCTAATAAACCTTAGAGTTTGAGTTGAACGAATCTCGACGGTCTTTCTTCTTGATTTCGAGCTTGAAGGTTAATGAAGCTGAGGAAGAATGTCAATGAATAGGAGCCTGTAATCGGGAGACTAGTCATTAGAAGATTTGTTAATCTAATGTACCTACGAGATAAGGACTATGATACAATCGATAGATGATGATTTGAGATGGATTAGTTTGTTTGATGAGTTCTTCTTGAAGATAGGGTCATATTGTGGAAATAATCATAACATGTGTATGTCCTACGTGCTAACAATTTTGAAGCTAGTAGATAGGATATGTAAATCAGATATAGACCTATCATCTTGAAATTAGTGTATGTCACCCTAGGATCATGGAATTATTGTGATATTCCTTTTGAGGTATGAATGCGAGATTGATACAACATGAGTCATGATTTTGGAGTTATAGTTCTATTGTTAGAATACTGATGCAACTTTGATGACTATGTTTGAAGACTCTAACCTTAGTTAATGAACTTGACCTTAAGACCAAATGGAGAATAGAGTCGTTCAAAGGAAAGAACTGTAAATGTAGAGGTCACACCGAACTAAATGATTGGAGAAACATAGGAATTGAATTGGTTGTGGTGAGAGATCACCAAACACGGGACGAACAGGAGTAGGAAGAATAACAAGGGTCAGAATCCGTCTAAATGACCTCAATAGGCAAGAATGAATTTCGGGACGAAATTCTTTTAAGGAGGGGAGGATGTGAGGCCCGACCTGAATAATGTGTAATACCTCGATTTGTGTGTCATAGACCCCTAATCCCCGACTGACGTGCGATACCTAGATATACGTGCCCTGACCACGATGTACGTGTGTTATCTTGTTTCGTGTGCCTTAACCTTGAACTACGTACCTTAACCTAGAAATAGAGTCGTGCCTTGATTTGCGTGCATTGCATTGAATTACGTGCCTTGCATTGGTTTACGTGCATCAACCTAGGATTGCGTGCATTAGTCTTGAAGTACGTGCCTTAGTCTTGAAGTTCGTGTCTACCTCGTAATTCGTGCCCTAGACCTAGGAATCCGTGCCACCACGTTAATCAAGAAATAATCCTACACAAAGCACTAGACACTAAAATAATCCTACACAATCCACTAACCAATATTATATTCCTAATTCAAATTCTCTACAAACTCCACTAACAATAAAATAATACTAAACTATTCCTACATTTCCCACTATCTATTATTCTATTCATAATTCAACTCATCAACAAACATTCCTATATTTTATTCTACCTAGATTCCCTAATTTCCCAACATTCCTATGACAATTCTATGACACAAATGCATAAAAAAATTAGCTCAAAACTCCTCAAAACTCCACCAATCTCGACAAAGACTCCTTGCCCATGCTAGGTGATTCAAAATTCAGCTTCTTGGAGACACAAATCTGAATTTTTGTATGCCCAAGGCCAACCCATGCTTCATCTTTTGCAAAGCCATCATTTTTCTTTCATTTCTCTCACTCTCCTCACATTTCTCTCTCTCCCTCTCATTCTTCTCTCTCAATCTCAGTTTTGGGCTGAGTTTCTTCATCCCTTAGCTCATCTTCATCATCCTATGGTGCATCAAGACAAACAACAAGCAAAGGAACTCAACCAAACTAGCTAGGATGCGAAAATCACACATGCATGCTCCTTGAGTCTTCATTTCGGCCGTAGGTGAGTTACTAAGCTTCCATTTCTTTTCTTCTTGTTCTAACCACATGCATGTACTAAGAGCTTGATCACTAAGCTAGGAAAAATAGAGAAAATGTAGTTGGAATCTTGGCTAGGCAAAGGAGAAGAAGAAAATTGTGCTTCAACAAGTTTTGAGCATCTTCTTGGTTGATTTGCTAAGGTGAGGGCTAAAACCTTTTGAAAATCCTTCAAAAATCCACATGCATGCTCATAAATGTATGTCTTTGCTTCTGTACTTGAGTTATATGTTCGTTCATAAGCTTTTACAACCATGCATGGCAAGATTTTGGCTTGAAAATGATGATAGGTGCAATCGGATTATGTGACAGCTCTCTGAGCAGTTGTTTCGAGGTGAGTTTGGCTAGGCAAATGATGTTGAAAATGCATGAAAATTGGTAGGTGACTATTTTTGTCAGTTTTGAACATTTTTCTCAGAAATAGGCCAAAGCTAATTTCGACACTAAGGTCCTCAAAATGGCAAATCATTAAAATGTGTCAAAATCTGGAAATCTGGAAAAAAATGAAGCAGGTTTTGGCAGATGCACTGACCTTGTAGAACGAACCCGATTTGACTTAGTAAATGATGTCCAAAATTCATGAAATTTGTTTTCCTGCTAGATTTTTAAGTTCTGGACATTTTTGTCAGAAATGGACTAAGGCTAAATATGACCCTAAGGACCTCAAAAACGTCAATTATCGAAATGTGTGCAAATCTGGACAGTTTTGTGCTATCCCACTGTTTCGGCTATAACTAATGATCCCGAACTCCAAATGATGCAAGGTTTGTTTCTGATTTTAGTTCACTTCTTAAGCTTTAATTTGACATCTTATTCACTGGAATTGGAGATTGTTTTCTTATCTTCATGATTGTGAGAAAACATCCTTTTGCAGTAAGGGTTTCACTTAGTGTTATGCTTAGAAAAATTGTTGTAACTTCTCTTGTTGAAATAAATGTTTGGGATTGTAGCTTTGGGATGTTGTGTGGACTGTTTTGAATGTTTGAGGATGTTGAATTAAATGATGCATGGCTTGAGATTGATTTTGAATTGGTTTGGGGCTTAAATTGCACGGATATACACGAAATGGAAACCCTAATGACTAGGTAGTCTTGCTAAGTGTTGATCATTTGGATATTGTGTGGAATTATGTGCTTAGTAGGATGCCCGTAGATGCCCTTATAGTCCTAAATGTGATTTTGATCATTGCATGTTGACAAATAGGCTTTTCTTGCATCCGAGCCCACGTAGATGTTGTTGCATGTTATATAATCTTATTATTTGATTACGTGGACTTTGAATTGAGTTATATGACTTGATTTATGTGCGATACATGGCTGTCCGTTTAATGTTCATATAACTCCATATGCTTTTCAAGTGAAACTACTTGTCCATTCGTGCCTCGTCTGTTTACTTGTCAATCTGCAATCTTATGACTGTCCGGAGGCAACCTACTTTGTTGTCCTCCTAATGTGATATGTTAATGTCATAAATGTGCATTGCATACAAGGTTGCAACCTTTCATGTCGGCATGGCAGCGATCACGTACACCGGGCGTCATCGGGCTTGCCGGTGCACCCGTGACTACCATGGTCCCATTCCTTCTCTCGCTTAGGGGCTAGACTTCCTCGAAGAGTTGGGTCGTAGGATTTCGGGGTACATCCGGAGTACACCCACTTGGCGTGATATGGGGATGAATTGAGGCCGGCCGCAACAACTGATACTGGAATTGATCTGAGAGCAAAAGCTCACCGTATCCTTTTTACTATGTGTATAAGTATTCTCGCTTGGTCCCTAGAGGACCTCGGGGAGGAAGGACTGGTAATTGTGTTCTTTACTATTATATTACGCTATGTACTTGCTTATGATACACATCATGCTTGCAAAAGGATTTTTCATAAGATTGAACCGAAAAGTGAGTTTCAAAACCTATTTCTCGTTCCCCCTTGCTGAGTTCATAAGGACTCACCCTCTTTTATTATCTCAGGTGAAGAAGATCAAGAACAGGTACCTGAGGACGATGTGTCTAACGATGATTTCTTGGAGTGATTACCTGTCCTATGTGCTTTGCTTGATTTATGGCCATTTGTGAAAACTATGCTACTTGAAGACTGTTTCTTTCATGTTGCTTAATGTTGTAATGTAAAAGACCCCCGTTGTAATTTGGGGTCTAATTTTTGTTTGTACTAATATTTCTAGACAGTCACTAGATACTGCTATGGTCGTTTTGCTTTTATTATCGCTAGTAGCTATAATAGGATTATGAAGTATTAGGCAAGGGCTAAGTAAAATGAACCAACCAAACCTTAAACAGGTACTCGCTATTAAGCTAAGATCAACAGGTACTTTTGTAACGAGAATAAACAAACAAACGAGACATAGCATCATGCTAGGTTATAAATCAAACGAGACATCGAAATAACCAATAGGCAATTCAATTGATGTTAAATGGTAATCCTAGTTGGAAACGAAATTGAGATTGGAAAATTTTGAGGCGTTTAGAGAATTAGGTCAAACCAAAGAGCCCAATTACAGCCGTTATGCTGCCGGTTTTCCAGAAAATTTTGGAGTTTAGGCCAAAACGTTAAGTGTTAAATCTTCATGAACGGTTAAGTACGAGACGTGACTTGAATGTTTAGATCACACCCTAGTCTAACCTTTATAAGCCGGGTTGGGGCGTGACACCTATTCTCTCTTAAAGCTTTATAAAGCTCGGCAAGAAAGTGTTGGTTAAGAACTATTGACTGTAAACCATAGTAGTTACAGTCACTCAATGGAGATCTTCGCCTTTTTGCACCTCTCCTTCTCGCTTGCTTACCTAGCTCTTGTCTTAGTGACTCTTCCTCTTTTCTAGGTTTTTTTTCTAAATGTTAAAACGATAGATTTTTCATTTTCTAATGAAATGGATCCGCCCCTATTTGATTAATAATGGGATTCTTGGCGTCAGAAAGGTTTTGTGACATGGATGCCTAGCCCAACTCGGTTGGTCGGTTGGCCCACCTAACAGATGATGAGACTCTCGATCGATTTGATCGAATTTTGAAAAGTCTTTCTGTAACGACCCTAACTTGACCCCTTTCGAGATTAGGCCAGAATCTACGCTCATAAACGTTGCGGTCTCATGTAAATAACTTTTATAGCAATATAGGAAGTAAAGTATAGAAATCTTCAATAATAACCAGCTATCAATAATATTCTTGGTACAAGAACTGTTACATCATTTGAGACCTGAGAACTACCCAGCTATGTTACATACTAGGAATCCAACACGGCTACCCTTTTTACCCAAGAATAATATAGACAACCTTTAACTCTTGCATATTGGGTTGAAACATGACAAGCAAGAAGCTTCGAGCATGTATCAACACAATGCCAACTTGTTTCGAGCTAGGCTGCACCTGTAATGGGGGGTGGAAAGGTCGTGAGCTCAAAAGAACTCAGTGCGGAAAAGTCAACCGGGGTAATTTTGAAAACATTTTCGAGTTTTAGAAGTCATGGTGCAATGCAAGCATATTGAGTATATAAATATATAAATTACATGTACAATAATATCCACAATTCATTCACATATGGTAAATGATAAGAAATAATATCATATGATAACTTTACTCATTTAGTGGCATGTATCCACATCAGATATCAGCCTACTCTCTGAGGGTGGAATGCCACAAGAGTAGGACACTACTCTCCTAGGGTGGTGCCAAGCGAGAGTATGAACAAGTTGATCATTTCACGAGGTGGCCAGCCTTGATCTTAATTTCAACTTCTTATCTCTCCCAAGAGGACACTCCGGATTGTATCCAAAATCTACGACCCAACTACCAAAGGGTGGAGATCGCCAAACGGGAGAGGGAATAGGTCCACGATAGACACGGGAGCACCGGCAAGCCCTATGCCACCCGGTGTTCGTGCAAGCTATCGGGCCTGAGGTTGCAACTCCCAAGTAGCATACAAGCATGCACAAGTAGTCATATAACACACAAAAGATTGTATGGAAATCCACAAAAGAGGTTGTCCCGGCCAAGTAATAATCAATTTCTGGCAACTCAAAGTAAAATAGTAGCTTATGAAAGTAGATTGCCTAATTAAACTCATTGTTGTCAATTAAAATATGTAGGAGATACTATGATCAGACAACCTCTAGTTAACTATACTAGAATCTTTATTTAGTTGTTAATTATCTGGTTTCAATTATTTATTTATGCTAGCTAACTCTTTGGATTTAATGTTCCAACTAAGTCATCTCATAACTTTTAATTTGCTGTCCTAGTAGAGTTTTTGTCTATGTTGTCCTTACATACTCGAGTTACTCTTATAGGTAAGCATTGATAAACATAAATTGTTTATATGATTTTTCTCTAATACCCTACCTGCATCTCTATAGAGGAATAATCTCCTGTAATAATGTAGTTCGAAGTTAATCTGAATATAAAAAATGCTTATCTAATTAATTTTATGGTAGGTGTAAGCTAGTTAGAGTAATGGTTCATAGAAAGTCTTATATATATCCAAACTTCCAAATATCAGGCGATGGAAATACTCAATTATGGTAATCTATCCTAGTCTAATTTCATATGCTCTGTCGAGTCCATAATTGTCACAGATAAAGGCACTCAGCACTCAGGTATTATTTAAGCTTTTATTCCCTAACTTCAATTAAATCAATTAACTTCTAGTCCACTTTAGCCTATTAACATTATTTACTTAATTTTAGCCTATGTGTTAACAATGATTCAGCTAGGACAATTGACTTCATTTTCACAGAATTACTCATGCAGATCTCTACATATATTCTCAAACATGTAACCTATCATATAATAGATCAAAGTTATATTATATATTATATATGGTCTTTCACCAAATCAGCAATGCATGTTTTAAAGAAAAGTCAACCCATGATCAATTTCATTCATATAAACTATTCTTAACAAACTATAAGGCTAAGAGAATAAGCACAAATAAACAAAAGAGATTCCCAATGCTTTTAAAATAACCTGCACATGTTTGTTGTTGCTTGTTCGCGGAAAGGAAAGAAGCAAAGCAAAATATTTAGAGCTTTAATGAAAATCTATTGTTTTTTTTTTTTGGTTTTTGTGTGTTGGATTCAACGGCTTAGCAGCCTATTTATACTAACAAGGCTTTGATCTTATTGGCCTACCAAAGTTTCAGCTCATCATTACCTTCAATGCTGAATCATTGTTTATCATCTCTATTAATCGACACCTTCTGCTTCTACCATGTTGATTCGAAGCTTAACTCCTTTGTTTTGTTGACAGCACTAGTGTTCTATTGTAGGTAATAATTATAGCGAGTAAGTTTAAGCTGCTGCGTGCCCACAGGAGATGTAGTTTCCTCATGCATGCACTTGGAAATGGACAGCAATGCCGTGAGATGGCGGCAGCTCATGCAGGCAACGATTCTCAATTTCTTACGTTACCATGCACGATGCTAGCGACACAACTATTTGCTGATTCACAATTCAGCTAATTGGTTTCCTTACAGCGATAATATGCTAGTAGTATAGGTAGTAATTATGGAAATGATTAATGGTTAACTGGTCCTCGCCCCATACTTAGTTAGTAGCTAGCAGCGTGATTGGCTTCCAAAATTGCAATGGTTAATCTAATTCGAACAAATTAGCACCTATAACAATTATATTAATTCTTAAATCTCAAAAGGATAAGCCGAAATGACCAAGCTAATTGGACATTAACTACCCATGTTGTCTTTTTACGTGTAGGCCACATATTAGAAGAAATATTTTTAACGCACGTTAATAATGGCTGGTTTATTTAGCTTAAAATGTTGATACTAATATAACGATAACTAGCCTATCATGTATGTACAGAACCACACCAAATTAAATAATTTAACATCCCTATCTCAAAAACTTTTAATTTTGTTATACTAATCCTATTAGGAGTTGATTTCCCTAAATAGCCAGTACCAGTCAACTCTCAGTCTCAACTTATCCAAATCACTTGGCCTAGTGAGTTGAATCAATGCCCTAAATTCTAGCTTTCCTAAATTGCCTATTTTCCTAGAGTAACAATCCTAATTAAATCTATCATGACTTGATAGATTCTAGTAGTCCTAACTACTTAACCACATTAATATAAGATACTCCAATATCTTCTCATTTCGTGGCCTAAATTTTCTATTCCCTTAACTATTTATTATGTCTACTAAATATAATTCTTACCAAGTCTCTATCGTGACCATTTAAAGGCTATACGAGTGGAATAAAGAGAAGATACTAGATTAACTAATAATCCACAACCCTTAAATAACAGGACTAAGTATCATTCAATATTTTCCTTGTTAATTTTCCCTAGATCATTCAATATTCATTTAAATTTATCTTAATGATTCTATTTTCTTTTTCCAAATCTCAACTAACCATCAGAAATTCTAATTAGCCATATCAATACTTTTCATTCTACATATTTCCAATTCATATCAAATAATACAATTCTTATTCAATCAGAATACAATCTATTCAGGTAGGCAACTTATTTAATTTCTAACCCACATGAAGGACTAGGTTTGATAATCCTATCCCTTAATTATCTCCAAATCCAATTGAAACCTTTTAGTAATCTGAAATTACCATTTAACAAAATACATTAACATTGTTCCTTCAAAAAAAAAAAAAATACTTATCTACAAGTAATTAAGTAACAAAGGAAGATAACAGTCACCCTAATTATTCACTAGTCCTATAAGATTAAACTACTAGTGCCACCCAAATTCATAGCTTAATGCTAATCTCCATCTTTATACCAATATCTATTCCAAAGTTTGCAAGTATCCCACTATACATTCTCAAGGTAACATAGTATTATAAGCTCAATTAATAATTTAGATAACTCCAAGTACTTCAATTTACCCTATTGCCCAAATAGTTTACTCATAGCCAACTCCAATAACTTTAACATTTCCAATCACTTCCAAGCACGAATTATCTCAATCTACTTGTTAATTGAAACAAATGCTTAGCTTGATATGCTAGTTGTAACACATCTTTTTATTTAAAAAAAAACCAGGAATGTAAGTGATAAAAGTCAAACACATGAGGAACACTTATTTCTTATACTACTATTCGGGATGCAGGTACAGGTCATTACATCATTCCCTCCATACAGAAATTGAGTCCTCGCAATTTATTTATCCCGCAACTATCTTAGGGTACTACCTCTTCATCAAGTAATACTTCAACAGACTGATTTAAAACTAGGAATGTATTTTCTATCTCAGCAGTGTCTTCAGGCAACTCCTGCTACTCTACCGCGTACACCTTAGCCTGTACACGCTAGTTTGTCATTGGCCTATTCTGATTTCCCTTCCACTGTCATTTAGGGCAGTCTCTAATCCGATGATGATCGCTTCTACAACTGGTGCATCTCCCAGCCTTTTTTAACACTACAATTTGGTATGTCCTTTCTTATCACAAAAGGCACATGTTTCACTTTGAGCCTTAGTGTCTGCTGGTCCTCGGGCTGAGGAAGCCACTGATCCCGTTGGCTATGGTCGGGTAACCACTGATCCCCCTAGACTTCGTCCCTGGCTAGGGTAACCTGTACCCTAGTTCGTCCTCTGCTATACCGGGGGTTACTGAAAGGGTTTCTTGTTGGACTAGCTTAATCCACCCCCAACCTCTATCTTCATTTTCTCTACTCATGTGGTAGCCTCAACTGCGTCTCCATAGGTTTCAAATTTTAGTGCGCCCAAACTATCTTGTATCTCAGCTTTCAGTTCTCTTACAAATTTTTGAATTGCCCGGCTCGGTGGTTGCATCAGTTCAGGCACGTATTGGGACAGTTTGTCAAGTCATGCTTCGTACTGGACAACAGTCATGGCCCCTTGCCTTAATGTCATAAATTCCTCCTTCCGTTTTTCCCTGGCAACAAGTGAGACATATTTCTCCTTAAAGACTTCGGTAAAGTTTGCCCAGGTGTAGGACGTATGATTTTCCTCCCAGCGGCACTTTACCACCTTCCACCATTGTTCTGCATCTCCTTTGAGCAAAAATGTTGCAAGTACAACTTTTTGTTCATCATTGTAATCCAAAGTCTCATAAAATTTCTCCACCTCTAAGAGCCATGCTTCGGCCTTCTCATCATCGGGTTCCCTAAAAAATTTTAGGGGGTCATAACCTAGGAATTCTTTTAATGGACTCATCCTATTCCCTGCATTTCCATTGTTCACCCCTCCTTCAGAGTTGTGAGGGTTACCCGCCTCCTATGCTTCCTGGCGCTCTAGAACTCTAGACATCCTGTCCATTGCTGTCGCCATCAGATTAAACATGGCTATTCCTGGATTATTCTGACCAGGTTCTTCTACTGGCTCAGCATTCCGATTGGTTCTCCATGTACTAGGTCCAGCCATCCTTCTTAAACACACATAAGCACTCTTGTTTGTTTAATACACATTCAAAATATCAAGATATAGCATATAGACAAGCAATTCACATAAGCACATAAGTCTTAGCTAATGACATTTAGGTCAAGACCTTTAATCTAACCCACTGCCCAGTTTCTAAACCTGGCGTCTAAGGCAATTCTACGCTCTGATACCAACTATAACGACCCTAACCCGACACCTTTCGAGATTAGGCCAGAATCTACACTCATAAACGTTGCGGTGTCATGTAAATAACTTTTATAGCAATATAGGAAGTAAAGTATAGAAATCTTCAATAATAACCAGCAATAAATAGTATTCTTGGTACAAGAGGTGTTACGTCATTTGAGACCTGAGAATTACCCAACTATGTTACATACTAGGAATCCAACACGACTACCGTTTTTACTCGAGAATAATACAGACAACCTTTAACTCTTGCATCTTGGGTTGAAACATGACAAGCAAGAAGCTTCGAGCACGTATCAACACAATGCCAACTTGTTTCGAGCTAAGCTGCACCTGTAATAGGGGGGTGGAAGGGTCATGAGCTCAAAAGAACTCAGTGCGGAAAAGTCAACCAGGGTAATTTTGAAAACATTTTCGAGTTTTAGAAGTCATGGTGCAATGCAAGCATATCGAGTATATAAATATATAAATTACATGTACGATAATATCCACAATTCATTCACATATGGTAAATGATAAGAAATAATATCATATGATAACTTTACACATTTCGTGGCATGTATCCACATCAGATATCAACCTACTCTCTGAGGGTAGAATGCCATGAGAGTAGGACACTACTCTCCGAGGGTGGCACCAAGTGAGAGTAGGAACAAGTCGATCATTTCACGAGGGGGCCAGCCTTGATCTCAATTTCAACTTCTTATCTCTTCAAAGAGGATACTCCGGATTGTATCCAAAATCTATGACCCAACTCCCCAAGGGTGGAGATCACCAAGCGGGAGAGGGAATAGGTCCACGATAGACACGGGAGCACTGACAAGCCCTATGCCCCCCAACATTCATGTAAGCTATCGGGCCTGAGGTTGCAACCCCCCAAGTAGCATACAAGCATGCACAAGTAGTCTTATAACACACATAAGAAGTATGGAAATCAGCAAAAGAGGTTGTCCCAGCCAAGTAATAATCAATTTTTGGCAACTCAAAGTAAAATAGTAGCTTATGAAAGTAGATTGCCTAATTAAACTCATTGTTGTCAATTAAATGTGTAGGAGATACTATGGTCAGACAACCTCTAATTAACTTTACTTGAATATTTATTAAGTTGTTAATTATCTGGTTTCAATTATTTATTTATGCTAGCTAACTCTTTGGATTTAATGTTCCAACTAAGTCATCTCATAACTTTTAATTTGTTGTCCTAGTAGGGTTTTTGTCTAAGTTTTCCTTCCATGCTCGAGTTACTCTTATAGGTAAGCATTGATAAACATAAATTGTTTATAGGAGTTTTCTCTAATACCCTACATGTATCTCTATAGAGGATTAATCTCATGTAATAATGTAGTTCGAAGTTAATCTGAATATAAGAAATGCCTATCTAATTAATTTTATGGTAGGTGTAAGCTAGTTAGAGTAATGGTTCCTAGAAAGTCTTATGTATATCCAAACTTCCGAATTATATCAGGCGATAGAAATTCTCAATTATTGTAACCTCTCATAGTCTAATTTCATATGCTCTGTCGAGTCCATAATTGTCCTGGATAAAGGCACTCAGCACTCAGGTATTATTTAAACTTTTATTCCCTAACTTCAATTAAATCAATTAACTTCTAATCCACTTTAGCCTATTAACATTATTTACTTAATTTTGGCCTACGTGTTAACAATTATTCAGCTAGGACTATTTACTTCATTTTCACAGAATTACTCATGCAGATCTCTATGTATATTTTGAAACATGTAACCTATCATATAATAGATCAAAGTTATATTATATATTATATATGGTCTTTCACCAAATCAGCAATGCATGTTTTAAAGAAAAGTCAACCCGCATGATCAATTTTATTCATATAAACTATTCTTAACAAAGTATAAGGCAAATAAAATAAGCACAAATAAACAAAAGAGATTCCCAATGCTTTTAAAATAACCCGCACCGGTTTGTTGTTACTTGTTCGCGGAAAGGAAAGAAGCAAAGCTAAATATTAAGAGCTTTAATGAAAATATTTTTTTTTTCTTTTGGTTTTTGTGTGTTGGAGTCAACGGCTTAGCAACCTATTTATACTAACAAGGATTTGATCTTATTGGCCTACCAAAGTTTCATCTCATCATTACCTTAAATGCTGAATCATTGTTTATCATCTCTATTTACCGACACCTCCTGCTTCCACCATGCTGATTCGAAGATTAACTCCTTTGTTTTGTTGACAGCACTAGTGTTCTATTGTAGGTAATAATTATAACGACTAAGTTTAAGCTGCTGCGTGGCCACAAGAGATGTAGTTGCCTCATGCGTGTACTTGGAAATAGACAGCAATGCAGTGAGATGGCGGCAGCTCATGCAGGCAACGATTCTCAATTTTTTACGTTACCATGCACGATGCCCGCGACGCAACCATTTGTTGATTCACAATTTAGCTAATTGGTTTCCTTACAGCGATACTCAGATCCGTTAGAACATCTTCAAACCTCTCCTTCTGGTCGAGCTGCTCCACTCCTTAGCAGTCAGTCTATTACCCACCCCTGATCCCATTCCTTCAAGCCTAGGAACTTCTATTTTGAATCTGAGCGTGTACCAAGCTCCTTTCCGTGTAAGCTATTCCATGAGATGTCTTTCACAAAGGTACAGGGATTTGATAATCGATAGAGTTGGGGAATCTTATCTTCCCTCATAGGAACTCGGTCTCTCTAATACATCAATATGGTAGATAGATCAGGTAGAAGATCAGCCGCTAATCTGCTACTCTCGTTGTGTTCGATCGGCTTCAAAGCTTTTTCATTTTTTTCGCTTAGGGCTTCTACCGATGCCTGAATGCTACTTTCGTCAACGTATGGGTCATTATATAAGCACTCCTCCATCTATGGTATTAGGCCCGGTTTCTTTCAACTAACAACTAAGCGCTTCACCAATTAGTCTTTCTACTCAGCTCTGATTAGTCCTTCCCCTGAAGCCTGAGTTAAAGAATCCGTCGATTCCACATCCCTTGATTCCAATTTCGTCACGCTCCAACCCGACCTATAGAGGCTAGACTAAGGTATGACCTAATTCATTTATGCTTTTTCATATACTTGACCGTTTGTTATGATTTAACGCTTAACATTGGCCTAGAACTCCAAAAGTTTTTGAAAAACCGGCAGCATAACGGTTGTATTTAATACCTTTGGTTTGACCTAATTTTCTAGAACACCTCAAAATTTCCAATCGTTAAACCGATTCCAACAAGGATTCCTATTTTGTCATCAACCGATATGCCTACTAATTTATCTCGAAAGTCCCATTTGATTACAAGCCTAACATGATAACTATGTCCCGTTTATTTGTCAACTCCTATTACACAAGTACCTATTATCATTTAGCCTACGAGTGAGTACCTGGGTAAGATTAGATAGAGTCAACTTATTTGATTCTTCACCTAGTGGTTTAAACGCCTACGATAACTATTAATCAAGATAGTGATAACAAACAACCAAATAAAGAGTTTGTCTGATTATAATCAGTACAAGCCAAAAGTAGACCCCAAATTATAACAAGGGTCATTAACAACAACAACATAAGTAGTCTATAAAACAAACACAATGTCCATATAGCAACCACATTCAGGCAAAGCACATAAGGCACATAGTCACTCCAAGGATTCATCAACAAGCACATTCTCCTCAGGTACCTATTCCAAATCTACTTCACCTGTGACAAAAAAAGAGGGTGAGTCCTTACGAACTCAGCGAGAGGGGACCAACTGACAAGGTTTTGAAATCCTTTTCCGGTTAATCTAATGAAAACTCCTTTGGAAACATGTCATATAAAATAAGAAAGTTCATAACATAACATAAATATAAATGAACACATTTACCCATCTTTCCTCCTCGGGGTCCTCTAGGAACCAAGCGAGAGTACTTAAACACATAGTAAAAAGGATACGGTGAGCTTTCGCTCTCAAGATCAATCGGTGAGCATTTGCTCTCAAGATCATTTCCAATAACCATTGTTGTAGCCGGCAACCATCATCCACTTATCACTCCAACGGGTGTACTCCGGATGTACACCAAATCTACGACCCAACTCTCTGAGGATGTCTAGCCCCCAAGCGAGAGAGGGAATTGGAGGATGGTAGTAACGGTAGCACCAACAAACCCAATGCCGCCCGGCGTGCGTGAAACGCTACCATGCCACAATGAAAGGTTGCAACCTTGTATGCAATACACAATTATACCATTCAACATTTCACATTAGGAGGTCAACAAAGTAGGTTGCCTCCGAGCAAATATAAGATCACATATTGACAAGTAAACATACGAGGCATGCTTTGACATGTAAATTCACTTTGTAAAGAACTTAGAGTACTTCTAATTTCCACAATTCCAAGCATTCAACACCTCAAGTAAAATTACAATATGATTTAAAGCACATTACCAAGCAAAAACTCTACTGCAATGGTCTATTTTTCCTCATTCATTTAGCCAAGAAAATAACCTCCAAATTCAGTGAACAAAATTTAAAATTTAAGCTTAATTAGTGCTTTAAAGCTAGGAACAAACCTCGCTGCATTCCGAGTTCGGACATAGGAGTTATGATCAAAACTGTGAGACTACGCAAAACTGTCTAGTTTCATACACATTTCGAGATTTTCCATTTTTGGGGGCTTTAATCTCAAAATTAGCCTTAGCCTATTTCTTCACGATATGTTCAAAACGAAAAAATATAGTGACCTACCAATTTTCATGTATTTATAACATCATTTACTAGGCCAAAACCATTTTGTTCTACAAGGTCAGAAATCTGCCAAAAAAAAAACGTGGTTGCATATCTCAAGGTTTCAAGCAATTTTCAAGCCATGCATGGGTAGATAGGCTCATATAAACACATATAAATTAACTTCAAGAGTAAATACAACCATATGAAAGCATGCATGTGAGTTTTGAAAGCATTTAAAAAGATTTAACCCTCACCTCTTTGAAGACTTACCAAATGTGCACAAAATCCTTATTTTTGAGCTTTGATGGTGTCAAATCCTTCCTACCCTTAGCTTGGCAGAATGGTAGCTTGTTTTTCCTTAATTCCTAGCTTAGTTAGCATGTGTGGAGGGTGTGCATGTGTGTAAAAGAAAAAGGCAAAGAAGGAATCCTTTAAAACTGACATATGGCAAAAAATGAGAGGTTTTTGTGAGCTTGTGTGTGACTTGAGCTATCTAGCTTGAATACCTTGCCATTGCCGAACTTGGAGTGGTATAGAGAGCTTGCTAGAAGTCTTCGAAAATCAAGAGAAAGCCTTAGCCGAAATGGAGAGAGAATGAGAGAGCTTGAGAGGAAAATGAAGTTGAAGAGTTGTTTGTTTGCATGCAAGTGTGTGTGTCGACCTTGGTAGGGTACAAGGCTGAAATTTTTTTCATCTAGAGATTTTTTTTGAATTGTAGGCATGCTTTGGGTGAGTAGGCTGAGAAAGAAAGCTTAGGTATTAGCAAAAGGGTGCATAGATGCAAGGAAAAACATGACATGTTGTTAGACTTTGTCTAGGATAGAATATTTTATGCAAGGCTTGTCTACATGGCTTGACATGGTCGGCCATCTGATGCTCAAAATCTGAATTTTGAGTTGTGTTTTAAGCTTAATTTATTGTAGGTTAGGTATATTTTATTGTCTAGTAGTTTGGGTTGTAAGAGAATGTTAGGAATTTAGGGAATCTAGGTAGAATAAAATATAGGAATGTTGAAATAGTTTAATATTATTTTAGTGTTAGTGGAGTTTGTAGGATTTCTTTATTGTCTAGTGCTTTATGTAGGATTATTTATTGATTAGCATGCATGCACGCTTTCCTAGGTTTAGGGCATGCACTACGAGGTAAGGTACGCACTTCAAGAAAAATACACAAATTCCAAGGTAAATGCACGCAAACCTAGGTAATGTACGTAAACCAATACAAGGCATATAATTCAATGCAACGCACGTAAATCAAGGCACAACTCTTATATCTAGGTTAAGGCACGTAGTTCAAGGTTAGTGCACAAATATCAAGGTGTCGCACGTAAATTGAGGTCAGGACATATAATTCTAGGTCAAGGCACGTATAAGAAGGCATGTACGAAAACCAAGAATGGGCACGTAATCCAAGGTCGGTCATATAATTCTAGATCTAATGCACGCAAATCGAGATAAGACACGTTATTCAGGGTCGGGCCTCATATCATCCCCTCAAAAGAATTTCGTTCTGAAATTCATTCTTACCTATTGAGGTCATTTAGACAGATTCTGACCCTTGTTAGTTTTCCCACTCTGGTTCGTCCTGTGTTCTGTGATCTCTCTTACCACAACCAATTCACTTCTTATGTTTCACCAATCATTTAATTCGGTGTGACCCCTACATTTATAGTTCGTTCCTTTGAACGACTCTATTCTCTCCATTTGATCTTAAGGTCAAGTTCATTAACTAAGGTTAGAATCTCTAAACATAGTAATCAAAGCTGCATCAGTATTCTAACAATATAACTATAACTCCAAAATCATGACTTATGTCGTGTCAATCTTGCATTCATACCTCAAAAGGAATATCACAATAATGCCATGATCCTATGGTGACATACACTAATTTCAAGATGATAGGTCTATATCTGATTTACATATCATATCAACTAGTTTCAAAATTGTTAACACGTAGGACATACACATGTTATGGATCAGTTCCACAATACGACCCTATTTCAGGAAGAACTCACCAAACAAACTAATTCATCCCAAGTCGTCATCTATCGATAGTATCATAGTCCTTATCTCGTAGGTACATTAGATTAGCGAATCTTCTAATGACTAGTCTCCCGGTTACAGGCTCCTATTCACTAACATTCTTTCCTAGCTTCGTTAACCTTCAAGCTCGTAATCAAGGAGAAAGACCGTTGAGATTCGCTAAACTCAAACTCTAAGGTTTATTAAGTACCACGAACAAATTGCCATCGAAATTGCATGGGTAAACTAATCATGTTGCACTAGTTCAACTCTTACAAGTAAAGTGCATTAGCTTGTGATCCATAATTTATTTCGTTATTCAAATCTCTATCTTCAAGTCACGAGGCTTAAGAATTTCTTTTAATCTTAACCAAGACTCCTAAGGCGAATAGTTTCAACCTCAAATAAATTCCACTCAACTCAATCAAAGGTTACGTCATACTTATGAGGACAATGGTCCTACTCATTTAACGACCTAGTTATTCGTTTGAACACCGAATGCCCGCCAATATATCTTCAACGTTAGTGTTACTAAGCTAGGCCCATAGCCATGTAAGTGACATCGATGCTCCACTAGGTTACCAGCCATACAACAACAATCCTAGGACTATAAATGGGTATCGAAATGATATAGCTCATAAGATACTTACCATACTAATCCAAGTAGCAGGTTACACAAAATAACTTCAAGGCTATGTCAACATAAGAATTATAACCACAAGGAATCCTTCAATATAATCGAATAGAACTTCAAAAGTAATCAACCACTCATTTAACTATCACTACAAGATCCACCCTCTATTCAATGACCACAATTCGAAGTCTACCAATAGCTAGTTTCTAGATGTGAAACGGTGCACATAAATGTGGTTGTCTAAGAATAGTCTCTTGGGTCATCATGACTCTAATTCATCTCTATCTTAACTATATGAAATCTTACTCTTCTCATTTACATGATCAACTATCTAAGAGCATCAAGACTCATCGACCTTAGGTCTTAGGGTTTATCATGAATCATCATGCATACTCACTATTAGCTATTTAGGATTACTAATCATACTTTAATGACTCCACTTTGTAGCCAGATGCTTTAATCTCACATCCATGGTTTATATACTAGGTCCATCAGTATTACTTAGGGATATATGATTCCTAACATCCTCTATGGTATCCAAATAACGAGTGTGTAGAATGACTTACTTTGAATTAGACGACTAACGTTGCTAAAGGTCCTAAGTTGAATATTGGTAATATCAAGAATCATGGTATTAATTTGGTGCGCCTTGGATTTAGTTATACCATTTTTGTATATAGGTATCACTCCCCGACCGGACCTATAGAGGCTATACTAGGGTATGACCTAATTCATTTATGCTTTTTCACATACTTAACCGTTTGTTATGATATAAAGCTTAACGTTGGCCTAGAACTCCAAAAGTTTTTCAAAAAACCGACAGCATAACGGCTGTATTTAAGACCTTTGGTTTGACCTAATTTTCTAGAATACCTCAAAATTTCCAATCATTAAACCGATTCCAACAAGGATTCCTATTTTGTCATCAACCGATATGCCTACTAATTTATCTCAAAATTTCCATTTGATTACAAGCCTAACATGATAACTATGTCCTGTTTATTTGTCAACTCCTATTACGCAAGTACCTGTTATCCTTTAGCCTACGAGTAAGTACCTAGGTAAGATTAAATAGAGTCAACTTATTTGATTCTTCACCTAGTGGTTTAAACGCCTATGATAACTACTAATCAAGATAGTGATAACAAACAACCAAATAAAGAGTTTGTTCGGTTATAATCAGTACAAGCCAAAAGTAGACCCCAAATTACAACGGGGGTCATTTATGACAATAATATAAGTAGTCTACAAAACAAACACAATGTCCATATAGCAACCACATTAAGGCAAAGCACTTAAGGCACGTAGTCACTCCAATGATTTATTAACAAACACATTCTCCTCAAGTACCTATTCTAAATCTGCTTTACCTGTGACAAAAAAAGAGGGTGAGTCCTTATGAACTCAGTGAGGGGGGAACAAGGGACAAGGTTTTGAAATCCTTTTTCCGGTTAATCTTATGAAAACTCCTTTGGAAACATGTCATATAAAATAAGAAAGTTCATAACATAACATAAATATAAATGAACACATTTACCCATCTTTCCTCCACTGGGTCCTCTAGGAACCAAGCGAGAGTACTTAAACACATGGTAAAAAGGATACGGTGAGCTTTCGTTCTCAAGATCAATCGGTGAGCATTTGCTCTCAACTTCATTCTAATAACCATTGTTGTAGCCGGCATCCATCATCCACTTATCACTCCAATGGGTGTACTCTGGATGTACACCAAATCTACGACCCAACTCTCCGAGGAAGTCTAGCCCCCAAGCGAGAGAGGGAATTGGACCATGGTAGTCACGGTAGCACCGACAAGCCCACTGCCGCCCGGCTTGCGTGAAACGCTACCATGCCACAATGAAATATTGCAACCTTGTATGCAATGCATATTTATACCATTCAACATTTCACATTAGGAGGTCAACAAAGTAGGTTGTCTCCGAGCAAATATAAGATCACATATTGACTAGTAAACATACGAGGCATGCTTTGACATGTAAATTCAATTTGTAAAACACTTAGAGTGCTTCCAATTTCCACAATTCCAAGCATTCAACACCTCAAGTAAAATTACAATATGATTTAAAGGATATTACCAAGAAAAAACCCTACTTCAATGGGCTGTATTTCCTCATTCATTTATCGAAGCAAGTAACCTCCAAATTTAGTGAATAAAATTTCAAATTGAATCTTGATGAGTGATTTAAATTTAGGAACAAACCTCGCTGTGTTCTAAGTTCGAACTTAGGAGTTATGACCAAAACCGTGAGACTACGCAAAATTGTCCAGTTTCATACACATTTCAAGATTTTCCATTTTTGGGAGCTTTAAACTCAAAATTAGCCGTAGCCTCTTTCTACAAGATATGTTCAAAACTGAAAAATATAATTACCTACCAATTTGCATGCATTTATAACTTCTTTTACTAGGCCAAAACTATTTCGTTCTATAAGGTCAGAAATCTGCTAGAAAAACGTGGTTGAGCTTTGATGGTGTCAGATCCTTCCTACCCTTAGCTTGGCCGAATGGTAGCTTGTTTTTCCTTAATTCCTAGCTTAGTTAACAAGTATAGAGAGTGTGCATGTGTGTAAAACCAAAAGACAAAGAAGGAATCCTTTAGAACTTACCTATGGCAGAAAATGAGATGTTTTTGTGAGCTTGTGTGTGACTTGAGCTATCTAGCTTGAATACCTTGCCATGGCCGAAGCTTGGAGTGGTCTTGAGAGCTTGCTTGACATCTTGTAATATCAAGAGAAAGCCTTAGCCGAAATGGAGAGAGAATGAGAGAGGTTGAGAGGAAAATGAAGTTGAAGAGTTGTTTGTGTGCATGCAAGTGTGTGTGTCGGCCTTGGTAGGGTACAAGGCTGAAATTTTTGTCATGTAGAGCATTTGTTTGAATTGTAGGCATGCTTTGGGTGAGTAGGCCGAGAAAGAGAGCTTAGGTGTTAGCAAAAGGGTGCATAGATGCAAGGAAAAGCATGACATGTTGTTAGACTTTGTCTAGGATAGAATATTTTGTGCAAAGCTAGTCTACATGGCTTGACATGGTTGGCCATGTGATGCTCAAAATCTGAATTTTGAGTTGTGTTTTAAGCTTAGTTTATTGTAGGTTAGGTATATTTTATTGTCTAGTAGTTTCGGTTGTAAGACAATGTTGGGAATCTAGGTAGAATAAAATATAGGAATGTTGAGATAGTTTAATATTATTTTAGTGTTAGTGAAGTTTGAAGGATTTTTTTTATTGTCTAGTGCTTTATATAAGATTCTTTATTGATTAGCATGCATGTACACTTTCAGAGGTCTAGGGCACGCACGACGAGGTAAGGTACGCACTTCAAGGCTAATGCAAAAATTCCAAAGTAAATACACGCAAACCTAGGTAATGCACGTAAATCAATGCAAGGCACATAATTCAATGCAATGCACGTAAATCAAAGCATGACTTTTATATCTAGGTTACAGCACGTAATTCAAGGTTAGTGCACGAATATCGAGGTGTTGCATGTAAATCGAGGTCAGGACACATAATTTTAGGTCAAGGCACATATGACGAGGCATGTACGAAAACCAAGATTGGGCACGTAATCCAAGGTTGGTCATATAATTCTGGGTCTAAGGCACGCAAATCGAGGTAAAACACGTTATTCGGGGTCAGGACTCACTTCCTCCCCACCTTAAAAGAATTTCGTCCCAAAATTCATTCTTACCTATTGAGGTCATTTAGAAAGATTTTGACCCTTGTTAGTTTTCCCACTCTGGTTCATCCCGTGTTCTGTGATCTCTCTTACCACAACCAATTCACTTCCTATGTTTCTCCAATCATTTAATTCGGTGTGACCCCTACATTTATAGTTCGTTCCTTTGAACGACTCTATTCTCTCCATTTGATCTTAAGATCAAGTTCATTAACTAAGGTTAGAATCTCCAAACATAGTAATCAAAGCTGCATCGGTATTCTAACAATATAACTATAACTCCAAATTATGACTTATGTCGTGGCAATCTTGCATTCATACCTCAAAAGGAATATCACAATAATACCATGATCCTATGGTGACATACACTAATTTCAAGATGATAGGTCTATATCTGATTTACATATCATATCAACTAGCTTCAAAATTGTTAACACATAGGACATACACATGTTATGGATCAGTTCCATAATATGACCCAATTTCAGGAAGAACTCACCAAATAAACTAATTCATCTCAAGTCGTCATATATCGATAGTATCATAGTCCTTATCTCGTAGGTACATTAAATTAGCAAATCTTCTAATGACTAGTCTCCCGATTACAAGCTCCTATTCACTAACATTTTTTCCCAGCTTTGTTAACCTTCACGGTCGTAATCAAGGAGAAAAACCGTTGAGATTCGTTAAACTCAAACTCTAAGGTTTATTAAGTACCATGAACAAATTGCCATCAAAATTGCATAGGTAAACTAATCATGTTGCACTAGTTCAACTCTTACAAGTAAATTTCATCAGCTTGTGATCCACAATTTATTTCGTTATTCAAATCTCTATCTTCAAGTCACGAGTCTTTAGAATTTCTTTTAATCCTAACCAAGACTCCTAAGGCGAATAGTTTCAACCTCAAATAAATTCCACTCATTTCAATCAAAGGTTACGTCATACTTAAGAGGACAATGGTCCTACTCACTTAGCGACCTAGTTATTCCTTCGAACACCTAATGCCCGCCAATATATCTTCAACATTAGTGTTATTAAGCTAGGGCCATAGCCATGTATGTGACGTCGATGCTCCACTAGGTTACCGTCCGTACAACAAAAATCCTAGGACTATAAATGGGTACCGAAATGATATAGCTCGTAAGATACTTTCCATACTAATCCAAGTAGCATGTCACACGAAATAACTTCAAGGCTATGTCAACATAAGAATTATAACCACAAGGAATCCTTCAATATAATCTAATAGAACTTCAAAAGTAATCAACCACTTATTTAACTATCACTAGAAGATCCACCCTCTATTCAACGACCACAATTCGAAATCTACCAAAAGCTAGTTTCTAGACGTGAAACGGTGCACATAAATGTGGTTGTCTAACAATTGTCTCTTGAGTCATCATGACTCTAATTCATCTCTATCTTAACTATACGAAATCTTACTCTTCTGATTTACATGTTCAACAAGCTAAGAGCATCAAGACTCATCGACCTTAGGTCCTAGGGTTTACCATGAATCATCATGCATACTCACTATTAGCTATTTAAAATTACTAATCATACCATAACGACTCCAGTTTGTAGCCAGATGCTTTAATCTTATATCCATGGTTTATATACTAGGTCAATCGGTATTACTTAGGGATATATGTTTCCTAACATCCTTTATGGTATCCAAATAACGAGTTTGTAGAATGACTTACTTTGCATTAGACGACTAACGTTGCTAAAGGTCATAAGTTGGATATTGGTGATATCAAGAATCATGGTATTAATTTGGTGCCCCTCTGATTTAGTTATACCATTTCTGTATATAGGTGTCACGCTCCAACCCGACCTATACATGCTAGACTAGGGTATTACCTAATTCATTTATGCTTCTTCACATACTTGACCGTTTGTTATGATTTAATGCTTAACGTTGGCCTAGAACTCCAAAAGTTTTTCAAAAAACCGGTAGCATAACGGTTGTATATAAGACCTTTGGTTTGACCTAATTTTCTAGAAGAACTCAAAAATTCCAATCGTGAAACTGATTCCAACAAAAATTCCTATTTTGTCATCAACCGATATGCCTACTAATTTATCTCAAAAGTTCCATTTGATTACAAGCCTAACATGATAACTATGTCCCGTTTATTTGTTAATTTCTATTATGCAAGTACCTGTTATCCTTTAGCCTACGAGTGAGTACCTGGGTAAGATTAGAGAGAGTCAAGTTATTTGATTCTTCACCTAGTGGTTTAAACGCCTACGATAACTATTAATCAAGATAGTGATAACAAACAACCAAATAAAGAGCTTGTCCGGTTATAATCAGTACAAGCCAAAAGTAGACCCCAAATTACAACGGGGGTCATTGACAACAACAACATAAGTAGTCTACAAAACAAACACAACGTCCATATAGCAGCCACATTCAGGCGAAGCACATAAGGCACGTAGTCACTCCAAGGATTCATCAACAAGAACATTATCCTCAGGTACCTATTCCAAATCTGCTTCACCTGTGACAAAAAAAGAGGGTGAGTCCTTATGAACTCAGCGAGAGGGGAACAAGTGACAAGGTTTGAAATCTTTTTCTGATTAATCTTATTAAAACTCCTTTGGAAACATGTCACATAAAATAAGTAAGATCATAACATAACATAAATATAAATGAACACATTTACCCGTCTCTCCTCCCCGGGATCCTCTAGGAACCAAGTGAGAGTACTTAAACACGTAGTAAAAAAGAAACGGTGAGCTTTCGCTCTCAAGATCAATCGGTGAGCATTTGCTCTCAAGATCATTTCCAATAACCATTGTTGTAGCTGGCATCATCATCCACTTATCACTCCAACGGGTGTACTCTGGATGTACGCCAATTCTACGACCCAACTCTCCGAGGAAGTCTAGCCCCCAAGCCAGAGAGGGAATGGGACCATGGTAGTCACGGTAGCACCGGCAAGCCCGATGTTGCCCGGCGTGCGTGAAACGCTACCATGCCACAATGAAAGGTTGCAACCTTTTATGCAATACATAATTATACCATTCAACATTTTACATTAGGAGGTCAACAAAGTAGGTTGCCTCCGGGCAAATATAAGATCACATATTGACAAGTAAACATATGAGGCATGCTTTGACATGTAAATTCACTTTGTAAAACACTTAGAGTACTTCTAATTTTCACAATTCCAAGCATTCAACACCTAAAGTAAAATTACAATATGATTGTGTCAAATCCTTCCTACCCTTGGCTTGGCCGAGTAGTAGCTTGTTTTTCCTTAATTCATAACTTAGTCAGCAAGTGTAGAGGGTGTACATGTGTGTAAAACTAAAAGACAAAGAAGGAATCCTTTAAAACTTACCTATGGCCGAAAATGAGATGTTTTTGTGAGCTTGTGTGTGACTTGAGCTATCTAGCTTGAATACATTGCCATGGCCGAAGCTTGGAGTGCTCTTGAGAGCTTGCTAGTAGTCTTGGAAGATCAAGAGAAAGCCTTAGCCGAAATGGAGAGAGAATGAGAGAGCTTGAGAGGAAAATGAAGTTAAAGAGTTGTTTGTGTGCATGCAAATGTGTGTGTCGGCCTTGGTAGGGTACAAGGCTGAAATTTTTGTCATCTAGACCATTTTGTTGAATTATAGGAATGCCTTGGGTAAGTAGGCCGAGAAAGAGAGCTTAGGTGTTAGCAAAAGGGTGCATAGATGAAAGGAAAAACATGACATTTTGTTAGACTTTGTCTATGATAGAATATTTTGTGCAAGTCTTGTCTACATGGCTTGACATGGTCGGCCACGTGATGCTCAAAATCTAAATTTTGAGTTGTGTTTTAAGCTTAGTTTATTGTAGGTTAGGTATATTTTATTGTCTAGCAGTTTTGGTTTTAAGAAAATGTTGGGAATTTAGGGAATCTAGGTAGAATAAAATATAGGAATGTTGAAATAGTTTTATATTATTTTAGTGTTAGTGGAGTTTGTAGGATTTCTTTATTGTCTAGTGCTTTATGTTGGATTCTTTATTGATTAGCGTGCATGCACACTTTCCTAGGTCTAGGACACGCACTACGAGGTAAGGTACGCACTTCAAGGCAAAATACATGGATTCCAAGGTAAATGCACGCAACCCTAGGTAATGCACGTAAACCAATGCAAGACACGTAATTCAATGCAATGCACGTAAATCAAGGCACAACTCTTATATCTAGGTTAAGGCATGCAATTCAAGGTTAGTGCACGAATATCGAGGTGTTACATATAAATCGAGGTTAGGACACATAATTCTAGGTCAAGGCACGTATGACGAGGCATGTACGAAAACCAAACTGGGCACGTAATCCAAGGTCGGTTATTTAATTCTGGGTCTAAGGCACGCAAATCGAGATAAGACACGTTATTCTGGGTCGGGCCTCACATCCTCCCCTCCTTAAAAGAGTTTCATCACAAAATTCATTCTTACCTATTGAGGTCATTTAGATAGATTCTGACCCTTGTTAGTTTTCCCACTCTTGTTCGTCCCGTGTTCTGTGATGTCTCTTACCACAACCAATTCACTTCCTACGTTTCTCCAATCATTTAATTTAGTGTGACCCCTACATTTATAGTTCGTTCTTTTGAACGACTCTATTCTCTCCATTTGATCTTAAGGTCAAGTTCATTAACTAAGGTTAGAATCTCCAAACATAGTAATCAAAGCTGCATTGGTATTCTAACAATATAACTATAACTCCAAAATCATGACTTATGTCGGGTCAATCTTGCATTCATACCTCAAAAGGAATATCACAGTAATACCATGATCCTATGGTGACATACACTAATTTCAAGATGATAGGTCTATATCTGATTTACATATCATATCAAATTGCTTCAAAATTGTTAACACGTAGGACATACACAAGTTATGGATCAGTTACAGAATACGACCTTATTTCAGGAAGAACTCACCAAACAAACTAATCCATCTCAAGTCGTCATCTATCGATAGTATCATAGTCCTTATCTCGTAGGTACATTAGATTAGCAAATCTTCTAATGACTAGTCTCCCGGTTACAGGCTCCTATTCACTAACATTCTTTCCCAGTTTCGTTAACGTTCATGCTCGTAATCTAGGAAAAAGACCGTTGAGATTTGTTAAACTCAAGCTCTAAGGTTTATTAAGTACCACGAACAAATTGCCATCGAAATTGGATGGGTAAACTAATCATGTTGCATTAGTTCAACTCTTACAGGTAAATATCATCAGCTTGTGATCCACAATTTATTTCGTTATTGAAATCTCTATCTTCTAGTCACGAGGCTTCAGAATTTCTTTTAATCTTAACCAGGACTCCTAAGGCGAATAGTTTCAACCTCAAATAAATTCCAATAACTTCAATCCAAGGTTACGTCATACTAAAGAGGACAATGGTCCTACTCAATTAGCGACCTAGTGATTCCTTCAAACACCTAATGCCCACCAATATATCTTCAACATTAGTGTTACTAAGCTAGGGCCATAGCCATGTAAGTGACATCGATGCTCCACTAGGTTATCGGTCATACAACAACAATCTTAGGGCTATAAATGGGTACCGAAATGATATAGCTCATAAGATACTTACCATACTAATCCAAGTAGCATGTTACACGAAATAACTTCAAGGCTATGTCAACATAAGAATTATAACGACAAGGAATCCTTCAATATAATCTAATAGAACTTCAAAAGTAATCAACCACTCATTTAACTATCACTAAAAGATCCACCCTCTATTCAACAACCGCAATTCGAAGTCTACCAACAGCTAGTTTCTGGACGTGAAACGGTGCACATAAATGTTGTTGTCTAACAATAGTCTCTTGGGTTATCATGACTCTGATTCATCTCTATCTTAACTATACGAAATCTTACTCTTCTCATTTACATGTTCAACTAGCTAAGAGCATCAAGACTCATCGACCTTAGGTCCTAGGGTTTACCATGAATCATCATGCATACTCACTATTAGCTATTTAGGATTACTAATAATACCCTAACGACTCCACTTTGTAGCCAAATGCTTTAATCTCATATCCATTGTTTATATACTAGGTCCATCTGTATTACTTAGGGATATATGCTTCTTAACATCTTCTATGGTATCCAAATAACGAGTGTGTAGAATGACTTACTTTGTATTAGACGACTAACGTTGCTAAAGGTCCTAAGTTGGATATTGGTAATATCAAGAATCATGGTATTAATTTGGTGCCCCTCGGCTTTAGTTATACCATTTATGTATATAGGTATCACACCACAACCCAACCTATAGAGGCCAGACTAGGGTATGGCCTAATTCATTTATGCTTTTTCACATACTTGACCGTTTGTTATGATTTAACGCCTAACGTTGGCCTAGAACTCCAAAAGTTTTTCAAAAAACCTGTGGCATAACGACTGTTTTTAAGACCTTTGGTTTCACCTAATTTTCTAGAACACGACAAAATTTCCAATCGTTAAACCGATTACAACAAGGATTCCTATTTTGTCATCAATCGATATGCCTACTAATTTATCATTAAAGTCCTATTTGATTACAAGCCTAACATGATAACTATGTCCCGTTTATTTGTCAACTCCTATTACGCAAGTACCTGTTATCCTTTAGCTTACGAGTGAGCACCTGGGTAAGATTAGATAGAGTTAACTTATTTGATTCTTTACCTAGTGGTTTAAACGCCTATGATAACTAATAATCAAGATGGTGATGACAAACAACCAAATAAAGAGTTTGTCCGGTTATAATCAGTACAAGCCAAAAGTAGACCCTAAATTACAACAGGGGTAATTTACAACAACAACATAAGTAGTCTACAAAACAAACACAACGTCCATATAGTAACCACATTCAGGAAAAACACATAAGGCATGTAGTCACTCCAATGATTCATCAACAAGCACATTCTCTTCAGGAACCTATTTCAAATCTGCTTCACCTGTGACAAAGAAAGAGGGTGAGTCCTTATGAATTCAGCGAGGAGGGAACAAGTGACAAGGTTTTGAAATCCTTTTCCGGTTAATCTTGTGAAAACTCCTTTGGAAACATGTCATATAAAATAAGCAAGTTCATAACATAACATAAATATAAATGACCACATTTACCTGTCTTTCCTCCCCGGGGTCCTCTAGGAACCAAGTGAGAGTACTTAAACACATAGTAAAAAGGATACGGTGAGCTTTCGCTCTCAAGATCAATCGGTGAGCATTTGCTCTCAAGATCATTTCCAATAACTATTGTTGTAGCCGATATCCATCATTCACTTATCACTCCAACGGGTGTACTATGGATGTACACCAAATCTACGACCCAACTCTCCGAGGAAGTCTAGCCCCCAAGCGAGAGAGTGAATTGGACCATGGTAGTCACGGTAGCACCGGCAAGCCCAATGCCGCCCGGCTTGCGTGAAACGCTACCATGCCACAATGAAAGGTTACAACCTTGTATGCAATCCACAATTATACCATTCAACATTTCACATTAGGAGGTCAACAAAGTAGGTTGTCTCTGAGCAAATATAAGATCACATATTGACGAGTAAACATACGAGGCATGCTTTGACATGTAAATTCACTTTGTAAAACACTTAGAGTACTTCTAATTTCCACAATTCCAAGCATTCAACACCTCAAGTAAAATTACAATATGATTTAAAGCACATTACCAAGCAAAAATCCCACTGCAATGGTCTGTTTTTCCTCATTCATTTAGCCAAGCAAATAACCTCCAAATTCAGTGAATCAAATTTCAAATTGAATTATAATGAGTTCTTTAAATCTAAGAACAAAACTTGCTGCGTTCCGAGTTCGAACTTAGGAGTTATGACCAAAACCGTGAGACTACGCAAACGTGTCCAGTTTCATACACATTTCTATATTTTCCTTTTTTGGGGGCTTTAAACTCAAAATTAGCCTTAGCCTGTTTCTACAAGATATGTTCAAAACGAAAAAATTATAGTGACCCACTAATTTTCATGCATTTATGACATTGTTTGCTAGGCCAAAACCATTTCATTCTACAAGGTCAGAAATCTGCCAGAAACACGTGGTTGCATTTCTCAAGGTTTCAAGCAATTTTCAAGCAATGCATGAGTAGATAGGATCATATAAACACATATACATGAACTTAAAGAATAAATACAGCCATATGAAAGCATGCATGTGAGTTTTCAAAGTATTTTAAAAGATTTCACCCTCACCTCTTTGAAGACTTAGCAAATGTGCACAAAATCCTTGTTTTTGAGCTTTGATGGCATCAAATCCTTCCTACCCTTAGCTTGGCAGAATGGTAGCTTGTTTTTACTTAATTCCTAGTTTAGTTAGCAAGTGTAGAGGGTGTGCATGTGTGTAAAACCAAAATACAAAGAATAAATCCTTTAAAACTTACCTATGGCTGAAAATGAGATATTTTTGTGAGCTTGTGTGTGACTTGAGCTATCTAGCTTGAATACCTTTCCATGGTCGAAGCTTGGAGTGGTCTTGAGAGCTTGATAGAAGTCTTGGAAGATCAAGAGAAAGCCTTAGCCGAAATGGAGAGAGAATGAGAGAGCTTGAGAGGAAAATGAAGTTGAAGGGTTGTTTGTGGGCATACAAGTGTGTATGTCGGCCTTGGTAGGGTAGAAGGCTGAAATTTTTGTCATCTAGAGCATTTTTTTGAATTGTAGGCATGCTTTGGGTGAGTAGGTCGAGAAAAAGAGCTTAGGTGTTAGCAAAAGGGTGCATCGATGCAAGGAAAAACATGACATTTTGTTAGACTTTGTCATGGATAGAATATTTTGTGCAAGGCTTGTCTACATGGCTTGACATGGTCGGCCATGTGATACTCAAAATCTAAAATTTGAGTTGTGTTTTGAGCTTAGTTTTTGTAGGTTAGGTATATTTTATAGTCTAGTAGTTTGGGTTGTAAGAGAATGTTGGGAATTTAGGGAATCTAGGTAGAATAAAATATAGGAATGTTGAGATAGTTTAATATTATTTTAGTGTTAGTGGAGTTTGTAGGATTTCTTTATTGTCTAGTACTTTATGTAGGATTTTTTATTAATTAGTGTACATGCACGCTTTCCTAGGTCTAGGGCACACACTACAAGGTAAGGCACGCACTTCAAGGCAAATGCATGGATTCCAAGATAAATGCACGCAACTCTAGATAATGCACGTAAACCAATGCAAGACACATAATTCAATGCAATGCTCGTAAATCAAGGCGTGACTCTTATATCTAGGTTAAGACATGCAATTTAAGGTTACAGCACGAATATCAAGGTATCGCATGTAAATCTAGGTCATGGCACATAATTTTAGGTCAAGGCACGTGTGACGAGGCATGTACGAAAACCAAGATAGGGCACGTAATCCAAGGTCGGTCATATAATTCTATGTCTAAGGCACACAAATTGAGGTAAGACACGTTATTCGTGGTCGGACCTCATATCCTCCCCTCCTTAAAAGAATTTTGTCTTGAAATTCTTTCTTACCTATTGTGGTCATTTAGACAGATTTTGACCCTTGTTAGTTTTTCCACTCTAGTTCGTCCCATGTTCTGTGATCTCTCCTACCACAACCAATTTCACTTCTTACGTTTTTCCAATCATTTAATTCGGTGTAACCCCTACATTTATAGTTCATTCCTTTGAACGACTCTATTCTCTCCATTTGATCTTAAGGTCAAGTTCATTAACTAAGGTTAGAATCTCCAAACATAGTAATCAAAGTTGCATCGATATTCTAACAATATAACTATAACTCCAAAATCATGACTTATGTCGTGTCAATCTTACATTCATACCTCAAAAGGAATATCACAATAATACCATGATCCTATGGTGACATACATTAATTTCAAGATGATATATCTATATCTGATTTACATATCATATCAACTAGCTTCAAAATTGTTAACACGTAGGACATACACATGTTATGGATCAGTTCCACAATACGACCCTATTTCAGGAAGAACTCACCAAACAAACTAATCCATCTCAAGTCGTCATCTATCAATAGTATCATAGTCCTTATCTCGTAGATACATTAGATTAGCAAATCTTCTAAAGACTAGTCTCCCGGTTACAGGCTCCTATTCACTAACATTCTTTCCCAGCTTTGTTAACCTTCATGCTCGTAATCAAGGAGAAAGACCATTGAGATTCGTTAAACTCAAACTCTAAGGTTTATTAAGTACCACGAACAAATTGCCATCAAAATTTCATGGGTAAACTAATCATGTTGCACTAGTTCATCTCTTACAAGTAAATTTCATCAGCTTGTGATCCACAATTTATTTCATTATTCAAATCTCTAACTTCAAGTCACGAGGCTTCAGAATTTCTTTTAATCTTAACCAAGACTTCTAAGGCGAATAGTTTCAACATCAAATAAATTCCACTCACTTCAATCCAAGGTTACGTCATACTTAAGGGGACAATGGTCCTATTCAGCGACATAGTTATTCCTTCAAACACCTAATGCCTGCCAATATATCTTCAACATTAGTGTTACTAAGCTAGGGCCATAGCCATGTAAGTGACATCGATGCTCCACTAGGTTACCGGTCGTACAACAACAATCGTAGGACTATAAATGGGTACCGAAATGATATAGCTCATAAGATACTTTCCATACTAATCCAAGTAGCATGTTACCCGAAATAACTTCAAGGCTATGTCAACATAAGAATTATAACCACAAGGAATCGTTCAATATAATCTAATAGAACTTCAAAAGTAATCAACCTCTCATTTAACTATCACTAGAAGATCCACCCTCTATTCAACGACCACAATTTGAAGTCTACCAACAGCTAGTTTCTAGACGTGAAACGGTGCACATAAATGTGGTTGTCTAACAATAGTCTCTTGGGTCATCATGAATCTAATTCATCTCTATCTTAACTATACGAAATCTTACTCTTCTCATTTACATGGTCAACTGGCTAAGGGCATCAAGACTCATCGACCTTATGTCCTAGGGTTTACCATGAATCATCATGCATACTCACTATTAGCTATTTAGGATTACAAATCATACCCTATCGACTCCATTTTGTATCCAGATGCTTTAATCTCATATCCATAGTTTATATACTAGGTCCATTGGTATTACTTAGGGATATGTGCTTCCTAACATCCTCTATGGTATCCAAATAATGAGTGTGTAGAATGACTTACTTTGCATTAGACGACTAACGTTGCTAAAGGTCCTAAGTTGCATATTGGTGATATCAAGAATCATTGTATTAATTTGGTGCCCCTCAGATTTAGTTATACCATTTCTGTATATAGGTGTCATGCCCTAACCCAATCTATAGAGGCTAGACTAGGGTATGACCTAATTCATTTATGCTTTTTCACATACTTGACCGTTTGTTATGATTTAACACTTAACGTTGGCCTAGAACTCCAAAAGTTTTTCAAAAAATTGGCAGCATAACGGTTGTAATTAAGACATTTGGTTTGACCTAATTTTCTAGAACACCTCAAAATTTTCAATCGTTAAGCCGATTCCAACAAGGATTCCTATTTTGTTATCAACCGATATGCCTACTAATTTATCTCGAAAGTCCTATTTGATTACTAGCCTAACATGATAACTATGTCCCATTTATTTGTCAACTTCTATTACACAAGTACCTGTTATCCTTTAGCCTACGAGTGAGTACCTGGGTAAGATTAGATAGAGTCAACTTATTTGATTTTTCACCTAGTGGTTTAAATGCCTAGGATAACTACTAATCAAGATAGTGATAACAAACAACCAAATGAAGAGTTTGTCCGGTTATAATCAGTACAAGCCAAAAGTAGACCCCAAATTATAACGGGGGTCATTTACAACAACATAAGTAGTCTACAAAACAAACACAACGTCCATATAGCAACCACATTCAGACAAAGCACATAAGGCACGTAGTCACTCCACGGATTCATCAGCAAGCACATTCTTCTCAGGTACCTATTTCGAATCTGCTTCACCTGTGACCAAAAAAGAGGGTGAGTCCTTATGAACTCAGCGAGAGGGGAACAAGTAACAACGTTTTGAAATCCGTTTTGGTTAATCTTATGAAAACTTCTTTGGAAACATGTCATATTTAATAAGTAAGTTCATAACATAACATAAATATAAATGAACACATTTACCCGTCTTTCCTCCCCGGGGTCCTCTAGGAACCAAGCGAGAGTACTTAAACACATAGTAAAAAGGAAACGGTGAGCTTTTGCTCTCAAGATCAATCGGTGAGCATTTGTTTTCAAGATCATTTCCAATAACCATTGTTGTAGCCGGCATCCATCATCCACTTATCACTCCAACGGGTGTACTCCAGATGTACACCAAATCTACGACCCAACTCTCTGAGGAAGTCTAGCCCCCAAGCGAGAGAGGGAATTGGACCATGGTAGTCATGGTAGCACCGACAAGCCCAATGCCGCCCGACGTGCGTGAAACACTGCCATGCTACAATGAAAGGTTGCAACCTTGTATGCAATGCACAATTATACCATTCAAGATTTCACATTAGGAGGTCAACAAAGTAGGTTGCCTCTGAGCAAATGTAAGATCACATATTGATAAGTAAACATACGAGGCATGCTTGACATGTAAATTCACTTTGTAAAACACTTAGAAGTATATGAACTTTTAACGGGCAGCCAAGTAACACATATAAAACAAGTCATATAACTCATTTTTGGTTCACATATCAAGTGTTGAGATCATACAAGCATGCTACGACACTTACACAAGACCGGGTGCAAGAATAGTTCACTTATCAACATGCAATCATCGAGAATCATACTTAGAGCTATAAAGACAATTCCGGGAAGCCTATTGACATTCCTCAACATCAATTAGAAATCACACAAAAGTGGTTTCTGTCTTGGGAGACTATGTGGCCATTATGGTTTACAAGGCCGTGCTCGGGTGTTGGTTTTGTTTGCTAAGGATCACATGAAATACTTAAACAATTTCAAGCATAGTTAGCAATTATTGGGCATCCTACTAACCACTCAATTGAACACATTTAACCATAGGATCATCACTTAGCAAATATTCATAAGTAGTAGGCCTCAATTTCGTGCTTACACATGTAATTAAGTAATAATTCATCATGTAATGAACCTAAGCCATGCATCAACCAATTTACGCAACCTCAATCCACCAAAACAGCCCACACAACTTCTAATTTCCACAATTCCAAGCATTCAACACCTCAAGTAAAATTACAATATGATTTAAAGCACATTACCTAGCAAAAACCCTACTGCAATGGTCTGTTTTTCCTCATTCATTTAGCCAAGCAACTAACCTCCAAATTCTGTGAATCAAATGTCAAATTGAATCTTAACGAGTTCTTTAAATCTAGGAACAAACCTTGCTGCGTTCTGAGTTTGGACTTAGGAGTTATGACCAAAACTGTGAGACTACGCAAAACTGTCCAGTTTCATACACATTTCGATATTTTCCATTTTTGGGGGCTTTAAACTCAAAATTAGCCTTAGCCTATTTCTACAGGATATGTTCAGAACTGAAACTATAGTGCCCTACTAATTTTCATGCATTTATAACAACGTTTACTAGGCCAAAACCATTTTGTTCTACAAGGTCAGAAATCAGCCAAAAAAATGTGGTTGAATATCTCAAGGTTTCATGCAATTTTCAAGCCATGCATGAGTAGATAGGCTCATATAAACACATATACATGAACTTCAAGAGTAAATACAGCCATATGAAAGCATGCATGTGAGTTTTGAAAGTATTTAAAAAGATTTGACCCTCACCTCTTTGAAGACTTAACAAATGTGCACAAAATCCCTATTTTTGAGCTTTGATGGTGTCAAATCCTTCCTACCCTTAGCTTGGCCGAATGGTAGCTTGTTTTTCCTTAATTCCTAGCTTATTTAGCAAGTGTAGAGGGTATGTATGTGTGTAAAACCAAAAGACAAAGAAGGAATCCTTTAAAACTTACCTATGGCCGAAAATGAAAGGTTTTTGTGAGCTTGTGTGTGACTTGAGCTATCTAGCTTGAATACCTTGCCATGGCCGAAGCTTGGAATGATCTTGAGAGCTTGCTAAAAGTCTTGGAAGATCAAGAGAAAGCGTTAGCCGAAATGGAGAGAGAATAAGAGAGCTTGAGAGGAAAATGAAGTTGAAGAGTTGTTTGTGTGCATGCAAGTGTGTGCGTTGGCCTTGGTAGGGTACAAGGCTGAAATTTTTGTCATGTAGAGCATTTGTTTGAATTGTAGGCATGCTTTGGGTGAGTAGGACGAGAAAGAGAGCTTAGGTGTTAGCAAAAGGGTGCATAGATGCAAGGAAAAGATGCCAGATCTGGACACTGCTGAATTGAAAGAGATTGCTCAGGATGAGTGTCTAGGTAACAAAGCCGAGGAGGGTATAGTCATGGAGATAACTCCCGAGGAGAGTGATTTGGCCCATAGAAGCGAGGATCTAGAAGAGAGGGTTGATACTGGGTCAACTATGGCAGTGACTGAGGGGGACTTGTTTTGTGATAAACAAATGACTTCAAAGAAGAACGAGCAGCCAATCCAAGAAAAGAGGTGAACATGAGAAGAGTAGTAAGAGTAAGTGTTTAGGTACTGGTGCTATGACCTTAAAGGTGGAAGATCCTCCCCTGGTTTGAATCACCCTGAATGAAGAGTGGGCGAACAAAATGCAGAACATATCAGAGATGTTGAATTCTAGGAAAGATGGGGAAGGGGAAAGTCAAGGCCAAATAACAAAAGACAAATAAGGGCTGTACAAGACAAAAAACCAGAGGCAGCGCTAAGGTGCGAGGGGAATGTAAAAGCAACAATAGTTACACATTTAGGTCCTTATATGGAGTGTCAGAAAGATCGGTAAAGTCAAGAAGCAGAGAGAGGCCAAATATTATATAATAGCACAAGAGGCAGATTTGATTAGCTTGGTGGAAACCAAAGTGAGGAGTGGAAAGGCAACCAGAGTTACCAGATGCTTGGGAAAGGTTTTTAGTAAAGCCATTACTGTGGATAATGAAGCCGGGAACGACATAATTTGGCTGATCTGGAATATAACTATGACATTAACGACATACAAAGATCTGATCAGGCTTTATCTTCTAGCTGCGGAGACAGATAAACATTTTTTTTCTGCCGTGGACGAGATAAAAGGCCTCAAACCTAATATCTGAGAGGAGATGTCTTTGGGAGCAGCTAAAGAAAGTGTCTAAACACATCCAGGGACCATGGTTGGTCACCGGGGACTTCAATTTGTCTTTTCTCTCTCCTCTTTCACCAGTGAGTGGTGATTTTCCTTTTTTTTTTATAGGTAGGTACCTCTTGGATTCGGAGTTTGTTCCAAGAGCTACCATACGTGAGATCCTGATCATCTTTGTCCCAGTGTTGTTGCCTGTTGAGGGAAGGAAGGAGAGTAGGGCTTTCTTCCAGGACTGGAGAAGGTCAAACTCTAGGCGGGCTGCCAGGTTTCTCCTACGCTACACTTTCACAAGATTGAACCTTATTTGTTCAACCGAAGTGAAGGAGTTCTAGAGTACGAGGGAATGGACTTTCATTCCCGAGACCGCCTCGTTTATGTATTTGGCGCTTCCCCCGATTGTTTGACGATGCGCATGTAATACGATAAAGGCCCCTGGGAGAAACCAATGGAAAGCCAGGGTAGAGGCTCGGAGCCGACCCAAGCGAAGCTCAGCACTCAAAGGCTTGAGGAGCAGCCCAAAAAAGGAAAAGCCATGGAGACGGCAGACTCGCCAGTCAGGCACAGCGTGAGGCTGACTACAGCAGACCTGGAGATTACAGTTCTTATTTTCCTTTTCAATTTCAGGGAATGAATGTAGGAAGTGTAGACGGTGGATCGAGTGTGAACATTCAACCAAAAGCGTCTTGGGGCTCGACCTAAGCATTGTGGCCATCATAGTTCAAGCTACATATGGCTGGCGTACAACCTACGGACTTCTTAGGCAAAAAAAAAAAAGAAATTTGATATGATGACTTGAAAAGAATCAATAGTTTGGACAAAACTATGGCCATGCAGTAGAGTTTCTGCTTCTGCAAAGGTTGCATCTTTGATTCCTAGAGGAGATCTGTTCAATTCCACATGACAGCACCATTACCATCTCTTATGACCCCACCATAATCCGAATTCCCAGAGTAGCCTTCCTTACTCCTTCAAAGTTCATCTTGATTGATTTGAAGAGGAAATTGCCACAAGATTGAGATAGATATGTTTAAATTTCAATTCAAGAAAAAAAGTAATGCAATAAGACTTCGTGATATTCATCTTTACTAACATCCCATACAAAAAAGAAAATCATTTTATGGTCTGGATTTTTTTAAAAACCTTAACGAAGGATATGGACTTCAACTAATCAGCCCTTCTTATGAGGTGGCTATGGATATGTCCAAAGGAAAAGAAAAAGCCATGGTGCTCATATTTGGCTGCTAAGTACCTCTCCAATGGTAAAAATGGATTGACCAACCCACCTCTTAAATATCCTGCATAACGAAAGGTATTATTTGATATAGAGAGACTTTTAGGCAGAACTTGGGCAATGGTAAGTTGATTCGCTTATGGGATGATGTTTGGCTGCGCCACTCGCCTCAGAGATGCATGCCATAATTATATCAAATCACATGGTTCTCATGACCTCAAAGTGATAGATTACATTCAATATTAAGGAGAAAAAAGGGATTTATCTCCCTATTCAACTACCCATCCAAGAGCATTTGGCTTTAGAATATATTTTTTTCTATGGACTGCTCTTTCAAATAGAATTTTGGCCTATGGTAATGTAATCGGGATTTCATCTCCTAAATTCTTTTTTTCTATGAAAGCAAGAGATGGAAAGTGTTGTTATAAATTCTGCCTTATTCCATGAGATCTAAAAGCACTTCTGCAACTTTCTCTCTCTCCATTTCCCTAGCGCTCTTTTTTGACTTTTTTCAAAGGACAATGAAGGCTTTCCTTAGAAGTTGTCGCTCGATCGAAATGATATAACACATACAAAACCTTAGCTTCGCTGACTTTCTGAGGTATAACCTTCGCCACGAGATTAGTGGCTTAGCTAGTTCTTCGCGCTTCCGGTAGAATTTTTTTATAGAGTGAGAGTAAAAGGGGTGGTACGGAAGATTGGTCTGCTTCGAAAAGCTGAGTTTTTTGTTTTGCTCCCCTTATGTGGTCGGCCTTCTTACCAGTCTGCCTCATTTCTCTTGATGGAATATATCAATACCCGAGCTCCAGCTTTGTTTGCGTTCTTCACTGGCGCTCGCCAGATGTATCACTCATCCCGCTCCTAAGGTAAGGAGTATTCTGTATGTTAGAATCTTTACGGGAATGAATTGCATATGTTGGTTGAGAATTGCTCGAGAATTAATTGATAATGACTTTGCCAGGTTCTAGGGGGACTACTCTTTTTTTTTTTTTTTTGTCGATCGAGCCACTCTCCCTCATTCCACTCATCCAGCCCTCTTCATGAACTTGTACAATCGATGCCACAAAGATAGCCAACTCTATTATCAAAGAAATAAGAAAATGGGCGACAATTTGGCACCAGATATTCGGACGTGTAGAAAGAGCAGCTGTGAGAAGCAGAAAAACCATCAAAAAATGACGATTATTCGTAGAGGTTTCTACAAAAAGACCCTTTGGTTCTGGCAAATGGATCACAATTACAGGTACTTGGGAGCATACTAATGGAATGAACGAAATACGAACAGTTAACATAATATGGTCATAGATCTTAGGTTGTAACTTGATCATGAGCGAATTTGTTGATGTTGCACCCATGAAGTATAGAAAGTGCCAAAGATTGGGGACTACCCGGGGAGGATTTAGGAACAAGAGCAAGGAGAAGCGAGAACTACTTAAATGGAGGAATAGATTGTATTTCATCCTTTGTTCCCCATAGTAATTGGGGATAAAAAAACACCAAATTTGATGACTTATTAAGGGAAGGATGAAGTAAGAGCATGTTATTGAAGACGTTGCAACATATGTCGAGAAGGCCTCCGTTGATTGTGTACGAACAAAATATGAGTCCAAAGGCAGAGTAAGAAAGGGTTTAGCTAATGGAGATATTAACTCTTCCGGGAACTAGTAACGCGTAAACCATGTCAAACCAAGACCAATCAATATCCGAACGGAACGGATTCGAACATCTCCTAGAATAGTTTCTGGTGCGAAATGAAATTCATAGGATATATATGAGTAATTCAAAAGATAAATATAAATATTTGATAGTATTCGATTCATTTTAGTAATGAACAAAACAAATAGGATTAACTATGTATCACAATTTCATCACTACATCGAAGGATTTTTTGTAAATATATTGATAAGATAGCTTGGTATCCAAACTAAACTGTATCAATAATTATGATCCTTATTTTGTACATAATTCGTATTAGGACCTACCAAAGAAATTGGGTGGGTATAGGGCATATAACAAAAAAATGTCCATTTATATCGGTCATAAAATCAATAAAGAAAAAGCAGACATGAATAGTTTTATTCTCTAAACAAGCAGGTTTTGGGTTATTGTTTTACCACCCAAATTCTATTGTTGGCTTTGATACCATGAAAAAAAGATAGAAAAGACCTTCAAGAGAATAAATAAAACCATTTTCAAGAGAGAAACTCTAGTGAACCACTTTTCCCCCATTCATTCCCCTTTGAATGAAGTCAAAAAAAAAAAAAGAATCTAAGGCTCTAGTCTAATTGAAGACTTTCAACGTTCATGCTATTTGAAAGAGCTTTCAACATGGAGTGGAGACTCCATAACGTACACAAAGAGTAAACGATCTATGAACATCATCCTAATTCAGGTCTTGTTCTGCAGTTGAATGGATAACTAAAACCCTTACCTTGACCAGTTTGTAGTAGAAAACATCAATGACATAATCATTTATAGTCACTCATTGGGGCTTTGGAACTCTGAGTACAGTCTTCCAGGAGTAGTAGGAAAAGAGGCTATATGCAAAAGAGTACTTAGACGAAAGTGCTATTTCTTGGCCATTGGATTAGCAAGGGTGTGATTTAGATGGATCAAGAGAATATCAGGTCTGTTGTGGACTAGGAAGTGCTGAAGAAGGAGAGAGCAGGCAGCAGTGGTGAAACCGGATGCTCGAAGCCATTTTAGATATGGCAAGACAGCTTAGGAGGAGTAGGAAGTTGCCACAACCTAGGAGGGGTTTATAGGAAGCCAAAAAAATGTGAGCCTTTTTACGAACTTCTTAAAGTGGGAGAGCGCCAGGACAGCTTCAAGGAGAACGTCAAAATGCCATCAGTTTGGATCGCGAGGCCAGCAGAGCTTTCTGCAGAGGAGATCCGGTAATTGTTATGAATGTAGAGGAGTGGGGCATTTTGCTAGTTACTGTTCCAATGTTTAGACGGGCGAATACTGCTGGGGGAGTGCAGAATAGACCAGCTGAAGATGGAAGAGTGAACGTTGTGGAGCCTAGAGCTAGGGAAACTCTAAAGGTAAGTTCAAGTCGGAAACATAGCGGGGTTCTGAAGGTTAGGAGATGAGACAGTTTCGCTGTCGTTAGATTGTGTGGTAAAGTGAGCCAACGTCAGCAAAAAAGAGGAGGAGACGGAAGGTTGTATTCCAAATCTATGTCGGAATTGGCCAGTACAAAGATAATCATTAATGCTAGGAGTTTGGATAACATAGCGTCCACGGAGATGGTAGGCTTGATACGGATAAAGCTGTTAATCATCCACCTTAGAATCAACAAGTTTAGTTTGACTATACCCGCCTTAATTCCCTCATTCAGGACATATGGAAGCAGGTTATGGATCTATTCAAGTTGGTCGATCAATCCCTCCTTTCTTTCCCTTACCTCCGGATACCTTAGAATAGATTTGATTGGAAGGAGGGTGAGGTTTGAAGATGCTCGACCATTCTTTGCAGAAAAAGAGAGCTCAGAAGACCTCATTACATAAAAACACGACCATTAAAGCAAAGGGTTGATCGAAGGATCCTCTATATGCCTCTCATCGGCTTTTGCGGCAGTAGGGACGAAGCCTTTTGTTTGGTTTGGAGAGTGGATTAAGTTAGTTTTAGCCTCTCCCCTTACTCATGGGCTACCGAGTCGAGTTCATTCAAGATCACTTATCCCTGGAGTGAAGGCCGTCAATTAAGCCGGTCAAGCAAACAACCAACGCTCTAGGCTACCGTACCCTTACGCATCAACCGAGACTAAAAATAACTGACATTATATTCTTTCGAACGAAAAAGAAAAAGTGATAGCGTCAAGTTCTCTTGATTTTGTAATAGGAAGAAGAAGAGGGCGAATATCACAGTTTGGGCAGACAAGCACGAACATAGTTAGCTAGCTTCTCCTAATTCCCCGATAGACCATATCATGAGGACGATGCAGGTGGAGATATGTGTCACGCCCCAACTCGACCCCTCCTACGATTAGTCAGGACGCAACGGAATTTTAGCAGCATAACGACAGTAACATGAACATCAGGGCTCTAAACCAACCCTTAAGAACAACATACATCAACCTCCATAAATCACCAACCAATTCCACAATCAAATTAACAACATACAACACAACCACTTCATACATTAAACGTTCTTTCATCAACTCTTTCATAGTTACACGCCTCCGTTCCAACATAATACCTAGGCTACACATTCATTTCAAAATAGATTATAACCGACTTCGTAATCTAGTCATGATCAAAATAAAGACTACTAAATCAACATACATTTATCTTTATATTAAGATAGGTTATACAACACATTGTGTTACAACAACTAAGATAATCTCATGGCAATGACTCCTGCACATAAGGCTCATCCACATATGGCACATTTCCCTCTTCGAGAGGCACGTACCCGTAGTCAGGCTCAGTAACACCTGCATGCATACAATAATTGAGAGAGAGCTTATATAAAACAAGTCTAGTGAGGATTCGATAGATCTCTAACAGTATTTACTATACTCCTTGGAAATCATCCTTTGCGCAGTAAACATACAATGAACATCAATAATCATTATAAATGCAACAATAGCAATAACTGTAAACACACAATAAGGATACGATACATTTGCTGATGAAGCTCCATACACCAATTCAATGCTCATCAACTCCTCCAAACTCAATGACACAAACCTGAGGTACCTTGACCTAGACCCACACCCCATGGCCTCTCCACCCATGCGAGATAGGGATTAGCCATGACAACTATGCCCGCAGCCTAGGATGCCTCCCGAGGTGACACAACATTATCAAAGCTCACAACAATGGGACTCAATTCGAGAAGTCAACAATGTAACACCCCGATCCCTCTCGAGACCAGGAGTTCTATCAATCAATCTATTCACAACCCAATTCCAAACCCGGGCAAAATTTTCAGGGAAAACGGACGGAGTCTCCCCTGTATCTAGGCAAAAAGCAAACCTGCGACAGCATATAAGTGGACCAATACCATGTCCAAACATTCAACCACCTCAAGGCCATCCAAGCCTTGTTTCTCAGCAATTAAACACAACAAGTATACATACATTTCCAAGTACCCAGACCATTCCAACTCTTTCTTTTAGACAATACAATCAGGCACTGAAGTTAACTATACTAATTGGATACATATACTAGCTTATCATTCTACCTCAATTACCTAGCTAAATTTAAATTACATTCTTTTTAACATTAAATACATACAATACATAAAAGCATACATCTTTACAACTTCGACAACTCAAGCCACATAGGCACGCAAGACAACTATTCAAGCACGAATTTTCACGAAATCACGAACTTTCCAGCTAACATGACATTTCCTGAAATGTGGTGGTGAGGAGTGAGTATACACAACACGTATACTCAGTGAGAGCGAGACAGATATCGAATTGGAGAGAAAGAAAGTCGTGCAATGCAAATAAGACAGTTAACCAATATAATTGATAAATAAGCAATCAAGGCAAACAATCAATACAATAAGCAATTACTGAAAGCATTAACACAACCATTCAAAGCTATACCACACTCTGAAGGCTATGGTTCACTCATACGAGCAATGTACCATTTCACGAGCGATACATCAATCTCAAGCTTGATGTTGACAACGATGACAATAAGCGCGCAACCACCTTATAACTTCAGTTTGGAATACCCCGGAAGTATCCATCAATTCTACGACCCAAATTTCCCTGGGAGGCAACCCAAGCGAGAAAAGGGAATAGGACACGGAGCTAGAGCAACCAACACTGGCAACCCGAGGCTACCTAGAGAGGCCCATCACTCACGCGCCTGACACTATGTAATGCAAGACTCGATACAAGGCGATAAACGAGCAATAGCACAACAATACAGATTAGAGGAGATAAACGAGATATCAAGCATTATCAACAATTGATAAACATTTCAATCAACAATCAACTCTAACAAGCGTAATAAGCATTAACAAACATTAACAAGCATTCTACAAGCAAAACTCTACGAAAACCAACAAAAACACAAAACGACCCCAACTTACCAAACGCTACTACTTTCAAACGAGCCACGAGTTTTGGAAACCGACTTCACCAATCTTCCTAGGTCACTATAAGGCACGTCTAAAGACCCCGAAACCCTACTTAACCCTAGAACTCACGCAAAGCCCCGATTTTCCCCTTTGCTCGTTTGAACTACAACTACCTCAACCGATTACCCAACCAATGTCACAACTGCACCAAAAGTACTTCCATGACGTACCTCGACAATGCCTTCACGGAAATCGAGAAAATTCCAAACTTGACCGAAACGACCCCAACTTTCACTAAGCCTTTTTCTCCATTTTTTCCATTACGCAACCCAAACAAACCATGCATTTAGGCATTCTAACATATCTAGCATCTTTTCACATCAACAGAACGCATAACGGAGCAATTTCATCGAAACGGGAGTTTACTATTCATAATTTACTATTCATTTACCAATTTAAATTGCAATTTCAATATTCAACCGCAGAAAATGCTAAAAAACTATAAATACATGTTCTACAATCAACAATGAACATTCTTTAAGCAACAAAATGGTTAAAATAACAATCTACGCATAATTTCCAAAAATTAAAGTTTAGACATAAATTTTTCAAATGCGCAAATAACGATGAAACCCTCACCTTAGCCACTTCTAGACGCTAGAAAGACAACGTTGAATGGCCCGGAAATGATCCTAAGCAAGCTCAAGTGAAGATTTGTTGATTTTTTTTGAAATTTTTTTCTTTCTTTTTCTCTTTCTTTTCCTTATGGCTTCAAGCCTTTCTTCTCTTTGTTTTTTCGTTTGTATTTTGCTTATTTAGGAAAAGATGACAAGAAGTCAAAGGTCAAATATTCGGTCAACCCGCTAAACCAAAACAGCTATGCACGACCTTGCGAAAACGGCCATAACTTCTTCTAGAAAACTCCAATTCACGAACGGTTTGAAGCCTCAGAAACTAGACTCATAGAGCTTTCCAACCATATAATTTGCTACCTAACTCTTCCCCAATTGGTTCAGACTTAATTCCAAAGTTGACCCAAAATTTGACTAACTTAACATTGCATTTTCTTTATTTCTAATCCCAAGTTGCCCTTTATTAAACATTTCAAAAATTCCAACCTTGTCCTAGTTGGTCATTGTAGATAAAAAGTCAACTAGTTTGGTCAAAGAAGGTGAAAGGTCAATAAAATGCAATTTAAATGAACTTTAAATGCTATTAAATACATGCCAGGTTCGGGGTATCACAAACAACATTGGTTGCCCGACTCCCGACTCATAACAACAATAATAATTCCAATTCAAGAAGTCAACAACATTGGTTGCCCGACTCCCGACTCATAATAACAAGAATAATCAGTTAACAATGTAACACCCTAGATTAGCCCTGAGCGTGCTCCTCACGGTTTTGTAACAACAATCAATAATCAATAATCAATTAATTCGTACTTCAACAATCAAATAAACAATATTTAACAATTATCGACTATATAATCATGAAACAATTAAGTTAGATGAGGAAGTAGGCCACCCAACTTATCATGCATTAGACACACAACCAAACCCTAATCTAACCATCAACAACTCACAGTTCAATCACTCAAACACCACCTGATCATCTAAAGGCATATAACAACATTTTAAAGAAAGACAACCTAAACTTCTAATAATCATAACTTATATTATACTAATCCAAACAACTCCAAACCAGTTCCTATCATTCACCCATTCAATCAACTACATTAGCCCCCTCGGAAACCAACCAAAATACATCTAAATCAAGCCCAACAACACTAAAACCTCAATGCACCTAGGCTGAAATTTCTGAACTTTCACACCGACATCACAATCAAAATTTCAGCATTATAACGGCACTACCCCGTATTTAACAAACTTTTACAAATCGACGGCAATTGATTTCAACCACTACAACTCAAAATAATCAACAATTAGCCAAACTATCAACTTTAAATACCCGAAAATAAAAATTTATGCTACAACGGTTCAAATCTTATATAAACGCATTTTGAGGATCCTTAGCATGCACTAAGCAATAATATAACATCAATTCAACATACGGTTCAAAATTCAATTATATGCAAAAACATAAAAATGATATTTTGAGATCTAGAATTTTTCTCTCACCTTTGATGTTTTCTGATGCTAGGAAAGTGTAGAATGCAAGCCTAACAAGTGAAATCCAACTCGGCTTAAGCAAATTCGGATAAAATCTATGTTTTTTAGGCAAAATTTGCTTTGTAAAATAAGTTGAAAAACTCTAAAAAATGCCAAGGAACTCACGGCTGCAATGTGTGTGTGTTTGTGGGGGGTTTTTGTGCTGATTTTTTTGTGTGTAGAGGTTTTATAGCAAAAGTCAACAAAATGGAAAAAGTCAAAGTCGAAGCCTTGTTAGTTTTTAGTATTTTCTAGTCTTTTAATTAGTTTTTCTTGACTATTTTGCTCAAAACATTAAATTGACACTTAGACTATTTTAAGTAGAATAATTTTAGATGACAAGAAGTTGTACATTCAAACAATTCCACCCAAGTCGGCTTAAAACTCGTTTTCTTGCAAAAGAAAGTGTAAAAACCTTTAAAATTCTAAAATTGATTCCAAATTTGTTTTAATCAAACACGGGTCTATTAATACCCGAGGACTTGGTTTTAAAATGTTTAAAACACCACTGTAAAAATTTTAGCGGACAGGTGCTCAAAACACTATTCACTAAAACCGACGATAAAATTTCTGATTCCGTTTTTTATGAAAATTTCATGAATGCACACTTAGCATGTATTAAGAGTATTAGTGACAGAATTAACACATTCTAAGTCATATAGCACATAAACAGGTCCATTCATAAAACGAGATAAAAGACGCAAATAGAGATAAGATAGGAAAGTGGGGTTTCACATTCTCCCCTCCTTAAAACAATTGCGTCCTCACAATTCTTCACTCAAGTACTACTGGCTCAAAGGTACAGAATGAAAGACCGAAAACCAAATTCTGAATACCAACTAAGTAGGTCAACTAGGAATACCGAACAAGAGGCTTGAATAGGAAAGCTGAATAAGAGCACCGACTAAGACTTCCGGATGAGAATCTCAAATAATTAATGAAGAAAATGCCAATCATAGATCCCGTAATAGAGCACCAACCAAGAATACAAAGTAAGAGCTTCAACAAGATCACCGAGCGAGAATACCAAATAATAATCCCAATATAAGAACTCCAGATAATACCGTATCAGAATTCCACATAAGAATACCGCATAGAAAATACCATAGAAGAAGTCCAAAGAAGTATGCTGAATAAGAATCTCCATATAGAAATCTCGAGGAAGAATGCCATATAAAATCACCAAATAAGAATCCCAATAATCAATGTATAGTCATAAAGTAGCTTGACCCCTAATCAGAATTTCATATGCCTCAGCGTCACATACTACTCAGTCACCAACTGATATGATGCACATGCTAACTTTAATCGTATAAGGAAAACTTTTTACTCACATTTTAGCACGTTGCACTCAAGGAGATATAATATTTAATTGGTTGAGAATAAGTAAGTTACCTTTCACCACTTCTGCCGCCTCTGGCAATTCCTCCAAGTCCACTACGTAGGCCCGAGCTTGAGCCCGCTGCTGCTGAGGTGTACTGCTTGCAGGTCCACCCTGATAACCCTAAATTACTGGCTATCCCGTAGAACTCTGATACCTGGGGCAATCCCTCGCCCGGTGTTGGTTGCTGCCGCAACCTAAACACGTCCCTACCTTCTTTCGACAGTTGGCCTCCAGATGGCCTGTACGTTTACAATAAGTACACAGCGGTGTCGGAGTACTGATACTGCTTCTTGAAGACCCAGAAACGGAATAAGCAGCTGTAGCAGCCTGTTGCTGAGGTCTTGCAATACTAGGCCTATACCAACCCTGAGACTGGGCCGGCCTATACTGCGACTGAGCCTGATAAGACCCCTGCTGAAACTGAGGCTGATAGTAACCCTACTGACCCTGTGGTCTGAAAGAACCCTGCTGCACCGAAGGCCTATACATACCCTGCTGACCCTGCTACTGAAAGGGCCTCTTGCTAGGCTGACTAGGTCCGATTTGTTCCCCCTTTCTCTTCTCTAACCTAGAAGCTGCATAAAAGGCCTCAGTAAGTATATCATACTGATTCATGGCCATCGCATCCTGAATCTCGGGCCTCAAACCCAACGTAAACCTACGAGTCTTGCGCTCCTCGTCAGCCACAAACTCCGGTGCATACCGGGATAGTCTAGAAAATGTGGCCTCATACTGAGCCACTGAAGCATCCCCCTAAACCAAAGACAAAAACTCAGCCTCTCTCATCTCCCTTGCAATCCTCGGGACATACTTCACCTGGAAAGCTCTCAGAAAAGTATCCCAAACATACGAAATACCTTGGGTCTCCCAACTAGATTTCACCTTGCGCCACTACTCCTCTGCCTCATCATCAAACAAATAAACAACAAAGGTGACCTTTCTTTCATCAGTATAATCCATAGGGGCAAATATTTTCTCCACTTTATTAATCCATGCCTCGGTTTTCCGATCATCTGGCTCCCCCTGAAATCTCGGCGGATAATACCCCAAGAACTCCTTCAGTGTACCACTCCCGTGGTACCCACCCTATACATTCAGTAATTGTGCCTGCAAGGTCTGAGCTTGGGAAGCCTGCCCTGCTAGCAACTGTGCCTGACCGACCATAACCTCTGCAATCTTATCCATGGCTGTTTCAAACCGATCATCACCCCTTTCTCGGCCCGGTGCCACATTACCCGGAACCTCGTCAATTGCTTCGTGCCTACCTCTCGTTCTCGGTCTACTAGTCATTCTACTAATCAAAGAGTTAGCGCAGGTTATAGCACATAGACAAGCTATAGACAATTATTAACACATAAGCAACAAACTCACAAAAAGCACATAAATCACTTAAGTATCAATCACAAAAACAAATTGATCACATAATCACATAGTCACTAAATCACATAATCACTTAATCATTTAATCATATTAACACATAGTCCTATTTTCTTTTCACTTCATACATTCTTGCATGCTTCAACCACTACATACATTCCGAGGATACCCCGACTGATAGCTAAACATAAGCACTGATACCACTAAATGTCACGCCCCAACTCGACCCCTCCTACGATCAGTCAGGACGCAACGGAATTTCGGCAGCATAACAACAGTAACATGAACATCAGGGCTCTAAACCAACCCTTAAGAACAACATACATCAACCTCCATAAATCACCAACCAATTCCACAATCAAATTAACAACATACAACACAACCACTTCATACATTAAATGTTCTTTCATCAACTCATTCATAGTCACGCGCCTTCGTTCCAACATAATACCTAGGCTACACATTCATTTCAAAATAGATTATAACCGACTTAGTAATCTAATCATGATCAAAATAAAATCTACTAAATCAACATACATTTATCTTTATATTAAGATAGGTTATACAACACATTGTGTTACAACAACTAAGACAATCTCATGGCAATGACTCCTGCACATAAGACTCATCCACATATGGAACATTTCCCTCTTCGAGAGGCACATACCCGTAGTCAGGCTCAGTAACACCTGCATGCATCCAATAATTGAGAGTGAGCTTATATAAAACAAGCTCAGTGAGGATTCGATAGATCTCTAACAGTATTTACTATACTCCTTGTAAATCATCCTTTGAGCAGTAAACACACAATGAACATCAATAATCATTATAAATGCAACAATAGCAATAACTGTAAACACACAATAAGGATACGATACATTTGCTGATGAAGCTCCATACACCAATTCAATGCTCATCAACTCCTCCAAACTCAATGACACAAACCTGAGGTACCTTGACCTAGACCCACACCCCATGGCCTCTCCACCCATGCGAGATAGGGATTAGCCATGACAACTGTGTCTGCAGCCCAGGATGCCTCCCGAGATGACACAACATTATCAAAGCTCACAACAATGGGACTCAATTCGAGAAGTCAACAGCATTGGTTGCCCGGCTCCCGACTCATAACAACAATAATAATTCCAATTCGAGAAGTCAACAACATTGGTTGCCCGACTCCCGACTCATAATAACAAGAATAATCAGTTAATAATGTAACACCCCGGATTAACCCCGAGCGTGCACCTCACGGTTTTGTAACAACAATCAATAATCAATAATCAATTAATCCGTACTTTAACAATCAAATAAACAACATTTAACAATTATCGACTATATAATCATGAAACAATTAAGTTAGATGAGGAAGTAGGCCACCCAACTTATCATGCATTAGACACACAATCAAACCCTAATCTAACCATCTACAACTCACAGTTCAATCACTCAAACACCACCTGATCATCTAAAGGCATATAACAACATTTTAAAGAAAGACAACCTAAACTTCTAATAATCATAACTTACATTCTACTAATCCAAACAACTCCAAACCAGTTCCTATCATTCACCCATTCAATCAACTACATTAGCCCCCTCGGAAACCAACCAAAATACATCTAAATCAAGCCCAATAACCCTAAAACCTCAATGCACCTAGGCTGAAATTTCCAAACTTTCACACTGACATCACAATCAAAATTTCGGCATTATAATGGCACTACCCCGTATTTAACAAACTTTTATAAATCGACGGCAATCGATTACCACTACAACTCAAAATAATCAACAATTAGCCAAACTATCAACTTTAAATACCTGAAAATAAAAATTTATGCTACAACGGTTCAAATCTTATATAAACGTATATAAACGATCCTTAGCATGAACTAAGAAATAATATAACATCAATTCAACATACGGTTCGAAATTCAATTATATGCAAAAACATAAAAATGACATTTTGAGATCTAGAATTTTTCTCTCACCTTTGATGTTTTTTGATGCTAGGAAAGTGTACAATGCAAGCCCAACAAATGAAATCCAACTCGGCTTAAGCAAATTCGGACAAAATCTATGTTTTTTAGGCAAAATTTGCTTTGTAAAATAAGTTGAAAAACTCTCAAAAATGCCAAGGAACTCACGGCTGCAATGTGTGTGTGTTTGTGGGGTTTTTGTGCTGATTTTATGTGTGTAGAGATTTTATAGAAAAAGTCAACAAAATGGAAAATGTCAAAGTTGAAGCCTTGTTAGTTTTTAGTATTTTCTAGTCTTTTAATTAGTTTTTCTTGACTATTTTGCTCAAAATATTAAATTGACACTTAGACTATTTTAAGTAGAATATTTTTAGATGAAAAGAGGTTTTACATTCAAACAATTCCACCCGAGTCGGCTTAAAACTCATTTTCTTGCAAAAAAAAATGTAAAAACCTTTAAAATTTCAAAACCGATTCCAAATCCGTTTTAATCAAACACCGGTCTATTAATACCCGATGACTAGGTTTTAAAATGTTTAAAACACCCTTGTAAAAATTTTAGCAGACAGGTACTCAAAACACTATTTACTAAAACCGACGATAAAATTTCTAATTCCGTTTTTGATGAAAATTTCATGAATGCACACTTATCATGTATTAAGAGTATTAATCACAGAATTAACACATTCTAAGTCATATAGCACAAAAACAGGTCAATTCACACAAAACGAGGTAAAACACGCAAATCGAGATAAGATAGAAAAATGGGGTTTCACAATGTGGACCTGGATGGTGCTTACCCAAGAATAGCGGCTTTGTCCCTCCTGCTCCGCAGTGAACTAGATTAACCACTTAGGCAGGGTCTACTTCTTCTGGTGTTGGATTCTCCCTGCATACATCACCATCAACGATTAAAAACATGGCTTAGTAGAGTTTTTTGCATTAACCAACCGAACGAGTGTACGACCGAATAGAGAACCAGTTGTTGTAGTCGTAGGTTCAGTAGGAATTCCTACCTAGTGCAGGAACCTTAGTAGGTCCATTTTCGGTAGTACATGTAGGGGCTGGTGTAGAAATCGCAGGAATATCGATTGGGAAAACAAAATGCATTAGACCCAAAGGGAATGTCAATGAGTGTACAAATCTTATGAAGTTGGCGAGCGAATGGCATACACTTTTGATGAGGCTTTTGTCCTTTTTTTTTTTCGCTTGACCAGTACGACCAGGGATAGAAAGCCTTTGTAAGAGGATAAATAGGATTCTATTATGTACTTTGACTTTTGTCACAAATATTAGTAAAGATAAAAGCACTTTCTCTTCTATTCACCCTTTACCAATCGAGAAGTATCGGCAATATCTCTTTTAACTAGTTACTCAGGTTATTTCACTCCGTAATTGGTCTTCACCAGCTTCTTGCGTGCTTATATGAAGTCTAATTTTCAATAGTTACCACTCCATGGGAACATCTATAGATTCTGCTATCAGGAAAGTCAGGCATGGAATCACGCTAAGGTAAGGTTCTAATCCATCGAGAATAGGATCTACTTTAGATATTCAATTTTCCACTTATGCCTTTTCAAGCAAGGCTGACTTCAACAAGGAATGGAACCATAGCTCAGACTAATTGATGATCCTTCTCTCTCCTGAGGTCACTCAAGGTAGACAAAACGCCCCAAACTCGAGAGTTCGATCCAAGTACAAACCTTGCTTTAGACATAAAGGAAGTTCCCATGCTTAATTCATGTCTTACCTTCGTTCTTTTCTTAGAGTTCGATCCCAAAGCTTCCCTGACCTTGGATGTTGCAAAGAGCGGATTAATCTCCTGCTTCCCGAATGCCTTGACTTACTAAAGACTGGAATTGGAATGAACCATGCAATTCGTAAGGAATGAGATTCGGTATCTACTCTATCTATTCGATTGACCATAAAGCTAGGCATGCCAAATCTGTCAATCCCAGTCTTTTCATTGTGTTTAGGCGCTTAATAAGTCCATCTTCACTTCACTATTCACTATAAAGTAAGAACAGATTTCCTCAATTAAAATCATATCCAATCTTAATCTTCCTGCTAAGCCAATCCCCAGTACAAACAACTAAATCCAATTTATTCCCAACTAATGGTAATGGCAAACTTAACTAGGAAAGAGAACTTCATTTACTATCGGGATTCCCCTTGTATTGCTTCACGCTCTATTTTATACTTGGATTTCCCATGCCATGCTTTACTTTAATTCCCCATTCTTTCAAGTTCAAGTCCAGTTTCAGATTTTTGAGCATTTGAACAAAGAGAAAAGTAGTAGCTCCCAATGGACCAATCTACTTTATTTATTTATTTATTTGAATTGTATGGTAAGGTAAGCATTGCTCTTCTTTAACCTTTTTTCTACCTTTGAAGATAGAAAGAGCATTGAAGTAATACCTGTCTAGGGGGACCAATCATTAAAGAAAGTCAAAGAGCGGATAAGGGGGATAATAGGTAATCGGAGTAGTAGCATTCTCCTTCTAGTCTCCCTTTCTTAGCTCTTAGGGATAGATCCTATGACCTTAGGCACAATAAGTCTTACTAGGAAGTTTCCTTTTCTTTTTATTGAATTGAATCCTTCCTATCTTAGTGTGCCAAGCATGAAGAGATGTCAAGTCAAGGGGGTATAAGCAAGAGCTGTGCTTACTGTGAATCTGTCTCATAGTCTTCCAAGCGAGGAAAAGCAGAAGCTATGGAATAGAGTCTTTCTTTGCCATTCATTAATTAGGTAAAGCAGTCAGTAGGCTAATTAGGCATATATGCTTTATCTTATTGCCCTTCAATTCTTCCTTTTAGTATTAGAGGAGTATTTACCACTTATTTGAATGCAGTTTAGTCCATGAATGATTAAGAATAAGTGGTTTTTAATAGTTGAATGGTTGTGTAAGATCTTTAGCTTTTTAGTGAGGGAGGAAGATACATAGTCAAACTGCAACCGATTTGAGCTCTTAACGAATCCCTGTGGAGGCAGTCTTAGAAGTAGGCATTAGAGGTAAACTAAGCTCTTACAGTTCTTATAAAAAACTACTTTAAAGGAGATAAATTGAAGGTATGCTATCTATTACACTTATATTACCTTCCTAGAGTAATAAAAGAATCCTTGATTAACCCACTCATCAGTCTGATAAGAGTTCTCACTAAAGGCAAAGAGAGGACTCAGGAGCAAGATCAGCAAGAGGCGGGGGGAGAAAGGTCAGCAAGGTCCAAGCCGAGAGCTTCACCACGGGATGGAAGAGAGAAGGCGGGAAGGGAATAATAAGAAAAAATATCCCTCTACTAGAAAGTGGTCGTGAAAGGAGACTGCTTTTGAATACTTACCTAAGCCCAGCTCTTTGACAGACTCGGCTGTTAGCAAATCCTCTCTTAGAGAATCGACAGTTTGACGAGAAAAAGTCTTATTAGTCTTTCGCTTGAATGGTGATATCTATAATCAAAATAGAATACCTGTCTCAAGCTAAATGATACCGGCTGAACGTAAGTAAATTATTTAGTTTATGGAAGGAATCCACTCTTTCAGCTAGTATGTTTTTTAAAAATAATCCGATGCAGTTAGGGAGAGGTTCAGTTCGAAAGGAAAGGTAGTCCAGTCATCTGCAGGTAGAAAGACTAAAACAGAAAATAAAGTATGCTATCTCTCTTAGCCTTCTTTCTTGCTGTGATTCCATTTCCTGCATCAAGGCAAGTTAGCTCATCTTAGTTTTTTTTTATATTATTAATAAAGGCTTAAGTTATTCCTTTATTAAGGTAAGGTCTGAGAGTAACATGGCTATTTTGTCAACTCTTCTGACTATGCTTTCCATGGTAGCTAGGCAAAGTCCAGGTTATATCAAACCAGACTACTTCTAGGTGGTTTAGTAAGGGCTTTAGGAAAAGGCATAACTACTCTTGTCAGAAGGGCAGGGCTACTATACTAGATGGGAAAGATATCCCACACCTAGACCAGGCTAACAGAGATGAGTCTTCTCTTTTCGGGGTTAGACTCTATAGAAACAGAACAATAGACTGATTAACTGTGGTCAGGTCAGAGCCCTCTGTTGTCTATTGTAGGAGATTGATTGGACTTTATATCGTACCTTACTTAATCTTCTGCTGGGCCTGGATTCTCTAAAGCTTCAATAGAAGTACCCCTCGGGGGAGGATTAAATAAGGAATTGACTTATCTCAAAAAGAGATTAAAGTCTTTCATCTGTATCTGGCACTGCTTTACTTGGCTTATCTAGTAGACTGTTTTAAGCTTTCACGTGTCAAGGAGGATATAACATTTAGCTTTACCGAGTACAACTACTTCCATATTTTCGTATAGTATAACCGATGATATGATGTTCTTTTCGCTCTTGGAGTAAGAAAAGTATGTGCGTAGTGGTGAAGTCAAGAGATTCTGGAATCTCTCTTTCATGTGCTATTGAATCGTATCTTTACGAGAATTGACTTTTTTAATTGCAAAAATAAGCTAAATAGGTTTTTTTTGTTATACAGACCTAACCTAAAGAAAGAAAATGAAATCATGCTTGATTACACATTTCTTAGCACGATTGGTAGCACGGTACGGTCTCCTTACTTGAATTCTGGGCAAGACAGTCATTCAGTGTAAGTGGTATCCTATTTAAATAAATCCGGTCTTTCTTTTCCAATTCCATCGGTCCAATCATTGCAGTAGTATGTTTGTTAGGACGGTTGTTAGAAGAGAAGTATTGGATATGGAATCTTTCCTTGTCTGGTCTTCTAGGCCGCGTAGGCCATGTAAGAGTTCATTCTCTTAGTAGGATTTTTTTTACAATAAAAAAAGTTTTGTTCCGAGTAAATGAACAGAGGGAAATAAGGAATGGCTCTTTTAGTTAGGTAAGAGGTGTGATTGAGTAAGATGATTTTTTCCCTAAGCTAAATCCCTAGATGAGACTTCCTAATAGGTGGAATCCCGTGCGTATAATACATTCCCGAGCCCGAGAAAGACTTCTTATCTCACATACCGGTAAAAATAAGAATAGACAGATTGGTTGCCACTTACTCGTCTTTTGAAAGCCATAACATTCGCATAGAGGAGTATCCGTATCACTACACTCACATTATATTTTCTCTGCTATTCCTTAGACCTTCTTCTCAGCATTTGATAGCGATACTCGGAATCTAATTGGTTGTCCTATGGGGTTATTGTTTGGAAGGCTTCTTTGGAACATTTGAAGTATATTTGATTGGGTTTCTTAGTATTTTCTCCAGCACTCTTAACAGGGAATTCTTCTATGAAATTCATGACCAGCGGGGTAATTCTTTGGACCTCTAGATGGAACCTTTGATTGGGCCTTTATTTGGCGTTTTGCTTGGGGATTCTCGGGCAGTAATAGTTAGACTTCTATTGGAGATTCGTGCGTGGGGTATTCTTCTTGTCGTTATTGTGTGGTATTAATGACATCTACAGTATCTTTACTTTAGTCTTTATTGGTATTATCTCGGCGCTTTTGGTTGGAATTTTATTCTTCTTCGGTATTCGTGTCAACGGGATTCTTGTGCGGTATCTACATTTGAGCCTTTATTCGGTATTACTACTTGGAATTTCTTCTTAAACTTCCCTATTGGTTATCTTGATTAATATACTTGCTCAGCAGTTGAAGAAGATTAGTTAGAGTTGGATTTCAGTGGATACAGAGTTCTATTGGAAGAAGAATTGTGAGGACGCAATTGTTTTAAGGGGGGAAGGATGTGATAACCCGAACCCGGCATGCAATTAATGCATTTAATTGCATTTAACTAAGTGACATCTTAAATGTTGGCATTGAATTTGTTGTTTATTTTTAGTTAAACATTTATTTGTAGTTTTACTTTCATATTTCTTTTAGAAGTAACTAGAATAATACCTGAGCTAATCATATTAACAGAATATCAACTACTTTTCATATTTGTATCAATCGGTTTTATTTTTCTTGCACTTAAATACTCGGATTTCAATTAAATGAAAAGTAGCTCCGAGCCGGAGTAAATTTTAAACTATGATGCTTTCCAAAAATGATATATTTCTTAGATTCTTTGAGATTTAATTGTTACTTCTTTGTTGTCGCAACGTGCATTGCATTTCGGGAGCGATAGATAGAGAATATTTTCTAGTCCTCAGCAAATAGTGAAACTAGTATTTTAGTGCCTTAAATTTTATAATTTAATTGTTGTTAGCTAGAATTAACATTTCCTTAGTTGTTTTAGCTTAAAAATGCTTGAAAATAGGCTAGTTTGACCAATTTTTAAGTGGTTTGACCAAGGGGCTTGACCTTTGACCTTTACCATCTTTTTAATAGCCTAAAATAGCACAAAAAAATAAAAGAAGGAAGCTGAAAAATCAGAGAGTAGCTGGCCGAAAATAAGAAGAGAGAAAAAAAAGATATTCAACTTCAAATCTTCAATTCATCGCGAGGGCTTCCACGGGGTGGTTTCTGAGGCATCCTACGGGGTTTTCCTAGCGTCTAGCAGCATCTGAGGTGAGGGTTTCATCGTTATTTGCGCATTTGAAATATTTGTATCTAAACTTTGATTTTTGGATTTTATGCGTAGATCGTTAGTTTAATCGTTTTAATGCTTAAAGAATGTTCCTTGTTGATTGTAGAACATGTATTTATAGCTTTTTAACATTTTCTGCGGTTGAAAATTGAAATTGAAATATAAATTGTATAATGAATAGTAAATTGTGAATAGTAAATCCCCGTTTCGATGAAGTTGCTCCGTTACGCGTTCTGTTGATGTAGGAAGATGCTAGATGTGCTAGAATGCCTAAATGTGTGGTTTAATTGGAATGTGTAATAGAAAAATAGAGAAAAACGGCTTAGTGAAAGTCGGGGTCGTTTGGGTCGAGTTTGGCATTTTTTCGTTTTGCGTGTTGGCATTGTTTCGGAAGGCCATGGAAGCACTTTTGGTGCGATTATGGCATTGGTTGGGTGTTTGGTTGGTATAGTTGTAGTTCAAATGAGCAAAGGGGGAAATCGGGGCTTTGCGCGAATTCTAGGGTAAAGTAGGGTTTCGGGGTCCTTAGACGTGCCTTATGGTGACCTTGGAGGATTGGCGAAGTCGGTTTCCAGAACTCGTGGCTCGTTTGGAAATGGTAGTGTTTTGATAGTTGGGGCCGATTTGTGATTTTGCTTGTTATCTTGATATTATGCCTATAGAATGCTTAGGGTTGCTTGATATACTTGTTTAATTGGTGTTATTGTTGCTTATTATTGTTTGTTATGCTTGAAAAGTTAGTTGAATGTTAGTATTGATTGTGATTGCTTGTTATCTCGTTTGTTGTCACTAGTTTGTATTATTGTGCTATCGCTCCTTTATTGCCTTGTATTGAGTCTTGCATAGCATAGTGTCTCGCGCGTGAGTGATGGGCCTCTCTGGGTGGCCTCGGGTTGCCAGTGTTGGTTGCTCTAGCTCCGCTGCTATTCCCTTTTCTCGCTTGGGTTGCCTCCCAGGGAGATTTGGGTGGTAGATTGATGGTTACTCCCGGGGTATTCCAAACTGGTGTTATAAGGTGGATGCGCGCTTATTGTCATCGTTGTCAACATCAAGCTCGAGATTGATGTATCGCTCGTAAAATGGTATATTGCTCGTAAGAGTGAACCATATCCTTCAGAGTGTGGTATAGCTTTGAATGGTTGTGTTAATGCTTTCAGTAATTGCTTATTGTATTGATTGTTTGTCTTGATTGCTTATTTATCAGTTATATTGCTTAACTGTCTTATTTGCATTGCACGACTTTCTTTCTCTCCAATTCGATATCTGTCTCGCCCTCACTGAGTATACGTGTTGTGTATACTCACTCCTCACCACCACATTTCAGGAAATGTCATGTTAGCTGGAAAGTTCGTGATTTCGTGAAAGTTCGTGCCTGAAGAGTTGCCTTGCGTGCCTATGTGGCTTGAGTGTCGAAGTTGTAAAGATATATGCTTTCATATGTTGTAGGTATTTAATGTCAAAAAGTATGTAATTTAAGTTACATTAGATTGTTGAAGTAGTTTGATAAGTTAGATTTTGTATCTAGTTATTATAACTTAACTTCAAATGCATGTTTGTAATGTCTAAAGGGAAAGATTTAGAATGGCATGATAGTTCATTTTATGTAGTAGCTTAGTATGGTTTAATTGTCAAGTTTGAATGTACTTGCCAAAAATGAAAAGAGATTGGTTAGCTTTTAAATTGGAAATGTATGTATAGTTGCTGAGTTTAATTGCTGAGAACCGAGGCTTGGATGGCCTTGAGGTGGTTGAATGTTTGGACATGGTATTGGTCCCCTTATATGCTGTCGCAGGTTTTACATTTCGCCTAGAAACAGGGGAGACTCCGTCCGTTTTCCCTAAAATTTATGCCCGGGTTTGGATTTGGGTTGTGATTAGATTGATCGATAGGACTCCCGGTCTCGAGAGGGATTGGGGTGTTACAGGTGGTATCAGAGCTTGTTTAGCTCATAGCCGGGACAGGGTCCTCGGACTGGTGGGTAGTGGTCCTTGAATGTGTGCCTGTTAAGTGTGTCTTGAAAGTGTATGCTTGCATGTGAGATTATGTGTCTTGACATGAATGTGTGCTCCTATGTGATATAGTTATGTGTTATGTGTTAATTGTGTGCTAAGTAGAGTGTCTAGTTGTGCATTGAATTGACCTATCGAATTGGCATTGTGAATCGAATCGACCTCGTGAATTGTTATTTGCTTGGAGTATTGCTTGTAATGTGTGTATTGGAATGTCTTGAATTGTCTTGAATTGATTATGTTGTGCTTGACTTGATTGTTATGCTTGAGTGACTTTGTTGAATAAACTCTTTTGTAAACTTGTTGGTATAATAGCTTAAGGCATATATATAACTGGGATATATTGGCATTCATACATGTCCTATTGAAATGGTAAGAGAGACTTCCTCCTTCCCTGAAGAGAAGTGGTTAGTAGCAGGCCCTCCAAGTTATGTGGATTGACGGGAATGAGCAGTGCTTGACTAGCCTTTATTTGGGAGTTGGTGTTTGTCTTTTGGAGCTCAGTTGTTGGCATGCTTCTAAGACTTTTCTTCGTGGTTGGCAATAAATAAAAAAAAAGATAACTTTCTTTGGGGTTTCGGTATGATGGCTCTTGGTAGCATTCTATGGCTTCCTTATTGGGTATTCTTTGGAACTTCTGTTGCCATTTCTTGGTAGACTTGGCTGTTGGGGTTCCTCTAAGATTATCTCCTATGCTTAGTATAAATGACTATATTTGGAGTTCTACATGATAACTCTTTGGAGCATTTTCTTAATATTTCCTTGTTGGGCATTCATCGAGTTTTTCTATATTGGCATTTCGTGGAAGACTTGGTTGGGGTTTTAATCAACATTTGGTGTTCTTTCCGCATTCTTATGGGGAAACTTTGATTTGAGTCTACTTATAATGATCAGCTTTGCGTGAGTCGTACTATTTTGGTATTCTTTGTGGACATTTCTCAGTGGATTTGGCAATCGGAGTTCTTATTGGACTTGCTGCATAATATTGTCTACAATATCTTTGTTCTGGTCTTTCTTGATATTTTATTGGCAATCGTGATTGGAAATCTTCAATAGTATATGGTGTACCTGCACAGCATTTCCTTTGGTACTTTACCCAATATTCGATAGCAATATTATTTTGGGAATCTATTTGGTTATTTAGCTTGGTGTTCATTCATGGACTTTTGATAAGTATATATATGTTGGCGTACATTTTGGATTTCCTATTCAGATGCTTCTTGAGCTATATATTGAAAGACTTATTGATATGATCGACTGGATTTCTTGTTTGGAGTCTTCCTGAGTAGTACTTGGGATTCTTGTTTAGACTCTGCTTCAGATTGTTTATTAATATGTTCTTGGTACTTTTAGTTGGGATTCTATTATGGCATTCTCTGGAATTCTCAGTGGCCAATTATTTAGTATTTACTTATTGGGCAAACTTGGCTACTTTCTTATTGAAACCATTGTTTTGGATATCTTTTTCAGTGTTCCTCAGTAGGTTTGGTATTTGGAGTTCCTATCAGACTTATTGTATAATACTACTTATAGTATTCTTTGAAATTCTTATTGGGCGTTCTATTGGTATTTTCCTTATTAGCAAGGTTGTATGAAGTTCTCACTTGGCAAACAGTGAAGAGGCCTCAGTGTTTGGTTTCGGTATATTGTTCACCAGTTCGGTGTTTATCCTTGGAGTTTTCATCCATCTGGGAAGCTATGTTTGTTATTCAACTTGATTGTCTTATTGGGCACATTATATTTTCTCTGCTATTCCTTAGACCTTCTTCTCAGCATTTGATAGTGATACTCGGAATCTAATTGGTTGTCCTATGGGGTTATTGTTTGGAAGGCTTCTTTGGAACTTTTGAAGTATATTTGATTGGGTTTCTTAGTATTTTCTCCAGCACTCTTAACAGGGAATTCTTCTATGAAATTCATGACCAGCGGGGTAATTCTTTGGACCTCAAGATGGAACCTTTGATTGGGCCTTTATTTGGCGTTTTGCTTGGGGATTCTCGGGTAGTAATAGTTAGACTTCTATTGGAGATTCGTGCGTGGGGTATTCTTCTTGTCGTTATTGTGTGGTATTAATGACATCTACAGTATCTTTACTTTAGTCTTTATTGGTATTATCTCGGCGCTTTTGGTTGGAATTTTATTCTTCTTCGGTATTCGTGTCAACGGGATTCTTGTGCGGTATCTACATTTGAGCCTTTATTCGGCATTACTACTTGGAATTTATTCTTAAACTTCCCTATTGGTTATCTTGATTAATATACTTGCTCAGCAGCTGAAGAAGATTAGTCAGAGTTGGATTTCAGTGGATGCAGAGTTCTATTGGAAGAAGAATTGCGAGGACGCAATTGTTTTAAGGGGGGAAGGATGTGATAACCCGAACCCGGCATGCATTTAATGCATCTAATTGCATTTAACTAAGTGACATCTTAAATGTTGGCATTGAATTTGTGTTTATTTTTAGTTAAACATTTATTTGTAGTTTTACTTTCATATTTCTTTTAGAAGTAACTCGAATAATACTTGAGCTAATCATATTAACGGAATATCAACTACTTTTCATATTTGTGTCAATCGATTTTATTTTTCTTGCACTTAAATGCTCGGATTTCAATTAAATGAAAAGTAGCTCCGAGCTGGAGTAAATTTTAAACTATGATGCTTTCCAAAAACGATATATTTCTTAGATTCTTTGAGATTTAATTGTTACTTCTTTGTTGTTGCAACGTGCATTGCATTTCGGGAGCGATAGCTAGAGAATATTTTCTAGTCCTCAGCAAATAGTGAAACTTGTATTTTAGTGCCTTAAATTTTATAATTTAATTGTTGTTAGCTAGAATTAACATTTCCTTAGTTGTTTTAGCTTAAAAATGCATGAAAATAGGCTAGTTTGACCAATTTTTAAGTGGTTTGACCAAGGGGCTTGACCTTTGACCTTTGCCATCTTTTTAATAGCCTAAAATAGCACAAAAAAATAAAAGAAGGAAGCTGAAAAATCAGAGAGCAGCTGGCCGAAAATAAGAAGAGAGAAAAAAAAAGAAATTCAACTTCAAATCTTCAATTCTTCGCTAGGGCTTCCACGGGGTGGTTTCCGAGGCATCCTACGGGGTTTTCCTAGCGTCTAGCAGCATCTGAGGTGAGGGTTTCATCGTTATTTGCGCATTTGAAATATTTGTATCTAAACTTTGATTTTTGGATTTTATGCGTAGATCGTTAGTTTAATCATTTTAATGCTTAAAGAATGTTCCTTGTTGATTGTAGAACATGTATTTATAGCTTTTTAACATTTTCTGCAGTTGAAAATTGAAATTGAAATAAAAATTGTATAATGAATAGTAAATTATGAATAGTAAACCCCCGTTTCGATGAAGTTGCTCCGTTACGCGTTCTGTTGATGTAGGAAGATGCTAGATGTGCTAGATTGCCTAAATTTGTGGTTTAATTGGAATGTGTAATAGAAAAAGGGAGAAAAACGGCTTAGTGAAAGTCGGGGTCGTTTAGGTCGAGTTTGGCATTTTCTCGTTTTGCGTGTTGGCATTGTTTCGGAAGGCCATGGAAGCACTTTTGGTGCGATTATGGCGTTGGTTGGGTGTTTGGTTGGTATAGTTGTAGTTCAAACGAGCAAAGGGGGAAATCGGGGCTTTGTGCGAATTCTAGGGTAAAGTAGGGTTTCGGGGTCCTTAGACGTGCCTTATGGTGACCTTGGAGGATTGGCGAAGTCGGTTTCTAGAACTCGTGGCTCGTTTGGAAATGGTAGTGTTTTGATAGTTGGGGCCGATTTGTTATTTTGCTTGTTATCTTGATATTATGCCTATAGAATGCTTAGGGTTGCTTGATATACTTGTTTAATTAGTGTTATTGTTGCTTATTATTGCTTGTTATGCTTGAAAAGTTAGTTGAATGTTAGTATTGATTGTGATTGCTTGTTATCTCGTTTGTTGTCACTAGTTTGTATTGTTGTGCTATCGCTCGTTTATTGCCTTGTATTGAGTCTTGCATTTCATAGTGTCTCGCGCGTGAGTGATGGGCCTCTCTAGGTAGCCTTGGGTTGCCAGTGTTGGTTGCTCTAGCTCTGCTGCTATTCCCTTTTCTCGCTTGGGTTGCCTCCCAGAGAGATTTGGGTGGTAGATTGATGGTTACTCCCGAGGTATTCCAAACTGGTGTTATAAGATGGATGCGCGCTTATTGTCATCGTTGTCAATATCAAGCTCGAGATTGATGTATCGCTCGTGAAATGGTATATTTCTCGTAAGAGTGAACCATAGCCTTCAGAGTGTGGTATAGCTTTGAATGGTTGTGTTAATGCTTTCAGTAATTGCTTATTGTATTGATTGTTTGTCTTGATTGCTTATTTATCAGTTATATTGCTTAACTGTCTTATTTGCATTGTACGACTTTCTTTCTCTCCAATTTGATATCTGTCTCGCCCTCACTGAGTATACGTGTTGTGTATACTCACTCCTCACCACCACATTTCAAGAAATGTCATGTTAGCTGGAAAGTTCGTGATTTCGTGAAAGTTCGTGCCTGAAGAGTTGTCTTGCGTGCCTATGTGGCTTGAGTGTCAAAGTTGTAAAGATATATGCTTTCATATGTTGTAGGTATTTAATGTCAAAAAGTATGTAATTTAAGTTACATTAGATTGTTGAAGTAGTTTGATAAGTTAGATTTTGTATCTAGTTATTATAACTTAACTTCAAATGCATGTTTGTAATGTCCAAAGGGAAAGATTTAGAATGACATGATAGTTTATTTTATGTAGTAGCTTAGTATGGTTTAATTGTCAAGTTCGAATGTACTTGCCAAAAATGAAAAGAGATAGGTTAGCTTTTAAATTAGAAATGTATGTATAGTTGCTGAGTTTAATTGCTGAGAACCGAGGCTCGGATGGCCTTGAGGTGGTTGAATGTTTGGACATGGTATTGGTCCCCTTATATGCTGTCGCAGGTTTTACATTTCGCCTAGAAACAGGGGAGACTCCGTCCGTTTTCCCTAAAATTTATGCCCGGGTTTGGATTTGGGTTGTGATTAGATTGATCGATAGGACTCCTGGTCTCGAGAGGGATCGGGGTGTTACAACTATAGTCAAGTTGTTCGCTATCTTTTTGGTCTCATTTCCTTCTATTCATCAGATTTTTGGCTTTCACCAATTCAAGGTGAAAAATGGGGTTGGCTAAAAAAAGGGGAGAGAGGTTTGGACGGAGTTTCTTATCTTGACCTTGACCCTTCCCTTGACCCAACCTTATGATTCATCCCAAGACTCGAAAGATCTTTTTAGAAAGAAACATAAAATACTTTCTATCAACGCGAGATTCAAGTATGATCCAAGACCGACATCTGTGAAAAAGCTGAACTTACACGTTACCACTTGCGCTATGCTGCCTCTTCGTCATCGTGCAGCACTCCTATAAGGGTGAATCTTCAATATGCAATTCTTTTTGACTCCCCAGGAGGAACGGGATCACGCAATATAAGATTACTATCAATTAAGTTGGTACAACCACTACATCTATTGTAGTACGACTTTCGTTGCTCTTCTACTCCCTGGCACTCGTGTCGCCATACCCTGTCGCGGCATTTCCATGACCAACTAGAAATTACCAGCAAAACCCATTCTGAATGGAACCAAACCAACCCATTTTAAGGAACCTCCAACTCTTGTCTTTGAAGATAGCTCCCTCTTCTATTCCGGGCGGGGTTTATTATATTAATTATATTAATAAGAAATAGAGTCTCACTCAATATTGAAAGGATCTTTCATTGATCGGAAGGTGTTGTTTCTTTCTATCCCCAAGTTGTGGTTTAGAAGCACTTCATAGTTTGTTATCCATTACCCCATTCTAAGGATGCAGCTGCTGAATATACAATAGTTGACTTAATAAAAGTTCTCGGACATTCTTTTCAAAGATCAAGTTTGAGCTATTTTTTAAGAGTAGAGTGGGTTTAGTTGGGAAGCGTCTTTCTTGAGCTTAGCAAGTAGAAGGGCTTTCATCGGAGGGCAAACTCCCTAGATATTAGTGGCTTAATGAACTATCCCATTTATGAAGATTTACATTTTTTTATGAAAAGGATGAGCTGGTCCGAATCAATAGAATCTGGAGTTGTTAGGATGATTGCCCCTGGAAATCGATTCATGCCAAAACGGGACTTCTTCACTTGTCAGTCGCTCAGGGCGCCTCCTAGCTGTCACCTTTAGTTTGCTGATGACACTATTTTCCTATGTGAAGCCAATCATTTGCAGCTCAGACTCCTTAGATGTACCTTGCATTGATTCAAGGCGGTTTCAAGAATAAAGAGAAACCTGATGAAAAGTTATATCTTAGCAGTAGAGGATGTGATCAACAAAGAGGAACTCGTGGCGGATTTGGGGTGCAAGGTGGGCTGCCTCCCATCCTCCTATCTTGGTCTCCCGTTGGGCACTAAATAACAGTCTAAGACGATATGGGATCCGGTGGTGGAACGCTTTGAGAGGAGACTTGCCCTTTTTTGTTGGAATAGTTTAAAGTATATTTATCCAAAGGAGGGAAACTAACCCTTTTATCCATGGCAGAGTTTTTTTCCTTCCGTTAGCGAGCCTTCCTACATATTCTCTCTCATTATTTACCATTCCATCCTCGGTGGCTGCGAGGATTAAAAAGATAAAGAGAGATTTCCTTTAGGAAGGTAGAAAAGAGGGGGGATGTCTGGGTCTTCGGCCTGTAAAGCTCATGAATCAAGCACTTTTAGGCAAGTGGTTATGGATATTTTGAGATGAGAGGGATAGCTTGAGTCTTCGAATCCATCATGTAGAAGTTTCGCACCTTTATACTTCTCTACCCCATCTTACTAATAATAACGAAGGGCTTATCAGTTGACTTAGACTCAAAATATCTTTGATCAAAGGAAGCGAAGAAAGCTACAGGGTGCTCCTGCGTATACGGATGACATGTCAACAATCAAATGCTCGCCAAAAAGATCATTCGAAGAGAATATGACGGATCAAGATTCTAATAAATTCATCAGGGGATGCATGAAGTATCAAATTCATGCCGATCTGATTCATGTGCCGTTATCATCACTCCATCCTATGTCGTCTCTGATAGCTATAGCTTTAAGAGACAGGTTTTAAGAGAATAAGAATCTTAATTGACTGGAAAGAGGGGCTTAAGTTCTTTAAGTAAAACTAAAGACAATGAAATCAAATCTGACTTCCCAGGCATATACAAATCAAGAAGAAAACAAAGGATAGAAAGGGCCATCATACAACTTAATAATAATACATGATATTACACTCCCCCTCAAACTTGAACAAATGAAAGGTCAAGAAGCAAGAGTTTGCCCAACAAGAATTCATGCCAAGCACGAGTGTGAGACTTGGTGAACAAATCTTCAATCTGAAGGCCTTACTCATTTAAGGCAAAATAAAGGGTTGTCTTTTAATTCTAGCACTTCTCGCGAGTGAAGCGCCCTTTTTTTATTATATATATAAGGGTAAAGCCACTTCGTTTATTATTGGTACGCTCATTAACGACAGGGTTGGTTGCAATCTGAATAGCGTCGTTATTGTCACAATGAAGAGGCGTTGCAGCAGTGAGATGAACCCCAAGATCAGATAGAAGCCTTCGTAACCAAACCACTTCACTAGTGGCTGCAGACATAGCCCAGTATTCTGCCTCTGCACTGAATTTTGACCATATTAAGTATTGCAAAATAAAGGTCCTGCTTTTTGCTCTTCTAGGAAATAAGAGAATTTCAAAGGAAGACACCAGGTTCTCACCCACTTGTCCATCAACAGCAAGACCAGACGTCCGCCCCCCAGGTCACGGCTGCTGGTCAAAAGAAGCTGGAAGTTGTCCTATTTAAACACGTGAGGCGGCATTGTCAATTAATGGAGGTGTGTAATAAGTATCCGCAACTCAATTCCACAGAGGTGGATTACCACTATTTAGCCAAAAATCTTGCAATTTCCCAATTTGATGTTGATAAGAAAATCGATAGTGAAATAGCCAATCTTGCGGCTTGCATTGGTAATTATAAAATGATCAAAATCATATTAGAGAACTTTTTACAGTCTTATTATCAAGAAGACAACTAATGTAAAAAAATAATAGGAAAGAAAAAGGGGGCAATGATCGAATTTCTAAAAAGATAGTTCCGAGAACGAAGGAAGGATTATACCAAAAGATAGTTCCGATAAAGTAAGGAGGCCATGGTTCACGCATTAAGTAAAGGATGCACTTGGCCATAAGACGGGGGAGAGGTGAGGTGGGCCCCCCTCAAAAGCTACGACTAAAGCATAGGGCCTAAGAAATAGTGCTATACCTCCCTTTCTCTCCGAACCAACTGAAGGAAAGAATGAATAGCCCGAAAGACATACAAGGACGGGAATTGCTTCTAGACTTTGAACTGCAAGGTAGAGCTTTAAGCCTTCTCAAGTAAACTTACTCTAGAATAGAATCTTTAAAAAGAAGGGCTAGTTGCCTTGTTGGCAGGGCTATAGGGTTCTCAATGGTTTGCTTATAGCCTTATTCTATCCTGGTGGAATTTGTTATAAAATATCTATCACCAGGGATTGTCTATAAAGACTGGGCTAAGGGTATCATTGCAAGATCCACCCAGAATAATGGTTAGCAGCCATTCGACGGAAGCGAACAGAGTCCCAGGGTTTCAATACAAAATCTTTCTCAATCGCGCTCTCGGAAAAGAGTTGCCTACCTACCATCATTGGGATGGATCAAGTCGAGGGTAGTTCCATGTAAGTAAGGTATTCGGGTAAAGTGACCTTACGGGATGTAGCTACACTTCAACACGAACCAGGGCTCAACCTAAGAGTGCTAGTCCACACCCGACTTTTTCTGACTGATGAACGAAATTAGTGGAGCGACAAGGGGTCTTTTTTACTTCCTGACATGGATACCAAGTCTGGGTCAGAGAATTAATAGTTAGGCGATACGCTCTCTGATGCAGTAGATTAGTGGACTGGAAGATTAGCATGTGAGGCGAGAGTGTCTGGAACTAACTCTTATATTCTTTTAGACAGAAGGGATGGTCGATGGTTTTGATTCTGTGGGTTTTTTCTGTCCTAGGGAATTTGTGCGAGTTGTAATCTTCGTATGTGTCTTATCTTATGTGTTTTGGCTAGAGAAGTTAGCGCAGTGAATGAGTGAGCATTTCGTTCACGTAGCCATTTGGGATGGATATGCCGGATGAAAGCTCCATAACCCCCAATGGGTCTCCGGCATTGTTCGTTTCAATTTTGCCAAGCAACTTGCCAGAGTCGCTAGGTAAGCAAACAAAGTAGGCACCAACTACCTTGGCTCAATTTTTCTTCTTTCTTTTTTAAAGTCACGATCAGAAAGGTGTTGAAATCCGGACCGCATCTGGAAAGCGCTGGTTTGATCCCAACTCGTGACAAGGCCTTAGTCATCAAATATCTCGACGCTTCTATTTTCTCCTTAGATGGATGACTGTCCCTTTTTTTTTTTTAGGTTCGAAGATTCTAGTTGCATTTGTTAAGCATGTGAACAAGGATCCCTCTACTAAAGGAATGGATTGTCTGGTTTGTAGCTTATCAAGCTTGAAATCCATTCTTAGACCTACTGGTGACCAGTTTCGCGAGACCTTTTCAATCTACACATGGCGTTGCTCTATTGGGCGGTGGCTTATCGAAGCAAATCCCGCACTTGAGAAGATCAGTAATAAAAAAAAAAGACATGCCCTATTGGTGAAGTAAAGTTGATTTCTTCTCTTACGAGATTTCTAGTTGTTGGATAAAAAGAGCGCTCCTAAATTCAGCCTTATTATTATATACGATACCTCCAAAGGAAAGTTGTCTTTTCAAGAAAAAAGTGATAGTCACACCGTTAATAGGCGGAAGAAGAGATTCCCAGCTACTGACTCTAATAAGACTAATAGCCGTACCGCAGAAAGAAGGTCAACCTTACCACAGGTAATCACAGCTTTCTTCCCCTCAAGTCAAAGAGTAAGAACTCACTTTCTAGCTAACCAACCATAGAGCTACCTGCCAACAAGCAAGAAGAGTTCTCATTCATGGCTAATTAAACATTCATTCGGATTTGACAAGGGAGAGGGCGTACTTTTATGTTGATTGATAGGCGGACTTCACTCCCTTTGAGCTAAGAGCCAAGAAGAGTTCACAATCAACTTCCTTACGTGCCGTCGAGAGGAATCAAACTTTCTTCTTAATCAAAGAAGCATTCCTTCCCTGCTGTTTGTCCTTTCATTTCTTTCCACGAGCTTCAAAAGTTGGGATGAAGCCTTAGCCTTTCACTAATAGACAAAAGTGACATAGTTGCTCTTCGTAGAGCAGCCTATGAGCTATCGAGACACTTGGAGTGTGTAATGCTATTAGTGCCCCAGAAAGTGAAATTCAAACTTTTCGATGCCTCTTCTGAGGACGAGAATCTCTTTGAATGTTGAATGGTAGTCTTGCTCAGATCGTTTGAACATGCCGCTTATGTATCCACTCTTTCCATCTATTTCTTCTAAGAGGCAGTGGCCCACATATCATCGCTGGCGTCTGTCTGAAGTATGCGTCTGTGTTGATGAATCTTCATCTTGGAATTGGGATGGAAACAAAGTAGAAAAGAAGCTTGTTGTAATTCCTCAGTCACAACAATTCAAAAAAGCGCCAATGCAAGCTGATGAAGTTGAAGAAAGAGATGAAGATTCTAATTCAAAAATAGATCAGCTTTTCCAAGCTCTTCAGATTAAAGTCCTAGTTCAGGTCAATCTTCACCTGAAACTCCACCAAGAAAAATGAGATCCATAGCTGAACAGGTGTGAGAAAAATCTTTCTTTCCAATCACAGGTTTCTAAGCGTTACAAGGCGTGAAAGAGCTAGCATTGAACTAAAAGGACTATCTATCTGCTAAGGTTACAGCTTGAAGAAAGATGAACCTGTAATTGAGTTTAGGATCGCTATCAGCTTATTTTGAACCCAGTCGTGTGATTTGCCATTCAGGCTTCTTTTCGATGTTTTCCTTGGCACAACTCGTTGCTAGTGAGCTTTCCCAACCAGAATACCAAAAAACGTTAGGAGATAGCTCGTAGAACAGTCTTTTTGCTTCTTTCATCCTTGAGTAGGACCTCTGCTTTCTTAGAGAATGAACCCTGTAACTTGCTTCTTTTCAAAGGGCGTCTTCGTTCGACCTTCCTACGATCATATAATAAACGATCCAGCTGAACGTGACTGTGACAACTATGCTAGGCATACTAAAAAGAAGTTGGGTAAGTAGCTAGATCCACTATTCGAGAAGAGGAAGATCGAATTAGCTCTGGTTCAAGGAGCCTAGCCTTCTTTCGTAGCCAAAGGCATTGAGGATCCTTTTCTATTTTATTTCCTGGCCTATTCATTGCCTGCTTGGTTTCCTCAAACCACTTACCGGTAAAAAAAACATAGCCAAGCTAATTCAGCGATTTGTTGGCATTCCATTCCGAGTGAGAGTTCCTTTCCATCCGACACAGGAAACCACTCTATCTCTGATAGACGCCATTGGCATATCCTGTTTCCTCTGACATGTTTTGTTGTGCTGCCCCAGTACACACCCTATTGAGGTTTCCAAGACTGAAAGATAATCAATAGGGGGCGACTGGGTTCTGGCAGAACAAGTACAGGCAGGAAGGTTAAAGAGGTATGTCTTGATTTTTCTTATCAAGCTAACAATCCTCGTTCCATTCCATTAGAGCATTCTTCTGAAACAACTTGAATAGAGGCTCACAGGTAGAGGTGATCAGGGCGGCCGATGAAGTTGACGCGTCCCATGAAGCTCTTGACTTTAGTTTGTGTCTTTGGCTTTGGCATCTCACCAAGAATGCTACCAGAATCGAAAGGGCACACGAATTCCCCGGATTAGGGTTTATTCCCTGCAAGGACTATTACATATTTCTGGAAGAAGGAATGAGAAGGCGGATCGTCTTTACCGCTTTCGTTTAATTAGTCAAAAATGACCTATAGTCTTTGTGGTGTCGGTGGTCAAAATGTCTTACCTCTTCCCTCAGACTTCCTTTATCTCGAAAAAGACTATTGCCCTGCCACGCTTCCCTTCTACTGAGGGATGAGTGCCTACCAACATAGAAGTAGCTTCCGTATGGTAGATTGAAAATGAGTCTGCAACCCACTCAATCCTGAAGAGCACTACCTTCTTAAGGGTAGGGTTGGTATGGTTGAAGAAGGAAAATGAGAACGGTGTCAAAGTGAAAAAACTAGGTAGGCTCTTAATTTGTTGACAGTTATCCAAATTTCCTTCCTTGAGACCACCACCAGTAAGATCAGTCTTCAGTCTATGGTGGGTTGGCACTCATCGGTGTCATCGTATTTGGTAAAGCGTCCTTCGGCACTTTCTTTTGTGACTGGTACACTTTAAGTTAAAGGCTCTCTTTTTTCTCCTTCCTTGACCTTTAGTCAAATTACTATGTAGTGTGGGTGAATGTAGCAGGGTATGAACGATGGGGCATCGAGTTCCAGAAGTCTCATGTTCGGAACGTGGGAAAGCTCGGCTTGGGGCCTAAGAAATGAATATAAGCTTTGATTAACTAACACGTAGCATGCGCTGGAAGGATGGATAGCGTCAACATACTATGAGTGGCGTTTTCCTAATCGAGATTCCTGTGGTCCGACGGGCTTATGTACCTGATATTCATCTTAGTCCGTTTGCTTTCTACCTACTGTTCCTCCTGTTGCCTTTGATTGTACCAGAAAAGGGTGCCTCTTGCTTGTAGCGGGTGGGCTTGCTTTCCTCAGTTACGGGGAGTATAGAAGCCCACGGAGTGGGACAGAGGTCAGAACCTATTCAAATATAAAGATTACTGCCTCCTACTCTAGCTGCTAAAAAGAATGATAAATAGAAAAAAAGCGTTCAAAAGCGAGGAAAGAAGAGGATCTCCGTTGAGTTACCAGAGAAGAGGATATAGTTACAAAGAGCATAGCGGACCAGAGGTCGAATAGATTGAAGACGGAAGAGAACAAAGAGCAACAGACTCTGCTTCGATCCCTACTGCTTGAAGTTCAATCCCCTCAACAACAGGAAGTTTTGCCTCCTTGCGGGTATAGGATTAGGATTAGGTCGTACACCCGCAAACAAGACTGCCATGGGCGGCTACTAGCTTTCCTTTCTTTATCGAGGAGGCTCGTCGGACATCTATTCCTCTTCCTCTGCCTCAACAGGATATATGGTTCCCTTAGCTTGTTTTGGTCCTTAAGTGGAATTTAGGTACACAATATTCATTGCCTGGTTACACCTCTAATTCTTCTGATTCTGAGTTAGCTCCAATCCTTATCTAAAATCCCCAAAAACCCAATTCTAAGGCTGGAACCTATCCCTATCGGTCAAGTGTCTACGTTTCTCTCCTTATCAGTCGGCTTACTTCATACCTTTGGGCTACCCATTACCGTTTCAGTTTCCTCTAGTCTCGTACCGAGTGAGATAGCTTGAACATGGGTTTTCTTTGTCGGATATTCCATTGCCTATGCCATGCTTTAGTCCTCTTAGCCCTCTACAGCCTAGGCTAGGCTTTGATCATCCGCAACAAAAGAAGAGACGAAATACATGCCTGAGCTTGAAACTACATGGAAGAAAGACTGCTGACGGCTGAGATTTGACTCACTTCCTTTATAGAAGAGTAAGCTTCTGCCCATCTTCCTTCTTTTAAGAATAAAATAGAGTAAGGTCTTTACCGATCTATTCTATGAAAATTCTTCCTTATATGCATTCACAAGGAAAAGGTAGTTGTGAAGTGAACTTCATTTCGGTGGAAGCGAGAAGTGTGATAAAGACTCTATTTCTTCCGCTAAGGTGAGGAGCTCCTCTATTCCTATTCTATTTCAGGGGATATTCTAAGTATTCCTATTCTTATGATTAAATCGCCCACGTGCAAGAAAAAAAGGAAGACCAACCGCTACAGCTTTGCTTCCTTACTTCTTGGGTGACTTTCTAGTTTGTATAAGGGACATAAGGGGCAAGGCCCTTTTAAGGCGTTATAGGTCTACCCTTATAGGATTAAACACATCCTAGTCCTATGAAGCATTAAAACTCGAGCGGAAATAGCTGAGCAAGAGCTACCTCACCTAACTCTATTGCTTCTACGGCTTCATCAGAGTCTTACTAATACTTCTTCAGTCGAATGCTCGTGGGAAAAAAAGGAAGATTAATAGACAATTTAGTTTATTCAAAAGAGCCACCATAGCTTATGAAAGAGTAGCTTGGAAATGCCTAATTAGTTTAAGGTACTGATGGAGAGAGTACTTTTTCAGTGTTGTCAGAATAGGACCTGTTGGTGGTTTAAAGGTCATTACATAAGGATATGGAATAAAGAGTAGGACTTTGGTTCTAGTTCTATTTTCACTAAGCCAAATCTCTGTCCTGAGTGGCTAACTATTAAATAAAATGAAGTATCACCCCTTCTATTAATGGGTACGAAAGATAGCCATCAAGACACCTAATGAGCTAGGACTAGGGAGGGATTCTTCTCTAGAAATGATTTGACTCTTATCTTATTTAGAATCGCCTTTCGCCTGGTCAAAATAAAAAAGAAATTCCTTGTTCTATCAAACAAGCTTCTAAACACCTTCTCTTCTGTTGTCACAAGAAGGGAGTAGGTTCCTAGCCAAGCCAGGGAATCTACGATCGATTGTAAATATCCCACTACGGGATAAGAAGCAAGGAATGAGTGCCACTTAGTACAATTCTTTTTTTTTATTTATAAAAATAACCCGCCGAAGCAAATCCTTTTATTTCAAAATATCCAAGCCAGTAAGTAGAAGGGCAAGGTGACCATAGGGAAATAGAGGCATTACCAGAAAGAAAGTAGTCCAACTTAATGTCTTACGCATCAGTGGCATTTGAATGAAAGCTGTAAGTCAGTGGCCAAGAATCATAGATTTTGGAGTTACCGGCGCCGCTTGGCACAGATGTAATAAGCTCTTTGAATTGTGGGAACATCATTAGTATAAGAAGAGGAAGAGCTGGTGCTCTATTACAAAGCTTCGAGTGGTCAAGCCCACCTAACCTAATAGTAATAGGCGGATGGAGAGAATGACTAATCTGTCTATCTTGCCACCCTGCCTTAGAAGGTTACGCTCGCTGCCTTTTCCACTTTGCTCTAGCTCTTGCCCTATGATAAAGACTAAACCTGAAAGAGAATACAAGAGAATCAAGAGGTCAAATCTAATCTCTTAGCGTGGAAAAAAGGCCCAATAATGGTTTTACAGCCGCAGCCCTACTCCATATAAGAATGAATGGGCAAAATCCATCTCTATTTGCGAAAAACTTGCTTGTTTGAATGAAGCCGACCTTAACAGACATCTCTTCCATTATCGTAGATTGAAGATCCGGTTAATCAATTAAAGATGATGCTGCTTACCTAGATGCCGTCCTTCTCCCTCGAAGCGAAGGTCAAGACCAAGACAATGGGCATTCTTCCCTAAGGTAGAAGGGCTATCGATCCAAGCTCAGGATGAAGGCTGGCGCCATGCTTAACACATGCAAGTTGAACATCAAGTGGTCTTTCTAGTGGCGGACGGGAAACTAAGGCCTAAGAACTTGCCCTTAGGAGGGGAAGAAGAGCTGGAAAGGGTTGCTAATACCCTGTAGACTGAGGAGCAAAAAGAGGAATCTGCCTGAGGATAGGCTATAGTCTGATTAGCTAGTTGGTGAGGCAATAGCAAATGGCGATGATTAGTAGTTGAGGAGAGAGAATATGAAAATCCCTATACATAAGTGTGTACCCCAATTTCAATTAACCTATCGTATCGACAAGTACCTCTGTTTTTAGACTTGTCTCTTCCCATTGCCCTTCGAAAAAGGTAAACATCGTTGATCTTTTCAAGTTGTAAATCAACGTGTCTCTGATGCCACTCATACAGGCCTTTCTTTGGGAGTGGTGACAAGCCGTATTTCAATATGAAGATCTCTAATCCCGGCTACTATTGTGAAATACCAAATCCATCGCCAGTGGCATACCTCTATAGAGAAAGATTTCTTTTGCAAGTTGAAGCTATCTTTCCTAAAGACTCAGAGCGGGCTTGTTTTCCTTCTTCTTAGGCTGCTTCTTTCCATACCGCCGGGTTTAGGGTTTGCGGACTCCTACTCCTATAGATTAGAGAGAGGGTAGGGTAACTACTGACTGGAAGGTTAGAGCATGGGCTTCTTCTTCTTCTTAGTCTGCTCGAATGGTAACTTGAGAGTTGAAAGAACTAGAATAGAGTATGACAGAACTAGTAGCTTTGAGCTTTCACATCTTTCAGCTCTTGTTCACAACCCAACAACATATCAAAATAGCATTCTGCTACCTTCTTGTCGGCGATAACAATGTCATCACCTAAAATAGTTTGTAAACTTTATCCCAGGGTATGCCTCATCTGCAGCTAACTACACTAGAAAATGGTGGAATAGTGTGAACAAGGGCCAAGATGAGAGAAAACCCAAAGGTTGTCCAGACCTAAATCTTACAAACTGTCGAAACTGTTTTGATCGAGTAGGGGCAAGGAAGACATTACTTTCGAGCCCAAACTCAATCCAAGCATGAGCCGGTTCTTTATTGTTTAGCTTATCAATGAGAAGTTTTTGTACTTAAAGTAGGAAATGATCAGTAGTAAAAGACAGATATCATAAGAGAAGAGATATTTCTTTCGACCAATTAAAGGCCTTAATGGCTTTTCTTGATCAAAAGTCCTATCCATTGGTATATGCCCTAAAGCGGACATGGACCAATCCAGGTGCCTACAGATTCTATCTTATTTGAAGAGAAGCTATTGAACTTGATGAATAGGCTTTCAAAAAATGAGTTCTTTTGACTTTACTGATATGGGTTTTTCAGCTGGGGCTTTCAAGCCTACGTTTGCTGGAATGACTTATCTAATTCCAAAGCTGGCTTTATAAGTTACTGATTGGCATAGATTCTGCTTCCCTCTGATTTTGATCTGCTAGCGACTTTGATAGTTAAGCCAATTCCCTCTCTTTGACGGCCAAGCAAGCAAGAAAGGTCGCCCACCCATTTGTTGCTCGATGAAACGATCCAGATGAGCTGACCATGTTTTATTACTATCTTTTACTCGTGTCTTGAGTAGACAGATGGTACAGAGGCCTGCCCGCGACAACGAGATTTCTTCATTTTTATTTCGAATGAAATAAAGGCTAAAGTGCTAACCTAATCTTTCTTTATTGATTGGATAGGGATACGCATTTGAATCATTGATCTGCTGATTGAGTACGAACGAGGAAGCTCTTTATTTTTTAAATGAAAATGAATTTCCACATGGGCATTACTCCGCTCTTCTTGCTCCACCAATAAGCTCCCGTAGCAATAGTAGTCCCTGTGTTAGCATCTTAGGAAGCCTGTCATGCCCCGACCCGACCCAGCAAAAGGCCAAGCCGGACCCCACGGACGGAGTCTCCTCTGTACCGCGGACATTCCAAAAACCCTAAAATCAACATAGTACATACGAAAGCCATAAAACAATTAAAACAAGCTGACTTTCTTTCAAATCATACATCCTCTTATTAACCAACTTCCCAAACCAAAATGCCATGCATACTACACAAGTATTTATGCCACTAAACCATTAACCATTAGCATGCATTTCCTTACTAGTCACATGAGTATATATTTACAACATTACAACCTTCAATCCTTTACAACATAAGACCATCTAGGCCTCAAAATAGATACTACATACAAGGCTACAAGCCTCAAAATAAAGCGACAACCAAGCATTAAACACATCAAGCATGGCTCGCACAAAAGTCTGGCAACCAACCACCAGCAAAGCAAAGAAGTGCTATCACGGAAACACCTCCACCTGCTCTTCCTCCTCTATTACCTCAATAGGGTTTGCTTCAACTACTCCTGTAAAATATAGCATAGAAAGGAATGAGCAAAAACTATTGCTCAGCGAGGGCAATTGGTCTCAAGGACGGAGATGAGAGAAGTATGCAATGCAATTAATCAAGCAATTCATACAAATATTATATAGAGATATAACAAAGCCATCAATAAAGCAAACCAAGCATTAAAACTATAAACACTCATTCAAAGGATACGATACTCTTTTCATGAGCAACTTTCAATCACGAACTCGATGACGACGCGCCGGCCCAAACCACCTTATAACACCAGTTTGGAATACCCCGGAAGTATCCATCAATCTACGACCCAAATCTCCCTGGGAGGCAACCCAAGCGAGAAGAGGGAATAGCCACGGAGCTAGAGCAACCAACACTGGCAACCCGAGGCTACCCAGAGAGGCCCATCACTCACGCGCTGGACACTATGCAATGCAAGACTCGATACAAGGCGATAAATGAGCAATAAAGCCACACGTGGAAGAATAACAAAGTAGGTGACTCTCGCACGCAATAGCAACAGTTGATAAGCATTTCAATCAGAATCAATTCAAACAAGTATATCAAGCAACCCTAAGCATTCTATAGGCATAATATCAAGAAAACACACAAAATCTCAAAACGACCCCAACTTATCAAACGCTACTACTTCCAAACGAGCCACGAGTTTTGGAAACCGACTTCGCCAATCCTCCTAGGTCACCATAGGGCACGTCTAAAGACCCCGAAACCCTACTTTACCCTAGAATTCGCGCAAAGCCTCGATTTTTCCCTTTGCTCGTTTGAACTACAACTATACCAACCAAATGCCCAACCAACGCCATAATCGCACCAAAAGTACTTCCATGGTCTCTCGATACAATGCCAACACGCAAAACGAGAAAATGCCATAGTCGACCTTAATGACCCTGACTTTTACCAAGGCATATTTCTCATTTTTTCCATTACGCAACCTAAACAAACCATGCATTTAGGCATTCTAGCATACCTAGCACATTTTCACATCAACAGACAGCATAACAGCGCAACTTCAACGTTTCAAGGGTTTACTATTCATAAATTACTATTCAATTGACATTTAAATTACAATCTCAACATTTAACCGCATAAAATATTAAAAAGCTATAAATACATATTCTACAATTGTCAAGGAACATTCTAGAAGCATCAAAACGATTTAAACAACAATCTACGGATAAATCTCAAAAATCAAAAAGTTGACATACATAACATTTAAATGCACAAATAACGTGCTTCCCTCACCTTAGGCACTCCTAGTCGCTAGGAAAACAACGCTGGATGTCTCGGTAACAACCCCGCACGAGCTCACGCGAAGATTGGAATTTTTGAAAGTTGAAAATGGTTTTTTTTTCTTCAATATTTCGGCCAGCTCCCTTTCTGATTTCAGCTTTTGTTTTGTTTTTTTCATTTTGCTTTGTTTTAACTATTATAAGATGACAACTTGGTCAAAGGTCAAAGCCCCTTGGTCAACTAACTTAAAATTGGTCAAATAGCCTATTTTCATGCATTTTAAAGCCATATTAACTAAGGAAAAATTAATTATAGCTAACAACAATTAAAATATAAAATTTAAGTCTTCTAAATACTAGTTTCACTATTTGCTGAGGACTAGAAAACACTCTCTAGCTATCGCTCCTGAAATGCAATGCACTTTGCAACAACAAAGAAGTAACAATTAATTCTCAAAGAATTTAAGAAATATAATTTCTAGAAAGATAATCAAGAAAATTCCACATTCCGGGCTAGGGTATTACACCCTCTCCCCCTTAAAACAATTGCGCCCATACAATTCTTACCTGGTCAACAAACAACTCCGGATACTGATTCCGAACCTGGTCCTCTCTTTCCCAAGTTGCTTCCTCAAATCCATGATGATCCCACAGAACCTTTACTAACGGAATACTCTTCCTGCGAAGCTCCTGAATTTTCCGATCCACAATTCGAATCGGTTTCTCTTCATAAGACAACTTTTCTTCAATTTGCAAAGGCTCTGGTTCAAGTACATGTGAAGGGTCTGGATGGTACTTCTTTAACATAGACACGTGGAAACCATCGTGCAGTCTCGACAAGCTCGGAGGCAAAGCTAACCGATAAGCCAAAGGACCTACCTTTTCGGTGATCTCATACGGACCCACATACCTGGGACTAAGTTTCACGCTCTTACCGTGCCGAATCAATCCCTTTCGAGGAGAAATCTTAAGAAACACCCAATCTCCCAAATCAAACTCAAGATCCCGAAGGTGATTATCCGCATAACTCTTCTGACGACTCTGAGTTGTAAGCATACGTTGGCGAATAAGGTGAACATTATCCACCATCTTAATCATCTCAAGTAACACAGTCGGATCAACTGTTCTCATTTCTCCAACCTCTTCCCAATATAATGGGGATCTACATTTCCGACCATACAATGCCTCGTAGGGAGCCATACCTATAGTAGATTGATAACTATTATTGTAGGCGAACTCCGCTAAAGGCAAAAACTTCTCCCAATTCTTCCCAAAGTCTAGCACACATGCCCGTAGCATGTCTTCCAAGATCCTGATAGTTCTCTCGGACTGGCCATCGGTTTGTGGATGATATGCAGTACTGAAGCTTAACTTAGTTCCCATGGCCTCTTGCAACTTCTGCCAAAAATGAGATCTGAATCTGGGATCTCTATCTGACACTATACTCTGTGGCACTGTGACGCCCGAGATTTAGCCATGCATTCAATTACTGTTGCATCCCTTGTTTGCGTATTTACTTTTGTACTTTACTAACTGACTTCTGTAGCTACTATTCACTCCGTTTTCAAACTACATTCTATTAGTGAATTAACATTTTTATTAAATCATATTAATTGTTAAAGGAGTGGGAAAAATGTGCAATTGAACTAGAAGCGATAGGAGCGCTCGTTTAGAAAATGATTTTCGTAGTTCAATGAATAGTGTTACGTAACATAACTTAGAGATTTAATTAGCTAGCCTATGTTTCACACCTTAGGCTCGTTTTAGAGTTAACAACGCTCATTTTAGTAACCCATTTAATCACCCAACTTAGCCATTTAGTATATCTACTCAACACATGACCATTTAGCTCATAAAAAAAAAGAAAAAAAAGAGAGCAAATGTTGAAAAATCACTGTAGCAAATCCGAGAATAGTATAGGATGAGAATGAGAGGATTTTGCTCATCAAATCTTCAAGCAAAGCCAAGCCAAGCTAGGAGCAAGTAGTTTAGGGTGTTTGCTAGCCTCCCGAGAGTTCCTACGCGCAATTGGTGAGGGTTTTCATGACTTTTTATGCATATCTAAAATGTTACATTTTTCTTGATTTGTTGAAAATGTTATCAAATGCTATTTCAAAGCTTATCTATGCTATTATACCTTGTATATAAGTGCTAGAGAACACATTTGAGCTATTAGTTTGCATTTTAAACGGTTGGAATCGTCATTTGAATTTATGAGGTGAATAGTGACGTTTTTCTAGGGTTTTGTGTAATTGCATGTATTAGCTTGATTCAACACTCCTAATAGATGCCTTAGGTGCTAATGAAGGTAGTCTAATAGCCCCGTGCACTTGAATTGCTCTAGAATCGCATAAAACGTGAAATAGCCGACTTTAACAAAGGGGTTTAGGGGTTCATGCGAATCCGGGTGGATTCGGGCTTCACTTCTAGTATTCTTAGGCTACCTAGGTGTTATAGAAGCTTTGATAACCCTTGTTTGAAGCTCGGATAAGGTATGTGTAGTTTAAAGCCATAAGAGGGAATTTGGGGCTTTCGGGGTAATCGCGGGCGTTTGAATGAGTTAGAGGATTGAGAGGGTACCTTGAGGGTTAGTTAGAAGGTTAGGAGAGTTTCCCTTGAAAATAGAATCATTAACCTTGGTTTGGAAGAGAAATAGTTTGAAAAATAAAGGGGTTTAGGTGCAATTTCGGTTGACTCACACTTCTAAACCCATGGCATGACTTCTTGAGTGTTTATATGTGGTTTCAAGTTGATTTGGAGCTTTTGGTATGATTCTATGCTTATTTTGTAAATGTCCCTTTGTAAAACTGCTTATTAGCTTATATAATTGCTTCTATTCTAACTGCCTCGAGGTCAACCTACTTTGTTGATCCTCCTATGTGTTAATACTTATATTATTGCTATTAACTTGCCATTGTTAAGTGCATTGCATAGTGGTTCCGCAACCATAGTGTCAGGGGCGGATGTGTTGAATATCGGCTGGGCGGCAGAGGGCTTGCCGGTGGATATTCAAACTCCGTGCCCTAGTCCCTCATTCGCCTGGTCCAGAGATTGCCTGGGAATGTTGGGTCGTAGGATTATCGGGGTACATCCGGAGTACACCCACTGGAGTGTTTGGGGTTATGCCGGCTTATCGTGATCGTGATCGTGGTTCGTGGATCGTGAATGAAGACCAATGAAGATTGGTGTATAGGGGTTATGAGAAATGTATCCTTTCAAATATGTGGTTATTTAAGCTATCATTGTTTCTTGATTTGCTCAATTGTTATTGTTGTTAACTGTATTACTTGTCGCATTGCACACCCCGGGACCTTATCCCTCACTGGGCAACAGTGGTTGCTCATACCTCGCTAACATGTTTCAGGTGGCGCAGTTGGAGGAGTTGCATTAATTGCTGTGTCTAGTTGCTTGAGGTGGACTATGTTCTTGTTGATGAGAGTAGGACTTGTTTTCTTTACTTTATGTTCTATTTTGTAATCTAAGTGATATGTGTATATTATATAGTTTGCAAATTGAGGGATAGATGTTGTAGTGGTAGATTTAGAACCATGGCATGTAATAACTTATATTTCTGCTATTAGCTGCTTCGCATGCTTGTGAGTGAATGACTGGTTGTTTTCAATTTCTAAGAATACTTAAAAGCTATCATGGAGTGGCATGATAAGCGGTTTTGTAAAGAAGTTAAGTTATGAATGCATGCTTGTCTGTATCTAAACTGTTTGTAAGTCTTAAGGCTCGGATGGCCTTAAAGCTAAGATCTTTAGTTATAAATGAATGTCTTGTTATGTTGTGGCTTTATTGAGTGTTTACAGGTTTTCAGAATGTCCACGGTACAAGGGAGACTCTGTCCGTGTGTCGGGTCCGGACTTAACCATTAGGAAAAATTTTGTGACCGGGCTTGGTATTGGGTTGAGAATAGCATGGTTATTAGAGCCTCCGATCTCGCGAGGGATCGGGGCGTTACAGGCACACCATGAAGTCTCATAATATTAGCAACATAAAGCTCAGCTAGCTTATCAAGGCTATCCTGTTTGTTCACGAAAATAAAATGTGTAACTTTAGTCAAGCGGTCCACTACAACCCAAACAGAATCAAATCCTCTCGGAGATCTAGGAAGATCGGTCACAAGGTCCATTGTTATATGTACCCATTTCCATTGCAGAATCGACAACGGCTGCAGAAGCCCGGCTGGCCTCTGATGCTCAACTTTAACCCTCTGACAAGTCAAACATCTGGATACATACCCAGCAATCTCCTTCTTCATATTGTTCCACCAAAAGTGTTGTTTCAAGTCTCTATAAATTTTAGTACTGCCTGGGTGAATCGTATACCTCGAATTATGTGCCTCGGACAGAATCTCATTCTTCAAAGTCGGATCACCAGGAACATACACCCTGTCCCTGAATCTAAAGATACCATCTGCATGTAATTTAAACTCCGACTCTCCCCCTTTTGATTTTTCTTGGATTTTCAAGATGTAAGGATCAGTCTTCTGAGCCTCTCTGATCTGTGCTAGCAACCCTGACTGAATCTGCAAACTAGCAAATCGAATCCCTACCTCAGTAGCTTCTGGCTTCCAAGAACAAATTTCTTCCAAAGTCTCCCAATCCTTGATAATTAAGCTTGCAACAGTAGCCTTTCGGCTCAAAGCATCAGCAACAACATTTGCCTTACCTGGCACGTAGTTAATAGAACAGTTATAACCACTCAATAGCTCTAGCCATCTCCGTTGCCTCATATTCAGATCCTTCTGTGAAAACAAATACTTGAGACTCTTGTGGTCAGTAAAAATTTCAAATATGCTACCCCACAAGTAGTGACGCCACTTTTTCAAAGCAAACACAACTGCAGCTAACTCAAGGTCATGTGTAGGGTAGTTGACTTCATATGGTTTCAACTTCCTAGAAGCATAGGCAATCACCTTACCATTCTGCATTAAAATACAGCCCAAACCTTCTTTAGATGCATCACTGTAGACAACGAAGTTCTATGTACCCTCAGGTAAAGCTAGTATAGGAGCGGTAGTTAGTCTCATCTTCAATTCTTGGAAACTGGATTCACATTTGGCATCCCAGTTGTAAGCAACTTTCTTCCGAGTCAACTGGCTTAAAGGCCCAGAAATTTTGGAAAAGTCTTTAATAAACCTCCGATAGTAACCTGCCAATCCAAGAAAACTCCGAATCTCTGACACCGTCTCAGGTCTCTTCCAAGATGAAACAACTTCAATCTTAGCTGGGTCCACTAAAATTCCTTGATCTGAAATGATATGGCCTAGAAATGATATCTGATTCAACCAGAATTCACACTTGCTGAATTTAGCAAAAAGCTTGTTTTCTTGCAAGGTCTGTAGTACAATCTTCAAGTGTTGTTCATGTTCAGCCTCATTGTTCGAGTACACTAAAATGTCGTCAATAAAGATTACGACAAACTGATCAAGATAAGGTCGAAAAACCCTCTGTATTAAGTCCATGAATGCGGTTGGTGCATTCGTCAATCCAAACGGCAATACAACAAATTCATAGTGGCCATATCTAGTCCTGAATGCTGTCTTTGGTATGTCGTCACTCCGAATTCTGAGCTGATAGTAACCCTGCCTCAAATCAAATTTAGAGTAAACACTCGTACCCTGCAACTGGTCAAACAATTCTTCAATCAACGGCAAGGGGTATTTGTTCTTAATCGTGACTTGATTAAGTCCCCTATAATCAATGCATAACCGTAGCGTGCCGTCTTTCTTTCTCACAAACAACACAGTCGCACCCCACGGCGAAGAACTAGGTTGTATAAACCCTTTCTCAAGCAAGTTCTGAAGCTGAATTTTTAATTCCTGAAGTTCAGCTGATGCCATTCTATAAGGACTCCTAGAAATTGGCACAGTGCCTAGCACAAGATCAATCACGAACTCAATCTCCCTATCCGGTGGTAAACCCGGTAATTCCTCAGGAAATACACCAGGGAAGTCTCTAACAATCGGAACCTCATTCAAATTCAACTTATCAGTAGGCTGATTGATCAAATAAGCTAAGTAAGCTTCACAACCCTTATTCAACAACTTAGAAGTCTTGATCGTTGATAAAAGAGGAATTCGGGCAGCCCTGCAGTTCCCAACAATCTCCAGTACCGGTAGGTCAGGAACCTGAAGATAAACAATCTTTGTTCTACAATCCAACTGAGCATAGTACTTCCCTAACCAGTCCATTCCCAAAATGATTTCAAAGTCACGGAATGGCAATATAATTAAATCAGCAGGAAATTTACAGTTTTCAATGCATATATCACAAGATTTGCAAATAGACTCTGTAACAAATTTTGCACCCAAAGGCGTACTAACTTCAACTTCATGCGGCAGTTTATCAATGCAAACATTCACAGATTGTGCACATGCAGGAGTTATAAACGAATGTGTAGCTCCGGGATCAATCAAAACTTTAACTGGCTGAGTATTGAGAAGAAAGGTACCTTCCACTATAGCTGTAGTATCGGGTAGCTCCTCTGCATCCAGTGCAAAGACCCTAGCATGAACCCTCTGTGCTGGACCTGCACCTGCAGCCCTATTCTGAACACCCTGGCCTCCAGTACGACCCTGAACATTCCTATACTTAGGGCAATCTCTCACCCTATGGTCATCACTCCCACAACCAATGCATTTACCACTCTTCCTCCAACAATTAGCCTCAATATGCCCCGATCGATTACAATAGTTACACTGCTGATTTTGCCTTACAACAGTGTTTCCTGTAGGTGTTGGTGCTCTGGCGGTAGTAGGAATTGCACCTCCCTGCTGGGGTCTAGTCACAGCTGGCCTAGCCTGAATCTGCTGCTGTGGTTGATACGGAAGTTGCTGAGGAACCTGTGCAGAAGTCTGATACTGCCTCGGCTGACTCTGGCTGCTTTGGCCCAAATACTGCTTCTTACTCGGCTGACTACTCTCAGCTATCATCTCAGCCTTCCGTTTCTCAAACTTTGAGGCTGCCTGGAATGCCTCTGGAAAAGTAGTGTAGGTCTGCCCAGTCAAATGCAACTGAATATCCATTCTCAGCCCACGAACAAACCTATGAATCATCCTCCTAGCTAGCCGTACCGGCTCGGGCATATACCTCGACAAGCTGACAAACCTAGCCTCATACTGTGCAACAGTCATGTTTCCCTGCTTCAGGGCCACAAACTCATCTTCCCGCCTTTCCATAGCCATCTCGGGAATATACTTGTCCCGAAACTCACTCACAAAATCATCCCACAAATGCAGTACATCCTCACAATCCCACCTCATTCGAACAGTATTCCACCACTGCTCTGCGTCGCCCTCAAATAAGAATGACGCATAATGTATTCTTGCCTCATCAGTGTACCTCAAAGCTGTGAAAATTTTCTCAACACAATTAATCCATCTCTCGGCTGCCTCATCATCCGGCTCTCCGAAGAACTTACCCGGCTCGTGCCTCAGAAATTTCTCCAACTGATTATTCTCAACCCTATACCCCTGTCCACCAGGATTAACTTGATTTTCCTGGAGATTATTCCTGTCCTGCCTCTGCTCATGCAGTACCTGGGTAATCCGGTCAACCGCAGTAGTCATAGTAGCCATAAATTGCTCAGGCAACGGTTGCTGACCCTGTTCTGCTGCCTCTTCATCTGACCCTAGACCTTGAGTACCACGACGTGGCGGCATAGTAGCAATTCACAATAGCTGGCAGCATATAAAAGCAGTTTATAGACAGAAATATAGCACATAAGATTAGATAACACTCAAGTCAATAACAATCAAACATTCTAACACGCAATTCACATAGCACAAGATTGACATGCCAAACTAATTCACTTTAAACACATAAGCACTCCAAGTTCACAAAGTCATGCTATAACACTTTCTTTCCACTTAACAATCATACAATAACACTCTAGCATTTTGGACCTTTACCCCACAGACCGAGAAACATATCCCGACTCATGCAAGACTATCATGCTCTGATACCACCTAAAGATGTCACGCCCCGACCCGACCCCGCAAAAGGCCAAGCCCGGACCCAACACACGGACGGAGTCTCCTCTGTACCGCGGACGTTCCGAAAACCCTAAAATCAACATAGTACATACGAAAGCCATAAAACAATTAAAACAAGCCGACTTTCTTTCAAATCATACATCCTCTTATTAACCAACTTCCCAAACCAAAATGCCATGCATACTACACAAGTATTTATGCCACTAAACCATTAACCATTAGCATGCATTTCCTTACTAGTCACATGAGTATATATTTACAACATTACAACCTTCAATCCTTTACAACATAAGACCATCTAGGCCTCAAAATATATACTACATACAAAGCTACAAGCCTCAAAATAAAGCGACAACCAAGCAATAAACACATCAAGCATGGCTCGCACAAAAGTATGGCAACCAACCACCAACAAAGCAAAGAAGTGCTATCACGGAAACACCTCCACCTGCTCTTCCTCCTCTATTACCTCAATAGGGTCTGCTTCAACTACTCCTGTAAAATATAGCATAGAAAGGAATGAGCAAAAACTATTGCTCAGCGAGGGCAATTGGTCTCAAGGACAGAGATGAGAGAAATATGCAATGCAATTAATCAAGCAATTCATACAAATATTATATAGAGATACAACAAAGCCATCAATAAAGCAAACCAAGCATTAAAACTATAAACACTCATTCAAAGGATACGGTACTCTTTTCATGAGCAACTTTCAATCACGAACTCGATGACGACGCGCCGGCCCAAACCACCTTATAACACCAATTTGGAATACCCCAGAAGTATCCATCAATCTACGACCCAAATCTCCCTGGGAGGCAACCCAAGCGAGAAGAGGGAATAGCCACGGAGCTAGAGCAACCAACACTGGCAACCTGAGGCTACCTAGAGAGGCCCATCACTCATGCGCTGGACACTATGCAATGCAAGACTCGATACAAGGCGATAAACGAGCAATAAAGCCACACGTGGGAGAATAACAAAGTAGGTGACTCTGGCACGCAATAGCAACAATTGATAAGCATTTCAATCAGAATCAATTCAAACAAGTATATCAAACAACCCTAAGCATTCTATAGGCATAATATCAAGAAAACACACAAAATCTCAAAACGACCCCAACTTATCAAACGCTACTACTTCCAAACGAGCCACGAGTTTTGGAAACTGACTTCGCCAATCCTCCTAGGTCACCATAGGGCACGTCTAAAGACCCCGAAACCCTACTTTACCCTAGAATTCGCGCAAAGCCCCGATTTTTCCCTTTACTCGTTTGAACTACAACTATACCAACCAAATGCCCAACCAACGCCATAATTGTACCAAAAGTGCTTCCATGGTCTCCCGATACAATGCCAACACGCAAAACGAGAAAATGCCATAGTCGACCTAAACGACCCCAACTTTCACCAAGGCATATTTCTCATTTTTTCCATTACGCAACCTAAACAAACCATGCATTTAGGCATTCTAGCATACCTAGCACATTTTCACATCAACAGACATCATAACAGCGCAACTTCATCGTTTCAAGGGTTTACTATTCATAAATTACTATTCAATTGACATTTAAATTACAATCTCAACATTTAACATCATAAAATATTAAAAACCTATAAATACATGTTCTACAATTGTCAAGGAACATTCGAGAAGCATCAAAACGATTTAAACAACAATCTACGGATAAATCTCAAAAATCAAAAAGTTGACATACATAACATTTAAATGCGCAAATAACGTGCTTCCTTCACCTTAGGCACTCCTAGTCGCTAGGAAAACAACACTGGATGGCTCGGTAACAACCCCGCACGAGCTCACGCGAAGATTGGAAGTTTTGAAAGTTGAAAATGGTTTTTTTTTCTCTTCAATATTTCGGCCAGCTCCCTTTCTGATTTTAGCTTTTATTTTTTTTTTCATTTTGCTTTGTTTTAACTATTATAAGATGACAACTTGGTCAAAGGTCAAAGCCCCTTGGTCAACTAACTTAAAATTGGTCAAATAGCCTATTTTCATGCATTTTGAAGCCATATTAACTAGGGAAAAATTAATTATAGCTAACAACAATTAAAATATAAAATTTAAGTCTTCTAAATACTAGTTTCACTATTTGCTGAGGACTAGAAAACACTCTCTAGCTATCGCTCCCGAAATGCAATACACTTTGCAACAACAAAGAAGTAACAATTAATTCTCAAAGAATTTAAGAAATATAATTTCTAGAAAGATAATCAAGAAAATTTCACATTCCAGGCTCGGATATTACAAAGCCTTTACATGATAAGCATCTCTGTCCATGTGAGGCCAATGATATGGATGAAATGTATCCCCGTCCGTGGTAGGAATCAAGCCAAGCGCTACTTTCAGGCTTTACTAACAGAATTCCCGGCTGTTAGTCGTCGCTCTGTGAATGAGCTCTCCCCTCACTGAGATTCTCTTGTTCTTTTTATAGAAATGAATATGGAACCGCTAGAGATGGATTCTTCTTTCTTTAGAATTGAATTCAGAGGCTCAGTCCCAACTATGGGGGATAAACTAACGCTCCTTTTCTGCTCTCATTTCTTAAAGTTCCACTAGGGGAAAAAAGCTTTGGAGCTAAGTTTCCTAGGATCTTGAAAGAGATCAGACAGAGCTTGAACTGGCACCCGCCCCTTCCATTCATATTGGTGCAAAATATTAAAGAAAAGACACTTGTTCCACATCAATCGGCTGACATTGCAAAGGCATTGTAGCAGCCCTCTATAAAGGAAGAAGCCTGAGCTAAGCTTTAAAATCAAACTGCGGAGGTTGTTTTGTCAACGTCGATGACAACCTGATAGCCTTTTAGAGTGACCTTTTGGTGGGCAATCAATCTCGAAATTTCTCTTGAAACGCCGTTTCCAGCACTAATAAGTGGAAATAACTCATTAAGGGACAAGGGCTCTCAAATACCATATGTTTAATACAACCAGTTTGTATATTGTGAAGGAGAAATCACAAGGAAAGTTGGTTAATCTTCTGTTTCAGGTCGCTGATCAGTTCCTTCCCTTCCTACACTATGGATAGAGCTGGGGTAGGCAAAAGCCCAACCCATAAAGATCGGTGTCGACTCGAGATTCGACATTGCTGTTGACCACCTCATAGGATGCTATTTACCACTCCATATCACCCTCAAGAAAAACAAGAATTCAGATGCTAAAGCGTCTACTGCGGCGGACTACAATCATTACGGAGCAAGAAAATGAAAGAAAACCTGAAAGAGAAGAGAAGTAGGTGATTGATAGAAAATAAGGGCGATGAATATGATTTGACGTACCGACACACATCAGAGTCCGCTCGACTACAAGGCATGGGCCTTTCTACAGCAATGGCGACCAGGAATCAAGACCTGCGCCTTCTCCCCACGGTTTACTTGAAGTGCTTTCTTAGTTAGACAAGAACATTTATTATGAAACTCTTTTGAATCTCTGCTCTCTTCGCGTATTGGTTATCTTTTTCCGCCTACCACCCTTGCTCTGGCTTGATCTAAACCTACCTATCTTAAATGGCTTGTTAGTCACTACCCCTAAACTAATGGTTTAATTTATTACTTTTCTTTTCCAGTGAGCTACCTGTGTTATCACTCTTAACCTTCCGTCAAGAATCTCTTTCTCTTTCTTTTTGTCTTAATCGTTCGTACCCCATACCCATGGGCTACTTTACTCATCCGAAGGCTAGTTAAGAGAGAAGGATTACTAGATAGTTATCTTTCTTTTTTTAGGAAGGATAGTATCCCTCCTAGCTGCACCAACCGGGCTGTAAGACGCTCACTTGGGCGCAATACCCATTGCTCCCTTCCTGAGCTCCCCATTAAAGAGCTAAAAAGCCATTTTACTAAGGGTTACAGTTTGGCCTAAATAATAATGAAGGCTTACAGGCTAACAAAGAGATATTGGTGTTTCTACTATTCCTTATATAGACAACTATGATAAACAACCTAAATGCCGCAATTTCTTCTATATTCAAATGTTTGCTTTAATAGCCTTTAGTCCGCTATTCCCGATTATTAAGAAATAGAGTAAGGCATTTCCTTTCTTCTCTTACTTGACTGACTGACTGATACTATTACTGTCCTGATTTACGGGGGTAGTTGTTATTGTTTTTACTCATAGTTGAGTGAGGGACAAACTAGTTGTTAGGCGGAAGTGGTAACTCATTTATCTACTTGAGAGTGGGCCTCTGCTGCCTTTCCTTTTCCCTTTCGGGGTGAATACTATTTGTAAATATATCCATTTCCTAAGAGATGCCCCCTTCCCTGCTTATCCCGCGTACTTCTATAGTTAAGGTAGGACAAAAGCGATAGGAGAGGTCCCAATCTTTTTCTTTCTATGACCATGATCCGAACTCATATCGTAGGCTGAAGACCCTATAGGTAATTCTCAATCTGTATTTAGGATTTCGTTCTCGAAGGAGTTATGCTAAACTCCCTTCATTCTCTTTTGATGTGACCTGTGTGAAATCTGCCAAATGGATAAGGTCACCCAAGAGTGGGATTGGATTAGTCTTTTAGACTTTGACTTGGGAATAGAAGAACAAATAGAATTCTCATTCGCGCTAGCCTATTCGCTTTGGTCGGTCTTGAAGGGGAAGGCATTAGCTCTAGCAAGGAGCTTAGCTTAGCTCTAGCCTTCCACCCCTGACTCTGGAGCAGGAGCAGTAGATTCTTCTACTTCAAAGTCTTAAGTAAATCCGGATTGACTAGATTTGCTTCAAGCAAGGCTGACTTCATTAGCTATAGGTAGACTTAACACAAACCCAATCGTACAAGCAAATAGATCAACATCAACGTTGAATAGTTGAATTCCATATAGAATTTACTACAAACTTCTTATATCTATCGAGGCAACAACCTCTTCCATGAAGACCCTGTATTGCTTGTCTTTCTTCTCCTAGTTACTTCTTGGATTTGAATTTCATCTATGCCATGCTTAACACAAGACAGTTGAACAGAAGAACTGTCCCTTAATCCACTCTATAGATTCTACCTTGTTTAAGCTATCCAATTCCATGTCTTATTTACCTGGCTAGGCATAGTCATATCTTAGAATAGAAGTATTTGCTACTAAGAGTGGATTCTATACGATTCAATAGCACTGGATTAGGATTCATTCTCCCTCAGAGCTCCTTCTTTCACAACCAATTCTCTTCTTAGCAACCTATTTTGGCAAAGCCTAAACCGTACTCCTAGTAGGGCACTCACTCTCTTAAGAGAGGGGTAAGACTATAAGGAAAACAAGAAAGAGATATTTATTAAAGTAATCAAAATCAAAGCGACAAGGGGTTAATAACAGACAATAAAGCCAAGCTGCAATAGCAATCCAAGAAGAGCGCACCTTATTATCCTTTAATAGAAGATAAACTCTAAAGGGCATAGCTTCTAATAGAAGATAGCCATAGCCCATGTATTTCAGTTGCTAGATCACACTAATGAAGTACACATGCATGTGGCAGACAGTTGAACTAGTAAAACTTGGAAGCCTTACGACTGTATAAAGTGAGAAATTTTTGATTGCCCAGTGAGGAAATGACATAGATATGAAGATAAATCGTTCGGTAGGAAAAATCTTATTATTAATTACATAAAAGTAAGTAAGCCGACCAATCTTGATTGTTTTTTATTTTCGATTGAGAAAGCGGTAGGCCCAAAGAGCATTATAGTAGTGCCTTGCGAGGTCATAAAGCCAGTAACCCTCGTCCGAGGAGCCTTAACTCAGGGCAACCTTTCTTGCTCTCTTCGCCGCTTTCTTTCATTGTCTTCATTCGGATCTTCTTACGATTTGCTAAGTATAGGGCTGTGTGACTGGGCTTAAGAAAGGGAAGGACCTGCTATTCAATAGTGGTTAACTAGCTGCTCACTTGAACAACCAAATAGCTTTTCTTTCAAATCAAAAGTAACCATGAGTGGAGTTAGCCAATTCTATTTCTATCCATTACGGGCATAAGTTATTCAATCGGCTTCTTTTATAAGAAGCTGTCTCTAGTTATCCAACCAGCAGGAGCTCGTTCATGACTCTTAGGAATAGGTCAATCTTGCCACACTTCCTTCAAGGAGGGGAGGGCATAGGAAAGCTACTATACCACCATTGTTTGAGCTTATATCGCTCGTTAGCTTCACTAATATCTCCCCACCCATTGGTTTATCCTACGATTTCTCTTTACTGAACCTGGCCAAAGGATTCATTTTCCAATGTATTGGTTGACAAAGCAGTTTGCCTAAAGGGTTGTTGACATGAGGAAAAGGAAGAGTTTTCTTTTTTTGCTTATAGCATTAGGACAGGATGCTACCAAGGTTATCATAACTGTATTATAGTTCCCCTAAGACGCATACCTATGAAGCGGATCAATTCAGAAAGAGAGTAAGAATGCTTGGCTAAGTAGTGATGTTGTCTAACTGAAATGTAATGAATGCTACTAATTCTACTATCAGCTTGCTTCTCATAAAGCCAACACCAATCTGAAGGTCGTTTACGTGCTTAACTTACATTGGCAACATCAGCCTATCTATATCCAACGTGAGAGACCAATTGCCTTAGTTAGAAGGAAGGCGTTCTCGAGACATAGTTTTTTAATCCAAAATCCTAGCTATTACCTGGTGACCTAATCACTACTCTTTCTGACAACTGCTCAGTTTCCTAGGTGCCTTGTGAATTTGCTACCCAGAAAGACCAATGGAAATGGTTGACTCAGAAATGGAAGGTGGAAAGTCTTGTAAAGGAAGCACATATGATATTCTCTTAAAAGAACCGAAAATGCCCATTCCTGGACCATCCAATTCCTATTCCTCGAGCTAGAAGGAATACCTTTTAAGTACCACATTCCATCCCCTTCAGGAAGTCATTCAGATTGGCCAACCCTTTCCTCAGTCGGTTTTCTGCCCGTTTAGGACAAGGGTGATTCTTGAGACAGCGACTCCCACAACATTAGATTAGCCCAAAAAGTTATTCTCAATCCCAAAAATGCGAGTCAAAGAGAAGGTTCCATAAAGAGAAAGAGGTGTCGTCACTGTAATGTAATAAGAGTTCAAAATAGAATGATCAGCTTGAGTTGACACCTTTTGTTCACCGATACTGGTAGAGTAGGAAATAGTGGCAATGCCTAATAGAATGGATACGCATGTGAGCTTGGTTGCCAAGTATAGTAATGATTGCAATCTCGTCCATTTCGTCTAAAAAAGAATTGGTTAAAACAACTATTTTCCCCTTCCTACTGTTGGAACGTTTGAGTTCAAGCTTGAAGAAGTTTAGTGCGACAAGAGCTTACACCGGTCAACGGTTGCCGGCCCCGCAAGGTATTATTGAAATTCTCTTTGGTCTCATCACCTTATCTCTCATATCCACAAATTTTCTTCTGAAAGAGTAAAGTAGAGTTCCACCCTTCTTTGTTCAGTCAGATCGGATTTGTGACGAGATGGATAATATAAGTCGGGTTTCGCTAGACAATTACGTTCTTCTCCCGAGAGGATTACTCCCCCCTTGGCCTAGCCTAAGCTTAATGGTTCTATAGCCTCTACCAATTGAGTTGCTTCTCCTAGGGTTCAAGAGTTGCTTTCAGCACTGTGACTTCCATTATATATTGGACAGAGTGCTGCTTTCAGAGCCCTTGATTGAGATTGGAGTCTCATCATGAACTCATAAAGAAGGTGATCAACCTCTCTTTAGTAATAGGAAAGTTTATGACTAACAACTTTCCTGCAATTCAATTCCCTTAAGTCCTTCAGGCTAGTCCTATGGGTTGTCCTGTGCTGAAGAATCACTTAGATGATGAGAATAGAGTTAGTCACGGAGCTTCGTCATAGGTGACAGTCTGATCCCAATGCCACTATCGCCTCTTGGCTTTTCTTTAATAGAATATATTCTACTGTAAGTAAAGCGAACCTTGACTCTGAAAACAAAAAAAGGCAAGCAAGGCAAAGCAAAGACAGAGCTTAAATAGCTCCCTCCTCAATAAGCTAGCTCATAGCGCGATGCACTGGTTTTGAGGTCATCGATGAACTAAGCTGGCTTTGTCGGTATGGCACCTCAAGAGTCCTGCTACTCTTACCTTCCTTCCTTGCCTCGGTGTCTTCTACGCGAATATACTATGCTACCATCAGTATCAAAGCGTCACGCTTCTAGGCTCGCAGGCAGGTGCGATGGGGAAAAAAGTGCATTGCGTGATTCATCCAGCTGTAAGGTGAGTAGGATTACTAAAATATTGACTTACGCGGGTCCAACTGACCAACCAAGGAGTAAGTAGTGCACATAGGAAAGTCGGTCCAAGCCTCAATATCCTTCTTGATTGATCTTAGTATCAAACCGACGAATTCAACACTTTAGCTTTAGCCTCCTTTTTCGATCAAGTGAACGTTAGTTTAAGATCCCATTTGAATGAATAGCCAGGAACCCTATTTTCCTATAAAAAAGGGGGAAGGTTACAGATTGACATACCAACAGGGAAGGGAGAAAGAAGGCTATTTTCACTGTCTGCTAGCTACTGGCATTAGCATTTGAGGCTGGTGCGAAGAGTAGAGCGAAGGTCAATGGGGAGAGACTTTCTAGACTAGATATTGTGTACTATTCTAGAATAGGGAAAAGAGTGATTCGCTCCTAAGCCCAACTCAAACTCATTTAGAATGTCTAGCTTGATCGATCACATGTCAGTTTACCCCAAAAAACCAAAGAATTGCCTCATTGAAACCCAAAATGCATCCCTTCTCCTGGGTCTGGGCAAGTGAGTTTAGCTACCTTCCCTATCAACGGATCATAATAAGACGTAAAAAAAGATTACTTCGCTTGTTGCGAAGAGGCCAACCTACGTTCTGAAAGCAGATTTCTACGGGGGGAGCGTCTGGGGACGCCTAGTCTAAGAGGTTGTTTTCAGAAGTCCATCCCCCTGCTAGCCCAAGGCAACCTTAGAAAAAGATGGAATCCTTCCCAGAAGTAAAGAGAAGACGGGCTAGTAAAGTCAAAGGCAAGGTACTACTGCTCCAACTCCTTTAGGAAAAGGTATTCCATCTCGGCCAAACCATGCATGCACGGGGAAGAAGCTCTAGTGGCTTTCAAGGTGAAAGTTGCTTCTTTTAAAGTCAAATCTCTCGCCCCTTCGCTGGCAACTCTTAACAATATAGTAACAGTAATAGTCATATGCCAAATTAGAATATTATTGATATCGCAATAGTCAAGATCTCTCCTCTACACCACTCTTTCCCGACTGAACTATTAGTAGGAGGCCTAACGACTACTGTTGAGAAGATGAATTGTTTGATTCAGATGATTCGTTCACATCTGTCCTTACTAACCACAAAGTCAGCACTATTCTACTAACCATTTATCCCCTTTATTGGGGATATCATGTGCCCATCTTCCTAAGACCGATACCTTGCCTCATATTGAAGACAGCAGATGATTAGATGTATGAATTGGATCTATTAGGTTCTTATGAAAGACTCTCAAAAAGTAAGGACAAAGGTGATATCTTCCGTTCATCAACCATTTTAAGAGCGAGACCGTGTTGAGTGAGTATGACACCTAGGATGGATGCTTCAACCAAGACTGCGATGGCCTTAGCATTAGTAGCCCTAGTTGATTGGCTTGATTAGACCTCTGTTACCTTCCCTGCTGTTAACTCCAAACCTATGTTACTAGGGTTGGTGACTCTTCATCTGTGAATTTTCTCCCCAATCAATCCATTTCTTATGTATATAAGGAAGTGGTTGTTGCCTAATAAGTAAAAGGCAACTGCAGATCAGTGGTTTGACTGCTAGATTTGACGATTTTCAGTGACGATCCACATCATCTTGGCAGTTATACGTCTTGTGCTGATCTGTTCACTTTTCTAGGGGAATAGGAAGTGGCAGTAGTGATGGAAGTGGTGCATTGGAAAACCTTTGAATTCATTCAACTACTAAAACTATCCCCTCAGTCAGAGGGAAGCAAGAGATCCTATGGGGAAATCGTTAGTTCCAAGTTGGGAATTTGCTATTCCACATCGCATAGCTTTCAGCTAAAGTGGAAATTGAAAAATTTCTTAGTTTAGGAGCCATATTCTCAAGACTTCCCTTCCCACTTCACTAAGGAAGCTTTTCCTTCTTAAAGTATTCCCTTGTACGGATTGTTTGGGACTCTTTCCCCGATCGAAGAAACAAGGGATGAGCAGGGACTAGTTATGGACTTTTCTCTCTTCTTGTCTCCCTCCCCGGTTGTCATCTCACATCGCCGATGACCTATAGCCTTTTCTTGGACCCTTTCCTCATATGTCCACTGAAAAGTTGTTTACTCGACGGAGACAGGCTTGGATTTCCTTTCCTTTCCGAGAGGATAGGAGTTTTTTTGTTCTATATTTATATATACCCCGTTCAATTAAGAAAGAGTAAGTTGAAAGTGTGTGGCGGAGACTCTTTAAAAGCAGAATGTCTTAATTAGATTCAAAGCATATCCTACCCGACCCGATACGAGAAAGTGAATTAGTGCATAGCTTTAACCGGTGGCAGTCCTTCCAACTAAAGAGGCAGGTCCTACCTGTAAACTAATTAAGGTAAGAGAATTTCGTGGAGCAGAGCCCTTCATGCAATCTTTCCCCATTAGAAAGAAAGAGCAGCCTTGTGATCAACAGAAAGTGCTTGCATGAACTGACTTACTTTGTTGACAACAAAGGCTATGTCAGGTCTAGTGAAAGAGAGGATTGAAGATGCTCGACCGATAGGTAGAGGATTGTCTCGAAGAGGAATTCATTTTAAGCTATGTCAGTCTTTCTCTGTATTAAACTATATGACTCAGAGATTGAGTGTAATCCTTGAAACCTTCATTTCCTAGGTCTCATCTTTGGCTCCAATCAATGCTATATATTTATTATTAAGGCCGTAAACTCCCACTACAGATAAGCTTGATAATAGAGTAAATGATGAAGAGGATAACTGCCTCTAAAACTTAACTTGTCTTTTTCTTTTCTCTTTTCTTGGGAGTAAGGAAGTAATACCAACCCAGCCTTTTCTTTTTGCCTTCAAGAAGGGGTCTAGGGGATAAGTCATATGATTTATAATAAGGGACCAGAAGGAAAGAATCCAAGAGAAATGGGGTTTATGGATCCTTATACAGTAAAGCGGTACCTTTGGTAGAAGGTTTTCATCCACTTTTCCCAGTTTTATGGCTTTCCTAGATAGGTAAAATAGAGGGAAGGCAAGGGGATCTTGCTAGGAAGAAGGCGGGCTAGCCTACCTATAAGGTCAGAAGCTAAGAGAAAAGTGGTTCTAAGATCAAGGGAGAGAAGCTTATGGATCACAGACGGCATCTTGGGTAGTGACTTAGGCTTCCATTCACTTTTCCTTATTTTAGTCCAGTAGTAAGCGCTTTCAACTACTTTATAGTAAGGTACATAGAGCGAGGGAATAGACTTTTCTAAGTTAAGAATATACGGGTGAATGTAGCTATGACAGAGAGGGTCGGGGTAAAGTCAGCAAAAAGTAGTAGTTTTGATTTTATCCTGTTAGAATTGCTTTTCTAGGGGCGCATTGATCTTTCAGTTCAGTATGTAGAGGACTATAAGCTCTACCCAGATGAAGGACTTTGGTAAGAATATTCGGCTATCGATAAAGAAAAAGAGAATGTTAAAAGCCAGAGTCTTCCATTAGCTAGAAAGCCATAAGGACTGCAACCTATTGATTCGTATCCAACCACTTGTGACCCTTGGAAAGGATGTCTCAAAACATTTGAAAGACCGCTAACGTTTTACTTGCTTACTTCCTCTCCTCCATCCCTATCCATCCTTAGACTGGCCAGAGAAAGAGATCGCCCGGATAAGACAAAGACCGCATAATATTGACCAATATGGATGCCTACCCGTTTGAAAAAACTATCTTAAGTGATAAAATTTTCAAAGGTCTTTCCTGCTATTGCTATATTGAAATCGAATTGCTACTCTAAAGAGATAGAAAGATTACCCATATACTGGTCGGGCTAGCAGGTATGTACCAGAATATCCTCTCATTCCATCCATCGAAATGCCTACATTCTCTGCTCTTCTATTGGGCTCCACGCTTCTCCTCCAATCGGAATTGAAAGAGAAACGTAAGATATGGTCTTAACCGGGCTTTTCTTCTTACTTTATTCTAATATTAGGTAGGGGTGACTCTTTGGGAGAGGCACGAGCGCAATAATTATAGCTAAGCGAGCAGGTGAATTTGCCACTTGCGGCGAGGGCTTTGCTTCTTATACAGGAGCACGGGTGGCTGTCAGGCTAGAAAGGAGGAAACTCAGCCGTTTTTCAATTGGAGGGAATTTAGACTGATCTATAAGACGTGTATGTTAAAAGACTTCCCTTTGTTGAGCTTTAATTGTGGTCCCTGGTGAAAACCAACCTCCTCTTTGTGGTGTCTTTAGCCTCTAGTCGGTCTAAAAACAACCTCAACGCCGGTGGCAGAACAATTTGGAAAAAAAATGAGGAAGGAATAAACCGAAACACTCATAACAAGGGGTCCGATGAGCATGCCCAAGAGCAGCCAGTGGAGCCAAAAGCAGGAGCTGCAGAAAAACAAGAATAAAGACGACAGAACTAAATAAAAAAGAGAACAACAGCAACAAGACCAGAGAAAGGGCAAGGGAAATGAGCGTCAGTCAGAGTACTAGTATACCTACAGCTGATATGTAATAGTCGTGGTTACAGCGGATCAGTGGCAACAAAGCTGTTTATAAGAGCAACAGAGGATCATCGACTAATTCTTACCTTGGAAAAGAAGACTAGCTTGATTGCTTCACTTACTAGTAACAGCCAATATTCGACCATTGATCGGAGGGAACTAGAAGATCGTTCTTATGAAGGTAGGAATGAAAGGAATGCACCAGCTTCCGCCGATCCTCTTTCGATAGAAAATAATACTTATTCTCCCTTTTATGGAGAGTCTAGAAGACGCGGAAAGAAGAGTTAGTTATCAACCGCCCGGGGTCGCCCTAGTTGAAATAGTGGAAAAGGCTTTGAAGTGCTTCTTCTTTTCTTTTAATTGAAGTAGAGAGGATGTATATCGTAATGTATATTTCTTGGCTCTAGTCCTCTTTCATGGGGCACCAAGAAAGAAGGCAAGTCAAAGAACCAAATGATTTAGGAGTTCATACCTAAAAATCTCCGATTCATTCTTAAAGAAAGAGAAGGGCTTTCTTCATAAATGAGAAGGCTTGATATTTTATTTGGCATACAACCGGTAGAGGGGGTTGCCTATGAAGGGTTGCTCGTTATCGGAGATGATGCTGTTTGGAATTATGAACTGGTAGATGATGTGGGTTTGTATGGACTCGGACACCGTTGTGTTTTTGAAATCCTTTACAGTAATCGCTTCAGTCCACTTAGAAAAATTGTTGGTAGCAGCCAATAAAGACTTTTGCCCTATTGACGACGGCGGCGTGAAGGCTCCGATGATGTCCATCCCCAAGGCCATGAGCATGTATGTTGTGACGTGCAATGGTTCTAGAAGTTGGTGATGAATATATTCTGCGTGCTACTTGCAGACCTTGCAGCTTTTGGAATATTCAATGCAGTCGGATATCATGGTTGGCCAGTAATATCCTATTTGAGCTACATTTGTCACTTTGGTCCTATTTGGTGTGCCACGCACACTCCCGCGTGGACCTTTTGCATTGCTTTGGATATCCGTTCTTTGGCTGGCTATGCACTTCATATAGATCCCGTCAAGCGATCGCTTATAGAGGGAATCTTTCCACATGATTAACTTGGTCGCACGCCTTCGTACTTTGGCCTGTTTAGTTCAATCTTCAAGTAGCCTTCCTTGAGGTAGTTTAGAAGGGTTCTCGCCAATCTTCCTTGACCTCTTTAGCAATTATCCTGTTAACTGGCTCCGCCTGGGTGATTTCGAGGAGGAAGACCCTTCGTTCCTTGACCATGATAGGCACAGTCTTTTCAGACGGGAGAATCAAAGAAGCTGCCAACAAGCAAGTCTGCTAGCTAAAATCTTGTACTATCTATTTGACTATAGACGATTATTTACTATACAAGAAATCACTATTGAAAAAGGGCTCTCTTTTTAGCCTAGGGAGTGAATTCAACTTCAGACAAGTCTGGCAAAGCAGCTCATCTAGTGACACAGTCATTCGTCCAACCTCTATCAATTGGTCTTTCTTCCCCTTTCAATTGCTTGAATCGGTCCAACCGGGAATCTTGAATCTCTAACAATCGCATCTGTCTGACTGATGGGAGAGATCGACTCTATGGCCGCCTTAAATTGCAGCCCTCTTTAAGCTCTCTTCTAAGGTATTTTATTGGTCAAGTAACAAGTCTCGATAAGCTGTTGCAATCAGGATATGAGTTAAAATAGATATCTTATCGATCTGTCTTTCAATACTTCCTATCTTCATGCTTAGGAATCAGTATCTGTTGTAATCGCTCATTTGTTTTGTCGCAACTCTTTTTTCATCCGAACCTTGTATAGATAGTGTATGCCGAAGAAAGTCAGTTTCTTTCTCGCGTTCAACTTGAGAATCTTGCCTACCTAATCTTTAGTTTCTTAGCCCCAACTCCCATAGAATGATAAAGGAAAGTGAGAGCTTGATTCAACAAAAACTCTTGATCCTCACCCTCGGAGAGAGTAAGCTCGACTAAAAGGGACCAAAGCACTCTTCCCAAATGGCATGACTGAAAGTTGATGTTATGTTGACTTCAGGCTAAGAAGTACTCGTTCCTTCCATAGTCCTTTTCACTTCAAATCATTTTTCTAAATCCAAATCTGGTATAGATGGGAAAGATGATGATGGAAGCGTGACTCGACACGCAAACCTTAACTCACAGATTTCAATGTTCTTCACTCTAACGACATTGATGACAAACTTTCTTTTTTATCTTGAACGAAACTTGATGTATGGCTTCCTTTCTGGCATGTTGGCGAGTTTCCGTCTTGATGGTCTTGGTAATGTTGCTCCCTAAAAACCCTTCTTCCGGTGAAGTGGAATAAAATGTGAGTCTCGCTCAATTAGCCTACTGACCTAGGATTCCGAGAGATAGAGAGACTGAGAAGGACGCTCTTTTTGACCCAACTCTTGACTTTCTTTGCCAATTAGATGCTTGAAGGACTTATGGTAGCTTTCTTTCTGTGCATGCCCGACAAAATGCTGTGTCGTCGCAAGACTCTTGATCACATTGTTCTCCATCCGTAGTTTGGCTTGGATTTTATTGATTGGCTCCCTCTATGATTGTCTGGTTCAAATTGACAAAGTGTGACAACATAAGATGATGACTCCTTGCTAGTTGCATTATCCTGACTGTTATCGAACCCATGTGACTGTCAAAGGAGAACGATAGCTTGGCTCGACTGATAGGGATAGGGAAATCTCTCGACTGAACCCCGAACTTAGACCTATGTCAAAATCCACGGGACTAAGTTGACTGCAACCTTTTTTGAATGTAGGACCTACGTCTCAGTTGGAGGGAGGACTACCTGACCAACCAAGACCCCCGAGATACTGAACTAGAGTTTCGGTCTTTTTCCCATCCTTTCGTATGCCCGGACCAAGACCATGTTTGATCGAACTGGAGTCACGGTATTATTTCCATCCCTCAGCTACCTAAATGCTAATGAGAAAAGAGGATATGATAGAGGTCCACAAACAGATAGCTTTTCAATCCCTATTCGACTATGAATTCCTGAATCTTCAACTGCTTAGCCCAAATTCCCGGCTTCCTTATAGAATGTTGAAGTAGGATTAAGGTATCCGCTTGGCTAAAGTTGAAAACCATGGTGATTTCAAGCCTTGGCTCAATTCAAAAGTCTAACCGGCCGGAGCATCATCGCCGAAGCCTACTGGAGCTGTAACAATATAGGATTCCACCTTTGCTGTACATGACCTTCCTACATCTTGCTGTTCTACATCCTCTCACTCTCCCATAAAGGATTTGTAAAATTCTTTCTCCCTCTCTTTCACACCAGATGGTGATGAAGGGTGATAACTCGCGCATTGTTAACCCACTCAAGCTTTGATTGTTGTACGAGTCACAACCACCATGGCGAAATTGAGTGCCATCCGGATGACTGATTGAAGAAGCTGATGTGTCTTATATTTTATTATGAGTTCCATAAGGAGCGGGTAGTGAAGGCTCATGAGGGATACGACCGCGTAGACAAGTCAGGTGACAGGATATAAGGATGATGCCCTCAAGTCCTTGTGCTTTTTTTCCCGTGTTTGGCCAAGTTTTATGGTGGGGAATAGTCATACTTGTGTTGATTGATTTGCTCATAAGCCCTTTTCCAGGGAAGTGGATAGTGAACCCGAATCTTTTTGACTTCATCTTCCCACTCATTCTAGCTAGGAAATCTTTGGTTACTAAAGCACCGACGACACTGCTGGTAAATGCTTTGCGGGGCTATTTATTGCTTTCAATCTAATGCAGGATTTCTCTTGATCGGCATTCCTTAGTCTTCAATGGTGGAGATTAGTGGTTCATTTATTGATGTGCTAATTGACTTTCGATTGCCGTAGTAATACCTTCACTCTGTTGGTTTTTCGGAATACCCATCTGAAGAAGTCGACTAATAAGCCAATGGTCCAACAGTTCCATCAGTCAGGGAGGAATGATAGAATCCTAGTCCGACTCTGAACTTGTTTCCGATGTATCATCCAATTTTGATTTAGATGATTTCACTTTCATTTTTTATTGATGCACCGAGGTTGCCAATCATGACTTGTTGTGCATCTTAGCCCCCTTATGCAACATACAGGTAGCCCCCTCCACCTATGAATCCTACCGTTCATTCTGAAACTACCAATCACTGGCCCTGAGAATCAAAGCTCTCTCCCTCGTTTGGTATAGCGAAAGGTTAACATCATACATATTGTCACCCGATAGCTAGCAACAATTGGCCCATTCGGCTGAAGTCTAACCGCAAACGCCAATGGTGCACACTCGAAGTTAACTAGAACTAAAGCAATCAAGGTGTAGAGTAGTGATGGTCCCTAAGTTACTAATTGCAACAAACCAACTATTCCGAACAATTGAGTCTTGGTATTCAAGAGCCTGCTGACGTGGCGGCTCTAACATTCATCATGGGCCAATCAAATATCCATACGTGGATGGGATATTATTTGTGTAAACATAAACATTAATAATCTCGTTCCCGCAGAATCGATTTCTGTCCAACCTACGACAGAGAAGAATCCTATCATTTCTGCTACTTCGTTCAAGCCAACTTCTTCTTTCCCCATGAACCTTGGATGATTATCCCAAGTAGGGGCCCTAGGTGGTGGAAAGGTTCGGTTGTGAGTTTTCTTTCGTGATTGGCCCGCGAAAGGTGTTTACAACTTGGATTTAGTATTGGGTTTCGCTCTTTGGACTTCATTGTCTGGCACAGACCATTGTTCACTCGCTTCCCTAGCAAGCAACCCCCGCAAGCAACTTCGTGTACTAGCTTACACAACTACTCCTAGCTCCACCCTCTCCTATCTATCTATTATATCTTCTCTCTCTCGATCCAAGCCTTCATCACATTCTCTCACTATCTCTCTTCATCCTTACCACCCTAGGATATTGAGGCTAGGATCCAAACATTTCTGAGCTACCATTAACGTCCTCCCTAGATTCACAACATTTAGCGATTTGTAGTCTCGACTTTCTCTTTCCATTTATCCAGTGCCTGGGTGAATATAAATGTCTTTCTCCTGGCTTACTACGGTTTTTGGGTGGGAAGAAAGTCATTGCTAGCTCTTTGAACAAATACGCTCTTGGTCCATAGGAAGAGCATCTCTCTCTATCTATTCAAAGATCTGAGACAGCTAGTTAAGTTGGTGACATTGGTTCCCCGTCCCTACTCTCCTATCTCTCTTACCCTGGTTAGGCTCTAGCTTAGTATGATTAAACTATAAATCGAATCAGGAAGAAGAAGTCCAGCTCCAGGCTTTAAAGAAGAGAAGAAAGACCTGGCTTCAAGGGAAATGCTTTATTTTTGGAAAGAAATATCCCAAGCTTATGTTGAATCGATAGTGGACTTGCCTTGGTCTTTTGTGAGTTCCAGGGAAGGTAGTTTAGTTCCCTGAGATTAATTCAATTCAGTCTTGTGAAGCTATGAAATAAGCTCTTGCCAACCTCTGTGGAATATAATCAGTGTGCCACGAGTAAAGTAAGGATGAGATGAAGGTTGGGGATTCAATTCAAGTACAATAGAGGCAGCTACAATAGAGAAAATAATTCGCTCAGGTGAACAACCTAAAGAATCACAAGAAGAAGAAATTCATATTCTATTTACCAGACCATAGAGAAAAGGATATAGAAAAAGTAAGGTTTGGAGCCCTTCTTTGTTAGGATGGATGCCTTCTCTCTTCTTTCATAAGTTGCATTTTGCATACATAAAAAAGAAATAGGAAAGAACCGAAACCAGCCTAAACTCTTCATGGTCACATCCTCTTTTTCGACGCTTTTCGTGTTGTTGCATGTGCCTTACGGTATCCAGATTCAGTCCTTTCTGCTTCCTATGATTGAAGTGAAGATCCGCAATAGACTGTCTGTTGGTAAGAAAATAAATAATGAATATCTTTTTAATAGAACTGGGGACTAGTATACCTGTCCCATGAAAGAGGTGAAAGAACGGTTGGATAGGTAGAGTCTTAGTCTCTGTCGAAAGCGGATCGAAGGTCTTTACTCAGCAAAGAGATCAAAGAAGAGATAGTCGTGGTTCAAAAACTACATCTACGCAAGACCAGTCTCGCAAACACGGTTCGTTAGCTTAGCTATGGGGCTACAGCCAATGGCTACAATGCCACTCTTCCTAAGCAACATTTAGTAACAACATCGATAGCCTGGCATTTCGTTGTATATCATACCAGCTTCCACCCCGAACTCGCAGTTAACGGCGCTTTTTGGATCCCTTATTTTCATGCTTATTTCTTTTAAGTAATTACCAATTTCTTGATCGCAGGTTTGGAACCCAGAGATTGATAGAACAGAAGTGTTTACCCAAAGAGATATCGATCGAGGAAATGCTAACGTATCGCTTCCACGTAGACTTTCCACATTTGCCTCACCGAAACTACACAAGGATCTGGAAGAGACACTGATTACACTTTATACACGCTGGCCTTTTACGGATTAGCAAAACCAAAGCCATAATAAGGCATTCAAAGAATCCACTAATAGAGGAACTGGGTAGGGTTATGAAAGAAACTACAACGCACACATCTCTTACCTTTTCATAGGAGATATAAGTCTACGTCCTAAGTCCGATAATAAGGGAATAATAAGACTATTTCCCACCTTACCCGAATAAAGACCAGGTTGGTAAGATCGTCGCTTCGCTCCTACTTGACGCAGGGGAGTCTAAAGCAAACAAATCTTCTTTGTCGAAAGGCATACTAAGCTTACTTTGTCTAAGGGAAATAATCATCTCTTTATAAGCTGAGAGGAAAGAGAAGAACTGGGTATTCCACTCTAAGTCTAAGAAGAGGTATTATGAGTAGGTAAAATACCAATTATATATCACTAGATAAACAAAGAGTTACGATTGATGTACGTGAGGGGGAATTCACTACTTAACACTACCACTACTTTTCTCCATACCAACGCTGGCTACACAGCTTAAACGCTTTAACTACTTACCTTGCCACTCCTCACCAAACACCTTTCGATGCTAACTACTCAATGCAACCTGGAACCAATAGCTGCTCAGTCAGAAGGAAGATTGTCACCTTTTTGAATAGACCATGAAAGGTTAGTTACCCATCTTGGGGTTACTTTTTACCAAACCTAATATTAGCCTCCGGAGATCCAAGAAGGAAGTCATTTCGATTTCCAGAGAAGACAGTTGGTAGAATCATTTTTTCATGAAAGAAGGTGGGGATAGAATGGTAATAGTAAGCGTGCTCAATCCACTCTTGTAGTAGTCAGCCCTGAAGCTGGTGATAGCGCCATATTTACCCTTTTACCAATCGCCCCCGTTGTATGAGTTACCCTTCCCCCATGGGGGAATTCATTATCAGTTCAAGCAGAATTCGGTTAGGGTAGTTTAAGTCAGTCCACCAGTGAATCCATAAGTCAGTTGACTTGAAAAGAAAGTCATTCCCCTTTTGAGGCTAGACCTTGAAGCTTGAAGTTTCAGTTCAAGTCCCTAGTTCAAGAATAAGAAAGATGATAGTAAGCAGTAAGCAAAAAAGCTAGCAAGGAGTTAGAAAGCTAACCCGAAAGCAGGGGGAAGGTCAAAGTCAGGTTTGAGAGCTGGTGCTATAGATGGTAAGTCCCCAAGGATTGGGATAGACTAAGCTTTTAGAGCAATCCCTTGGTGAGAATAGTGATGGTATGCTAACCCCAGTGAGTAAGGTTCTAGTAATCTATCCCCTGCGCCAATAGTTAGTTATGCTCTATCAAGTAAGTAATCCCCCCATATAAACCTCTCTCAAGTAGTGCTATTAGTAATTCCATGTTTTTCGTCCCTAGGACCTAGAGCATTGATTGGGATATACTAGCTATCAGTTTCCCTGGTGTTGTCAACCCTTATGCCTATAAGTTCATTAGTCATGAATTTAGCACAGAGCGTTGTATGAGGCAACTATCTATCCCCCCTCTCCCCCCCACCCAGACTTTGATGCTTATGGGTAAACGGATGACATCTTTGAGATGAGAGAGTTGGGATTGATTTCAACCTTGCTTAACACATGATATTGGCCATCTTTCCTTGGCTAGAATAGTGAATTCAAAGTATGTTTTCGGGGGGCTTACAAAAGCTCGTGAAAACTAGATTTATAGGAGTGAAAAGGGGAGATAGAAGGAATGTCGAGAATTCGCTACACGTATACGCTCTTGTCTCTTTGAATCGTATCATCCATGGCGAGTGCTATCATATATAATATCACGGCCGTATTTAGGAGTGATCTTTCCCTCTTCAACAAGCCGGGTTTGGTCTATGAAAATCATCTCCTAAAGGAAGTGGAAGTGACATATGTTATGTCGGCGTAAGCAATCTTTTTATAACAGAATCCCCTGTTTGGATCTTTGATGGAATAGAAAGAGTCTAAGAGGATGCCATGCCTTAGAAGGATCAGCTAATGCCATTTCAAGAAGAAGGGTGTAAGTGAATCAGAACTTGAGAATCTAGCTATTGCAAAAACTATCTTAGCATAGGGAAATGCCAACAGCTTTAACTCTTCCCACAGAAGAGTTTGAAAGAGAGGCTATTAACGAAAGGCTACTTTTCGAAGGTTGAATGTATGGAATCACTACTTACTAAGGTGATTGGGGTGGCAGTGGTTTTCTTGATAGGGGGAAGTCCGATGTCCCCATTCTCTATGAGGCTTTGGATACCTTCCTTCAAGCCACAACACTTTGCAATTGGACGGACCTCTTAGGCACAAGAGTTCGGATTCTCGGTCTTCCCTTCTTGATTCGACCTGACCTCTTCCATTGTGGTAGTTCTATGCGGTCTTCCTTCATCAACTCCTCAAAGAGATCTTTCATGATTTCATCAGGGAATTCAAAACCCAACCTCTTCTTTTAGGATGGTTTCTTCTCGCCATTTCCCTTCCCCTTACCCTTTTTCATCATCTTTTTTGGCCTTTGCTATCACCATTCTTCTTTTTCTTTGCTTCGACTCCAGCCTTCTCAACCTTTGAAGCTATATTTGGATTTGAGTTGAACACCTCATGCTAAGGTGCATTTATAGGTCATGTGCCTTGGTGCATAAGTAATTCAAATCATCAAAGGTTTGAGGCATGAGATGGACTGAGAGTTCATGCCTCAAAGATTCGGACCCTTACGGCCTGCTATGTCCTTTCTTTATGCCCCTACTAGGGAGGGGAGGAAGTGGCTGGTCCTCTAAGGCCAGTGAAAGATGGGGTAACCTTTTGCAGATACCTGAAGGGAAGGGCTTGTCATCTCGCGAGAAAGTCAGACATAAAATCATTGTCACGCTCCTTGCTTTCAATGAGTTCTGCAACTCCAACTTTTCTTTCAGTCTTTCTCCTCAAATACTAAGTCCAAGGGTCTCAAATTAGCTTTGTGATATTGCAAAATAGAATTCCACTGTTTGCCAAATCACGAGATGAGATCTGAGTTCAAGTGTAATAATGAATTGCATACCTACCTACATGCGAGTAAGAGAAGAAAGTGACTCCAAGCTCGATCTTCGCCAAGCTAGCATTTTTAAAAGTTCACTCCCGACTAGGCCTAACGCTCCTGATAGAGTTAGTTGGTAAACCGATGTGATTGAGAGTGTTTCTTTTCCAGGCTCATCCGATGGTAGTGGAAGCTCTTGTTCTTGTTGGTGTTGTTGAAAGTAACTTTTTACTATTTTTAGACGAGACATAATGTCTTCTCAGACATATAAAGGTCCTTTCAGGTTTCCTATGGAAAGCCTATCGGCTCGCTTTGTTCCAAACCTTTTCTTATGTATGGGATTTAAAGTAGAATCAACTGGTACTGACTTAGGATAGTCCTTGACCACCTTCTTATTTACTTGTTAAGCACTACTGGGCAAATACTTTTTTATATGATTATATGGTATGGGACTTACTAGCTTCCCTCGAGAAGCTGGTTTTTTGGGGTTAGGAATTCTTAGGCAGGATAGACCAGGAGTAGGCTGAGGTTAGACCTTTCTATATTCAATTTCTCTTACAGACGGAATCCATAGTTGGCTTGGTCATAACTAGCAGTAGCTCCGGTTATTGTTGGAGTCGGTGGAATCATCTAACTAGGACTTACAGACCATCTCTTTTCTGGTCCAAGACTACTCAAGTTATTTCACTCTAGCTGAATGAATCCTAAGCTTTGGTTCTGAGATTGGGTGGAGGAGCAGACGGGGAGGCGATGGTAGTGATGACCCCAGGTAGGGAGAGCTAGGAAACAAAAAGAGGTAGGAAGTCTGCAATTAGTTTCACTCCTAAAGAAGTGGAGGACTAAGAAGAAGGTGATGCTGGAGTTCCATTCTTATTCCTTTTTTTTTTAAATGGAGGATCGGATCATCGAGCAGATCATAGCATCGAGGAAGAAACGATAATAGGCTTACAATAGACCTTAGTAGCCTACCTTACAACTATAGAAGGTGGTAGCTCCTACCTTCTAGTGGAGAAGGTAAAGGTACCCCACCCTTAAGGTTGAGGACCTTGTAAAAGATAGGTATGGTGTACCGTACCCGAAGCTAATTGAGATGTTTTTCGGATCAAGGAAAGGGAGATAGGCTGCACCGTGCAGAATGAAAAAGTTTCCCCCATTCCCATTGAATTTGTAGAAAAAGCCCCCTACTTCCTCTCTTCCAACTAGAATTTAGTAGTTCTGGTTTTGCTCCTCGTTCTTGGGCTTGGCTGGTACATCAAGCAAATCGGCTATCGCACATGCACTTTTAGGAAGAAGAGATATATCTAGCGCATATGAGCTGTTGATGTTGCATATCAGTTGTTTAGAATTGGATATGGTATCTAAGTATATAAAGATGTCTATGTTATCTTTCGCAGATCGGTTTCAGGGCTGTGTCCACCTTGGAAAGTAAGCACTATTCGCTTTCAAATGCATAGCGCACTCTTCGCTATGAATGTAGAAAAGTATCTTGAAATAGTCAATTTAGTAGCCTACTTTCTTTCTCCGGGTATGAACTCCTCCCATGAAGAAGGCCCATGTTGTGGCAATTCCACCCAGAGGGTATAGTTACTATAACTAATATGAAGCATAGTAAAGTCAGTGTAGAATAATAGAATCTCTTATTAGCTTATGAAGGAATTTATTAGCTCAACCTATAGGGAGAGGAATGGACCCATTTAAACAAAGTTCTAATTCCGCATGGTAGACAAGACCTGAGTTAACACTACTAAACCGAACTGATCATGGGCCGGAACACCCCTAATTGGGTGACAAAGTGGACCATTACCTGAAGCGTAAAGCTGATTCTATGACTCTTCCAAGCCCACAAAGGTGAACGAAATAACGTATATAGATAGAAATCGCTACTGATGCAATTATACAAAAGTTGTCTAGTGATCTGACGGTGCCAAGTAGAAGGGCTCTTGTCCAACGGATATTCTTTAGGTGTTCCGTGAGAGGGGCAAAAGTGAATAAATACCAATAGAAGTACTGTATCAACCTTTCAGAACCTTAGTCCTATGAAAGCTTCTAGAAATCTTTATAACGATCGTTGACAGAGCCTAAAATAGAAATATAGGATCACTTTATTGAAAAATAGCCTAGCGTATAAAAAGTAAGAAAAAACACTTCGAGGCGCCACCTTTTGACAACAAGGGGAAGTCCAGGGGATTGAAAGAGCACCCTCAGTAACCCTCTCCTTGAAAGCTGGAGCACTTGGTCATCGAAATCCAAGAAAGCCATACCCCGAGCTATCGGACAAGAAAACTCATTTTCTCACCTGCATCCTAGTGAGCAGAGTCTCTTTGAAGAGCTCATTGAGAGCAAGAAAAGGCTTGCCTCAGAGTTTCAATTCGATTTGTTTATATAAATTCCCGAAGAACAGAGCTATGCCAAAACCAAAGATGCGTCGCTAGTGCAACTCTTGATATTCATAGAATATCTTCCTCTTCGACAGAAGTTTGTCTTATGCGTGTGCATCGATTTCAAGAATGTCTAGAAAGGCCTTTTACACGGGCTAGAAGGCCAGTTCCCTATCTCTCATGTGGATAAAATTAGAGCACTGATCGAAGCAGATGTACCACTAAGGCTTCGAACAATCTATATACTTTTTATTAGCGAGCTGATTGAAAGGAAGATAGGACAAATTCTATCCAGGGAATCAAAACTAAGACTAAGGCAACCTTCACATGAGAAAAATACAGTCATGATTAGGATTGGATTTGGCGACTGCTCTATCTATAGTTAGGGATGAGCTGACGACCATGCTATACACGTAGGTCTGCTTTGATAATGGCCTACTGAGCCTGCCTTGAGTATAATCCCCCGTCAGGTTGGAGAAAGTATGATGTGTGGCTCGATCCTGACAACTGAATCACGGCCAGATGCTATATTTTTTTCGGGGTCTCGTTCATGCGATGATGAAATTTGAAGACCAATTAAGAATCCCAACCCACCAGATTCATTCGTTAGCTTTCTATGCCCCTTTGTATAGGTTGGGTGAATCCACTGACTCACGTCGAATACGAATGCCTCTCTCGACAAACTAGCCCACGTCGTTCTATCGGACTAGACCGAACGAAGTAGCTTGTTCCGTGATACAAAACCCCATAGGCTGTCAAAGATATGAGTTAGTGCGTATGAATGTGGGTATGCCCTTAGAAGCACCTTAAAGTATTTACTCTAACTCTTGGACCCTAAAACTCTCACACGATTGAACTCACACAAGGCCGAAGAATCAAACGTTGAAGGGAGAAATCGACGGAAGAAGAAGAAGTTTTCATTCTTTTCTTCTTCGAAGCGATAGAGTAGCTATGATGAATCTAAGGCCTTCCCTTGATCCGCCTCTATGGGAGGTGGGTGGGGAATCAAGAGAAGCAAGGTCGGGCACATCATAGTCTTTAGGGATTGTGTCATGTCAATTTTCATCCTTATGAATGGGGCAAGAGCCTATACTTAAAGCATAATTTGTACCAAGGATTGGAAAGATCAATGAGAAAGATTCTCCAAAAGGGAGCTGAAACTCATGATAGAAGCCCACTTTCGTTAATGAATATTCGACATGTCAAACGATGTTTGTGCAGACCTCCCTTCTGCGTTAAGAGTCAGCATGCCGGCTTTGATCAATAGCTATCAATTACCTATAAAAAAACTATCCTAGAGTTTTACTAGGTGCCCTCAATTACCTTGAAAATACTGAATAAAATTAATGAAAATTAGGATATTCATTTTTTTATGAGTCTTTTTTAGTAGAAATCCATCCATCGATTGCCTCAATGGAAGGGTCCTTCTCTTTCTTCTAAGGTGTACCGCTCATGAGGTTTCCCGACTAGTATTAACCGAAGTAGATCTTAAACCGAGTAAAAGTTACACGTCAACTGGTTCCGACGAGGTAGTGAAACTCGGCTCGTGCGTGAGCAGTGGTTCATGTCAATTTACATAGTGAATTTCTTGGGTATCCACCCTGAAAGCGAGAGGGAGAGGCGATGGGAAAGGAGAATCAACAAGATAGGATGCTTTGTCCTAACTAACAAGAGTAGGAAGATTCCAACTTTGAATCTTGTGCTTATGACGGTGATCATTTATGCCACATCATGGACGTAATTAGTGCTTTTTGTTTCAATGGGACCTTGCCCCTTCTAACTTTCTTTATGATATGAGGGAATTTTTTCTCTTGGTCCGGTAACTCCATAAAGGGATACTGGTAGGGGGTAGAGCCTGACGCACTAATGTCGATGAGTCAAAGGTGTTTGTTTATGGTATGGAATAGGAACAGCAAGAATGGAACCGCTATCACTTGTCCTATCATCCGCGCGGAGCTTCTTTCATTCGTCAGTATGGGTAGGTAGAGTCTTTTGCTCGGGTGAAGCTATTCTTTCTTTGAGCTAACTTCATCAGATATGAATTTCTCCCTGCTAGCAATATAAGGTAATAAGGTATAGTATGCACCCATGACTGAAATACTAAAGTATGCCTTTCTTCTAACGAAGACAATTTGGCCTATTTTCTCTTTAGAGCTACTTCTGAACTACGTCTACCCTGGTAAGAAGGAAATTCCATATCACGACAGCCTTCCGGCATTCATTTGTCTCAAAAGAAAGAACTAGTGACCCATATCAATTCCATTCATATTCTCTTAAAAAGAGCAGGATAGCTGCCATCAAGCTGTCCCTTGACCTTTAGAGTGAGAGCCTTCCGAGATCAATGCTATCAAGAAGAAGGAAAAATAGCCTTTATGGAGCCTTGAGCTAAACCATTGACCTTGCGCCAGGTTTTCGCTCCTAAAGAAAGGGAATGAATTATATCTAGTTGATTGGCTGGGAAAGCATTAGCGGGAAGAGATAACACTGGCGAGTGACTTCAGTTGATAGCAAATCAGGTAGAGCTTTGTAGGTAAAAAAATAGAATAGGGAAGGTCAGCTTAAACTAACTAGTTAGATAATAAAATGTCATATTAGGTTTTATAGAAAAGGGTAAGGATCCAAGCTAGTTCCGCCATTAGCGAGAAATATATTTTTGATTAGAAAAGGAATGAAGTAGACCGAAAAGAAGATGGATTTGTGAATCCATCCGCGAGGAAGACAAAAACTAGAACGGTGAGAGCTTCATAACCGAATTGTCTTCCTATAACTAAAAAGAAAGCGCTCTTACCTCTCCTTCTTACCGAAACCTTTATTTCATCAATCCCTTTCCATTTTATATCAATAGGGAACTCTTGCCTCTCATTCATCCAGTTGTGACGGCTATCGCCCAACAAAGCCCCTCATTTATTGATGAGGGGGACTACTTTCGCTGTGATACCCCGAACCTGGCATGTATTCAATAGCATTTAAAGTTCATTTAAATTGCATTTTATTGACCTTTCACCTTCTTTGACCAAACCATGAGGAAAAGAAGGAGAAAAAAAAGAGAGAAAATTTCAACTACAAATCACCAAATCTTTGCGTGAGCTTGCACGGGGTGGTTTCCAAGGCACTCTACGAGGTTTTCCTAGCGTCTAGGAGCGTCTAAGCTGAGGGTTTCATGTTTATTTGCGCATTTGAAAATGTTGAACATAAACTTTAATTTTTGTGATTTAACCGTAGGTTGTTATTTTGTCCGTTTCGTTGCTTAAAGAATGTTCCCTAGCAATTGTAGAACGTGTATTTATAGCTTTTTAACATTTTCTGCGGTTGAATATCGAATTTGAAATATAAATTGTGTAATAAATAGTAAATTATGAATAGTAAACCCCCGTTTCGATGAAGTTGCTCCGTTACGCGTTCTGTTGATGTAGAAAGATGCTAGATATGCAAGAATGCCTAAATGTGTGGTTTAATTGGAATATGTAACGGAAAAACGGAGAAAAACGGCTTAGTGAAAGTCGGGGTCGTTTAGGTCGAGTTTGGCGTTTTCTCGTTTTGCGTGTTGGCATTGTTTCGGGAGGCCATGGAAGCACTTTTGGTGCGATTATGGCATTGGTTGGGTGTTTGGTTGGTATAGTTGTAGTTCAAACGAGCAAAGGGGGAAATCGGGGCTTTGCGCGAATTCTAGGGTAAAGTAGGGTTTCGGGGTCCTTAGACGTGCCTTATGATGACCTAGGAGGATTGGCGAAGTCGGTTTCCAGAACTCGTGGCTCGTTTGGAAATGGTAGTGTTTTGATAGTTGGGGCCAATTTGTGATTTTGCTTGTTATCTTGATATTATGCCTATAGAATGCTTAGGGTTGCTTGGTATACTTGTTTAATTGGTGTTATTGTTGCTTATTATTGCTTGTTATGCTTGAAAAGTTAGTTGAATGTTAGTATTGATTGTGATTGCTTGTTATCTCGTTTGTTGTCACTAGTTTGTATTGTTGTGCTATCGCTCGTTTATTGCCTTGTATCGAGTCTTGCATTGCATAGTGTCTCGCGCGTGAGTGATTGGCCTCTCTGGGTAGCCTCGGGTTGCCAGTGTTGGTTGCTCTAGCTCCGCTGCTATTCCCTTTCTCGCTTGGGTTGCCTCCCAGGGAGATTTGGGTCGTAGAATTGATGGATACTTCCGGGGTATTCCAAACTGGTGTTATAAGGTGATTGCGCGCTTATTGTCATCATTGTCAACATCAAGCTTGAGATTGATGTATCGCTCGTGAAATGGTACATTGCTCGTATGAGTGAACCATAGCCTTCAGAGTGTGGTATAGCTTTGAATGGTTGTGTTAATGCTTTCAGTAATTGCTTATTGTATTGATTGTTTGTCTTGATTGCTTATTTATCAGTTATATTGCTTAACTGTCTTATTTGCATTGCACGACTTTCTTTCTCTCCAATTCGATATCTGTCTCGCCCTCACTGAGTATACGTGTTGTGTATACTCACTCCTCACCACCACATTTCAGGAAATGTCATGTTAGCTGGAAAGTTCGTGATTTCGTGAAAGTTCGTTGCCTGAAGAGTTGTCTTGCGTGCCTATGTGGCTTGAGTGTCGAAGTTGTAAAGATATATGTTTTCATATGTTGTAGGTATTTATTGCTAAAAGAAATGTAATTTAAATTTAGCTAAGTAGTTGAGGTGAATTGATAAGCTAGTTTATGTAATCAGTTAGCATAGCTTATCTTCAATGCATGTTTGTAATGTCCAAAGGAAAAGAGTTAGAATGGCATGATAGTTTATTTTATGCAGTAGCTTAGTATGGTTTAATTGTCTAGTTTGAATGTACTGGTCAAAAATGAAAAGAGATAGGTTAGCTTTTTAATTGGAAATGTATGTATACCTGCTGAGTTTAATTGTTGAAAACCGAGGCTCGGATGGCCTTGAGGAAGTTTTGTATGGTTGGACACGGCGTTGGTCCATTTAAATGCTATTGCAGGTTTTATATTTTGCCTAGAAACAGGGGAGACTCCGTCCGTTTTCCCTGAAAATTATGCCCGGGTTTGGATTTGGGTTCTGATTAGATTGATTGATAGAACTCCCAGTCTCGAGAGGGATCGGGGTGTTACAGGTGGTATCAGAGCTTGTCTAGCTCATAAGCCGGGATAGGGTCCTCGGTCTGGTGGGTAGTGATCCTTGAATGTGTGCTTGTTAAGTGTGTCTTGAATGTATGCACTTATGTGATATAGTTATATGTTATGTGTTAAATGTTTCTCAAGAAAGGTGAAATGTCTAGTTGTCTATCGAATTGACTTATTGAATTGGCATCGTGAATCGAATCGACCTCATGAATTGTTATTTGCTTGAAGTATTGCTTGTAATGTATGTATTGAAATGTCTTGAATTGGTTATGCTGTGATTTGAATTGATTATGTTGTGCTTGACTTGATTATCGTGATTGAGTGACTTTGTTGAATAAACTCTTTTGTGAACTTGCTTGCATAATAGTATAATGCATGTGTATAACTGCGATATATTGACATTCATACATGTCCTATTGAAATGGTAAGTAAGTCTTCTTCCTCCCCTGAAGAAAAGTGGTTAGTAGCAGGCCCTCCAAGTAATATGGATTGACGGGAATAAGCAGTATTTGACTAGCCTTTATTTGGCAGTTGGTGTTTGCTTTTGGAGCTCGGTTATTGGCGAATCTCTAAGGTCTTCCTCTGTGATTAACAGTTGTGAAGAGTAGCTTTCTCTTGGGGTTTTATTTGATTGTTCTCTGGGGCATTCTTTGGTTTTCTCAATGGGTATTCTTTGGAGACTTCTGTTGGCACTTTTCGGTGGACTTGGCTATTGGGGTTTCAATTGGATTTACTGCACGGTATTATCTATGGTATATGTGTCTCGGTCTTTATTGGTGTGATACTGACATCCCTAATTGGAAATTCTTCAATGGCATTTTATAGAATTCTTAGTGGGCATTCTACTAGTATCTTTCCTTGATGGCACTTATTGGAAGTCTTACACTTGGAATCCTGTTCAGACTTATTATCTCATATTGCTTATGGTATGCTGTGGAATGCTTTGGGCTTTCTTGGTGGTAAATTGTATAAGTTCTCACCTGGCGAACAGTGAAGTGGCCTTGGAGTTTGGTTTTGTATGTTGTACACCTGCTCGGGAATCTTACTCGGATTTCTCATCTAGTTCGAAAAATTATATTTGTTATTTAACTTGACTGTCTTATTAGACACATGATAATTCCTCTAATATTTCCTTAGACATTCTTCTCAGCATTTGATAGCGATACTCGGAATCTAGTGGGTTGTCCTATGGGGTTATTATTTGGAAGGCTTCTTTGGAACTTTTGAAGTATATTTGATTGGGTTTCTTAGTATTTTCTTCGCACTCTTATCAGGGAATTCTTCTATGAAATTCATGACCAATGGGGTACTTTTTTGGACCTCTGGATGGAACCTTTGTTTGAGCCTTTATTTGGCTTCTTGTTTGGGAATTCTCGGGCAGTAATAGTTGAACTTCTACTCGAGATTCGTGTATGGGGTATTCATTCGGTATTCTTCTTATCATTAATATGTGATGTGATTTTATCTACAGTATCTTTGCTTAGGTCTTTATTGGTATTATCTCGGCGCTTTTGGTTGGAATTTTATTCTTCTTCGGTATTCGTGTCAACGGGATTCTTCAACCGATGAAGATTAGTCAAAATTGGATTTCAGATGATGCTGAGTTCTATTGGAAGAAGAATTGCGAGGACGCAATTGTTTTAAGGGGGGAGGATGTGATACCCCGAACCTGGCATGTATTCAATAGCATTTAAAGTTCATTTAAATTGCATTTTATTGACCTTTCACCTTCTTTGACCAAACTAGTTGACTTTTCATCTACATTGACCAACTAGGACAAGGTGGAAATTTTTGAAATGTTTAATAAAGGGCAAACTTGGGATTAGAAAAAAAAATGCAATGTTAAGTTAGTCAAATTTTGGGTCAACTTTGGAATTAACTCTGAACTAATTGGGGAAGAGTTAGGTAGAAAATTATATATGGTTGGAAAGCTCTATGAGTCTAGTTTCTGAGGCTTCAAACCGTTCGTGAATTGAAGTTTTCTAGAAGAAGTTATGGCCGTTTTCGTAAGGTCGCGCATAGCTGTTTTGGTTTAGCGGGTTGACCGAATTTTTTTACCTTTGACTTCTTGTCATTTTTTCCTAAATAAGCAGAATGCACACGAAAAAAAACAGAGAAGAAAGGCTTAAAACCATGAGGAAAAGAAGGAGAAAAAAAAAGAGAAAAATTAAACTACAAATCACCAAATCTTTGCGTGAGCTTGCACGGGGTGGTTTCCGAGCACTCTACGAGGTTTTCCTAGCGTCTAGGAGCGTCTAAGGTGAGGGTTTCATGTTTATTTGCGCATTTGAAAATGTTGAACATAAACTTTAATTTTTGTGATTTAACCGTAGGTTGTTATTTTGTCCGTTTCGTTGCTTAAAGAATGTTCCCTAGCAATTGTAGAACGTGTATTTATAGCTTTTTAACATTTTCTGCGGTTGAATATCGAATTTGAAATATAAATTGTGTAATGAATAGTAAATTATGAATAGTAAACCCCCGTTTCGATGAAGTTGCTCCGTTACGCGTTCTGTTGATGTAGGAAGATGCTAGATATGCAAGAATGCCTAAATGTGTGGTTTAATTGGAATATGTAATGGAAAAATAGAGAAAAACGGCTTAGTGAAAGTCGGGGTCGTTTAGGTCGAGTTTGGCGTTTTCTCGTTTTGCGTGTTGGCATTGTTTCGGGAGGCCATGGAAGCACTTTTGGTGCGATTATGGCATTGGTTGGGTGTTTGGTTGGTATAGTTGTAGTTCAAACGAGCAAAGGGGGAAATCGGGGCTTTGCGTGAATTCTAGGGTAAAGTAGGGTTTCGGGGTCCTTAGACGTGCCTTATGATGACCTAGGAGGATTGGCGAAGTCGGTTTCCAGAACTCGTGGCTCGTTTGGAAATGGTAGTGTTTTGATAATTGGGGCCAATTTGTGATTTTGCTTGTTATCTTGATATTATGCCTATAGAATGCTTAGTGTTGCTTGGTATACTTGTTTAATTGGTGTTATTGTTGCTTATTATTGCTTGTTATGCTTGAAAAGTTAGTTGAATGTTAGTATTGATTGTGATTGCTTGTTATCTCGTTTGTTGTCACTAGTTTGTATTGTTGTGCTATCGCTCGTTTATTGCCTTGTATCGAGTCTTGCATTGCATGGTGTCTCGCGGATGAGTGATGGGCCTCTCTGGGTAGCCTCGGGTTGCCAGTGTTGGTTGCTCTAGCTCCGCTGCTATTCCCTTTCTCGCTTGGGTTGCCTCCCAGGGAGATTTGGGTCGTAGAATTGATGGATACTTCCGGGGTATTCCAAACTGGTGTTATACGGTGATTGCGCACTTATTGTCATCATTGTCAACATCAAGCTTGAGATTGATGTATCGCTCGTGAAATGGTACATTGCTCGTATGAGTGAACCATAGCCTTCAGAGTGTGGTATAGCTTTGAATGGTTGTGTTAATGCTTTCAGTAATTGCTTATTGTATTGATTGTTTGTCTTGATTGCTTATTTATCAATTATATTTCTTAACTGTCGTATTTGCATTGCACGACTTTCTTTCTCTCCAATTCGATATCTGTCTCGCCCTCACTGAGTATACGTGTTGTGTATACTCACTCCTCACCACCACATTTCAGGAAATGTCATGTTAGCTGGAAAGTTCGTGATTTTGTGAAAGTTCGTTGCCTGAAGAGTTGTCTTGCGTGCCTATGTGGCTTGAGTGTCGAAGTTGTAAAGATATATGTTTTCATATGTTGTAGGTATTTATTGCTAAAAGAAATGTAATTTAAATTTAGCTAAGTAGTTGAGGTGAATTGATAAGCTAGTTTATGTAATCAGTTAGCATAGCTTATCTTCAATGCATGTTTGTAATGTCCAAAGGAAAAGAGTTAGAATGGCATGATAGTTTATTTTATGCAGTAGCTTAGTATGGTTTAATTGTCTAGTTTGAATGTACTGGTCAAAAATGAAAAGAGATAGGTTAGCTTTTTAATTGGAAATGTATGTATACCTGCTGAGTTTAATTGTTGAAAACCGAGGCTCAGATGGCCTTGAGGAAGTTTTGTATGGTTGGACACGGCGTTGGTCCATTTAAATGCTATTGCAGGTTTTATATTTTGCCTAGAAACAGGGGAGACTCCGTCCGTTTTCCCCGAAAATTATGCCCAGGTTTGGATTTGGATTCTGATTAGATAGATTGATAGAACTCCCGGTCTCGAGAAGGATCGGGGTGTTACATTCGCTACCTCTCTCTCCAAGCCGGCCATAATAGAATGGATAGGCCAAGCTTCTCTCTTTATTATCTGGCTTGAGTGGCTTAATGCTCATTCCTTAGGCAAGAAGAATAGATGGGTAGACTGAGAACAAAGGGAGGGATGTCATTCATTCTTTACTTACCACAAGAAGGAACGACAGCTCGCCGAGGCCAACACCTACTCCTCCTCCTAGTACAGCTACTATAGCTATGACTGACCGATAAGTAAGATCTATGAAGTTCTATCGATCGACTTCTATTGTCTCTGTCTATTCCGTTTAGGGAATGGGCTTATGTAGGATAAGGCTGACCTTTTTGAATATCGGTAAGCACTCCATCAAGGGAATGATTGGAAGTACTTCAACTCATATGAGTTCAGGTCTTTCTTCACGTCTTGAAGGTGTAAAATCAATAGAAGCTTATTCTGCTACAATGGGTTCAACCTCTTTAGCCTTTTGTAATAGTTGTTTTCCTTAGTTCCGAGATCCTGCTTAAAAACTGACGGAGACAGTCATTCAGTTTAGTGAAAAAATAACTATCTGAAAGTGGAGTGAACGGGAGGCTGCAAAGAGTACGATTCCTTTTTTTCAATAGTAGTTCTCTCTCCCCTTCATCTGATCCTCTCGATATAGCTCTTTCCCTCGTCAATTGCCAATTCTTGGTCATTGAGATTCATGGGTGATTCGGATCTTTATTTAGGTTTGGAACCCTATCTTTTTTCCCCTTTCAAACAAATCGAAATTCTTGAAGTTTTTCTATTTGCAATCGTGTTAGGTCTAATTCCTATTATTGGCTGGATTATTCGTAACTGCATATCTACAATATAGATGCAGTGATCAGTTGGACCTTTGATTAATTAGCATCTCTTTTTTATTTGCTTTTTCCTTTCTTTAATCCGCAGGAGGTCAAATTAAGGTTGCTCTTCAAGTTAGTGAAGTTATTTCATTGTAATTAGACCTAACAAGAACGGAATCACACTCTGTAGGATTTGAACCTACGACATCGGGTTTTGGAGACCCACGTTCTACCAAACTGAACCAAGAGCGCTTTCTTATCACAATAGATACGACTATAAAGAAAAATGATTATTTTTCTACCTCCACTGCATCTTGCATGCATATAGTCTCATTGTGAAACTCCAGATTTCATCTTTGCCTAGATTTGCGTGATTTGACATGTATATGTGTTATATGAGTTAGAATGCGCTAATTTTGTGATTTATATTCCTAATACATGCTGTGTTCATTCATAAACTTTTCATCAAAATCGGCATCAGAAATTTTATCAACGATTTTTGTGAATAGTATTTTGAACACATGTCCGCTAAAATTTTTACAGGGGTGTTTTAAACGTTTTAAAAACTAGTCCTCAGATATTAATAGACCTGTGTCTGATTAAAATGGATTTTGAATCGGCTTAGGAATTTTAAAGGTTTTTACACTTTCTTTTGCAAAAAAAAATCGTGTTTTTAACCAAGTTAGATAAGAGTCTTTGCATGTAAAATTTTTTTTTTCACCTAATATAAACTACCTAAAAATAGTCTAAGTGTTAATTGCTTGTTTGTGAGAAAAATAGTCAAGAAAACAAATTAAAAGACTAAAATACTAAAAAAATACTAAATTGGTCAACTTTGACTTTTTGGTTTTTGTTGACTTTGAGCTTATATGCATCAACACACACTAGAATCAACACAAAACATACTCACACAACACACACATAGCCGAGAGTTTGAGGGAGAAAAAAGGGAGAATTTCAAAGGTTTACCAAAGCAATTTTTTATTAAAAAACTTAGTTTTTGTCCGAATCTTTTCAAACCGAGCTAGTTTCTGCTTGTTGGGCACACATTGCACGTATTCCTATGCTTGTTTCAGATCAAAGGTGAGAGAAAAATTCTAGATCTCAAAATGCTATTTTTATGTCAATTCATATAATTGAATTTTTAGCCGTTGAAATGTTGAATTGAAGTTAGAATAATGCTTAGTAGATGCTAAGGATCATTTATATGAGTTTATAACTGTTTTGAACCGTTGTAGCATGTATTTCTATTTTTCGGGTATTAAAATTGAGTTATTGGCTTGTTCTTGATGTAATGGAGTTGTGGTGGTTGGAATTAATGGCTGTTAACTTTTAAAAGTTTGTTAAATACGTGGTAGTAATGTTGTAATGCCGAAATTTTGATTGTGATATCGTGGTGAAAGTCCAAAAATTTTAGCCATGGTACATTGAGGTTTTGGGGTTGTTGGGCTTGTTTTGAATGGATTATGGTTGGTTTCTGAGGGGGCTAGTATAGTTGCCTGAGTGTGTGAGTGATAGAAACTGGTTTGGAGGTTACTGGATTAGTAGATTGTAAGTTATGACTTTTAGAAGTTTGAGCTGTCTTTTTTTAAAATGTTGAAATATTGTCTTTGGGTGTTTGGGTGCTGTTGAGAGATTGAATCTTGTGCTGTTGATGATTAGGATCGGGTTTGGTTGAGTGGTTTAATGCATGTTAAGTTGGGTAGCCTACTTTGTCTCTAACTTAGTTGTTTGGTTGTTAATTGATTTATTGAAGTATGTTGTTGAAATAATGTTAATTGATTGATTATTGATGAAGCCGAGAGATAGGCAACCTACTTTGTTATCCTCTTGTGATATGAACGATTATTATTATTGTCATGAGTCTTGGTATGTGTATGCTACCTCTCGGGCAGCGTTGGGCTGTCGGGTTGATAACGGCATGACTATCATAGACTACCCCAAGCTCGCATGGGCGGAGGTGCCATGGAGGGAGGGGCTAGTGAGGTACCTCGGGTACGTGAGTATTGGGGAGTTATAAGAAGATGGTTGAGATCGAGTTGGGGCGTTACACTCATAAAATGAAAATATGTATGTCCAATTTGAATCGATCTCAATGGATCCCTCCTTACTGACTAGAGGAGAAGAATAGGTAGGGATGACAGGATTGGAACCCGTGACATTTTTTACCCTAAAAAAAGGTGCTACCAAGCTGCGCTACATCCCTTTCAATTGGTCTACAGTGTCATTGTACAAAATCTCTGCCCTGTTTTCCTTCACATCGTTATTTCCTCCTTCAATATCAAATTTCTCTTGCCATTTCTTCTTTTTTTTTTGTCTTTATTGATTTATATTCTCATCATCATCCTGCCGCTCCTACCAACGCTTACTTATGTGGAAAAAGGGTTATAAATAATCAGCCCTTTGAATAAGTGAGGCTTTCCTGATAGAAAGATTTGCCATACGACAGAGATTCCAATTCCGTGTATCCGGTTAAGCAAGCCCTATCCGCCAGCTTCCACCCAGACAAAAAAGGTGAGCGCCTAGCGCGAAAGCTTTCTTTACTAAGAAACTAATAGTTGGCAAGAACCAAGGGGCGCAAAAGCCATTGCGCTAACGTGCATCCGCTCGTTAGCGCTTTAGTTTTCAATAAGGGGCGGAGCTTGAAGAAGCGAAACGAGCCTAGAGTAGCAGCCTATTATGTTTTTTCAGGCCCCTTTGATATGTTATTAGTCAAGCGCTAGCGCCCCTATAGAGTAAGGGTGTATTCTGATATCAATGAAAGCGAAAGAAAGACAAAAAAACCAGTGCCTTCCGTATAGATCGAGGCTTGTAGCTTGATTCTTTACTCATTCTATACTTGGAAGAATTGCAGGAAATCGTTCGATAATAAGACTTCTTCCTATTTGTTTCTCAATGATATCTGACGATCAAGACAATTCCCGTGAAACTCTTTCATTTCATAGAAGTTCATTCTTATTCTTACGAAGCAAATAGCATATCCTATTGATTTGTCTCCTGGACTGGACCTATTTTGATTCTTAATTATCCGTCGCTACGCTATTCCCAAGGACTAGCAAAATCGAAATAGAGAAATTCTTAGGTCATCTCAATGGGTTCAGAAACCACACATTTCTCTGGATTATCATAGCGTACTTCCACATATCCACTCAGAGGAAGGTATTTTCATAATGGATGACCCTCGAAATCATAATCTGTTGATATACGACGTAGATCTGGGTGATTGATGGAAGAATCACCAAACATATCCCACACTTCTCGCACCCACCGGCCGACTAATGGAAATGGACTGACTACCAGAGATATTCGTGTTACTTCGTCTACACTTGTTTGTACACGAATGCGTGAATTATACCGAGTACCTAATAAATTATAGACCACGTCTAATCTTTGTTTTTGAGAGGGATAATCAACTCCGCAAATATCGATCAAAACTTGAACCCTTGTATACATATGCAATTTCAAAAAGCACAACAATAGAAATGGGTAGTCCGTATTGGTATCAGATCTATTCCTATGTTCTGATCTTTCCATTTTTTTGACCCATTTCTTGGGTAAAGTATCCCAACTATATTTGAAAATGAATTGGTTATCCATAAAGATCAAGAAATTTTTCTTGTAGTTCCGCTTCTTGCTCTAAAAATGAAGAAAGATTTGTCAGAAATCGCCGGTTGGGTTGGTCCGACCAAGAAAGGCATAGGAGTCTTTGGGCGTTGCTTGGGCCGAGTTAAGTAAAGACTGGTTACCTAAAAGCTAAACAATAAACATGAAAACTTCCCTCTTAACATCACTAAGAAATCATTTTTCTAGTTTTGATTTCATTCTCGATTTGAGACTCTCGTTCTCAAGAACATATTAAAGCAATCCTTGGAGTCCCTGTAAAAGAGACTCTTTCTGCCATATCATTGGTTGTGCTTTTTTTATCGTGCCCAGCTTTTCCAGACCATACTATTCTTCGAGCATTTCGACGATTTGTTGAATCTTATTAGGTGAGCCTTATATGTTTGGATTTTTGTAAGTCGATAATAAGGTAAGCTACCTGATTTTCCAATGAGGTGAGCCTTCGCATATGTGAGGCCTTGTTAGCTTAGCTCCACCCGTTGGCACCAGTTGCTCCTGCTACTCTTCTAACTCCCTCCAGATATCCTCTTGGTTGACTTCAGCAACTTGGATTTCAAAGAAAGGAGGAACAGGCTCCTGAACTAGTGGTAGTGGCTCGGAAACTTCCGGCACCAGGGGTAGGGTCGATCCTCGTGTGCTAGAAGGAGGACCGGAAAGTTTGTGTTAAGCATATAGTAGGTTCTTGTCTTGTTTAGGCATTTGGTACCCTCTCTACCGGCCTGCTTAGTGACAGAGCCACCTTCTTTGGGGTTAGTGAGGAGGACAATCCCCTACTCCGGGGGTTTCTTTCTTTACAACTGGATTATACACGACCTGATCCTATTTCAAACAAAAGAAGCAAAAAAGGGAAATCTTCGTAAAGGCAGCAAGGGCTTTTGCCTTCAAATTGAGCAGTGATTATTCTTTCTACTCTACTTTTGTAATTGAAACTCTAATAGAAAGTAGACTCATGCCTCACCCCTTCTTTTATATATGTGAATTTTCCGAATCTAGTTTTAAATAGTGGACTGATCTTTCTTCGCTTCAAAGAGGGTATATTTTGATAGATAGAGATAGACAGGAACTAAGCAATAAGAACATAATACCAAAGACTTACTCCCATTTCTCTATACTATACTCTATCTATTAAGGCTATGAAGGAATTCATTCATAGAATACTTTTTGATTTCACTACTTTTTTAAAACAACCGTACGGGATAGACCCGGCATAGGAGATTATACCAAAGGAGACCCATTTTACCGATAGTTTGGTTGGGTGTGTCCTTAGTTGCCCCGGAGAAGCCATACCCTTAGGAATCTTACTTAACTCATCGCTTAACTCTCAAGAAAGGCCAGTAAATCATGCATAATTTAAGAGGAAAGATTCTCTAAAAGTCGGCGCTTTCTTTGTGTTAAGAATGGATACTTCTTGGTCTTTGCCAGAATTCTGACTTAGGGATACCTTTGATCGATTGCCTGCCCCTTCATTATTATTACATAGAGAAAGGATTTTTTTACGTCCATCTGCCATAGATGCCAAGACTTACTTGTTGCATCAGAGATGAGCACTCGCACAGTAGTCATCTTTGCCACCAGACTAAACGTCTCGTCGTAGTCAATCCCGTACTGCTGTGATGTGAGAAAGCACGAGCAACCGCGTCCCTTCGACTGATCCATCACTTTGTCGCTTTACCTTGTATACCCACTTGTAAGAAATTGGCTTTACTCCAGCAGGAAATAGAACAAGGTCCCATGTCTCAATCTTCTTTAGAGCGGAAATCCCCTCACACATTGCGTTCTCCCACTCGTCATTACCCTTTGCGTCTTCAAACGAACTCAGTTCCCCGATCTCAGACACAGAACACTATAAGAGCAAGACAGCATCTGCAAAGTCGACTTGCATATACTTTGGATTAGACTTCTTGATCCGCAAACATCTTCTTAGACTTGGCTGATTTTCAGTCATGATGTCTTCCATTGGTAGTGGTCTCTTCCCTCAACTATCTCGCAACTCTATTCGTGAGCTACTCTCTCTACTTCTAGGAGAAGTCTTTTCTTGGCATATGGGCTTTGGACTTTGAACCTTGCGAACACCTGTCTTCTATCAAATGGGGCTCAAAGAACTACCAGTTTGTGAACTGGATTTTGGAGACTCTACCGGTCCCGAGTCGCTCCCGACAAAAACCTCATACCACTCTGGTAACTGTGCTCGCATACTCATGTCTAAACTCTCCGAGTCTGGCAACACTACATTCTCGGTAAACCACCATGATGATGCCTCACTAAAGACACGATGTGGTGAGACGTATGCTTTGTTGGTAGTGGGATCAGAACATCTCCACCCTTTCTTCTGCTCATTGTACCCAGTAAAGATAGACCATATCGCCTGCTTTTCCAACTTTGTCCTCAACTGGTCGGGCACAAAGATGTAGCAAAAGCACCCTAATACTCTGAAATGTGAAAGAGTCGGCTCTCTCCTGTAAATACCTGGTATGGCGAGAGAAAACTAAGCTTTGCTTGAGGCAATCTGTTGATGACATGGGCTTTAGTAATCATGCATTCAACCCAGTAGCACTGTCATGCCCCAACTCGACCCCTCTTACGATTAATAAGGACGCAACAGAATTTCGGTAGCATAATGACAGTAACATGAACATCAGGGCTCTAAACCAACCCTTAAGAACAACATACATCAAACTCCACAAATCACCAACCAACTCCACAATCAAATTAACAACATACAACGCAACCATTTCATACATTAAACATTCTTTCATCAACTCATTCATAGTTATGCGCCTCCGTTCCAACATAATACATTTACTATGTAACATACACTTCCAAAATAGATTATAGCCCACCTAGCAACCTAATCATGTTCCAAAACAAGACTACTAAGCTAGCAACATTTAATTCATTATCTTTACAACATCTTATACATCATAAACTTCTAGGTAAATGTAAAACATCTAATTTTAATATACAAGATAACAAAAGAGAACTACATCTCAGATATCAATGACAAGACTTTGGCACATAGGACTTGTCCACAAAAAGCACATTCTCAGCTTCCTGAGGCACGCACCCGTATTCCTATTTTGTAACACCTGTATGCATGCAATAATAGAGAGTGAGCTTATATAAAACAAGCTCAATGAGGATCCGATAGATCTCTAACAGTATTTACTATACTCCTTGGAAATGATCCTTTGAGCAGTAAACACACAATAAAACATCAATAACAATATAAACACATAACTATAATGACCAATCAATAAAGGATACTCTAGTTGGTGTAGCTCCAAACGCCATCACGATCTCAACCATTCTTCTTGTAACTCCCCATTACTCACGCACCCGAGGTACCTCACTAGCCCCTCCCTCCATGACACCTCCGTCATACGAGCTGGGGGTAGTCTCTGGTAGTCATGCCGTTATCAACCCGACAGCCCGATGCTGCCCGAGATGTGGCACACACATACCAAGACTTAGCAATAATAATAAACATCATTCACAGGAGGACAATCTAGCAGAATTGCCTATCTCCCGGTTCATCAATCATCAATAAATAATCATCAATAATCATCAATTATCATCAATATAACATCAAGTAATCAATTAAACAACAAACAACTAAGTTCGATAACAAAGTAGGCCATCCAACTTAACATGCATTAAACACGTAATCTAACCTTAGTCTAACCATCAACAACTCGCAATTCAATCACTCAAATACCACACAATCAACTAAAGGCTCTATTCAACAATTTAAAGAAAGACAACCTAAACTTCAAATAATCATATCTTACATTCTACTAATCCAAACAACTCCAAATCAGTTTCTAACACTCACCCATTCAATCAACTACATTAGCCCTCTCGGAAACCAACCAAGACACATCAAAATCAAGCCCAACAATCCTAAAACCTCAATGCACCTAGGCTGAAATTTCTGGATTTTCACCCAAACATTGCAATCAAAAATTTGGCATTATAACGGCGTTGCCACGTAATTAACAAACTTTTAGAAATCGACGACAATCGATTCTAACTACAACAACTCAAGATATTTATCAATTGGCCAATCTATCAACTTTAAATACCCGAAAATAAATAATTTCGCTACAATGGTTCAAATCTCATAGTAATACACATAAACGATCCTTAGCATGCACTGAGCAATAATATAACTTCAAATTAACATTCTAACGGCTCAAAATGCAATTATAAGCAAAAACATAAAATATGACTTTTGAGATCTAGAATTTTTCTCTCACCTTTGATGTGTTTTGATGCAAGAAATGTGTAGAATGGATGCCCAACAAGTGAAATCAAGCTTTGAATGAAGTGATTTGGACTTGAATTCAAAATCTATGAGAAAATTACTTTGAAAAACCTTGAAAATGCCTTCTTTTTGCCTCCCCTTGGAATTTCGGTAATGTGTGTGTAAAATGAGTATGTTTTGTGAGCTTTTGATGTGTGTTGATGATATATTAAGCAAAGGTCAAACAAATAAAAGAAAGTCAAAGGTGGAAACTAATTATTTTTAGTGTTTTCTTGTCTTTTAATTAATTTTCTTGACTACTCTTGCTCAAATTAATTATGCAACTCCTAAACTATCTCAAGTAGTTTATTTTTAGGTGACAATAAGTTTTACATTCAAACAATTTCACCCGAGTCGGCTTAAAATCCGATTTTCGCGAAAGAAAGTGTAAAAACCTTTTAAATTCCAAAACTGATTCAAAATATGTTTTAATCAAATACGGGTCAATTAAATCCCGAGGACTAGGTTTTAAAATGTTTAAAACACCCCTGTAAAAATTTTAGCGGACAGGTGTTCAAAATACTATTCACCAAAACCGACGATAAAATTTCTGATTCCGTTTTTTATGAAAATTTTATGAATGCACACATAGCATGTATTAGGAATATAAATCACATATTTAGCACATTCTAAGTCATATAGCACATAAACAAGTCAATTCACGCAAAACGAGGTAAAGCACGCAAATTGAGATAAAGCAAAATATGGGGTCTCACATGCACATTCTTCGCATTCATCATGTAGTTTCGCCAAGATGTTGATTCTTCCTTTCCGCGACTCCATTCTGCTGTGTAGTATAAGAGCAGGCAAACTGTTTGCGAATCTCGTGCTTTTCAAGTAAGCACCAACTTCTGTGATGTGTATTCCCCTCCAGAGTCTGTCCTCAAACATAGTTTTCTTTGCCTTTACTTTCTAAAAAACATTCTCCACACTAATCTTCTGAACTCCATGAACTTTTGAAAGACTACGGACTTCTCTTCTAAGAAATATACCCCGCGAGTCATCATCAATAAATGATTGTATATAGCGCTTACCTAAGCTTGATGGAGTGGAGACTCTGCCAAAGATGTCTGCTTGAATGAGCTGGTCAATTTCTCCCCAGTTCTGTACATGCGCAAAGAATGTCTGAGTCCTTCTTCCTTTCCTGAACTTGTGAGAACACTAACAGAATATGCCAGCAAAGATCTCATTCAAGATTTGAGAAATTTCATCCATCACAATAATGTCCTTTTTATGTGGTTGAGTAATAGGGCGTAGCTTCCCAGGTTTCTTGTTTTTTGGAATAAACGATTTATCTATACATGAAAAGGATAAAACAAAAAGAAATAATACATTAATGCCTTATCAATGGAAAGGTCTTCGAAACTAAGAATCTTTCATCTCTTGCCCTCTCGCGATAAGGACGTGTCTAAGGATGCTACTTCGGGCAGGCGTGCTTCTTTCTATGGGGGCGAGCATCACTTTGGACGTGCTTTACCGGCAGATGCATGAGTCGGAACCTAATAGCTAGGCACGTCGTGGGAGAAGAATAAGCAAAATCTGTTGCATAATCTAAGTCAAAGTTAGCATCTCGCTAATCAAAATCATCATCACGACCAGTAGCTAATAAAACGGCTAGTCGATCTACCGGATCAACTTCTGCCTACCTCGCTCACTCAAAGATCGTCGGGAGTATTTTTTCTTCAACAGGAGGCCAGTCCCATGGGATAGGATTGTGAAACCCCACTTTTCTATCTTATCTCGTTTTACGTGCTTTATCTCGTTTTGCGTGAATTAACCTGTCTATGTGCTATGTGATTTAGAATGTGGTAATTTTGGTATCAATACTCCTAGAACATGCTAAATGTGCATTCATGAAATTTTCATAAAAAACAGAGTCAGAAATTTTATCGCCTACTTTTAGTGAATAGTATTTTCAAAACACGTCCGCTAAAATTTTGAAACTGGTCTTTTTAACCCTTCTAGACCTAGACCACGGACTTTAATAGACATGTGTTTGATGAAAACGGTTTTAAAATTGGCTTAGGAATTTATTAGGGTTTTTACACTGACTTTTGCGAAAATCGAGTTTCAAGCCGACTCGGGTGGAATTGTTTGAATGTAAAACTTCTTGTCACCTAAAAATAACCTACTTGAGCTATCTTCGGTATTTAATAATTCTTTGAACTTTGGTGATTAAGAAAATGCATTTAAAAGACAAGAAAATGAATTAAAGGACTAAAAATACTACTTTGACTTTGCAATTTTTTATTTGACCAAGCTTTTAAATACATATTATCATCAACACACACTCAACACAACACAAAACACACTCAAAAACACATAGGAGGCCGAGAGGAAGAAGAGAGAAAAAGAAAGAAAAAAACTCAAGCTTTTCAATCAATTTTTCAAAGAAAAACCTAGTTTTTGTCCGTAGAACTTCGTTCCGACTTGGATTCCGCTTGTTGGGCACGCATTGCATGCATTCCTAGGCTTTTATCGCATCAAAGGTGAGAGAAAAATTCTAGATCTCAAAAGTTGTCTTTTGCATTTTTGCGTATAAATGAAAATTGAACCGTTATAATTCTAATATGATGTTAGATTATTGCTCCTTGCATGCTAGGGATCATTTAGCTGTAATACTACGAGTTTTTATCAGTTGTAGCATAATTTTTATTTTTCAGGTATTTAAATTTGATTAATTTGTTCAATGTTGATTAAATTGAGTTGTGTTGGTCGAAATCGATTGCCGTCGATTTCTAAAAACTTGATAATTACGTGGTAGCGCTGTTGTAATGCCGAATTTTCGATTGCATTGTCTGTGTGAAAATCCAAAAAATTCAGCCTTGACACCTTAGGGTTTTAGGGTTACCGGCATGATTTGGAGGTGTTATGGTGGTTTTCCGAGGGGGCTAATATAGTTGGTGGAATGGGTGAGTGATATAAACTGATTTGGCGGTGTTTGGATTAGTAGAATGTAGGTTATGAATTTTTGAAGTTTAGGCTGTCTTTGTTTAAATTCTTGAACTATGCCTTAGATGATTGGGTGGTGTTTGAGGGGTTGAATGGTGAGTTGTTGATGGGTAAACTAGGGTTTAATTGTGTATATAATGCATGTCTGGTTGGATGGCCTACTTTATCATCTAACTTAGTTATTTGTTGTCTAAATGATTATTGATGCTATTATTGATGAATAGATGATTATTGATTGATGATTGATTGATTATTGATGATTATTATGGAGTCTTGGTATGTGTGTGCCACCTCTCGGGCAGCGTTGGGCTGTCGAGTTGATAACAGCATGACTGCCAGAGGCTACCCCCAGCTCGCATGACGGAGGTGTCATGGAGGGAGGGGCTAGTGAGGTACCTCGGGTGCGTGAGTAATGGGGAGTTATAAGAAGAATGGTTGAAATCGTGATGGCGTTTGGAGCTACACCAACTAGAGTATCCTTTATTGAATGATTATATAGTTAGGTGATGATAATATTATTGATGTTGTGTGTTTACTTGCTCAAAGGATTATTTCGAAGGAGCTTAGTAAACCTTGCTCGAGATCTATCGGATCCTCACTGGGCTTATTTTATATAAGCTCACTCTCTATTATTGCATGCTTATAGGTGTTGCAGAGCAAGACTTCGGGTACGTGCCTCCTGAGGAGGAAAATGTGCCTTTTGTGGATGAGTCTTATGTCCCTGAGTCTTATCCGTGATGCTATGTTGTTTACCATCATGTATATTAGCTTAGTAGACTTTTATCTGCTTTGTAATTCTTATTGTATAAGATGCTGAAAAGATCATGAGAGAGTTTATATTATCTTAGTTGTCTTTCTTTTTCCTTTGTTTAGATTGCTAGGTTGGTATTAATATGGTTTGTATTGTATATCAAAGTTTAAATGTTATGTTGGAACGGAGGCGTATAACTATGAATGGTTGGTGGAAGGAATGATTGTTGTATAATATGGTTGTGTTGTATATTGTTATTTGAATTAAGGAGTTGTTGGATGTATGATGTTCTAATGAGGTTGGGTTAGAACCTCGGTATCCTAATTACTGTCGTTATACTGCCGAAATTCCGTTGCGTCCTGACTGATTATAGGTGGGGTCGAGTTGGGGCGTAACAAGGATACTTGGCTCCATTGGTGCTTCCCCTCCTTCATCACATCGTTCCAATCCATCCAGACATATATGGCAACCCGTACTAATTTCTCCAACCATAAAAGAAGGGACTGGACTCAGGTGGGCAAGGTAGGATCTCAACCCATTTCTCCCATCAAGCAAGCATCAGAGTCAATAGGCTTTGTATCTTTCTCATCCGGGATAGGCCCCGAAAAAGAAAAAGGTACGAAATAGGAAAGACTTGCACAAAGAAGCGATGACTTTCTCTTCTTGGGCCAGTAACCTTCATTCGATGCGTATAGTTTTTGCTAGAGTGGGCGGCGGTGTCCCTCCCTCAAAGCGCGGTGGAGAGATGAGTTCCAAGATGAGTCGATGTTCTCGAAGGTAATGATTCTTGTCCAACGAGAGTCCGGAGTGGCATATTCGACTCAAGATGAACCTCTATCCATCAACAAGATCTGTCTGGGGGCTGGAAAAAGAGTACCGATCTCTTTCTTTCGCCCATGCGTCTCGTCCAAGGGCGAGTCTAGTATTCTGCCCTTTCTGGTCGTTTGCTTCTGATTCCCCTACTAGACACGATTTAATCCCTCCTGCCTTCCTGTTGCATCTTTCTGCATGATGAACCTCTAGGGGAAGCAGTGGAGTTTTCGCCTGTCCCTCTAGATTAGCCTTTTTCATCAGTGGGGGATAATCCGTCTGTATCAAAGGTAGCTCATTCATCTTGATTTGCCACACTTTGTTCCTAAAGATCCCTCTTTCATCCGGATTGAACCTAACTAGCAAGTCTCATCTGACTGTTCCCATCCCCGGGATCGGCGGATAATTCGACTCTTGTGCAAAAAAGTCTAGAATGCCAAGTGCAGGTATTTTACCTGCATTCCTATCAATGAAAGGTCTAACTGTTGAAATAATGATTTCCATTGCTATTTGATACATTTCGATCAGTAACATTAGTTAATTAGGTGAAGGTACGGAAAGAGAGGGATTCGAACCCTCGGTAAACAAAAGCCTACATAGCAATTCCAATGCTACGCCTTAAACCACTCGGCTATCTCTCCTACATAATGATTATAACACAAAAACCGAGTGAATAGCGAGTCATTCATATTCTATTATTTGATAGGTACGACCAATCAATTATAACTAGAAAAATAGAAAATTTTGCATTCCCTTGCTAAGCCTTGTTTGATCTTTCTTTTTTGAATATCCTCTTTCCTTGGATTAGTACTGGGACGCATATATCAAAAGCTCAGTGTGCAATTTGAATGAGATAGATTTTTTTTTAATTTGAAATTAGTATAGTAATTGAGGTTAGACAAAATAGGAGCCAGAAAAAGAAATCATTTTTTAATCTGGAAAAGTATTCTATCACGTTGAAATTTATTTGGTATCGTACAAGAAACGAATTCCATTTGTGTATGTGCTCCTGAGAAAAAAAAAGGTACTTTTATTCCATTACATGGATCGGGTCAAAAAACCTGACTCAGTCTCTCTTGGAATCCTGAATATGTCATTAATGAATTGTACTAATCTACATATGTCTCTCTTCCATCAATCGGTACTAGTTGAAGTAATGAGAATTCCCCTATTTGTTTGATGAGAAATGCAAAACGAAAAGGGATAGAAAAAACAAAAAAAGATCCCCCGTTAGGAATGAAATTCTGCTCCCCGTCCCCCTTTTCACATAAAATGGATAGATGAATTGATGTATTTATTGAATCCGTCGGGACTGACGGTGTCACGCCCCGACCCAACCCCGCAAAAGGCCAAGCCCGGACCCGACACACGGACGGAGTCTCCTCTGTACCGCGGACGATTGGAAAACCCTATAAACAATATAATACTTGCGAAAGCTATAAAATAATCAAACAAGTCAACTTTCTATAAAACATACATTTCTTATTATCCAACTATCCAAACCAAAGATGCCATGCATACTACGCAAGTACTTATGCCACTAAACTATTAGCCACTAGCATGCATTTCTTCACTAATCATCAGTTACAAGTTACAACATTACAACTTTAATTCATTACAACATAAGACCATTAAAGGTCTCAAAATAGGAAAATACATACAAGGCTACAAGCCTCAAAATAAAGCTTCCTTCACGCAATATACATAACAACAAGGTTTGCACAAAACTGGTAACCAACCACCAGTAAAGCAGGTAAGTGCTATCACGGAAACACCTCCACCTGCTCCTCCTCCTCAATTACCTCGAGAGGATCTGCCTCAACTACTCCTGTAAAAACATAGTATAGAGAGGAATGAGCAAAAACTATTGCTCAGCGAGGGCAATTGGTCTCAAGGACGGAGATGAGAGAAGTATGCAATGCAATACCACGCAATACATACAAATCATATAAAGATACAACCAAAGCCATCAATTAAGCAAGGCAAGTATTTAAAGCTGCAAACACTCAATCAAAGGATACAATACTCTTTTCACGAACCACTTTCAAACTCGAATTCGATGACGACGCGCCGGCCCAAAACCACCTTATAACACCAGTTTGGAATACCCCGGAAGTATCCATCAATCCTACGACCCAAATCTCCCTGGGAGGCAACCCAAGCGAGAAAGGGAATAGCAACGGAGCTAGAGCAACCAACACTGGCAACCCAAGGCTACCCAGAGAGGCCCATCACTCACGTGCGAGACACTATGCCATGCAAGACTCGATACAAGACAATAAACAAGCAATAAACAAGCGATAAACAAGCGATAAACCACACGTGGGAGAATAACAAAGTAGGTTACTCCCGCACGCAATAGCAGCAATTTGATAAGCAATTCAATCCAAAACAACTCAAACAAGTAATTCTAAGCATTCTATAAGCATAAAGACAAGTAAACTCACAAAAACACAAATCGGCCCCAACTATCAAAATGCTACCATTTCCAAACGAGCCACGAGTTCTGGAAACCGACTTCGCTAACCCTCCTAGGTCACCATAAGGCACGTCTAAAGACCCCGAAACCTTACTTCACCCTAGAACTCGCGCAAAGCCCCGATTTCCCCCTTTCTCGTTTGAACTACAACTACAACAACCAAACACCCAACCAACGCCATATTCGCACCAAAAGTGCTTCCATGGCTTCCCGAAGCAATGCCAACACGCAAAACGAGAAAACGCCAAAGTCGACCTAAACGACCCCGACTTTCCCAAAGGCCTAATTCTCGTTTTTTACACTACGCAACCCAAACAAACCACACATTTTAGCATTCTAGCATACCTAGCACGTTTCTACATCAACGGAAAGCATAACAGCGCAATTTCAACGTTTCAAGGTTTTACTATTCACAAAGTACTATTCATATCACAATTCAAGTTGCAATCACCACATTTAACCGCAGAAAATGTTACAAAGCCATAAATACATGTTCTACCAATGCTAAGGAACATTTTAGAAGCATCAATTCGCTTTAAATAACGATCTACGGATAAATCTAAAAACTGATAAAGTTAACTTACACAACGTATAAATGCGCAAATAACATGCTTCCCTCACCTTAGGTACTCCTAGTCGCTAGGAAAACAACGTTGGTTGCCTCGGAAATCACCTCGCACGAGCACACGCGAAGATTGATCGTATAGAAGTTGAAAGGTTTTTTTTTTTCTTCTCTAAAGCTCTCGGCCTGCTGCTGCTGTTTGCTGCTATTTTTTTCTTATTTTGCTTACTTAATTGCTTAATTAAAGGTCAAAAGGTCAAAGAGTCAAAGGTCCAAGGTCAAACCACTTAAAACTTGGTCAAAGGGCCCTATTTCGCGCGTTTTAAAGCCGTTTCAGCTATGGTAAGTTCAAATAAAGCTAGCAATATTTAAAATATAAAATTTAAGTCGTCTAAATACTAGTTTCACTATTTGCTGAGGACTGGAAATCGTTATCTAGCTATCGCTCCTTAAATGCAATGCACGTTGCGTCGACTAGAAAGTAACAGTTAATTCACAAAGAATTTAAGGAAATAAAATTTTCAAAATAATAAACAAAGAAAATTCATATTCCGGGCTCGGGTATTACACCCTCTCCCCCTTAAAACAATTGCACCCACGCAATTCTTACCTGGTCAACAAACAACTCCGGATACTGATCCCGAACTTGGTCCTCTCTTTCCCATGTCGCTTCCTCAAACCCATGATGATTCCACAGAACCTTCACTAACGGAATACTCTTTCTGCGAAGCTCTTGAATCTTCCGATCCACAATTCTAATCGGTTTCTCTTCGTAGGATAACTTTTCTTCAATCTGCAAAGGCTCTGGTTCAAGTACATGCGAAGGGTCTGGATGATACTTCTTCAACATAGACACGTGAAACACATCATGCAGTCGCGACAAGCTCGGAGGCAAAGCTAATCGATAAGCCAAAGGACCTACCTTTTCGGTGATCTCATACGGACCCACATACCTGGGACTAAGCTTCCCGCTCTTACCGTGCCGAATCAATCCCTTCCGTGGAGAAATCTTAAGAAACACCCAATCTCCCAAATCAAACTTAAGATCCCGACGGTGCTTATCTGCATAACTCTTCTGACGACTCTGAGCTGTAAGCATACGCTGGCGAATAAGGTGAACATTATCTACCATCTTAATCATCTCAGGTAACACAGTCGGATCAACTATTCTCATCTCTCCAACCTCCTCCCAATATAACGGGGATCTGCATTTACGACCATACAATGCCTCGTAGGGAGCCATACCTATAGTAGATTGATAACTATTGTTGTAGGCGAACTCCGCTAAAGGCAAAAACTTCTCCCAATTCTTCCCAAAGTCTAGTACACATGCTCGAAGCATGTCTTCCAAAATCCTGATGGTTCTCTCAGACTGGCCATCAGTTTGCGGATGATATGCAGTACTGAAGCTCAACTTAGTTCCCATGGCCTCTTGCAACTTCTGCCAAAAACGAGATCTGAATCTGGGATCCCTATCTGACACTATACTCTGTGGTACTCCATGCAATCTCACAATATTAGCAACATACAATTCAGCTAGCTTATCAAGGCTATCCTGTTTGTTCACGGAAATAAAATGTGTAACTTTAGTCAAGCGGTCCACAACAACCCAAACAGAATCACATCCTCTTGGAGATCTAGGAAGATCGGTCACAAGGTCCATTGTAATATGTACCCACTTCCACTGCGGAATCGATAACGGCTGTAGAAGTCCGGCTGGCCTCTGATGCTCAACTTTAACCCTCTGACAAGTCAAACATCTGGATACATACCCAGCAATCTCCCTCTTCATATTGTTCCACCAGAAGTGTTGCTTCAAATCTCTATACATCTTAGTACTGCCCGGGTGAATCGTGTACCTCGAATTATGTGCCTCGGACAGGATCTCATTCTTCAAAGTCGGATCATCAGGAACACATACTCTATCCCTGAATCTGAAAATGCCATCTGCATGTAATTTAAACTCCGACTCTCCCCCTTTAGCTTTCTCTTGGATCTTCAAGATGTGAGGATCAGTCTTCTGAGCCTCTCTGATCTGTGCTAGCAGCCCTGACTGAATCTGTAAACTAGCAAACCGAATCCCTACCTCAGTAGCTTCTGGTTTCCATGAACAAATTTCTTCCAAAGTCTCCCAGTCCTTGATAATCAAGCTCGCAACAGTAGCCTTTCGGCTCAAAGCATCAGCAACAATATTTGCCTTACCTGGCACATAGTTAATAGAACAGTTATAACCACCCAATAGCTCTAGCCATCTCCGCTGCCTCATATTTAGATCCTTCTGTGAAAACAAATACTTGAGACTCTTGTGGTCAGTAAATATTTCAAATCTGCAACCCCACAAGTAATGACGCCACTTCTTCAATGCAAACACAACTGCAGCTAACTCAAGATCATGTGTAGGGTAATTGACTTCATAAGGTTTCAATTTCCTAGAAGCATAGGCAATCACCTTACCATTCTGCATTAAAACACAACCCAATCCTTCTTTAGATGCATCACTGTAGACAACGAAGTTCTCTGTTCCCTCAGGTAAAGCTAGTATAGGAGCTGTAGTTAGTCTCTTCTTCAATTCCTGGAAACTGGATTCACATTTGGCATCCCAATTGTAAGCAACTTTCTTCCGAGTTAACTGGCTCAAAGGTCCAGAAATTTTAGAAAAGTCTTTAACAAATCTCCGGTAGTAACCTGCCAATCCAAGAAAACTCCGAATCTCTGGCACCGTCTCAGGTCTCTTCCAAGCTGAAACAACTTCAATCTTAGCTGGGTCCACTGAAATTCCTCGGTCTAAAATGATATGGCCTAGAAAAGATATCTGGTTCAACCAGAACTCACACTTGCTGAATTTAGCAAAAAGCTTGTTTTCCTGCAAAGTCTGAAGCACAATCCTCAAGTGTTGCTCATGTTCAGCCTCGTTCTTCGAATACACTAAAATGTCGTCAATGAAGATCACGACAAACTGATCAAGGTAAGGCCGAAAAACCCTCTGCATCAAGTCCATGAATGCGGCTGGTGCATTCGTCAATCCAAACGGCAAAACAACAAATTCATAGTGGCCATATCTAGTCCTGAATGCCGTCTTTGGTATATCGTCACTCCGAATTCTAAGTTGATAGTAACCCTGCCTCAAGTCAAATTTGGAGTAAACACTCGCACCCTGCAACTGGTCAAACAATTCTTCAATCAACGGCAAGGGGTATTTATTCTTAATCGTGACTTGATTAAGTCCCCTGTAATCAATGCATAACCGTAGCGTGCCATCTTTCTTTCTCACAAACAACACAGGTGCGCCCCACGGTGAAGAACTAGGTTGTATAAACCCTTTCTCAAGCAAGTTCTGAAGCTGAATTTTTAACTCCTGAAGTTCAGCCGATGCCATCCTGTAAGGACTCCTAGAAATAGGCGCAGTGCCTGGCACAAGATCAATCACGAACTCAATCTCCCTATCCGGTGGTAAACCCGGTAATTCCTCGGGAAATACACCAGGGAAGTCTCTAACAATCGGAACCTCATTCAAACTCAACTTATCAGCAGGCTGATTGATCAAATAGGCTAAGTAGGCTTCACAACCCCTATTCAACAACTTAGAAGTCTTGATCGCTGATAAAAGTGGAATGCGGGCAGCCCTGCAGTTCCCAATAATCTCTAGTACCGGTAGGTCAGGAACCTTAAGATAAACGATCTTTGTTCTACAATCCAACTGTGCATAATACTTTCCCAACCAGTCCATTCCCAAAATGATTTCAAAGTCACGGAATGGTAATATAATTAAATCAGCAGGAAATTTACGGTTCTCTATACATATATCACAAGATTTGCAAATAGATTCAGCAACAAATTTTGCACCCAAAGGAGTACTAACTTCAACTTCATGAGGCAAATTATCAATGCAAACATTCACAGATCGTGCACATGCAGGAGTTATAAACGAATGTGTAGCTCCAGGATCAATCAAAACTTTAACTGGCTGAGTATTGAGAAGAAAGGTACCTTCCACAATAGCTGTATTATCGGGCAGCTCCTCTGCATCCAGTGCAAAGACCCTAGCCTGAACTCTCTGTGCTGGTCGTGCACCTGCAGCCCTATTCTGAACACCTCGGCCTCCACCACGGCCCTGAACATTATTAAATTTAGGGCAATCCTTCACCCTATGCTCATCACTGCCACAACCCGTACATTTCCCACTCTTCCTCCAGCAGTTAGCCTCAATATGCCCTGGTCGATTACAATAATCACACTGCTGATTTTGCCTAACCGCAGTGTTTCCTGTAGGTGCTGGGGCTCTGGCAGGGGTAGGAACTGTACCTCCCTGCTGAGGTCTAGTCACAGCTGGCCTAGCCTGAATCTGTTGCTGTGGCTGATACGGACGTTGCTGAGGACCCTGTGCAGAAGCCTGATACTGCCTCGGCTGACTCTGGCTACTATGGCCCAAAAACTGCTTCTTACTCGGCTGACTACTCTCAGCTATCATCTCAGCCTTCCGTTTCTCAAACTTCGAGGCTGCCTGAAATGCCTCGGGAAAAGTAGTGTAGGTCTGTCCAGTCAAATGCAACTGTATGTCCATTCTCAACCCACGGACAAACCTATGTATCATCCTCCTAGCTGGCCGTACCAACTCGGGCATATACCTCGACAGGCTAACAAATCTAGCCTCATATTGTGCAACAGTCATGTTTCCCTGCTTTAGGGCCACAAACTCATCTTCCCGTCTCTCCATTGCCATCTCGGGAATATATTTGTCCCGGAACTCACTTACAAAATCATCCCATAAATGTGGAACATCCTCACAATCCCACCTCAGCCTAACAGTATTCCACCACTGCTCTGCATCACCCTCAAATAAAAATGATGCATAATCTATTCTTGCCTCATCGGTATACCTCAAAGCAGTGAAAATTTTCTCAACTCGATTAATCCATCTCTCGGCCGCCTCATCATCCGGCTCCCCGAAGAACTTTCCCGGCTCGTGCCTCAGAAATTTCTCAAGCTGGTTATTCTCAACTCTGTACCCCTGTCCACCAGGATTAGCTTGATTACCCTGGGGATTGACCCGGTCCTGCCTCTGCTCATGTAGTACCTGTGTGATCCGGTCTACTGCAGTAGTCATGGTAGCCATAAACTGCTCAGGCAACGGTTGCTGACCCTGTTCTGCTGCCTCTTCATCTGATCCTATACCTTGAGTACCACGACGTGGCGGCATAGTAGCAACTCACAATAGCTGGCAACATTTAAAAGCAGTTTATAGACAGAAATATAACACATAAGATTAGATAACACTCAAGTCAATAACAATCCAATATTCTATCACACAATTCACATAAGACAAGTTTAACTTGCCAAACTATTTCACTTAAAGACATAAACATTCCAAGTTCACAAAGTCATGCTAGAACATTTTCTTTTCACTTAGCAATCATTCATAAACACTTTAGCATTTCAGACCTTTACCCCACAGACCGAGAATCATATCCCGGCTCATGCAAGACTATCATGCTCTGATACCACCTAAAGATGTCACGCCCCGACCCAACCCCGCAAAAGGCCAAGCCCGGACTCGACACACGGACGGAGTCTCCTCTGTACCGCGGACGATTGGAAAACCCTATAAACAATATAATACTTGCGAAAGCTATAAAATAATCAAACAAGTCAACTTTCTATAAAACATACATTTCTTATTATCCAACTATCCAAACCAAAGATGCCATGCATACTACGCAAGTACTTATGCCACTAAACTATTAGCCACTAGCATGCATTTCTTCACTAATCATCAGTTACAAGTTACAACATTACAACTTTAATTCATTACAACATAAGACCATTAAAGGTCTCAAAATAGGAAAATACATACAAGGCTACAAGCCTCAAAATAAAGCTTCCTTCACGCAATATACATAACAACAAGGTTTGCACAAAACTGGTAACCAACCACCAGTAAAGCAGGTAAGTGCTATCACGGAAACACCTCCACCTGCTCCTCCTCCTCAATTACCTCGAGAGGATCTGCCTCAACTACTCCTGTAAAAACATAGTATAGAGAGGAATGAGCAAAAACTATTGCTCAGCGAGGGCAATTGGTCTCAAGGACGGAGATGAGAGAAGTATGCAATGCAATACCACGCAATACATACAAATCATATAAAGATACAACCAAAGCCATCAATTAAGCAAGGCAAGTATTTAAAGCTGCAAACACTCAATCAAAGGATACAATACTCTTTTCACGAACCACTTTCAAACTCGAATTCGATGACGACGCGCCGGCCCAAAACCACCTTATAACACCAGTTTGGAATACCCCGGAAGTATCCATCAATCCTACGACCCAAATCTCCCTGGGAGGCAACCCAAGCGAGAAAGGGAATAGCAACGGAGCTAGAGCAACCAACACTGGCAACCCAAGGCTACCCAGAGAGGCCCATCACTCACGTGCGAGACACTATGCCATGCAAGACTCGATACAAGACAATAAACAAGCAATAAACAAGCGATAAACAAGCGATAAACCACACGTGGGAGAATAACAAAGTAGGTTACTCCCGCACGCAATAGCAGCAATTTGATAAGCAATTCAATCCAAAACAACTCAAACAAGTAATTCTAAGCATTCTATAAGCATAAAGACAAGTAAACTCACAAAAACACAAATCGGCCCCAACTATCAAAATGCTACCATTTCCAAACGAGCCACGAGTTCTGGAAACCGACTTCGCTAACCCTCCTAGGTCACCATAAGGCACGTCTAAAGACCCCGAAACCTTACTTCACCCTAGAACTCGCGCAAAGCCCCGATTTCCCCCTTTCTCGTTTGAACTACAACTACAACAACCAAACACCCAACCAACGCCATATTCGCACCAAAAGTGCTTCCATGGCTTCCCGAAGCAATGCCAACACGCAAAATAAGAAAACGCCAAAGTCGACCTAAACGACCCCGACTTTCCCAAAGGCCTAATTCTCGTTTTTTACACTACGCAACCCAAACAAACCACACATTTTAGCATTCTAGCATACCTAGCACGTTTCTACATCAACGGAAAGCATAACAGCGCAATTTCAACGTTTCAAGGTTTTACTATTCACAAAGTACTATTCATATCACAATTCAAGTTGCAATCACCACATTTAACCGCAGAAAATGTTACAAAGCCATAAATACATGTTCTACCAATGCTAAGGAACATTTTAGAAGCATCAATTCGCTTTAAATAACGATCTACGGATAAATCTAAAAACTGATAAAGTTAACTAACACAACGTATAAATGCGCAAATAACATGCTTCCCTCACCTTAGGTACTCCTAGTCGCTAGGAAAACAACGTTGGTTGCCTCGGAAATCACCTCGCACGAGCACACGCGAAGATTGATCGTATAGAAGTTGAAAGGTTTTTTTTTTTTCTTCTCTAAAGCTCTCGGCCTGCTGCTGCTGTTTGCTGCTATTTTTTTCTTATTTTGCTTACTTAATTGCTTAATTAAAGGTAAAAAGGTCAAAGAGTCAAAGGTCCAAGGTCAAACCACTTAAAACTTGGTCAAAGGGCCCTATTTCGCGCGTTTTAAAGCCGTTTCAGCTATGGTAAGTTCAAATAAAGCTAGCAATATTTAAAATATAAAATTTAAGTCGTCTAAATACTAGTTTCACTATTTGCTGAGGACTGGAAATCGTTATCTAGCTATCGCTCCTTAAATGCAATGCACGTTGCGTCGACTAGAAAGTAACAGTTAATTCACAAAGAATTTAAGGAAATAAAATTTTCAAAATAATAAACAAAGAAAATTCATATTCCGGGCTCGGGTATTACAGACGGGGCTTGAACCCGCAGCTTCCACCTTGACAGGGTGGTGCTCTGACCCATTGAACTACAATCCCAGGAAAATTAGGGATACAGCCTAAAAATTATTTTTTTTTCTCTTCATTCGAACCATTTAGTTTCGCCGTCTTGTAACAGAGACACGAATGATATTCTATATTATTATATAAATCTAATTAATATGTAGTAGACTCATAGTTGGCTAATTCATGAATTAAATCAAATGTGCCCTTATTAACTAAAGAGTCACGCTCATTAAACGTCCTAAGAAAGAGGCTTAAGTCATCGCTTCAAATCCGATAAAAGGGCTTTTTTTTCCACGACACGTCTGTCTCTCTTATTTATAAGAGATTATGACAAACCTTAGTGTCTTCATTTTTAAGCATAGGATATAAATATGAAAAAAGGTAACCACTTGGTGAGTTGTTTTTTTTCGTTTTTAAGTGGAATGTTCATTATGATGATAAGTATTCGATTAGGAGAACTGCTATGTCTCTACAGGGTATACTCTTCCTCATGTTTCATTATTTATATTTTATGTCCTGGGACATAGATATTCTAGATACCCCATTATGAATCGCCAAAGTCTTCCTACTTCTCCATTGTTCCAATCATATCTGAAAAATGAGAAATCGATCAAAAGTCAGTGGACTTGAATTGAATCATGACTATATAAGCTATTCTGATATTAGGAGATTCAATATAGATGAAATTGTGGAAACGGACCTTTGATTTCCTTGGACCACGTAAGAATTCGTCGTTCGATTGAATCTGCTTGTTCTTGGATGCTCTATAGGAATCCATCGTTATTCCTTTTCCTCCACTCCTCCACCGATAAAGGTTCATTCCGAGTCACAAGAGCAATCTCTTTTTTTTATAATGATTTTTTCTTTTCGTTATGGTAATGCAATGTGAAATCAGGTTGTTTTTATGATGAAAAGAGCTTTTATCTTATGTGAAATTTATGAAAACCTGAAATGTCGGTAATGTTAGAAGACGATTGTCAGTATCTGATGGTCAGATACCTGCGGTCGGTATATCTTTGAAAGCTCAGACGGAGAGAATAAATGGACTCCTTGAGGGCTACTTAAGCCACTTTAGTGCAAACTAAAAGGACTGGAGCTCTTGGATGTTGCTCAGTGCTGTTATAACTTAACAACCAAAAAGCTCTGCGTCGAACTTCAGCCCCTTTGAGTTGGCCATAGGGCAACAACCTCTAACGCCCCACACCATTGCGAGAGGAGGGGGCTTGCCCATCAGCCTACTTTGCCAAGAGGTGGCAAGAGCACAACTACCTAGCCCAAACCTACTTAAACAACCGTCAGGCTTGGCCCGGTCTGAAAGTAGACCTTGTAGAAAAGTGGATAGGAGAGGTAGCCTATAGACTCAAGTGACCAGCTCAGTGAAAACTCACCCCCTATTCCATATGAGTCAGTTTACTTCGATTACACTAAATCGACCTAGAGAGGAACGTGCCCACGAGGGCACCACCAGATCTTGTAGATGAACCTACTAAAGAAAAAGTTGAGTATATTATAGCTAACTGTACCATGGTGTTGGTCCTAGATAACCTAAGAGGGAGGGGGGTGAATTAGGTTGTTTGGCAAAGTTAAGCAATTTAAAAATTCTTGATGCGGAAATAATATCTAATGAAAGATGATAGTACTCTAGAAGTTCTTGTAGACAATTTATCAAACACTTGGTGACCACTCAAGTATATAACACTAGATAAGCAATTAGAACTTCAGAAATAAATCCCAAATAGATAACACAACAATTCTCAAACAATTAATATGAGCAATATCCACACGAAGGTAAATAACTTGAAAATAAAAAGAGTAAAGTAAGAGAAATCAAACGCGATGATTTTCAAGTGGTTCATACTCCCGGAGGCCTAGTCCACCACCTAAGGTCTTTCCTTCCCTTAGGATTTAACAACTCTTCACTAAGATGCTTCTTCAAGTGTTGGTGAAGCAAAAACCAACTACAATTACTCTTGAATCCACAAGAGTTACACAAGCTCCTTCAAGTGTAGGTGAAGCTTAACCTACTATCCTCTTTTCCTTTGAGTCCACAAAAGATTACAATACTTCTTCTCACAATGATTCTCTCAATCTATGTGAAAGAATATATTACAAAGATTGTGTGGTAATGACAATTGCAACTCCTATTTGAGTTTGATATTGCAAATGAAGAAAACTTTGAATGGTCAAAGATATGAAAATGATAGCTCAAGATTTCTCAATGAAAATGATAAGAAAAGCTCTTTGAATTAGCTTAGAAATCTGAAGATTAAGGGTTGGAGAGGTGTTTGAGATGGTGAGAGAGCATGGCTTAAAAAGAGGGAAAAGTTAGACACAAAACGGATGTAATGCAAAAATCCTGGATTTTCCCGTTAAGCCATCTGGTCGTTGAGCCCTTCATCCGGTCGACCAGATGGGGCAGGTAACGCCCGGATCAGAGCTCTCTGCCGGGCATTGTGGCCTTCATCCGGTCGACCGGATGAAGCTAGTAATGCCCGGATGCTTAAAATGCTGAAGAGTCACCTTTTTGAGCCCCAAAACAATTTGATAAAGACCGGATGAAGCTAGTAATGCCCGGATGCTAAAAATGCTGAAGAGTCACCTTTTTGAGCCCCAAAACAATTTGAAAAATAATACAGCATTTGGGCACTTTTGAGGACACTTATAAAAAAAGTCTTTCTAGCATTTTTAACATCTCAAAACATTTTCAAAAACTCTTTAAAAAGATCTAGAATACTTTTTATACCACAAGAGTTTGAAATCCAATAAATTTTGTTTTTCAAAAATGAGTTTGTAATGACCTTTTGAAAATATATTTTCAAAGGATATTTTACAAATAAAAATCTTTTACGAAAAAACCTTTTTGGAGAAATCATGAGCTACACAAGTCATACTTAGGCAAACAACATTTTTAACGCCGGTAACCCTTATGTCACCACGTCTCCTTCCTTGTAACTCCCTTGATTATAACGACAAGTCTTCAACTTCATTTCTTCGGGTCTTCATAACTTGATTCCTCATGAGAGACTTCATTTGAATGAGATAGGATATAAAGGCTTTGACTTTGATCCAATGGGTTGAAACAGGCCTTTGATCCTTTTGAATAACTTCATGTTTGGAGTGGGCTTGCTTGGTAATCTTGTGTTGATGGATTGAATTACTTACCCAATGTTCAAATAAGAATTCTAAATCACAATTAAGATGTTTTGTTATTATCAAAATAAAGATTATAAGTTTTTCAGGCCAACACATGGGCTAGCCCATACACCCACTGCACGAGTGGAATACTACTTAGTCAAGTAGAAAGGCCAACCTAAGAGCGAGGCAAGTCGGGAACGGGCTGAGACTTACGATTCGAAGACCAAGTCATAGACTACTGGACGTCTCGTAGAGTGACTCTCAATGAGGATGTTGAGACTTTGATTCAAAAAAAAGATTTTTTGGCTTAATCCGCCTTTACTAAAGATCAAAAAGTAGACTTGTACTATGGCTAAAAGGGTATTTTTGAATCAAAGTTTGACTCTGATTAGATCCTTAGCACATGCTACCTTATGTAAAAACCGAGGAAAATAACGTCAAGTAGAAACGAACAAGGTCTTATCACTATATCTCTTCCTTTTCTTTATCTCTCCTCTATGGAAAGAGGGGATGATACGTGGCGTGGTATACATGATCGTTTCATCAACGAGACATACGTAAGTCGACATAGCTCCATGTATATGTTCTTTGGAGCTAGAACCAATCAATAGAATGGAATAAAATAATGGTAAGCCTAGGGCGATGAACATGGCTCAAGAATGTCTATATAAAGCCCTTCTCTTCTTCACTCAAAGAGGCAATGCACCCTTTGACTTTATTTATAAAGAATGAATCTTTTGAAGTTATACATACTTTTTGAAATAAAATGCCACGCTCATCATGTCACGAGATATGGAGCATTCTAATCAAAGACTTTCTCGAACTTATTACGGTAAGGCCAATGCACCAGCCAGTCTGGTTACAAACACGTTGTGCTGTAAGCTAAATTGTTCACCTTGTAGATGGAGGAGATATAAAAAGTGTGCCATGCGTGATTCATAAGATTATATAATAGCACCAGTATATTATTTCACTTAGCCTCCCTCTCCCCGTCCCTTACTTGTCTTTTGCAAGCCGTCATCCGGGATTTTTTTCCGAATGCCGGGTCACCTTTCAATTATTAATTTTTTCCTCGGGTCTATATAAAATAGAATGAAAAGCCCAGGTAGAAACACAAACAAAAGGAGAGAGGAAAAGTAGAAAGGGGGGAAGAAGTATAGTGCTTGTTCTTACTGACACTTCTTTATAAAACTTTCATTTTTGAGTGCTTTCTTTGTTCTCTTATTTGGATTGAAAGAAAGAAAAAACTTCCATCTATTCCTCTCCCTATCGGTCGAGCATCTTCAAACCTCTTCTTTCTTTTTTATCCCTTCGATGAATTTCGGCTTTGCCCAATGCCCCACTAGCTGAATAGGCGTAAGAAAGCTAAGCTTAATCTCTTCCATGTTCGATTCTCCATTGGTAATTCAAAAATAGAAAGAATCAAAGTAAAAAAGGCCATACGCGGGAAGGGGGCCCTAACACTTCGTCATTCATGGGAGGGAGACTAGCCTCATTACTTCCCAGTGGGCGAGAGGTACACCTAACCTACCTACCAACTCATCAATCACAGTGTTCAGCTGACTTGCATTGATGGACCCCTATTGTATTAGAATTAGGCACCCATCTTTTTACTGTTGTCAATTAATCTCTTCCATGTTCGATTCTACTATATGCTAGAACATTTCTGTGAATGTTATTTTGATCTAAGTGGTCCTATTCTGTGTCCCGTGCTAGGAAGCATTACTCCTCTTTTCATTCCAAATTCAAGAGTACGACTGATACGATTGATTGGTTTGTGCGCCTGAAGACTCTCTCCAAAACTCTGTTGATAACAGAGAGAGTAAGAGCACCCATAATCCCCAAAAGAGGGCATTGTTTGAAGTAAACTCTAGCTCCAATTCCCAATTGACTGACAAAGTAGATGCCTTAGCACAGCAATTAGAAAAATTCATCTCTCTAGGGTCTTCTTCTTCTTTAGCTCCTCAGATCACGAAAGTTTGTACCGTATGTTCTGCAGTAGATCACTCTACTCTGGATTGTCCAATCTGTTCACAATTTCCTGAATTCGTGCAAGAACAAGTCTGCGCCGCCCAAGGATATACAAGGAATTACAATCCGTATTCTAACACGTATAATTCTGGCTAGCGAGACAACCCCGCATTTTTGTGGCGACAAGGGAATCAAGAGACTCAGTTTCCTCAACATCAATATCAGAAAAGACAAGGAAACTATGAGCCTCATCAACAAAGTCAACAGGGAAATGTTGACAATCGATTCCCTCAACAACAATATCAGAGGCTACAAAATAATAACCCTCCTGGTTACTACCCAGTCCAACAGGACAATCCATTCAGAACACAACGGAACAATGTCCCAACTATTCCTCATGCATAGTCATCATCTGATGACAAATTTGACAATCTTATGCAAATGTTCTAAGTTCAGCAACAGTCTATTGCTAAACTTGAAGGACAAATCGGGCAGATGGCCTAAACTTTAAGTAAGAGAGACAAAGGTAAGCTTCCATCACAGACCATGGTAAATCCATGAGGACAGTGTAGTACTGTCCAAACTGAGATAGTACAAGAATAGGCCAAGGTTGTAGTTACCCTTAGGAGTGGGAAAACCATTGATAACCAGGTTAGAGAAAAGGTTAGGGATGTTCCAGAAGAAATTGAGGAATTAGAGGAATCTGAGATTGAGGTTTTAAGCAAATATGTTCAAGACTGTCGTAGGAATAAAAACCTAACGGTGGAGCCTATAGTTGAACCATCCTCACGACCACCTTTTCCCACAGCTCTGTCCCATCCAAAGCCGACTGATGATCCTAAACATTTCAAGGTCTTAGAGCTTCTGAAAGTTATTAAGATCAATTTGCCATTACTTGAGGTAATACAACAGATTCCAGCCTATGCCAAATTTCTGATGGATTTGTGTATGAAAAAGAGACGGACCAACTCCATTCCTAAGAAGGTCTATCTTACTAAAAAGGTTAGTAATATCTGCACTAGAGGACTGCCTCAGAAGTGCAGTGACCCATGAGCTTTCACCATTCCATGCTTAATTAATGACCAACGCATAGAAAGCGCCTTGTTAGACTTAGGATCTAGTGTTAACCTCATCCCTTATACAATCTACCAAAGGTTAGGTCTTGGAGTGTTAACACCGACCAATGTGACCCTCCAACTGGCAGATAGATCTGAGCGAAGACCTCAAGGTGTTGTAGAAGATGTGATCGTTAAAGTAGGAGAATTCTTGTCCAGTGGACTTCATTGTTTTAGATATGGACTTAGGCCTGATAACAGAAAATACCACTCTCGTTTTACTAGGCATACCATTCCTAGCAACAACTGATGCTGTTATCTATTGTAGGATGGGTATGATAGAACTAACATTTGGGAACATGAGAACTAAGCTAAGGGTTGCTAATGCAGCCAAAAAATTGAATCAAGATGAGGAAGAAGAATGCTTCCATGTTGATACCATTGACTCATGTATAGATGACTTTGCCCAATTGATTCTAACTCCTAATTAAGAAATAGTCGAGTTAGAACGACTTTTGTATGAATGCAACATTTCTACTGAAATGGTCGCCTTCGCTTCCATTGTTGTTGATCCAAATAAGGACAATCAAGTAACAACTCATTTCCCTGAAGTTTCAAACTGTCCCACAATTGAGTCCCTACTAGTTTTGGAACTCAAAACCTTGCCCCAGCATCTTAAGTATGCCTACTTAGGACCAGATGAGACTCTTCCAGTCATCATTGCCTTGAATTTGACTCCCGAGCATAAAGACAGACTGTTAAAGGTCCTAAGTACCCATAAACAGGCGATAGGTTGGACGATTTCTGACTTGAAAGGCATTGATCCCTCTGTGTGTATGCAGAAAATTCATCTCGAGGAAGGAGTTACTCCTTCTCGAGAATTCGAAGAAGACTAAACCCAAAGATGGGTGATGTCATCCATAAGAAGATCATTAAGTTGCTTGATGCGGGTATTATATACCCAATTTCTGATAGTCTATGGGTAAGTCCGGTACAAGTGGTATCGAAGAATCTGGGATTACTGTGGTCCCGAATGATGAAGGTGAGCTAATTTCTACACGCACCACAACAGGGTTGCGTGTATGCATTGACTATAGAAAGCTCAATTCCAAAACAAGGAAAGACCACTTCCCTTTACCCTTCCTTGACCAAGTCCTAGATAGAATAGCCAGACAAGGTTACTACTACTTTCTGGATGGGTATTCAGGATATAACTAAATCCCAGTCTTTCCTGAAGATCAGAAAAAGACTACCTCGACATGCCTTATGGGACCTTTGTGTTCTGACGCATGCATTTTGGTATTTGCAACGCTTCTGCAGCGTTTGAAAGATGTGTGATGGCTATCTTCTCAGACATGATCGAAAAGTTCCGAGAAGTTTTCATGGATGACTTCTCAGTATTTGGAACTACCTTCGATGAGTGCCTCACCCACCATTCTCTAGTGCTAGACCGATGCGTTGAAACAGATTTGGTTTTAAGTTAGGAAAAGAGCTATTTCATGGTTAGGCAATGGATAGTTATGGGTCATTATGTTACACAGGATGGAATCCATGTGGACCCAGCCAAAGTCGAGCAAATAGAAAAGCTGCCCGCACCCAAGACGATACATGATATCCGATCATTCCATGGCCACGCCGATTTTTATCGACACTTCATCAAGGATTTCAGCCATATAGCCCGACCACTCTCTAGTCTTCTAGCAAATGATACTGAGTTCAAATTTGATGACAAGTGCTCAGAAGCTTTTGAGAAACTTAAATCCTTACTATCCTCTGTTCCTATCATCCAACCTCCTGACTACAGTCTCCCCTTTGGGATAATGTGCAATGAATCAGACTATGTAGTGGGAGCTGTATTAGGACAGCGTAGGGATAAACTGCCTACCGTGATATACTATGCCAACAAAACCTTGGATGTCACGCCCCAACATGACCCCTCCAACAATCAGTCAGGATGCAACGAAATTTCGACAGTATAACAACTGTAAGTTGGATACCGATGGTCTAAACCAACCTCTTTGCAACTCATACAACCAACTCCACAAACAATTCAACAGTAAACAACATAACCATAATATACATTAAACATTCTTTTTCCAATGCATCCATAGGTCATACGCCTCTGTTCCAACATCATACATATGCTATATATCATACATTTCCAAAATAGCTTATAACCGATCTAGCAACCTAATCATGTTCCTAAACAAGACTGCTAAGCTTGCAACATTTAATCCATTATCTTTAAAACATCTTACACATCATAAACTTCTAAGTAAATACAACCAACTAGTTTTAATATACAAGATAACAAAAGACAACTACATCTTAGATATCAAGGACAAGACTCTGGCACATAAGACTCGTCCACATATGGCACATTGTCAGCTTCCTAAGGCACGTACCCAAAATCTTGTTCAGCTTCACCTGTATGCATGCAATAATTGAGAGTGAGCTTATATAAAACAAGCCCAGTGAGGATTCGATAGATCTCTTAACAATATTTACTATACTCCTTGGAAATCATCCTTTGAGCAGTAAACACATAATAAACATCAATAACATTATAAGTGCAACAATAACAATAACAATAAACACACAATAAGGATACGATACATTTGCTGATGAAGCTCCATACACCATTTTCAATGCTCCTCAACCCCTCCAAATGCAATGACATAAGCCTGAGGTACCTTGACCAAGATCTACACCCCATGGCCTCTCTGCCCATGCGAGATAGGGATTAGCCATGATAACTATGCCAACAACCCAAGATGCCTCCCGAGGTGACACAATATTATCAAAGCTCACAACAATGAGACTCAATTCGAGAAGCCAACAACGAGGGTTTCCTGACTCCCGACTCTTAGTAACAATAACAATTTCAATTCGAGAAGTCAACAACGAAGGTTGCCTGACTATCGCTTTCCACAATCCATAATCAATAATCAATAAAACCATATTTCAACAACCAAATAAACAAAATTTAACAATCAACAACTATACAGTTATGAAACATTTAGGTTAGATAACAAAGTAGGCCATCCAACTCAACATGCATTTAAATCAACATTCAACACCGATCTCTACCAACACAAATCCAAGAATCAACTACCCAAACACTACCCAACCTTCAAAACAACATTTCAACATTTCAAGAAGAGTCAACACAATCTTCCAAACTTCATAACTCACAATCTACTAACCCGATAACCTCCAAACCACTTCCTATCACTCACCCGCACATGCATCTACATTTACCTCATCGAAAACCAACAAAAGCATCTAAAATAAACCCAACAACACTAAAACCTCAATGCACGATGGCTGAAATTTTAGAACTTTCACCACGACATCACAATCAAAATTTCGGCATTACAACATTACTACCACGTATTTAACAAACTTTTAGAAGCTAACAACAATCAATTCCAACCACCACAACAACAATTATTCAACATTGAAACTAATACTCAATTTTAATACCCGAAAAATATAAATGCATGCTACTATCGATCAAAATAGCTATAAACACATATAATTGATCCTTAGCATCCACTGAGCATTAATCTAACAATAATTTAACATTTCACTAGCTTGAAATTCGATTATATGAATTTACATAAAAATGACATTTTGAGATCTAAAATTTTTCTCTCACCTTTGATCCGAAATAAGCCTAGAAATGCATGCAATGTGTACCCAACAAGTGAATTCAAGCTTTGGTTGAGGAAATTTTTGCATTAAATTGCAAGTTCTATTGAAAAATTCCTTCGAAAACCTTGAGTTTTTCTTTCTTTTTTTCTCCTATGGCTTCTCGGTTATATGTGTGTTGTGTGAGTGTGTTTTTGTGGTAATTTAGTGTGTGTTGATGTTATATAGGCAAAAGTCAAGAAAAACAAAAAGTCAGAGTTGAAGCATTTTGTTAGTTTTTAGTATTTTCTAGTCTTTTTATTTGTTTTCATGACTATTTTTCTTACAAGCAAGCAAATAACACTTAGACTATTTTTAAGTAACATATTTTTAGTTGACAACAAGTTTTACATACATAGACTTATACCCGAGTTGATTAAAAACTCGATTTTCGCAAAAGGTGTAAAAATCTTTAAAATTTCTAATCCGATTTAAAATTCATTTTAATCAGTCACGGGTCTATTAATACCAGATGACTAGTTTTTAAAACTTTTAAAGCACCCCTGTAAAAATTTTAGCGGACGTGTGATCAAAATACTATTCACAAAAACCGTCGATAAAATTTCTGATGCCGATTTTGATAAAAATTTCATGAATGCACATTTAGCATGTAATAGGAATATAAATCATAGAATTAACCCATTCTAACTCATATAATACATAAACAGGTCAAATCACGCAAATATAGGCAAAGACGAAATCTAGGGTCTCACATTGGACGATGCCCAAAAGAACTATACAACCACAGAAAAGGAATTGCTGGCTGTAGTCTTCTCATTGGACAAATTCAGATCTTACATCCTAGGATCCAAAGTAGTAGTATACACGGACCATGCTGCTTTGCGGTATTTACTGACCAAAAAGGATACAAAGCCCTATCTAATCTGTTGGCTATTACTCCTTCAAGAGTTCGACCTTAAGATCAAGGACAAGAAAGGAAGCGAGAATTCTATCACCGATCATCTATCACGTCTTATAAGTGATTCTCCTATTGACTCTTTGCCTTTCAAAGACACGTTCCCTGATGAACAACTTTTTGTCATCTCACATAAGACCCCGTGGTATGCCCACTTTGTCAATTATTTGGCTGCCCAAGAGTTTCCAACTCACTGGGGTAAAACAGAAAGGGAACGGTTTAGGGCACAAGTCAAGTACTTTATTTGGGAATATCCCTATCTTTTCCAGATTTGTGCTAATCAGGTCATTAGGAGATGTGTACCTGAGGAAGAATTTGATAGCATACTCCAATTCTGCCACTCTGAAGCATGTGGTGGACATTTTTGGAGGCAAAAGGATGGCTACCAAAGTCCCTCAATGTCAACAAGCAGGCTCTATCTTAAGAAGGGACATGACGCCCCTTACACCTATCCTCATTTGTGAAATATTCTATGTGTGGGGTGTAGACTTTCTGTGTCCCTTTCCTCCTTCCTCAGGCTATTCTTATATTCTTGTTGGTGTGGACTATGTGTCCAAGTGGGTAGAAGCAGTGGCAACCCGAACCAATGACCACAAAGTTGTGGTCATGTTCATTAAAGAAAACATCTTTTCTCGATTCGGGGTGCCACGTGTGCTTATAAGCGACGGAGGATAGAATTTCTATCACATAACACAAGAAGCCTTATTGAGAAAAGATGAAATCACGCAAATCTAGGCAAAGACAAAATCTGGGGTCTCACATTCTCCCTCCTTAAAGAATTTTCTTCCACAAAATTCTTACTTGCTGAACGGAAAAGATCTGGATACTCCTGCTGCATCTAATCTCGCCCCTCCCAAGTAGCTTCCTCAATCCCATGATGCTTCCACAATACTTTGACCATCAGAATCTTCTTTGACCACAACTCCCATTCCATCTGATCAAGAATGCAAATCGACCGCACATCATAAGTCAGATTCTCATAAAGCTGTAACGGCTCCGGCTCTAGAACATGAGAAGAATTTGGATTATATTTCTGCAAATTAGATACGTGAAAAACATCGTGGACATTAGAGAAGTTTTCTGGTAAAGCCAACTGATATGCTAACTTGTCAACCCTGCCAGTAATCTCAAACGGCCCTACAAACCTCGGACTCAACTTACTACCTTTACCATAATGAGCAAACCCCTTTCAAGGAGACAATTTCAAGAAACGATCCCCAACTGCAAACTCCAAATCCCGACGGCGCTTATCATTATAACTATTGAATCTGCTCTGCACTGTCAGCATTCTCTGCCTCTTCAACTGAACATTCTCAATCTTCTCTAGATGTTCTGGCATGATAGTCGGATCAATAGCCTTCATCTCCCCTACTTCATCCCAATACAAATGTGATCGGCACTTACGACCGTAGAGAGCTGCAAAAGGTGTCATTTCAATAGTCGCTTGATAACTATTGTTATAGGCAAACTCGATAAGTGGTAGATGTTTCTCCCAGTTCTTCCCGAAGTCCAGAACACAAGCCCTAAGCATATCCTCCAAAATTTGAATAGTCATCTCGTACTGACCGTCGGTCTGTGGATGATACGCTGTACTGAAGTTCAACTGAGTACCCAAAGTCTCATGAAGTTTCTCCCACAATTGAGAAGTAAATCGAGGATCTTGATCTGAGACAATACTAGATGGAATCCCGTGAAGTCTAACAATCTGATCCAAATAAAGATCTGTCAACTTTGCAACCTCATCTCCCATCCTCATCGAAATAAAATGAGTTGTCTTAGTCAAACGGTCCACAACAACCCAAACTGTATCGTTACCTCTCGGTGTTCTAGGCAACCCAGTGACAAAGTCCATTGTAATATGCTCCCACTTCCACTTTGGTATTGCCAACGGCTGAAGCAACCCTGCGGGTCGTTGATGTTCTACTTTCACTCGCTGACAAGTCAAACATCTGGATACAAACTGAGCAACCTCCCTTTTCATGTTGTTCCACCAGTAATGCTATTTCAAATCCCGATACATCTTGTTTCCACCGGGATGAATGGTGTACTTAGAATTATGAGCCTCCTCTAGAATACTTCTCCTCAAACCTGGTTCATCGGGAACACATACCCTGTTCTGAAACTGAAGAATACCATCTTCATGTAATTTGAAGTCAAAATGATCATCCGTGATCTGATCCTTGATCTTCTGAAGTTTTGAATCAAGTTGCTGAGCTTCTCTGATTTGAGACAGCAATAAAGGTTGAATACGGAGATGTGAACACATCACCCCTACCTGAGTCAACTCCAGTCTCCAATAACTAATTTCTTCAAGAACCTCCCACTTCTTGACAACCAAACAAGAAATACTCGCCTTACGGCTAAGAGCGTCTGCAACCGCATTTGCCTTCCCAGGCAGATAATTGATAGAACAATTATAATCTCTAAGAAGTTCCATCTACCTCTATTGACGCATATTCAACTCCTTTTGTGAGAATAAGTACTTCAGACTTTTATGATCAGTGAAATCCTCAAACTTACTGCCCCACAAATAATGACGCCACTTTTTCAGTGCGAAAACAACTGCTGCCAACTCAAGATCATGAGTCGGATAGTTAACCTCATACGGTTTCAACTTTTGAGAAGCATAGGCGATAACCTGACCATTCTGCATAAGTACACAACCCAAGCCCTCCTTGGATGCATCATTGTAAATAACCATATTATCGGCCCCTCTGGTAGAGCAAGTACTGGAGTGGTAGTCAATCTCTTTTTCAACTCTTGAAACCCACTCTCGCATTTTTCATCCCAAGTAAAGCTAGTTCGTTTCTGAGTTAACTTAGAAAGTAGCCTAGCAATCTTAGAAAAGTCTTTCACAAATCTACGATAATAACCCGCCAAGCCAAGGAAGCTACGAACTTCCGAAACATTCTCCGGCCGTTTCCAAGACATCACTACTTCAATCTTAGTGGAATCTACTGATATACCATTCTGTGTAATCAGATGGCCAAGAAAAGATATATGTTGTAGAGAAAATTCACACTTGCTGAACTTCGCAAACAACTGATGCTCCTGCAGCTTTTGTAGGACAAGCCGTAGATGTTGCTCGTGCTCTGATTCAGTCTTAGAATAAACCAAGATATCATCAATAAAGATTACCACGAACTGGTCAAAGTGTGGCTAAAAGACTCGATGCATAAGATCCATGAATGATGTCGGTACGTTAGTCAATCCAAAGGGCATAACCACAAATTCATAATGCCCGTACCGAGTCCTGAAAGCAAACTTCGGAACATCCTCCGTACAAATCCTAAGCTGATAATACCCCTGACTCAAGTCAAATTTATAGTAGACTTTGGCTCCCTGAAGTTGATCAAACAACTCATCAATCAGTGGTAAAGGACTCTTGTTCTTGATGGTCACCTAAGTCAAACCACGATAATCAATACATAATCTCAAGGTACCATCCTTCTTCTTTACAAATAAGACAGGTGTTCCCCACGGTGAAGAACTCTGTTGAATGAATCCCTTCGCTAATAACTCATGCAACTGAATTTTCAGTTCCTTAAGTTCAGCTAGTGCCATCCAGTATGCTGATTTAGAAATAGGTTGAGTACCGGGAATTAGATTTATCATAAACTCAATATCCCTCTTTGGCGGCAATCCTGGCAGCTCATCGGGAAATACATTGGGATAATCTCGAATTATAGGAACTTCCTCCAACTTCAGCTTATTAGATGGCTTGTTGATCAAATAAGCTAGATACCCTGAACACCCCTTACTCACCACCTTAATAGCTTTAGTTGATGAGATAATAAAATTAGTCTTAGCATCCCGGTTCCCCGCTACCTCAACCACTGGCTGTTCTGGCAACCGAAACCGTACTACCTTTGTTTTATAGTCTAACTGAGCATCATACTTAGAAAGCCAGTCCATACCCAAGATAACATCATACCCCCAGATCGGAAATAAGATAAGGTCCGAAGGGAAATCCTGACCTTTAACATGTATTTTACAATGTTTACAAACTAGGCCAGTCACATATTTATCAGTCAAAGAAGTACTAATTTCAACCACATAAGGCAATCTTTCAGGTTGCATGTTAACACATTGCACACAAGTAGGGGTAATGAAAGAATAAGTAGCACCAGAATCAATCAACACTTTAACAAGTTGATTGAGTATAAGAAAGTTACATTCCACAACAACTGTTACCTCAGGCATCTCCTCCAAATCCACTACGTAGGCCCTAGCCTGGACCCGCTACTGCTGGGATACACTGCCCGCAAGTCTACCCTGATAACCCTGAGTCATTGGCTGACTCCCAGAACCCTGATATCTAGGGCAATCCCTCACTCTGTGTTGGTTGTTGCCGCAACCTAAACATGTCCCCTCCTTCTTTCGATAATTGGCCTCTGTATGGCCCTTACGGTCACAAAAAGTACAACGCGGTGTCGGAGCATTGACACTGCCTAGTGAAGACCCAGAAACTGAATAAGCAGTTGTACCAGCCTGTTGCTGAGATCTCGCAACACTGGGCCTATACTGACCCTGAGACTGGGCTGGCCTATACTGGGAGTGTGCTGGGTAAGATCCCTACTGAAATTGGGGTCTAAAGAAACTCTGCTGCCCCTGTGGTCTAAAAGAACCCTGCTGCACCGCAGGCCTATAACCACCCTGCTGTACTGAAGGTCTATACCCAACCTGTTGGCCCTGCGGCTAAAATGGCCTCTTATTGGCCTGACTAGAACTAAGTTGTTCCCCTTTCCTCTTCTCCAATCTAGAAGCTGCATCAAAGGCCTCTGAAAAACACGTCATACTGATTCAAGGCCATAGCATCCTGAATCTCAGACCTTAGACCCAAAACAAACCTCCTAGTCTTACGTTCCTGGTCTGATACGAACTTCGGTGCATACTGGGATAGCCTGGTAAAATTGGCCTTATACTGGGCCACTGTGGAATCACCCTGAACCAAGGATATGAACTCTGCCTCCCTGCGCTCACGCGTAATCCTGGGAATATACTTGGCCCGAAATTCCCGAAGAAAAGAATCCCAGACGTAAGGAATGCCCTCGAGTCTCCCAATCTAATCTCACAGTGTGCCACCATTCCCCAGCTTCGTCATCAAGTAAGTATACTGCAAAAGTAACCTTCCTCTCATTCGTATAGTCAAGAGGGTCAAATATTTTCTCAATTTTATTAATCCATGCCTCGGCCTTCTGATCATCTGGCTTCCCCTGAAACTTACCCCAGAAACTCTTTCAACGTACTACGCCCCTGGTAACCTCCCTGGACATTTTATAACTGGGTCTATATAGTCTGTGCCTGGGCAGCTTGCCTTGCCAAGATATGAGCCTGCCCTGCCATGATTTCCGTCATTCTATCCATAGCTGCAGCAATACGGTCATCACCCCGATCTCGGCCCGGTGCCACATTACCCGATGCCTCATTATATGCCTCCGACCTACCTCTTGTTCTCGGACGTCCCGAGATTCTACTTTCAAAGAGTTAGCACAGGTTATAACACATAGACAGGCTATAGAATGTTAACAACACATAGGCCACAACTCACGTAAGGCACGTAAGTCACTTAGATATTAGTCATATAAACAGTTTAATCACGTAATCACATAGTCACTTAATCACATAATCACTTAATCATATAAACCATATTTTGCTTTTCTTTCACATCATATATACTTTCATGATAAGACCACTACCCACATTCCGAGAATACCCCGGCTGACAACTAACATGTGCTCTGATACCACTTAATGTCACACCCCAACACGACCCCTCCTACAATCAGTCAGGACGCAACGGAATTTCGACAGTATAACGACTGTAACTTGGATACCAAGGCTCTAAACCAACCTCTTTGGAACTCATACAACCAACTCCATAAACAATTCAACAATAAACAACCCAACCATAATATACATTAAACATTCTTTTTCCAATGCATCCATAGGTCTCACACCTCCGTTCCAACATAATACATATGCTATATAACATACATTTCTAAAATAGCTTATAACCGATCTAGCAACCTAATCATGTTCCAAAACAAGACTACTAAGCTAGCAACATTTAATCCACTATCTCTAAAACATCTTATACATCATAAACTTCTAAGTAAATACAACCAACTAGTTTTAATATACAAGATAACAAAAGAGAACTACATCTCAGATATGAAGGACAAGACTCTGGCACATAAGACTCGTCCACATATGGCACATTGTCAGCTTCCTGAGGCACATACCCGAAATCTTGTTCAGCTTCACCTGTATGTATGCAATAATTGACAGTGAGCTTATATAAAACAAGCCCAGTGAGGATTCGATAGATCTCTTAAAAGTATTTACTATACTCCTTGGAAATCATCCTTTGAACAGTAAACACATAATAGACATCAATAACATTATAAGTGCAACAATAACAATAACAGTAAACACACAATAAGGATATGACACATTTGCTGATGAAGCTCTATACACCATTTTCAATGCTTCTCAACTTCTCCAAACCCAATGACATAACTCTGAGGTACCTTGACCTAGACCCACACCCCATGGCCTCTCCGCCCATGCGAGATAGGGATTAGCTGTGATAACTGTGCCAGCAACTCAGGATTCCTCCCGAGGTGACACAACATTATCAAAGCTCACAACAATGAAACTCAATTCGAGAAGCCAACAACGAGGGTTGCCCGACTCCCGACTCTTAGTAACAATAACAATTTCAATTCGAGAAGTCAACAACGAGGGTTGCCCGACTCTCGCTTTCCACAATCCATAATTAATAATCAATTAAACCATATTTCAACAACCAAAAAAATAACATTTAACAATCAACAACTATACAGTTATGAAACATTTAGGTTAGATGACAAAGTAGGCTATCCAACTCAACATGCATTTAAACCAACATTCAACCCCGATCTCTACCAACAACAATCCAAGAATCAATACCCAAACACTACTCGACTTTTAAAACAACATTTCAACATTTCAAGAAAAGTCAACACAATCTTCCAAACTTCATAACTCACAATCTACTAACCCGATAACCTCCAAACCACTTCCTATCACTCACCCACACATGCATCTACATTTACCCCATCAAAAACCAACAAAAAGCCATCTAAAACAAACCCAATAACCCTAAAACCTCAATGCACCATGGCTGAAATTTCCGAACTTTCACCACGACATCACAATAAAAATTTCGGCATTACAACATTACTACCATGTATTTAACAAACTTTTAGAAGCTAACAACAATCAATTCCAACCACCGCAACAACAATTATTCAACATTGAAATACTCAATTTTAATGCCCGAAAAATATAAATGCAAGCTACTACCGATCAAAATAGCTATAAACACATATAATTGATCCTTAGCATCCACTGAGCATTAAATTAACAACAATTTAACATTTCAACGACTAGAAATTCGATTATATGAATTTACATAAAAATGACATTTTGTGATCTAGAATTTTTCTCTCAGCTTCGATCCGAAATAAGCCTAGGAATGCGTGCAATGTGTGCCCAACAAGTGAATTCAAACTTTGGTTGAGGAAATTTGGACTTCAATTGCAAGTTCTATTAAAAAATTTCTTTGAAAACATTGAGTTTTTCTTTCTTTTTTTCTCCTATGGCCTCTCGGCTATGTGTGTGTTGTGTGAGTATGTTTTTGTGCTAATTTAGTGTGTGTTGATGCTATATAAGCAAAAGTCAAGAAAAACAAAAAGTCAAAGTCGAAGCATTTTGTTAGTTTTTAGTATTTTCTAGTCTTTTAATTTGTATTGTTGACTATTTTTCTTACAAGCAAGCTGTCACGCCCCAACTCAACCCCACCTACAATCAGTCAAGACGCAACTGAATTTCGACTGTATAACGACAGTAATTAAGACACCAAGGCTTTAAACTAACCTCTCAGAACATCATACATTCAACTCCTCAACCAAACAACAATCAATTCCTCAATACCATTAACAACATACAACATAACCATATTATACAATAATCATTCTTAGTTATACGCCTCCGTTACAACATAATACCTTAACTTTACCATTCATCTCAAAATAGATTATAAACCAACTTAGCAACCCGATCATAGTCAAAAGAGTGACTATTAAGTTAGCATCAACTAGTTCATTATCTTTACTACAGCTTATACATCATAAACTACAAGTAAATAAAAGACAACTAGTTTAATATACAAGATAATAGAGTATACAACATCTCAAGCATCAAAGACAAGATTCTGGCACATAGGACTCGTCCACATACGACACATTATCCCCTTCTGGAGGCACGTACCCGTAATCTTGCTCAACAACACCTGTATGCATGCAATAATAGAGAGTGAGCTTATATAAAATAAGCTCAGTGAGGATCCGATAGATCTCTAACAGTATTTACTATACTCCTTGGAATTGATCATTTGAGTAGTAAACACGCAATAAAACATCAATAACAATATAAACACATAACCATAATGACAAATCAATAAAGGATACTGTAGTTGGTGTAGCTCCAAACACCATCACGATCTTAACCATTCTTCTTGTAACTCCCCATTACTCACGCACCCGAGGTACCTCACTAGCCCCTCCCTGCATGACACCTCCGTCATGCGAGCTGGGGTAGTCTTTGGTAGTCATGCAGTTATCAACCCGACAGTCCGATGCTGCCCAAGAGGTGGCACACACATACCAAGACTCAGCAATAATAATAAACATCATTCACAGGAGGACAATCTTGCAGAATTGCCTATCTCCCAATTCATCAATCATCAATCAATAATCATCAATAGTCATCAATTATCATCAATTATCATCAAAATAACATCAAGTAATCAATTAAACAACAAACAACTAAGTTAGATGACAAAGTAGGCCATCCAACTTAACATGCATTAAACACGTAATCTAACCTTAGTCTAACCATCAACAACTCACAATTCAATCACTCAAACACCATCCAATCATCTAAAGGCTCAATTCAACAATTTAAAGAAAGAGAACCTAAACATCAAATAATCATATCTTACATTCTACTAATCCAAACAACTCCAAATTAGTTTCTAACACTCACCCATTCAATCAACTACATTAGCCCTCTTGGAAACCAACCAAGACACCTCAAAATCAAGCCCAACAACCCTAAAACCTCAATGGACCTAGGCTGAAATTTTTGGATTTTCACCCAAACATCGCAATCGAAAATTCGGCATTATAACGGTGTTACCACGTAATTAACAAACTTTTAGAAATCGACGGCAATCGATTCCAACCACAACAACTCAAGATAATCCTCAAATGGCTAATTAATCAACTTTTAATACCCAAAAATAAATAATTTTGCTACAATAATTCAAATCTCGTAGTAATACACATAAATGATCCTTAGCATGCACTGAGCAATAATATAACTTCAAATTAACAATGTAACGGTTCAAAATGCAATTATGAGCAAAAACATAAAATATGACTTTTGAGATCTAGAATTTTTCTCTCACCTTTGATGCGAAACAAGCCTAGATATGCATGCAATGCGTGCCCAACAAGCGGAATCCAACTCGACACGAAATTCTACAGATAAAAACTAGGTTTTTCTATGAAAAATATCTTTGAAAACTTGAAGAAAAGATTTGGTTTTTCTCTCAATGCCTCTCGGCCATGTGTGTGTCTTTTGAGTGTGTTTTGTGTTGTGTTTTGTGTGTGTTGATGAAATATTATGCATATAAGGCATGGTCAAATAAAATAAAAGAAAGTCAAAGTTAGTTTTTAGTCCTTTAATTGTTTTTCTAGTCTTTTAATTAATTTCTTAAGTATTTCTTGTTCAACTATTAAATTAACACTTAAATTAATTCTAGACATTATATTTTAGGTGACAAAGAATGTTACATTAAAATAGTTTCACCCGAGTCAGCTTGAAACTCGTTTTCTTGTAAAAGAAAGTGTAAATATCTTTAAAATTCCAAAACCAATTCCAAATCCGTTTTAATCAAACACGGGTATATTAATACCCGAGGAATAGGTTTTAAAACGTTTAAAATACCACTGTAAAAATTTTAGCCGATAGGTGTTCAAAAATACTATTCACCAAAATCGACGATAAAATTTCTGATTCCGCTTTTGATGAAAATTTCATGAATGCATACTTAGCATGTATTAGGAGTATTAATCACATATTTAGCACATTCTAAGTCATATAGCACATAAACAGGTCAATTCACACAAAACGAGGTAAAACACGCAAATCGAGATAAAGCAAAATATGGGGTCTCACATTCTCCTCCCCTTAAAGAAATTTCATCTTACTTGCTAAACGGAAAAGATTTGGATACTGCTGCTGCATCTGATCTCGCCTCTCCCAAGTAGCTTCCTCGATACCGTGATGCTTCCACAACACTTTGACCATTGGAATCTTCTTCGACCTCAACTCTCGTTCCATCTGATCAAGAATACGAATCGACTGCTCGTCATAAGTCAGATTCTCATGAAGCTGTAACAGCTCTGGCTCAAGAATATGAGAAGGATCCGGATTATATTTTCGCAAAGTAGACACGTGAAATACTTCGTGGATATTAGAGAAATTCTCCGGTAAAGCCAACCGATATGCTAACTTACCAACTCTGCCAGTAATCTCAAACGGACCCACAAACCTCGGACTCAGCTTACTACCTTTACCATAACGAGCAAACCCATTTCAAGGAGATAATCTCAAGAAAACCCGATCCCTGACTGCAAGCTCCAAATCCCGACGACGCTTATCAGCATAACTCTTGAATCTACTCTGCGCCGTAAGCATTCTCTGCCTGATCAACTGAACATTCTCAATCTTCTCTAGAAGCTCTGGCATAATAGTCGGATCAATAGTATTCATCTCCCCTACTTCATCCCAATACAAAGGTGAACGACACTTACGACCGTAAAGAGCTGCAAAAGGTGCCATCCCAATAGTAGCTTGATAACTATTGTTATAAGCAAACTCGGCAAGTGGTAGATGTTTCTCCCAGTTCTTCCCAAAGTCCATAACACAAGCCCTGAGCATATCCTCCAGAATCTGAATAGTCTTCTCAGACTGACCGTCGGTCTGTGGATGATACGCTGTACTGAAATTCAGCTGAGTACCCAAAGTCTCCTGAAGTTTCTCCCACAAACGAGAAGTACATCGAGGATCTCGATCTGAGACAATACTAGATGGAATCCCGTGAACTCTAACAATCTGATCCAAATAAAGATCCGTCAACTTTGTAACTTCATCACCCATCCGCATCGAAATAAAGTGAGCTGTCTTCGTCAAACGATTCACGACATCCCAAACTATATCGTTACCTCTCGGAGTTCTAGGCAAACCAGTGACGAAGTCCATCGTAATATGCTCCCATTTCCACTGTGGTATAGCCAACAGCTGAAGTAAACCTGCAGGTCGTTGATGCTCGGCTTTCACTCGCTGACAAGTCAAACATCTAGACACGAACTGAGCAACTTCTCTCTTCATATTATTCCACCAGTAATGTTGCTTCAAGTCCCGATACATCTTGTTTCCACCAGGATGAATGGTGTACTTAGAGTTATGAGCCTCCTCCAGAATACCTTGCCTCAAACCCGGTTCATCGGGAACACAAACCCTGTTTCGAAACCGAAGAATACCATCCTCGTGTAATTTGAAATCAGACTGATCATCCGCGATCTGATCCTTGATCTTTTGAAGTTTAACATCAAGTTGCTGAGCTTCTCTGATTTGAGACAACAATAAAGGCTGAATACGGAGATGTGAACACATCACCCCAACCTGAGTCAACTTCGGTCTCCAATAAGTGAATTCCTCAAGAACCTCCCACTTCTTGACAGCCAAACAAGAAACACTCGCCTTACAGCTAAGAACGTCTGCCACCACATTTGCCTTCCCGGGCAAATAGCTGATAGAACAATTATAATCTCCAAAAAGTTCCATCCACCTCCGCTGACGCATATTTAACTCCTTCTGTGAGAATAAATACGTAAGACTCTTATGATCAGTGAAAATCTCGAACTTACTACCCCACAGATAATGACGCCACTTTTTCAGTGAGAAAACAACAACTGCCAGCTCAAGATCATGAGTCGGATAATTCACCTCATAAGTCTTCAACTTTCTAGAAGCATAGGCAATAACCCGACCATTCTGCATAAGAACACATCCCAAGCCCTCCTTGGATGCATCGCTGTAACTGACCATATTATCAGTCCCCTCTGGTAGAGCAAGTACTGGAGCAGTAGTCAATCTCTTTTTTAACTCCTAAAATCCACTCACACATTTCTCATCCCAAACAAAGCTAGTCTGTTTCTGAGTTAACTTAGAAAGTGGCCCGGCAATCTTAGAAAAGTCCTTGACAAACCTACGATAATAACCCGCCAAGCCAAGAAAGCTACGAACCTCTGAAACATTCTCCGAACATTCCCAAGACATCACCGATTCAATCTTAGTGGGATCTACAGAAATACCGCTCTGTGTGATAACATGACCAAGAAAAGATATGCGTTGCAGCCAAAATTCGCATTTACTGAATTTCGCATACAACTGATGCTCCTGCAGCTTCTGCAAGACAAGCCATATATGTTTCTCGTGCTCCAATTCAGACTTAGAATAAACCAAGATATCATCAATAAAGATCACCACGAACTGGTCTAAGTATGGCTGAAAAACCCGATGCATAAGGTCCATAAATGCTGCCGGTGCATTATTTAATCCAAAGGGCATAACTACAAACACATAATGCCTGTACCGAGTCCTAAAGGCAGACTTCGGAACATCCTCCGTGCGAATCCGAAGCTGATAATATCCCTGCCTCAAGTCAAACGTAGAGTAGACTTTGGGTCCCTAAAGTTGATCAAACAACTCGTCAATCAGTGGCAAATGATACTTGTTCTTGATGGTCACCTGATTCAAACCACGATAATCAATGCATAATCTCAAGGTACCATCCTTCTTCTTCTCAAATAAAACAGGAGCTCCCCAAGGTGAAGAACTCTGCTGAATGAAACCCTTCTCTATTAACTCCTGCAACTGAGTTTTCAACTCCTTCAACTCAGCTGGTGCCATCCGGTACGCTGATTTAGAAATAGGTTGAGTACCGGGAACAAGATTGATCACAAACTCCACATCTCTCTCTGGCGGTAATCTTGGCAACTCCTCGGGAAATACATTAGGATATTCCCGAATAATAGGAACTTCGTCCAGCTGTAGCTTATCAGATGGCTTGTTGATCAAATAAGCTAGATAACCCGAACACCCCTTACTCACCAACTTAACGGCTTTAGTTGTTGAGATAACAAAACTCGTCTTTGCACCCCGGTTCCCTACTACCTCAACTACTGGCTGATCTGGCAAACAAAACTGTACTACTTTTGTTCTACAGTTTAACTGGACATCATACTTAGATAGCCAATCCATACCCAAGATAACATCATACCTCCGGATAGGAAATAAGATAAGGTCCGAAGGAAAGTTATACCCCTTAACATGAATTATACAATCCTTACATACTAAGCCAGTAATATACTTATCAGTCAAAGAGGTACTAATCTCAACCACATAAGGCAGTCTTTCAGGTTGCACATTAACACGTTGCACACAAGCAGGAGTAATGAAAGAATGCGTAGCACCAGAATCAATCAACACTTTAACAAGTAGAACAAGTATATGGAAGTTACCTTCCACAACTGCAGTCTCCTCAGGCATCTCTTCCAAGTCAACTGCTTAGGCCCAAGCCTGAACCCGCTGCTGCTGAGGTGCACTGCCCGCAGGTCGACCCTGATAACCTTGAGTCGCTGCCCGACCCTCAGTCCTCTGATATCTAGGGCAATCCCTCGCCCTATGCTGATTGCTACCGCAACCCAAACAAGCCCCTGACTTTACCCTGCAGTCAGCCTCCACATGGCCCTGGCGCTTGCAGTAAGTACACTGCGGTGATGATGCACTGACACTTCCCTTAGAAGAACCAAAAGCTAAAGAAGCAGCTGTACCAACCTGCTGCTGATGTCTAACAAAACTAGGCCTATATTGACCCTGAGACTAGGCTGGCCTATACTGGGACTGAACCTGATAGGACCCTTGCTGAAACTGAGGTCGATAATAACTCTGCTGACCCTGCGGTCTGTAAGAGCTTTGCTGTGCTGGCGGCCTGTACACAACCTATTGTACTGAAGGCCTATACACTCCCTGCTGACCTTGCGGCTGGAAGGGCCTCTTGCTAGGCTGACTAGATACAATCTATTCCCCCTTTCTCTTCTCCAGTCTAGAAGCGGCATCAAAGGCCTCCGTAAATATATCATACCGATTCAGGGCCATCGCATCCTGAATCTCGGGCCTCAACCCCAACATGAATTTACGAGTCTTACGTTCCTCATCAGCCACATACTCTGGTGCATACCGGGACAACCTAGTGAAAGTGGCGTCATACTGAGCCACCGAAGCATCTCCCTGTACCAAGGCTAGAAACTCTGCCTCTCTCTGCTCCCTCGCGATCTTCGGGACATACTTTGCCCGGAAAGCTAACAGAAAGGTATCCCAAACATACGGAATACCCTGAGTCTCCCAACTAGTTTTCACCGTGCACCACCATTCCTCTGCCTCATCATCCAGCAAGTACACGGCAAAAGTGACCTTCCGCTCAACGGTATAATCAAGAGGGTCAAAAATCTTCTCCACCTTGCTAACCCACGCCTCAGCTTTCCTATCATCCGGCTCCCCCTGAAACCACGGTGGATAATACCCTAAAAACTCTTTCAGTGTACCATGACCGTGGTACCCACCTTGTGCATTCAATAACTGATTCTGCAATGCCTGATTTTGGGCAGCCTGCCCTGCCAGTAACTGTGCCTGACTGGCTATGATCTCGTTCATCCTGTCAAAAGTTGCACCTATACGATCATCATCCCTAACTTCGCCTGGTGCCACATTTCTCGGAACCTCATCAGTCACCTCAGGCCTACCCCTGGTCCTCGGTCTACCCGTCATTTTACTAATCAAAGAGTTAGCACAGGTTATAGCACATAAGTAAACTATGAACAACTATTAACACATAAGCAACAAACTCACTTAAGTATCAATCACATAAACAAATTGATCACATAATCACATAAGCACTAAATCACATAATCACTTAATCACTTAACCATATTAACATATATTTCACTTTTCATTCACTTCATACATACTTTCATGCTAAGACCATTACCCACATTCCGAGAATACCCCGACTGATAGCAAATATGTGCTCTGATACCACTTAAATGTCATGCCCTAACTCGACCCCACCTACAATCAGTCAGGACGCAACGGAATTTCGGCAGTATAACGACAGTAATTAAGACACCGAGGCTTTAAACCAACCTCTTAGAACATCATACATTCAACTCCTCAACCAAACAACAATCAATTCCTCTATACCATTAACAACATACAACATAACCATATTATACAATAATCATTCTTAGTTATACGCCTCTGTTACAACATAATACCTTAACTTTAACATATATCTCAAAATAGATTATAAACCAACTTAGCAACCCAATCATAGTCAAAAGAGAGACTATTAAGTTAGCATCAACTAGTTCATTATCTTTACTACAGCTTATACATCATAAACTACAAGTAAATAAAAGACAACTAGTTTAATATACAAGATAATAGAGTATACAACATCTCAAGCATCAAGGACAAGACTCTGGCACATAGGCCTCGTCCACATATGATACATTATGCCCTTCTGGAGGCACGTACTCGTAATCTTGCTCAATAACACTTGTATGCAAGCAATAATAGAGAGTGAGCTTATATAAAACAAGCTCAGTGAGGATCCGATAGATCTCTAACAGTATTTACTATACTCCTTGGAATTGATCCTTTGAGCAGTAAACACGCAATAAAACATCAATAACAATATAAACACATAACTATAATGACCAATTAATAATGGATACTCTAGTTGGTGTAGTTCTAAACGCCATCACGATCTCAACCATTCTTCTTGTAACTCCCCATTACTCACGCACCGGAGGTACCTCACTAGCCCTTCCCTCCATGACACCTCCGTCATGCGAGCTGGGGGTAGTCTCTGGTAGTCATGCCGTTATCAACCCGACAGCCCGATGCTGCCCGAGATGTGGCACACACATACCAAGACTCAGCAATAATAATAAACATCATTCACATGAGGACAATCTAGCAGAATTTCCTATCTCCCGGTTCATCAATCATCAATCAATAATCATCAATAATCATCAATTATCATCAATAATCATCAATTATCATCAATTATCATCAATTATCATCAATATAACATCAAGTAATCAATTAAACAACAAACAACTAAGTTAGATGACAAAGTAGGCCATCCAACTTAACATGCATTAAACAAGTAATCTAACCTTAGTCTAACCATCAACAACTCACAATTCAATCACTCAAACACCACCCAATCATCTAAAGGCTCAATTCAACAATTTAAAGAAAGACAACCTAAACTTCAAATAATCATATCTTACATTCTACTAATCCAAACAACTCCAAATCAGTTTCTAACACTTACCCATTCGATCAACTACATTAGCCCTCTGAGAAACCAACCAAGACACATCAAAATCAAGCCCAACAGCCCTAAAATCTCAATGGACCTAGGCTGAAATTTCTGGATTTTCACCCAAACATCGCAATCGAAAATTCGACATTATAACGGTGTTACCACGTAATTAACAAACTTTTAGAAATCGACGGCAATCGATTCCAACCACAACAAATCAAGATAATCCTCAAATGGCTAATTAATCAACTTTTAATACCCGAAAATAAATAATTTTGCTACAATGGTTCAAATCTCGTAGTAATACACATAAATGATCCCTAGCATGCACTGAGCAATAATATAATTTCAAATTCACATTCTAACGGTTCAAAATGCAATTATGAGCAAAAACATAAAATATGACTTTTGAGATCTAGAATTTTTCTCTCACCTTTGATGCAAAACAAGCCTAGATATGCGTGCAATACGTGCCCAACAAGCGGAATCCAACTCGACACGAAATTCTACGGACAAAAACTAGGTTTTTCTATGTAAAATTGCTTTGAAAACTTGAAGAAAAGCTTTGGTTTTTCTCTCTATGGCTCTCGGCCATGTGTGTGTCTTTTGAGTATGTTTTGTGTTGTGTTTTGTGTGTGTTGATGAAATATTATGCATATAAGGCTTGGTCAAATAAAATAAAAGAAAGTCAAAGTTAGTTTTTAGTCCTTTAATTGTTTTTATAGTCTTTTAATTATTTCTTGAGTAGTTCTTGTTCAACTATTAAATTAACACTTAAATTAATTCTAGACATTATATTTTAGGTGACAAAGAATGTTACATTAAAATAGTGTCACCCGAGTCAGTTTAAAACTCGTTTTCTTGTAAAAGAAAGTGTAAAAATCTTTAAAATTTCAAAACCGATTCCAAATCTATTTTAATCAAACACGGGTCTATTAGTACCCGAGGACTAGGTTTTAAAATGTTTAAAACACCCCTGTAAAAATTTTTGCAGACTGGTGTTCAAAAATACTATTTACCAAAATCGACGATAAAATTTCTGATTCCCCTTTTGATGAAAAGTTTATGAATGCACACTTAGCATGTATTAGGAGTATTAATCACATATTTAGCACATTCTAAGTCATATAGCACATAACCAGGTCAATTCATGCAAAACGAGGTAAAACACGCAAATCGAGATAAAGCAAAATATGGGGTCTCACACAATCAATTAACACTTAGACTATTTTTAAGTAACATATTTTTAGTTGACAACAAGTTTTACATGCATAGACTTGTACCCGTCTTGATTAAAAACTCGATTTTCGCAAAAGGTGTAAAAATCTTTAAAATTCCTAATCCGATTTAAAATCCATTTTATTCAGTCACTGGTCTATTAATACCCGAGGAGTAGTTTTTAAAACATTTAAAGCACCCCAGTAAAAATTTTAGTGGACGTGTGATCAAAATACTATTCACAAAAACCGTCGATAAAATTTCTGATGCCGATTTTGATAAAAATTTCATGAATGCACATTTAGCATGTAATGGGAATATAAATCATAGAATTAACACATTCTAACTCATATAACACATAAACAGGTCAAATCATGCAAAACTAGGGAAAGACAGAATCTGGGGTCTCATATTGGATGATGCACAAAAGAACTATACAACCACGGAAAAGGAATTGCTAGCTGAAGTCTTCTCATTGGACAAATTCATATCTTACATCCTAGGATCCAAAGTAATAGTATACACGGACCATGCTGCTTTGCGATATTTACTGACCAAAAAGGATACAAAGTCCTGTCTAATCCGTTGGGTATTACTCTTTCAAGAGTTCGACCTTAAGATCAAGGACAAGAAATGAAGCAAGAATTCTATCGCCGATCATCTATCACATCTTATACGTGATTCTCCTATTGAGTCTTTGCCTTTCCAAAACACGTTCCCTAATGAACAGCTTTTTGCCATCTCACATAAGACCCCGTGGTATGCCCACTTTGTCAATTATTTGGTTGCTCAAGAGTTTCCAACCCACTAGGGAAAACAAAAAGGGAACAATTCAGGGCATAAGTCAAGTACTTTATCTGGGAAGATCCCTATCTTTTCAAGATTTGTGCCGATCAGGTCATTAGGAGATGTGTACCTGAGGAAGAATTTGACAGTATACTCCAATTCTGCCACTCTGAAGCATATGGTGGACATTTTGGAGGAAAAAGGAAGGCTGCCAAAGTCCTTCAAAGTGGGTTCTTCAGGCCCACTCTTTTCAAAGATGCCCAGCAAATGTGTAAAAATTGCCCACAATGGCAACAAGTTGGCTCTATCTCAAGAAGGGACATAATGCCCCTTCCACCTATCCTCATTTGTGAAATATTCGATGTGTGGGGTATAGACTTCATGGGTCCCTTTCCTTCTTCCTCAGGCTATTCTTATATTCTTGTTGGTGTGGACTGTGTCCAAGTGGGTAGAAGCAATGGCAACCCAAACCAATGACCACAAAGTTGTGGTCAAGTTCATTAAAGAGAACATCTTTCCTCGATTCGTGGTGCCATGTATGCTTATAAGTGACGGAGGACAGCATTTCCAACACAGAACACTAGAAGCCTTATTGAGAAAATACTTTGTCCACCATAAGATAGGAACGCCTTACCATCCACAAACAAGTGGGCAAGTGGAGGTATCGAATAGGGTAATTAAGTCAATTCTTCAGAAAATGGTTAGGCTTGATTGCAAAGATTGGTCAAGTCATTTGCATGACGCATTATGGGCCTATCGTACTACTTTCAAAATTCCCATCGGCATGTCTCCATATAGATTAGTATATGGTAAAACTTGCCATCTTCCTGTTGAATTAGAGCATAAAGCCTATTGGGCTATTAAGGCCCTGAACTTTGACTTACAATAGGCAGGTGAAGGTCAGAAGTTAGCGTTGAGTGAACTGGAAGAGCTTCATTTCGAAGCTTATGAGAATGCCAAACTCTACAAAGAGAGAATGAAAAGGATTCATGATAGATCCATTTTAAGAAAAACCTTCTCTCCTTCTGATAAAGTTTGGTTGCTTAACTCCAAATTGAAGTTCTTCCCAGGAAAGTTAAGAATAAGATGGGATGGTCCTTATGAAGTGGTTGAAGTATATCCTTCTAGAGTTGTCTTAATTAAAAATCCCACGGATGGGCATGTCTTCACAGTCAATGGACAAAGATTGAAACATGCATTCAATCCAAATATGGTTCCTCATGAAGTTGAATCTATAGAACTTCAGGACCTTGTAGGCATTCCATAAATGAGATTCTGCCAAGCTAAAGGCATTACAACTCAGCACAACCGTCTGGCTGAAGACGTTAAACTTAGCGCTACTAGGAGGTAACTTATATTTTTAAAATGCTTATGTGTGTTTATTTTCCTTTGTTTGTGTGATTTTATGATTTCCTTAGTCCTTTATATTTACATTGTTTATGTATTTATATACAACTCTTGAACTGCAAAAAATAGGTTCAATGGTCTAGGTAGTTAAATTATTTGCTTTGTATATTAGTTATTTTCCATGACCATATTTCTTTTTGATTTTTCCCCTATATATTTGTTTGACTATTCTTAGTATAGCTAAATGCTTTGTCTACTACTCTTTAATTGCAGAATGATACATCTTTTGGCAAAAGTTAGTAGAAAGGCTTTGACATCAACATAAAAATGCTTCATATCAGGTGATATCTTTCTTTACTACATTTCTCTTTATACCTAATCAACATGCATTGTAGAGTAAGCAAACTATATGTTTGGGTATGTAGCATTTGTCATTTTGTTATTACTTGCATATTACGCTCTCACTGTCTTACATTACGATTTGCTTGAGGACAAGCAAAGTTTTGGTGTGGGGGTGCATGTATTTCATGAAAATCTTTTTCAAAACATGCAAGAAATACACCAATTATGTTCATGAAAAGAGTAGTTTGCTACCTTACTTGTTTAAAAGAAGATGATTTAGATGATTTGAGAACCTGTTTTGTTAGCTATGTATTGTGAAAAACTCTGAGAAAAATCTGTAAGAAAAACTTTAGGGTACTGTATTTATGAGAAAACCTAGTTGTTCTTCTTTTCTTTAATTGATAGCTATGTGATTATGAAAGGTCTGAGATAGGATTACCGTTTGTTTTGAGAACTTCTTGTGATTGAAACCTAAACCCTTATGCCATGTCTGTACATTATATTATGTTACTCCGTCGGTATGTACACTCTGAAAAAATAGAAGAAAGAAAAAGAAAAGAAAAAAAAAGAAAAAAAAAGAAAGAAAAAGAAAAAAAGTTGTACATACCTTTATTATTGAATAAATTTTTGATGTAAATATGTTGTGAATCTCTTAGCACCACTATCGTAGACATTGTAATTTAGGATATGTTTTATAGTGTAAGGTTTCGAGCCTGGATATCTCGGGTGATTAAGGCCAGTAGGGGTCCCTTTAAAACCTGGACACCTTAGTCATAATGGCGGGGGATTGTTGGCCTTAAAGCCTGCTACGTGGGATATTTAGAAAGCAAAGGAAACTGAACACTATATAGAGATATTGTAAGTTCTACTTTTATATTTTTGGCAAATGTAAAAAGGGTGAAGGCATGATCAAGAGTTTGATTACAAATAAGGCAAGAATATCATAGTCTAATCTATTTGCAAAGTCTTGAAAGTTGGGAATTGTTTGAACTTAATTTACTTAGTTTACTTCTAAATATGTACTCCGAAGCAATCAATAGTCGATTTCCAGAAAGAGTATCTATTTGTGAAAAATATGTAAAGGTTCTCTTATCATGATTATCATTAACTACTGAATAGGTTTAAGATAGTGAATTGCATTTCTCATGCTACATGTTGGAAATTTTTTGACAAAAGGTTAGGATAGATGCATTCACTTGTTTTGACTTGCAAAATTTTCAGAAAATTTCACTTTTAAACTGTTTTAAAGATAGTCTTGCTTGAGGACAAGTAATGTTTAGGTTTGGGGATGTTGATGTGATTGTATTTGCAACATTCAAACCATGGTATTTGTACTGCATTTGCATCTTAACTCTGGAATAAATGCAACACTTTGATACTTTCGATGAAATGTAGGAAAATACTGAAAAGTGAAGAATTAGGCCCGAAATGATCCAAATTGCAAGTCAAGAAGTAAGAATGGGGAAGCACGAGAAGCGGTTGAAGAATGAAGCTGATAGAAAAGAAACTTGGCTGAAACTAGCACGAAATCGGACTCGGAACATTGACCAAGATGATATCAAATAGTGACCCATGTCCGTTTTTGGCAAATCATATTAGTTTTTCGGGTAGAAACAGCCTTCTGAGCAAAACGGAGGATCCTGCGCGCGGCGAGATTTTAGCGAAATTCTATCGTTTGAAGGGTCAAAATAGTGAAAAAACCCCAAAGATGCTGTGGTCAACGATCCAGTCAAAGTCAACAAATGCAAAAAGTCAACTATTTTCAGAATTTTGCCTATAAATTGAGCATCAACCCTTTGAGAATTTTGGAGTAAATTTTGGAGTATTACCAATATTTTTGATATAATTCCGAGTTAATTCCATTTAGTTTTAATTTTAGTTTTAGTTAATCAAGTAGTAGTAGAATACAGGGGAAGTAATGCCTAGGTAGCTCTTATTCGGGAAAATTTTGCCCGAATAGCCACTTTAAGGGGAAAGTCCGACCCGAATGGTTTTTAGACGGGGGAAGTTCTGCCCGAATAGCTTTCAATAGGAAAGCTCTTATTTGGGGGAAATTCATCCCTAGTAGCTCTTATTCGGGGAAAATTAGTTGTGCTCGAATAGCTATTTTGTGTTGGTCCTCTGCTCAAATTTCAGAGATCAGAAATACCCGCTCGTCAATATGGGGAAGCCTTTCTTGACTCTCTCTTATTTACATAATTCGTATTCAATTATGTCTGAGTAGATTGATATCTAGGGGTGAATATTGTAAATAACAGTATTTTAATATATGGTCTCGGATTTAGTTTATTCAATGCATATTGCAATGTATGGCCTGCTTTAATTTAATATTCATACGTAATGCTTTTAAGTAGATGTTATGAATGCTTTACTTTCGCTTCATTAATATTATACTTGTAGTTAATATTATGAATGAGTTATTTTCGTGCTATATAAATGTTTTAATCATGAATCTATCTGTTGTACCCTAGATTCCATGAAACTATAGGTTGTACCATAGTTTCTATCTATAAGGTTAGCTCTTTAGTTTAGTTTTCCTTGTTGTACTTGGTTAAAATGAACTAAGTAGATTAACTAGGTCTATAGATTTTAGCTTAACCGGGTGTATGCTTGTAGCTTAAGCCCTTGCAGAATTAGATAAACTAGATACCGAGCCTATATTAATTGCCTCATTTACATGTTCAAACCCCTAGATCACCACATCTCGTATTCCACTAATACTTAGCTTAACTTAGATAATTTAGTTAGTTGTAGAATAATTTACATTTGAGCACGTCACTCGAACAAATCTGCAAGCCTGTCACTTAAGCACTTTAACACTTTCAGACTACTTCACTAAATTAACTAACGAGCTTCCCTGTGGCACGATTCCGCACTCATAGCACACTACACTATGAAGATCCGTGCACTTGCGGGTATTTTAACTTGGTTTATTTTGTGCACATTTTAATGCACAACCCGATCGCATTAGCTTCATCTGTCATCGTCAGGGAGCTCTTGGCGAGGAGACCTTAGGATAAGTTGCTAAAACAAACGGGAGGGGAGTCAAATTCTGAAGAAAGACTGTTGGCAGCAGGTGGAGACATTTTTTTGGCCCCTTCACAAGGAAAAGCGGGCAGGGTAGAGCTCGGTAGAGGGTTCAAGAATAGGGTAGGGTCCTGTCCTTAAGATTTAGATAAAAAAAGAGTTCCAAACCTTTATGCCCGTATAAGTGCTGCATACAAGTTCTGGCCAGGGTGATCGGGAAAGACTTATTTGAACTACTCACATCACAGTAGTAGTAGCGTAAAGGCTGTAAGTTGGGGGGCGGCCATAACATAAGGCTATTACTTTCATACCTCTCTCTCTCTATCTATAGATAGAGAGAGATCCGCTGCGTGAGCAACCCGATTGTGCCTTACATGTGCTCTACATGCCACACTCTATCTTTCTTCCCAACGAGCCCATTTTTGTTTTGATTTGAAAGACAGGCCTTGCATTCGGTTCGAAAGGCATGGTTTTTAGTATGTCTCTAGATAGGGACCCTGTGACGCCCGGGTTTTAGCCATGCATTTAATTACTGTTGCATCCCTTGTTTGCGTATTTCCTTCTGTGCTTTGTTAACCATCTTATGTAGTCACTATTCATCCCATTTTTAAACTTCATTCTATTAGTGAATTAGCATTTTTATTAAATCATATTAATTGTAAAAGTAGTGGGAAAAATGTGCATTTGGGCTAGAAGCGATAGGAGAGCTCGTTTAGAAAATGATTTTCGTGGTTCAATGAATAGTGTTACGTAACTAACTTAGTGTTTTAATTAGTTAGCTTATACTTTACACTTTAGGCTCGTTTTTAAGCTACCAACGCTCATTTTTAGTGGACCACTAAACACCTAACTTGACCCTACCTATCATATATACTCACCATAAAGCAATTAAGCTCATAACTTGCAAAAAAAAAAAAAATAGGAGCTGAAATTCACTGTTGAAGGGCGAGAGCCTCAAGCAGCCACAAGGAGGGATTTTTCATCTTCAACTCTTCAATCCAAGCCACGCCAAGCCTAGAACAAGTAGTTTAGGGTGTGTGCAAGCTACCTAGGTGCTCCTACACGCTTTGGTGAGGGATTTCACGACTTGTTTTTGCATTTTTAAATAGTTGCTCATTTCTTGATTTGTTGAAAATATGATTAAATGCCATTGCAATTTTTATCTATGCTATTATACCATCTATATGAATGCTAGAGAACACATTTGAGCCGTCGTTTCGTAATTTAAACGGTTAGAATCGTTAGTTTGATTTTTAGGGTGAATAGTGACATTTTTTCTAGGGTTTTGCGTAATTGCTCGAATTAGCTTGATTTAATGCTTCTAATAGATGCCTTAGGTGCTAGTGAAGATAACCTAATAGCCCTGTGCACTTGCATTACCCTTAAATCGCCTAAAAATGGAAAATAGCCGACTTTAACTTGGGGCTTTTGGGGTTAATGTGAATCCGGGTGGATTCGGGCTTCAATTCTAGTATCCTTAGGCTACCTAGGTGCTATAGATGCCTTGATATCCCTTGTTTGAAGCCCGGACAATGTATGTGTAGTTTAAAGCCATAAGAGGGAATTTGGGGCTTTCGGGGTAAACGGGGGCATTTGAATGAGTTAGAGAGTTGAGAGGGTACCTTGGGGGTTAGTTAGAAGGATGGGAGAGTTTCCTTTGAAAATGAAATCATTAACTTTGGATTGGAAGAGAAATAGTTCAAAAAACAAAGGGGTTTAGGTGCAATTTAAGTTGTCTCACACTTCTAAACCCATGTCAGGACTTCTTGAGTGTTTATATGTGATTTTAAATTGATTTGGAGCTTTTGGTATGATTCTATGCTTATTTTGTATATGTTCATTTGTAAACTGCTTATTAGCTTCTATAATTGCTTCTATCCTAATTGCATCGAGGTCAACCTACTTTGTTGATCCTCATATGTGTTAATGCTTATATTATTGCTATTAACTTGCCATCGTTAAGTGCATTGCATAGTGGTTGCGCAACCATAGTGTCAGGGGCGGATGTGTTGAATATCGGTTGGGCGGCAAAGGGCTTGCCGGTGGATATTCAAACTCCGTACCCTAATCCCTCATTCGCCTGGTCCGGAGATTGCCAGGGGATGTTGGGTCGTAGGATTCGGGGTACATCCGGAGTACACCCACTGGAGTGATTGGGGTTATGCCGGCTTATCGTGATCGTGCTCGTGGTTCGTGGATCGTGATTGAAGACCTGTGAAGATTGGTGTATAGGGGATTGTGTGAACCGTATCCTTTTAAATGTGTGATTTTTTAAGTTATCATTGTTTCTTTAATTGTCTAATTGTTATTGTTGTTTACTATATTACCTGTTGCATTGCACGCCCCGGGACTATATCTCTCACTGGGCAATAGTGGTTGCTCATACCTCGATATATGTTTCAGGAGACGCTGAGGGTGATCCCCAGCTTGTTGAGGTAGTAGTGGAAGAGGAAGAGGTGCAGATAGAGCCTTTACCCTAGTTGCTGTGTGTTGGTTTGAGGTGGCTTATATTCTTGCTCCTATGTGGATGACTCAATTGTTTATCTTATGTTCCATTTTGTGGCCTAAGGGCTATGTATATGCTTGTTGTTACAAAGTGAAAAGATAGTTGGTTGTTGTGTAGATTTGGGAACCTATATCTTGTAATAACTTATGTTTCTGCTCTCAATTACCTTGCATGCTTGGTAGTGAATGTTCTAACTCTAGCCACTAGCATGCTTGTGTGTTTTTGGAACTATAGTATGCTTCAAGGCTCGGATGGCCTTAATCCTTTGATCTTTAGTTATGAAAAGTTTGTCTTATCTTGTTGTGGCTTTATTGAGTGTTTACAGGTTGTTCAGAATGTCCACAATACAGGGGAAACTCTGTCCGTTTTCCCTAAAATTTTGAGACTGGGTTTGGTATTGGGTTGAGAATAGCATGGTTATTAGAGCTTCCGGTCTCGTGAGGGATCGGGGCGTTACAGACCCCACTAGTCCAGCTAGCTAGTGAACGAATCTTTCAGGCAGGAAGCAGGCTGGGCCCTACGGGCAAGCATCTCTCGCAAGGAAAGCACCATTGTTTGCCATCACCTGAGAAGCAAAAGATTTGAGAGTCCAGGCTGAAAGTACAAGCATAGATAGTGGTCTAATGCCAAGGCCGACGATGAAAGCTTGAGACGGAGCCGTATGAGGCGGAAGTCTCACGTACGATTCTCTAAAAAGGGAGTGGCTACCTACTAGAGCTTCGACCAACCACCACCGGTCAATTCAGCTTTGGGGCCACCCCTTACTCTACCATTATTATAGGGGTATAGGGTTTGAGACTAAGAAAGATCATGGCAGCCTATCAGTTTTTCCTTTATACTTTACTTGGATCTGTTTTTATGCTATTAGCTATTCTGTTGATTCTTCTCCAAACAGGAACAACCGATTTACAAATATCATTAACCATATAATTTAGTGAACGATGCCAAATCTTTCTATGGATTGCTTCTTTCACCTCTTTTGCCGTCAAAGTGCCTATGGTACCAGTTCATATTTGGTTTCCCGAAGCTCATGTAGAGGCACCTATGGCAGGATCCGTCATCTTGGTAGGAATTCCTTTAAAATTCGGAACCTATGGGTTTTTAAGATTTTCAATACCCATGTTTCCTGAAGCAACACTTTGTTCCACTCCTTTCATTTATACTTTAAGCACGATTGCTATAATATATACTTTCTCGACCACTTTAAGACAAATTGATCTTAAGAAGATCATTGCTTACTCCTCAGTAGCTCGTATGAATCTGGTGACTATTGGTATGTTTAGTCGGGCAGCGGCCGTTAGGTCATCTATTTTGAGTTATGGACACACAAGGCCAAAACATGTGTGCCAGGCGTGCAACCCATCAACCTACTAGCAATGGGGAAGAAAACATAGCATGTCGCAATAAAAGTTTGATTCGAGGCGTCAGTAAAACACTGTCGTCTGTTCCAAAAACAAAGGCCCCTTAGTGCCACAGGACGGGAGTGGGGGATGGCCCTACACGCAGGCAAGAGCAGCACCGGCTCTATGAAGTTAGAATCGAATCTTTCTGTTGCCTTTCCCAATTCATTCGTGAATAACAATTGAAGGGCATGAAGCGAGTACTTATAGCTGCTTCGTCTGCTTCTTATTATGCCGACTATGCTTTCGTGGCGAAAATGAACGAAAATCGATATGAACGTGCTATTTTCAAATCGATTGATAGATAGTCTGATTTGTTCTGATAGATCGAAAAAGATAGAGAAGGAATCTATCAAGAATAAGGGGAAATCTCCTATTTCTATCTATTGATGAGACAACTATCTATTCTTGATCCATCAAAAAGAAATCAATATATATATATAATAGAGTCTACATCGTACGTAGAGCGCCCAAGCGCTTTTTAGGCCAGCTCAGTTCTCTTATCCATCCCATTGGTCAAATGCACTAGGCTCATCTCATGGAGGGAAAAGCCAAATGTAGTTGTCTTGTTCGCCACCTCGACGCATTCCTTTCTATCCTTGGTATCGTACCACACAGAAAGAAAAAGCGCAGAGCCCCAGCCCGACCTGTTGGTCTGCTAACGTAAAGCGAGGAGTTGAGCCTGAACTGGCAAACCGAAGTCACTTTCGGAACCATACTTCCTACAATTAACATGTGTCCAGTCAAACGGGAACGCGCAGCCCAAACGAACATTAGTTGCTATACCGAATCCCCAGCTAGCCATCGGGGACCGAGTGGTAAGGCCATGATCTGTAGGGGAACTGATCACTCATTCTTCCATTGGGGACAGGTGCACGAAAGACAACTCCAAACATTACACATCCGCCGCCTACCTACTGTTTAGGTGGCACCAGCGAGATCCAGCCAAGTTAAGGAACTTAGTGTCGTGGTTGCTCCACTCCACTGAGGTCTCATGAACTGAACTTCGTTGCCTTCTCGTGAGCGAAGCGAATGGGCGCTGTGTCGTGGATTAGTTTTGGGGCAGGGAGCGAAGAAAGACCAGAAGAATGATTCATTTGGATTGACGAGCTTTTCAGCCGAAAAGCTAAGAATCAATGGAATGTTTGTCTATCCATAAACATTTATTCTATATGTATATCTAGGGGATCTCTCTATACATATAAAAGTGTTTTATGGCATGATATGATCGCCTAGCCGTAGCCGCATATCAGCTGTGCTCAATATGCGGGATTTCTGTTGAATCAGATATTTTGGGAAGCTTTTGGACCTAACGAAAAGGACTCTAAGCCTTCTCGTAAGCAAGCGCGAGAGAAGCAAGCAAAGTAGAAAGGAGTCACTAGAAAGAAGCGACAAGGAAGCAAAGTTGTCTACGAAGCAGTAGCTTCCCCCAATCGACTAAAATACACGAGTCGCGACCTACTTTGATTCAAAAGAAAGGTGAAGGGTTTGGCAACAAGCAAACGGCTTTCTATCATAGTTGCAAGGGTTCCAAACCTTGACTACTTAAGTACCAAAGGCTGCTTTTGGCTGGTTTCATAAGGGGGTTGTTCACTACAAGCTATCAGCGCTCAGCCCTGTCTTAGATTTAACGTTGACTTATCTTATTGCCGTTCAATCCCTAAGGCGGGTTTTCGCTAAGAATAGAATAGTGTTCGTGTCCAAAGGTTAACAAAGCCCTACCTTATAGAGTTCGTTGCTTTTCCCAGGCCGGAGAAGGGCTTATAATGCTCGCCTTTGTTTGATATGCTCATTCAGTACCAATACAAACTAAAACTAGACCAAAGTGGAAGGGCCACTATAGATACTAGAAGTAGCTAGCTTATAGTAGTTGGCCTAACTAAAGTGTCACGACAACATAAAATTAGCCTTATGAATTGAATCTTAAGTAGGGGGCTTAGCCCGCCTGCCTACCAATCAAAGAGGCTGAGAGTAAGCGTAAGCTCTTCGAGCTTCCCTTCATTTGCTTTGCGGGAGCTGCACAACAAATAGCTGGAAGTCAGAGGGTCCATACTACCTACCTAACCCTTCGCTCCAAGGGACCGTAGATCGGAAAACGCCTTCCAAACCACCAAAAGATAAGGGAAGACGCCTATGTATTTGCATGACCCCTGCAGATTTAACCCTATCTACACCCGGAACCACTCCCCTAGCAGTCCTACAACCACGCCGTAGAACATAGCTCGTGTGAAACCTTTGATTTTTGGCATAACTGCGGTAGAACGTAACAAAATATTATGGCCTAGGGGCCAAAGGTATGGTAAACTCGGCCAAAACATGACACCCAAAGAGCCTGGCTCATACAATCCTATCCTATCCGAGTCTGAGTTTACCCATTGCACTTTGGACAGCTGTCTATAACATTATAAGGAGGACCTCCCTTTTAAGGTAAAAAAAGACTAAGGTACAAAAGAGGTTGGTCTTTCTCAACATGGTGTATAGCACGAAAAGCCTTTTGATACAAGCCCCACCAACCCCGGTCACATGAAAGAAAAAAAGGAATCCTTTCTTCTCTTCTTTATCTTTCCCAAGGGGGAAAAAAGTTTTATGGAGGGAGGGGGATGGGAAAGGCTTGGGCCTACCTATCCCGATAGGACCCCATACAAGAACGGGACCTGTTGAGAGGTTCTATATTACCGAGACGAAGGGCAGTACTTCGGTACATGATCGTAGTATGTCACCACGTCACGTCCCCGCTGCATCAAAGAACACCTATGCACTATGTTCCGGTTCACTGATAAGGAAGATAGAGTTAGGGCGGGAATCTAGGATGTGATACTCAAGTATGACCAGGGGAGATACATGCTAACTATGGGTAGGAAGCAGGAACCATTATTATGTAAATAATTTCGGGGGGTTACAAATCTCTTATACTACCATCGATCAATAGAGTGGAACGGCCAGAAAAAGAAGCTAAGTTAGAAATCCATATGATATGTGGTAACTATCTTGTACGGTTCGGGGGTAATCGGCGTATTTCGATCAGTGGGAGGGAATCTTTGGCTCTATTGAACATACAGCGAATTGAAGGTAGCATTCTACTGATGTCAAGTCATGGACTGGTTTCTTCAACCCTTTTTCTATGTGTTGGTGTTCTATATGACCGACATAAGACTCGACTTGTTAGATATTACGGAGGTTCAGTGAGCACCATGCTGAGTTTCCCTAGCATTTTATTCTCTTCCACTTTGGCCAATCTAAGTTCACCTGGTACTAATAGCTTTATCGGGGAATTTCTCATCTTAGTAGGAGCTTTCCAAAGAAATAGCTTAGTAGCCACATTAGCAGCACTTGGGATGATTTTAGGCGAGGCTTATTCCCTTTGGTATATAATCGTGCGGTTTCTGGGAATTTAAAACCCAATTTGCTCCATAAATTCTCTGATCCAAATGGTAGAGAAGTTTCCATATTTATACCTTTTCTTGTTGGAGGGGCGACTGCTCGTTAAACTACCAAAGAAAAAAAGGGTAAACCAATGGGATCATGACATGGCAAGTGCTTGCGATAGGACGGATGTGACTTCACTCAGTTGGTTTGGGTGGCATAGCCCGTTGCCGAAGTCCCCCCTCCTCCTCCCCCCCCCCCCCCCATCCCCTTTTTTTTATCTAGGGAGTTAAAGCTTGACTTTACTAAACTAATAAAATAAGGCTCGCGCTAGGAAAAGGATGGGGGGCAACCATGCATGGTACTTCTCGACCCTATCTCCGAGGGACAGTTGAACGAGCGACTCATGAATGCTGCCGGGTTGGACGAGCCAATAACTCGAATGCGTTTGGTCTATTTTTTGAGCAAGAATCACAGCCCTACCTTATCTTTACCATGATACGAACTCCAAGTTCTTATGGCAGAGCACGAGGAGATTTATCATCAATATGATGATGGGAATGGAAACCAGAAGCATGATTGGGGTCTTCGTGGTCCAAGATAATCAAGCCATCAGTAAGAGTAACGTAAGCATGAGACTTTTTGGTAGTACCCGTGAACCAAATGGCCGTGGCGATGGAATCTGGGATGAAGGACTTGTAGTATATCTCTAGATCTGGCAAAAGCGAAAGAACCCTTAACATAATTCGAATGGAGGCTGACCGTTGAGCCCACTCTGGCCTCGCAAGGCAGGCCCCTGTGCGAGTTAGAGCTGCCATAGCTTATGGGGTCAGCAATAGGAGGGCCCCAGTAGAGAGAAAAGTTAGGAATGAGCGCTCCACCCTCCAAGTGGGTAGCAGGAGCAGCGGGCAAGTACTTGGTAGGCCAACAACCTAGTGAACCGGGCGGGGCACTCGAAGAAGGGCGGGCACACTGAGCAAGTACTAGAAATTTGCCCCGCTCTACTTTCTTAAAAGCAAGGACCACTACGGGAGGTCAAACCAAGGACCTATGGAAGTCGGGGCTTGTCATTAGTCAATATTGGATCAAACAATAGGAGGCCATAGCACTGACCTCTTTTTTTTATTGATTCAATACAATAGGGGAAAAGATTGTACAGTTCCCTACTGAGAAAAACTCTCAACGGATCCTCTGCGTGCTGCGCATACCTCTTCCGAGCGTCTTTCTTGTGTTGGGAATAGAACAACAGGAAAAGACCCAGCCGACTGGCCCAGGGCACAAGGGCGAGCTTTATTTATTTAAGAGAGAATGGGGAGTGAATCGAAGGGCTTCCATTTTCGTTCTTTGTTTGGTTCGGGCCCCTCTCGATCTTTTTCGTAGTTGAGAAGGGGGAAGGAGTCTAAATCAATGGACATTAATAAACCATCATTGATGGACGTTGTACATGACATGATCAAATTGACTCATGGTCCTGTGCTAATAGAAGTTGCTTACTTTCCTAGTAGCAAAGGAAAATGGCAGGGCTTTTTTCATAGGTTTAGTGGGCGTGTCTCATGAGATCTATGCCGGCCGTCAGAATCAAATGAAGGTCGAAGGACTATTCGATTCATTAAGGGGCATAGAGGCGTCCTCGCCTGGTGATATTCCCATACCTAGCAGCAGATGGGCAGGCCGTGCCTGAATTCAGACTGGACCATACTCTTCTTTGTTTGAGTTGCTCCGACGCATGACTAGACGTAGAGCGACTAAGAGCTGGCAGAAAGGGCCCGGTGCAGGTTCCAGATTTTAAAAGTTGAGTCTCAATTAGGCTAGTGCACCAACCGTATGGTACGACAAGCACTCAAAGACCTGGCGGCTGATGGCCCACCCCACCCAAGAACGCTATTGTCATAGGGGAACTCATGGCTGTTAACAATCCTTATGGTTTGTTTTGATATCCGGTAGGAATAATAAGAATCAAAGTCCAGATTGGTTGGTGAGCCTAGTGATAAGAAACTATCTAGCTTGGTTCGGAGAGCACTTGTTGGGTTAAAGATTTTTTTGTTGCAAAATGTTATGGCCTAAATGTTGAACTATTGACCCTACTTGTTCAGATGGGTGTTCACCCCAAAGTGTTCCCAGACTGGATGCATACATCCGTAAGTAACTTAGTGCAACATGGCAAATTTCATTGAGAGGAATCAGCAATGAAAAGAAAAAGATCGGCTAAGAGCTAAGTCATCTTCTTCCCCCCTCCTCGAAGATTAACTCTTTATTTCCCCTTCGATTTGTGACAGCTACTCATACGTGCCTTCCCCGCTTCCTCCGTGAAGGCGTAAGGAAGAGCCTATTCATGTGCAGTTCCTTCTTTCAAAATGGACATATTATATTAAACTCTAATCCCGTATTTTTTCTAAGAAAGCCTAACCTCTTGCAATGGGCGGAATCAACAAAAGAAAGAACCAAAGTCCTTATTCTTTTCTTGCAACATCTTATTCGTTCACAGCTTATTGATTCAATAGCAGTTTCTTCTAGAGCAAACAAGTGACATCCATATCAAATCCTTCATAAGTGTTATGCTCAACAAGAAAGTTAGAAGAAGTGCCACAACACTATTGCTATTGATTGGACATTAATAATTGCATTGCCTTAATGGGAACAGTCTTATCAGTCTTAGAAGGAAAGATAGTTGGCTAGGGATTGGGCATTAAAGCCCTGCCCCCTCTTCCACTTAACACACCAAAGATAGGAACTGTTGGGATTGAATCTACCTCTTCTCTTTTCCTTGTAGAAGCATTATTACTACAACTATTTGTTAATTAAGGCAAGAAAGTCATCTAGGAGTTACAAACTCGGACATTAACATCTAATAGGAGCTAATCAAGTCCTTGTTTGCTTAGTAAATGGTTTTGGCGGAATACGATGTTTGGAAAAATATGGTCTTTGACAAGAATAACCTTTATCTTATCTACCAGTAGTGGTATAAGAAATGATGAATGTCCAACCCCAAAAATGATTGAATGAGATCACTTTCTCCCCACATTCCACTCGTTGTTCCTTAGCTATTTTTGACTCTTTCAAATGTGGCTTAGAAGAAAGTCTAGTGGAGCATGGTTTAGAATGTAGGTTACCTGCTCGTAAGAGGTAGTCTAACTTACTTAGAGGAAGGCCTTATCCTCAGAAGGATAGGCAAGGTTTTATGAATTATCCTAGCAAGGCTTATAAGATAAGGCTAAGCGAAAGCAAAGAGGGGCCCTTTTTCCCCTTTGTAATGTAATAAAGGTTTGGTCTTCAGTCTACCATTCCAAGGTAAATGCCTAGCTATTCAAATCTAGCGTGGTAAGGAGACGGTGAGTGAAAGTGAATCGGTTAACAAGACTGAGGAAGATGCCTAGCTAGTTTTATCCCAGAGCAGGGGCCTCGAAAGGAGGCTGCAAATGCTACTGGAAGAACAGCAAGCTACGGCTGAAGGGCCAAGCTCCGAAAACTCCAGTGCACTCCTTCAAGTCCCATAGCTTCTTCTCAAGCAGCGAATGGAAGAAGGAAGAAATGGAGATGTGCTGCTATCTAGCCTATCTTGATAAACCAGAAGTGAGAAGGACTGGGTGAATTCAGGAGTGCTTTTCTTTTGCTTTTGTGCCGCCATCAATTGAATCTATTGCACCCGGTAGGCCGTTAGTCGCAAAGAAGAAGAAATAGGGGACCATCTTGATCTCGAACACGAAATAAACTCTCTCACAGTCTCTACTGCTTATGGGACTGTGATCGAATCTGCTCGAAAAACTGGTAGATGAAATGGTAATGTATATGGTAGTGAACAAATGGAAGCAACTGGGCTAGACTACTGATCTTCTGGAGTAGCTTGACCCTGGGAAAGATACTGTAATCGTCGTCGAGAATAAACATGCTGTGTCGAGTGACTGGAATCCTCTGAGGTCTGCTGAGCAGGATGACAATCGGCAGAAAATGCTGAGTAAAGGTGCTAGCCTAAAGAGTGAGGCTAATCTGTAACATCAACTATAGAAGAATGAGGTTCGAGTTGATGAACAGGAGAAGGTAGCAATACATCTCCATCATAATTCTCCCCCAGGGCTGATTAATTAGGTTAAGGAAAATATAAGGCGACTCCATTAAAGAGAGCATTCAAGGATATATCGAGTCTCTTGGATTTCACGTCATAGCATCTATATCCGGAATAAGCATATCCAAGAAAGACACAAGGCCTTGGGGACAATTTTTCTCTTAACTGCGCAGGAATATGAACAAAGCATGTGCATCCAAACACTCGAAAATGACTATAGTACTGCCCCATTAAGAAGTTCATGAGGTGCCGCTACAGCTTCTTCTTTTTCTCTTCCCCCAAAAAAGGAGAGAGATGTCACGTCCCTTCTTTATGCACATCCATATACATAGCCAGACACAAAGGTGTACAATCCTGTCAAAATCTGCAGTTCTTTAAGTTCATTCACTGACAGTTCTCTTACTTGCTCTAGTGGCTGGCAATGGCCAACCGAGAGGGAAGAATGAATGGCTTAGGAATCGACCGGTACCGAGCAGACTCGTGGAGCTGCAGCTTAGATTATCGTAGAATAAGAGGAGCCGTCTTAGGAAATGACTTAACTTAAAAGACAGATGTCACCGCTACAAGGCTAGGGAACAACTTGTCTAGTCTTGCGGTGCACTCCTTCCCATTACGAGATGAGGCCCCAGCTTGACTCGAGGCCAAAACTCCTTACAACTCACACCAATAGCAGCACTGAGTGGTCGGAGATTAATTGAAAAAGCAGCCCAGCCGCCCCTCTCCCCCCCTAGCCCCCTACCTACTCGTGTTCGTAGCTCGATCGGAGGTCAAGACTATGGTCCGACGGAAAATAGAAGTCGTCCATCTCAAGCGATACGTGAATTGCTCAGTAGTGCTTCGCCACTACCGTAGCTGGCAGAAATAGCTTAATGGTAGAGCATGGCCTTGCCAAGGCTAAGGTTGAGGGTTCAAGTCCCTCCTTCCGCTCTTGGCTTCGTCGTTTATTGGTAACAAGTAGAGTGCATAAGCCCATTTAGAGATAGGGGCGAGGAGCAAGCAGCCCCTTGTATAGGGTTCCAAATCTATCAACCTAAGAAGAAAGGGGCAAGCCAAAACCTACTCCAAACAAGTTGCTGGCTTTTCATCAGCCATTGCACGCTTGTGCGCTTCTCTTTTTCAGCAGGCTTCTTCAAATATCCCAAAAAAGTAGGGGCTATAACTAGTTGTAGCTAACTAGCGAGCTAGCATTTTCCCTTACTATACAAGGGGTTGCTAGTTGTAGCACACAGTGTACTAGTGAATAGGAAAAGCGAATTGAGATTCCTAATGATGGATGGAGGTTAAGGATAGAACATGTTCGGTGCCTCGCCCCTGTCTCCTTCGCCGGAGACTGAAAATGATGGGAATCCTATCAGTAAAGAAGAGTCATAAGCATTGTCTCTCGATCCAATCCGTCTTCCCTGGCCTCCCCAACACACTCTTGATACGAAAGAAAGCTCCTGCCATAGAGAAGAAATCTAAAGTCTGGGTCCCCTCGATCACCCTCCCTTGAACCTGAACTAGTCAAGAGATATGAACCCGCACAGCATTTTATAACCTTCGAATCGAAACCCCCAACTGCAGATGGAATTCTAGAACCTAAACAACTCAGTTGAGAGCTCCGTGACTGGTTCAAGAGAAGGTCCACCAATGATTGATAGGCCATTCCCCCATATCCGTCTCTTGATCTTTCATTCCCCTAATCCGTTGTTACTGATTCATTCATGGCATAGACTGCCCCTTGTCTTATTAGCGCAACTGTTCATCAATGATAAAAGCCGCTGAACTTAAGACTCGAGTTGAGAAAGATAGGCCCCCAGAAGGGCTTTCAAGGACTGGGGAAGATGGGTAGATTATAGAGCTAGGGGCAAATCGAAGGTTTGTCCTTCGAGATTGGGCATGGACGAGCCTCGACTGGGCCAGCATTGATGAAAAAATGACAAAATCAAACCTTCTCCTATCGCATCATTAATCGGTGTAGGATTAAAGATCATGTCCAGGATTCGAGTCAAATAGACCTTTTTTCTCATCTCAGGGTGAGGTAAGGAATTCAATCAAATCTTTTATGGCAGCCCAAACTAATTACTATTTTTGGAATGGAAGGAATGTAGGGAACAACTCTTTCCTTTCCCATGGTTCTTGAAAGCTATCAATCCCCGCTTCTCCTTCTCGCATCGGTTCTGCATCAGATGATGAGCCCAAGCACAAATTTTTTCTTTTATTGCCACCCGATAGGTAGGCTATTAGATTGAGTCAAAAGACTACCAACGCATAAATGTTATGATTCGAGCGAGACCCCAAACGGGGGAGGTGAGAAGATCTTGATCGAAAGCTCCACTATTCTAAATAGTGAGAAAGACTTTTCAAAATTCAATCAAATCGATCGAGAGTCTCATCATCTGTTAGGTGGGCCAACTGATCGACCGAGTTGGGCTGGGCGTCCATGTCACAAAACCTTTCTGACACCGAGAATCCCATTATTAATCGGATCGGGGTGGATCCATTTCATTGGCAAATGAAAAATCTATCGTTTTAACATTTAGAAAAAAAAAACCTAGAAAAGAGGAAGACTCACAAAGACAAGAGCTAGGTAAGCAAGCAAGAAGGAGAGGTGAAAAAAGATGAACATCTCTATTGAGTGATTGTAACTACTATGGTTTACAGTCAATAGTTCTTAACCAACCCTTTTTCGCTGAGCTTTATAAAGCTTTAAGAGAGAATAGGGAGTAAGGTGGACTTTCACTTCAAACTAAATTGGACCCGGACTTTCTTTTTTCTCCTACGGATCCTTGAGAAAGTCACTAGAGGCAGGTTAGTACAGTTCTCTTGCTACCGATTTGGCCCTGTATTAATTCAGGAGCCTTCTTCTTTAGTCTAGGATTCTAAATGATAATCAAATCAAAGGTATGAAGTAACTCGACTGATAAGGAGATGAATGGAGTTGGCTAGGCGAGAACAAGAAGTGGTCATTTTCCGGTGGCTTGTAGCTCTACTAAGCAAAGAACCGCTCACTGCTTTTTCTTCGCGAATAACATGTGCAGGTAGCCTAGGAGAAGAGAAGCAAGAAACCTCTGCCTACCTCCTATCTATATCTATAGGCAGCAATGGTAAGAGCTGGGATGCATGGTAACTGTATCGGCGGTCGGGGCTAACACTACAGATTCTATCTAGGTTCTGCTTTTATGTACGCCCCACCTCACATAGAAGAAGGGGAACATCTTCAATAGAAGAACCCGTGTGAGTGGGAAGGGATTGAATCATAGGATATGTCTTCTTCCGTGATCCACTTCATGTCAACTCTAATTAGTTATCAAAAGGCTTACTTTACAAAGGGAACGTCGTTTCCCGGGAACCATAAAGTTCCCGGTAACCGGCCGCATCGACTCGGTAACCTTCGTTACCCGCAACCAACCCTTTATTATGTGTTTCTTTCTGAAGGACTTTCAGTGAACTATTGAAGCTATCAGTGTGATTGATCAGACAAGTACCAAGGGCTTTCGGTGGATGTGGAGCCAACGAGTTTAGTCGAACAGCGTAACGAGTATAAGGTTACAGAATAGAAGCCTTCACCAACTTTGATAGGCATATCATTGCAAGCAAATAGAGCAGAGAGCTTACCGTTTCTTTCTATTAGAGTCACAAGCTTGTTGTAGTCGGTCCTAAAAGGAGAACCCTACTACTTACATGCTATATCCCTATGTCTTTGCACAGCTCAGCTCGTTCTTCGAGCCTTGCTTCCCCCTTCCCTCTCTCCCCGTTCCTACCGTCCATATGGAGTATAGCCAAGTGGTAAGGCATCGATTTTTGGTACCAGCATACAAAGGTTCGAATCCTTTTACACCATATTATGAACACCTGATCAGATCTGTCAAGAATGAGCTGACGACTACAAAAGAAGCGGTTAACTACAGTCCCTGAGCCCAGTTTGTAGCAAGCTAAAAGTTTGACTTTTTCCTACTTTGCTAAGAGAAGGGAAAAACGTCTTTCCAACCGTGGAATTGAACACAAGACTCACTTCGGCTAGGTTCTTTCATTAATATCCTGGCCCTTGCAACACTCCTTGTTCCGTAAATCGGTCGCTGGTTGATCTGATCGGACCCTAGACATGCGAGAGCCCGGCTCGGGAGGAATGCATGGTTCCCTGGCGCTTCATGGGATGGACGTTCGTAGTCCTCCTCCCCCTAATTTAACCCTACCTCACTCGCCCAAGCCTGCCGGCACAATAAGAGAATGAGGGGGCTAATATGCTTGCTTGTGCAGGATAGGACCACTCGGCTAGGGCGCGCTAGAGGAGCTTCGAGTAACTTGATTCTTTTCTCTTCGACATCCCTAACAAGTCACTCGAAGCTCTGCCCTTTGCTTTGTCCCCTGCTGGTTTCCTCAAGTTGGCCCCACCCCATAGGCCGAAAAAGGTTGCAGTCAATTGCCGTTCCCATTCTCATCAAACCAAAGACTACCATACACGCTGCCGGCAAGCTACCCTCGCCTACCTCATCTATAGGCATTTCTATCTGCCCGTGCGTCTCCTGACTGTAATAGTTGGGCTTGGCTATGCTCTTAGGTTGTACTGCGTGAGCCTCCAAGCAAGCGAAGGTTTTCGGGGTTAAAAGTATGAAGTAACTCAACTGATAAGGAGATGAAACCCTTTCTCTTTCATATTAAGTCCTCAGAGGTGCGGCCTACTTGGTGTCGGATCAGCTCGACATGTCACTTAATAGTCTTTCGCATAGTACCCCCTGTTTTAGTGAACCTTGGGAGTTGTCGGCGGCTTGACGATCTATATTCCAAATGTTTACCGAGGTGAAGCTTTTGGCAAGTATTCTGTTATTTGTAGGTTTCTCTAATTCAGGCTCTTCCGAGGGCCTTTGTTTGAGGTGAGGTTCTATAGTTTGATGGTTACCTCAGTTCCCCTCTCCCCTTCCCCGGTAGCTAGGATAGAGTTCTATTTTTTCTTTCTTTCCTTCCATTCAGGGGCACTCTAAAGGATTTGCAACCTTCAAAGCTGGTTGACAACCGTCTAGTCTGTCCCTCTCGCTCTTTGATAGACATCTTTTGATTCCCAGTCTCATCTGACAAACAACTTTATGTCCTTATTCTGTGTTCTATCCTTTCTTGCGGATTCTCGGTTTCTGAAGGAGTAGAGGCCTATGTCTCTGGCTCTAGAAGAACTTTACCTAAAGTTAACCGTTAGAGCTTTACTTTAAGATAGCTCGGGTAGGCACTCTTCTTCGGAAAGAGAAGTTGTTTGCCTTACCACACCAACCACCTTTGCCTTGGACATTCTAGCAATTGGCAGCTAGGCAAGGGCAAATTTGATAGCAAATTCATATTCATTAGATAAGAGATTGTGTATCTGTTTTTAGTGAGGACAACTGGATTGGGACAATCAGGTCGATTGAGGGCAGCAACACACCAATAGGTGGATTGCCATTCTTGTACTCTTTGGGTAAATGGAAGGAGTATTTTTCCCTCTCACTAGTACTTAAAGAGGTGGGGCAAGGTGTTCAAACCAAATATCCAATAGCCGTTTTCCTTAATGGCTAACCTTTTTCAAGTGAACTGAAATCTTGGACTGGCTGAAAGGGAAAACAAGGCATTTTTCACTCGTTTACAGGACCTGTGTCAAAGGAAAGGATTGTTGCACTCTCTTGCTTGAATGAATTGACATTTGTGGATGGTTGTTCATTCGGGATTCTTCTATCTATATTTAGAACTACTGGATCAACTACTCTGGCTTTTAGCCTTTTGAACTAGTGGAACCATAAAGTCACTCGCCCGTTCAAACTCTTCTGTCCATCCCATCTAAAACCCTTTTTTCAGTGAATCCAGGGACATAGACCTAGTCTTTGGTTTATTTAAATAGCTAAGATAAGGTCTAAGACCATCTCTTCTTTTCCACATCCTCATTCCTCCTTCTTTCTAGATACTTAGCTTCTAATGCTACGGAACCAGCTTTCCCAATCAATCAATTCAAATTAATATATAGGAACCTGCCCTCATCGAACTGAATGTCTAACCTTCCTGCATTTGAAGACAGACTAATGTTTAAGACCTCCTGGTTTCATAGAGATTTTATCTTCTTTGACCGCCAAAAATTACCCATATATCGATGAATAACCCTGATGTTTGACAATCTTTTGAGGGACGGGAGTCGACTGACTGATAAGGAACTGACAGAAGAGCGAAAAGAAGAGTGAAACCATTCAACGGAGTTGGAAAGGACTTCGCTAATCAAAAGTTGGTTGGTCTCACCTTCGTTTGGGGACTCAAGGATGAGATTGCTGATGCTGACCACCCTATTTGTCTTTGTCAGTGAAGTAAATCACCCTGATGCTAAGCGATCCTCAGTCTTCAATGTGAGCCCAACCACCCCACTTTAATAGTAGGAGAAAGGAAAATGCTCGATCTATGGAGTCCGTCATCAGATCTCCCCATTGACAGATAGAGTTAAAGCATCAATTAACCTAGGATTTCAGATTTAGATCTTCAACTACTTCCGAGAGGGTCTCATGCTACGATCCGCCCTTAGTAGTAGCGAACATCAGGTAACTTTTGTGCTATAAAACTACAGGTTGGTAATGAAAGGCAATGTACTAAGAAAGTGCCACTCTATTAGACCTTTATCTGGAAAAAGCTGGAAGAAAGGCGAGAAAGAAAGGTTGCCTACTACTAATAAGTAGGGTAAGAAAGAGAGGTGAGGTGACCAGCTTAGTAACTTTATTCAATCTAAAAGGTTGGCTAAGTGCCCTATCCGCCTTTAAGTGAAAGGGGGGCATCCACTGAAGATGGCATCGGGAAAGACGAGAGCACGAACGAGGTAGCTTATGCTTTCTCCATCGGACCCTCACTACCTAGTTTATAGTTGAATCTGGAGAATATGAACTTATTGTATTCTTATCAATCTTGAACAACGTTATACTGAACACGATCCAAATTTCAACAAAAGGTCAAGTCGAAGCTACTCGATCATTCAACAAGGACAGTAGGAATCTACGCTAGGATCCAACCTGCGCTACCAACTGTCTTCTCTTATGAAATTTATAGTTAGAATCTTTTTTACCATAAGGATCGAAGACTAAGACCGAAAATTCTGCATCCACTTTCCAGCTGGATGGGAAAGATTATGCCTTTATGAATAAAGTGAACTTACGGAATACTCGAGCTGAGAGACAATTGCTCATTTCTTCTGTATTCAGAGAGAGAACCGTCAGTGACACCCCTCCAAACTATGCATGGGATAGTCTGACCAAAGGAGCCAACTCTTACCCATGAAGTCTCAGGCCCAGAAGGTCATAGCAAGCCACACCAACCCTAGTTCAAGGGGTAAAGTGGACAGCCAGGGTAGATAACGGTTTATGATCTTAACTAAGTCACATTTCACTTGACTTGCACGACCACGGACCCTATCCATATCCTTAACTGGACTGATGATTGGCTCAAAAAGCTTCTTATCTGCACGCTTAACCAATACTCTAATTTAGGCTAAACTGAAGAAAGAACAATAAAGATGTACTAATACATCAGCACGGTCATCTTTTTGAAGGATCATCTTTCTGTGTAAAGAAGGAATAATCCTAGGATAACTTGACAATGTTAGAGAGACAAGGATAGATAAAGAACCATTAGGTCGATTGACGCTGCCATAGGCAATCATGAGACAAGTATTACACTGCTTAAGATAAAGTGCAAGATGTAAATATCGGTCTTTTGACCAAAATAGATTACATGTTTGCCAAACAAGTCGGCGGCAATACACATCTCCTTATTCAGACCATCGGTGAGTATTAAGATCACCTTTGATAAAAATTATCTTAGTACCCAAGAATCTTCTAAAACTCTCTGCCATCGGACAGTTACAATCCTAAGTGATGAAGGAAACACACTACTCAGTCAGAACATTACTAGTTCACTCTGAATGTGTGTCATCTGTTTATCCAATCACTAGTGTTACTAACGCTGGATCGTGGCAATTGACATATAGTGAAACTTCAAAAATATTGTATTCAAGACAAGAGTCCCTTTTTCTTCTCACCCCGAGGGGCTGCATTAAACCTTCTTTATAGCACATCAAGGGATCTCATGAATGCTCATATGTAAAGAAAGCCTGGGTCATCCTTTATGATGGCTGGTACTAATCCCATCTGTCATTGTGCCACACACAGGCCATAGAGTGAGTGTTCCTGGAACTGGGATTGATGATACAGGGGCTTCCGAACGAACTGACTGGATGATTTGGATATGGATCAAGATCGGGGTGAAAACTTCGCTCGTACAAGTAAACAGACATTGGTGATTCCACGGAATCAACTGTAAAATCCTTTTTGACGCTATTAAAAAAGTAGAATAAGAAAGGGCCATGAAGAAGATGATATAAAGAGTCATCCGATTCGGTCTCTTCTAACTGGTCCATTGGGGTAAGCACGGGAGTAGCAATCCAACAGAAGAATGAGGAGAGAAAGGGAGAGAAATCTCTTCTTTCGAACGTTCAGACTATTGGAAGGGCATCGTCATTGTTGGTGCTGACTTAACCGTGCTATAGGAAGGTTACATGCGCTAGATCGGCACTTAACACAATCTCATTAACGAACTGTCATGTGTCAATTAAGTGCTTGGCGGGCACTACATGGCTCGTAACTCGGAGAGCAGAAGTCAAGCTAGGGTTACGTACCTAAGACACTCCTCGACAACTTTGAAGTGACAGACAGATAGGCTACGGGAGCGTAACCTCGCACCTCCTTTATACATGCACTCCTGGATTCAAGAGCCATCGTGTCAGAGCTCATAACTCAGCTTAGGAAGTATCCCTTCTAGCTATATGATATGTTTCTTTGCCTGGCGCACTAACTTTTTCTATAAAATACAAGTTTCTATATAAAATTGCTACTTCTTCGAACTTCTATATACAACTAGCATAGCGTGAGTCTAATCTAGCCTATAATCGAATTGAACTCAGTTCTCTTAATAAGATATTTTTGGTTAGCTTCTCAAAGAGCTTAGTCTATGACTTATATATATATCACGAAGCCCCCTACTTTATACCAGATACCAGCTGATTCATCAATACAAATACCAAGATAGATGAGAGAAGGCTAGCCGTTCTTATCTTTCTTTTTTATGCTTTCTTCTCTGGCAGCATTGTGAAACTATATGACAACAAGGACAGAATGAAATGCCACAACTTCCGTTCTGACTCTTTCATCTCCTTTGGCAGTGAATTCGGGAAAATACCAATCAATCTATTCGATTTCCCAACGAGCCAGGCAAGGGTCACCCGCTGAACATTCTACTTCCTATATCTATTAGAGTAGAGTTAGCCCGTCTTTGTTGACAGGTGATTCGACAAGCGATGAGGCCCATCTTAAAGGGGCGGGTCACTCTCCTTTAATGGTGTCCTTTTTGTACTCCAAGGATGTCATATGATTAACTAGTGCAGGAGAGAGAGTTAGCCTTGGCTTTCTCATTTCCTCGCTCAATCTCATGTCAGTCAGTCTACTTGCCCGAAGCTACTGCCTTAGCCGAAGTGAACTGAGGGAAAGCTATCATAACGGACTAGTTCTCTTATCCGTTAGGGGAGTCTGGCGTATTTAGAATATGTATTCAGAAGAGGTTGAATAGCCGGAATGAAAGGTCGATGGCCTTCTTTCTATTTGAATTTGAACTCAAAGTAGGATTCGAACCTACCTTTATTCAGATAAACTGATCGCTCTACCAACTAGACTTCCGGGTGGGCTTAAGATATTGATTTTCTAGATCTATATACAACCTTCTTGTATCACGGGTTTGAATCCCATAAGAGCTACATATCCATGTAGCGTTGGGCTTAACCGAGACTAGACATTTGTTTTTACTGCCATTGGTTTTGTTTGTCATGGCGAAGTGGTCCATAATTCACTTAGTACTCGGTATAACTCATGCATGAAAGAAATCCCTTTACACGCCTTTTGAGACACTGAATGAAACTTTTATAAAAATGCCTTTCTTTGTGGCTTACTATTCTTTTCTCCAACAGAGGGGTTGTCGGGTGATTCGAAAGAGGTTTTTCTTAGCGTTTGAGGAAATGTGGAATCGTTGGTAGGTTTCGGGTTCAAAAGCTAAACGGGTAGCTCAAGGACTCCGATCAGAGGAGTCTTATTATCAGTAACGGGCCACTCCAGATCGAAGTACTACGGCGTCGTCATTACCTGACACGTGCTAGCCCGCATTTGGTCTTTTGGTAGTACCCAGCTTTACTTAAGGCAACAAAGGAGCCCTTACCCAGACTCGACAGACCTAGATAATAAATGTATTCATAGTACCCCTCCCTTTGATTTGACAATGATTGATGCCTTGCCCTCCAATTTCATGGGCCTCTCTATACGATAAAATGCAGCTGTCACGTCAATATCACAAGCTTTTAGTAAAGCAATGCACCTGGCTCATACAGATGACGAAAATAAAGACTTAACCAGAAAATATCACGTACGGCACGAAAAGAAGTTGATAGGTAAAAGCTCGCTTCCCCTAGATAGTGGAAGACAAAAAGGAGTAGTTCGTTCAGATAGGCCATACTAAATATTTTTTAATAAACTAGATTACATTCGCCTATCAAGGCTAAGTCGAAGCATATCACAATCCAAAGGATGACCTATAGATATCACTTTTAGGTCTCCTTCTTTCCAGTGGAGGGAGCAAGGAAATTATGAGGCTCTACCCCCTTAAAATAAGCACTACTACACGGAATAAGCCAATCTATCTACATGATTATCACATATTGATCTTTCCACATTCATATCATTGGGTAAAGCTTTTTTCTTCACTATTGCTAGTTGGTTCAGCACCTCTCTTTCTAGGTGCGTTAGGATGTGACCCCCTTCAATTGTTAGATATTTCCCTTTATGACTCGTCTTCTTTTATAGGGTCAATTCGGAGATACTAAACCTGGAATAAGTTTCAATCTATGGCAATTTCTTTGTAGTATTTGTAGTAACAAGGCCAATTAAAGCTGTCAGATATAGGAGAGACTGCCTATTTCATGTTCAAGGCAGGCTAGCTCAGTACACGATTCCCTTCCTTTAAATAGAGCTACTTCCCGCTCTTTTGTCTGTCATCTGTCAATAGGTAACGGTCGCATCTGTCTAGTAACTGTCCTATAGGCTGTCCAATCGTTCATCCGTCCACGCGTCCTACGAAAACTATCCTCTAGCTTATCTTATGAGTGAATTTATATGGACTATTTGATCAAAAAAGAAGCCCTATGAAAGCCAATAAGGAGCTATACGGTCCATTAACGTTGCAACATTGGCCTTCTTTATGTGCTCTAGTCGAAGTAGCGAGCAAGCGAGCCTTTTTTGATCCATGTCCAATACAGTAGCTAGATCACCGCCTTTCCAATCAAAGAAAGGACTAGCATAGCAAATTGATCTATTCAATAGCATAGAGAATAGTATGTTTAGAATGACAAGGGCTAGGGCTAATGCAATGAGGATTGGATTTATATGGATTTAGGTAGTCTCCCGCTACACTTTCACAGCAAGGAAAAAATCTCATCTTCATATCTTAATAGGAACATTCGATCATAGGCTATTTCCCCTTTTCCATCCCATTGAGCATCTTATTCTCCTTTTTCACATGAGAGCCTATTATCTATGATCCATGATCTTGCCACTTGAATAGGACCTTCTTTAAGGAATAGAGCCCAAATTCAGGTAAGAAGATGCATCAAGCCAAGCCTCACAGCAGAGGAGAGGTGTAGGAATAGGAAGATGAGCTTTTTTATAGATGGTCAAAGCACTGAAACCTGCTTACAAGACGAATTTGAAAAGGAGATTGTACCAAGTCAAGATACAAAATGATGTACTGTACGATTTAGTTGTCCACAAGGCGCATAGTCAGGAGGGTGTAAAGGACTGGAGATTGATCAAATTTTCCTTCTTCCATTAGCTCCTATTATAGGTTTTCCTTTGAGATACAGTCATGATGGGCCACTACCTTAATTTGAATTAGGGATTTTTTTTCTATAATGTCCTTATCACGATCTAGCCCCTTGTCTATTTCATGGTCTGTTTTCATATAACCTTACTAATGTATGGCTTGCTAAATAAAGCATTGTGGGATCAATCATTGCATTTATCCATTCATAACCATCGTATACGCTTTTTCCAGAAAAGGGATAGAATGACAGTCTATCAGTCTTGCCAGCATACAAACAAAAGAGAGTGTAGTTGCCTATCAGCTGGTTAAACAGATAAGATTCTTATTATTTATATAAGGAATAAGGATCCCATATCGATCGAATGAAGATGGATGCGTTTAGATAGGTTTGTTCCAACCTACTCTTTGGGACCATTAAAGAAGTAGGATCTAGCACTGTTAAACGACTATAGTTTCTACTTGTTAACGATTAGGTAGCCGCCTAATAGAGTGAGTGGCGGATACGGACCCATACTCCCGACAAGATGTCGAAAGAGCTAGTTAAACGGTGGTTTTGGCCCCCTGCTGCAAAGCTAGGATCCCAAGGAGGAAGGGATAGCACAGTCTTATAGGGGGCCTCGCAATCTATTGAGGGGAGGGAAAAAGAAACCTATAGCACCCCTTGAGTAGGACAAGAGATGACTCCTTACTCTATCCTTATGGGAATGTCATTGCATGAAGGGACCTTGAGGGTTGGCTTACTCTATGTTCGAAAGAAGTATTACATCAACCATAGATAGGGAGCAAAGTCAGATTGGTGTCATAGCAAGAGTTAGGCCCCTGTTTCACAGATCGTATGAAAGGGCTCTTTTAGCTTATGGAATCTATAGAACTCGCTCGAGAAGACAAAAGAGGGAATGGAAGGTACTATAGGAGAAGGCTTCGTGTCTTTCCCTGATTCAAGAATCAGGAATCTAATCTTTGTTTTATGTTTTGGAGTAAGCTAGTCAATATGCTCGCTATGGTATATGAGCAAGTGATCTGATCCTATGCGCCTTTCTCCTTTTAGTGAAACCAACATCCCTTAGCTCGTGTTATCATAACAGTGCCAAGTAACTTCATCCAGTGAAAAAAGAAGGACAGGATTCTAGGGCTTGAATGAGAAAAATCAGAGCTAGTTTACTTCCATTCCAGACTTCTACCTCTATGAGGCTTTGTGGTGCAAGGCTGGATATAGGGGGTCCTCTTATAAGCCGTAGCATTTAAGGCTTAGTCACTCTGTATAGACACACCAAGACTACGAAGCTAGGACGGTGGGTAAGGAATCTTCTCACGCAGAAGCAAAAGGAAAAGAAATGAATTATTTGCATTGAAGCTAAGGGCGGTGGGTTGGAAAAGTACGGCAGTCTACGCTAGTAGTTATTCACTTGTCAGAATAAAGAGAATGACAGGTCTTAAGTTATAGGTCATACCCTTGAGGACCAGATTCACCCTCATTTTCTATCTTTTTAAAGAAATATCGAACCTTTAGTAAATAGTAAATATAGTCAAAAATATCCCCAGTCAATCTCCAAGAGTCCCTTTTCAGGTTTAGGAAAGAAAATCCACCAGCCAAGCCCAACCTCTTAATAGCTTCCTTTACTTTAGGTCTTAAAATAGCTTTCCTTACCAACAAGGGCTTAGTTAACTTAACGTATAGTCCGCTTTTCTCCCCTACAGAAAAGGTTCTTTCAACTATCACGAAAGATCAGATCTGGGTGCGGGCGGACGTGGACATCGCGGTAGTCATTTAGAGCAGATTTGATCAGTCAGAAGGAATCGAAGGAAAGCTACTTGATTGACTAGACAAAGACTAGCTCAACCTTCCTTTACTCGAGCTGAATCTTGATTAAGTTAAGTCAGAAAGGTTTAATTTCTATTGAAACAGGAAGCCTAAATATTAAGACCAAACGAAGTGAATGTTAAAGCATCTAATGCCTACCCCGGTCTTTCTATATCTTTGAAGATGGAACTTTCGATTTGAGACAATTCCAACAATAAAGAGGAGCTAGGCTCGGCTTGGATTTGTGCTACTAACAAAGAAAAAAGCTTAGAGCTCCGTAAAATGAAATTGCTCAATCTGAACTTCTAACTTTAGAGATTGACTTGGAACTAGCTGAACCTGCCTGAACTGATTGACTCGCTCATCAAGCTTCTAATGCAGTCTTATCTTCTATGCTATATATGCATTCAATTGAAGTTCTTAGCCTTGGTCTACTCCTTCATGTAGTGAGTTGAGGTTCATCCCTAAGGAGAGAGACGAAGCAAAACCCCAACGATTAGATTATAGGGTTGGGCCCCTTTTCAAGAAGGAGAGTGAAGGTGCCAAAAAAGGGCTTTTATCACGTTTGAGAGTTATGGGAAGGTTCCCTCTTTGGCAGAAAGTAGAGAGTCTTCGAGTATCGTCGTCCTTCTATTGATAGATTCAGGATTCGGATAGATGAAGAGAAGGCCAACTTATCTCGATCTGGTCATTCAACCGATATCGGAATACCTTTTAGTAAGACAAGACTCGAAAAAAGTCCGATTGAACTGGCATCCGAAGATGTGAAGAAATCAACTGCATTAGCACTTCATAAGGGAATACCTAACTCAGTAAATTCTTTAGTTGACATCGAGACCAAGTCCCATTGAATCTCTTGGACGAAGATCAGTAGGCAGTGAGTGAGGCGATTTGTTGCCTATTCCATTACTTTCAAGTAAATTACTTATGAGTCAATACCCCGAACTCCACTCTTTTGAATAAGCAATCTTCTTTCGATTAGGCCTAAGATCAGGAGCAATTTAGCTTTGGCATGGGATCGCTTTCTTCTGTTCTAGAGATAGGGATCTGGCTCCTCTGAGTGATCTGTCTAGATTTCGGAATAGAAATGGGCAAGGAAGATCAGCCAAGCCAAGGGGCGAAGCGGTCCAATTCAATGTTTTACTGTTACACATAGTAACTTTCCTGTTAGGAATCGATCTAGCTGCTTATCCTATAGATAGAGATTGTCGGTAATCACTTCCACTATTTCAGCTGTTGTCGGTACAACTGCTTCGGTAGTATACTTACCTAAACAGATAATTCGTACCATGATTAGCAGACCCTTCTCAACTCTAGCGATTTTAAGTGGACCAGTCTCCAATTACCTTGCAAAGCGTTAGCGCTAGCCAGGTCAATAGTTCAAGTATCAATAAAAGTTTCTATTTCAGTAAAGTAGAAATGACAGCAATTTAGGTAATAGAAGACAATGCCTGCTAAAGGTATGATTCCGATCTTTGCGCAAGCAATAGCAATAATATATGCTATTTTCTTTTTGGCACAACTCCTCTTTAATGCCAATGGTGTGAGGGAGTTCGCTGGGGAAGTTAACTCTTTCAGTTGCTGCTCTGGGAGAGGTTGAATCATTAGTAAAGATATCCATGCACAGTAAAGATATCCATGCACAGTAAAGATCAATAGGTTGAAATCAGATAAAGGCAAATATGGCTTTGAGTAAGAATATGATTGGGATTCCACATTCATAGGCTGTTAGGGAGGTTTGGATAGGACACTAAAAGCTTAGCTTAATAAGGAAAGGAACTTCTTGCACAATGGAAAGAAGAGGTTGTTAGAGATGGAGCAACTTCTGAGGAAGCATCCAATTCCCAATGGTATCGTATAATAAGAGATAGGGTAGCTAGGATGAAGGCTAGCCCAATTTCACCTTGATTCTACTAATTTTGTTGCCTTTACTATCGAGATTATGTTGATGTTCAGTCTACCTTCGTACAAGATCGAAGAAATAAGGTTTTTTTTTCTCATTCTTAAACTATGATCATACGGATGAAATAAAAAAGGCCATATAATATAACTGGCATCTTTAGTTAATGTCTAGAATGGCTATTCCTTACAATTGCTCCTTGTAATGCAGCGAAACCATGGCAATTAGGATCTCAAGATGAAGCAACACCTATGATGCAAGGAATAATAGACTTACATCACGATATTTTTTTCTTCCTCATTCTGATTTTGGTTTTTGTATCATGGATCTTGGTTCACGCTTTATGGCATTTCCACTATAAAAGAATCCAATCCCGCAAAGGATTGTTCATGGAACTGCTATCGAGATTCTTCGGACCATATTTCCTAGAATCATCCCGATGTTCAATGCTATACTATCATTTGCTCTGTTATACTCAATGGATGAGGTTGTAGTAGATCCAGCCATTACTATCAAAGCTATTGGACATCAATGGTATCAGAGTGCGCCTCTTCACGAGGGTGATTTAAGTACAACGAAATGCCTTAAAGTGGAATATGGTTCGTGAAGCATCTGGCTTACCGGTAATCTCCCATTCCCGCCATCAAGAGACTTTAATAATTGTAGCATGCCAGAAACAGGGAGTTGAGGTGGTTAGACATATACCCCGAAATGCTCCCAGCATAAGAGCCTATGGTTCCATTCTTGTTGTTGCTGGAGGTACACATCCCTCTTCTCGGTGTGGAACGATATACGAGAAATAGATGCTCAGCCTGCAATGTCCGATAACGGCGCTGAAGTACTGAATCTATCGGTACCATAGCAGTGGCATACAACTTTGGACCTAAGGGCTGGCCTAGTAACCTTTCAGAATGGGGGATCCCCGTTGGCAACAACTACAGTAATAATTGTGGAACTACTGGGCCTGGAGAGGACAACCTGTTGTTCCTGCTCCTCTTTCTTCACTTCGGGGATGGAGGTCCTATAGTAGGTAATAGCAGGCACAAGCAACTTGACCGAAGAAGACCAGTGCTTCTACTCCTCCACCGAGGAGCCGTTCGTAGCAAGAAGCAAAGAATGTCATGAACGGTGGGAAGTCATAGAGAATTTACCTATTCATAGAGTGATCTTATGATTGATACAGGATATAGACTATCTCTTTCTTTATTCTGTTATTTTTCTTAAAAAAAAGTACATGAAACTCAAAAGCTAGGGAAAACGTCCCGTCCACTGGAATAAGCAGTAGTAGGATCTTATTGTTGGAAGCTCAGCTCACGTCCGAACAGGTCCAGGTCTGGAGTGCCTCGCAACTGACTTGCTGCAACAAAAAAAAGAAGGGTGATTGAACTTCTCAGCTAGAGTTAGGGGTGGGACCTCTTGGCATAATGCACGCTGGAACATGGGAATTCGAGGTCCCATGAACTACTACTAAAAACCTACTTTGTTTTTATTTGTGGACAAAGGATATCCAGTCAGGCCTATGGATGGATCCTTTTAGATCTACGGACCCTGGTCGTTCACATGAGCATTGGGAATCTATACTCGAGCGTTCAACTGGGCCCCTAACAGGATAGGTCAGGAATCACTCTGGATTTAATTTATTGGGGCCTACAACTTCGCCAAGCCGACTAGCATCCCTTTCCACTGCGCATATTTTTAAATAAGAAGATGACTATAGGATCGAATTCGCTTTCCATGGTGAATAGGTCATCCCATATCTTCTGCATGTCTCATATGTGTTGAACCAGGTCTTTTTCGGTTCCAGCCTCCCCCTCGAATACATAGGGTAGGTAGGGATGGGTGAGAAATGGTTCCCTGTTGCCAATCTACTTTCCCTGGCCTTCGATTACCCTTACTCATAAAGGGTCTTATGGTCGGGAGAACTACCTAAGTAAAGAAAAATAGTATTCTTTCTAAGAGTAGGCGTGGAGAGCTTTTTGTTGGGAAACTTACAAATAAAGTTTGGGGGGAGGCGGGCGTCGACCCAACCTTATGTGTATTTGGACTATAACAGTTCCGATGAGTAGTACTCACTTTTGACAGTTATACAATTCCAGAAGATGATCCAGAATTTGGTCAATCACGTTTATTAGAAGTGGACAATAGAGTGGCTATACCAGCCAAAACGCATTTATGTATTATTGTAACATCTGCTGATGTACTTCATAGTTGGGTTGTACCTTAGGTGTCAAATGTGATGTTGTACCTAGTCAGTTAAATCAAACCACTATTTCGGTACAATGAGAAGGAGTTTACTATGGTCAGTGCAGTGAGATTTGTGGAACTAATCATGCCTTTATGTGTGCGCCCAGAAACATAGGCCGACTGTTGAGCCCACTCTAGCTCAGCAGCACCGCCCAGGGTACGAGCCACCCGAGAAGCAAGCTATTACACCGAGCGGCTGGAGCAGTATAGAGCTGAGAAGCAAGGCAGTAGATAAGATAAAAGAAGGGGCCAGGCTCCTGGTGGAGCATAGGAGACGGTTAGGATAACGAACTTGAAATGCGGAGCTTGAGTAGTCGGCGAGCGAGTGGTTAGTGGCCAATAGCTCCCTAGTTGATGGCATTTCTCTCTACGGCTGGCACTTGAGGAACCATGGGGTACTCCATATAGAGCAAGCAGGTCTTAGGGAAGAGACGCCCGTGCAAGGACCTCAATTCTCATTAGGAGGTCGAACCAAGGACCTATGGAAGTCGGGGCTACCCCGTCCCCATGGGCAACGCAAGAGTTTCCTGAGGGAGGAGTTTAGAGGCCTTATAGTAGCACGAACTTCTTTTTCTTTCTAGGTCATGCGAAAGGGGCCTGTCCAAGATCGTACTAATCTTCTACAAAGACAAGAGACCCTCTCAACGGCTAGGCGCCACTCTCTTTCTGAGTTATTCCAACTTCTTTATGATATTGTGCTGCGGTGAACAAACAAAAACAAAAAAGAGTGGCGTCTTAGCAGAAGGAGAAGGACCTGCAATGGCAAAGACTACTGAACCTCTTCCCAGTCAAGATAGATGGGAATGAACTCTATCAAGTAAACACCATAACCAGTCTTTTTTTTATATATACATACACTTTTGTTTTAGGGTGGGGCCGCCCTTTCTCCTGCTAATTCAGCCATTTTCGAACCTGTCTTTTTCACCCTATTCAATTCAATGGAGGACTTCTCAATTATTATGATTCCCAGCCCTCTTAGCTTATTCTTATATTCAAAAAATACTAAAATTGAAGAATAATAAGAAAAGGCTATCCCTTTAATAAAGAAAAAGGTAAGGCTATAAAGCCCTTCCTTTAGCTAGTTTTGCCTTTCCCTTTGGATAGGTTGGAGCTATGAAGCTTACCTTATTATTATTAAAAAAGGACTTGGCTTTTTTAGCTTGCTGCTCGCTTTCTTGCTGCCAAGAGGCGAAGGGGGCCTGATTTACAGTTTCCAAGCCTGGCACGAAGCGAAGGGACTGGATTTCACCTATGATCAGATCAGTGGGCAACCATAGTTTACTTTTTTTGTGTTGTTGTTGACATTTGTTGAAAGAAAATTTCATAGTAGGCCTCGCTTTCAGAGCAGCTCCCAGCTTACACTATGGTGGAGGCATCGTGAAGATCTAGGAGTATGAGCAGTACGAGCTGAAAGGCTCCCATACTATTTAGAGGGCAGGGGGCATAGATGCTAAACAAACCTGACCCCTATCTATCATCGTAGAAGCTGTTCCTAGGAAATATTATGGTTCTCGGGTATCTAATCAATTAATCCCCTAAACCGGGGAAGCTTAAGCGGAAATGAAAGAGTAAGGTGAGGGAAAAGGGGAGAAGCCACTAAATTGAAGGCTTCGCTCGCACTAACGCTTGTTTAGTAGACAGCGAGTGGAGTGCATAAGCCCCTTTAGAGATATGGGCGAGTACTACACGAGCTCGTAAGTAAAATACGGAACGAGCCTTGTCTACGAAGTAGAGTGACCTCATCTTGCTTGCTTCTGGCACTAGATAATAGGCATTCTGGTATGGCAGGAATACTACTTTTTAGGTCGACCACTACATAGGAGCGATAGCGAAGCCAAGCCGTTGAAAGGCAAGCAGCCCTTATAGCAATAGCAAATAGCCTACTTATAGACCTATTTTCCCCTTTATTCGGGCCTTACAAGCTCATAAAATGACAATTCTTCACGTTTTCCTCAGACAGTGGGAATGAATTCTATTACTTGATTGACATTGACAGATATGTGTACCAGACCGAACAAAAAATATGCCGATATGCTTGATGTACCAGCCAAGCCAGCTCGACTGTATATAGTATGAGGGATTCACCTTTGCCTCAGACAGAAGATGTCAAAAGCACACTCGAATTCGGTAGCAAGAAGTGGCAAAGTTGAAGATGCCAAAGCAGAGGTGGATAGAAAAAGGAGGAATGGATAGCCTGACTGATGAGAGGAGCGCAGGCTATAATATAAACAATAAGGTGACCATAGGAGTCTTTTTGCACAGTACGCATCAAAACTAGTGGAATAGGGGATGGATTGCCCTATGTTGCTGGGAAGAAGAAGAAGCTAAGAGTCACCAATACGAATGATCGCCCGCTGCACCTTTCTTCGGGCGGGCAAGTTTTTTCTGACGCAAAGTTCAAGAAAACCGTCATTGATGTTGACAATGTATGGGAAGGATCCATTGAGCTTAGTAGCTCAGGATCTGCATCTTCTCCAACAATGTGCTCATGTAGTAAGTGACTATGTTCTGTATTCCAGTCTGAGGCAAGGTCAAAAATTCAAATTCTGATTCCGATTTTGCTTCTCTGCCAATAGGAGACAGGGCTTTCGCAATCCCTTTTTAGGAAGATTTAGCAGAGTGGGAACCATTAACAAATCATGTGGAATTTTACAATAGGGTTGGGCGACTTGATTTGACTGATTCACCAGAGCCTGTATTGACTTCTTCTCACGATCAAGACCCAGATTCATTTTCGTCACTGCCAAAGATTGAGTCAGTGGCTGGAGGAACTTCTCGCAATAGATAAAAACTTCTTTAGAAAGGGAAGCCTGACATAGATATTGATTTGAACAAAGGAACTTAAACTGGTACCAGAAAGTAAACAAGAGATGGAATTCCAGATTGAACAGATGACTGACCTACAGTAAGACGAAAATCGAATTTCGTCTTCCTTTCTCTAAGATGAACTAAAAGGATGTCTCTAAGCAGCCAAGGCCAAGAGCAAGCAGGAGTAGTCCTATCTGCCTAGAAGGATTCGATAAAGAGAATGTGATACAAAACTCTAATAATAACAAGAGATGACAATATTCAACATTTAATGGCTTTAGCCACCCCCGCTAGTCCAGTTGCCCTTGCAAATCCGTATGAAACAAGTAAGTCAACTAATTCAATAGACATGTATCCCACCCTTAAGGCTGGCCCGGGATTTGAATATGGAAGGGGCATGTATCAGATAAGTTGATTAACTGAAAAACATTACACTATAACTTGAGGAGGAGGGTTTTGGAGCACTAAGTATAGATTTCATGGAAGTATTCGCTGCCGCTGACGCGCTCAGTGATCTACTCATCATAGGAAGCACTGCCATAGACTTATCTACGGGAACCACTACCATACATCAACGTCCTAAACATGTCTTCATCTGTGTCCAAGCTCTCTAGTTCAATTTGCATCTTATCTTGGATGCCCGATTTGATTCTACCAATCCCTAACTTATTGATCGAAGTCCTACTCTCGCTTTAAGTCTTCCCTTCATAGTAAGTATGAATATGCTAAGGTGCCTAACTCTTCCTGGTCTTCTACTTTCGAGGCTTTACTACTACTTACTTGTTTTACTCACGACTCTCGACCTTACTTTGTTCTGCCTACACAGTACCTACCTTGGCTTTCTTACTCAACAGTTAGATGCTGGTTCACTTTCAACGTAAGTCGGTAATAGATGTTAATTCCCAAGATTCAATAGGCTTAGCTACCTCTTCTAGTGTGGCGTCTGTTCCAGTTGTCTCTGCCTTCCTGAATTAGTACTTCTCATATCAGGCTAGGCCTCTCCAGTTGAGCTGGGTGCAAAGGCCCTAGATGCGCTAGTGATTGGTGCATAGGGGAGTAGTTGTCGGGTTTTCTCGGCCTGGTATCCTACACCTCACGTTCATGATATCTACATTCAACTGTGGCCCGAAGACAGAGTCTAAGCACGGTCGCCAAGTGTGCTTCTTTCATGACATGCCCTAGTCCTGGGTGTCTTCCAATGGTCTTCTAGCCTTAGAAAAAGTCGTGTCCGCCCCGGACATCTGCAACGTCCTCCCACACCTTTTTCTATTTAAAATATAGGACAAACTGAAGGAAAAGACTGACCCATTCGGTGACTTTTGCGGTCGTCCTCACTGAACCAACTTGAATCTAAACTACGATTCAGATCAAGTCTTACCGAAATCGGATTTCATTTTCGTGCCATATGCGCTTAGACTTTACTTTTTCCCCCTTTGTCTTCCCAGTCCAATATTTGTTCTCGAAGGTCTACCTCCTTTCGTGCGCCTCTCACCTCTTGCATGAGGATGATCCGTTGGATTCATTGCAATACCACGAATAATGGGGCATCTGCCCACTGCCCATTGGCTTTGTCCAACTTTTCTAAGCTTACGTGCACCATGGTTAGGATTGAAAACTATACCAATAGTAGCTCGGCATTGGGAATCAATGACTTTTTCAACACTCGAAGGTAGCCGTACAAGCCTAAGAGAGAGTGTATGGGGGTGCTGGTTTTTTCATTATTTTAGCAAAAGTTCCTACGGCTCGAGCCAGCTTTGTGCCTTGACCTAGAATTCAATATCATGTACCCATGTTCCTATACGTATATCGGCTAATGGTATGCAATTTCTTATTTGAAAATATAGATCAAGTATCTCGTATCTATAAGCAGGGGGCGTGCCAGGAAGCGGCCAGCTGACTGCCCCCTTCCACATGACTTTTCTTCACTGTGTGAACAAGTTCTTAGTAAGTATGGGCATTCTGGGCAGGTCGCAATAAGTCGTGAGTCAAAGGTTTAGACCAATTGCAATTCATCACTATCTTGCCCGCTTCCAATTGATGAATGGCTATTATATAAGTGTTGACCTAAGCCTCTGTGTTGGGGCTCAGCTCCTGAACAGTATGTGAGCTGCCTCGTACGGCTCTTCCTAAGAACTTGAAGCCCACTCTCTCTAAACCAGTAGGCCCCTTCTTTTACACTACTTAAAAAAGTCTCTCATGGCCCAATTATTATTACAGCCTTCTCTACCATAGAATTCGGCCTTCGGGGTCAACCCGGTGGCTTCTATGAGGATGGAGGTGCAAATGAGGCTTGAGGGCTTGTTAAGGAAGGTGGCAATGGCCAACGAATAGGGGAAAATGAAAGGCATTTTCTGGTCCCCCCTAAGCCGGGGGTGCTTGTGGGGAGGGGAGGTGTGCAACGGCGAAACAAGGGAATGAAATGCCACTTTGTGTTGGATGTTCTTTACCCTTCTCACACTGATGGCTCTGTTGTCTTGGGGAGCATTGAAGCTTTCTTTTTCTCCAGAGTTTTCTTGGTCATCAATAGGACCTGTCCTTAATAGAACCTATCTGATTCTCTGAACAATTGAAATTTTGTACTTCTGTCGGATCCTTCCTATCTCCTGATCAAGCTTGTGTGGGTAGATGTTGCCTGGTAGGGCCGATAGTAATATACTGTGTAGGATGGAGTAAGGTAACTTCTCACCTCCTACGAGTCGTCCAGCGTAAAACACTTTCTGAATGGAGTAAAAGAACTTGGGATCGTCGATCTATTCCTTAACGATTGGGATGAGTCGATGTTAGTCGATGGTGTGAAAACACTTCCTGATGTCGAATTCCGAAAACCAACGAGAGGTTCCCCACTCTTCTTTTATCCGTCTTAGGACCGAGTGGCATCCTCGACCCAAGCGGAAGTGCGATGTGTCTGGAAACTCGGGATTGTAAATTGATTTGAGTACCATTCTGATCGCCTCTTTCATATGGAAAAGCATTCCTGATTCTATGGTTAGGTGATCCAGCTCCTATGGCTTTCCTGATCATATGTATGGGCGATCATTCTCAGAAGGATAATATATTCTGGTGTCGTAACCCTAGTGGACCCATCAGTCTTCTTTTATACTTTGACTCCTGCATAGAGAGGAACTCGGGCTCTCACATCCGAATACATACAGTAGGAGAACGGCATAGAATAGAGCTTGTGTTAATGTTAGTCTCTATCCCTGGGATTTTCCTAATGGTACCACTACCCAAGTGATAAAAGGATTGATGTATCTCTCCAGCTTAGTTACTAGAGAACGATATCGGTATTTACTCTAAAAGGTACCAATAGATAGTAGGGACTTTTTGTACGAGATGGGTCTGCGTACTGTGACTCAAACCATTGAGGAGTGACCTGCTCTTTTGCTGGTGCCTTGTATTTTAGTACATTGCTTCCATCTATTGTGATGTTGAAGTAGGATTTTAGTGCTAAAAATTAGCCTTTCATGACTTTGTCCTCTAGCTTAAACTTACCTAAGACAAAAGAAGAAACCATTTCAATAGGTAGTAGCTAACCAAGCACAACTGAGTTTGTGTCTGTGTAGTAATTGTCCTCTCTTGAGATATATGGGTACATATAGATCCTAGCACAAGCAGTGATCGTAGTAGCTAGTTGGACAACTGAGTTCTTCGGTGGGTTCAAATAATCTAGGCTAGTCCCGGTATATCTATTGTAGGCAATGACGTATTTGTTCTCTCTAAGTATCTCACTGAATATTAAGTCACTATGCTTGATCAAATGTTTGTATCGATCTTCATTGTAGACCTCGGTTATCGTGCTTTTAGGGTTAATGCCAAATCTACCGTATTGCGAATACATAAGGATCTTGTACACATAGGCCATGTCATCATTGCCTTCTTTCCTTGCCTTTAACCTGCTCTTAAAGAGTGAGCTAACAAACTCCCTAATACGATGCAAGACCTGTCACATCAAGGTCAAGACGAAATCGACCCTTCATTTTATTCTCTAACTACTTCAAGCACACGGCTCTCCGTTTAGTGGCAGGTGCTGATTTCAAAGCAATTTTTGGAAAAGACCCATATGCCCACAGATCAACGAGCCGGAGAGAGCAAACCACCACAGCAGATATGGAATTCTATTTAAACTTTCAGTTGAACCTCGCGACTCGAGATACGTGCAGGGAGAGCCAGGGCAAGTACAACCCTGACGTTACTAATGAGCTCCTTGTGGTGATATACGACTTCATGTGTAATTTTATCACTTCAAGTACACACGCTACTCCCCTTCTTGACTCGAGATTAGTGGCAAAGCAAAGCGCTCCAACCAAAGGGGCACAACGCACACATAACTCCTTGATGAAAAAGAAAATCCTATGACAACCTCTTTCCTCACCTGAATCTTTCTTTGAAGAACCCCTTCCTTTGAAGCAACTGAACCACCTAACTATCAATTTGAGCTCTCTGGATCAGTCAGTCATCAGTAGTGGTCCTGGTAGTTGAACAATAGTCCCAAGTCAGATTGCAAGAATAGTCCCATGGAAGAGGATTGTCTAGCGGAAGCAGCCCTTAATGCGCATGATTCTAGCGTATGCTCAGTTCCTACACACTACTCTACTCGGAAGGGATGCTGTGCTCGCATAAAGACCATCAAGTTAGTCTCGTATAATTCTCGCATCTCTCCTCGATCTCAAGTATAAAACCTCATATAGGGAAGGGGTAGAGCTACAACTATCAGGAATGGTCGATAACCTATGACTCAAAGTGCCGACTATCTATGAATAACTAGGATCGGAATGCCAATCGAGGAGATGAGCCTACGAAAGATTGAAAGTTCAAACTAGCATCCTCACGCAAGAAAATTGAGTTGATGGAGTAGCCAGTGTCCTTGACTTATTATCTTCGGTATAGCCCCCTAATTTGCGTTCTTTGCCTCGTCAATCTGAGGCCGACGACTAAGAAACCCTAATTGGATTGACCGAGTTCATCAATTTCCAAAGGGGTATAAGGTGCCAGAGTTTGTTCTCTTTTTTGGTGAGGAAAAGAAGTCGACTATTAAGCATATAGCTCGGTTCTCGATTGAGTGCGGGGAAGCTAGGTCCAAGGACTACTTAAAGTTGAGGTTCTTTGCCAACTCTCTTACTAAATTGGCCTTCCCCTGGTATACGAACATCCCTCCAAACTCTATTAATAGTTGGTACGATCTGGAAAGCAAGTTCCATGAGCAATTCTATAGGACAGACCCAGACATTCAAGTTGCGAATTTGGCAAGATTGACTTAGCTCTAACGGTTGAATCGCGAGGTTTAGGAAGCTTTACCCAGACTAAGAGGTACATGACTCTTACACACTATGGGTTAGTGACTCGTTAACACTCCCCGTTCCATGGGCTCAAGAACTCGATGCTAATGAAATTCCTACTTTTAGCAACTCGGTTCCTATTACAGACAGGTGGCAGTTTCCCATGCAAAGCTTAATCCTTAAGTTTTGTCAATAACCATTTTTACACCTGGGTAGAAAGTCTAGAGCCGCTTTAGGTGGTAACCATACAGGTACCGCCTCTTGACCTCTTGTGTAAAGTATATTATACTCATTTTTCCCACTCTCGCTTCTACACTCCTAACGCCTAGTTGTGTAAGCTAACAAATGAGTTTTGCTTATATGACACATGACAGATTGAAAGCAAATGTAAAGTCGTCCAGTGATCAAGTAAAGGTTATGAAGTGATTAAATTGAACGTACGAGCGAAACGAAATACTTGTTTATATCAATAGAGATATAAATGGAGCGAGATGCTTTTAAAGAAGGTAGGGGCTAATCTGCTTTAGGTGTTTGTTTCCCAACCAGCTTTGTTCTCATCAAACAGTTAAATTCCCAAGTCATTCTCAAAAATCCATTCCTTCAGCAGTTATTTCCCATGACTATTACAGAACAAGGAATTTCTACCAGTGTCCTAGGACAATCAATCCTTTTTGAGTTTTATTATCCTTCACAAAAAAAAGATATCAACTCAATCCAGAATAAAGAAAATCAGATCAGTTTCCTGAAACATGATATTCAGAGTCTTAGGATCGATGAGCAGATTGCTAAATAGCAGAAGCCCATCAAAGTATTCTAGACCAGACTTGAAAAAGAAGTATGTTCAGAACTTCCTACGACCTTTTGGGCTAGAAAAAAAACATTTTGTCTCTCTCCCAAGTTAGAGGAGTGGCAGTTGTAGGAATAGCGGTATCTTTTATATTTTCAATAGACCCAGTATCCATATTTGTATAAGTTCCAATAGACAGATTCAAAATAAGATCCTCTCAGGTCACCAGCAATCCTCCCGTCATCACTCAAAATGCAGTTTACATCACTATCCTAGAGTCCTAAGAGGGTAATCAGGATGACAAGTTGAAGAAAAAAGCCGAAGAAGGAAGGTAGCCAATCAGCTATAGAGCTTAGAAGAAAAGGTCAAAAGCCTACAGGGGATCGACTCTTATGGCAGTACCAGTTCTCTGACCTATGTTTTTTCCCAGATATGAAACTCCCCCACAAGTTCAAAACTCCAGACTTAGACAAATATGATGGAACAGGCTATTCTTTTACCCATTTGAAAGTCTATTGTGGAGAAATGTGTTTATACGACGATAATGAAAGACTACTCATCCAGCAATTCCAAAAAAACTCTGACCGGCCCTGCTAAGAGGTGGTTCCTCCAGTTAGACCACAGTCGGATCCGAACATGGTCTAACCTAGCTACTTCATTCCTGTCACAATACAAGTTTAACACTGAAATGTCACCGGACCGATTCGAGCTCCAACGTATGCAGAAAAAGGGTAATGAGTCATTCAGGGCATACACCCAACGATGGTAGGAACTCGCAGCACAGGTCAAACCCCCGATGGTTGAAAAAGAGATGGTCGGTGCTTTCCTCAACACATTGAAAGATCTATACTACTCCTACCTTATCGGGCACACTACATCAAGTTTCATAGACCTGGTCATAGTAGGTGAGCGAGTGAAAGATGGAGTCAAATCAGGGCGCCTGGTTGACATACAGGCATTGTAGTCGCTGCTGGAATAGTCAAGAATGAGCACTATCCCGAGAAGGGTATAGACCAAAAGAACAGAAATTGGGCCGAAAGGAGGAGAAGTTCAGGTCATACAACTGACAGATGTTTCACTTTAAGAAACAAGATCCAAGATCTCTAAGAACAATACTTGATATGCTTTGAACTTGAGAAAGAAAGTAAGCCCAATGTAATCCAAAATCCCCTCCCGCCGCATAAGAATAGAAACAGTGTAGGACCTTCTAGTAATGAAATCAGCAGCAAGAACAGACGACCCGTTTCAGCTTATCACACCACCTGGAACCAAAGTTCACTTGAGAATTGAAAACAGAGAATGATCTCCCTGAAATCAACATGGTTCACTCGGCAAGCCCCTCAGAATCGAAACCATCTCAGCCCATTGGCATAACACAACATCAGCCAACATTCACACTTACTGCTCTTGCCCCTTAAATCAAGAATAGAACACTTCGGCCTGCTGCAGCCTCTGAATTCCCCATCATCGTCTACTCTTTGGATAGATCACCCATCTATCAAGGGAAGACTGAATCAGGCAACATATGGTGGGACATCTGCGACTGTGATGATTGTTTCCAAAATGGACAAGAAACTGATCTCGAGCTCGAAGCCGAGAGAGAACGGAAGCGTAAGCCGAGAAAGAATCAAACTTATCAGCAAAAATGATAGGAACGATATGAAGCAGGAGATCCTGAGGTAGACCTTCTCGCAGATCTTCTTGCTTGTTGGCAAGTAGCTCCATGTAAGGTTAGCTCGAAAGCGAGTTCTTACTCTTTGACTTGAGGGGAAGAAAGCTATGATTACTTCGGGTGAGGTTGACCTTCTTTCTGTGGTACGGCTATTAGTCTTATTAGAGTCAGTAGTTGGGAATCTCTTCTTCCGCCTATTAGCGGTGTGACTTTCACTTTCTTCTTGAAAAGACAGCTTTCTTTTGGCGGTATCATATATAATAGAAAGGCTGAATTTAGGAGCGCTCTTTTTATCCAACAACTAAAAATCTCGTAAGAGAAGAAAGCTACTTTGATGCCCAAAAAGTCCCATGCTTTCCTCTGTCCCTAACATATAAGTGATGAGAATTTCCTTTATTTTCTACGATGATTCTGCTCCTGAACCTGCAAGGGTATACGTTGAAAAGATAGGAATGAAAGCCTCGAAGCTAAAACGCCGGTTTAATGCAAAGTTACAGTGGGGCCTAAAAGAAGGAAAGCGAAATACCGAAAGAGCGATAAAGAGCTAATAAATGAGGAAGATAATAAGAAGAGTGTAAGACAATTGTTGGATTACTTCCTTAGGTGCTTAGGTATTTCCTCTCTGTGATAAGACTACTTAACTAAAGGAACTACACGCGTCTACCTTATTTATGCCTTTCTTGTAGTGTCCACTTTCATAGTTAAATTGAGTGTCGTGCTTTTTCTTAATTCATAAGTAAGAGGAGGAGATGCCATCTGGGTAGCTGAGGGCTGGTATACTCGACTCCATTTTCTACCGGCATAAACTCCAATCTGATTGAACGAAGAAAGCGTAAGCTCAAGTTCTTTCTTTTAGGTCGCTTGTTGTCGGATTGGATCGATCAAAGCTCTCACCCGACCAATTTGTGCAGAATCAATAGGGTCTAAGATCCCTTCTGACTGAATGTCTAAAAGCAAGAACTCAAGTCTACTATCAATAGGGCAGGAATCGTGGTTGACTTCCGTTTTCTACAACTAGTTCTTATGTTCTCGAGGTAGAGTGAGACTGCCTTCCAATTTCCTTTCGGCAAGGGGACTGGAACAGCCTAAGATCCAATTGCTTTGACTGCTACAGGAGTATGGCGAGGGGCTACAGTGGCAAAACCAGAGAGTTGGTTGGTCTAGTTGGAGCTATAAAACCTCTTGCTAGGCCGAGTAAAACGATAGCCCCTATAGTGGTTAAGGCGATAACAAGAGTAGCTGTCGCTGCTAGTGAAGGGAACTCAAACTTAAACAAAGGGGAAGGAAGATGGAGTCCTACAAGATGGAACTAAGATATGCTCGTAAGCATATGATTAAGAGATAGGCTGGTTATTGAACATGTTAATATATCCTGTTGTTAGCTCAAAGGTTCTGACGGCGGGAGAGCGTCAGAGTATACCTGGATGGTAAGAACTAGAGGAGATCCCTAGTTATTTAAGCCATTTTCTTTTCGAGGAAAATTCACAGAAAAGCACAACACTCAGCGCTCTATCTTAACTCTTAACCTGCATTCTCTGGTAATAGCAACAAGATAAGCATAGCAAGAATTCCCTCCCGACTCTCAATGAGAAAGTTTAGCTTTCTGGAGGTTCTAGTGAAACTTTACTAAGATCCAAATGTATAGGTAGTCTTAAGGAAGGGAAAAAGAAGGCCTTAATTGTCTATCCAAAGGTCCGCCTGCCAAATGGGTGTCATTAGGCGAATCAAGTGGGTGGGAATGCTCCCCCTATGTTAATTATTGTAAGGTAACTAATGAGTGAGGGTTTACAATAAATAGCTTAATGTCAGTAGTGCCTTACCTTGCAGCTCTATCTATCATCTATGCTTTCGATATATAAATGATTTTTTAGTGCTCTCATGTTTGCTTTCCCCATGCCATGGCGTGATATTGATGATATGTTAATCATGCAATGTGGACTCAGTCGTTAACGGCTTTATCATGCTTTTTATATGTATTGATCCATTAAATCATACACCCCCCGTTTCTGCAGCAGCATATAATCTCGAGCTCTTGATGCCACCAGCTCAATATGTTTTACCGTATGGACGGCGCAAGAACAAGAATCTGTGGCTTTGTCGTTGTTGCAGCGGTGGCAGTGCTGCTACCTCTGCTCTTTCTCACCCTCCTGCCCACTCCCTCGGGGCCAGGGCATCCTTCTACTCTAAAGCCAACTAACGGCCAACAAAATGGTACTCCTAACTTTGCTCTTTTAGGTAAAAGAAGACTTGTTCCACCTTCTGCGCTGAGTCGAAGACATAATCTGAACAATGCTCCTTACTTTGATTTTATGAGTCAAAAAAGCCTTGTTCCATCTGGCCCGAATTAGCTCCATAACTAGTAGTATAGTGAAGTCCTTGTGAAGGATCTCTGATCAGGGCGTCTACTCGCTATTGGAAAGGCAATCTCTACTTCCTATCTACTTCAGTTGGTCAAGCTTATCACACTCGACTGTCTTCTTCTTCCTCGGCTTTCCTGCGTACCTGGCATTTTCACGTCTAACTGTAGTGCCCGATTTCTCTAGATGTATGATTGATGAACAAGTTGATAAACAAGAAATAAAATGGAACTATTGGATTTTTTGACTCGCCCCCAGCACGTGTCCTTTGGACCAAAATCCCGCTTAGGAGTGGATTCAAACCACACAAGGATTTTCAGTCCTTTGTTCTAACCAGCTGAAGCAAGCTAGCCCCCTTTTTTGTTAGGGGAAGAGGGAATTTACATCGCGAAGGATTCAATCCAGCAACAGGTTCCCCTACGGCTACCTTGTTACGACTTCACCCCAGTCGAAGACCCTACCATGGTATGCGCCAATAAGACCACCAAAATCCTTTGTGGCACTAGTGTGACACAGAAGTCATAGGTGATCATTAGCTCGATGCTTCGGGCGAAACCAATTCCCAGGGTGTGACGGGTGGTATGTAGAGGGCCTAGGTACATATTCACCATGGCATGCTGATCTGCAATGACTAGCGATTCCAACTTCATGTTCCTAAGTTGCAGAGAACAATCCGAACTGAGGCAATCTTTTCGGATTCGCTCCACTTTACAACCTTGCTTCCCATTGTAATTGCCATTGTAGCACGTGTGTGGCCCAGCCCATAAGGGCCATGCAGACTTGACGTTATCCCCACCTTCCTCCAGTATATCATTGGCAGTCCTTCGTGAGTGCGGCACACACCTTTTTGTTTGTTTCAGAGCCATTTTGGCAAAGCGTACTAAACCCACTACGTACCACACCACCGGGCGGCTCGCCTAAATGTCGTGTCTTCTTATTAGTAAAGCACGCTAACTGCAATAAAAAAAGAGTGCTAACTAAAAATTGAAAGGCAACGGCTACCTTCTTACTAACAGCACAGCTTCATGCTGGCACTCAATTAGTAGCGCTGGCACGTCACTCAGCTCACTTCGGTTGCAAAGACTTTTTCCTTAGGCGCGTGTCGCAGCAACACAAAATAAGGGTTTCGCTCGTTATAAAACTTAACCAAATATCTCACGACACGAGCTGACGACAGCCATGCAGCACCTGTATGAAAGTCAGTACCATCCCGTAAAGGACAAGTTTTTTTGTTCATATGTCAAGGGATGGTAAAGTTTTGCACGTTGTATCAAATTAAACCACATGCTCCACCGCTTGTGCAGGCCCCCGTCAATTCCTTTGAGTTTCGGTCTTGTAACCGTACTCCCCAGGCGGAGTGTTTCACGCGCTAGTTGGGCCCCTGATCCACGTAGACCAAGGGCGAACACTCATCATTTATGTGAAACCCCACTTTTCTATCTTATCTCGTTTTACGTGCTTTACCTCGTTTGGCGTGAATTAACTTGTCTAAGTGCTATGTGACTTAGAATGTGATAATTTTGGTATCAATACTCTTAGAACATGCTAAATGTGCATTCATGAAATTTTTATCAAAAACGGAGTCAGAAATTTTATCGTCGATTTTTAGTGAATAGTATTTTCGAAACACGTCCGCTAAAATTTTGAAACTGGTCTTTTTAACCCTTCTAGACCTATACCACGAACTTTAATAGACCTGTGTTTGATGAAAACGGTTTTAAAATCAGCTTAGGAATTTATTAGGGTTTTTACACCGACTTTTGCGAAAATCGAGTTATAAGCCGACTTGGGTAGAATTGTTTGATTGTAAAACTTCTTGTCACCTAAAAATAATAAACTTGAACTATCTTGAGTGTTGAATAATTGTTTTGAACATTGGTGATCAAGAAAATGCATTTAAAGTCAAGAAAACACAAAAATACTAAGTTAATTCAACTTTGACTTTATTTAAATGGTTGACCAATATGCATATATCACCAACACACAATGAAACAAAGCAAAACACCACATTTACACACACCTTGCAGCCGTGAAAGCTTAGGAAAAAAAAGAGATTTTATTCAACTTATTTTATTCAATTTAATGTCCGAATCTTTTCAAACCGGGTTGGATTCCGCTTGTTGGGCACCTATTGCACGCACTCCTAGCTTTACTTCGGATCAAAGGTGAGAGAAAAATTCTAGATCTCAAAAGTTGTCTTTTGCATTTTTGCGTATAAATGAAAATTGAACCGTTAGAATTCTAATATGATGTTAGATTATTGCTCCTTGCATGCTAGGGATCATTTAGCTGTAATACTACGAGTTTTTATCGGTTGTAGCATAATTTTTATTTTCCGGGTATTTAAATTTGATTAATTTGTTCAAAGTTGATTAAATTGAGTTGTGTTGGTCGAAATCGATTGCCGTCGATTTCTAAAAACTTGATAATTACGTGGTAGCACTGTTGTAATGCCGAATTTTTGATTGCATTGTCCGTGTGAAAATCTGGAAAATTCAGCCTTGACACCTTAGGGTTTTAGGGTTATCGGGCATGCTTTGGATGTGTTATGGTGGTTTTCCGAGGGAGCTAATGTATTTGGTGGAATGGGTGAGTGATAGAAACTGATTTGGCGGTGTTTGGATTAGTAGAATGTAGGTTATGAATTTTTGAAGTTTAGGCTGTCTTTGTTTAAACTCTTGAACTATGCCTTAGATGATTGGGTGTGTTTGAGTGATTGAATTGTGAGTTGTTAATGGTTAGACTAGGGTTAGATTACGTGTTTCATGCATGTTAAGTTGGATGGCCTACTTTGTCATCTAACTTAGTTGTTTGTTGTTTAATTAAATATTGATGTTATATTGATGTTATTTTGATGATTATGGATTACGGGAATCAGGCACTTTTGTTGCTGATCTCCCAGATTATTGATTGATTATTGAGTACGGGAATCGGGCACTTTTGTTGCTGATCTCCCAGATTATTGATTGATTATGGATTACGGGAATCGGGCACCCTCGTTGCTGATCTCTCGGTTTATTTATGTTGAGTCTCATTGTTGTGAGCTTTGATAATGTTGTGTCACCTCGGGAGGCATCCTGGGCTGCGGGCACAGTTATCATGGCTAATCCCTATCTCGCATGGGCGGAGAGGCCATGGGGTGTGGGTCTAGGTCAAGGTACCTCAAGAATTGTGTCATTGAGTTTGGAGGAGTTGTTGAGCATGGAATTGGTGTATGGAGCTTCATCAGTAAACATATTGTATCCTTATTGTATGTTTACAGTTATTACTATTGTTGCATTTATAATGATTATTGATGTTATTGTGTGTTTACTGACTCAAAGGATTATTTCCAAGGAGTCTAGTAAACCTTGTTCGAGATCTATCGGATCCTCGCTGAGCTTATTTTATATAAGCTCACTCTCTATTATTGCATGCATACAGGTGTACTTTCGCAGGATTATGGGTACGTGCCTCCTGAAGAGGAAAATGTGCCTTACGTGGATGAGTCCTATGTTCCAGAGTCTTATCCTTGATGTTGTATCGTTTTACTATCTTGTATATTAACTTAGTAGACTTTTATATGCTTTGTAGCTCATAATGTAAAAGATGTTGAAAAGATAATGAATTAGTTGATGCAGTCTTAGTAGCCTTCCTTTTGTTTATGATTAGGTTGCTAGATTGGCTCAAGAAGTTTTTTTAATGTATATTAAGGTTTATGTATTACGTTGGAACGGAGGCGTATAACGAGAGATGATTGTTGTATAATATGGTTATGATGTATGTTGTTATTTTATTGAGAAGTTGTTGGATGTATGACGTTCTGTTGAGGTTGGTTTAGAGCCTCGGAGTCCTATTTACTGTCGTTATACTGCCGAAATTCTGTTGCGTCCTGACTGATTATTGGAGGGGTCGAGTTGGGGAGTGACATTTAAGTGGTATCAGAGCTTGATTAGCTGTCAGCCGGGGTATCCTCGGAATGTGAGTAGTGGTCTAAGCATGCAAGTATGTATGAATTGAAAGAAAAGTGAAATATGTGTTAATATGATTAAATGATTAAGTGATTAAGTGATTATGTGATTTAGTGCTTATGTGATTATGTGATCAATTTGTTTATGTGTTTTATATGAGTTTGTTGTTTAGGTGTTAATAATTGTTTATAACCTGTTTATGTGCTTTAACTGTGCTAACTCTTTGATTAGTAGAATGGCCGGTCGACCGAGAACCAGAGGTAGGCCTGAGATGACTGATGAGACTCCGGGTAACGTGGCACCAGGCCGTGATAGGGGTGATGACCGATTAGGGGCAGCTATGGAGAGGATTGCTGAGTTAGTGGCTAGTCAGGCACAGTTACTGGCAGGGCAGGCTGCCCAGACTCAGGCATTGCAGGCTCAGATACAGAATGTGCAGGTTGGTAACCATGAGCGGGCTACTCTGAAGGAGTTTTTAGGGTACTATCCTCCTAGTTTCAGGGAGAGCCTGATGACAGGAAGGCTGAGGCGTGGATAAGCAAGTTGGAGAAGATTTATGATCCACTTGATTATAGTGATGAGCAGAAGGTCTATTTTGCCGTGTACTTGTTAGATGGTGAGGCAGAGGAGTGGTGGCGCACAGTGAGAACTAGCTGGGTGGCACAGGGTATTCCGTATGTTTGGGGTACCTTTTTGAGAGCTTTCCGGGAGAAGTATGTCCCGAGGATCGCGAGGGAGCGAAGAGAGGCGGAGTTTCTAGCCTTGGTACAGGGAGATGCTACAGTGGCTCAATATGAGGCCACCTTTACTCGATTGTCCCGGTATGCACCGGAGTATGTGGCAGATAAGGAGCGGAGGACTCGTAGATTTATGTTGGGGTTGAGGCCCGAGATTCAGGAATTGATGGCACTGAATCGGTATGATGTATTCACTGAGGCATTTGAGGCAGCTTCTAGACTAGAGAAGAGGAAGGGGGATCAGCTTGTTTCTAGTCAGCCCAGTAAGAGGCCGTATCAGCCGTAGAATTAGCAGGGAGTATATAGGCCTCCCGTACAGCAGGTTGTGTACAGGCCGCCAGTGCTGCAGGGTTCTTTCGGACCGCAGGGTCAGCAGAGTTATTATCGGCCTCAGTTTCAGCAGGGGTCATATCAGGTTCAGTCCCAGTTTAGGCCAGCCCAGTCTCAGGGTCAGTACAGGCCTAGTTTGGTAAGGCCTCAGCAGCAAGCTGGTTTAGCTGCTTATTAAGCTTCTGGTTCTTTAGGAGGCAGTGTCAGTGCTCCGATGCAGCAGTGTGTTTATTGTAAACGTAAGGGCCATATGGAGGCCGACTGTCGAAGAAAGACAGGGACGTGTTTAGGTTGCGGCAGCAACCAACACCGGGCGAGGGATTGCCCCAGGTATCAGGGTTCTACGGGTCAGCCAGTAGTCCAGGGTTATCAGGGTGGACCTGCAAGAAGTACACCTCAGCAGCAGCGGGCTCAGGCTCAGGCCTACGTAGTGGACTTGGAGGAATTGCCAAAGGCAACAGCAGTGGTGAAAGGTAACTTACTTATTCTCAACCAATTAAATATTATACCTCCTTGAGTGTAACGTGCTAAAATGTAAGTAGAAAGTTTGCCTTATGCGATTAAAGTTAGCATATGCATCATATCAGTTGGCGACTGAGTAGTATGTGACGCTGAGGTATATGGAATTCCGATTAGGGGTCAAGCTACTTTATGACTATACATTGATTATTGGGATTCTTATTTGGTGATTTTATACGGCATTCTTCCTCAAGATTTCTATATGGAGATTCTTATTCAGCATACTTCTTTGGACTTTTCCTATGGTATTTTCTATGCGGTATTCTTATGTGGATTTCTGATACGGTATTATCCGGAGTTCTTATATTGGGATTATTATTTGGTATTCTCGCTCGGCGATCCTGTTGAAGTTCTTACTTGGTATTCTTGGTTAGTACTCTATTACGGGATCTATGTTTGGCATTTTCTTCAGCAATTATTTGGGATTCTCATCCGGAAGTCTTAGTTGGTGTTCTTATTCAGCGTTCCTATTCAAGCTTCTTGTTTGGTATTCCTAGTTGGCATACTTAATTGGTATTCAGGATTTGATTTCGGTCATTCATTCCGTATGTTTGAGCCAGCAGTACTTTAGTGAGGAATTGCGAGGATGCAATTGTTTTAAGGAGGGGAAAATGTGAAACCCCACTTTTCTATCTTATCTCGTTTTACGTGCTTTACCTAGTTTGGCGTGAATTAACTTGTCTAAGTGCTATGTGACTTAGAATGTGGTAATTTTGGTATCAATACTCTTAGAACATGCTAAATGTGCATTCATGAAATTTTTATCAAAAACGGAGTCAGAAATTTTATCGTCGATTTTTAGTGAATAGTATTTTCAAAACACGTCCGCTAAAATTTTCAAACTGGTCTTTTTAACCCTTCTAGACCTATACCACGGACTTTAATAGTCCTATGTTTGATGAAAACGGTTTTAAAATCGGCTTAGGAATTTATTAGGGTTTTTACACCGACTTTTGCGAAAATTGAGTTATAAGCCGACTCGGGTCGAATTGTTTGATTGTAAAACTTCTTGTCACTTAAAAATAATCTACTTGAACTATCTTGAGTGTTGAATAATTGTTTTGAACATTGGTGATCAAGAAAATGCATTTAAAGTCAAGAAAACACAAAAATACTAAGTTAATTCAACTTTGACTTTATTTAAATGGTTGACCAATATGCATATATCACCAACACACAATGAAACCAAGAAAAACACCACATTTACACACACCTTGCAGCCGTGAAAGCTTAGGAAAAAAAAGAGATTTTATTCAACTTATTTTCAAGGTAATTTTGCGTTAGAAAACTCATTTAAAGTCCGAATCTTTTCAAACCGGGCTGGATTCCGCTTGTTGGGCACCTATTGCACGCATTCCTAGCTTTACTTCGGATCAAAGGTGAGAGAAAAATTCTAGATCTCAAAAGTTGTCTTTTGCATTTTTGCGTATAAATGAAAATTGAACCGTTAGAATTCTAATATGATGTTAGATTATTGCTCCTTGCATGCTAGGGATCATTTAGCTGTAATACTACGAGTTTTTATCAGTTGTAGCATAATTTTTATTTTTCGGGTATTTAAATTTGATTAATTTGTTCAAAGTTGATTAAATTGAGTTGTGTTGGTCGAAATCGATTGCCGTCGTTTTCTAAAAACTTGATAATTACGTGGTAGCACTGTTGTAATGCCGAATTTTTGATTGCATTGTCCGTGTGAAAATCTGGAAAATTCAGCCTTGACACCTTAGGGTTTTAGGGTTATCAGGCATGCTCTGGAGGTGTTATGGTGGTTTTCCGAGGGGGCTAATGTAGTTGGTGGAATGGGTGAGTGATAGAAACTGATTTGGCGGTGTTTGGATTAGTAGAATGTAGGTTATGAATTTTTGAAGTTTAGGCTGTCTTTGTTTAAACTCTTGAACTATGCCTTAGATGATTGGGTGTGTTTGAGTGATTGAATTGTGAGTTGTTAATGGTTAGACTAGGGTTAGATTACGTGTTTCATGCATGTTAAGTTGGATGGCCTACCTTGTCATCTAACTTAGTTTTTTGTTGTTTAATTAAATATTGATGTTATATTGATGTTATTTTGATGATTATGGATTACGGGAATCGGGCACTTTTGTTGCTGATCTCCCAGATTATTGATTGATTATTGAGTACGGGAATCGGGCACTTTTGTTGCTGATCTCCTAAATTATTGATTGATTATGGATTACGGGAATCGGGCACCCTCGTTGCTGATCTCTCGGTTTATTTATGTTGAGTCTCATTGTTGTGAGCTTTGATAATGTTGTGTCACCTCGGGAGGCATCCTGGGCTGCGGGCATAGTTATCATGGCTAATCTCTATCTCGCATGGGCGGAGAGGCCATGGGGTGTGGGTCTAGGTCAAGGTACCTCAGGAATTGTGTCATTGAGTTTGGAGGAGTTGTTCAGCATGGAATTGGTGTATGGAGCTTCATCAGTAAACGTATTGTATCCTTATTGTATGTTTACTGTTATTACTATTGTTGCATTTATAATGATTATTGATGTTATTGTGTGTTTACTGACTCAAAGGATTATTTCCAAGAAGTCTAGTAAACCTTGTTCGAGATCTATCGGATCCTCACTGGGCTTATTTTATATAAGCTCACGCTCTATTATTGCATGCATACAGGTGTACTTTCGCAGGATTACGGGTACGTGCCTCCTGAAGAGGAAAATGTGCCTTACGTGGATGAGTCCTATGTTTCAGAGTCTTATCTTTGATGTTGTATCGTTTTACTATCTTGTATATTAACTTAGTAGACTTTTATTTGCTTTGTAGCTCGTAATGTAAAAGATGTTGAAAAGATAATGAATTAGTTGATGCAGTCTTAGTAGCCTTCCTTTTGTTTATGATTAGGTTGCTAGATTGGCTCAACAAGTTTTTGTAATGTATATTAAGGTTTATGTATTACGTTGGAACGGAGGCGTATAACGAGAGATGATTATTGTATAATATGATTATGATGTATGTTGTTATTTTATTGAGAAGTTGTTGGATGTATGACGTTCTGTTGAGGTTGGTTTAGAGCCTCGGAGTCCTATTTACTGTCGTTATACTGCCGAAATTCTGTTGCGTCCTGATTTATTATTGGAGGGGTCGAGTTGGGGTGTGACAATTTACGGCATGGACTACCAAGGTATCTTACTGTGTTCGCTCCTCATGCTTTTGCACCGCAGCGTCGATAGGGACCCAGAGAGCTGTCTTCGCTTTTCGCATTCCTTCGTAGATCTGCGGATTTCACCCCTACACATGAAATTACACTCTCCTCTGTCTCACTCAAGTGAATTGGTTTCGAGAGCATTCCGCCCGTTTTAGGAGACTTTCACTTTCAACCCGATTCACTGCCTACGTGCCCTTTACGCCCAGTCATTCCGAAGAACACTTGGCCCCCCGTCTTACCGCTGCTACTGGCACGGAGTTAGCCGGGGCTTCTTCCTCAAGTCCTGTCATGATTGCGCACTCAATGAAAGAGCTTTACAATCGGCATTGCCCTTCTTCACTCACGCGATATTGCTGGATCAGGCTTTCGTCCATTGTCTAAGATTCTCCACTACTGCCCCCCGTGGGAGTCCGGGCCATGTCTCAGTCCCAGTGTGGCTGATCATCCGAAAAAACTAGCTAATCATTATTGGCTTGGTCAGCCTTTACCTGACCAACTACCTAATACTACGCAGGCTCATCAAACAGCGTTTTTAGCTTTCTTCAGGATTTGGCCGGAACTGTTCGGCATATTCCCACATGTTACGCACCCGTTCGCCACTTTGTTCTCAACTCTTCTCACCTCCTCGGTGAGACAAGCTACCTTTAGCTAGGAGCCTCTATTCTTTCTGCCCAGTTCCCTGAAAACAATGTTCAACTTGCTTGTGTTAAGCATATAGCTAGCATTCCTTCTGAGCCTGGATCAAACTCTGATTTTGAGTATGATTGGGCCCTGCAGTAGTAGAACCTGGTGAACCGGGCGTCCTATTTCCCAACCTTCTGTGAACTTTGCTTGTCTTATGATTTTTGCTACTTTGTTGATTTTAGTGATTGATATCATTTAGAGTCTCAACTAATCCACTCGTGGAGTGCTAGTGGTATAGTAGTTGTGTGGTATTTGAGACTCTGCTCATTCTTCTTCAGTAAAACCGAGCCCAACTACTGATTACGCCAAACATAGCTTTAGAGGCTCTTACTAGATAGGGCGGCAGAATAGAAGTCTTACTACTAGATTTTAGTCTTAAGCAGGCAGCGGCGGTAAGGAATGAATGTTCTACTAGACTATCATCCATTTCATTAGGACAACACTTGCTTAGTCTTTTTCTAGCATGATTGTGAAGCATGGTTTGGAAAGGTCTGTTGAAAGATGGTCTGTCTTAATTCAAGCCTATTCCTTTGTGGCTGGCCCTAGTGCTTAACGTCAGCTTGCCTTCACATATGAAAAGTAAGCCAGCCGTATTAGCTCATCAACTCGCCTTAACACACCCTCACTATATAGGTCCGGACTTGCATACAGTATCACTTGCCTAACAACTGTCAAAAGCAGAAGCTTCAATATTGATAGGCTTATTATTTCCTTTCTAAAGAGAGAAAATCAGAGAGGTTGACGGGCTTACCTCGGGTAGTCACTAACCATTGCGCCTTCCCTTCTGCTTACACCATTTCTTTGTGAATGCTTCACTTTGCTCTTTGGCTCACTACTTCAGTTAGCAACCAGCCTCTGATTCTCCTTAAGGCACCGTGTTGAGTAGGGATTGGAATATAAACTCTATTTTGGGGCTCAATGTTGCTGGACTCTACTCCTCTCCCCGGGCTCGCTCCGCTCTATGCCCAAAGCTTCAACTCAATCACTTGGACAGAGGGATTTGGCCTACCAACTACAGGCTTGGGTGGGGGAACGGTATCCATTGCCTGCTGTCCCATCCCAATAATACGTGTTTATCAACCACCCATGCACGCATGAGCTCTCCATTTGGGTAGCTTCCCGGATCTCCTGCAATAAGCGCAAATGGTTCCACCGAACAAAGTTTTAATAGGTTTGTTTCGTATGATGTTTGCTCACGAACCCATCTTCAAGGCTCATTCCTTCGGCTTCTCGGTAACTTACTCTCTCAAATCCAATCACTCGCTATTCGACGATCTGACTTTCCTTGGTATGAAGAAGACTCTTAAAACTAAATCCCATGAAATAAATAAGGATAAAAGACAAACCAAAAAAAACTCTACTCTAAAAATAATATACCATGAAGCCATTTCCTGCCTTCTTTACCGGATAACCGGATATTGAAAAGAGACGATTCAATTGATTACTAACCTTCATGAAGTTAAGAATGATAGGTATAAGTAGAAGCTTGACCTCTGATCTATGCTATGCATTCTAGTCTAGTGCGCCTAGGACTTTTCAAACTGAAGCTAAGTACTACTTTACGAAATACATCAGTTCACTTTATAACATCTACAAGCTAGCCCTTTTTTACTAAAAAGAAAAAATGGGTAAGAACTAAAATCTACAACATAATGCCCATACTACTTAGGTCGCTACTTATGCCCGTACGTACTACACAAGTGGTTATACCTATAAAGACTAATTGCCTTTCACGACAGATACAGCTGATCCACGTTAGAGCGAGCGGCAGATCAAATAGTCCGTTATTTCTAGTCATAGCCCCCCAACAGTGAGTTGTCGTTGATCCAGTAGTTCCAGTAGCACGATGAGCAATTGCAGGAGCAGCGGTCGATTCATTATAAGAAGATGAAGCAGCAGTTTGAGATCCCTTCTATCTATCCCATTTTCATGGTGTAAAAGAAAAGAATATAGCCAGTTTCTCCTTCATCAAAATAGGCCATTTACTATTCCTCTCCCTATCGGTCGAGCTGAATTCTATCCAGCCTCTCTCTATCAGTCGAGCGTCTACCTTCATCTCCTTATCAGTCGAGTTACTTCATACATTTCTTATCTGACCTTGAAAAATAGAAATAAATAAAGATAGAAAGTTCTATGTACAAGTTTTCTCAGTGCTTTCTAATTCACAAGAATATAAGCGTTTTTTTTCTTGAGTTGCATATTTCTACAACAGGATAAAGGAAATCGATTGAGAAACTTGCATGGGGCTAACTATTCACTCACTTTTTTATGCTAATGTGTAACAGCGGGGAGCCAACTAGTTGTTGGACCAACCTATGGTATGGTGTGCTCCGGCGAATACCGGGTTGTTGGTAAGGAGCGTGAACAGTCGGGGAGCTTGCACAAGTAAGTGAAGGACCCATTTTGCCTTTCTGAAGTGTGGCCTACACACTACCAGGAGGAAAAGAAAAAGGAGGGGGATAAGGTTAGCCCTTAGAATCGAATTCTAAACCGAACCGGCATGGCGCTATTGGATGCTTCTGATCAATAGAACAAGAAAAGGAGTCAGCCAAAAAGAAAGACCACCAAAAGTAACAACCACCAAGATAGCATAGTAATTAGATCTTTTGATCACCCATTTTTGGACAACCATTTTGGGGGGCTTCCGCCTTACACACGGAAGATTGGATTGCCTGAATCATGAGTTTTATGTACTGTGTTACGATCACCTCATTTTGATAAAAAGTCCAAAGAACAATTTGAAATGGAAATCAAGAAACAATTTGTGGTCATAAAAATAGAAAGGCATGAATTGCACAAGAAGTTCTTTATGTTAAAACGCCGTGCGACTCAGAGAACATAAGACTTCTTGGTCAAGCCAAAAAGATTTTCGACTGGATACTCCTACCCCACCATGCCTTGCCCTTTCTTTACCTTACAAAAAAAGAGAAGGTATAAAGGGTGGGAAAGAATGCAAGAAGTATATGATACAACGGGTAACCTTAAGGAGTGGCGGCAAACCTCTTGATTGATCAATGTGAGTGAACTATACTTAGACGCTTCGTAAAACCACACTGATCTACAAGAGGATCTGATAGATGAGTAGGCTTTCCCTGTTCGATTCATAGAATATGATCTAGGACACGATGAGAGTTTGCGTGCCTAGGTAGGAAAGAGATCACCTGAGTATAGCACAAGATCGTCTTTTCTTGTTGTCATGGGGTTGACTTGTGAACAAGGTAATCCCAATGGGAACCAAAAAATGGGGGTTACCGCATTGGGTAGAAGATGATCCAAAAAGCGAAGGCTCACCCAGCTAAAGGCGATCGGCAGTAAGGTCTTCGAGCCTTCTTATTAAAAGGGGAAAAGGGCAACCTATCAACCTAATAATATGAAAGGAAAGGGGGTGAGATAGGCAAGAGGTAGCTTGCTTCCAAACCAGCCCGACCGCGAGGATTCAAGAGATTTTGCCGGTACTGACTTGGATCTCGGGTGACTGAATAAGTCAGCCAGAAGCAACGAGCAGTCGCGGTCAAAGCTTGGGCTCTAGCTGATAGGCTAGCAGTAAGCTTGGCTACATCGAAGCACTTACCAAACACGGAGGATTCGTTCCTCTCCTGTTTGGGTTTCAACTGGGGTCGCAACTAGGATAGCTTCCTCAACCTGAAGGACCAGGAAGATCATTAGACCTAAGTTTACACAGGACTCCATTGTTTAACACAGACCCACGAGATGTCGTTGCCATTGAACCAGCTTTACGACTGGCCTCCAATAGCAGGTCAAACTAATCTCTCCGATAGACAGGCAAGCTTCTTCGTCTTCAGAATCCTTGTAGTATCTCCCCCCTCCTCACCGATGCTATTTCCTATAGCTGAGACAGATATCAAATACCTGATGTAGCGAGCTAACCTATCAGCTAGGTAGTCCAGTTCTTGCTGGTATTGGCCTTTTCTTTAGAGATGTGATGAGAGACTGGAGCGGGTAGGGCTTCTTTTCCATAAGAGGTCTCTGTCTTCGATATGAGACTGGGAAAGCACATTTAGCATCTTCTAGCAACGAGAATGACTCCTCAATTTGAGTATCCACTCTAATTCAAGCCATGGCAGCTGTTCTAACTAATCCCTACCTTTTGCGGTCTCTCCTACGATAACTAGAAAGAGCTACTTCGTCGAGCTGGGTGGGGGTCGAGCCCTTCCTATTTCTATATCTGGAAGACAATCCCTACCACTTCAGGAAGGGAAGGTTCGATCAAAAGGTTTATCAGTGGACAATGAAGAAAGTACTGAACAAGGCATGGGAGGATTCCATGGCATATAGAATAACATAGGGTAGAGTGAAAGGTTGCTTCCAATCCTTGAAAAGCCAAGCCACTGATGCTACTGCTGCTAAATCAGCCAATAGAGTACAACGTTACTGGGGCATTCTGTCGGTTTTAAGCCTACGACAACCGGCAAAGAAATACCATTTTGAGCAGCAGTCATGCTCATAGCAAGCAAAAGAGATGGGGTAAAGGGGCCAAACGGCGGGAAAGCCAAGTGTTCTTTATAGAGTCGGAGATCTAGTAGAGCTCAAAGGGTTCTTCCTGTGACCGTCTTTCCTACCAAAAAGCTAAGCCACCGGGTTTTTTCTGGACTAGATCTTCGGGATTTTTTTAGGATTCATACATGCCAGTCGAAGAATCTGCTCCAGAGCTACTACTCCACCTAGCCAATCTTCTTGCCCACCCCGATTGTATGAAGAAGCCATTCCACTCGTACCCTGTTGCAGACAGACTGGCTTAAATACAGGGGCAAGATCGTTCACTCCTTGTGTAAGAAGACTACTTAAAGTGAAGTCGGAACTCGGGCTGGCTGAGCGAATATTCAAGTTGACAGTGCAATGGTGTGTATCCAATCTCTCCAATAAGAAGGATTCTTCCTCATACAAGAATGAACCTATCCTTGCCCAGCTCATCTCACGGGAGGACACTATTGAGCCTAGCACTTCAATATACTCTAAAAGAGGCATTTCATATCTATCTCTCATGGTAATAGGAGCCAACTAAGTCATCATACAATTGACATTGCCTTCACATGACGTTTACGTGAATAAGTATCGACGAAAAGGTGCATTGATGCCATGGTCCTATTGAAGTTCTCTACAGGCTAGCGTACTACAGGGAAATGAAGAAGTGGTTGTCTCAGTTATTTCCTCAATTGGCGGATCCGAGAATAGAAGGCAATTAATTTTGTATTTCTTTCGAGCCCTATGACTTCGATTCAATCATTCCTATGAAAGAGAGAGCATGCCACTATCATGCTTACTTGGATGGGACATTTCCCCTATTAACTCTATTTTAGATCAGCGCCGCCTAATGCTTGAAAGGGGAAGGCAAAATAAAAAAGACATTAAGGATTCAACCAATTGCAAGATAAATAGTGGAAAGCATCCTAAATAGGGGTTGTCGTGCTACGGCTTGACGTCTATGTGACTTAGTATGTGCGATATCACTTTCCTAAGCTAAGTGCTATTCTTGCTCACTTTCTTTGGGTCACGACTGAAAGGTATTTAGTTAATGACCCATAAGCGAAGGTCACTTCAATCAAATAAAAAAAGCCAATTTTTTTGGTAGGCCAACAAGGCAAGGCCCGAAAAAAATAGCAAATATTTTAGATGATAAGGTAGAGGCAAAGCAGGCACATCAAAAAGTTGATTCGGTTAGTTAAAACTTTGAGGATGACCTGTTGACTATCTTATTAGTCTTTCGGTAGGAATACTGAAAATCTTTCATGATAAGCACCAAAGACTCAAAAGCTCACGCACAATCTACTGATCAAATAACATATCATCACCACGTTGAGGGACAGGCTTTCTTCCCAAAGCATACTTTTGCTTGCTTACCATAGCACAAGCTGATCACACTGTGACGTCGACCACTTCAGAGGAAGCGCGGTTAGCAAATTCCTAAGCGCTTAAAGCAAGATTCGAAACTTTAATTAGGGTCATCATTTTATCCGCCCTTTCTCTTTCGAAAGAAGGTCTTGGTCTGTGTTGGTGGTATCATGAGATTAGCTAGGCGGAAGGTTGTATGTCGGACCATCGAAAGGGCGAAAGCGTGGAATAGAGTGAAGTCTTGCCATTTTCTCATTTATCCAATCATCCAGTAGCCAAGATCAGATATCGAGATTCAAAGCCCAGATCAAGGGTATCTTTTTATAATGCGGATTCCTATGTTTAATAATTTAGGATTCCTGGAATTCAAAAATAACGTAAAGGAAATCCAGCCTTTAGGGTCTATTCAGGATCACTTTTTATATTAACAAAGTCAAAAGCCCAACCTTTCCCGCCCTTCACTCAACTATCTCGCGCTATTTCTTGCTTAGCTATACTCTTCACGCTTAGCTTGTTTGGCCCTATCCCACCCACCACCAAACAAATGAAGAGAATGAGCCATACCAGACCTAGTGAAGAATGTTCCACACAGACTACTCGATGAAGCTTTCTTTCTCATATCATAGACAGTTGATAGAGAGATAGATGTCTCACTTGAAGCTTATAGTTCCATGTGTCAGTCAAGCAAGAGGGCTAAATCAAGGTGACAAAGTGGAAGGCAACATAGGAAGAAATGAAAGACAGTTCCTTATTAAAGTATTTCGTCAATTACTACGCATTTCCTCATTTCTAGGTGCCTAGGTATCCACTGTAAGCCATTCCTCCTTTGAACCTCGCCCTTAACTTTGAAGGCTATGCCATCCTAAGGTGCTGCTAAATGTATGGATCTTATCAACGTCCATGAATGAGAAAGAACATATCAAAGAAAGAGGGTGCTATCATATAGCTTTGTATCGGCTAAGTTCACGAGTTGGAGATAAGCAGACTCGAACTAATGACATCCACTGTAGGGGAAACTTCCGCCTCTCAGGTTCCCTGACTGATTCTACCATAGAGGCCACCGATAACAAGAACTCCCCCGCGAACACAGCTTACAACTTTCATCCTACTGTGCTCTCCAAAGTGAAAGTCTTCTCTTTATCTTAGTCAAAAGGTGCTGACTTGGATCAGAGGATCAAGATGAGATTCGATTTTGGCATTTGTGCATGGAGGTGAGCACGACACCAGTTATGCTTGCGTTCTAGGGATTAGTGCGCAAAATGACTTGAGGTGAGTTCGAGATGGTGCAGAGGTACCCGGGTTTCATGATAAGTCTACTGGCGTGATGCCAATGGATAAGAGATACGGTTTCTCGGAAGGACCAACAAGGACTGTTGATTAGGATGTGTAAAGGGTACTAGTAAGCACTTCAATCGCGTACAGGGTGAAGGACAATGCTGAATCGATAAAAGGTTCTGGAACCCAAGAGCTAGATTGTGACCTTTGGTAGAGGCATAGATCAAAGGAATGCGAAATGCGTGTGGCATGTCAAATGGACCTTGTGTCAGTGGCGAAGACGAAGTCTAGTAGTTAAAGGACGATGGTACTTTGCCTCAATGGATGAGGTGTGCGTGGGCACAGTGGCGCTGAAAGTGATGTGCTGTTAGCCACGTTAGGCATGGATATATGTCCGAGAGTGAAGCATTTGTTAGTGGCATGAGTTGTTATGCTAATATGGTGAAGTGTTGTAGCTTATGGGCGACTAGACTAGCAGGTGCGTGAGACTGTTGCGTTGCAGAAGTGTTTGGGTTTATGCTTGGACACGGTACGAAGAGATGGCTCGATGATCTGTGACAGACTCCAGGGTTTCGGGTTCTTTCCCTTACTAGATCTTCCTCTCGGGTGAAGTCCTTATACTTGGCTTGGCGAAGATGATATCTTTAGGGCAGTGTACCACCTCTACTGAATTATCCAATAGAACTCTTTCTAAGGAAATATATAAGGTATGAAGTAAGTCGACTGATAAGGAGAGGCTTGAAGATGCTCGACCAATAGGGAGAAGAATGGAGTTGGCTCGATCAAAGGCTGAGGCGGTGAAGGATGTGAATCAATCATGAATGCGGTTCTTGCATCTGTTGTGAAGAGCGATGTTACGCTACCATTCATTGACTGAAAGCGGCCGATGGAAACTTCGATGATTCATCTGAGCTGGCTTATATGTCGGCTTCATACTATGTCTCCTCTTGACTTTGTGGGTTGAAGCTTCTCGGCAGCCATTGTAGGCTCTTTTTGCCAACCATAGTCATAGTGCTACCCCATTTCCCTCATATCTTTCTCGTAGAGTGCCTTGAGCTCCACATTCACCTATTCATTTCTTTCAACTTCAAGCAACCGGAACATGAATAGTTTCCACACTTGAACCTCTATTTCTGCTAGAGTGGCCGCTCCCACTTTCTTCTTAGTGGTTTGGTACTCCCCTTTTTAAGAAGTAAGAAGGGCTCTTTGTCGCTACAGGAAAGCCAGTGCATGAAGATCTATTCCCCCTGTCCTACGACCTTCCCACCTAAGGGGGTGGATTGAGGCTTATAGTTTGTGTTCGCTGGCTAAAATAGGGAAATCACACAAGAAAATCAAGTCTAGCTCCACCCAGGTAGAACCATAAAGTCAAAAAGGAACTAGCTCCAACTGCTACTATTCGGGGAACATCTACTTTTAAACGGAACCCCTGCAGGACGAAGCACAGATTAGTAGATATTCGAGTCTAATTGCTTTCACTAATGGAACTCGGTCAAATTGGTATCAAGTCATTTTCCTTCGTCAACGTCAATTGAAATGTGAAAGTTGGGCCCTTTACCTTCTTTTTTGGCATGGACCGGGGATTTCTTTAGATGGTCTTTTTCCTTGAGTCAGGACCTCGGGCTATGGAGCCTAGTTTGGTCCTATACTTGTGCCCAGTTTTCGGGACTTGTGTTCGTGATCGGGCATGTGGAGACTGGTTGGACGTACTCTATACAGAAATAGAAGGCACCGCACCAAGGGGAAGCGAGTAAGAACCACATCGAGTATCAGCAACGTAAAGAAGCTTCTGACCGGCCCCATTATTTACAATCGGTTGAGCTACGATCTGTGGAGCTAGGGCAGCTACTTCTACTATTTATTAGAAAAAGAAGTCTTTGGTGCTCCGCCAAGGGCTACCCCTAATCTGAGATTGTGTTATACTATCACTTCTGCGTAAGACCTCTACCAAAGGTCATGTTCCGACTTCCAGTTCTTCTTTTTCCTTTTAACTTTCTTGCAGAATTGACTTCTCATATGCTGCCCTTACTCAACATCTTTTAAGAGGATCAACCACTTATTTAGTTATGTTACGATAGAAACAAACTCAATGGATGAAAGAACAGCAATTCTATGTTCATGCTTTCATGGGAAAAGTGTGAACAGTCGATTTGGCAAGGAGAGGTCTTACGAACACTAGGGCAATCTCGATGAAAGTTGAAGGAAGTAGATCAATGACTACTTTCAAGCTTGCTGATTTCACTATGACCTTCTCTTCCTAATATTCTCCTCCATATATAGGGGTATAGGAGAAGCCCCAAAACCAGACTTGAAGCTTCATTCAGATCGATTCCAGTCGCCGCTACCCGAAAGGAACTAGAAGTCACCTTTTCTTTAATAGTTGTCATATCTAGTCTTTCAAATGGTGAATCACCGAAGTCAAATCCATCTTGTGCAGACAGGAGACGATGATCGAAGTTAGACTTGAGTATGGGACGAGAACTCGCTGATTTTTCTTCGAATCAATTGAGACTGAAAGCACCATTTCTTTTGACATTTGACTTGTTCGTCAGCCTCATCTTTATAGAACAGATGGTGGCAGCTCACTTTCTTCTTCTTTTTCTTGATTAGCTATCCAAAGCTCCCACAACAAAGTATTTTTTCTTTCGATTCAGTTGCTGAATAAGCTAATTGCATCAGTCTTTTTTTACCCTGCAGCACACTCTGAGACTATACTTACTCTCAAGGGCTGTTGAGATAGAAGGCTAAGTTCTAGATTGGGCAAATCCTTCTGCCATTCATCAACTGCCTTTCCCCTTCGTCTATTCTCGGGAGGTCTTGACGATACCCTTCTTCCGAACTGCCTAGGCCCAGCCCAGTCACAAGATCATATAAGAACGTCGTGCAGATGCTCAGGTGCCGCAGGCTGGCTGATAAAAAAATCAGGAAGTAGAATGCCTCTAGTGATTTCAAGCTCTGCCTTCACTGACTTTTCTTTCTCTCTCTTAGGCCGTGTAAAAATATATCTTTCGTATGTTATGCAAAGCAAAAGAAAGACCAGGCTTTCTTTGAAAAAGGAAAAAATGACTCAAATGAGAAAGTTAGGGCACCCCTATCATCTCAAGTGATTAGGTAGGGACAGGATTCGAATCATGGGGGATTCCAGTAGCCCATCATCTTCCCTATGTTAGGAAATTCCTCTATAATAATCCTTGTAATGGGATTACTATTGTCCCCTCAATCCCACTTGAGCACTCACTGATTCAAGTTGTGGGGATTAGAGATTCAGGGGCTTACATAAAAGCAACTTCAAATGTCATTCCCTTCGCTTCCCCTACTCATTTTGTGTTCATCCGCACACCATCTTTACCTCTTTATCTCACAGTGGATACCCTCATTGAGAAGATTGCAAGGACAGTCTCGATCGAGTGGCTCGTTGCGTCTGGCTTCAATAGATGTCAAGCTCAACCCCATTGTTAGATTCAATTACTTCATCAACCCAATTGATGTTGAACGCTGTGTAAATGGCATGCGCAAGATTAGGGGACGTGCCCAGAAGCAGGGCATTGAATGATTTCAAGTTTAGAAACTGGTTGGGGAGGTCAAGACTTAAGGGACTACCTTGCTTATTGACCAAACAAACTATGTTCAAATGGCGAATTTCTGCCGCTGGACGGTGAGCACCATATGGCACTGCCATGGGGGCTGCGTGGTGGGGAGGGTAGTTGATCATGACCTTAGGGTCATTGGAATTGGTTCACTTCATGTTATTGATGGATCAGTGTTTAGTGTATCAGCTGGGACAAATCCTCAGGCTACTCTAATGATGGTTTGACGGCAAGTGTTTGAAGAGACTCAGAGAGAGAATGAGATAGAGTTGATATGAATATATTCAGACTCTATCTCTAAGCCGCCCTCTCTTTTATAGAAAATAAGACATGATCAACTTGCTCGATCTGGTTCAGGCTCATCAGTCTAATGTCTCATCCAGGTCAGGAGTGAATTAGGACCTCTGAATGAATGGTGAACCAGTCCTACGAGTGGATTGATAGGGATATCGTCTTTACGCCAAATTGGCAATCGGCATTCAGGTCAGAGATGGGCTATTGGAAGCCGACATGGAACCCTGTAATGGGAATGGGTTGACTTTGGATCATTCAATGGATACCAAGATTGGTGCGTCAACATTCGTTTGATATTCCATGATTAGGCATTATTTTAATATAAATAGTCCTGGATAGATAGAAAAACGGGGCAAAGTCTGGTCAAAAATTCGTCTTGCCCTTACCCACTTCTTTCCCTTAGGTCCCCTCGGGGGAGACTCGAAAGACCTTGTTATTACTGTACATGTCCCGTGCAAATAGAGGTTAGGTTAAGCTACGCCTTACTCCCCTTTATAAAGGGGATCCTTTCAATCAAAATATCATATCGTAAGTGATGATCGAAATCACTTGAAGGGAACTCACAGCTTGCTTCTGTTGAAGTGATGAAGTCGTTGTAGTCTAGTTCTCAATCAAATAGTGGTTCATTCACCCCAGATTCCACACTAAATTCTTTTTATATGATATGAATTAGCTTAGAAGAGTGAGAAATTCTTTCCTACCTTCTGCCTGAGCCAACAGCCCGATCCTCTCATGGAGGAAGGACTCCGTACTGTACCAAGGCTGGAATCCAAGTGGAAATTCTAAGGTTTCTCTTTCAAAGCTTCAAAACGGTGCTTCCAAAAGCTTCCTTGATAGTGGAGGCAACTACTCAACTGACTTTCTTAGCTAGGATCCCTTCTATGAAAATGATTTCCTCAATTCACTTACGAGAGAAGAAAGAGTAATGCACTTACTAACTCTTCGGATTGACTTAGTTGAGTAGTGCTGATCTCGCCTTCTCATTCTTGTAGCGAGTGCCCTTATGGGTATATGTGATGAAGTCTCTTCTTTTTCGAGTTAGCCTGCAGCCTCTTGGTAGATAGGGCACTCCCCTAACTTCTTTCTTCTTGCACCCTCGACGATTGAGAATACCCTTTCAGTCATTCAATCAAAGAGTGAAGGGACCCAGGGGCATTGGTCCCGAACGGTAAGACATTAAAGTCTCGATTCTAGTGGGAGTGAGGTAACAAACTCATAGCTCACTCCTCGTAGTCCCAAAAGCGTAGGGGAGAGAGCATATGAGGTAGTGAGTGAATGACCCAATGTATTCCTCCTAGTCCTTAGCTTAAGAGCACCATCAACAATCCTTATTTGCACTAGGTCACAGCCATCTCATAAGGAAATGAAAGCGAAAAGGGTCGCCATCTTGGCTAAAACTAAAGAGGCTGGGTGATCACTGATAATAATAGTATGCCTGCAAAGGTATGAAGTAATTCGACTGATAAGGAGAAGTATGAAGTAAGTCGACCGATAGGGAGAGGTTTGAATTCGCGTAAGTAATGGTCAGATATCGCCGTTGTAGCGCTAGATGAGGAGAAGTGCTATCGTTCCCACAATGGAGGTTAGGAAGATGGTCAATTGGCCTCTTGGTATATGTACGGTAAGAACACTGCTTTCACTTATGTTGGCAAGGCCGGGAACATCTATTTCAGGAAAAGAAAGGCAAGAAGAAGGCGGCCATTTCCCAAGGTAAGACTCAGAAAGAAGATACTACCTCGGGAGCCCTGCATAAGCCGAATACACTGTTACAGGGGGTGGGATCCTGAATCTACTTTAGAATAGCTTTACATTACGAAATACCACTCGGGGAGTTCGAGGGAAGAACCTAGAACCCGATCTACGGCCGAATAACAACTCGTACTTAAGCATACACACTTCAAGCAGAACTCAAAGCGATCATAGCGCTGATCCCCATACCTACATAGCCATTCTTGCAGATCCAGGAGTTGCGTGGTTGTTTTGCAAGATCTCGCTTTTAGTTCGTAGAGTAGACCAAACAAACATGTGTTCAGCTTGATTTGTTGGTGTAGTCACTTCATCATCTTATGATTTGAAACTCGATTCCGCCTACACAAACAACGTAGTTGTTGCTTGGCGAGTCCCTTCGTTTGCTTTATGTGCTCCTTCGGTTTTCTAGTAGTAAGATTGGCCTTTGGTTTTAAGATTGAATCAGTGGCCAGCCCATGCTTGAATGACGGTATTCCAAGAAGAAACCTATGATTCCGAAATGGTTTACTTTATAGGCTAGTGAACGAGCTAAGTAGTTCAGACCCTTCCTAATCTAATATTATACCGGGAGACTCTATAATATTCCCTTTTCTTCCTTTCGGGACACGGGGAAAAGAAAGCCTTTTTCCTCTTCCTTTCTGGATGACAGAGGGAGCTACTTTAATGGAATTTCTTTATTTAGGGGGTGCGGATGATCCTTTCCCTGCTTATTCCCTTATGTAATTGATGTGCCTGATCTTGCCGCATTCGAGAGTCTAGAAGTTGAGAATGAATTCATTGACTTCGAGACCCGATCCAATAGGCGATCATACGGATTTTCCTATTGCCAAGTTAATATGACCAGACTCTGATCCCTCCACCGAAGCCAAAAGGGGAAAAGAAAAAGAGGCTCGAAAACCTGAAGTCGATCCGTGATATAGGAGTACTTTGTGGGGAGCTGCACCAAGGGAGTAACCGAGCAAGGGCTATGATCAGAGCCAAGCGACCACAGGACTTGTTGCATGTACTCCTTTTTCTCTATACCCAAGGTTCTTAAATAAATATTAAGCTATGATTCATAATAAACATCCGACCTTCCAATCTCAAGAGATGGGGCGACTTCATACCCTCAAACTGAACCCCGTGTGACTCTCTAGTTTATGTTCGCTAACTGAAATGATCTGTCATCCAAGCTAACTTCACTTCTTTCCTAATCAGATTCTAGGATGTTAGGATGTCCCCCGTGGGGTCATCTATCCCATCCCCACTTCTATCATAGCAGTGCACCATACTCTCTTACCAAACTATGTTCTAAAGAGGGTCTGTTTTCTGGCAACATAGTCTTTTTTGAGCGCCCATAGATGTCGAACCTCTAGAACAACTTCCAATTAATGATTTAAAGGTTACCCGGCCTAGCCTTGATCCGTCTCAGATGCTTACGAAGAAGGAAAAGTCCCCACTCACTCAGCGGCTAAACCCGAAGCAAGCCTGAAGCAGTGTAGCAAGACCTTCTATCCCTCCATTTAGGTCAAACTTCTCCATTTACCCGTTGTTCGTCAGACCTGATTTCGTAGACAAGTGTCTGTCTACCATTTCACAAAGGAAATAGCCATTGGATATCTTGAATAGAAGACAAAAGGAAGTGACATCGTGCCCTAAGGCTTGATTGGCTAACCCGAACAAAACACCCTAATAAAGGAAAAAGGCATTTAGGACATCAATCCCAAGGGGGAAGAAAACTGGCACGAGTGAGATATCACTTATTAAAGCTAAACCCAGAAGATAAGATGCCAAGATCCACAAGCACTCCTAAGGCTTGGTGAGCTAGGTTTAGTGACTGGGGAAGACTTCTCTTCTATACGATAGTAGCAATCCCTTCATCTTCCAATTGATTGATGGAGATGGGGTTAAGGAAGGATGAGATGAGCGCACGCCTTCGATAATCAAATAGGGAAGTTGATGTAATAGGATTGACTTTCCAAGATTTTCAAAAAATACTACACCCGCTTTTGTTCAACGATGCCCTTCTCTCGCGAACCATACTGTGCTGGTAGGTGTAACATATGGTCCTAGAATAAAGGACCTTCCCTCACAGGAAGAAAAGCTTACTTTTCTACCCCTACTCATTACCCTAGCTATTCTAGCTTCAATTCAAAATAGAACTCTTTCCCTTTATCCATCCTTTTATCTAATAAAGGGGCAGCCAACATTCATTTTATCGTCCTGATCGTTAGTGCATTCATAAAGCGGCTCAAACAAAAGTTTGATCGACTCACCGAACACCAACCAGGTCGTAACTATATTCTTTGCTGACTGATCTTTTCTAAAGCATGCCCATATGGGTACATTGATAGGGATTACCTTATCGCAAGTGAATCACTACCTTTCTTAAAGAATGCCCAAGTGGGTACGACCCTCTCCCATAAAAGAGACTATCTCGTAGAGCGCTAAGGGGCTTGAGAACGATTTCCACCGGATATTACTTGAGCTCACTTAGCCTTGATCGAGGGTATAGACCTATGGAAAAGTACTTTTCCAACTTAATGAGAGAAGATTGTTTTCAATGCTGACGTGAGCCATTCAAGTTCAGACTTTCTCCCTTCCTCCCTACCATAGGAAGAAATAGCTCAGAAAAAGGTAAAGGGGGGATCAAGAACCGAACATCTTCTTTCTTTGAGACAAATTTACACCTACTAACATAAGAGTGCTTCTAAGGGCTAGTAAACATGTAGAGAGAGGTTCAGCAGAAAGTCATTCGCACTAGAATAAAGTGCTTTAGAAAGTACAACAAATAGGGAATCCACTATTCCTCTGAGAGTGGGTTACACACCAGAGGCGCTATCTGTTAGAGATATGCCATAATGCTACATATTTGGATGACATATATTTAAGCATTTTGACATTAACTTGTACATTATGGAATCTATGTCTATATATGTGTGTTTTCATATTGACATAATTAGCACATTCATATTCTCCTTCTTTTATGTGTATGAATGAGTCCCTAGTATTTTCATTATAGGAATGTATTCTAAAAGCGTTTAGAATATGTTGACGTATTTCCTTAACATGATAAATACTTAAAGCATTCATAGACCTTAGATTATTTGATTGGGACTTCGATAATCTATTACGAACTATCACATGTGTTGTTACCTTTGATTAACATATGGATGTTAATGATAAAGGATGGTGAGCCACGTGCCATAACAGTATAGGGATGCTATTAACAAAAATGTGGGTGACTATTAGTTGAATAGATCACTGAATGTGACGTGAATAACAAATTACAAGACTTCAGATTAATAATTTTTTATTCGTTGTGATTGTGCATGTAATCCTTAGACTTGAGACATTACGGCTGTCATCTATATTGGGGTTTGATTCTAGCGTTTGGACAATGATTGTTTCGACAAACGAGATGAGATGCGTCCTCTCGAAGTTTCATTCGTTCGGTATAGTGATTGACAGGTAGTAGGCAAGATAGGATCCATTAACCTCCAGTGTGAGGCGATGTCCTATGCGATCTAAACTTGGTTGTTTAATGAGGAAATCATTGGCCGAGGTATGAATGATGGAAAAGGGGTTTTCCATGTGTCGTCTCTCATTACACCAATTAGATCTATGATGGTATCGAGTTTTTGAACTTAATCGAATCATGGTTCTTGCTCGACGGGACAATTAATGGAAGGATTGGATAGCACGATAATCGGCGACCATAAATAGATTCACTTGAGTAAGACTTCATTGCTTTATAAATTGTCTTTGATACGTTAGTAGCTAGAACGTCACTCAAGAACTCTGAAGGTGTTTTGAGAATGACGGGAGATATTCTCTAAGCAAATCGAATAGTTTGATGAACATTGAAAGTGTTCAATGTTTCTTCAGTGCTATATAGCGGTGAATCTAGAAAGTCACACACAATAGAGCACGACGAATATTTTTCCTATTGAGCTTGATTTAGTTTTTCTTGAGTTGTTACAGTGTTAACAATTGCAATTAGTTTTCTCTTGAATTGTTAAAGTGTTAACAATAGTATTTTGTTTCTCTTGAATTGTTAAGGAGTTAACAATGGTGTGATTGACCTTTAAAAGTTATTGTGGTCAATATGCAATTATTATTAAGTGTTGGGGCTAAATGTCGAAATATGAAAACGTTGTTTTCATAATTTCAACTAATGGTGATTAGGTTGAATATTTAAATGTCTTAGTGAAAGAATACTACACAATATACATATGATGTATATATGTATATTATTACATTAGTAGAAGAATACTACCCAATATACATATGATGTATATATATGTATATTATTACATTAGTGGAAAAATACTACACAATATATGATATATATGTGTGTGTATGTTTTTTCTTTCAACAAAAGCTAGACAATACAACCAAGATTTAAGAAAGTTGTCTTCTCTTTTGTTTGAAAGAGGGAACAACAATGAGGAAGTAGGGAAATGAAAAAAAAGATGACAAGGCTTGTCTTTTGTTTTCATGTGAGCTAAGAGTAGTCTTCCCCTCTCTCTCTCCATGCTCCTACACGGATGAAACACAAAAAAGGAGCTAAGCCTCCATGGCTGATTTCAGAAAAAATAAAAAACAATAAAGAGAAGAAAAAAAAATCTTCTTCAACTATTGAAAGAGAAAAACCTCCATGGCTGAAAAATAAAGGAAAAACGCAGCCATATTAGATGCAAGAAGAAGGAAATGGTTTTGCTCTTTTCTCCACAATCAAGCTCATAAATCTTCCATGGCAGATCTAGCACAAAACAACCATGAAGGTGGAGAAACCATTCTTTGCTCGTGTGGACGGACTAGAGCTCTTGTGCTTTCAAGGGATGGTGTCTTCCATCAAGTGATAAGAAATTTCAGATTCATGCCTCTTATCAGTTGTCTACAAGAGGTATCTCCTACTTCTATCACTTTTCAATATATATATTTGCTATATATATATATGTTTTTGCATATGTTAATCACATGATATCAAGATTACAGTTTCATATGAACATTTGCTTTGAATTCCTGAAAAATTTTGAATGTCATGTTTTTGCTTCCACTCGATTCTTAGCAAGATGATGTTTATAGCTCTAAATATACAAGATCCTTCAAGTGGTATCAGAGCAAGGACTTGATGTTCATGTGATTACATATGTATTTGCTTAAAGTTTCTAAAGTCTTGAGCACAAAAGAACAAGGAAAGAGTTTCAACATTTCTGAAAATGTTTCAGTCCACTATTTTTGCGTGACTGTTTTGACATAGTAAATGTTGTTAGATTTGGCTGATTTTTGGATATGTAATGCTATAGAGATAGTTTAACATTTCATCCTCTAATATGCATCTCCTAATTTCGTGGCTAAGGGTTTCAAAAAAATCAAAATTAGTAAGTTTACTGATTCTCGCGTAAAGCTGGACAGTTTGTGTAGTTATGTTCTAAGAGGCATAACTCAGTCAATTTAACTCCGAATTGAGTTTTTTTTTATTCTAAAACTGTCTACTCTTGAAGAGCTACTTCTCTGTAAAATTTCAGAATTTTTGGAGAACTGTAGATAGGCTAAACAAGTCAAAACAGTTGGTGCATGTGCAGTAGATTTATGATGGGTCATAAATTGAAAGCAATGACTAATTGGTTTGATTTTGGTTAAGTCCAATGGGCTTAAAAATCAGTGGGCTTTAGTCTAATAAGATTAGATGAGATTGTTTTTCTTAGTGAAGATTATAATGAGCCTTGGAATTCAAATTGGGCCATAAAATTAACAAAGGATTTGCATTGAGCCTTATTCAACAAGTATGGACTTAAAATTGGTTTTATCTAGTTCTTTTGTATTTTTTAACATGAGATGCTAAAATCTCAAGATATGAAACTTATTGCAAACATGCTTTTTATTTATTTAATGTATTGGATACATTAATTTGTGTTAGTTTGCTTGTTTAGCTTTATTGTTTATGTATATGATGCATATCCTATGCTTTATGAGTTTTATCTTACATTGTGATGTTGGATGATAAATGGTGAATTTGATCATGGACTTGGTTAATGAATGGTTAATTAGTTGTAATTTCATTAGATGGCGTTGTAACTAATTATATCATTCATTAGTATGTAATTGAGACATAAGTCTCATTTCATTTTCTTGCAATTGAGAGAAATTTGTAGTGAGACATAATGTATGTAATTTCTACAAGAAGTTTGCAAGAAGACCATTGGAGATTTTCAAGGAGTTGGAGGTGCTTTTGATCTTCGAAGAATTCAAGAAGACAAGAACATGTTGATGTGTTTGTTTAGGTTTTATTTTTGTCTTGATTTAATTCATAGTCCAAGTCCATGATCCACCATATTGTATGATTTTGCATGTATGTTTATTTATTTGCTTATGTGTGATGTATGCTTGTAAATTAACTAATGTGAAAAGTGAGACCTAATTAAATTCAAAATCTTCCTACGTGCAAACATATTAGATTTTAAAGCGGTAAAAGTGTTTATCATTGCCCTCTACTATCCTAGGTTATATTTGCTCGATTAGGTATGTCTTGGCTAACCCAAAGGTAGGAAGACATATTCCATGAAAGTATTATGTTTACCTAGCAAGCATAATGATGTTGTGTTGTTCCAATATCACGAGGCCAATAACGCACTAAAGCTGAGGTCTGGGATTCAAATTGTCGCAACGCTATGACGGTGGGTGTAATCTAACTAGATCACATTTCCAATAATGCACCAAAGTTAAGGTTACGGTGATTTAGGGGCAAAATGATCATATCCTATATAGTGATATAGATAGTAATCGTTGCTAACTTTTTGCATGTATATTCCAATAATGTATCAAAGCTGAGGGTTATTCTTATTAAAGAGAACTATGGTCACCTACTAATGAATCTTTAATTAGATTCACAATCTCATTTAGGAAGTGTGGGAAACGATAAAATTAGCGGGATGTATCATTTAATTAAAGGCCAAATTAAATGTTTTAACAAGTTTATGTCAACTAGCGATCTTATTTTCTGCATACGTTTATGGCTACAACAATGAACCCGTCGTTTTTAATTAACTGGACTTTATATCGCGCAACTGGACCAAACTTTTTGATTAACGTTATCATCTAAGAATGGTTCTTAGAAACTTAAAAAAATATTAGAATTACATGCTCCGTTATTTTTCATCTTGATAATGTATCAAAACGAAAAGTTGTAGTACTTATCGATGATAAGTAAAACAAATTAAATATGTTAAGGTTTTGTATTCTTTCATAGTTTGCATAAGGGTATGCAAGATGTAAAGAATATAATTCTAAATTAGCAAATGGTTTTGTGGTAAGCATATTTAATGCAAGATATTATATATAAATGGAATTTATTCTCATATTTGTATTTCCTCTTTGGTTAGTGATAATGCAAAGAAGAAAGGCAAAGAGAGATGATTTCTATTAGCCAGTGGGAACATATCTAAGAAGAAAATTAAGGATTGTATAGGCATGTGTAAAATATGTTTTCATAGCCTTAAAACCGGACATTAAAAGAGATTTTAATCCAAAGTATCTTTATAGCTTGAATGTCAAAGTTGTAAAGCTACTATGAATTATAAATCTTCTTTGATTGTGATTGGTACTACTTTATGGATTCTAGTGAAACATTAGTGAATGTGTTCGAGGATAGAATCTTAATCTCAGTAGTGCGCTTTCGGAAGCGTGGAATGTTTTCAGTGTTAGCAAATAAAACAAAGGTTGTTGCGTTAGTTAAAGACAATTTATTTGGATGCCTTCTGGACATATTTTGTATTTTAAGGATTATACCTAAATGATATTAGGAATAAAATGTATATTCCTAAATATTGTAAAAGCGCATTATGGTGTAGTCTTTATTATCTTGATATGGACGAAAGAATGTATTGCAAATATATTGTCAACTGTTATAACCATCCACCAAATTTTAAGATTATTCAAATAATCCAAATTAATTGTAGTTTCTACATGATTAAGTTTTTCTAATAATAAGATGATGATTAGGTTGGTTTAATCAACTTATACATCTTATTTATTGGAATGGCAACCAAGTCATCATTTGTTTGATAAAGGATTAAAACTACTAGGTTATTTGGATTAGTACGTGTTCATGTATTTAGAGCTATTTGTGAATAGGCTCATATAGAAAAATGTATTAGTGCCTTATGATTAAATCATGAAAGGCAAAATACTTGAGTACTATTTTGTTTGAGTATCCTAAAATTTTGATATAAAATGAAAATTAATAATGTTCGATGTACCACAATTAAATAGGGTTTTCTTAGTGAAAAAATCGTGCTTTGTTGGACATAGTAGAGTTGTTGATTAGTTTGATAAATCATTCTATTTATTTGTGGGTCATGGTTTCCTTAATTTAATATTATATTGAATAGTAAATCCCTACTATTGTTAGAACTTTATATTTGATATAAGTTGGAAAATAATCAAGGATTAAATGTGTTAATTTTGATTTGTCCTACTTTTATTGAAAAGTTTTATAAGGACTAGTGGGAGTTTTGATTAAAGGTAATTTTATAGTATATCCTAATTTTGTAGGATATGATTTCTATTTAATGATCAATGTGTATTGATTTATTAGATAATAATCTTTCTTGAAGAAAAGGTTTTGTTCAAGAAAATATTACTTTCTAATAAAATGGAAATTGAGAAAGTATCCTCAAAAGCTATAAAATCACCTAGACCAAAATAATGAATTTATTCAATAAGGTCTGGAATGTGTCATCAAGCAATATCTTTGCAAATCTAGTAGTGTATTTCATACTTAAAAGGAATATATGGATATCCTTTTGGGATGCACAAATGTTGTTTGTGTATTTGAGATAATTATCAATTAGTTGATCTTATGATTTACAAAAAATAGTATATTTGATAACGACTCCTAGAAACTATATAATGCAAAGCATAATAATGAGACTCCATATACTTTAGCTTAATCTAGATATTGATCTCCGAGATAAAGGTTGAAGTTAATAGAAAAAGGTAATGACCTTTTATAGCTATATTGGTTTCTAAAAGATATCATCAAAGCCAAAGTGTTAGCTATGATGAAGTCATTTTACCAATTATTGTTCTTTAGTCTCGTTGTATTATGCTAGTCATTATAGCACATTGTATTACTATATTGATATTCCTGATCTATTGATATGAGTAATATGTGCATATTTGATAAATCCACTTGTGGATTTTTAAGTGAATTCCTTGGAAATGTTTTACCCATTTCAAATGAGATTAAAGAGTTAGATTTCATTTAAAATGTAGATGAACCTTGTGATTGAAAAAGAATAGTGGGAGCGCATCCACTTTTCTATGATTGCAATAATGATGACTTCAATATCATAGTTGATGATATATCTGTTGTGATATTAATTATAGTCTAGTCATATTAAATGCTTTCCATTTAGAACTTGTCGTTCATATCTTGTGAATTTGTAGCTATAATGATAGTACAAATAGATTACTCGGCATATTCCTGAGATTGTACATAAGAGTATTTTTGAAGGTGTTCAAGAAACTCTAGTTGCGTAACAAATTTGTATTCAAAGTTATAATAACTTCATATTTGTTATACTATGTACAAGACTTGATATTGCGTAAACTGTAAATTGTTACGAGTAAATACAGTCCAATCCAGGTTTCGGAATGGTTGATAGAATTGAAATATATTCTCAAGTACTTGGAAAGCACTAAAGATATATTTTAGTTTATGGAGGAGGTAAATTTCGTAGTGATGGATTTACTAGTTCAGATTCTTAATCTGAAACTTATAATAGAATGTCTATGTTAGGGTTCATGTTTATTTTTAGTGGGAGCTCAGTAAGTTAGAAAGGTTCTGAACAAACTGTAGATTCCATTACATAACTCATGTCTTTTGTGATATGTAATATTACGAAAGAAGTTGTTTGGATCGAGGAAATCATACGAGTTGGTTATGGTTCCCACCGTTAAGTTGTGATGCTTTTGTGTTATGACTAATACGGAGCTACTGCACAAGCTTATGGAACCCAGGTCTCACTGTATGTCCAAACATTTGGAATAGTGTTTCCATCTTCATGCGTTGTATCTGTAGCCAATTATCATGTTGATATATGTCTTTGCAAAAACAGCCACGTCTCTCGATGTAGCTGAACCACTAACCGTAGCTATGAATTTGTCATAGCTAGTTCCTCGTTTTGAGAAGATGGATATTCGATACCATTGTATGTTGTGCTAATACTATGTAACATAGCATTAGTGCAAGTGGGAGATTGTTAGAGATATGCCCTAATACTACATATTTGGATGACATATATTTAAGCATTTTCACATTAACTTGTACATTATGGCATCTATGTCTATATATGTGTGTTTTCATATTGACATAATTAGCACATTCATATTCTCCTTCTTTTATGTGTATGAATGAGTCCCTAGTATTTTCATTATAGGAATGTATTCTAAAAGCGTTTAGAATATGTTGGCGTATTTCCTTAATATGATAAATACTTAAAGTATTCATAGACCTTGGATTATTTGATCGGGACTTCGATAATCTATTACGGACTATCACATGTGTTGTTACCTTTGATTAACATATGGATGTTAATAATAAAGGATGGCGAGTCACGTGTCATAACAGTATAGGGATGCGATTACCAAACATGTGGGTGACTATTAGTTGAATAGATCACCGAATGTGATGTGAATAACAAATTACATGACTGCAGATTAATAATTTGTTATTCGTTGTGATTGTGCATGTAATCCTTAGACTTGAGACATTACGGCTGTCATCTATATTGGGGTTTGATTCTAGCGTTTGGACAATGATTGTTTCGACAAACGAGATGAGATGCGTCCTCTCGAAGTTTCATTCGTTCGGTATAGTGATTGACAGGTAGTAGGCAAGCTAGGATCCATTAACCTCTAGTGTGAGGCGATGTCCTATGCGATCTAAACTTGGTTGTTTAATGAGGAAATCCTTGGCCGATGTATGAATGATGGAAAAGGGGTTTTCCATGTGTCGTCTCTCATTACACCAATTAGATCTATGATGGTATCGAGTTTATGAACTTAATCGAATCATGGTTCTTGCTCGACGGGACAATTAATGGGAGGATTGGATAGCACGATAATCGGCGACCATAAATAGATTCACTTGAATAAGACTTCATTGCTTTATAAACTGTCTTTGATACGTTAGTAGCTAGAACGTTACTCAAGAACTCTGAAGGTGTTTTGAGAATAACGGGAGATATTCCCTAAGCAAATCGAATAGTTTGATGAACATTGAAAGTGTTCAATGTTTCTTCAGTGCTATATAGTGGTGAATCTAGAAAGTCACACACTATAGAGCACGACGAATGTTTTCCCTATTTAGCTTGATTTAGTTTTTCTTGAGTTGTTAAAGTGTTAACAATTGCAATTAGTTTTCTCTTGAATTGTTAAAGTGATAATAATAGTATTTTGTTTCTCTTGAATTGTTAAGGAGTTAACAATGGTGTGATTGACCTTTAAAAGTTATTGTGGTCAATATGCAATTATTATTAAGTGTTAGGGCTAAATGTGGAAATATGAAAATGTTGTTTTCATAATTTCAACTAATGGTGATTAGGTTGAATATTTAAATGTCTTAGTGAAAGAATACTACACAATATACATATGATGTATATATGTATATTATTACATTAGTAGAAGAATACTACCCAGTATACATATGGTGTATATATATGTATATTATTACATTAGTGGAAAAATACTACACAATATATGATATATATGTGTGTGTATGTTTTTTCTTTCAACAAAAGCTAGACAATACAACCAAGATTTAAGAAAGTTGTCTTCTCTTTTGTTTAAAAGAGGGAACAACAATGAGGAAAGTAGGGAAAAGAAAAAAAAGATGAGAAGGCTTGTCTTTTGTTTTCATGTGAGCTAAGAGTAGTCTTCCTCTCTCTCTCTCTCCATGCTCCTACACGGATGAAACACAAAAAAGGAGCTAAGCCTCCATGGCTGATTTCAGAAAAAATAAAAAACAAGAAAGAGAAGAAAAAAATATATTCTTCAAATCTTGAAAGAGAAAAACCTCCATGGCTGAAAAATAAAGGAAAATCGCAGCCATATTAGATGCAAGAAGAAGGAAATGGTTTTGCTCTTTTCTTCACAATCAAGCTCATAAATCTTTCATGGTAGATCTAGCACAAAACAACCATGAAGGTGGAGAAACCATTCTTTGCTCGTGTGGACGGACTAGAGCTCTTGTGCTTTCAAGGGATGGTATCTTCCATCAAGTGATAAGAAATTTCAGATTCATGCCTCCTATGAGTTGTCTACAAGAGGTATCTCCTACTTCTATCACTTGTCAATATATATATTTGCTAGATATATGTTTTTGCATATGTAAATCACATGATATCAAGATTAAAGTTTCATATGAACATTTGCTTTGAATTCCTGAAAAATTTTGAATGTCATGTTTCGCTTCCGCTCGATTCTTAGCAAGATGGTGTTTATAGCTCTAAATATACAAGATCCTTCACTATCTACATGAAAAAGTGACGACGTAGATACTTCTTGTTGTGATTCTTTAGTCAACACTGCCAATTTCTTCCATGTAGCGGTTGACGCATTCTAAGTTTTCCCATGATGCAAGCGGATACTTACCCTTTTGTTTGGGTAATACGGTAGTCTCCCATATCGAATAAATGATGAAATGAGATTCCTACTTCATTAGCCGTTATTCAAACCGAACATCGATTTCATTCTAGATCAAGAAATTGCATAGGTAAAGAAAGAAACCTTCCCTAAGTTAAGCCTACCGATCTTCCTCTCCTTATCAGTTGACTTACTTCATACCTTATCCCTTTCCTTGTCGCTCTGCTGACTCCTAAATTCCATTTAGGCAATGCTTTATTGCACCGTTCTACTCTCTATCTCTTTCACCTCTGCCTGAACCTTCACCTTATCTTCGCCTTTGCCTCATCTTCGCCAAGCCAAGTGATAGAGTGACCAAGCCAAGTATAAGGACTTTACCCGAGAGGAAGATCTAGTAAGGGAAAGAACTCGCGCTTATTGAAGCTTTGATTCAAGGGGGACGATTAGACTAGGGAAAATCATGTTTCTAGGGGACTGATAGGGCTCCTTCCCTCTTTCAATTGGAATCATGAAAATCTCATCTTTTTGTCGGAGAGAATCTATCTATTCTAGATACCTTACCGCCAACCTTCCTCTACTTATCAGTCGACTTACTTCATACCTATACTTTGGAGAGTGTTCTATCCAAGGTGCGCTCAACCCTGCTACTATTTTCTAGGATCACTTACGTAATTACAATAATAATCATTCAATTGATTAAGCCACCCATCGTCGGATTCGAGTACCTCTTACCGATTTGCTGATCGCATGCTGGTTATCAGAGTAGAAGCAACATCACTAATCGCGGATGTTTGGACATCTTTAGGAGTTGAGTAACAGCCTACCATCTCCTTCTTCTATGAGAGTAGGTATACTAGAAGCACAAAAGCTTATGAACACATTCAACCAACCAGAGAGGGGACGAGCTAGCTGATCCTATAGAATAGGTAGGTAGCTTGGATAAGCGATTGATCGGGACTGGAAAGAAGCTATCCATTAACAATCACTTAGAAAAGACATGCACAGCTGACTTCTATAGTAATGGCATCTCTCATATGATTGAATTGGCTCTATCTAATCTCACTGCAGCATTGACAGATCCATTCTCCTACTATCTCCATCCTTAGTAATCTAAGGCAGTTCAGTCAGATCTGACGGCGAGTATCCTTGTCAGTAACTCTATTCCCGTTATCCGACAATAAGGTGATGAAGGTTGGATTATCGAATGAAAGCATCCCACATCTAGGTTCGGTCTTACTAACGGATGAAAAAAGGACGCCCCATTTGATGGTCTTGGAGGAAGAACTTCCGCCGCTGCTTGAGCTTGAGTTGGGAAGATTTTAAGAGTAGAAGAATGTCAGTAGGAGTCACATCTAGCATAGCTATGAATCAACTAGACTGACGGTACTCAATCATTCTGTCTACTGAAATGATCCACCATCTTAGAGATATAGGGCAGAGAATAGAAGATGGAAGTGGTTTGGGAATGGGGAAGTCAACATTTCAAGGGATTAATCTTTGGATAGGGCGGGTCATAGATGGAATGGTCTAGCGAATAGAACGTCAAAGCCAGCAAAAAGCCTTCTGTCAGTCGCTCAAACCGACTGACGATATGGAGGAGCCTATTCATTGACGAGAACAGTACAAGCACAATAGGGTAGAGCGAGAATCAAACTCATCTTTTGCACCTATTTGTATCTATTTAGTGATCGGTTCGCTAGTTTCTTTGATCCCACTCGATTTTCAGGAAATAATTCAAAATGGAATAAAAGAAAGCCACCTCATATAGATAGTATATATGATAGCGAAGCCGCTTTACCTAGTTCCCTCTCGGCCGACATGCTACTCGGGATCTGCGATTTCACTACGATCTTGTACATACAAACCGTGAGCCATCTTCTCGCGGACAAGGGCTGATACGTGAACAGCGAATAAGATCCCAACATCAAATATTTCCCTTCGATCGTCATTGGCTTATTCAATAGGAGAGATTCATATTTTCTTCTCTTATGAAATATTTAGTCCTTCTGTGCATTTGTCCCTTAGACTGAGACTAGTGAAATCAAATCAGTTACTTCCTTGCCTTCCTACTTGCCTTAGCTAGGGTATGAATTCTCCAGTGAGTATGATTTCCAGCTGTTAAAGGATTTGCTGCTCGCTACGCCTCTAAATCCATTAACGTTGTCTCCTTCCTCTGCTCTTAGTTCAGTTCCTATTTAGGAAGATTCATTTTCAAATTGAATTCATATCATCTCTTGATTCAAAACTCATTGATAGAGTTAGATTCTAGATCTTATTGTACGATTGCACTAGCAAAGGCGAAGCCCTTCTTCATGCAAGAGACCATTCCCTCACAGCTGAGTCAAGGGATGCATATTCTTTGTATTCGATGCCATCTTCGGGTTCTCGAAGACCGGTTGAAATCGATACACTTTCTCTTTTCCTCGAGATGGATGTCCTAAATGTAATTTCCTTTCCCAAAGAATCCCCATAATAAAATACCCTTAGCCTAGCCAAAAAAAAGTACCTGTTTACAGTGCTAACACCGAAATCGGCTTTATTCAGAGTTCAGTGAGCTTGCTTGAAGCTCTGTCAAAGAACCCCTTCTGATTAACTTGTACAATCCTCCCTAATAGCCTATTCGATAGTAGTTCCTTCTGTGCCTCTTCTTATACTATTAGAGAACCTCCTCGTGGGTATTTTACTCAAGGCATTCTAGCTGCCTATTTGTCCACGAAGGCTGATCCCTTAACTGGCCTTTGGCTTTCATCCTAGTACTAAGCCTTATATGTATGCCCCATCTTCTTCTGATTTAATTCATCTACAGAGGGCACTTGTGAATAACCTATAGATTCGGATTAGTGACAAGGGACCTAAGAGCCTAGGGCATTAGGACTTCTTCTTGACTTCTATCGTATTATTGCTAAAACGCCTTTTGTTGTTATCGTATCTTAGGGTTTTATCGACTTTGAGGTGAGTGACCTTCTCTGGTCTGTGATGGAAGCAATTTTCTCTTCCAATAAGAGTATGCCTTACTAGACGGAAAGCTTACTAAGGAAAAAAGTAAGTAGTATCTTGCGCAAATTTCGCGAAGAGTGTCCTTCATGTGCGATATGATATTGATCCAATTTACGGCAGCTTTAAAGCAGGAAAGTCATCAGGTTTCGAAGGTCTTTTGCTGGCTGGTCAATAACAGCTTCTTATGTGGCATTTGGCATTTGTCCATCAATCCTATTCTATGTCTATGCCATCTTATTTACTATTTCCTTTGGATTCAACCTCTCGATACTCTCCTTGTCCTTCTGCGATGTCGAAAGCTTCAGTCAACACAGTCGAGATACCAAAGAATAAGGAAGATTGATCACCGCCAATTCCTAGATGCTTTTCATATTGAGGTCGAGGTTGTAGGCCCCCCTGTGTGTAAACTTCTTCCACATGGGGAAGGAAAGGAAGAGTTCCGGCTATGAAGAACAGGCCCTATCCCAAGGGAAGGGAAGAAAGCATGATAGTAGTGATCGCCTTCGATTGATAGTTATCACTTTCTCTCTTGTCTGAGCTTGGGTCAGCAATGCAAGAAGTCATCTCCGACAAAGCAAAGGAAATAAAATAGGGGTCGGACAACAAAAGGTAAGGGTGAATGTCCGAGGCTGAGGAATGCGCTATAGGACTGATTCTTATTGAATGGAATCGGCACAGAATGGAATTGGTAAAGCAAGGCATCTCTTTCTGGCTCTCCTTGGGAAATGAGCTTCCTGGCAAACATAAGGTCCCAATCACTATTCATGGCAAGACAAAAAGGGACCACTAGCCTAGAGAATCAAACAGGGAATAGGCCATGAGTTCACCTGCTTCCCTGAAGGTGAAAGGGCAGAAAGGGATGCCAGGGACAGAGTAATCTAAGGGTTCATTTCATGCCCACGGAAGGAAAGACAGAAGAGCAGCTTTAAGGGCAAGTTCTAAATAGAGAAAGTAGCCATCCCGAGAGAAAAAAATAGGAACCAGTCACGATTTACGGGAAAATGTCGGGTTAATGCCCTAGGAAAGTAAGCCACATGAGTGGAGAGAAAGTGGGAAAAGAAAGAGGAAATGAGCTTTCCCATTTGATTGATCGATTCAGAGTCCTGAACCGAAGCCCACACTTTGACTAAGAGAAGTGGAAGTTCTTACCCTAGGAACATTGACATACGATCTTTCTGAATTAGGGAGCAGAGCATGAACCTGAAACCGATATGAAAGAAACCCGTCAAGCAAGACACCCATGCCAAGATCGATGAAAATAGAAGCCAACTCTTTCTTTTATAGATAGGACAAGTAAGAGAGAAGACTGGTTAGGCTGAGAGTAGCACACCTTGATCTCTCATTCCTTTCGCGCACACCGTCAATCAGGGCACGACATTGAGCGGGAGGAAGAAAGCAGAAAGACGTTCACTTGAAGCCAGAGCGTTGGGTGTGGGAATTTTTAGCGGTTCGAACTGAATGTCTAACCTTCTTGCATTTAAAGACTGACTAATGTTTAAGACCTCCTGCTTTCATAGAGATCTTATCTTCTATGATCACCGAAGATTACCCATATATCGATGAATAACCCTAAAGTTTGACAATCTTTTGAGGGACGGGAGTCGACTGACTAACGAAGAACTTACCGAATGGGGAAAAGAGGAGTGAAACCATTTGACGGAGTTGGAAATGACTTCACTAATCATAAGTTGGTTGGTCTCACCTTCGTCCGGGGACTCAAGGATGAGATCGCTGATGCCGACCACCCTCTCTGTCTTTGTCAGTGGAATAAATCACCCCGATGCTAAGCGATCTGCAATCTTCAATGTGAACCCAACAACCCCACTTTAATAGTAAGAGAAAGGAAAACGCTCGATCTATGGAGTCCGTCATCAGATTTCCCCATTGACAGATAGAGTTAAAGAATCAATTAGCCCATTATTTCAAATTTAGATCTTCAACTACTTTTGAGAGGGTCTTATGCTACGATACGAGTAGAATACATAGGGTATAGTCTAGGTAAAGAAAATCATATTTTTACGTATACCTTTTACTGGAAACCTACAAAGTCGCAATCCTGACTGTGGCAGCAGACCTTTTTGAGATTCATTCTTGCATTCCAGTCTAACTCTTCTTTCTGTCTATCACTGGATCTCCATTACTTGACTTGTGACTTGAGCTAGCAAACTGAGCTTTAGCTTGAGCGAGAATGAAGGTAGACATCTCTTGTTAGGATTGAACTGCTTGAGCTGGAGCTTTGGACTTGACAAGGTATTGGGTGCTTGCCTTATTGAGAGTCTCTTCACCAGACAGATAGACAAATAGGCAATCCGATAGATAGATTATGGCTTTCTCACTATCAGTAAGCTCCCACAAGCAATGAACTACTTCCGACTTCTTCATTCGATTTGTAGCAATACCGTATAGAGTGCAAAATTCCTTTTAATAGGAGTAACTATATTCAAGCAAGCATTCCAGCGAAACGATCCTTTGACAATGGGCTCTGTCCAACACTAGGACTGACTTACTTTATACAGAGAGAGGAAAAATAGTAATCCAGGCTCATTTTGAATAGGATATTGGATAGGCTCAGCTAGGTGGAGCCCGTTCACTTTACGCTTTTGCTGAACTTGTCAAGCCCAGGGGCTTTTTGGGGAATTTTTGAGAGAGATAGATTATGGAATAACACTTTCAAAGGCTAAAAGGGATGGCATGGGTTAAGCATTTGACTTTGGATGTTTGAGCTAAGTTATTTAATAAGGGTCTTCCCCTACTAATTAATTGTGAATCCTTTTTACAAATCTCCTCCTTAGAGCGCCCTCTAACCCTACCTTTTCTGAATGGTACACTTTAAGACGTTCAGAATTGAAGAGGAACAGTCGTCTATTGATTGAAAGTGGATTGGATCCTCAGTTGATTGAAAATTGACTTTTCTTTTCTGATCGAGAGAGGTCCCTTTTGGGCTATCTCATGTCACTTGTAGAGAGTATCTATCAAACTTCGAGGGGTCAAGTACTCTGACCGCCGCCCTTAATGGCCAAACCATATAATCAAGAAGATTGGGTTCTTCGTGCCGAACAAATTGAAAGTTTCCCGTTTGGTTCTTAAATGCGTTGATGATCTCCTCCTTTCTTTTGATTTTTCCTTTTTTTCTTTTCTAATGGAATAATAGCAAAGCGGAATAAGGAGAGGGGCCCCCTCATAAAGTGTTTTCACGGACAATCATATCACTGAAATCCAGTTCATTAGAATATTTTTCAAATTCTTCCGGCAAAAAAAACTGTTGATCTTCAAGTCTTATCTCATCCCCATACTGATCGATTAGGTAAGGGAGTGCATCTTCTTTGTGTGCGGAGGTGCAAAATTCACCCTGGTCCGTACATATCATGCAATTCTCATTTTTCTCGAATACGGAGGTGGAAATTTCATACAGGAGGAATTCAGGGGGAAAGGGCCTTTGGTTCATGTCCTTTTTGAGTATGTAATCTACGAGTTTGACCGAGGTTTGGTTGTACTATATCTTGGGTGCTTGATTGAGTTGACTAGCTTTTTGAGGAAGAGTGCTTCTCCGCCTCTTCATGCAGCCCCAAAAAGTGGCTATCAATCACTCTTCGCTCAAGTCCTCAATTGGATTTCGTAAGGGCAAGCGAATCAACCTTTTTTGGAATGTTCTCGACTCTCGTATTGCTTCTGGAAGGGACTGGGCCAAAAGGAGGACGGGCGCCCTTTTTTGAATATTCCATTCTTTTTTCAAGAAAGACTTTTCTCCATCATGAACTTGTAAGAGGTTGTTCAAATAGGTCTCGCTTTCTTCTTTTTTTAACTGAAAGTCGTCAAAGACCCAAAAATCATCTTGATTAGAGGCTCCGGACAAAGAATTGAGACTAGAATCAGCGAAATGGATACGTAGGACTCTCTTTAAAGAAAGAAAGATTTTTTTGGCTTGCTTTATTTGCCCATATATAATGAGATTCTTTGTTGACTGAGGCCTATGGAAAGAAAGTGAAACCGCGAGCCAGTCGAGAAGGGCTTAATACTCTAATAGGAATTCCAACTCGTATTCCTCTGGCCAGCCATGTTGTTTATGGTGGGTGCAAACCCTTTCCTCTACTTCAGAAACAGAAGGGAGAGAGGGCTCAGCTTGCTCGTTCCCGGCAATAAGAGGTTGGATGGAATTCAACTCTTCTGACATGGGAAAAGATTCAGTGATCTCAGGGATGATTTCAATGATCTGGTCCTTCATGTATCTCCCCCAGACCTTTCTATCTCCCTGTCACCCGAAGTAAGAAAGTCACATAGCCACCCCCAGCTCTTGGCAAATTGGAACTTCAAGTTCCCTACGACTTATGGAAAGGCTTATTGGATGAGCCTAAGAACCGTGTACCTTGAAGCACTCGTGTTTTCAAGAGCCAGATGGTATCGAAAAGTACCAACCTACCCTTCCACCGCAATCACCACGGCGGTACAGTGGAAGATCTTATTTAGACGAATGATCGCGCTCGAACTTTCAAGCGGGGGCCTTGAAAAAGAATGAGAGAATTGAAGATGCTTGACCGATAGGGAGAGGAATGGAGTACGGATCTTTTTCAGTCTCTTTCGCTGGGGCAAAGCAAAGAGGGAGGACTTTCGAAAGAAGGCATCGTCCGCTAATCTTGAGGTTGGGGGGCAGGTCAGAGGGAGAACTAATGCTTGTGGATAGCCCGCGAATACTCCTTACTTATGCTTTCCCCCTGGAAGAGCTGATGCACTTACTAAGAGGCTTCCGTTAGTGAAGAGAGAACTATAGACTTTAGCCCAAAGACAGAGTCAGGGATTATTAAGTTATTCTATTCTACATTCGCTAATTCGTAAATCCATACATATCGCTTTCAATCCTTTTGGCAAGAAGTAATACTAGAATAGCGGTTTTAGTTCTTTAAAAGACTTTAAAGCCAGTGGCACTCGTGCGCCTATGTATAGTAAGTAAGTGAGAAAGTCTCGTCCTCACGTTCTGGCTCAACTCACATTCTTTTTTGCTCATCCATTGGGAAAAATATCTTCTCTCAACTTCTTAAGTGGTAGGAATTTATGACTCTTTTTTTGTGTTGGCTGATTCTTTTTTGGAGCCCATGTCTATTTATTATTAATAGCCTTTCAATGGGTCCCCTCAAATCAAATGCAAGAATTTTTCTTTTTTCCCGAGTGGATTCTTTTCTCTTCAATTGCTCATAACAAAAAGATTTGACTGGCTCCTTTCTGCTGCACGGCCTTCAGGAGAGTCTAAGCTACTGCCCGTGAATCTCCTACTTGTTTTAACGAGTAGCTATTTCTTTTCTCGTCTTTTATTCCTCCTTGCCTTTTTCTTAGGAATCCTCCCAAATCACAAGTTGAGTAGCGATGTGGGGACGAGGATGCCTTTTTTAATCAGCCAACGTCAAGACCTGGAACATAGTCCTACCACATTACAAGAGAGCACCCAACTTGCTTGTTGACACATGAGGGGAAATAGGAGTATGAGGATGGCAGGATTTACCACATTAGCCTTATGATAGTGATGGTTGGTCCCACTACTCCTTCGAGTGCCTTTTGCACTTAGTGTCAGAAAGAGGTGCTTCTACAGCGAAGGTACTAAAACCTAAAACTAGGTGAACTTACTTCGGAAACTTAAACGAATCAATTTCCACTTGACCAATTCTTCTAACTGAGCTAGTATCATTGGATACGGCAACAGAGAATCTTCCAACTTCGCTCTCAGGGGCGGGGACTATCGAATTCAAACTTAGGGCTCCTTCTACTCTAAAATACTATGGCCTATTTGGAGCTTTTCATAGTCAAAGTCAAACGTTTGTTGATGGCAACATTGGCATGTGTTATATAAGACTTTAGCGCACCTGAACTACCCATAGTCTATCTAGTTACGGGGTTGCACTCAATAGTCAATCAATTCCTTTTTCTGTAGGTTGATGCTTTGTATCGCACGCTTGTTATATTTGTTTATATAGTCTAGTGTGTGAAGTCTAACTGATGGAAAGCGCCTATGAATTAGTTCCAAGAAATCGGTCGTTCACATCAGGGTCCGAAGGAGATGTAGTTGCTTGTGCTTTTCTTTGATTCATCGAGATTGGGTTGGTGTTCCGTGTACCTTAGTACAAGATCAAAAAGAATGCATTGGATGGATGCCAAGCCATTGAGATGGAAGGACGCTTTCAGAGGGGAAAGGCCATGGGGAGATACCGTTTGTGATCCATGGATCTTCGATTGGGAAATCGCATCCAAGCTCCGTGGCTAGTCTGCGCTCTTTGGACTTTTCAAACTTAGCGAACTGAAACATCTAAGTAGTTAAAGGAATAGAAATCAACCGAGACCCCATTAGTAGTAGCGAGCAAGAGCGGATTGGGGGTTTGAAGAAAAACAAACAAGTTAGGAAAGCCAAGCCCTTCAACGAAAGTGTTCATTTCTTTTTCGCCAGGTTTCATATTGTGGAATGGATGATGGAAAAACCAGCAAGTTACGGCTTCAAAGCTTACCTTATTATTATGAAAATGAGACTTGGCTTTTTTTTTATAGATTAAAAGGTTGAGTAAGGGGGGCGGAGCTTGACGAGTGAAGCGAGCCGCGCAAGCCTATTACGTTTTTCAGCAGCAAGCTACGGTCTAAGGACTCCCTAACCTAGGTTGGGGTGAAAACTCCAAAACAAAGACTGGTTCTAAACCTTTCTCTAATAATAAGGTAAGCTTTCAAGTCGCCGTCCTTTTCTTGAAGGAGTAGGCGTAGTGAACTGTAATTGTGAAAAGATTGGAAGATCTGGCCAAAGAAGGTGATAGCCCTGTAGATTCATTCCCATGGTTCGATCCTCCCCAGTAAAACGCGGCGTGTTCGAATTCTAATCGCTTTTACGTGAGAAATGGGGACCACCCTCTAAACCTAAGTATTCCTCAATGATCGATAGCCTACAAGTACCGTGAGGGAAAGGTAAAAAGAACCCTATTTAGGGAGGGCAATAGAGAACCTGAGATCTGATGCAAATAATCAGTCGAAGAAGCAGAGCTTAGAGCATGACTTTTTAGTAAAGCGCACTCACTCTAACAACGTACCTTTTGTATGATGGGTTAGCGAGAAAATGGAAAGAGCGGCTTAAGCCATTAGGTGTAGGCGCTTTCCAGAGGTAGAATCTTCTAGTTCTTCCTATTTGACCCTAAATCGATCGATCTAGCCATGAGCAGGTTGAAGAGAGCTCTAACAGGCCTTGGAGGGCCTAACCCATATATGTGGCAAAATACGGGGATGACTTGTGGCTAAGGGTGAAAGGCCAACCTAGATCGAATATAGCTGGTTTTCCGCGAAATCTATTTCAGTAGAGCGTATGATGTCAATGAACCGAGGTAGAGCACTCAATAAGCTAGTGTGGCCCCATTTCGCCTTACGAAACTGAGGGAAACTCCGAATACAAGTCATCATCGTTTGTACTGACAGACTTTTTGGGTGCTAAGATCCAAAGTCGAGAGGGAAATAGCCCAGATCATATGCTAAGGTCCCTAAGCAATCACTTAGTGGAAAAGGAGGTGATCGAGCGATGACAACCAGGAGGTGGGCTTGGAAGCAGCCATCCTTTAAAGAAAGTATAATAGCTCACTGCTCTAGCTCCATGGCACTGAAAATGTATTAGGGCTCAAGTGATTCACCGACGCGACGAGACCTTGAAAGATGCTTTTTCAATTGTTAGTAGCGAAACTTTCTGTCAATCGGGGAAAGTTTTTGGTGACAAGACCTGAAGATATCAGAAGTGAGAATGCTGAGATGGGTAACGAGAAATCCTGTGAAAAACACGATTGCCTGCCAGTGGCAGGTTTTCTACGTTCAATCAATCTATGCAGGGTGAATCGGTCCCTAAAGAACCCCCGAAAGGGCTGCCGTCCGATGGGTACACGAAAGTGACGAAGTTGCTTTGACTACAGAACCATGCCTGTCTGTTGGAGCGAATTGGATGATCAGGCTGAGGGCTACCCCCTCTTCCCCTCACTCTTCTTTCCCTAAGCTTAACGCCCTTGAGTCATCAAAGCCTTTCTAACTCGGCCTGGCTCGATCGCCTTACGCGAGCTTCAAAAGACGAAACTCTCATCGTAGTTGGGCAACCTACCTTCAGTAGGGCCTTTAGTCTTTTGATTAGAGTTAGGGTCGCGAAAGAGCAGAGCATACTGCCCTGCCATACTCACGAGTCTGTTTATAGTCGCAACTATTGTCATAGTCAACAAGGTTGAAACTTCCAGGAAAAAACTTTTAATTGGGAGGGTGATCCTTCCGGTGAACTGATCGTACCCCAAACCGACACAGGTGAACAAGTAGAGTATACTAGGGCGCTTGAGAGAACCATGTTGAAGGAATTCAGCAAAATGACCCTGTAACTTCGGGAGAAGGGGTGCTATCCTATCTTTTGATTAGGAAAGTGGCACATACCTGGGGGTAGAGACTATTTATTAAAAACACAAGACTCTACTAAGTGGTAACATGATGTATAAAGTCTGACTCCTGTCCAGTGCTGGAAGGTCGAAAGAAGAAGTGTTATAAGCTTTGAATGGAAGCCCCAGTAAATGGTGACAGTAACTCTAACTACGAGGTGGGTAGTTTTGAATAGAAGCCCCGGTAAGCCTTGAATGGAAGCCCCGCACCAATCATTTGGGGGGAGGTGGGACACTACGAGGTGGGTAGTTTATCTGGGGCGGATGCCTCCTAAAGAGTAATGGAGGTGTGCGAAGTTAGGCTCAAGCTAAGATTCTTCCCGTGAGCATAATGGTATAAGGCTGCTTGACAGTGAGACAGACTGGTCGAACAGAGACGAAAGTCAGCCATAGTGATCCAGGACTCCCGTGCTCACTCCCTAACCTTTCTTCAAAAATAGCATAGCGCAGTCTCACCTAGAAAATAGGAAAACACATGTTATAGCCACCCTGTTCGCTAGGAATCTCCTTTTTGCTCCTCGTACGCATCTTCCTCAGTCTGGGCATTCCGACCGGCGGGATAGGCATTCATAGAATCAGTTTAGCCATCTGAGGCACCTCTATTGGATGAGTTGACCTTATCTCTTTCATTAAAATCTACAAAGACAACTGGAACAGAAGCCGCACTAGAAGAGGTAGCTAAGCCTACTAAATCTTGGGAATTAGCATCTGTTACCGACCTACGTTAAAAGTCAACCAGCAGCTAACTGCTAAGTAAGAATGGCATGGTAGGTACTGTGTAGGCAGAACAAAGTAAGGTCAAGAGTCGCGAGTAAACCAAGTAAGTAGTAGTAAAGCCTCGAAAGCAGAAGACCAGGTAGAGTTAGGCACCTTAGCATATCCATACCTACTATGAAGGGAAGAATTAAACTGAGAGTGGGACTTCAATCAATAGGTTAGGGACTGGTAGAATCAATCCGGGCATCCAAGATAAGATGCAAATTGAACTAGAGAGCTTGGACACAGATGAAGACATGTTTAGGACAATGATAAATGGAAGTGGTTCCCCTAGATAGGTCTACGGCAGTGCTTCCTATGATGAGTAGATCACTGAGCGCGTCGGCGGCAACGAATGCTTCCACGAAATCCATACTTAGTGCTCCAAAACCCCCTTCCTCAAGTTATAGTGTAACGTTCTTCAGTTAATCAACTCATCCAATGCATGCCCCTTCCGTATTCAAATCCCAGGCCAACCTTAAAAGCAGGATACGCGTCCATTGAATGAGTTGACTTACTTGTTTCATACGGATTTGCGAGGGTAGCTGGACCAGCGGGGGTGGCTAAAGCCATTAAATCTTGAAAATTGGCATCTCCTGTTATTATTAGAGTTTTGTATCAATCTCTTCTTGGAATTGACTTAGCTAATGGGTTCTACAACTACGGGGCAAACACCTTCCCATGTTGCAGAGAAAACACTTTTTTAGTAAAAGGGATAAACGAAAGAAAAAGGCTCTTTGATAAGATATATAAAGTAATTCAAATGTTATATATACACCATGGTCCTATCCTTAATTTTTAATAGAAAAGGTTGACCAATATAATTAAGGTTAATATTTATTCAAACTAACCTTGGCTAAAAGTTTAATACTACATGTGGCGCGACCTACTTCTACTTTTACTACTAAAATGAGAAAGTCTGTGAGTCCATGATGTAGCGCGAGGGTGGAAATAGTGCTTCGTTTTAGTGAAGGCAATTGAGCCTGTTAGTGGTCGCTATTATTCTTGCTCAGGTTGGGCAGCAAGCGCCGATCTTAGCCTAGCAGCAACCCTTTTTTCATCCTTTTTGGAATCATTCCGTACTGCGTGTTGAAGAATGAGCCGGCGACTCATAGGCAGTGGCTTGGTTAAAGGAACCTACCAGAGCCGTAGCGAAAGCGAGTCTTCATAGGGCAATTGTCACAACTTAGGGCCCCAAACCTGGGTGATCTATCCATGACCAGGATGCAGCTTGGGTAAAACTAAGTGGAGGTCTGAACCGACTGATGTTCATGAATCTGCGGATGAGTTATGGTTGGGGGTTCAATGCAGTGATAGGGAAACAATTAGGGGAGTTCATACAATGGAAAGAGATATTCATATGTTACCATTTCATGTGAGAAGACAGAGTTTTAGGAAATGACCTTACATGCAATGGTTAATTGCTTTCATCAGCATGCAGTGGCATGCCAACAAATAGCACAAAACTTTTCTAGATATAGAGTAGGGTGTTAACTTGGGAATCTAATGGTTATGCAGGTATTCTTATTTACTACCAAAGAAGGGATGGAGGTGGCGACCTGGGGATATAATGAGTGCCTTAAGCATACTTGGGGCACCCAAGAGTAGGCGATCGATGTTCTCGCTAAGGGGTCCAAACAGAAGACTAGCATCCCTTCTTGACTTTCGAGTGAGAGATCTCATGAACTCAAACAATGAGAACTCGCTCGAACTCATGCTTAGCATTTCTTTCGTGTTAGGTGTCATTGCTTTCTGGAAATGGTCCCGTAGATTCTCTTAGAAGTTGAACCCACTCTGGTCTTACAACCTGAGAAAGTACAAATCCTCAAGAAGGTGATACTATATCAAGGGTGTCAATCGCTAGATGTGATTGATGGGAGCATATGTACATGCATTGAGAATCCAGTCCATAACCAAATCGCCGAGGACTTCCAACAAAGGAGCTTGGGGCTCACAAAAGAAGTAAGATCAAAGGCTAGAGCAAAATGCTTTTGCGATCACCCTGGCTTCTGCCCTGATGGGAATTATGCTTAATGTTGTTACCACTTCTAATATAACATATTAAGTTGAATCGGGCAGATTGTAATAGAAACTCATAATTTTCTAATGTTTCCTGCGTCCGTAAGAGAGAAAGAACATAGTGCGACTTGATCATTTTTTTGGTGTACTTTTTTAGAAAGGTTGATTCCTGAACTAAAAGGTAGGCTGCGACTTTACCCCTTTTTAGAATCAAATGTAGCTGAAAGACGAGGCCCCTAGCGATAGGGGGGAAAGAAGTGTGGCCAAGTGGGATTCTTTCACTCACTTTTGTTTTGGAGAGAGCATTGTGGAGCAGCAAAAGAAGTACTAAGCTATAGCAGAAGTGTCAGATAGCCAACTATCCCCCGTAGCCAATGATCTGCTTCATAAGATAGCCCATTTCATGCTAACTCAACTCATGACGACCCCGATGAAACTTTGAAATCCGCGAAGCTCGCTTGGCTACCTTAAGGAAGTCTTGCCTTTATACCCGCGTTTCTTCGGACCTCATTCTAAAGAAACAAAGATCGAGCGGTGAGACCCCCCGTCTAAGGCATGCGAATGGGAAAGCTTGACGGCCATAGATCGAGCCCTAGGCGCAATTCTCCTCGCAGTTCCTTGTCAATGTTCTATACTCAACTTGGCTCACGACAAGACTTTCTAGGGATGATGAAAAAAAAATGAAATCCAACCCGTGAAGAGCATAATCGCCTGAAGTGGAGGGCTACCTTTAGGAAGGAAAACGAAAGTGGAAGTTCTTGTGGGTGGGGCTATGAAAATGAAACGTGGTATATAATGCAAGGAAAGGCTATACAAACAAAGTGTCTAACCTCTAGTCTGCGCTAGCTAGCAATGAACAGCTGAGTAGGAGTCTTTCCCCTACTTCTGGTTCATCTCGGTACTGTTTCAACCTTGGTATGAGATATGGTCAGATATAGTAATAGGGAAGTGTAGTAGGTGTTCCCACAAGACATCGGGACTAGTGCCATTAATTCTAGCTTATGTTTCAGCTTTGGTCCAAACTATCAAGGAAGAGAGCTTCAGGCAAAGATAGACGAAACTCTGCACCAATTGCTTGGGAAATCATCCCATGTCGTAGTTTGGTTTGAGCTTCATCCTAGCTATGTGCTAAAGAAGAAGCCCTAACCTGACCCTACTTCTACAAATACCTCAATGGTATTTCTTTAAGTTTAAGACAGCGCCAGTCGCTAATGATTTGGCATTCCAACAGAAATTATTAATACCAACCTTCTAGATCTGCTCCCTACTTACTACCAACCTTGTTCTCTAGGGGGAACTCTTCCATTTCATTCTATTTTGGTACCACCGTTGAAAATCTACTCTACAAAAGAAGAGGAAAGTGCCTTTCTATAGGCTTATTCTGATCTCTTATTAAAGCAACAAATAGGCGTTGAGACAGAAAGCACTTAATAACTAGTTCCCTAGCTTAAAGGTTAAGTGAGAGGTTTGTCTCGGCAAGCCTTACATTCTATTTCGGGCCTACAATTGGCTTTCGAAAGAGAAGGGAACTGACAGGCAAAGACCTTTATACCAATATATTGATGACGAAGGATTGAGCTTTGTTCAAGAAATGTCTACCTATCTATCACATTAGTCTAGTCAACTAAGGAAGAAGGTAGACCCAACTTTCTAATAAATGAATGAATTTCCTAGGCAGTCAATCGGAAGCTGCTTAGCTAGTCTCATTTCCCTTTGGCTTCTTTTGCAATTCTGACTTTCCAATAGCCCAAACGAAGGTCCAGCTTTGTGAAAAAAGAGGCTTGAGACGATCTATCGAAGAGATCTGCCACCAAAGGGACAGGATACTTGTTCTTCATTATCACTTTGTTCAGTGTACGATAGTCCACACACATGAGCAAAGAGCCATCTTGCTTCTTCTGGAACAGCACAGGGGCCCCATATGGCGCCTTGAAAGGCTGGATAAAGCCTGCATCTAGCAACTCTGTCAACTACTCCTAAGTTTTGCCAGCTCCAAGGGTGACATCCAATAAGGTGCACATGCAGGGGGCTTGGCACCAGGGACTATATCGATCTTGTGATCAATGGCCCGTCTAGGGGTAAGGTTCTTTTGGAGTTCTGATAGCATTACATCTGCAAACTCTTTGAGAATCTCAGCCACTTTGTCAAGAATTTCCACCTTGTGGTCAGGTTTGACCTCAATAAAAGCTGAAAGGTAAGTGACAGCACCCTTCTTCAAACCATTGGCCACTTGTATAGCAGATAGCATCCCATGCCTTTGCTTTCCTACATTTGTCTAGTAGGCTACATCCAGGCACAAGTAGCCTCTCATCCGTGATCAACATCCCACCAAGGTGCGGCATCAATGTCACTTTGCAGCCAGAAAGAAGTCATTGCCTAATATGACATCGAAATCATCTAAGGGCACTACCATTAGATTCAATTGTCCAATCCATGGGACCAATGCTCATGTACACACCATAGGCCATACCTAGCACTGGTTGGGCTGCCGAATTGACATCCTTAATCTTGCTTGGATTCTTACCCACCGGGTTTGCACCATCCGTTCACCCACAAAATGGTGCGTGGCACCTGTGTCAACCATAGCCAACACATCATTCCCATTAAGCAAAACCTTAATCTACAAGACGAGTGGACTTCGTATGGATAGCATTCTACTATTGTAGAGGATTGACTCATGTTGGGCTCTCAGAGTTAGATTCTACTTCCTTTGCTCCTTCAGCAACTAAGGCACTCAACTTCTCTCGCTTTGGACAGTCTTTTGCCCGATGGGGACCATTGGCAAATGAAAGAGCCAGAGTTTGTCTTTCCCTTGCTCTCTTGTCCATCCGCTTTAGGCTTGGCTTTGTCCTAGCTCCACGGTTATTCCCTTCAGGAAGAACTATGAGACCGTCTCTCAAACTACAAAGAGAAGATGCGGCGGAAATTCCTTTGCGTTGTGGATACGAGCGAAGAAATAATGTTATAACTCCGATATCACCCTTAGCAAACCCAAAACAAAACCCCGGTCTTATAGGATAACACGAACTTCTGGAGCCCTTTCTAATAGGCAGAAATCCGCCGACAGCCGTAGGGATATTCTAGAAAAGGTACAACCGCTTAGTTCCTTGAACTTCTACGGCGCCGGGTAAGAGGAGGTATCCAGTATAAGAAGATAAGGAGTCGTTCGGGCCTAGAGCTCTTTGATTCACAAACTCCAGCCAACAAGACTTAATACTTCTCCTAAGTGACAGCGAAATAGGCTACTTTCTCATAAACCTGCGATTTGGGCCATCAATTTGGAATATATGATAGGACTCGCAAATAAAATTAGGTCCTTCCCGGGGCACTTCTTGCTTTTTTTCAAGGTCCATTCCCTTCCTTCCCCTTATAAAAAGAAAAGAGCAAAAGCCAGGAGCAAGTACTCATCTTTTGGACTTTGTTTTCGCTCCTATATTCGCCTTCTCCAATCTAACAACTGGCTTCTAAGCATATCTCTTTCTCTTATAGAATAACCCATGGTAGCTTTGTTCGCTTAACGGGTGTTCAGTTCTTTCATTGCACCTTTCGTCTACTCTCTATGAAATAAAGATTCACGAAATCTAAAGTAAACGATGACAAGTAGGTTTGCTTCCATGGCCTTTGGACTTTGGACTCATCTTTCTGACTTAGGAATAGCGGGAAGGTAAAGCACTTATTCATAAGCTTAAGTGACTTTCATAAGACTAAGATTGAAGGCTTATAGCTCTAAAGCACAACAAAGCAAGTGCAAAACTCCTAGGGTTAACTGCGCTAAGAGGTTTCAAGCTCTAAAAAAAAGCTGGAGTCTTCCATTATGGGGCGGGGAGTTGAGGTTCTTGCAGGTATACAGTTAATACTACATGATCTCTAATAAGCCTAAGGAAAAGTCAGAGAGGAAAAATGCACGGAAAGTAAGATCCTAAGAGACAATAGAAAGGCGAGAATGGAATGCTAAGAGAAAGAAAAAAGATCAAGCTAGTCGAATCCTACTACCCTTACATAAACTTAAAGCACCAACCTAAGAGTCTGCTCTTACTACCCCCGAAAAGAGGGTCAACCGAAGCCAGGGGAAGTAAGGTAGCAGGTAAAAAAAATAGCCATTTTTTACTATGCCTTTTGACCCTTTCGGGTTGTTCTGTTAAGAAAAGAAGGATCTTCCCCGCCGACTTAACTCACCTAAGGGACGTAGCGAGCTATGGCCGATTCAATAGCAGGGGTTCGTGAAAAGAGTCATTCTGCTGGTTTAAGTCTTTTCTTCCCAAACCCCTTCCTTACCCAAAGTCTTCTTCCTATTCAGTTATTTCCATGTCTCTGAAGAATGATCAGTACATATGGTTCTTGCCTTGCCCCTAGGAAGTTTTGATAGGGTGCAACCAAATTTCCTTTCGTTGTTAAATGCCCTTCCCTTCGTAATGACTTCTTTGGGCATTGAGTTACTCCTGGAGAAGTTCGAGTAACTTTCGATCTTGGTCCATGCGAGCTCTCTGCCAGCCCCTAAAATTGCTTCTGATTTCTATACTTTTTGTTGTGAGCTAGTGGAAGTTCCCTTTGCTCTCGGTCCATGGTGAGGTTCCTTACTAAAGTGTGAGCAAGTAAAATGCACTCTCTTTAGGAGGCTAAAGTTGATTATAGGTCAAAATTGGGTTTCACAAGCTAGTCAATGACAGTGACTTTTGAAAAGCGCTATCAAGAGATTCAAATATCCCTGGTTTCACGGAATAGAAGGCAGAATAAGAACATCTAGCTTTCTCTTCATTCTTACCCTCCAACAATTGTTTATCCCTAGACTTAGTCTTACTGGAATTTGTTTCATGCTATGCATAACACATGCTAGTCAAAGTCTAGTCCTGGGTAGAAGGACGTAGTGAAGTAAAGAAGGAACTAGAACAGGAAGGCACTTGAGACTTGTTGTAGAACTTTCACTTGAACCGCATTAACACTAGAAAGCGACACGATTCCGACTTTTGACATGTTAACAGGGTCTTATAGAATCCCTCCATTTAGATAGAATTCCTCTTAGCGAAATAAGTATTGGGTGAAAAAACTCAAACATATGGAATAAAGATTATGGGAGGGGTTAAAAAGGGGGGTTCTTAAAACAAGTTTTTGGGGAGGTCGAATAGAAAGAAAGTTCAACGATCGAAGTCAAGATAGAAAAAATAGATAGTCAGTGCTTTGGCTACTAGAGATGGAATCGAATAGCTCTTTCATCCATGATCCGAGAGTCCATCCAATATGTCGGCCAACTTTCTTTGGCAGGTTCATAGTGGAAAGTGGATCCGGCGGATCAAGCTTCAAAACTATAATAACTTAGAGAAAGAGGGAGAGAAATTGAGCGAAGCCCTAAAAGGTACAATCATCCAAGCAAGGTTATTTTCCTTCATGCAGTCGGCTAACCAGGGAATGAAAGACTTCAGTAAGCCTGCTGGCCTTAGGAAAGACTCCATCAAGGGAATAACTAGAGGGGGTAATATTGATACAGGGACTGACTTCTTTGAAACTCTACAATTCTCCTACTCTCTAATGCTTCTTCCCTGGCCAACCATCTAAGGACAAGGGAACTCAATAGCAGTTTCAAGAACAAAGAAAAAGCCTACTCCATATATGGAAAACATGAATCAATCTATCTATTTAGACCTACCATAGAATCTTATATAAAGTCCCCCCATGGAAAAGACACTGATCATGATAGAATACAACTCCCAATGTATGGAAATGAAGGAGGATAAAAGCAACCTATCCCTGCCTAGGGACCTATGAAACCCTATCCAACAAGAATCCAATGGAACTAGATGCCAAAAGTCACACGAAAGGAGAAGGTATGAAAAACTTCGCCAGGGGAAGGAACTTTCTGTATATATCTAACTGGATGGCTAGAAGAAGAAAAGCAACCTTAATTTGACCTCCTGCGGATTCAAAATAAATAAGAAAATGGAAATGAATCAAAGGTCCAATACTACACTACTGGAAGGATTCCTCTTTGGCTGATAGGTACTGTAACTAGTATTTTTGTGATCAGTTCAATAGGTCTTTTCTTTTACGGTTCATATTCCCGATTGGGTTCAACCCATTTTATATCAATAGGGCTCGAACTAGGGTGTGTCGAGACTGCAATTATGACTTTCGGGTTCTTTCCCCAGCCAGTCACCCCTGTGTGGGCGGGGTCAAGCTTGGAGACTTATCATTTGTAGGGAATCAAACTATCACCCAACTTGCATTCTAGTTCTACATATTGAATTTGGGAGTTCCGATTTTCTAAGGATTCCCTATTGCTGGCATAGTAGGGACTACAAAAACCATAGTTGAATAGAAATTGCCTACCGGACAGAGGACTGTTGGTCGAATTAATTACACAATTTTTTATTAAGGATATGGCTATAAAATTTTCTCCTATCTTTTTTCAGCCCTCTCTACGCCTTCAACAATTAGATTTCAAAAGACGATTCTTTCTCCACTGCTTCCTGACGAATTATTGATAGGAACGGATTGCCTGGGCTTCCCTGCATCCGATCAACTCATACCTCCTAGCCCTCTCTCCGGGATCTTATTCAATAGATCCAACCCATTTCTAGGGTAGGGTAGATAGAGGAGTTTGTCCCTTACTTCCTTTGCTCCACTGGCACCAAAGATCAATAATTCAAGATAGAAAGAAAGATCAGTTGGTGGGCTATTAAGTCCCCTATCACAACAAGGTGGATAGTGGAAAGGTGAGTAGCTATAGTTTCATTGTTCATCTTCCCCTCGCTATCGGATGAGTGAACTCTACCCGCCTATGCTGGATGGGATCACCCTTAACCTTTAGTCCTTGGAGGAGCATATCTTGAGATAAGATTGAATCCCCTACAAAGCTAGGTTGCATTAGGAGAATAGGTAGGCCTTGTAGTGCTTTGGCCCTTCTGTGGTATTTCATCAAGGAAAGCAGGCTTGACAGGCCCAAGTCTTCATTTGTAGGACATTCTTTGATGGTTCATCATGTAAGCTTGGGTCTTTCATTCGGGCCCTCTTGGGACACCCTGTGGGCCAATGCGTATAAGCTTGGGCTTTCTTAACACGGCTCATTTGACGTCTCAGTACATGGATGTCACGAGTCCATTGGCATAGAATATGGAATCTTTTTTATGTAAGCTGGTTGTGCAAAGTTTGTTTGTTCATACAGGCAGTGTGATTTGGGAATATTTTGTTTGCTCCCTAAGGTAGCCAGAGCCAGCCAGTTTTTCATTAAAAAGTGTAGCACCCCGATCCCTCTCGAGACCGGGAGTTCTAACAATCAATCTAATCACAACCCAAATCCAAACCCGGGCATAATTTTTAGGGAAAACGGACGGAGTCTCCCCTGTTTCTAGGCAAAAAGCAAACCTGCGACAGCATATAAGCGGACCAATACCATGTCCAACATTCAACCACCTCAAGGCCATCCGAGCCTTGTTCTCAACAAGCAACCACAAGCAAATATACATACATTTTCAAGTACTAGACTATTCTAACTCTTCCTTTTAACAATACAAACATGCTTTGAAGTTAAGCTATGCTAACTGATTACATATATTAGCTTATCAATTCACCTCAACTACTTAGCTAGATTTAAATTACATTTCTTTTGACAACAATTACATACAACATATGAAAGCATATATCTTTACAACTTCGACACTCAAGCCACATAGGCACGCAAGACAACTCTTCAGGCATGAACTTTCACGAAATCACGAACTTTCCAGCTAACATGACATTTCCTGAAATGTGGTGGTGAGGAGTGAGTATACACAATACGTATACTCAGTGAGGGCGAGATAGATATCGAGTTGGAGAGAAAGAAAGTCGTGCAATGCAAATAAGACAGTTAAGCAATAAAGTCAATAAGAAAGCATTCAATACAAACGACAATATATTAAACATTCAAGAAAGCATTAACACAACCATTCAAAGCTATACCACACTCTGAAGGCTATGGTTCACTCGTACAAGCAATATACCATTTCACGAGCGATACATCAATCTCGAGCTTGATGTTGACAACGATGACAATAAGCGCGCAACCACCTTATAACACCAGTTTGGAATACCCCGGAAGTATCCATCAATTCTACGACCCAAATCTCCCTAGGAGGCAACCCAAGCGAGAAAAGGGAATAGACATGGAGCTAGAGCAACCAACACTGGCAACCCGAGGCTACCTAGAGAGGCCCATCACTCACGCACCGGACACTATGCAATGCATGACTCGATACAAGGCGATAAACGAGCGATAGCACAACAACACAGATAGAGGAGATAAACGAGATATCAAGCATTATTCAACAATTGTTAAACATTTCAATCAATAATCAACTCTAACAAGCGTAATAAGCATTAACAAGCATTTGCAATCAAACAAGTAACAAGAACAATACCAACTAACATTATCAAGCAATAACAAGTATTCTATAGGCATTAGAAGCATTCTATAGGCAACATAAGCATTCTATAAGCAATATAAGCATTCTATAAGCAATATAAGCATTCTATAAGCAATATTCTATGAAAACACACAAAATCACGAAAATGACCCCAACTTACCAAACGCTACTACTTTCAAACGAGCCACAAGCTTTGGAAACCGACTTCACCAATCCTCCTAGGTCACCATAAGGCACGTCTAAAGACCCCGAAACCCTACTTTACCCTAGAATTCAAGCAAAGTCCCGATTTCCCCCTTTGCTCGTTTGAACTACAACTATACTAACCAAACACCCAACCAACGCCATAATCGCACTAAAAGTGCTTCCATGGCCTCCCGAAACAATGCCATCATGCAAAACGAGAAAACGCTAAACTCGACCTAAACGACCCCGACTTTCACCAAGGCATATCTCTCGTTTTTTCCATTACGCAACCTAAACAAATCATGCATTTAGACATTCTAGCATACCTAGCACCTTTTCACATCAGCAGACAGCATAACAGCGCAACTTTATTGTTTCAAGGGTTTACTATTCACAAAATACTATTCAACTAACAATTTATATTTCAATTTCAATATTCAACCACAGAAAATGTTAAAAAGCTATAAATACATGTTCTACGATTGCTAGGGAACATTCTTTAAGCCTCAAAACGATTAAAACAACAAACTACGGATAAAATCCAAAAATTAAATTTAATACATAAAACTTTCAAATGTGCAAATAAACATGAAACCCTCACCTTAGACACTCCTAGACGCTAGGAAAACCTCGTAGGATGCCTCGTAAACCGCCCCGTGGAAGCCCTCGCGAAGAATCGAAGATTTGAAGTTGAATTTTCTTTTTTTTCTCCCTTGCATTTTTCGGCCCTTTCATGTTCTGTTTCAGCTCTGATTTTTCTTTTATTTTGTGCTATTTTAGGCTATTAAAAGATGGCACAAGGTCAAAATGGTCAAGGCTTGGTCAATGCTCCCTTAAGTTGGTCAAACTAGCTTATTTTATGCATTTTAAAGCTAAAACAACTAATGAAATATTAATTCTAGCTAACAACAATTAAAATATAAAATTTAAGACACCAAACACTAGTTTTCACTATTTGTTGAGGACTAGGAACCGCTCTCTAACTATCGCTCTCGATATGCTATGCACTTTGCGTCAACAAAGAAGTGACAATTAAATCTCAAAGAATCTAAGAAATATATCATTTTTGGAAAGCATCATAGTTTAAAATTTACTCCGGCTCGGAGCTACTTTCTTCTTTTATTTGAAAACCGAGTGATTTTAATGCAAGACAACCAAAACCGATTATTAAAATAATCAAAACAATCAAGGTAATCAATATTCATTTAAAATCATTAATTTAACTATTTCTAGAATATTTTAAAGAATTATGAAGTTAATATTAAGTTACAAATGAAAGTTAATATAAACACGTAGTCAAATACAATTAAACCCTAACATTTAAGATGACACTTAATTAATCATAAGAGAATAAATTCAGTTACTATAATTATTAGAAATAGATAATAATCTTTTAATTATTCAATTTACAATTACTAAATGCTTCCAAGAGAAATATTAAAATAGTGCAAATTGGTTGATTTAACTAATTGAACATTTAATCAAATGCAATCAAGTGCTATTAAATGCATGCCGGGTTCGGGTTATCACAAAAAGGCATGAGAGTATTCAACTGTAGAAAAGTAGTGCGGATAACTAGTAAGAATTGTACCTGCCATCTAATTCGTGACGCATGGCAAGATTCCTCTACCACTCTATAAATAGAGGCTCGATAAGTGTTTTCATCAAATTCAAATCAAAGAATTTGAGCACTAACACGTATAGCTACAAACAGGCTTTCTGCAATTGCTGCCGAAATGGGGCAACTACAAAATAAAATTCAACTGCACCGTACAATGCTAAACTTCCTTTTGAGAAGTGTTAGAACAATGGATCCTGCAAGGAAAGAAGCGCGCATTCGCGCTACCAAAGAGCACATAGAGGGTTTGGAGGAGAGGCAGCAAGCACTGCGGGTGAAGCAGCAAGCGCTCATTGTTCATGGAGCACTTGGTCGCCTGGGAGACTAGAAGAAATTAACAAAAAGTAGTTAAGTCACCTTCAGGCTTTCTTATTCTTGGAAAATATGTAGTTGAAAAAAAATAGAAAAAGAGTAGTTATAAAATCAAATGTTGACCCTATTAGTTGTTGTGGGTCACGAGTATGTAACTTGTTTTGAATTTCTCTTTATTTTATATTAGTCCTTTCCTTAAGGTGATTTTTGAATTGTGTCCACTGCATACTCTAACACTCTTATAGTGTACTACATTACATGAAACGTAGTTCATGATTTCCCCTTCACTCTCTTTAGCATTTTGGTATAACACCACATAGGCAACTGGTACCTTCCCAGCTTCTTCATCAGGTAACCTGCCAATTCAACACATTGTCAACGACATTTTGCCTATCAAAATTCATTAATGAATCAGTATCTCCTTTACTTGAACACGGGTTTCGACTTCCCATCTGGAGGACCGGTGTAGCTCGCTTTGCTTACCGCCTTCGTCTTTCGCCAGGGCTTATACTTCATCAATGTCCTTACTGCATTTCACACATTTTAGGACCTCGATCCAAGCCCTCAGTCTCAAAAACTTCAGCATGGATGGATAGATGCCATACGACCATTAGCTATTAAGTATTTCGTATATAGCAGGTCTCTAACACCCCTCACAACCCAATCCCTTACTTGACCTTCAATACTAACTATCGAGTTATAATCGAAGTAGATCAAGAGAAGGGACGATGCCCAGAAAAGTTTGACCCAATGTCAAACAGGCCAAAGGCCCAAAATGAGGCAACTCAGGGATCCAGAATGACTTCATTGGCTGATCACCGAGCAAGAAAGACGCTTTACGAAGCATGGAATAGATCGAGGAAATCAAAACCATTGCCTGCTTGTCAGGTGAGATTCCATCCGATCTTCTTTGAATGATTATATACATAATTTGTTAACCCTTCCCCATTAGGCTTTTAGCTTATTAAGGAAGATCTTACGTCACTCTTATACTCCCTATTGGCAAATTAGTTTTCGATTTATAGAGAAAGAGAAGAAAGTATTGCATCTCACCTTGTGCTTCCATCAAACGAAGCACTCGACTCCCACTTTGTTAACATAAGACATAAGGAAGTTCTTTCAAACAAAAGGAAGTCCCACTTCATTCCAAAATGGGTTTATCCCATTTCCTGAGTTACACGAATTCCAACCTCTTTTGCTTATTTGATGTGTGAAATCGGCTTACTTATAGATGCTTATAACTACTGTCTGTGTAGACAAAGAAAAACATGGGTGCTTTCTATATATTAGCATTCTTGAGTACGGGTTGAGGTTAGTGCTTGGGGCTGACTGGATGGCATGGGTAGAGCTATCTTGCCTTCATTCATACAGTACGACGCGTTCTCGTCACCCCCGGTGACACGGTATGCCTTCGTTGATCTGTTCTGACAATACAGATTAATGTCTCTTTCTCCCTCGTTAGTCGAACCACTTTATTTATGGTTCAATGCTTGTGTTTCTTCCTTGAAGTAGTCAGAATAATTCTAATCAAAATAACAGTAAAAATAATACACCAAGTACAGTGCGACCTTTAATAGCAATAACTCTAAGTCATGCAGAAACCAGAAATGTCTCTCAAGAAGAAGTAGGGAAAATCTTTTATGGAGCGTTTAAGTGTACGTTAGTGGTTGTAGCAAAAGAGAATCATAAAGAAAACGGCTTTCATTTTCACGCGGTAGTGCATATCGCTAATGCCTCTAAAAATACCTCTAAGAGAACAATCAGAGAACTGTATCTGGAGTTTGAAGGGAAACAATATGACATCAAATTCATGAAAAGGTGAGGATCCTATCTTATTTACATAACCAAGGAAGACAAGGAACCCCTAGTATGGGGCGAGTTCTCAAGAGAGAAAATCTTTGGAATATCGGAGAACTCTCGAAAGAAAAGAAAAACAAAGACTACCCCCAAAAAGATTGAATATTCTATCGTTATGTTGGGCATACCACTAAGAGATGCATAGTTATTAGGCATTTTGTTCAAGACCTCATTGAAGAGAATAAGATCCAACTTGATGGGTATTTTTTCCACAAAAAAACAAGCTAGCCTTAATCAGACTTCTTATCCTTATGTTATGGACACTTTGACAAGCAGTCTACGGTACCTAAACAACCACTAGTGATGATTCCTTCTCCGATCGTTATTCTATTTTTTTGTAGCACAAAATCCGAATAGGATTGAAAGGCTATGAATGTCGAATGGTCCCATAGGCGCTTTCGTCCACCATTTCTTTTGTGCCCAGACCCTGCTTTGGCCATTCATTAGTTCAGACATTTAGTTAGTTAGTCTTGAAAAAAGCTCATCCTTGGCGAAAGTCTTAGTTGAGATGTAGCCAATGCATCCTACCAGCAAGATAGAGAAAGCAAGCCAATCCCATTCGGACTTGGAAAGAAAATAGAAAAAGATATTTCTTTCCTGAGGGGATTCCCATTGACATCCCTATCAGCGTATGGGCACAATCCAAGAAACTTGGATTCCCTTCGTTGCACTCACATTTTTGCTTTCTCGGGCAATGAGCACACCTTCAACTAGTCACTAGTGCCTAGGTTTTCTGTCTCTGCCAGCTCGTAACCTCACTCTTGACTATTCATATTCACCACTTATTCATAAAAAGGCTGTAACCTCCTAATCGAGGAGTGGAATTCTCTACTCCCCTAGAAAAACTCCATTGCTTTGACCATCCTCAATGACCAGAGGATTCTTCTAGCCCTAAAAGAATAGCTATTGACCATTCCTACTATAATGGAAAAAGGAAAATCTGCTTTCTAACCCGAAGTCTAGGTATTCTGGCCCAAATTTCCCAGAGAGAGAACATGCCAAAGCCCAATGAACAGACATGGGATGGACAGTCCTCGCGTTGAGGGATGAGGAAGAAGGAGAAGTCGTTGGCATTCTTGCCTTTCTGTCCAAAATACAATAAACATAGAAGAGAAAAAGATTGGCGTCCCTCCCTTTCAAAGGAGGTCTAGCCTCTCTTTTCAGTGGAAGTTGAGCTCGTCGGATCTGCTGCCCGTGACGTGAGTGATCATTGACCCTATGCTTGGCCCTTCTTGTTGCTACCTGTGACGTCAAGTGCTTAAGTGAGATTAGCGGTCTGGCAGGTCCTTGGACGCTGGCCCTTATAGTATAATCTACTTGGACCTCTACTAGGGCTAGAGCTAGCTGGAAAAATAAATAAAATACTTTGAAAAAAAAAATATAATAATAAAATGCTCCACGCTCTACCTTTCGTCCTTCTTAAACTAGGCTCTCTTGCATAGTAGCCTCCCTTTGGTCTTAGGTTCGCTACTTGCTAGCCTAGAGCTAACCCTGGCTGTGATCAAGAAGTCTGCAACTAATTATAGTTTCGGGGATGCCATTCTATTTTCCCGCGGCGCGCTCGTCCTTTAACTCGCGGGCATTACGAGAGGAAGCCAAGGGGTCCCACTTATTGAAGCCAGGTTGAGTGAGGGGGATATCAACTTTAGCCAAAGTGTCCAATCACATAATAGAATAGAGACGAAGGCCAAGCTTTTTCCAGATGGAAGGGGAAGCCCTCGTTCCGTCATCCTTAATGCGATCATTCTATTCTCCATAGTTTAACAACTCAGTGATTCGCATACCAGAGTCTAGCAACAAAGCTTCGTTACCAGCTCTACAACTCACTCATTTCCATTCTTTTTCCCCCACTCTAGCTTCCATAATATGCCCAAGACCTTTTATTATATTACTAAGACAAAAGGAATTGGTCAACAAGAAGACTGTCTTCAGCCTCTCGATGGCTTGAAAGCTTTTCTTTGACTACCATTAATAAGGATAGAATAGGACTTGGAGTCTAAATTCATTATATAATGACTTTATTGAGAATGAGAGATAGAAGTTTGAAGATGCTTGACCGATAGGGAGAGGAATGGTAAGATGAGAGAGCATGTATTTTTCTTTAATGAATTTTCATTCCAATCTATTACCATCTGCTTTGTCAAGATCATCTTTGATGGCCAGAAGGAGAAGGCCTATCGTTCCTCAACCTGCGTCGCTCCTACTAAAAGTATGTTTGATTTCCTGCACCACTATATAAACTAGGACATACTAACAAACAATAAGAAGACGTCTACGGACAAGTAGGCTACATTGTAAAGGTCCAATGAGGTATGGTAAGAAACTTCTCATTCTCTCCACTCACATTTTAGCCATTGTTTTAGACTAGGTCAACCATAGACCAATCGCTATGAATTGATGGACAAATTAGGGCTTTGTGACTTAGGGGATGAGGCAGAGTCAAGTTCTTTCTATTCAAATTCTAATGGAGAAAATATCTCTCATAAATCTTAGCTAGAACAAACCATATAGAGGTACTGATAATAGGCCAGCATTCTTGATAGAAATTGGCATGGAAAGGAGAATGAGTTCGAGTGAGAGCAGTTTCGGTAAGAATAGGGTAAATTTGACCATGTCTTCTTCGCTTTCATGGCCCAGATAGCTGGCCTATATTTTTTCTCTCCTACTTTCCCTTTCATTCCAAGTAGGCGATCAGCTTGGTTCGTCCTAATCCAATCTATCGGTCCTAGTGCTAAGCCCATCATCTCTTCTATAAAAGGAGAAGTTCAGTCTTTGAATTGGACCCCTTCTATAATTCTTTTTCTATATTGGATTAGAAAGACTGCTATTTCAAAGGCAAGTATCCCTTATGTGTGCTAGACTCAGCATTAGGAAAAAAGTTAGACGAGGTCCCTTCAGCCTTAGTAGCAAGGGCAAGAATAGAGGAAGAGAAGGAAAAGGTATAAGAAAAGAAATAAGAAGAAGCTCGTACCTCGCTCCTTTACTTGTCTTGGCCCTAGTCGATAGGAGGTTAGCGTGCCAGTTGGTGGTCGACCCTCTATCTTTTCTTCTCGTTTGTTTTGGGCCATTGGCCTATTCTCCGATGTCAATTCTCTCAATTTTAGTTAAATGCGAATTGGTTGAGCTTCTTATCGATCCTGCACCTTGTTGGTTAAGTCTTCATGCTTCTGTTCAATTCTTGTGTTGGTTGGTCTTCAGCCATCAAAGAAATAGTGAGAAGAGTTGAAACCTATCTGACATCCACCAAGCCATTAAGCCAGTGTAGAACATGGGCTGCTAGATAGAGTGCTTCCCCGATGAGATCCTTTGAGACTGAATGCTTTGAGTTGGGTTCCTTTCAAAAGACAGATCGAGAAATAGCTAAAGGTTAACCCTAAACTTGCTTTTGTTTTTGCTTAATGGTATATAGGTGAACCTGAACCAAGTCGAATGTTTTCTCTTCCTGACCCCGACCCTGAAGTAAGGTCGGTAGTAGGAATCTATCAATATCCATCCGAGGATAAAGAATCAATGCGGCAAGCAGTCCACTGATTATTGTCATCTCGGGACTTCCTTCCCTAATCGAATGTAAGGCCTATGGGATCCCTACAGCTAGTAGTCAGAGTCTTCCCTTGTATGTCTCTGTAGCAAAGTCCAGCTCTTTCCTTGCAATTTCTCTTTTTTCTCTAATCTATGGGGATCGCTCTAAATAGCTTATGTAAAGTAGAGTTCCATCCTCCCACGATGCTTCCTCTTGTCGAATGAAAGCTTCTTCACCTCCACTCTGAAACTCGAGCATTCCTCCGTAGGGCAATCGTTCCCTTAGCTTCTGTGCTTGCAGTCTACCATAGAGGTGTAGGGGAAGGAGGTGAAAACAAATCACCATGAAACTAGTACCCGTTGCTGACTTGGAGGAGTAGGAGAAAGCCCCGATTCTCGATTCGATTAGTGATCGTATGTAATAGATTGGGCTGGTTCCTCGTTTGAGGCTGCCCGCTCCCTACCCTATTGTCTTAGTAAAGTGGCCTGATAGTGCTACGACAAATCCCTATCGTCCAATCTCATAGGATGGTCACAATCCGGATAGTCAAATTTAAGGAATATATCTTCCACTGGCTGTGACAAAGACATATCTGCTAGAACGAGTACTTTAAAAGTGCGGTCATACAGTCTTTCTTTTCCCAAGGCAAGGGCCGAAGGGGCAATTCAAGTCGATTTCTCCTCTATCGCAGCATCTTTCCTCGGAAATGAGGCCGAAGATAACATAAAGATTTCCTTTCGTGCTTAAATCGAAGCTCCTCTAGACACAGGGCAAAAATAGGACTTGATCGAGGAAATAAGTGTATCTCTACTCTAATCAAGAAATCTCTTATTTATAAAAGATAGAGCTCGTGCCTTTATTCATGAAGAGGGAGGGCTCTTAGCCTGAAAAGGCGCTATCCAGTCAAGGGTCAGGGAAGGAATCAGAGCAAGCAACCTTTATTTGACTTCTAGCTACGAGCATTGAAACACGAAGGCAATCAATGAGGTTAAACTCTAGTCTAGAATCAAGGAGAGCAGAATCCAGGAGCAGGATGAACACTGTCGCCATGCTTAACACATCCAATTCGAACGAAGTTTTGTTTGTTTTGAGATTCCGTAACTAACTTTGTGCTAAGGGAAGAAGAAAATAAAATATGAACAACCGCGCTGGTCGTAATAAATCGACTTTCATGCTAGTTCTTGCTCCAGCATAAAAGTTCCATTTCAGGGTCCATTGACTATGATACTTTTTGTTTTGTCAAGCCCTGCTTTGGTCTCAGGTTTGATGGTTGTACGTACTAAAAAATCGGTACATTCCGTTTTGTTTCCCATCCCAATCTTTCGCAATACTTCAGGTTTACTCCTTTTGTTAGGTCTCGACTACTTCGCTATGTTCTTCCCAGTGGTTCATACAGGAGCTATAGCTGTTTCATTCCTATTCATTGTTATGATGTTTCATATTTAAATAGCGGAGATTCACGAAGAAGTATTGTGATATTTACCAGTAAGTGGTATTATTGGATTGATCTTTTGGTGGGAAATGTTCTTCATTTTAGATAATGAAAGCATTCCATTACTACTAACCCAAAGAAATACGACCTCTCTGAGATATACGGTTTATGCCGGAAAGGTACGAAGTTGGACTAATTTGGAAACATTGGGCAATTTACTTTATACCTACTATTTCGTCTGTCTTTTGGTTTCTAGTCTTATTTTATTAGTAGCCATGATTGGGGCTATAGTACTAACTATGCATAGGACTACTAAGGTGAAAAGACAGGATGTTTTCTGATGAAATGCTATTGATTTTAGGAGGACTATAATAAGGAGGACAACAGACCCACTCATGATCTACTAAAGGGAAAGTAGCGCCGATATTGGTTCAAATCCAATTCATGAGATGGCTTTCTTCGTCATATATATGTCTTGACGCCGCCATTCTCTCGTTTTGGATGACTGTCCTATCATAGTGAATGGAAGGATAAAGTCTTCAACAATCTCTTCCGCAAAGGATGGAGGCCAATCTGTAGCTTAACGACTCAAGTCGACAATGATCTAGGCATCCGTGGCGGTTTTTCAAAAGAAGAGATCTTTACTACTTGAAGTAGATCCTGCCCAAAAATAGGAGGATTGGAGGGCTTTGAGAGAATATTTGAGACTTCCTTTTCTACTATCTTTTTCACTCCCTCGATATGCATTATTTCAATCACCGAAATTCGAGACTGGGTATTGGTGCAATGGAGCTTCTGACTCAATTGAAGAAAGAGAAGTGAAAGTCGCTTTCTTCCATAATAGAGGATTTCTTCCTTACGCGCCTGAAGACCTGAAGTGCTTTTGACGTTAGTTATAGTTAGGGGTCTACTTATATTCAATGGAATTCCATCCATTCCATCAACGTTTAGGAAAAGAACATACCTCGATGCTGCTGAGGAAATCAAATTACTCCTTCCAATATGAATTGCCTCTAGTTTCATTAGACTAGGCGATATCTTCTTTCTTGCTTGCTTATAGTTTCATTTAGGCTTAATTCCTCCTATTAGATGATATCGTATTTTTTACCTATCTAAAACTCTGGCTTTCTAAATTGAAAAAGGCCTGGTCAATTCCAGAGGTAAATGAAAGGCTTTGGTATTTAATAAGTAAGTAAAAAGGCTTTCTTATCTTGGAATCCTACCAAGAGTTAGTTTATAGTTAACCAAGGGAAGTGATTGGGACATATAGTCTGCAAAGATGGATTAAAAACAGGATCAATTACTCCTAATTCGGGAAATGGTGACCCCGATAAGGAAACCGTGTCCGGCCCTTTCTAGGACTTTTGACTATCCCACTAAAGATTCATTAAGCATTTAGCCAATGATGCACATCCTTAAGGTTAATTGGAAGGGGGCCTAAAAACTTGTACAATACAATAACAATAAGAGTTTTGGCTTTCTCGAAAATCTTGGCATGGCACCATGCGAAATACACCCTAGACATAACAATCTTTTATACGAGCGGATGTAGCATTTAAAAAACCATTTATTCTTTTTCCACTCGCTGTAGAATGCTTCATTTAATGTAGCTCTAACATATCTCTTCAACTCATTAGAGCTTTCAATGGACATCAAACCCTTCTTCCTGGACTATCATACAAGATAATAGCTGGGACTGAGACTTGCGAGCTAATGAAAGGAAGGGAAAGGCGGAGGGGGACATATAAGAGGTACGAATCTAATTTCATACCTTTTTTGGGGTAAGTTACTACTTTTTTTTTATTTGTTCAATTCCTATTATTTAAAACCTTATTTTATCTATCCATCATTTATTGGACATATCTACTTTATTTATTTGAACTGGTGCTTGACTTGATGGGAGAATTTCCTTCAAATGATTACTTCCTCTCGGGCACATGCACATATAAACCCTGAGGTCTGGTTGGTTGTGAGCTTCTCAAAAACCCAAGAGTTGGGCACGGGATTGGCTAGAAGGAAAGCTGGGCAACCCGTAGCTATGAGCTTAAAAGCTAGGAGTTATCCTATCTTCTGGATCGAATTTCTAGATGTGAAGCCTGATAACCTTGGGTAGGAGTGGCAAGAATTGACTTCCTAAATCGGTAACAACCAGGGATGTCTAGAGAACTTCTCCTCGATTAACTACAGAAAGAGCTAGAAAGACATTTCGTTATGTCCGGTCTGAGAATGGGTACAGCGTAAGACAATATCCTAGTGAGCGGAGTAGACTTAAGAGCTAACCCGCCTTGATAATGAATTTTTAATTTCCTTCTGGCTGAGGGTACAGTTGCATTTGAGTTACTAAAGTACTGTAGTCAGGTAATTGTACTACACTACCTAAAAAAAGCCTTCTATCGATAGAGTGAATGTTATAATCCCTTATGTCATTGGTTTTAAAGCTCGGTTATAGATAGATAAATGGTCAAAGAATCGATAACTCGAGAAAGACACTAAAAAGGGTATTCCTTCTCAAGTGCGAGAACTTCTATTAGGACTAAAGGCACAAAAGATAGGATCAAAATAGCAAGAGAGGTTTTTCTACCAGTGGTTTGCAAGATAGGGGTTACCTTTTGGAAATGGTGACTCTTTTGAAGGTAGAGATGAGGCTTTAGCCGCTGCTGCTAATTATTCTTATTCTTATTTCTTTTTTTTAATGTCGAAAGAGCTTTTGACACCTGCTTAATCTTCAAGTGTTATGCCTACTTACCTTGCATAAATTTGAATGAATTTGAATTGCATCACTAGTCTTTCTCTTCAGCTCCTTTTCCAGAGTGGAGAAGTTGTGTGTAGATTGACGTAAAAAGCTGGATCTTATTTCGTATGCCTTAAAAAAGAAAGGTAAGGAGATCCGGGGTTCAGCTTTGGTCACCAGGTCAGCTCTTCCCGCCGAGAGGAGTTATCAAATCATTGGCTTTAGACAGCGATTTCTTTGATGTTTGTAGGAGGAGAGTTATTGCTTCATATGTAGTTATACTGATTTAGGAGTAGGTCTTGGCTCTGAAGGCTTTTCTTCTCGATTATTTGTCCTCTAGTTCCCGCTTATTCTAAGTCTATGGTAGAGCTAGAGCTCGGGAAGGTTATCCATGACAAACGAGAAAGGCTTTTTGGTCTTTTAGTATTTAGTAGTAGTCACTCACAAGCTTATCCTTGTCCGGGAAAGGCGTATTAGAAAAGATGTCCCCCCATAAGGGCTTCAGAGGGAACGTACGCACCTTACACGACTAGAAGATGAGCTGTCCAATTCGTAAGGGTCATAACAAGGTCGGGGAGTTCTGTCCGTCTACTTTCTTAATATGGAATTGGGATTAAGAGTTTCACTTTCATGCTACGAGTTGAAGATGGAGCTGTCTAAGTTGTTCCCCCAAAAGCAGTCCAATCATAACGAGAAAGAAAGTTAGTAGCTCCTCGAATTCCCGAGGCCGGCCCGTAACACCTTCTACTTAATATGAACTAGGATCAGCTCATAACATAAACTCGAAGATGCCAAAAAAGCACATTTAACGCGGTTCATCAGGTTGTTCAGAGGCTCTTTCTTGTCCAGCCCACGACCCTGCTTCAACATATCAGTTGTCATTAAGCACATTTTTCTCTTAACGAGAAGCAAATGGCTTTTGTGTTTGTGATCTTGTGTTAAAAGCTTACTAAACGCGTATTAAAAGCTATCACCCTTATTAATTTTGTCGCTAGTTTCATAATGCACGACTTCCTATTCTCTAAACTCATATCTGGATTGGCATTCTTATTTGTTATATAATAAGAGGTGCACGAAGTCCAAGTAAAGAATTTTTGGGCTTCATATCAGCTGGTCATAGGCGGCCACTCTCTCTCTTACTTTCTTTCATTTAGTTAGGCGTGGTAAAGGATCTCGCTCGAAAGAGACTCTTGGTTCACCTACTCAATTGGAATGACTCTTGCCCTTACTTATTTCTTTACTCAGGACCGCTTGCAGCTGCGTCTCTTTTGGATTCGGTTCCTAATAAAAGAAAAAGATTGAAGGCCTGGCTATTCCAATTGAGAATACGGAAGAGGCTATGAAATAGAAGAAAGATGGTGAGTTCAAACTCTAACTCAAGAGCCCTTACTCAAAAGGGTTTCTCTTCCTCTTATTGTCAGAAGTCAAATGGTTAAGTCTAGTTGGGACAACTGGGCCAGACGACATTGATAGCGGAGTTTTCGTGGTAAGGTACAAAGCTTTTTGTGTGACGCCCGAGATTAGCCATGCATTTAATTACTGTTGCATCTTTGTTTACGCATTTCCTTCTGTGCATTATTGACTGCCTTCTTGGGTTACTATTCATTCCATTTCTAAACTGTCTTCTATTAATTAATTAGCATTTTTATTAAATCATATTAATTGTAAAAGTAGTGGGAAAAATGTGCATTTGAGCTAAAGGCGTTAGGAGGGCTCGTTTAGAAAATAATTTTAGAAGTCAAGTGAATAGTGTTACGTAACTAACTTAGGTAATTAATTAGCTAGCATATATATTACCATCTAAGCTCGTTTTGGAGCTAGCAACGCGCATTTTATTAGATCACTTACGCACCCTAAGGACCCCACCTCAACTTAACCCCTTTATTATAACACTTAAACTCATAAAATGCAAAAAAAAAAAAAAAATAGAAAGCTGAAACAGCAGCCCCAAACCCGACAGCCCATCCTTGCACTTGGGAGCATTTTTTCCATCTTCAACTCTTCAATTCAAGCCAAGCCAAACCTTGAGCAACTAGTGTAGGGTGTTTGCAAGGTTCCTAGGTGCTCCTACGCGTAGTGGTGAGGGATTTCACGACTTGTTTTTGCATTTTTAAATAGTTGCTCATTTATTGATTTGTTGAAAATATGATTATATGCCATTATAATTGTTATCTATGCTAATATACTATCTATATGAATGCTAGAGAACACTTTTGAACCGTCGTTTCGCAATTTAAACGGTTAGAATCGTTAGTTTGATTTTTAGGGTGAATAGTGACGTTTTTTTTAGGGTTTTGTGTAATTGCTCGAATTGGCTTGAATTAATGCTTCTAATTGATGCCTTAGGTACTAGTGAAGTTAATTAAATAGCCCCGTACACTTGCATTGCCCTTAAATCGCCTAAAAATGGAAAATAGCCGACTTTAAGTTGGGGCTTTCGGGGTTAATGCGAATCCGGGTGGAATCGGGCTTCAATTCTAGTATCCTTAGGCTACCTAGGTGCTATAGATGCCTTGATATCCCTTGTTTGAAGCCCGGACAATGTAGGTGTGGTATAAAGCCAAAAGAGGGAAATTGGGGCTTTCGGGGTAAACGCGGGTATTTGATTGAGTTCGAGGGTTGAGAGGGTACCTTGGGGGTTAGTTAGAAGGTTGGGAGAGTTTCCTTTGGAATTGAAATCATTAACTTTGGTTTAGAAGAGAAATAGTTCGAAAAACAAAGAGGTTTAGGTGCAATTTAAGTTGTCTCACCCTTCTAAACCCATATCAGGACTTCTTGAGTGTTTATATGTGATTTTAAATTGATTTGGAGCTTCTGGAATGATTCTATGCTTATTTGGTATAAGTTCATTTGTAAACTGCTTATTAGCTTCTATCTTTGCTTCTATCCTAATTGCAACGAGGTCAACCTACTTTGTTGATCCTCATATGTGTTAATGCTTATATTATTGTTATTAACTTGCCATCGTTGAGTGCATTGCATAGTGGTTGCGCAACCATAGTGTCGGGGCGGATGTGTTGAATATCGGCTGGGCGGCAGAGGGCTTGCCGGTGGATATTCAAACTCCGTGCCCTATTCCCTCATTCGCCTGGTCCGGAGATTGCCAGGGGATGTTGGGTCGTAGGATTCGGGGTACATCCGGAGTACACCCACTAGAGTGATTGGGGTTATGCCGGCTTATCGTGATCGTGCTCGTGGTTCGTGGATCGTGATTGAAGACCAGTGAAGATTGGTGTATAGGGGATTGTTGAAATGTATCCTTTTAATTGTGTGGTTATTTAAGTTATCATTGTCTCTTAAATTGTTAAAGTGTTATTGTTGTGTAATTGTATTATCTGTTGCATTGCACGCCCCGGGACTATATCCCTCACTGGGCAACAGTGGTTGCTCATACCTCGATATCTGTTTCAGGAGACGCTGAGGGTGATCCCCAGCTTGTTGATTTAGTTGAAGAAGAAGAAGTTCAGATCGAGCCTTTACCTTAGTTGCTGTGTCTGATTACTTGAGGTGGTTAATGATTTTGCTGTTATGTGGAAGACTCATCTGATTACTTTATGTACTATTTTGTAGCCCAAGGGCTATGTATATGCTTGTTGTATAAGTCGAAGATTAGTTGGTTGGGTTGTGGCTTTGAAAGTCTATGAACTGTAATAACTTTTATTTCTTGCCTTATTTCCTCGCATGCTTGGGAGTGGATGGTTATTGTAGAATGCTTTATCCTTCAAGTTGTTTTATTGATTTCCTAGAATGTCAGGATTATAAAACTATGCTGACAACAAGTTCTCGCATGCTTGTGTGTTTTGGAGATATTGTGTATTCTAAGGCTCGGATGGCCTTATAGCTTTGTTGTTTAATTGAGAAAAGCTTGTATTGTATTGTTGGGACCTTGTTTAAGTGTTTACAGGTTTTTAGAATGTCCACGGTACAGAGGAGACTCTGTCCGTGTGTCGGGTCCGGACTTAACCTTTAGCTTGGGGGTTGGGTCGGGGCGTGACATTTTGTCTGGGCCTTAGGCAGACGTACTCAATTGGTACAATTAGAAAGGCTCGTCCAGTGAGCGATGACACTGGCGAGTAAACTGTAAAAGGGTCTTGCTTGGTATAATATAAGCGGATGAATTAGTTATAATTCGCTCAAATGTGACTTCTTTGCTCGGTTTCAGTTGCTTGACTCAATAATGGCCCTTCAAAGTCATTGACTCCATATTTATGTGAGAGTGATAGAACTCCTTTTTTGACCTCCGTCACCTCTGAAACACGACAAAACAACCTGCCTTTCTTTCAATGCTTTAAGATGGAAGTTGGTCAAGTGCTGTCATAAGGGAAGTCCAGACGGACTTGATTGCTTAATTCATTCCATCTCTGCTCCTGGAAACAAATCAAGATCAAGGATCTTAAAAAGACTGAGTGAACCGTTAGATCAAAGAGTCATAAACCTTGCTGCCACCTAATTGATGAATCTTGTCTCCCTTTTATGGCTTTAGCCCGCTTCTTGTTACCTTGTTACTATAAAAATTACGTGCGTATAGAATGGGATCAAGACCAGTAGGTCAGTTCTCTCCCGAGTATCATTAGTGGGTCCACATACTTTTTTGATAAAAAATAAAGGATAGGTCCGGGGACCCCTAATATAATAGAATTGGATCACTCATCTCATGCCATGGATGGACTCTTATTCAATGTCAATCACTCAGCTTCTTTGTTTAGTGAAGGCACATTCCCCCCGAGTGAGACCATTCCTTTGTTTTAACTAGGGCTGAAAAGGTAGATTAGCCCTAGATTTTACTCTTTTTTATTTCGAGCTACTTGCACCTATTGTTTATTGGTCCAATGGCCTTACCACTGGCTGTCCTCTATTAAAATGTTGGGCAAGTGGTGGGGAATTACCCATATTCAGTACGAATAGAGTGGAAACTGCTAATACCTTTTGGACTTTGGCATTCGCCTGTCGCCCGTAATCTAAAAAGACTGACCTCAATAATGTTCACAATCAGACATTAGATCCGAATCGAAATAATACCCAATATAAGATTCCTCTACGCTGGCAAAAGCACTTTCTGAGTAATTGTCCCATCGGCGTGAAGGTTTTTTGTTTAAGACTACTTTTCGTGCCCTTACTTTGGAGTCTATCAGCTGTAACAATTGTTGCGGGAACGAGTGCTTTCTATGGGATGAGATGACTATTTATATATATAAGATAATGGTAACTAAGCTAGGGCGTTTTGCTTACTTAGTTTACTCCCAAGCACTCACGACACACTTTCAAGATTTGGCATCTCCCGTCGCTCTCTTGGTGTAAGAGTTAAGCCCTCACTTCTCCCTCCCCCAACCGGATCTCCTATATGTTATATTAGAATCCATTATTTTATTGGTTCAAAGCCTATTGATCAACTCAACCTAACTATCGCCCGGAAAATGAAGAGTAGTTCTAGAAAACCTGCCTCATCTGGCCGATAGGAAGAAAAGGATTCATAGTACTTTGCATGATGGCATATCTTCCAAATGTTCGCATACTATAGTCGATCGAGCGAGGGGAAGAGAAAAGCTTGAATCTGCGACTATCAAAAGTAGGAAGACATGTCAATTGTCACACCCCAACTCGACCCCACCTACAATCAGTCAGGACGCAACAGAATTTCGGCAGTATAACGACAGTAATTAAGACACCGAGGCTCTAAACCAACCTCTTATCAATAACATACAACTAACTCCACAAACCATTCAACAATCAACTCCTCAATTAAATTAACAACATACAACATAACCATATTATACAATAATCATTCCTTCAACAACCCATTCATAGTTATACGCCTCCGTTCCAACTTAGTACATAGGCTATACGTACAATGCAAAATAGGTTATAACCAACTTAGTAATCTAATCATGATCAAAATAAAGACTACTAAATCAACATACATTTGTCCTCATATTAAGATAGGTTATACAAATGAGGGTAGTCTCTGATAGCCATGCCGTTTTCAACCTGACGGTCCGATACAGCCCGAGAGGTGGCACACGCATATCAAGACTTAGCAATAAAATAAACAATCAATCACAAGAGGACAACCTTTTCCGTTGACTATCTGCAGGTTCATCAATAATCAATATTCAATATTCAATAATCAATAATGCATCAATCAATTAATAACATTAAAACAACACAACATCAATTTACAACTAACAACTAAGTTAGATGACAAAGTAGGCTACCCAACTTAACATTCATTAGACACACAACCAAACCCTAGTCTAACCATCAACAACTCACAATTCAATCACTCAAACACCAACCGATCATCTAAAGGCATATAACCACATTTTAAAGAAAGACAACCTAAACTTCTAATAATCATAACTTACATTGTACTAATCCAAACAACTCCAAACCAGTTCCTATCACTCACTCACTCAATCAACTACATTAGCCCCGTCGGAAACCAACCAAAATACATCCAAATCAAGCCCAACAGTCCTAAAACCTCAATGCACCTAGGCTGAAATTTTTGGATTTTCGCACCAACATCTCAATCAAAATTTCGGCATTATGACGGCACTACCCCGTATTTTACAAACTTTTACAAATCAACGGCAATCGATTCCAACCACTACAACTCAAAATAATGACCAAATAGCTAATAACTCAACTTTTAATACCCGAAAATAAAAATTCTTGCTACAACGGTTCAAATATTATATAAATGCATATAAACGATCCTTAGCATGCACTGAGCAATAATATAATCTCAATTCAACTTTCTAACCGTTCAAAATGCAATTATACGCAAAAACATAAAAGATGACATTTGAGATCTAGAATTTTTCTCTCACCTTTGATTCGAAACAAGCCTAGATATGCATGCAATGCATGCCCAACAAGCGGAATCCAACTCGGTTTGAAAAGCTATGGACAAAAACTAGGTTTTTCTATGAAATTTTGCTTTGAAAAAATGTTGAACAAAGCTCTCTTTTATCTCCTATGGCTCACAGCAATGTGTGTGTGTGTGATGGTGTTTTTGTGCTTTGTAAGTGTGTGTTGATGCAATATAAGCTATGGTCAAACAATTTAAAAGAAAGTCAAAGTAGTTTATTTAGTCTTTTAATTATTTCTAGTCTTTTAATTTCATTTCTTGACTATTTCTTGCTCAACAATTAAATTGACACCTAAATTAATTCTAGACATTATATTTTAGGTGACAAAGAGTTTTACATTAAAACATTTTCACCCGAGTCGGCTTAAAACTCATTTTCTTGCAAAAAAAAGTGCAAAAACCTTTAAAATTCCAAAACCGATTCCAAATCCATTTTAATCAAACACGGGTCTATTAATATCCGAGGAGTAGGTTTTAAAACGTTTAAAACACCCCTATAAAAATTTTAGCAGACAGTTGTTCAAAAATACTATTCACCAAAACTGGCAATAAAATTTTTGATTATGTTTTTGATGAAAATTTCATGAATGCACATATAGTATGTATTAGGAATATAAATCACAATTCTAACACATTCTGACTGATATAACACATGAAGAGGTCAAAGCAGTCAAAATGAGGCAAAACACGCAAATCGAGGTTAGGCAAAATATGGGGTCTCACATTCTCCCCCCCCCCCCCTTAAAGAAATTTCATCCCCGAAATTCTTACTTGTTGAACGCAAAAGATCTGGGTACTGCTGCTGCATTTGATCTCGCCTCTCCCAAGTAGCCTCATCAATACCGTGATGCTTCCACAACACTTTGACTATCGGAATCTTCTTCGATCTCAGTTCCCGTTCTATCTGATCAAGAATGCGAATTGACCTCTCATCATAAGTCAGATTCTCACAAAGCTGTAACGACTCTGGCTCTAGAATATGAGAAGAATCCGGATTATACTTCCGCAAATTAAACACGTGAAAAACATCATGAACATTAGAGAAATTCTCCGGTAAAGCCAACCGATATGCCAACTTGCCAACTCTGCCGGTAATCTCAAACGGCCCTACAAACCTCGGACTCAGCTTTCCGCCTTTACCATATCGAGTAAACCCCTTACGATGAGACAATCTTAAGAACCGATCTCCAACTGCAAACTCCAAGTCCCAACGACGCTTATCAGTATAACTCTTGAATCTGCTCTGCGCTGTAAGCACTCTCTGCCTGATCAACTGAACATTCTCAATCTTCTCTAGAAGCTCTAGTATAATAGTCGGATCAATAGTCTTCATCTCCCCTACTTCATCCCAATACAAAGGTGAACGGCACTTATGACCGTAAAGAGCTGCAAAAGGTGTCATCCCAATAGTAGCTTGATAACTATTATTATAGGCAAACTCGGCAAGTGGTAGATATTTCTCCCAGTTCTTCTCAAAGTCCAAAACACAAGCCCTGAGCAAATCTTCCAGAATCTGAATAGTCCTCTCAGACTGACCGTTGGTCTGTGGACAATACGCTGTACTGAAGTTAAGTTGAGTACCCAAAGTCTCCTAAAGTTTCTCCCACAAGCGAGAAGTAAATCGAAGATCTCGATCTCAAACAATACTAGATGGAATCCCGTGAAGTTTAACAATTTGATCCAAATAAAGATCCGTCAACTTTGCAACTTCGTCTCCCATCCGCATCGAAATAAAGTGAGTTGTCTTCGTCAAATGATCCACGACAACCCAAACTGCATCATTACCTCTCGGTGTTCTAGGCAAACCAGTGACGAAGTCCATCGTAATATGTTTCCATTTCCACTGTGGTATAGCCAACGACTGAAGTAAACCTGCAGGTCGTTGATGCTCGGCTTTCACTTGCTGACAAGTCAAACATCTAGATACAAACTGAGCAACTTCCCTCTTCATATTATTCCACCAGTAATGTTGCTTCAAGTCCCGATACATCTTGTTTCCACCAGGATGAATGGTGTACTTAGAATTATGAGCCTCCTCCAGAATACCTTGCCTCAAACCCGGTTCATCGGGAACACAAACCCTGTTTCGAAACCGAAGAATACCATCCTCATGTAATTTGAAGTCAGACTAATCATCCGTGATCTGATCCTTGATCTTCTGAAGTTTAACATCAAGTTGCTGAGCTTCTCTGATCTGAGACAACAATAAAGGTTAAATACGGAGATGTGAACACATCACCCCAACCTGAGTTAACTTCGGTCTCCAATAAGTGAATTCCTCAAGAACCTCCCACTTCTTGATAGCCAAACAAGAAACACTTGCCTTACGGCTAAGAGCGTCTGCCACAACATTTGCCTTCCTAGGCAGATAGCTGATAGAACAATTATAGTCTCCGAGAAGTTCCATCCACCTCCGTTGACGCATATTCAACTCCTTCTGTGAGAACAAATACTTAAGACTCTTATGATCAGTGAAAATCTCGAACTTACTGCCCCACAGATAATGACGCCACTTTTTCAGTGAGAAAACAACAGTTGCCAACTCAAGAACATGAGTCACATAATTCACCTCATATGGTTTCAGCTTCCTAGAAGTATAGGCAATAACCCGACCATTCTGCATAAGTACACATCCCAAGCCCTCCTTGGATGCATCACTGTAGATAACCATATTATCGGTCCCCTCTGGTAGAGCAAGTACTGGAGCAGTAGTCAATCTCTTTTGCAACTCCTGAAACCCACTCTCACATTTCTCATCCCAAACAAAGCTAGTCTATTTCTGAGTTAACTTAGAAAGTGGCCTGGAAATCTTAGAAAAGTCTTTCACAAACCTACAGTAATAACCCGCCAACACAAGAAAGCTACGAACCTCCGAAACATTCTCCGGCCGTTTCCAAGACATCACCGCTTCAATCTTAGTAGGATCTACATAAATACCGCTCTGCGTGATAACATGGCCAAGAAAAGATTTGTGTTGTAGCCAAAATTCACATTTTTTGAACTTCGCAAACAACTGATGCTCCTGCAGCTTCTGTAAGACAAGTCGTAGATGTTGCTCATGTTCCGATTCAGACTTAGAATAAACCAAGATATCATCAATAAGGATCACCATGAACTGGTCCAAGTACGGCTAAAAAACCCGATGCATAAGATCCATAAATGCTGCTGGTGCATTAGTTAATCCAAAGGGCATAACTACAAACTCATAATGCCCGTACCGAGTCCTAAAGGCAGACTTCGGAACATCCTCCGTGCGAATCCAAAGCAGATAATACCCCTGCCTTAAGTCAAACTTAGAGTAGACTTTGGCTCCCTGAATTGATCAAACAACTTGTCATTCAATGGTAAAGGATACTTGTTCTTGATGGTCACTTGATTCAAACCACAATAGTCAATGCATAATCTCAAGGTACTATCTTTCTTCTTCACAAATAAAATAGGTGCTCCCCACGGTGAAGAACTCTGCTGAATGAAACCCTTCTCTATTAACTCCTGCAACTGAGTTTTCAGCTCCTTCAACTTAGCCGGTACCATCCGGTACGCTGATTAAGAAATAGGTTGAGTACCGGGAATAAGATTGATCACAAACTCCACATCTCTCTCTGGCGGCAACCCTGGCAACTCCTTGGGAAATACATTGGGATATTCCCGAATAATAGGTACTTCCTCCAACTGTAGCTTATCAGATGGCTTGTTGATCAAATAAGCTAGATAACCCGAACACCCCTTACTCACCAACTTAACGACTTTAGTTGCTGAGATAACAAAACTCGTCTTAGCACCCCGGTTCCCTGCTACCTCTACCACTGGCTGATTTGGCAACTGAAACCGTACTACCTTCGTTCTAAAATTTTACTGGGCATCATACTTAGAAAGTCAATCCATACCCAAGATAACATCATACCCCCGGATAGGAAATAAGATAAGGTCCGAAGGAAAATTATACCCCTTAACATGTATTTTGCAATCCTTACATACTAAGCCAGTCACATACTTATCAGTCAAAGAAGTATTAATCTCAACTACATAAGGCAGTCTTGCAGGTTGCATATTAACACGTTGCACACAAGCAGGAGTAATGAAAGAATGCGTAGCACCAGAATCAATCAACACTTTAACAAGTTGATCAAGTATAACGAAGTTACCTTCCACAACTGCAGTCTCCTCAGGCATCTCCTCCAAGTCAACTGCGTAGGCTTGAGCCTGAACCCGCTGCTGTTGAGGTGCACTACCAGTAGGTCGACCCTGATAACCCTAGGTACCTGCCCGACCCTCAGTTCCTCGATATCTATAGCAATCTCTCACCCTATGCTGATTGCTGCCGCAACCCAAACACGTTCCTGCCTTCGCCCTACAATCGGCCTCCACATGGCCCTGACGCTTGCAGTAATTACACTGCGGTGAAAAAACACTGCCACTGCCTCTAGAAGAACCAAAACCCGAGAAAGCAGTTGTACCAGCCTGCTGCTGAGGTCTCACAATACTAGGCCTATATGGACCCTGAAACTGGGCTGGCCTAAACTGCGGCTGAGCCTGATAAGACCCTTACTAAAACTGAGCGTCACGCCCCAACTCGACCCCACCTACAATCAGTCAGGACGCAACGGAATTTCAGCAGTATAACGACAATAATTAAGACACCGAGGCTCTAAACCAACCTCTTATCAATAACATACAACAAACTCCACAAACCATTCATCAATCAACTCCTCAATTAAATTAACAACATACATCATAACCATATTATACAATAATCATTCCTTCAACAACCCATTCATAGTTATACGCCTCCGTTCCAACTTAGTTCATAGGCTATACATACATTTCAAAATAGTTTAAAACCAACTTAGTAATCTAATAATGATCAAAATAAAGACTACTAAATCATCATACATATGTCTTTATATTAAGATAAGTTATACAATACATTTTTTTACAACAACCAAAATATTCTCATGTCAATGACTCCTGCACATAAGACTCATCCACATACGGCACATTTCTCTAACAATATTTACTATACTCCTTGGAAATAATCCTCTGAGCAGTAAACACAAAACATTCATCAATAGCAATATAACACATAGACTATAATGACCAATCAATAAAGGATACTCTAGTTGGTGTAGCTCCAAACACCATCACGATCTCATCCAACTTCTTATCACCCCCATGACACACATGCCCGAGGTACCTCACTAGCCCTGCCCTCCATGGCATCTTCGCCCATGCGAGATGAGGGTAGCCTCTGATAGCCATGCCGTTTTCAACCCGACGGTCCGATACCGCCCTAGAGGTGGCACACACATATCAAGACACAACAATAAAAATAACAATCAATCATAGGAGGACAACCTTTTCCGTTGACTATCTCCCAGTTCATCAATAATCAATATTCAATAATCAATCATCAATAATGCATCAATCAATTAATAACATTACAACAACACAACATCAATTAATCAATTAACAACTAAACAACTAAGTTAGATGACAAAGTAGGCCACCCAACTTAACATGCATTAGGCACACAACCAAACCCTAATCTAACCATCAACAACTCACAATTCAATCACTCAAATGCCACCCGATCATCTAAAGGCATATAGCAACATTTTAAAGAAAGATAACCTAAACTTCAAATAATCATAACTTACATTCTATTAATCCACACAACTCCAAACCAATTCCTATCACTCACTCACTCAATCAACTACATTAGCGCCCTCGAAAACCAACCAAAATACATCCAAATCAAGCCCAACAGCCCTAAAACCTCAATGCACCTAGGCTGAAATTTCTGGATTTCCGCACCAATATCTCAATCAAAATTTCGGCATTACAACGGCGCTACCCCGTAATTAACAAACTTTTACAAATCGACGGCAATTGGTTCCAATCACTACAACTCAAAATAATCAACAAATAGCCAAACTATCGACTTTAAATACCCAAAAATAAAAATTTATGCTACAACTGTTCAAATCTCATAAGAATACATATAATCGATCCTTAGCATGCACTGAGCAATAATATAACTTCAAATTAACATTCTAACGGTTCAATATTCAATTATATGCAAAAACATAAAATATGACTTTTGAGATCTAGAATTTTTCTCTCACCTTTGATGTGTTTTGAAGCTACAAAGATGCTCAATGGATGCTCAAGAGGTGGAATCAAGCTTTGGTTGATGGAAATTGGCCTTTAATTGCAAGTTCTAACGAAAATTTGCCTTTAAAAACTTGAAGAAAACCTTGGCTTTTCTCTCTAATGGCTCTCGGCCATGTAGGTGTAAAATGAGTATGTTTTGTGCTTTGCAATTGTGTGTTGATGCATATTAAGTAAAGGTCAACAATTTAAAAAAAAGTCAATTAGTTTTATTTAGTCTTTTAATTCTATTTTTAGTCTTTTAATTCATTTAGTGACTATTTCTTACTCAACTATTAAATTAACAACTAAATTAATTCTAGACAATATATTTTAGGTGACAAAGAGTATTGCATTAAAATAGTTTCACTCGAGTCAGCTTAAAACTAATTTTATTGCAAAAGAAAGTGTAAAAACCTTTAAAATTCCAAAATCGATTCCAAATCCGTTTTAATCAAACACGGGTCTATTAATACCCGAGGACTAGGTTTTAAAATGTTTAAAACACCCCTGTAAAAATTTTAGCGAACAGGTGTTCAAAAATACTATTCACCAAAACCGGCGATAAAATTTATGATTCCCTTTTTGATGAAAAATTTCATGAATGCACACTTAGAATGTATTAGGAGTATTAATCACATATTTAACACATTCTAAGTCATATAGCACATAAACAGGTCAATTCACACAAAACGAGGTAAACACGCAAATCAATGTTAGGCAAAAATATAGTGTCTCACACTGAGGCCGATAGCCCTGCTGACCCTGCGGTCTGAAAGAACCCTACTGCACTGCAGGCCTATAACCACCATGTTGTACCGAAGGTCTATACATACCCTGCTGACCCTGCGACTGGAAGGGCCTCTTGCTCGGCTGACTAGGTCCAATCTGTTCCCCCTTTCTCTTCTCTAACCTAGAAACTGCATCAAAGGCCTCAGTAAGTATATCATACTGATTCAGGGCCATCGCATCCTGAATCTCGGGCCTCAAACCCAACACAAACCTATGAGTCTTGCGCTCCTCGTCAGCCACAAACTCTGGTACATATCGGGATAGTCTAGTAAACGTGGCCTCACACTGAGCCACTGAAGCATCCCCCTGAACTAGAGACAGAAATTCAGCCTCTCTCATCTCCCGTGCAATCCTCGGGACATATTTCACCCGGAAAGCTCTCAGAAAGGTATCCCAGACATATGGAATACCCTGGGTCTCCTAACTAGATTTCACCATGCACCACCACTCCTTGCCTCATCATCAAACAAATAAACGACGAAGGTGACCTTTCTTTCATCAGTATAATCCATAGGGTCAAATATTTTCTCCACTTTACTAATCCAAGCATTGGCTTTCCGATCATCTAGTTCCCCCTAAAACCTCGGTGGATAGTACCCTAAGAACTCCTTCAGTGTACCACGCCCGTGGTATCCACCCTGTATGTTCAGTAACTGTGCCTGCAAAGTCTGAGCTTGGGCAGCCTTCCCTGCTAGCAATTGTGCCTGACTGGCCATAACCTCTGCAATCCTATCCATAGTTGCACCGAAACGATCATCACCCCTTTCTCGGCCTGGTGCCTCATTACCCGGAAATTCATCAACTGCTTCGGGCCTACCTCTCGTTCTCGGTCTACCAGTCATTCTACTAATCAAAGAGTTCGCACAGGTTATAACACATAGATAGGCTATGGACAATTATTAGCAAACAAACAACAATTCACATAAACATATAAATCACTTAAGTATCAATCACATAAACAAATTGATCACATAATCACATAAGCACTAAATCACATAATCACATAATCAATTAATCATATTAACACATAGTTCACTTTTCTTTCATTTCATACATACTTTCATGCTAAGACCATTACCCACATTCCGAGAATACCCCGGCTGATAGCTAGCATGTGCTCTGATACCACTTAAATGTCACGCCCCAACTCAAACCCACCTACAATCAGTCAGGATGCAACAGAATTTCGGCAGTATAACGACAGTAATTAAGTCACCGAGGCTCTAAACCAACCTCTTATCAATAACATACAACTAACTCTACAAACCATTCAACAATCAACTTCTCAATTAACTTAACAACATACAACATAACCATATTATACAATAATCATTCCTTCAACAACCCATTCATAGTTATACGCCTCCGTTCCAACTTAGTACATAGGCTATACGTACAATTCAAAATAGGTTATAACCAACTTAGTAATCTAATCATGATCAAAATAAAGACTACTAAATGAACATACATATGTCCTCATATTAAGATAGGTTATACAATACATTGTTTTACAACAACTAAAATAATCTCATGGCAATGACTCCTACACATAAGACTCATCCACATACGGCACATTTCCTTCTTCAAAAGGCACGTACCCATGGTCAGAATCAGTAACACCTGGATGCATGCAATAATAAAGAGTGTGCTTATATAAAACAAGCCCAGTGAGGATCCGATAGATCTCTAACAATATTTACTATACTCCTTGGAAATGATCCTTTGAGCAGTAAACACACAATAAACATCAATAACAATATAAACACATAAACTATAATGACCAATCAATAAAGAATACTCTAGTTGGTGTAGCTCCAAATGCTATCATGATCTCAACCAACTTCTTATCACCCCCATGACACACACACCCGAGGTACCTTAATAGCCCTGCCCTCCATGGCATCTCCGCCTATGCGAGATGAGGGTAGCCTCTGATAGCTATGTCGTTTTCAACTCGACGGTCCGATACCGCCCGAGAGGTGGCACATGCATATCAAGACTCAGCAATAAAATAAACAATCAATCACAGGAGGACAACCTTTTATGTTGACTATCTCCCGGTTCATCAATAATCAATATTCAATATTCAATAATCAATAATGCATCAATCAATTAATAACATTAAAACAACACAACATCAATTAATCAATTTACAACTAACAACTAAGTTAGATGACAAAGTAGGCCACCCAACTTAACATGCATTAGATACACAACCAAACCCTAGTCTAACCATCAACAACTCACAATTCAATCACTCAAACGCCACCCGATCATCTAAAGGCATATAACAACATTTTAAAGAAAGACAACCTAAACTTCTAATAATCATAACTTACATTCTACTAATCCAAACAACTCCAAACCAGTTCCTATCACTCACTCACTCAATCAATTACATTAGCCCCCCTCGGAAACCAACCAAACTACATTAATATTCAAGCCCAACAACCCTAAAATCTCAATGCACCTAGGCTGAAATTTTTGGATTTTCGTACCAACATCTCAATCAAAATTTCGGCATTACAACGGCACTACCTCGTATTTTACAAAATTTTACAAATCGACGGCAATCGATTCCAACTACTACAACTCAAAATAATGACCAAATAGCTAATAACTCAACTTTTAATACCCGAAAATAAAAATTATTTCTACAACGGTTCAAATCCTATATAAACGCATATAAACGATCCTTAGCATGCACTGAGCAATAATATAACCTCAATTCAACTTTCTAACAGTTCAAAATGCAATTATATGCAAAAACATAAAAGATGACATTTGAGATCTAGAATTTTTCTCTCACCTTTGATTCGAAACAAGCCTAGATATGCGTACAATACGTGCCCAACAAGCGGAATCCAACTCGGTTTGAAAAGCTATGGACAAAAACTAGGTTTTTCTATGAAATTTTGCTTTGAAAAAATGTTGAACAAAGCTCTCTTTTCTCTCCTATGGCTCACGGAAATGTGTGTGTGTGTGTGATGGTGTTTTTGTGCTTTGCAAGTGTGTGTTGATGCAATATAAGCTATGGTCAAACAATTTAAAAGAAAGTCAAAGTAGTTTATTTAGTCTTTTAATTATTTCTAGTCTTTTAATTTCATTTCTTGACTATTTCTTGCTCAACTATTAAATTGACACCTAAATTAATTATAGACATTATATTTTAGGTGACAAAGAGTTTTACATTAAAACATTTCACCCGAGTCGGCTTAAAACTCGTTTTCTTGCAAAAGAAAGTATAAAAAGCTTTAAAATTTCAAAACCGATTCCAAATCCGTTTTAATCAAACATGGGTCTATTAATACCCGAGGACTAGGTTTCAAAATGTTTAAAACACCCTTGTAAAAATTTTAGCGGACAAGTGTTCAAAAATACTATTCACCAAAACCGGCAATAAAATTTTTGATTTTGTTTTTTATGAAAATTTCATGAATGCACATATAGTATGTATTAGGAATATAAATCACATTTCTAACATATTCTGACTCATATAACACATAAACAGGTCAAAGTACGCAAAACGAGGCAAAATACGCAAATCGAGGTGAGGCAAAATATGGGGTCTCACATCAATAATTAAAGTTCATCTGGCCGGGGGGATCCTACTACCCCATAGATGGAATCCCTATATAGATGTTCACCCTCCTAGAATTCTTTCGACATTTTTTCTTTTATTCCTGGGTGGATTCCCTATTTGATGTTTCTGAAGGACTTGATTCTAGTATGAACAAGTATGAATGATAACGTACGTTACGTTTCAAAGATCAAGACATCGTCTATATAAGCTATAGCAAAAAAGTCAAAGCGTTTGACTATCTCGTCCAAAATTATTTACCTAGCTCTCACCTGTCGATACCGCTTACAACGAGAAGAGCTCGATTACTACACTTGCCACTGACCAAAATCTTGTTCTTTCTTCATCACGAGCAAAGTCAAAAATAGGTAGGGCCCTCTTTTAGTCATGAAGTCGAGCTCACTCCCTAACCTTTCTTCAGAAAAAGCATAGCGCGATCTCTCCTAGAAAATAGGGAAACACATGTTGTAGCCTCTCTATTCACTAGGAATCTCCTTTTTGTACCTTGTACGCATCTTCCTCAGTCCGGGCATTCTAACTAATAGGATAGGCATTCATAGAATCAGTTTAGCCATTTGAGGTACCTCTATTGGATGAGTTGACCTCACTTCTTTCATTCAGATCTGCAGAGACAACTGGAACAAAAGCTACACTGGAAGAGGTAGCTAAGTCTGCTGAATCTTGGGAATTAGCATCTATTACTGACCTACGTTGAAAGTCAACTAGCAGCTAACTGTTGAGTAAGAAAGGTAGGGTAAGTACTATGTAGGCGGAACAAAGTAAGGTCGAGAGTCGCGAGTAAACCAAGTAAGTAGTAGTAAATCCTCGAAAGCGAAAGACCAGGAAGAGATAGGCACCTTAGCATATCCATATCTACTATGAAGGGAAGACTTAAAGCGAGAGTGGGACTTCGATCAATAGGTTAGGGACTGGTACAATCAATCCAGGCATCCAACATAAGATGCAAATTGAACTAGAGAGCTCGGACACAGATGAAGACATGTTTAGGACGTTGATGTTGTTGGGGATATGCCCTAATGCTAAAGTTTGAGATGACCTTATTAGGGTTCAATAAGAATATGCTTTTGTGTTTTATACACAATGTTATTTGTAGGATGTTCATATTTTTCGCTTCGATATGAATATGTCCCGAATGCCTATCCGAGAAGAGAAATGTTCTAAAAAGGTTTAAGATATTTCACACTTTCTCTTCGATATGATAAGCATTAAGAAACGATTCATAGCCCTTCAGATTATTCAACCAGGACTAGAATAATCGAGTACGGGTTATCATATGTTATTACCTTTGATTAACATAGTGATGTCAATGATAAAGGATGACGTGCGAAATGCCAGAACAACATGGTGATGTGGACTAATAAACATATGAGTGATCATCTATGTACGAATCGTTGAATGTGACAATAAATAGTGAACTACATGATTTCAGGTTAATAGTTTACTGTTTAGTTGAGAATTGTACAAACTAATCCTCAGACTTGAGAGATAACGGTTGCCGGTTATATCAGGGGCTAAATACTGCGCTTGGACAATGCCCGTCTTCTAAGGTGGGTTACGGCCTTTGGCGTTTTAGTCTTGTGATATGAACCGACATGTAATTATCAAGATAGGATATGTTAACCTCTGACGAGAGGCGATGTCCTATGATATCTGAGATCGGTTGGTAAACGAGCAAGTCCTTGGCCAAGGCGAGTATGAAGTGATGGAAAGGAGTTTTTCCATGGTAGTCATATCTCGTTTCACTAATTCAGATTTATACATAGCATTGGATGTGGGCTTAACCATTTCATGGTCCTTTCCTAACCGGGGCACTTATAACCGAAGGATTAGACTGCACGCTAATTGTCACGCCCCAACTCGACCCCACCTACAATCAGTCAGGACGCAATGGAATTTTGGCAGTATAACGACAGTAATTAAGACACCGAGGCTCTAAACCAACCTCTTCAAAAAATCTTACAACCAACTCCACAAACCATTCAACAACCAACTCCTCAGTTAAATTAACAATATCCAACATAACCATATTATACAATTATCATTCCTTCAACAATCCGTTCATAGTTATACGCCTCCGTTCCAACTTCGTACATAAACTATACATACATTTCAAAATAGATTATAAACCAACTTAGTAATCTAAACATGATCAAAAGAAAGACTACTAAACCGTCATACATAAGTCTTATAATTGAGTAAACTATACAATATGACATATTACAACAACTAAGACAAATTCATGGCAACGACTTCGGCACACAAGACTCGTCCACATAAAGCACATTCTCAGCTTCTTGAGGCACATATCCGTAATCTTGCTCAAGGACACCTGTATGCATGCAATAATAGAGAGTGAGCTTATATAAAATAAGCCCAGCGAGGATCCGATAGATGTCGAGCAAGGTCTACTAAACTCCTTGGAAATAATCCTTTGAGTCAGTAAACACACAATAACATCAATAATCATTATAAATGCAATAATAGTAATAACTGAAACACATAATAAGGATACAATACATTTACTGATGAAGCTCCGTACACTAATTCTATGCTCAACAACTCCTCCAAACTCAATGACACAATTCCTGAGGTACCTTGACCTAGACCCACGCCCCATGGCCTCTCCGCCCATGCGAGATAGGGATTAGCCATGATAACTGTGCCCGCAGCCTAGGATGCCTCCCGAGGTGACACAACATTATCAAAGCTCACAACAATGAGACTTAACATAAATAAACCGAGAGGTCAGCAACAAAAGTGCCCGATTCCCGTACCCAATAAACAATCAATAATATGGGAGATCAGCAACAAAAGTGCCCGATTCCCGTACTCAATAATCAATCAATAATCTGGGAGATCAACAACAAAAGTGCCCGATTCCCGTACTCAATAATCAATCAATAATCTGGGAGATCAGCAACAAAAGTGCCCGATTCCCGTACTCAATAATCAATCAATATAACATCAATATAACATCAATATTTAATTAAACAACAAACAACTAAGTTAGATGACAAAGTAGGCCATCTAACCGAACATGCATTAAACACACAATCAAACCCTAGTTTACCCATCATCAACTCACAATTCAATCACTCAAACTACACCCAATCAACTAAGGCTCAATTCAACAATTTAAAGAAAGATAACCTAAACTTCAAATAATCATATCTTACATTCTACTAATCCAAACAACTCCAAATCAGTTTCAAACACTCACCCATTCAATCAACTACATTAGTCCCCTCGGAAACCAACCAAAACACATCCAAATCATGCCCAATAACCCTAAAACCCTAAGATGTTATGGCTGAAATTTCTGGATTTTGGCACGAACATCACAATCAAAAATTCGGCATTACAATGGCGCTACCACGTAATTAACAAACTTTTAGAAATCGACGGCAATCAATTCCAATCAACACAACTCAATTTAATCAACTTTGAACAAATTAATCAAATTTAAATACCCGAAAATTAAAAATTATGCTACAACCGATAAAAACTCGTAGTATTACAGCTAAATGATCCCTAGCATGCAAGGAGCAATAATCTAACATCAGATTAACATTCTAACGGTTCAATAATCATTTATACGCATAAACACAAAATATGAGTTTTGAGATCTAGAATTTTTCTCTCACCTTTGATGTGTTTTGATGCAAGAAATGTGTAGAATGGATGCCAAACAAGTGAAATCAAGCTTTGAATCACTCAATTCGGCTTTGAAATGCAAAATCTATGAGAAAAATGCTTTGAAAATGCCTTCATCTTTCTCCTCCAAGGAGCCACTGTTTTGTGTGTGTTTTTGGGGTGTTTTTTGTGCTTTGTGAGTGTGTGTTGGTGATATAAGCTTGTTGGTCAACCATTTAAATGATATTCAAAGTTGAAACTTAGCATTTTTTTGTGTTTTCTTGACTTTAAATGCATTTTCTTGATCACCAAAGTTCAAAACAATTATTCAACACTCAAGATAGTTCAAGTAGATTATTTTTAGGTGACAAGAAGTTTTACAATCAAACAATTCTACCCGAGTCGGCTTATAACTCGATTTTTGCAAAAGAATGTGAAAAGTCATATTATTTATTTTCAAATGTCTTTTGAATGCATAATTAATCTAAAATCATTTAATACCACATATAAATACATTTATATTAATATATACTAGGTCAACAAAAGTCAATGCAAGAATCGGGTTTAGAAGAAATTACTATTTGGCTCAAAAACGCTACTTTTCGCCCGAAAAGTCTATTTAAATTACTATTCTGTTTCAGAATCAATTTTTATCAAACATGGGTCTATTAATAATAGAGGACTAGGTTTTAAGACGTTTAAAACACCCCTGTAAAAATTTTAGTGGACAGGTGTTCAAAAGTACTATTCACCAAAACTGACGATAAAATTTCTGATTCTGTTTTTGATAAAAATTTCATGAATGCACATTTAGCATGTTCTAGGAGTATTAATATGAAAATTATCACATTCTAAGTCATATAGCACATAAACAGGTCAATTCACGCAAAATGAGAATAAACACGCAAAACGAGACAGGATAGAAAAGTGGGGTTTCACACTAATTCTTGACGGTTAAATAGATTCATGGAAGACGTCGTCTTCATTATCGTATACATTCTCATGATACGTTCGTTGCTAGTACGTCACTCATGAGCATGAGGGTATTTCGGTAAATGATGGAGACATTTCTGAAATAGATAAGGAGGTTTATCATGTCCCTCATCGGTACGCGATTATGAATCTAGAAGGTCACACACTAATAAGTATCATAAATAAGTTCACCAGAAGCTTGTATTTTGTGGTTGGTGGCTTTAAGGTGTTAAGAGTCAACAATGTTGGTATTTGGTACAAAAGTGTAATTTTGGAATGTTTTGGGCTCAAATTGTAATTACTAAAACTTTTAGGGCCAAATTCCAAATACTGAAAGGTTGTTTCAATTTGTTTATTCTAATAGAGATTAGAATTGGCAAAAATATTATATATATATATATAAAGGTGTTTATATATGTATATGTGTAATGATGATGTAATTTGTGAAATGCCACATCATCATCTTAGTTGTCAAAAGGTAAAATTGTAATTTAATGACTAGATAATTACATGTGGCATTTGTATGTAGAGGTTGATGACTAGGATAGTCCATGTCATCAATCCTAGTCATTTGAATTTAAAATGAATGGATTGGATTTATTTTTGAATAAAGACAAAAGGATCTTGACCATTATTTTTGTTGATAAAGTCTTTTTTGACAAAAGTCAGAAGAGAGAATAAAGTTACCTTTAGATTGTAATGATTACAATCCTAAGGCTTCCATGGCTTTTACATTAGAAGGAAGCAATTGTGATTGGCTATCTAATAAAGTAACATTATATATATAATTATATGAGTATGTTTTATATATATAATAAAAGATGACAATCTTCTCTCACCACCCACTTGCAATTTCGGCCAAGGGGTAGAGGAGAGAGAAGATGATCATCTTTCATCATCTAAACCTAATGATTGAAATCGAATGGCTTGCATGGCTTGTCATGAAAAAGTGACAATAGTGATTGGTCACTTAATTTATTATTAGCTTTTATTAGATGACAACATTCTCTCTCATCATGTTACAACCACATATACATGCACATACAATTCGGCTAAGGCACACAAGGAGAGGAGAGAGAACTTCATCTTCTTCATCTTTGAGCTTGAACTTTCGGCCATGGCTAGAAGTTCTTGAAGCTTTTGCCTTTTTTATCAAAACCACATATTCATAGTTTCGTACGTTAAAGATATACTAGCACATTTTATCTTCAAGGTAGGGTAGGACTTTGGATACTTGGTGGACTAACTAGAGCCTTCAAGTTAGAAGGATTCAAAGGCTTATCTACTATCTACATCTTCTCCAAAGTGATCTACTAGTGTGGTATACCTATGAACCTCCTTTTGTTTATGTATATAGAGTTGATATATATATATGTGTTGATAATCAATGGGTATAATGAGATGTTAGCATGTTGATCCTTGTTACGAAACTTGCAAATTTTTTGTAGATAGCCTATGTAGTTTTCGGCTATGTCAAGGTGTCCATGCATGACATTCTCGATCTTGAATCCAACTTATGATTATGCTATGACATGATATCTTATGTTGGCTAGCACTTTTCAAGTGATATCAAGGCCATGTTGTTATGTCCATTGATTATGAAATGTTGGTCATGTGTTTTATTACCCTATGGCCGAAAATGTGCTTGTTGATTTGTAAGTTTTTGATGTTAAGACTTTAGTCTACTCACATTCATGTTCTTGTCTAGTTTAGATCTTTGATTGATAATGTAGATTGAATATATATTTGTGTGTATATGTCTTAGCTTGAACTTGCATGCTACACCTATTTGTAGTGATGGCCGAAAATCACTAGGATTCTTGAGATGTTTTGCCTTCTTGATATATGAGCTTAAATGAAAAGACAATGATGGATTTGGTCTTTGCATGTTAGTATTAGACTTTGGATAAAAGTCTATGTTTAAAAGAGTCATATTAAAAAGGGGGTTTCTCTTGCAAGTATAAAGTCAAAATTTTAGAAAAGACAAGTTTTCCATTTATATGGTGTTGGCCGAAATTCTCTTTGTTGTAGGAGATTGATTTTGTTTTGTTGTATGTGACAAGATGATAGTAGTTGCCTTGAAGTCCTCAAAAGATTATTTCTATTATATGCATGTGTTGGAATAAAAGTTTAAAAGATAGTTTTAGCTTATTTTATATGATCATGCATATGAGGACTACTTGATGATTAAAAGTGTTTAATAGTCAAGATTGCAACTTATCTATGTGTCTTGAATATGGCAAAATATATGTTACATAGTTGGCCTATATGTTTTAATTTTGAAATTAGAAATTATCTAATAAGTAATATTGAGATATTTCTAAATTTGAGAAAATTGAAAGTTGATCATCTAATGATATAATACTTTCAAAGGACTATTGGGCTATAGTTAATGTAAGTGGGCCTTTAGAGACATGTTGATTTGGGCTTGGGCCTTGTGTACATCTACTCGTGCTCGATTTTAACCTATTGGGCCACTTTGTGTTAACGGGCCATGGACTTGTGTTTTTCTTTAAAGTTTTGGACTTAGATGTGAATATAATTAATTATAAGGAGTTATGAATTAATGGGCCATTATGACTTGCATATATAAAAGGAGTTTTATAATTATGCAAAATGGCATTGATTTAGTGTATTATTTCATAATTGATGAGTAGATTAAACTTGAAATTAATATGTTGATTATTATATTTTGATATGAATAATTATGCATATTTATTATTTTGAGAGTAGTGAATTTGATCATGGACTTGGGCTTTAGGGTCAAAAGTTATTGGGTTGTAATATGAGACGTAAGTCTCAATTTATTTCTTGTCATTTGAGAGAATTATGTAGTAAGGACTTTTATGTAATTCCTCAAGATATAACTTGACAAAGGCCCAATGGACTTTTCCAAGGAGATGGAAGTCCAATGGACTTTTCCAAGGAGTTGAAGGCCTAATGGAGTTTTCAAGGAGTTGAAGATCTTTTAATGTAAATAGTTTTATTTCTTTAAGCCCAAAAGCCAAGCCCATGATCCACCATTTATTTATCTTTGCATTCATACTATTTAAATTGCTATAATTGTGATTATTAGCTTAATAGTATGTAAAATGGTTATTATTTTTATGAGATTGTGTTTACTCCCTACGTGCAAACGAATATTAGATTTTCAAATGGTAAAAGGGGTTTTATCGTAGTCCTCCGCCATCCTAGGATATTTAATAAGACCCAAATGAATACGATCCTTCTTACACAAAGATAGAGGATATGTTTCAAAGTAAGTTTATTAAAATCGCTAGAATGAAACATAGTGATGTGGTTGTCTGCCAAAATCTAACGGTCAACATAGCCACAAAGGCTTGAGACTATTGATTCAATTTGTGGGATAACTAAGTGATGGAGGGTACAATCTAACTAGATCACCTAATCAATTATAACCACAAAGGTTTGAGATCAAGTGATTTAGGGACTAAAGTAGACCATACCCTATTTAGAGAAATAGACAACAAAGAGTTGTTGACCTTTGGCATTCATGTTTCAACATAGCCACAAAGGTTTGAGGAATGTGTTTGATCATAGGAACTTGGTCATCCCACTATGAGTCTTTTCACAGATTCATGTTTTCTCATTAAGGGAGTGTGAAACCCCACTTTACTATCTTATCTCGTTTTGCGTGCTTTATCTCGTTTTGCGTGAATTAACTTGTCTATGTGCTATGTGACTTAGAATGTGGTAATTTTGATATCAATACTCCTAGAACATGCTAAATGTGCATTCATGAAATTTTCATCAAAAACGGAGTCAGAAATTTTATCGTCGATTTTTAGTGAATAGTGTTTTCGAAACACGTCCACTAAAATTTTGAAACTAGTATTTTTAACCCTTCTAGACCTAGTCCACGGACTTTAATAGACCTGTGTTTGATTAAAACGGTTTTAAAATCGGCTTAGGAATTTATTAGGGTTTTTACACCGACTTTTGTGAAAATCGAGTTTTAAGCCGACTCGGGTGAAATTGTTTGATTGTAAAACTTCTTGTCACCTAAAAATAACCTACTTGAGCTATCATAGGAGTTGCATATTTGTGTTGAGCAAAGAAATAGCTAAAATGCATTTAAAAGACTAGAAAATCAATTAAAGGACTAAATAACTACTTTGACTTTGCATTTTTTTAATTGACCAAGCTTTTATTTGCATAATATCACCAACACACACTAAAAACAACACAAAACACACTCCTCAACACACACAAAGGGCCAAGAGCTTCATAGGAGAAAACCAAAGCTTTTCTTCAAAGTTTTCAAAGCAAATTTTCAAAGAAAAACCTAGTTTTTGTCCGTAGAACTTCGTGCCAAGTTGGATTCCACTTGTTTGGCACGCATTGCACGCATTCCAAGGCTTATATCATATCAAAGGTGAGAGAAAAATTCTAGATCTCAAAACTCATCTTTTGTGTTTTTGCGTAGAATTGATTATCGAACCGTTATAATATTAATCTGATGTTAGATTATTGCTCCATGCATGCTAGGGATCATTTATATATAATCTTACAAGATTTGAACGGTTGTAGCATAATTATTATTTTTTGGGTATTTAAAGTTGATTAATGTGCTAAATGTTGATTATTTTGAGTTGTGTTGATCGGAATCGATTGCCGTTGATTTCTAAAAGTTTGATAATTACGTGGTAGCGCCGTTGTAATGCCGAATTTTCAATTTTGATGTCCATGCTAAAATCCGGAAATTTCAGCCATGACACACTAGGGTTTTAGGGTTATTGAGCATGATTTGGATATGCTTTGGTTGGTTTCCCAGGGGGTTAATGTAGTTGATTGAATGTGTGAGTGTTTGAAACTGATTTGGAGTTGTTTGGATTAGTAGAATGTAAGATATAATTATTTGAAGTTTAGGTTGTCTTTCTTTAAAATGATTAGATTGAGCCTTAGTTGATTGGGTGTGGTTTGAGTGATTGAATTGTGAGTTGTTGATGGGTAAAGTAGGGTTTGATTGTGTGTTTAATGCATGTTCGGTTGGATGGCCTACTTTGTCATCTAACTTAGTTATTTGTTGTTAAATTGGTTATTGATGTTATTATGATGATAATATGATTATTGATGATTATTGACTGTTGATTGATGCCGGGAGGTAGGCAGTTCTGCTAGACTGTCCTCCTGTGAATGATTGATGTTTATTATTATTGTTGAGTCTTTGGTATGTGTGTGCCACCTCTCGGGCAGCGTCGGGCTGTCGGGTTGATAACGGCATGACTACCAGAGACTACCTCCAGCTCGCATGACAGAGGTGTCATGGAGGGCGAGGCTAGTGAGGTACCTCGGGCGCGTGAGTTTATGGGAGTCACAAGAAGGCTGTTATAATCGTGATGGCGTTTGTAGCTACACCAACTAGTGTATCCTTTATTGAATGGTCATTATAGTTTATGTGATGTTAGTATTATTGTTGTTATTGTGTGTTTACTTGCTCAAAGGATTATTGCCAAGGAGTTTAGTAAACCTTGCTCGAGATCTATTGGATCCTCACTGGGCTTATTTTATATAAGCTCACTCTCTATTATTGTATGCTTACAGGTGTTGTAGAGCAGGTTTACGGGTACGTGCCTCCTAAAGAGGAAAATGTGCCTTACGTGGATGAGTCTTATGTTCCAGAGTCCTATCCTTGATGTTTGATGTGTTGAACATCTTATTATCTTGTAAATTAACTTAGTAGACTTTTATATGTTTTGTAGTTCATAATGTAAAAGACGTTGAAAAGATAATGAATTAGTTGATGCTATCTTAGTAGTCTTTCTTTTGTCTATGGATAGGTTGCTAGGTTGGTATCAATATATTTTGCAATGTATATTAAGGATTATGTATTATGTTGGAACGGAGGCGTATAACGAGGAATGATTATTGTATAATATGGTCATGATGTATGTTGTTATTTTATTGAGGAGTTGTTTATTGTATGGTTTATGGAGTTGATATATGATGTTCTATTGAGGTTGGTTTAGAGCCTCGGTGACCTATTTACTGTCGTTATACTGTCGAAATTCCGTTGCGTCCTGACTGATTGTAGGAGGGGTCGAGTTGGGGCGTGACAGGGAGTATGAGATTTAAAACAAATAGTGGGAGTAGCTATTATATCTTGCAATTTAATAGCTTTACATATATTCTTATTAGCCTACAATCTTACTTTCTGTTATATTTACTTTTTCTGCAGTTTAATGGCTTCGTTCATAAATCCTATTTTGTCCACCCTTAATCATGATTATTTAGTTGGACCAAACTTTGAAAAATGGTACAAAAGTTTAATGGTAGTCCTCCGATTTGAGAGAATTGTTTATATTTTGGATGTCCCGACATTTGCTCCTGTTAATGAGAATGCTTCCGAGAGCGACAAGGTCACTTACTATAAGTGGGCCAGGATGACATGCGTGCTAGGGGATACATTCTTTCATCAATGAGCGATGATCTGCGTCAATTCTATGAGGGGTTGCCTCATTCTGTAGATATCATTCATTGTTTGGAGGAATCCTTTGGCAAGCACAGTCAGTCTTTGAGATTCCAGTTGACCTGTGAGCTTTTTAGTATGAGACTTGAGGAAGGGGATGACGTGAGCCAGCACTGCCTTAGAATGATTTACTTGGTAACTTAATTGGAGCCATTTGGTTTTGTCATAGATCCCCGACTTCAGGTAGACTTGATCTTGCAGTCTCTTCCACAATCCTACTCTCCTTTGATCTTGGACTATCACGTGCACAGAATTGAGATCACACTGAATGAGTTGCCAGATATTTTGACTAGCTGGTAGAACCTTGGTTTGGAAGCAGGGCCCGATCCCCATGTTGAGTCCTCTCCTTCTGTGGCTGCGCCCAGCCAAAACTGAAACATAATAAGGAGGAAGAGGAGACATAGGAGAAACCATGTTGTGGCATTCTTACCAGGAGATCTATCATCAGGAGGGGATTGAGTAGTTGACACTGTTTACGCATGATTTGGTTGTTTTGGATCGGCTTAGTATGCGATCCCAATTTTCAAATATGTTTATAAATGTTTTAGATTAGTTTGAACGTTTCTTTAAATAGTAGTGACTATTATCAATCTTTTCTTACTATGGGTAATTTTGGAATTGATCATTTGTAAGAAATGATTGGCATTTTGTATATCCTTCATTAATAGTAATGAAATGATCGGAATGTGTGTCGGAAGAAATGATGTCTTCAAACTCAAACATTTATATTTCATTGGTTTGCATTTATAGAAATGACAAAATACCAAATCATACATATATTGTCTTGAACTTTGAAATGGTCAAGAGTTAAAGACTAGAATTCTTGTATTTATCTATCTAAATGAGTTTGATAGATTAATTATTCTTTTTGACAAAAGAGTTTGTTGAAAATAAATAATTGAATGAAATGGAGCTTATGAGACTTGTCCAGAATATGTTGAGTTATAAAAGAAGATTAGAGAATGCATATTTTATCACCATAATCTTTCAAATTGATTTTAAACTTATACCATGTTTTAATTCTATAGTTGTATAGAATATAAATTCCTTCATGCATAGTTTCTTTAGAGAAAGGTAACTATGATGAAATGGTTAAAATGAAAAGATAGAGATCATCTTCATTAATAAATGAAGGTGATATCTAAATTTATAAGAAAAGTTAGGTGGAGTTGATGTCCTTAACAAGTCTTGTGAATTTATGATACCTTCGTTCGCCAAGGTCCAATTAAATTTAATGTCATGTTGTTTTTCATTGGGTAAACCAATCATGTCTTGTAAGTATCATGTCTATGAAGTACAGTGATATGATTGTTTGTTTTCTCATTGCCTGTATACCAAGTCACGATCTTAAAGTTCTCTTTAAGATGGAGGAATCTAAGAAATTTTGGTTTCTAATCTCAAAAGACAGGGTATCCATCTTTTCTTGTAGATTTCCTTCCGATTATTAAAGAAAGGTCGCGAATGGTTTTTGCACCTAATCCTTACGCTATTTGCATTCTCCTTTAAAATGTAATGGCAAGTACTTGGCACGATATAATGTAATGAGTTACATGATAGATATTGGAGAGAATACATATAGGTTCTAGTGATCTTATTGTTATAATGATATCTATATGAACTTTAGCCCATAATTTAAGCTTTATGAGTGTAGTGAAGTTTTTAGTGAAGAATTCACTTAAAATGATAAGAGTGTTTTAAGTGGATTTGTGAATTATTGGAAAAAGTTCCGAATAATGATAAATAATAGTTATGTTATTATTTGAGCCTAGATGCTGCTTGACTTTTATGATGTTTGGATAATATGAGGTTCTGTCTATTGATAGTTGCCAATGTAATAACGTGGCTATCATAGAGGCTTTTTGCACAAGCTTAGAAGAACCCAATCTCATCAAGAGTCCGAACTTGTAAAGAGTCAATTCAAGAGTTTCTTTCTTGATAAGAAAATGAATTAACAGATAAAGATCCTATAGTTATTTCTATAGATGACCCACTTATCCTGTAAAATCAGTTACAGTTGATAACCAACTTTGGGAAGATGAGTATATAGATACGAATGTAAAATAAACTAGATCCTATGGTTTATAGCATTAGTGCAAGTGGGAGATTGTTGGGGATATGCCCTAATGCTAAAGTTTGAGATTACCTTATTAGGGTTTAAAAAGAATATGCTTTTGTGTTTTATACACAATGTTATTTGTAGGATGTTCATATTCTCTGCTTCGATATGAATAAGTCCCTAATGCCTATCCGAGAAGAGAAATATTCTAAAAAGGTTTAGGATATTTTTCACTTTCTCTTCGATATGATAAGCATTAAGAAACGATTCATAGCCCTTCAGATTATTCAACCGGGACTAGAATAATCGAGTACGGGTTATCATATGTTATTACCTTTGATTAACATAGTGACGTCAATGATAAAGGATGGCATGCGAAATGCAAGAACAACATAGTGATGTGGACTAATAAACATATGAGTGATCGTTTGTGTACGGATCATTGAATGTGACAATAAATAGGGAACTACATGATTTCAGGTTAATAGTTTACTATTTAGTTGAGAATTGTGCAAATTAATCCTCAGACTTGAGAGATTACGGCTCCCGGTATATCAAGGGCTAAAAACTGCATCTGGATAATGCCCATCTTCTAAGGTGGGTTACAGACTTTCGCGTTTTAGTCTTGTGGTATGAACCGACAGGTAATTGTCAAGATAGGATCTGTTAACCTCCGACGAGAGGCGATGTCCTATGATATTTGAGATCGATTGGTAAACGAGCAAGTCTTTGGCCAAGGCAAGTATGAAGTGATGGAAATGAGTTTTTCCATGGTAGTCATCTCTCGTTTCACCGATTCAGATTTATACATAGCATCAGATGTGGGCTTAACCATTTCATGGTCCTTTCGCGATTGGGGCACTTATAACAGTAGGATCAAACTGCATGCTAATTCTTGATGGTTAAATGGATTCATTAAAGACGTCATCTTCATTATCGTATACATTCTCATGATACGTTCGTTACTAGTACGCCACTCATGAGTATGACGGTATTTCGGTAAATGACGGAGACATTTCCGAAATAGATAAGGAGGTTTATTAGGTCCCTCATATGTACACGATTATGAATCTAGAAGGTCACACACTAATAAGTATCATGAATAAGTTCGCCGGAAGCTTGTATTTTGGGGTTGGAGGCTTTAAGGTATTAAGAATCATCAATGTTGGTATTTGGGCCAAAAGTATGATTTTGAAAAGTTTTGGGGTCAAATTGTAATTACTAAAACTTTTGGGGCCAAACTGTAATTATTGAAAAGTTATTTCAATATGTTTATTCTAATAGAGATTAGAATGGGCAAAAATGTTATATATAAAGGTCTTTATATATGTATATGTGTAATGATGATGTAATTTGTGAAATGCCACGTCATGGTCTTAATTGTCAAAAGGTGAAATTGCAATTTAATGACTAGATAATTACATGTGGCATTTGCTTGTAGAGGTTGATGACTAGGATAGTCCATATCATAAATCCTAGTTATTTGAATTTAAAAGGAATGGATAGGATTTATTTTTGAATAAAGACAAAAGGATCTTGACCATTGCTTTTGTTGATAAAGCCTTTTTGACAAGTGTCAGGAGGGAGAATGAAGTTACCTTTAGATTGTATTGATTACAATCCTAAGGCTTGCATGGTTTTTACATTAGAAGGAAGCAATTTTGATTGGCTAACTAATAAAGTAACATTATATATATAATTATATGAGTATGTTTTATATATATAATAAAAGATGACAATCTTCTCTCACCACCCACTTGCAATTTCGGCCAAAGGATAGAGGAGAGAGAAGATGATCATCTTTCATCATCTAAAGCTAATGATTGAAATCAAATGGCTTGCATGGCTTGTCATGAAAAGGTGACAATAGTGATTGGTCGCTTAATTTATTATTAGCTTATATTAGATGACAACACTCTCTCTCATCATGTGACAACTACACATACATGCACATACAATTCGGCCAAGCCATACAAGGAGAGGAGAGAGAAATTCATCTTCTTCATCTTTGAGCTTGAACTTTTGGCCATGGCTAGAAGTTCATGAAGCTTTTGCCTCTTTGATCAAAACCACATATTCATAGTTTCATACATTGAAGATATACTAGTACATTATATCTTCAAGGTGGGGTAGGATTTGGCTGCTTGGTCGACTAACTAGAGCCTTCAAGTTAGAAGGATTCAAAGGCTTATCTACTATCTACATCTTCTCCAAAATGATCTACTAGTGAGGTATACCTATGAACCTCCTTTTGTTTATGTATATATAGTTGATATATATATGTGTTGATAATCAATGGGTATAATGAGATGTTAGCATGTTGATCCTTGTTACGAAACTTGCAAAATTTTTGTAGATAGCCTATGTAGTTTTCGGCTATGTCAAGGTGTCCATGCATGACATTCTCGATCTTGAATCCAACTTTTGATTATGTTATGACATGATATCTTATGTTGGCTAGTGCCTTTCAGATGTATGGTAGTGGTTCCCGTAGATAGGTCTATGGCAGTGCTTCCTATGATGAGTAGATCACTGAGCCTGTCGGTGGCAGCGAATGCTTCCACGTAATCTATACTTAGTGCTCCAAAACACCCCTCCTCAAGCTATAGTGTAACGTTCTTCAGTTAATCAACTCGTCTGATGCATGCCCCTTCCGTATTCAAATCCCGGGCCAGGCTTAAGGGCAAGATATGCGTCCATTGAATGAGTTGACTTACTTGTTTCATACAGATTTGTAAGGGCAGTTGGACCAGCGGGGGTGGCTAAAGCCATTAAATCTTGAAAATTGGCATCTCCTGTTATTATTAGAGTTTTGTATCAATCTCTTCTTGGAATTGACTTAGCTAAAGGGATCTACAACTGTAGGGCAAACACCTTCCCAAGTTGCTGAGAAAACACTCTTTTAGTTAAGGGGATAAACGAAAAAAAAAGGCCCTTTGATAAGATATAAAAAGTAATTCAAATGTTATATATAGACCATGGTCCTATCCCTAATTTTTAATAGAAAAGATTGACCAATATGATTAAGGTTAGTATTTATTCAAACTAACCTTGGCTAAAAGTTTCATACTGCATGCGGCGCGGCTTACTTCTACTTTCACTACTAAAAGGAGAAAGTCTGTGAGTCCATGATATAACACGGGGGTGGAAATAGTGTTTCGTTTTAGTGAAGAAAATTGAGCCTGTTAGCGGTCGCTAGAATTCTTGGTCAGGTTGGGCAGCAAGCACCGATCCTATCCCGGCAGCAACCCTTTTTTCATCCTTTCTGGGATCATTCCTCAGTGCCTGTTGAAGAATGAGCCGGCGACTCATAGGCAGTGGCTTGGTTAAGGGAACCCACCGTAGCCGTAGCGAAATCGAGTCTTCATAGGGAAATTGTCACAGCTTATGGCCCCAAACCTGGGTGATCTATCCATGACCAGGATGATGCTTGGGTGAAACTAAGTGGAGGTCCAAACCGATTGATGTTGATGAATCTACAGATGAGTTGTGGTTGGGGTTTCAATGCAGTGATAGGGAAACAATTACGGGAATTCATACAATAGAAATAGATATTCATATGTTACCATTTCATGTGAGAAGACAAAGTTTCAGGAAACAAGCTTACATGCAATGGTTAATTGCTTTTGTCAGCATGCAGTGGCATGCCAACAAGTGGCACAATTATTTTCTTGATATGGAGCAGGGTGTTAACTTGGGAATCGAATGGTCATGCAAGTATTCTTATTTACTACCAAAGAAGGGGTGAAGGGGGTGACCTGGGGATATAATGAGTACCTTAAGCATACTTTGGACGCCCAGGAGTAGGCGATCGATGTTCTCGCTAAGGGGTCCAAACAAACAACTAGCGTCCTTTCTTGGCCTTCGAGTGAAAGATCTCATGAACTCAAACAACGAGAACTCGCTCGAACTCATGCTTAAAATTTCTTTCGTGTTAGGTGTCATTGCTTTCTGGAAAATGGTCCCGCATATTCTCCTAGAAGTTGATCCCACTCTGGTCTTACAACCTGAGAAACTGCAAATCCTTAAGAAGGTGATACTGCATCAAGGGTGTCAATCGCTAGATGTGCTTGATGGGAGCATATGTACATGCACTAAGAATCTAGTCCATAACCAAATCACCGAGGATTTCCAACAAAGGAGCTTGGGGCTCACAAAAGAAGCAAGAGCAAAGACTAGAGCTAATGCTTTTGCGATCGCCCTGGCTTCGACCCTGATGGAAATTATGCTTAATGTTGTTACCACTTCTAATATAACAGATTAAGTTGAATCGGGCAGATTGTAACAGAAACTCGTACTTTTCTAATGTTTTCTACGTCCATACGAGAGAAAGAACGTAATGCGACTTGATCCCTTTTTGGGTGTATTTTTTTAGAAAGGTCGATTCCTAAACCTTCGCCTTTGCTTTTCGTATTCAATACGGCTTTCTCCAAGTCTAATCTCAGGTTTTTCCTTATCTATGAACTCTATAGATTGATTGATCCACAAAGAGATTGTACGTACTTCAGTAGTTGTTTATCCTGAACCCTATGGCACTTCGTTGCTTGCTCCAGTGAGCTACCTATTTAATGAAAGGGATATTATTCTCTATTTTCAATGTGTGTACACACTTGAAAGTGGAAAAGATGAACTCAGACTAATAAAAGGGAAGGGAAACTCTTCTTTCTGTCTAGGTTTGCCTCAACGAGCTTTGCTAGTTCAACAAGGAGTGGAGAAGGCCCCCCTATAATAGGTGACCGAAGGCACAGGCTGTTTAACAACAGCAAGAAGAAGGAGATTTGGCTCTTATGGAAAGTGACTTTGACCTAATAGAGTATCCTTTCGTATAAGGGAAAGAAAGGCTCTCGCAGTAGTTGTTTTGTAAGAGCTTTTATTAGCGTGAGAAGGAAGGTGGTAAAAAGGTATTGAGCTAAGAATGCTTATACAGGGCATATGGCTTATAGAGAATGAGAGGGGCTCACTTGACAGAGTGCCGAGCATTGTTCGTTGTGCTAGTTCTGCTACTCTAGTAAAGTGGTAAACGAAACGTTCTTTCTCTTGCTTTCGAGCCTAGGTCTCTCTTTCAAGGGTTCCACTTTCTTTGGTAGCTTTGGGCATGGCAGTACTAGTACTCAATCGATTTTGTTGATGCCGCTTTCGACTTCAGGGAACAAGCAACGGCTTTCGCGCTAGCTGCTTTCCCTTATGTTACACAAATAGTGCTTTGTCACCTCTTTTTTCTTTATGATGTAGTAGTAGCACGCACACTCGCACTTAGAGCAATTATGTGCTTCTCTCGTTATGTTGTGCAAGCCAGCTTTCTCAAGGAGGAGACATGATTTAGCAATTAATTACATCTCGAAGAAGACCTCCTAAGGACGCCGGCCAGTAGAAAACTATTTACATATTTTGAAGGCGACACACGAGTGGTGGGCAAAGATTCAGACTACGGTTGAAGACAATTACAAAGCTTTGGAGGAGGATAAGACCCATTCAAGGAGGTGATTGAGGCAGTACGATAATAACCTTTACATGTACCTATCCTTAGAAAGCGTCAGCTCAAAAAAAGGGGTCCCCTTAATTAATGGGACAAGACCAGGTCGGATTATTAGCTTAAGGGTCGAGTGTTTCGACCATAAAATACTTTTGGCATTGGCTCAGGATGCCCCGAATTAGGATGTATGCTTTGATACAACCCCTGCTCTGTAGGAATTGACATATGATTTTGAATCATCGTTGATGATGATTTTTTCACTGCCGGCTGGGGCAACCTTTCGATGATGGCCTGACTGAACATTTATGAGAAAAGCCCTATAAATTGTCGTACCAGATCATTTCGAAAGGCGCTTGCTTTGGTTAGTTTTCCTCAGCAGCCCGCGAACTTCTGTCAGAGATCTTCGAGCCTTATGTGGCGGCAGAGTCGTCACGAGCAATAAGCGTCGACAACATCCTTCTCCTACACACTGGGCAGTCCATTGCTAAGGACTCGGTGCTCAACCGTGCCCATATACTAGTTGAAACCAATCTTACCTTATTTACGATAAACCCCGAAGACACTACTCAGTCTATGTCCTCCAACGTTAAGTAGTATCTTGCACTTAAATGGACTGGCCCTTCTTTTAGGGAAACTATATGGTTGTCTTCCCTTAGATCTAAGGGCGGCAATATTGAGAGGGCGAAAGCACTTTTCTTTTTTCAATCTCTCGAAAAGAGGAACAGGTCCCTGGTCGATCGAATCTGCGTATTTAACATTTTAGAATGTTCCTTCTTCTCCTCTTCTTTTGCTCTGGCCTAGGAGTAAAAGATCAGGTCAGGCATGCCCTTGATTTTTGCCGCTCATGCCTTGCCTTTTGCTTGCTTAATTTAGTTAATCCGCTAATCGTGAATCCCTTGCTCACATTGTTCCAGTTCATCTTTCTTATGTTGTTAAGCGAGGGAAATCCATAGGTTAATTAATAGATTTTTCTTCTTTTTTTTTGTAAACAATAAATATGTGTCCCTCCCCCCTTCTCTGTTGAGTTCATCTCGTAAAGGGGGCTATAGTTCAATAGTATGGGCATTTCTCCTTATAAAAGGGAGGGCATGTTAAAGCCATCGCATAGGGCTCCCATATAAGCTCCCATATGGATTGATAATAAGCATCAATCCGGCCTTCTGTAGAGATAAAAGGAAGAATCTATTTTTAATATTATCTTGATTTCCATCTCAAGCTCAGTCATTGGATGTTCTCCTCAATTGATTAGACTATGGCGAATCGCTTGTGTATTGGTCTTTGGGAAAGTGGTTGACACTATTGCTCGCAACTAGTCTTGATCGGTCTGTCGGTCCAACAAAGAAATCCACTCTAGTTGCTTCTTCTGTCTGGTTAGAAACTGGTATTCTGTTTATGGTGGTTAGGTTAGCAGCAAGCATAGGAGCTAAGGTCGAAAGCGAGGTGGAGTGAAGCACAGTTGGCAACAGTTAATTGGCTCAGGCGATTCTTGTTGTTGGTACAGGCGTTATCGGGAATTGAGATAACCCGAAGAGGGACTGTTCACCATAATTTGATTACGTATATCAACAAAGAGATGTGTAATAAGCTTTGCTCAGGCATCCCGTCTCTCGGTTTCGTGTTGGACAGCACGCATATGCTGGATCAGGTGCCCTAGCCGAGCTACAGTCTAATTTGATGAAATCCTTCGAAGAAGAGTCCAGTTAACCACTCCTATCATTGGCTTCCCGCATCCTCAGGGGGCCGCTCGGACGAAGAACCGGTAAATCGAGTATGGAATTAGAGCTCGGGTGGGGCATTAACCACAGGACAAGTTGCAGACCTATCGAGATGCTTCATTGCAGAACCCAACAAGGGCTGTAACTCAATAGAGTGAGTGGGAAACCTTGTATATGCAAGTAGGAGAATATATGGGTCTGTCTTATCTTAGACTAGCCCTACTCCATCCATCTTGGCTATCTTGAGCTTATGAATAAGCTTGGGGCTACTTTTCATTTTCTGCTTACTACTAGGGCTTCCAGAACTAATTCCTACGCTTAATCGGGTCTCATAGCCCCCCTATGACCTTCACAGTCTGATTAATGCACTTTAAAAGTGCACTTCTATGGCCCTTCACCGAGCATTTTAGAGTTTCTTTCTCAGGATGTGCCTTTATCTTCACGAGTGGATTGGCATACTTATTGTGAACTTTTGTATGCGACTCCTGCTGTTCGTTACTAGTGAGTGTAGCATTGATGTCCTTAAGAATTTTCCTATTTCCGTCTGCGCCTTCATCTGTCTATGCTTGAAAAGATTCCTAGAAGCCTACACGTAGTAAGGCCAGAAAAAGGAATAAAGTAGGACAGTCTGCGTCTCTCTATCTTCCCATTCCTTGTAAGAAGTCCTAGAAGCCAAGGCAATAAGGAAGCCAGTCTTTTGTCTTGTCTTTTAGTAAGTCTTTCCCTTCCTTGTACCTACTAACCCTACCCATATGCTCCCCAAACATCACCCCCTGCTTTGCTGCATATTCCACTTGTATGAAATTCCTATCTCTCAAGTGTCAAAGGGCTACGAACCTCGCTAATCCAACAAGACTTCTTTGTGATTAGCTTATGAAAGCAGAAAAACGAGTTCTCGCATACCGTACTCTAAGAGCTCCCTAGTCTCACTCTTAGTAGGTAAACCCTACTCCTAGTAGTGCACTCAGTCCTTTCAGAGAAGACATCGGGCAAGGAAGACTTCCTTATGTCACTTTTATCTATACGATAAGCTTCCACATTTGCTGATTCCACTTGAGCAAAAATATCTTATTCAACCGGTAATAACGCATCTATTTCTATGTAATATGGCACTACACTTGCACTGTGATCAGAGAGGAATCTTATCCTTGCATCCCTCGTTTGGCTACTTTACTACGCTATTCGAAGCATCGAAGACGCTGTCGAACCACTACTCGTACTAGTAGCTCATTCTCTCGTCCGTCCCTAGCTGCCTTGAGATAAGAATCAGTTAAGATAGTAGCCTTTTTTCTTTGAATATATGTATCACTTTCTAGCCTGCCTGGGGATTTGATTGAACTACTCCGAACTCTTTATCAGCATTTGTTTTCAATGCTAGCTGGATTGCTCTATTGTATTCCTTTGCCCACCTGTGAGAGCATTATAGCTATGATCTTTCTTCTCTTATGAAATTTCTAACCAAATGAAACTGATTCAATGGTAGCCCTTCTTCCTTGTTCACATAAAACATTTTCTAAAGAGCAAAGAGAACAAGAGCAATCGCAGCTGAGTCAACTCTATCCATTCTTGTTCTAAGCTAAAAGCTTGAAGAAGAAGAGCTTATTCAACTTGAGGGTCAAAGAAGACCAAGGCAATCTCGAGTCAACTACAAGCCCAAATTACTAATGGAAAGAAGAGCCCAGAATTTTGACCAGCCCTAGAAAAAAGGTCAAAGCTAAAGTCGAAGAGGCTATAGACAAAGACCTTCCTACCGGAGGCACTTTTACAAAGTTTCCAAAGGGAATCCCCGGAGTACATACCCTTTTTTGGTGTGAAACTACCTGCCTTTAGCAATACATCTTGTTTTCCACACCTATGAGTCTGATTGCTTTATCAATCACCTTATCTTATTTATTTTTTTGAACCGGCTAAATGTTTTCATTTTTGCACATCGAAAGTAGATCAGCTGAGCTTCCTTTATATCAGACAAGGCAAGTCCATTTCCGGTGTTGACACTTTGAAAGAAAGAGTCCCAGATTGGTTATCAGCTTTAGAACCTCAGCTTTGAGGAAGTCCTGTGATTTCACAAAGAAGCTATGTCGGATCTCTCCTGAAAGCAAGGGAAGGAAGGGCACTTTCGAGAGCTTAGATCCGTATGAGGAAAAATCCGTTGTGACAGAATCTGAATTGCTCGTGACAACATAGAAGATTTCGGGATACTGACATATTACTAGCATTTCCTTTCGGTTGAAGAAGTTAGGCATGTTTTTATTCCTGCTAAATTCTCCTAACAAGAGGTCTATGTCAATTAAACCAATATATGCCCGATTGCGGTCGGCACTGCCAACCTTATTCAATCGGTATATGCCCTGGGTTTCCCAGATACCATTACTACAAGGTATATCGTGGGAACCAACATGGAAAGCCTTGCCTACTTTTAGCCAAGTCTTCTCAACTCCATTGGGTGCAAACTTTCCCAACTATTATTAATTAAGGAATGGCTACTCTAACTGGTGGAGTCTCCAAAACAACTAATAACCATAGAAGATAAAGAATCTAAACTTCTTATAATGAAATGAGCAATACCCACGAGCTAAGAGCTAGTAGCAAGGGGGGTCGCGAAAGATTCACTCAAACTTTTTCTGATTGAGCTAGAACTGATACGCCAATACTAGCCAAGGTAGTTTACTAGTATAGTTGGTCGCATATCCGAGGACATCTAGTCTAAGTGCTTATGCTTCTGCTTTTCCCTTAGGGGTTGTTGTCCGTCCATCACCTTGCCCGAGAGGGCTTTGATAGGGCGGAATAGCTAGGGTATATAGTAGCGTTCTATACGATCGAATAGGATCAAAACAAGGTAAGAGCCATTAATCGTCCTACCGAGAATACCATAGATAACAGGCCTCCCAAGGATATCTTGGGTAAGAGTTTGAAAAGTTATACCGTAGATAAGAGTAGTAGGACTCTCAATTCTGCCATTCTCCTCGCTCTAACAAGTTAAGCTTTCTAAGGGCCTTTTCTTACTAGTGCTCCCTTTCCTAACCCAACAAGCTTTTTGTATACATGCATTTCGAGCCAGTGATAATTCAAATACTTATTTTCTTTAGTAATTAATAATTTAATCTCTTCTATCGATCATGGCCGATAGTCATGACACTAAATAAAAGAGAATCGTTTTAGGTCTAAAGGGTAAGCAAAGGCAAACGAGATATTTTCCTGAAAGTTAAGAAGGTTCTTTTTTCATAGCATACTTTATTCAAGCTATTGGCTAGCCGGTTGGACTTGGCTGCCACTACAACTGTAACCCAGGAAGTGATCAGCTATCCAAAAAAAACAAGGTACATTTATCCATTCTAGCGGGAGGGAGCCAATCTATCTACTCTTTTCCTTTCTTTGACTTTTGAAAAAGCCTTATGGGAATAGATAAGTCATTTTATTTTGCAATTGGCTAGGTTAAGTTCGATTCTCAATGGAGAAAATCTGCAATCCAAATCGATTGGTCTACTTTATTATTTTCAGGGATGATTCCTGTGATAACCCGAACCCGGCATGCATTTAATAGTACTTGACTGCATTTGATTAAATGTTTAATTAGTTAAATCAACCAATTTGCACTATTTTAATATTTCTCTTGGAAGCATTTAGTAGTTGTATATTGAATAATTAAAAGATTATTATCTATTTCTAATAATTATAGTAATTGAATTTATTCTCTTGTGATTAATTAAGTGACATCTTAAATGTTAGCATTGGATTTGTGTTTATTTTTAGTTAAACATTTATTTGAAGCTTTATTTTCATATTTATTTTAGAAGTAACTAGAGTAATACTTGAGCTAATTATTTTAACGGAATATCAACTACTTTTCATATTGATGTCAATCGGTTTTATTTTTCTTGCACTTAAATGCTCGGATTTCAATTAAATGAAAAGTAGCTCCGAGCCAGAGTAAATTTTAAACTATGATGCTTTTCAAAAATGATATATTTTCTTAAATTATTTGAGATTTAATTGTTATTCTTCTATTGACACAAAGTGCATAGTATATCGAGAGAGATAGTTAGGAAATGAATTCGAGTCCTCAGCAAATAGTGGAAACTAGTATTTAGTGTTTTAATTTTAGTGTTTTAAGTTGTATTTAACTAGAATTGGATTTATGTTACTTGTTTTAGCTCTAAAATGCATGAAATAAGCCTATTTGACCAGGTTTAAGTTATTTTGACCAAAGCCTTGACCAATTGACTTGTTTATTTCCTTTTAAAAGCTTAAATTAGCACAAAACAAAAAAAAGAAAGGGCTGAACAGAAAGAGGGCAGGGCCGAAAAATAAAGGAGAGAAAAAAAAAGAAAATTCAACTTCAAATCTTCAATTCTTCGCGAGGGCTTCCACGGGGTGATTTCCGAGGCATCCTACGAGGTTTTCCTAGCGTCTAGGAGCGTCTAAGGTGAGGGTTTCAGGTTTATTTGCACATTTGAAAGTTTTATGTATTAACTTTAATTTTTGGATTTTATCCGTAGTTTTTTGTTTTAATCGTTTTAAGGCTTAAAGAATGTTCCCTAGCAATCGTAGAACATGTATTTATAGCTTTTTAACATTTTCTATGGTTGAATATTGAAATTGAAATATAAATTGTTAGTTGAATAGTATTTTGTGAATAGTAAACCCTTGAAACGATAAAGTTGCGTTGTTATGATGTCTGTTGATGTGAAAAGGTGCTAGGTATGCTAGAATGCCTAAATGCATGATTTGTTTAGGTTGCGTAATGGAAAAAAAATGAGAAAAATGCATTGGTGAAAGTCGGGATCGTTTAGGTCGAGTTTAGCGTTTTCTCGTTTTGCGTGATGGCATTGTTTCAGGAGGCCATGGAAGCACTTTTGGTGTGATTATGCCGTTGGTTGGGTGTTTGGTTAGTATAGTTGTAGTTCAAACGAGCAAAGGGGGAAATCGGGACTTTGCGTGAATTCTAGGGTAAAGTAGGGTTTCGGGGTCTTTAGACGTGCCTTATGGCGACCTAAGAGGATTGGTGAAGTCGGTTTCCAAAACTCGTGGCTCGTTTGAAAGTAGTAGCGTTTGAAAGTTGGGGTCATTTTTGGGATTTTGTGTGTTTTCATAGTATATTGCCTATAGAATGGTTATATTGCCTATAGAATGTTTATAATGTTTATAGAATGTTTATAATGCCTATAGAATGCTTATAATGTCTATAGAATGCTTATTATTGCTTGATAATGTTGTTGATGTTGTTCTTGTTACATATTTGATTGTAAATGCTTGTTAATGCTTATTACGCTTGTTAGAGTTGATTGTTGATTGAAATGTTTATCAATTGTTGATAATGCTTGATATCTTGTTTATCGCCTCTAATCTGTGTTGTTGTGCTATCGCTCATTTATCGTCTTGTATCGAGTCTTGCATTGCATAGTGTCCGGCGCGTGAGTGATGGGCCTCTCTGGGTAGCCTCGGGTTGCTAGTGTTGGTTGCTCTAGCTCCGTGACTATTCCCTTTTCTCGCTTGGGTTTCCTCCCAGGGAGATTTGGGTCGTAGAATTGATGGTTACTCCCGGGGTATTCCAAACTGGTGTTATAAGGTGGTTGCGCGCTTATTGTCATTATTGTCAACATCAAGCTCAAGATTGATGTATCGCTCGTGAAATGGTATATTGCTCGTAAGAGTGAACCATAGCCTTCAGAGTGTGGTATAGCTTTGAATGGTTGTGTTAATGCTTTCTTGAATGTTTATTATATTGTCGTTTGTATTGAATGCTTTCTTATTGACTTTATTGCTTAATTGTGTCTATCTGCATTGCACGACTTTCTTTCTCTCTACCTCGATATCTGTCTCGCCCTCACTGAGTATACGTGTTGTGTATACTCACTCCTCACCACCACATTTCAGAAAATATCATGTTAGCTGGAAAGTTCGTGATTTCGTGAAAGTTCGTGCCTGAAGAGTTGTCTTGCGTGCCTGTGTGGCTTGAGTGTCGAAGTTGTAAAGATATATGCTTTCATATGTTGTATGTATTTATTGTTAAAAGAAATGTAACTGAAATCTAGCTAGGTAGTTGAGGTAAATTGATAAGCTAGTTTCTGTAATCAGTTAGCATAGCTTAACTTCAATGCATGTTTGTAATGTCCAAAGGAAAAGAGTTAGAATGGCATGATAGTTTATTTTATGCAGTTGCTTGGTATGGTTTAATTGTCTAGTTTGAATGTACTTGTCAAAAAATGTAAAGAAATAGGTTAGCTTTTAAATTGGAAGTGTATGTATATTTGCTTGTGGTTGCTTGTTGAGAACAAGGCTCGGATGGCCTTGAGGTGGTTGAATGTTTGGACATGGTATTGGTCCACTTATATGCTGTCGCAGGTTTGCTTTTTGCCTAGAAACAGGGGAGACTCCGTCCGTTTTCCCTAAAAATTATGCCGGGGTTTGGATTTGGGTTGTGATTAGATTGATAGATAGAACTACCGGTCTCGAAAGGGATCGGGGTGTTACAATTCCCCTATTGATTAACCTCCTCCAACCTCCGAAGCTGATAAGATCTCAGCTCCTTCTCCAACAGCGGCAACAGACCGTCCGTATTGTGAGGCCCATCCCCGAATAACGTGTCATACCTCGATTTGTGTGCCATAGATCCCTAATTATATGTCCGACCTTGGATTATGTGTCCTGTCTTGGTTTTCGTGCATACCTTGTCATACGTGCCTTGACCTAGAATAGTGTGCCCTAATCCCCGACTGACGTGCGATACCTAGATATACGTGCCCGACCTCGATTTGCGTGCGATACCTCATTTTGTATGCCCTAATCTAGTTTTGCGTGCTTTGACCTAGGTTTAAGAATTGCGTTCGTTTTGTGTGTCTTGCATTGAATTACGTGCATTCATTTAGGGTTGCGTGCATTTACTTGAAAAACGTGTGTTCGCCTCGTAGTGCGTGCCCTACCTCATAGTGCGTGCCCTAGACCTAGGAAAATGTGCCCTCACGCTAATCAAGGAAGCATCTTACACAAAGCACTAGACTATTAAACAATCCTACAAAATCCACTATCAATATTATAATCCTAATTCAACTCACTAGAAGACAAAAATTCACTAAACACTAGACAATCCTTATTCTTTATTCTTTGTTCTTTTTGCACTTTCAACATACAATTAAATAACACTCAAATGATGACAAAAATTCAGAATTTGTGTAGCCTTGGCCGACCACTAGGAGATGTCTTTGCATGCATGATAAATTCAAATTGATTCTAGACAAGTCATGACACAAAAGCACTTATCAATGCATAAAAAATTTGCTCAAAACCATTCGACCAAACAACCATTGCCCATGCTAGCATTTTAAAATTTCACCTTGAAGACACAAAATGCTGAAACTTTGCTGCCCAAGGCCGACCATGTGCATTAAACTTGCAAAAGCTTTATTCTTTGTCACATTCTCTCATTTTCCTCTCAACTTCTCTCTCTCCCTCTCATTTTTCTCTCTCTCTCTCTCGGCCTTGGCTGAGCTTCTCACCTTCCATAGCTCATCTTCTTCACACCATAGTTGATCAAGTCAAGCAACAAGCAAGAGGCTCGACCAAACTAGCTAGGATACGAAAATCACACATGCATGTCCTTTGAAGTCTTCATTTCGGCCCTAGGTAAGTTTCTTGGCTTCCGTTTCTTTTCTTCTTGTTCTAACCTCATGCATGTACTAAGAGCTTGGTCACTAAGCTAGGAAAAATAGAGAAAATCTAGTTGGAACCTCGGCTAGGCAAAGGAGAAGAAAAAAAGTTTGCTTCAACAAGTTTTTGTGCATCCTCTTAGTTGATTGCTAAGGTGAGGGCTAAAACCTTTTGAAAATCCTTCAAAAATTCATATGCATGCTCATAAATGTATGTATTTGCTTCTGTACTTGAGTTATATGTTCGTTCATAAGCTTCTACAATCATGCATGGCAAGATCTTTGCTTGAAAGTGGTGATAGGTGAAGTCGGAATATGTGACAGCTCTCTGACCAGTTGTTTCGAGGTAAGTTTAGGTAGGCAAATGATGTTTAAAATGCATGAAACTTGGTAGGTGACTATTTTTTCCAGTTTTGAACATTTTTCATAGAAATAGGCCGAAGCTAATTTTGATTCTAAGGTCCTCAAAATAGCAAATCTTCAAAATGTGTCCAAATCTGGAAATCTGGAAATCTGGAAAAATGAAGCAGGTTTTGACAGATGCACTGACCTTGTAGAACGAACCCGATTTGACTTAGTAAATTATATCCAACATGTATGGAATTTGGTTTGCTGCTATATTTTTCAGTTCTAGACATTTTTGTCAGAAATGGACTAAGGCTAAATCTGAACCTAAAGACCTCAAAAACGTCACTTATCGAAATGCGTGCAAATCTGGACAGTTTTGTGCTATCCCACTGTTTCGGCTATATCCAATGATCCCGAACTCCAATTGATGCAAGGTTTGTTTCTGATTTTAGTTCACTTCTTAAGCTTTAATTTGACATCTTATTCAATAGAATTGGAGATTGTTTGCTTGTCTTAATGTTTGTGAGAAAAAAGCCTATTGCAGTGAGGGTTTCACTTAGTTATATGCTTGGAAAAATTGTTGTAACCTCTCTTGTGGTGTTAATTGCTTGGAATTGTAGTGTTGGGATGTTGTGTGGACTGTTTGAGTACTTGAGAATGTTTGAATTAAATGATGCATGACTAGAGATTGATTTTGAGTTGACTTAGGGTTTAATCACACGGTTAAGCATGAAACGGAAACCCTAATGACTAGGTAGGCTTGCTAAGTGTTGATCATTTGGATATTGTGTGGAATTATATGCTTAGTAGGCTGCCCATAAATGCATTTATAGTCCTAAATGTGATTTTTATCATTGCATGTTGACAAATAGTCTTTTCTTGCATCCGAACCCACGTAGATGTTGTTGCATGTTGAATAATCCTATCACTTGATTACGTGGACTTCGAAATGAGTTATATGACTTGATTTACATGTGTTACATGGCTTCCCGTTTAACGTTCATATAACTATATATGCCTTTCAAGTGAAATTACTTGTCTTATCGTGCCCTGCCTGTTTACTTGTCAATGTGCAATCTTATGACTGTCCGGAGGCAACCTACTTTGTTGTCCTCCTAACGTGATATGTTAATGTCATAAATGTGCACTGCATACAAGGTTGCAACCTTTCCTGTCGGCATGGTAGCGATCACGCACACCGGGTGGCATCGGGCTTGCTGGTGCACCCGTGACTACCATGGTCCCATTCCCTCTCTCGCTTGGGGGCTAGACTTCCTCGGAGAGTTGGGTCGTATGATTTCTGGGTACATCTGGAATACACCCACCTGGCGTGTTTGGGGGATGATTTGAAGTCGGCCGCAACAACTAATTCTGGAACTGATCTGAGAGCAAAAGCTCACTGTATCCTTTTACTATGTGTATAAGTACTCTCGCTTGGTTCCTAGAGAACCTCGGGGAGGAAAGACTGGAATTTCTATTCCTGTACTTATATTATTGTTATATTCATGCTTGCAAAAGGATTTCATAAGTTGAACCGGAAAATGAGTTTCAAAACCTATTTCTCGTTCCCCCTTGCTGAGTTCATAAGGACTCACCCTCTTTTATCATCTCAGGTGAAGAAGATCAAGAACAGGTACCCGGGGACGACGTGCCTAACGATGATTCCTTGGAGTGATTGCCTGTTTGTGTGCTTTGCGTGATTATGGCTACTTGTGAACTTTATGCTACTTGAAGACTATTTCCTTTTATGTTGCTTGAAGTTGTAATGTAAAGACCCTCGTTATAATTTGGGGTCTAATTTTGGATTGTACTGATATTGCTAGACAGACACTAGCACTACTATGATCGTTTTGCTATTATTACCGCTAGTATCTATCATAGGTTATGACGTATTAGTTAAGGACTAAGTAAATGAACCTATCCAATCTTAAACAGGTACTTTTGTAACGAGGATAAACAAACAAACGAGACATAGTATCATGCTAGGTTATAAATCAAACGAGACATCGAGATAACCAATAGGCGCTTCAATTGATGTTAAATAGTTGGAAATGAAATTGAGATTAGAAAAATTTGAGGCGTTAGAGAATTAGACCAAACCAAAGAGCCCAATTAAAGCCGTTATGCTGCCGGTTTTCTGGAAAACTTTAGAGTTTAGACTAAAATGATAAGTGTTAAATCTTCATAACGGTTAAGAATGTGACATGTCCTGAACGTTTAGGTCACACCCTAGTCTAACCTTATAGGCCGGGTTGGGGCGTGACACGTATGCATTGACATCATCTGCAATTCGATAGCATAGGGAAGCATGGAATTAGACTCTAGCTTCTCTTAAATGCGGGGTGCTTAACACATGCAGATTGGACCCCTTCCTTTATGGGATTGTCGCATCCGTGAGTGCCTCCTCAACGGAAGTGAGTATTCCTAAGGCAGGAACGGGGAAGAAGTAAGGGAGGTCTTTTGAGATTGAATATGACAGAGAATTGTGTAAAGAATAGTTATTTCTTTCGAAGCGAGCCATTGGCAAGGAATTGATGCATTGAATCTGCTGCTATTGAAGGAATTACCGGCTTTCCTAAGCTTGGCACAGATGTAATGTAATAAGTTCTTTTCCCAGCGAGAAAGATAATGTTAATTGGCTCTTACTTACTCTTATCTAGTGCCCCTAGGACTAATTCCACTCACGACATTAGAGGTCTTACCCGCCAAAAGCATTTTTGTGATCACACCCGTTAATCTCCGATGAATCAAGTCAGGGGGTAGAATCCGTTGCTTGTATAGATGGTATCGAATAAGCTACAGGATGAATATCCGTTGTGGGACTTCACAAGCTCATGCCATCAAAAGTCAGCTCTTTCGGAAGAGAATGAGTTGCATATAGAAAGGCTGTTAGCAAGTCAATTGCTTTACCTAGGTAGGGGGCGGGCCATTTCACCTAGTAGAAGTAGAAGTCTTAGCATGTTAGCAATTTGAATTGGACAACTTTCGATAGTTGGGATGGAGCCTTTCCTTAAGCATCCATTTGCCTCAGGCAATGGCAATTCTTGGTCAAACTAAGCATTTGTTCATAGTCGTTACGAGAGAATAACTACCGATTTCCCTACTTCCTATTCTCAGTCTCGGAGAATGCTTGACTCAAACTATTAAATTGACAAAAGTCTCTTTGAAAGTGAAATAGATACTACTGGTCACATAACCTAGGGGCTACCGCAGGAAGTCATCTTCGCCTGTGACCTTAAGGAATACAAAATGTTACCCGAAATTCGTAGCAAGGACTTTACTTTGCTTCCTATTCTTTCCTAAATCCATTTCACCTGATGTTCAATCAAACTCAACACCAATTGAATCCCGAGGTGACTACACTAGACTTTCTTCTAGTCTGATAGGAAATCCAACTCAGAGTTGTAAGAACTGAAGGCAAGGCCTAAGACCGCTTATTCCTTCTCGAAAGCTGCCCACGAATGCCCTTCTTACTAGGCTGACAGCAGTGAGGTCGAATCCCAGAGGAAATCCCAATATCAAATCGAAAAAAGCCCCGTGGGAGAATGAGGAAAAGGTAGGGTCTTCAACTGGGGTGAAGTTAGGCAGACATGCATCTAAGGGAAAAGTCCTATTGTAGTGAAGCTTACTTGGAAGATCTAAAGATATAGACTGATTCAATATGAGTAAGCATGGAGGTGGTTGATAGTTGAGCAGATTGGGTTGTAGTGATAGGGTGATGATTGGCATGTGATCTTTGGCCATAGAATTGACCCTCTTTCTCCTATGGGTAAAGACTGGGATGGATGAGAAGAGGAGATTTCAGTTAGAGGAATGCCTCCATGAGCTATATTTGCGTAAAGAGGAGGAATGAGGAGCATGGATCCTTTTCGAACGATATTCCCCCTTTTCTTTATAGTAAGGGGCAGGAAGATCAAGGTTGAATCTAACCTTCTTTTCGTTTCGTTTAGGTGTGAGCCAATTTTGACTTTCAAAGATCTCTCTTCGAAGGACTCTATGCCTGTTCTCGAATTCACGGCAATAGATGAGGATTTTGCTTGCCTTGGTGGAAGCTTTAGATGTCGGTAGAGCTACTTCTGAACTGTGTCCACAAAAGACTGAGACGGTTCCCATGAACCGCGAACTAAGACTCCGTTATTGCCTAAGAAGTTGGAACTTGTAAGATTCAAATAGATAAATAAGGTATTCCCCTTCGGGAAGAAATATAACCTATTAGAACTACGCAGATGATATTCCGACATCAGAGTTGAGTCTGTTTCTTCTCTTATTTGCATTAACTCCTTAACTACCATACAAGAAAGAACAAGGAATGCAGAGCTATACATAGTCTTACTTTTAATCCGTTTCTTCCCTATAGACAACGGGGCACCCACTCAAAACGAACAAGGGCTCCTTACTTTTTCACATCTGACCACCCTTTAAAAGGGCAGACATACTTGACTCCCCGATTGGGTAGTGGTACTCGAATGAGACCAAGCATCCCTTCCTTTGGTATGAAAGATGTAACAAGGAAGAATCTCCGTCACAGGGAGGAAAGAGGCTTTAGATAGGAATTCCTACTTCAACTAGAGCTTGGAACCTTTAAGTTTTTCCTACTTTGACCCATAAAAAAAGGAAGAAGAATAAGGGGCTCCTACCCTTCCACAACAGCCCAGTAGCTTCCTTACACTACACCTACTCCTGAAAGCCCATATACAGACAGGTAAGTCCTCATACACAGACAGGGAAGGCAATGAGAGAATGTCTTACTACAGACAGAACAGAGTCAATAGCCAAAGTAAGACCTACAAGGACAAGAACAGTCGAGAAAGGAAAAAGAATAAGAGGAAGATGCGGATTCCCTTGCCAATCTGGCATCAGCCATTGTTATACTCTACGGAAAAGCTTCTGGAGAAATAGAGATCAGGTTGTTAGAGGAACCAGCCTACTGCTTGTAGATCAGTGAGGAAGAAGAGCAAGCAGAATTATCTACAAAAGATCCTTCAACCAAAGACTGCTCCATTGTATGGACAACGAAGAGGCAAGCAAGGTGATAGAAGAGATGCACGAAGGAGATTTGGATCCCCACATGAATGGTCTTATGATGGCTAAAAAGATTATAAGAAAAGGGTTTCATTAAATCGAGAAAGACTACGAAAATTATATAAAAAGATGATGTCAATGCCAAGAGCATGGGAACGGAACCTAATACACACCCCAAAAATGGATCTTCGCAATTTCACTGCGCCATGGCCATTTTCTACATGGGCGATCGACATCATCGGCAAAATCTCTCCTAAGTCCTCCAATGGCCACGAGTATATCTTGGTAGCAGTTGATTATTTCATCAAATGGGTGGAGGTAGCTTCATATACAACAGTCAATGCCAATCATGTCATTTTTATCAAGGCCAGTATCATGACGAGATTTAGCATGCCCAATGAAATCAGCAGCGACATCAATAGCAAGACAGCGGATATGCAAACAAGATCATATAGTTTCACAGAAACCTCATATCTGCAATGAATATTCCATTTTCGCAGATAAGGTATCGGGAATGTCTAACTCTAAAAGAGTTGATAAATGACATCCCTATCCCTCACGTCACCCTCTCTGCTAGTCTTTTTCTTATTCTTGCTTGCCTTTCATTTTTATCTTACTATATTCAGAAAGTCTATTCTATCTAATATATATCCTGGCTGATAGTGCTGATCCTTCCTATGTTATTCTTCCAGGATTGGCTTATCTTATTGTGAAAAAGATTGGACTACTTCTTATGGTAAATAAGTCCCAATCCCGAGGCAGGAAGTTCAACAGCTTGTTAGAAAGTCATTCAAAACAAAGGCATGAAGCTTGGCATGAAGACATTTCCAGTGGAAAACTTTAAGGCCTCAATAGAAGGCTTTGCCCTCCAGTACGAACAAAGGTTCAGTCTACTCCTTTGCCGAAAGCTTTTCTACCTACACTAGCTTTGAAAGAGTGGTAGAAGCTGCCAGTCTTGGTTGACGAAAAAGACTATACCAAAGAATGTTTATAAACCTGAGTCAGGTAGAGGAAAAGTGAAATAAGCTCTTTAGCAGTCAACTTTCTCATATAATATAATTCTTGGTGAAGGAGCTAAAGATAACTCGAAAAAGGCCAATAGGTATAGGAAAGATCGTCGAACGTCTCTCTCTTATAGCACACTTAGCAGCTATTTCTTCCTTTAATGGCTACTTCCATCAACGGCCCTTACAAGGTTCATCCAGGCTGCCTGACTGCAGGCATTCAAGTTTCAACTGGGTAAGACTCCCCTATATGCTTACCTATCTATCTAAACATGGCATTCTCTCTTTCTGCCTTTATGCGACTAGAATCAATATGCCTAGGACACGGTTTTCCTACAAGCTGAGTGTGTAAGGCCTCACAGGGAAGGCCCTTTACCTTTAGGTCAGAATGCCGCTATCATGTGCATATAAGCCTTTCAATTAGCTAACTGAGACCATCTCTGGCTTATAGCTGGTAGAACTAGATAGCTGTTAGAACATTAGGTAAACTGCAATCTATGGCAATTTCTTAAAGTCTGTAGCACCTAAACGAAGGTAGGTCGACTAAGCCTTGGCCACTAAGGAAGAGTTTTGAATCAATATCTGCTATCTGCCCATAAACATGTCCTAATAATCCTGCTGATTAGCTTAGCCCACCCCGACCGAATATCCTCTATAGGAAGGTCTTATCTATTCAAAAACCAAGCTATCTATACCTGTAAGCCCATGGTTTCATTCCAATGCTTTGATTAGTTATGAAGACGTGAACCTTTACCATTTTACTTTGCAAGAGTAGTTTCATCGGTAGAAGGGAGGGAGAAGGTTGTTCGACTGAAGCTTGACTTCTATGATTTGAAATGAGTGCGGAAATGTCCCTTTCAGAAAAGGATCTTTACAGAAAAAGAGCCCAGAGGTTTAGTCAGCTATTGTCCTATTTTCGTTTTTCTTCTCGATGAGAGGCTTTCCCAACAGCACAGGTTTGTCAACCTCTATGGTCTTTCACAATCTTTTTCTATTACTGATACCTGGAACCAGCTTAAATCGCTAAAACAACTCTTGAACCTAATTCCTAAGGTTACATACCTGTCGCATAAAAAGAAAATGCATAAATGCATAATAGTTATAGTTAGAATCTCCAATAGGGTAGGCATTAATATTCAAAGGCTGACTCTTCAGCTAGAACATCATCCACAGCTAGATCCTCATTTAGTTTAGGAAGTAGAAAGAAAGGGCAAAGAGAGCCACCCAATCATCATGGATAAAACTACCCCTCTTTCAATTGGCATCTAACCATCTTCTTCTCACTAGGGCTGAGGTTGGTCTTTCTAATCCATCATAAAATGAACTGGTGGATTGATTGACTTCTGGCTAAGAGACCTCTTTACCGGAGCCATTCGTTACGGGTTCATAAAGGAAAGGAGCTTGCCCACTTCGACTTTTTCTCTCATCGATTGACTGGAAAAAAGGAAAAACTGGCATTCAAGGATTGAAGATGTATATGATCCCAGGTGCGTCTTCTTTTTAATATTTAATCTTATTAGTTTAGTATAGTAGGCGAGAGAGCTTTTCACATACAGGTGACATACCTTAGAAAAGAAATGAGAGACCCTATTGAGGGGGGCCTAGGTCCGATCGTGGTCTTTCTTCCAAAAAGAATATCCACTTAGTAGTAGTCGCTTGGAGAGGTAGAGATGAATGCTTGTTCGTTCCCCCTTTTGTTCTGACAGTACGTACCACTCATGTAACAATCAGTCTTTCCTCTTAAGCAAGGGCTTTCCTAGGAATGCCTAGCTTTCTCTCCCTTCTTGTCTTTGTATATATTATAGTGATGCTTGAACTTGAATGACTTTGCAACAAGAAATACTTCAGCTGGAATGAATCTTGGCTTTTGGATGGATAGCTAGACTGGATGAGAAGAACTGGCAGTTCCCCAGTCGTCTTTGTTGGATTGGAATAATAGACTGCCCCTCCAGGCCTAGTTGAGATTCCAATATGATGTGGAAATCACCTAAATGCACCATTTGTTTTCGTTCTTCTTGATACGAGATAGTTATTCTGTTACGGAGTTCGAGTTCCTTTTTCTATTATATTCTAATGGAGAAAGCACTTTTATTCTTATGCTTTATGCCCTTGTCGAAAAGTATTTAGAACGCATCTCAGCAACTCTATCTATAGGCCTAAATGCCACTCAATTTCAAAGCACTCTATATCATAATAAAGCGAAGGATTCAATCCAGCCACAGGTGTCCCTATGGCTACCTTGTTACGACTTCATTTTGAGACGAATGGGGCGTTGATGAAAGCATTAACATTCTTAAAAAACACAACCTAGCGGCTATAAGAAATGATGTTGCAGATCAGCTGTGTGACTTAAAACCTGAAAGATAGTCTTGTTTTATCCAAGTCGAAAGAGCTAGTTGTTATCTGACCAATACTCATCGAAGCTATTTAGGTTGGCTCGAGTGCCAATGGTTATCAACATCAACTCGTACTCCCTTACCCAATCTATCTGCCTTTCTAGCTCCTCGTCATTTTGGCAAGGAAGCAGTCATGATTCCCCTTGGTCTAGTGTAAGGACGAGACTAAAGATAGGGCCTTTCACCATTCCATAGTGGTATCACTGGTTTATATATAAACCACCTAGAATCCTTTTTGTCTTGATTTAGGGGAATAGGCGCATTGATTAGATTATGTGGTTCGAGCAATCGGCAGGAAGTTTCATTTTTCTTTTACCATTCATATTAAAGTAAGACAGATATGGCATATTTGACTAGGAAGCAAGCAAAGCTAATCCATCCATACCAGCTAGCAGTCTCCTTTAGGGAGTCCCATTCGTTACTGAGTAGGGCTCCCGAGTGCCTATGCTATTATTAAGCTAGGGTGCTACTATACTAGTAGTGGAGTGGCTTGAATCAAATCGTTTGTCTAGAGAGGGTGTAGTGATAACCAAAGCTGACTGTACTATAAAGTCAAGATGATGTATAGGCAACTGCCCTTAGACTAGTGTATCGAACTACAAGACAAGAGCGACCCATAATCATTGACGAAGAGGAAGGTTTGGAAATGGATCAAACATATTGAGGACAAGCTTTCACAAAGGCCAATAGCCGATAGCTGATGTTACTAGCCTGAACTTCTTTATCTACTTGAAAGCTGATGGGAGTACGACTTTCTTCAAGGAAGTGTCCCCTATGATATTATATTAGTAAAGATCCCTTGGATTCGCCTTTTTCCGTAAGCCGTAGATGAAGGTGCAGTCAAGCCCTTTGAATCTTATCCATTGAAGAAGACAGACTTCATGACTGAAACCTGCCCCTTTCGAAAACTTTTCTATAATATAAGGTAAGCTTTTTGGAACCCTTATTATTTTAGAGAAAGGGGAAGAGGGATCCCCTTTGCCAAGGAGAGATTCAGTCTTCATCTTCCAAAGAAAGTAAAACATCTTTTTCTTAAAGCAAGACTTGAAATTGACTTTACTTGGCCGGGTAACCATATAAAAAAATGGAAAGGACAAAAAAGGAATGAAAAACATCCACTGTCTCATGGGGCAAGCTTACTTAGTAGAAAATTGAATAAAATGGTTGAAGTACTTATTGTCAATATAACCTAAGCAAGATTGTAGTTTCCCAGCCGGATCTAGGTATTGTTTCGCTTGTGCTTCTTTCAAGGGAACCATTTCGCTCTACTTCCACTTGAGTACCGTACCTATTCCTATTTTATGGTCAGATCAAGCATTTCCTAAATCTATCTGTGCTCCCCCTTATATATTATATAGTTAGGCTCAAATAAAAAGGTTAATCTTTATCGGCCTTTTGTTAACTCTAGCCCATTTCTGAACCTTTGAATATCTTTGCCCCACTAAGCATCTTTTTAGTCAAGCTTCCATTCCATAAAAAAAGACCGCCTTCCTTCCAAGGTTGCTGCTCATTCATCAAGGGGTACCATGAATGGCCGATTCCTGCTTGGTTGTTTCGGACAGTTGCTTTGCGAACTGATCTTGTTTTTACTGTTATTTTCTATGCTTCTGGCTTCTGACTACTTGCCTTTCCCTCACCGTTACTGTCTTCCTCACTTGATATCCCGTTTTCCTTATCTCGTACAATTAAAGGGAATGAGACTGAAAGCCCAAACTGAGCCCGTCGGGGGAATGCTTATCGATACTGAAGTTGTTCCACTCGTCCCTCTTTCGAGGGGGGACTTCGCTTCACTCTCCTTGAAGAAACCAAGTTTGCAGTTATGTATATGATAACCAGCTTATACAAAGGTTTGTTTGTTGGAATCTTCTTCTGTCAGAATCTTTTGGGAGGCCTTGATGGTCTCATATTATTTAGAACCGTTTATAAAACTATTCCTACAAGAAAATGCCTTATTTCTTTCATCTAAAAGCTAACTGGTGTCTTTTCATACTCAAAAAAAAAAAAAAAGAAGGCGCCGCTTTAAAGCTAAAGCAAGTCACCTAGGTTCTTAAGAAAGATTTTTAGTTTTGTAAAGCCCTTGACTCGATCTTTAATTGAAGTATAGCATTATTATTTATGTTTTAGAAATTCAATAAGTTTCTCAAGGAATTAGAGAAAACTCGTGATAGGAGTTCTCGAGTTTTTTTTTATCATTTTTTTATTTGTTTACTCTTGTAAACCATCTATGTCTTTCTTGTTCCACTAGCTAGGACCAAATTTGTAGATGTCCCTTTCGTTATTACTTATTTCTTTATGTCAAAGACCAAAAGCTGGAAACATCATTTTTTTCATTCTTTTCTTATGAGGTCGTGTACAACAACCTTAACCACACAAGCCTGGGCTGGGCCTACCTTCATCCCTAGAGGAGCCGTATGAGGCGGAAGCTCCATGTACGGTTTTGAAGCCGAGCCTTTCCAGCAATAGGGCCTAGGGACCGATATGATTGGTTTAGATAGGGCGGCCGGCCTACTACGGGCACCTGTAGGGATTAGTGTGTAAGACCGCGATCCACAAACTGACGCATGGGACTCACCCTTTACTTGGGAATAAAGAGGGGAAACATAGCATGTCACAAGAAAGAGGCGAGGTTTGGAATCCTACTGCGAGAAGGACGCCTCGCGAGCTGGGCTTTTAGAGATGAGGCATTTTGGCGAAACCAAGTCAATTTCGGGCCACTAAACCCGGCAACTGATGAGAAGGCCCTATGGAGTAAAGGGAAGCGTGTACGTTGTCATACTCCCTAACTTTCAAAGGTACCTAGAGGATGGGCCAGACGAGGTAGAGTGACAACCCGGGAGTGGATTCCCCACCGGCAGGGGGACAGGAGACGGCCATCTCAAGGCACATCACGACCTACAAGCAACACCGGTGAGTCCAAAGAAGGCAACCCAATTGGGAGTCCGAGGATCCATAGTACCTGCAACCTCCCGGACTTCATATTCATCATTTTTGAAAGCGGGGGGAAGGGATCTCTTTTCTGCAATGGAAAAAAAATGGAGCAGATTTCACTCAGCACAACCAAATGAGACATCCAATACCAATGATCTGTGCCTAGAATGCACTGCTAGATCTCTGCTGACGAAAGCTATACAGGCAACAACAATCGCGGTTTGGACATCCGGAGCGAAAGCACGTCAAGGCCGAAGTTTAGACTGCTCACAGTAGTTCTACCCGTAGAAAAGATCATCAGAAAGGAGATAACCCACCCATTTATTCCAACCGAGAAGACTAGTAAAAAGAAAGATCAAGAATGTTGAATCTTTTTCAATTTTGCTGCCTTCGTTTTTTTAAATTTCTGTTTCTTTTCTATTTCGCCACAGTCTTTTTAGGGAAAATCTTTTTTTCTTGGGCCTTCACTTTCTTGCAGGATGCTTTGAACATTCAGGACTTTCTAAATTGGCTGCTTTCGTACAAGGATAGATTGTCTCTTTCCATGGGGGACGGCGGAACCGGCTCGTCGAAGCGGCCGCTCTTCGATCTCAATTTATCTCCTTCGCTAGATGAGGAATCTAGCTCCCTTGAAGAAGAAATATGAAGGCTTGTCAACTCCAAAGAGTATAAGGAGGTGGATCGACACAACCTCAAGTTGGCAGAACGGATCAAGGAGATCCACCAACGAGCAAAAGAAATCGCTCAGGAAAGGGGACTCTGCCCCGATGATGTCGACTCCGCAGCCGACTATGTGGCCTGTGGGGTCGACGAGTAGCCCCAAAACAAGCAACTAGGCTTTCTGTCCAAGTTGAGGCAAAGCCTCGAAAACCCTAGCGGCTTCGCCTGGCGTCTCATCAAAGAATAAATTAGAAGATGGCGACCTGGCGAAGACTGATGGGTCAAGTTGGTCAGAGCAAGTTGGGTTGGGGAATAGAGCCATAAGCGCAGTGGGGGTGACAAAGGACGTGCTCGTACGATTCATAGAAGGATATGATCAACTACTTGATTTTGGGAACTTTTACTCATTTTTATTCAAAATATGCCTCTCTAGGAGCATTACGATCTGTAGCTCAAATGGTCCCTTATGAAGTCTCTATTGGTCTTATTCTTATTGTTTGCCTTGTGAGCACATTTGGATCCGCGAAGGCAATCGCTCGGATGTTCCCCTAACCCAACCCGGGAACGGACCGGAGGGAACCTCAGCATGGGGAATGTCCACGTCTCGTCGCAAGGCTCATTTTTAGTTGTGGGTCATAGGGTGGGCAACTTTATCTAATTAAGGGCCGGGGCACAGGGATCCTGGTACTATCTAGGTGTGAAGAACCCCGGAAGTGACTGCAATGAGCATAAATCTCACTCACGGTCCTAAACGATGACCAAACACTCAAACGTGAGAGCAAGGGATCACCCAACGAATGGACGAGCTCAAAGGGGGAGAGGGGCCAGAACTATGCTTTCAGAGAAGTGGCTGTCTGAATCTTATCTGAACTGCGAGAATAACTGACTAAGTCGTGCCATGCCATAAGGGGTCATTCTCCAAACGGGACAAGGCCAAGCCTGACGGTTGTTTAAGTAGGTTGGGTGACAGATCGGCCATAGGAGTACTCCGGGATAAAAACCATGGCAACAAAAGTAGAGCATACGACGATGCCGCCCGATTTCATTTCGTGGAAGTCACCGGCAGAGGTAAGGGCTGTAAGTGATAGTGCATTCTACTTCAACTCTAAGGAGGGGCACTAAAATTGTTTCTATTGGTTTGTGCGTGGCATCTGGTATAGATGAAGAAAGGCGGGCCACTTTTTTGGGACCAATTCTCTTAATAGGCGGCAAAGCGAAATAGGAAAGGGGCCGAGCTGACTAATGAGTGCCTTTTTAGCCTTTTTAGCCTTTTTCTAAAGGCACACATGTGGAGCTAACATGGCAGGCTACAAAAAAGTCTAAAAAAAAAAAAGATGAGATGGGACAGACGGTCAGAGGCTGCAGCGGGACTACCATAGGAAAGCCCGCCCTCTTTCTCGCATGCTGAGTCACAGGCAGCGCCTCAGAAAGCACGGACGAGCCACATGCAGGGAAACTTGCACGTGTGGTTCTGGTTGGGGACCCCGGTATACTGTACTAATATGTGTAGGTCCTCGTAATTCGAGTGAGATTGTCATGGTGCAAAAGTAGATATGGTCTGGTATTCCCTTGTTTCCTGTATTGGTTATGTTCTCTATTTCTTGTCTAGCAAAAAAAAATCGAGTTCTATTTGATCTCCCAGAAGCGGAAGTTGAATCAGTTGCAAGCTATAATGTAGAATATGCGCGGGATGCGATCCTTAATAGTTCACTGTTGGCGGAAGCCAATGTCCCGGGGTCCCGGAGACTTATTCCAACTGAAACAAGGGGCGGGTCTTTACCAACTTCAAAATATTCAATTTTAGGGAAGCCAAAAAAAGTGAGCGCCCCTACGCGAGCCTTATTGAAAAGGCCCCTTACTATAGATAGGGTGCTAGCATTGTTTTTTGATTTTAGGGGCACGTTAGCACTTTACTAATAAGATAAAAAGGGCTTTTCTTGCTTGTTTAGTAAAGTCTCTCTTTTTGATAGGAATAGGTGCTTGCTAGGGCACTCTTCATTCTTCATTCGAAACTAATGAGTATTGGGTTAGGGGTTTCTGCCTTGTTATCAAAAAGGGAGTTGGGTAAAGCAAACTCCCTCCTTAGAGGAGCATAGGCTTAGTCAAGTAGAACCGGGTTGTGCTACCGGTATGACTGAATATGCGTTAGAAAGGTCAATCCCTCCCCTACGACAACAAAAAAAATTGGGCCAAACTTCTAAACAGCCCGCTTGCTTCCATCGAACAGTATTGTGACAACGTAGACCTAAGTGGTCATATTGGATCCTTGGGAACCATCACAAGTACGACCGGCCTATATTTGAACGAAAATGCCGTGTCATCCAGGGGAGCCTAGAAGAAGGTGACTCGCATAGACAGCTGACTCCTTTTCAATAGAAAAGAATAGTCAAACCAACCCAGCTGGCTGGTCAATCTCAGAGATCTTATTGACCGGCAAACCGGAGACGGACGACCACGGTCCCGACCTTACCAACACCAGAGGTGTACTAATCAATGAACCCCCAAAACCTACTTTTTTTGACAAAATCAACCAAGCCTAACCGGTCACGACATGTTGTTGATATTGATTGAGTTTGAGGGACTTTCACTGACTGAATCCATCCATAAACCTAGACCGCGGTCACCATTGTAAGCAAAGCGTCATGAGAACATCCAAATGTGACCTTTGGATTCATAAGTAGGGGGCAAGGAGGAACCCGTAGGAATGCCGACCACTACATAAGCCACTAGTGGCTGAGAGAAAGCGAGCAGAACCTTGTATAGGTTGGGCGGAGCTTGAAGAAGTGAGCCCCTATCAGAAAAAGCCATTGCTCACTAGCCTAGCTAACCAACGTTTTTCAACTGGCTGTTATGTTAGTTGTACCAGGCCTTCCTTCATTCTTTCACTTCGGAAAGATTTCGCAGTATTTTCTTATGATGACCTGGTCGAGAGAGTACGATACATTGGTGTAAAAGATTGAGTTGGATCTATGAGGTAAGACCGGTTGGAGTTTGCTAAGAGATTATGACTACGAAAAGGAGAGTTAGATTTGCCTCTTGTATCAGTTCATATGCTACAAACACCTTGGTATTATGTGGCGGCTTGCCCCGTGCTAAGTAAGTGAAAGCATGTGAGAGGATTGAAGATGCTTGACCGATAGGGAGAGGAATGATTTATGGGTTTTTCTTTTTTCCTGGCTCAGAAGCGCGTCTTTAAGGATATGTGTTGCTCCTCACTTCATGCTATACTTCGGCAGCTACGAACTAAGACGCTTCAAAAAAGAAGCTACATCCACTACCTGTATTCACCCTAACAGGCTAACCCGAGCTTACCCAGGGCCTTACCGCTCGAACCTGTAAGACTAATGTCTACTTATACCTTTGAGAGGTCCACTTATACTATTGTGAAAGTCTCTTAATTAATAAGGCCCCAGTTGTTATATAAGATTCAATTCAATCTAACAAGTGGACTACCTTCGGCTACTACAAGATCTTTATAAACTATAGAAGCTGAGCCTATTTTATGCACTTCCGCACTAAGTAGGCAAGGCCAACTACACAAGCAAGAAGGCATCGCCTGCGACTTCCAATCCAATAACAAGCAAAAGACGAAGAAGTAACTTACTATACCTTACTTCTTTGTGCCCATAGCTTGACCTCCGCCACCTGCACGGATGCCTTCCTTTCCATGCAAAACAAACCTATTTCTTGGCGTCTTTTCAACCGGGCTACCCGTGAATTGAGAAAAGGGGAATTATCCAGCAGATAGAGTTTTTGTCGGCTCTCGCTATGGCTCATCATCATCCAGAGGAAGCCCCTTGCACGGTGAATTGAAGAGAGGATTGGCATGTAGGAACCCGCTAGGGCATTTGAATATTGGCCCTCGTGCATCACGGCTAGATTTGAGTCACTCATAGCTAGGGCTTTCTATTTCATCAGGACGGCTTCTCCTCCACTGAGCTCATCGCCCCTTTCTATGCCTTGAGTGAGTTTGAGGTCAGAATTATCTTATTAAAAGAAAAAAATGTATTTATTTGACCTGAAGCTGACCTTCATAATCCAGGAACTTCTATTATTTAGAGGTAACCCCTACCCCGATTTTTATTCGTATTTTGCCCTTTATGATCTATTGGCCTGTGCCTCAGCTTTCTGTACTATTGCTCTCTCAATGGACTCTTTCTTTGGCAACAAACAATCAAAGTCAAACCTTTATGAAGATGAGCATACGATGTGACTTGAACCACGGCCTCACTTCACGTTTTCTGACAGCGGTTAGAACGGCAATGACAGTCCATTTATCCTCTGATTCCTATCGAGTTGCCCAAAGGCCTTCTCTGTTTTCTGACTGTGCTCGTTGGGGCATTAAGCCTAAGGTCAATCTAACCCTTGCCACTAGCTCCCCCTTTGACTTTCTTTTGGCGTGACTATTTTTCTATCAATATTCGGTGATCAAGAAGAGAATGTCGTAATGGAATGGACGAGGCCTATTCTCATCTCTTCCCCTCATCCCGTTCCTAGTTTCTAAGCAACTGATGAATCTAGCTATGAGGGATTCCTCATCTCATATATCAGGGTCGAAACGAAAGAAGACAAGATAGACTTTGAGACCTCAACTTGATTTATTGATTGCTTCTTTGGTTGATTGATTATTGAAGACAAGCATACAAACAGTGACAAAGTGACACAGATCCATTTATACTTTCATTTCATTTCCTGCTAGTATAGTTTGACTTGGGTGGAACCCTTTCTTTCGTCCCTGCCACCATTCCCTAAATGAGTGAATAGCGCGTTCACTCCGGAAAGGAACCTCTGCTCGATTTGTTTCCGTATTTGACTATGGGGCCTTGGTCTTCGAGCCTTTACCGATGCCTATTCTGTTCTTTCTAAGGCAATTGGTGTCAATAAAGGGAAAGGTTTGAATTGACTTCCTAACTTCTTTCTTACCGAAACTAACATCCCTAGTCTAAGGATAAGGATCTAAGGAAGATGGATAAAATCGGTTTTTTCGATAGAGGGAGGCCTACAAAATGACACACTAACTTAAACTCTTCTAGCCCAGAACTCCTAACTAACCCTTAGGCGAGTGAAAGGACTTCCCATACGGGACCAGGGAGGCATGAGCGGGAATAAGAAGAATCAGCTGCACATTCATCTTCCTTTAGAAATGTCAATTTCTTTTTCATTAACATCTAGGACGAGAAGGAATTAGCACATTCAACTTCCTCAACAATTAGCTTCTACCACTGTCACTCACTCCTCTTTTTAGCTTAAAGAGAGGGGGCCTTCAAGATTTTAAGAGAGAGAGGACATGCTCCATAGTAGAATCAGGAAGGGAATGAACTGATTGACTGACGACAAGGCACTGATTGCACTAGTATCATAGCAATGTATGTATTACGAGATTACGCCGATCGGAGAATACCGGGTTCTTTCACTATGACTTTGTTCATCTTCTCTACTGGCTCATGGGAAGTTTCTTACTAGTGAACCCTCGAGAACTATCTAAGGTCTATTCTTTAGCCTTAGCAGTGTACGAGCTGTCAAGAGGAATGCCTCTTTCCTTTTAGCATGGATAATCTAGCCAATTATCTTATTCTTATATATAGGCGATCCTGGTCTCTACTCGAAGGTTAACCCCCTCTATTAGCCTTAAGGAATGAGATAGTTTCACAACTTGGGATCCCCCCTTGAGAAGAGAGGTCGAACCTTTGTTGGAAGGGTTAGGGATAGAAAGAAGAGTATGACGACAGTTTCAGTTCGGGTCTAGACTAAAAGTTGGATGAGCGGCTTGGCCTCCCCCTTATGGAAAGCGGGAGATGATTTTTTCCATTTCCAACGGTTGGCACCTCATCTCGGACATCTTGAGACTAAGGTCTCTCACTCTCCCTACTATGCTCAATACGTCCTCAGCAGTTTTGTGAAAGGGTCGTGCCGTAGCCGTATTGGCTAGAGGTCGATTAAGAGTTCTTACTTTGTGGGGTTCCCACTTCCACTCCTCCATTCAATCTCCTCTTATGATGGCAGGACTAAGAATCAGTTTATGGGTTCTTCTTTAGTCTTGACTACTAGTTCTGAACATAATGGGCTCTTTCTTACGTCTCGAAAGAAAGGGGGCTTTTATCACTACTTTTGCCAGTCAAGAGGTTTCTATCTTAGTCTTCTCCATCCTCCCTCCACCTGACTCTAATTGGCTTGGTCTCACGTGCACCGAAAAGTCACCTTTCGTGGCCTTGGAATTCATGTCCGGAAAAACCTGATCCAGAGGGGTTCTTCTGTGCTTACTACTGCTACCCTCTTAGTGTTCATCGAATCTCTTCTCTCCCAACTACCCTGGGAAGAAAGTTTCATTGTTCGTCTTCTTCCCTAAAATGCCTATTAGTGCCTTTTTCTCACTACTTAACTTTTAGTGGATTTAGTGTGCAATGAAATAAAGTATAGAAACCTTCAATACCTTGATCTATCCCTCCTTGTGAGACTCCCTTTATTCGGTGAATTGTAGGCTGTAACTAGTGGGTTCTCTTCAAAGTATTAAAGGTCCACTCATTAGCCTTACCAGTTGACGAGTAGTACAAGACTCTTTTATAGAAAGAACCTAGCCAATTATCTTATAGAAGGTGCTTCCTTACCTCTACTCGACCAGAGGCAGCCTCTGCCGCCGTTACAATGGGAATGCATCTGCCCTAATGGAAATTAGAGGCTAATCGATGGAAACTTGTAGTCAGTCTTCTACGAAGTTGTAGATAATAAGGCTAAAGTTGCTTTTAATGAGGAAAGAGAATAGGCTAGTTTGTGGCTGGGTCTTTATTGACACTCTCGGACCTTTTGGTTTAAGTTAGTGTTCAATGAGCTAATACCCACTAAGAAAGTTCCTTACAACAAGGCTTCTAAAAAGCAGTTTGAGGAAAGCGCTTCACATTACATAAGTCTTGCCCCTGGGTCCCGAACGTTTGAGGATGTGGTGGACTTATTCATCATACAGTAGTTGCACCAACGTCGTGCTTGATCGAGTTGATTAACCTTTCTCAATTGTGAAAAAAGGTGTTTACAAGCTTGCTTGAGAGAACAAAGATATTAATAAGGTTTTTTTATAGAACAGTCAATAAGATGACCAATGGCAAGAAATCTAAGTAATAGGAGGACTCTGAAGGAATAGATTGATAGGAAGATTTAAATAACCCGGTATTCTCCGACAAGAGTGAGCAGGGAAGAGCTGGAATTCCGGTCTTTGGCTAGAGATGCGCATTTCTTCTATTCTTTTATTATAAATCCTTCTTTCTTGTTGTTTGCCCATTCCTTCCAGGCAAGCATAAAAGTATAGGCAGGGAGGCGTAGGAATAGCAGACGAAAGGGAAGAGAGACCGAGGCTAGGCTAACTTCATCGTTCCCTTTTTGTTCAAGGTGCGGATTACGGTTTCTTCAGACTCAGAGTACCCACTTTGATTCACTGTAAAGAGTAGGGAAAGGGACGATTACGTCCACCCAAGGAATCATAAGTTATCCTAGCCTAAGGGGTAAGGAAAGAAGTGACCCAAACTAGGGAACTTTCGCTATAAGAGAAGTTCAAAGTAGTGCTCTAGTTGATTGTACCGGTGCTTGGCTTAGCAGGAAGCTTGACTCCTTGAAAAAATGCCTTTTCGCTCCTCTCTTTCGGGCAGCTAGTTGGCCTTGGAGATCAGACAATGGCCTTTTGTCAAGCCCTTTTAAGCGACGTTATCGACTTTTTTTCGTGCCATTAACCTAGCACACCACGACTATAGTTCGTGCTCTATATCTATAGAACCCTTGGCTTTCCTGGCCTCTTGGTTGCTTTCCTTACTTTAGTCTATAAAGCTCCTGATTCTAGCAAGAGTTCCCCTGTTTTGTGCCTGGGCATCCTCAACCAAAAAGTGATTATACCCCAACGCCTAACAGGAGAGAAGTACAAGCCTCAGAATAAGCCCATGAAAGCCCCTTCTCACCTTCTTGCTTCAAAACGGTGCTTCCAAAAGCTTCCTTCATAGTGGAGGCAACTACTGAACTGATTTTCTTAGCTAGGATCCCTTCTATGAAAAGGATTTCCTCAATTCACTTAAGAGAGAAGAAAGAGTTATGCACTTACTAACTCTCCGGATTGACATGGTTCAGTAGTGCTAATCTCACCTTCTTATTCCTGTAGCGAGTGCCCTCATGGGTATATGTGATGAAGTCTCTTCTTTTCTGAGTTGGCCTGCAGCCTCTTGGTAGATAGGGCACTCCCCTAACTTCTTTCTTCTTGCACCCTCGACGATTGAGAGTACCTTTTTTGTCATTCAATCAAAGAGTAAAGGGACCTAGTGGCATAGGTCCCGAACGGTAAGACATTAAGGTCTCGATTCTAGTGGGAGTGAGGGAACGGACTCATAGCTCACTCCCCTACACTTTTAGGACTAACAAATACTGATTATTATCATAATAAGAGGATATTCACTATGTCAGAATGATGGATATAGGCATCGAGAATAGAGCTGGAAAAGACGGAGAGTGGAAAGGCTTACGGTGGATACCTATGCACCCAGAGATGAGGAAGGGCGTAGTAATCGACGAAATGCTTCGGGGAGTTGAAAATAAGCATAGATCCAGAGATTCTCAAATAGGGCAACCTTTCGAACTGCTGCAGAATCCACGGGCAGGCAAGAGACAACCTGGAAAACTGAAACATCTTAATAGCCAGAGGAAAAGAAAGCAAAAGCGATTCCCCTAGTAGCGGCGAGCGAAATGGGAGCAACCTAAATCGTGAAAATAGGGTTGTGGGAGAGCAATCCAAGCACCGTGCTGCTAGGCGAAACTGGTATGAAAGATCTTCTTTCTTCTTGACTCCCTTTAACTTTCAGGGAAAGTGAATGGTGGGCCATTGAATAAATCAAGTAGACAAGGATGGCATCGAATTATGTTAGAGGAAGGGACAAAGCGCAGGAAGAATTGGACGAAGAAAGACTGTTTGCAAGGTTTTTGCACCTTACTCAATAGGGAAGATACCCACTAGCCGGCAAAAGAAAGCCCTTCGAGATGCAAGAAGGGGAAGGAAAAGAAGTGACATCGTGTCCTAAGGCAAGGAACTGAGTGACCTATTAGGCTATGTCCTTTCATGCAATGCGAGTTAGGTTGAATTTATCCTTGAGATTGGACGCAAGAAGGAATAGAACTCCGAAGCTTTGTTAGTAAAAGAATATAATTAGTGTGGAGCTCTACCTTATTTAATTTATTGTTTTGCCTCCTCTAAAAGTAAGGCATGGTGATTTATCATTGACTATTCATTCTGTAACGTTCATAAAGCCCTTTCCCTTCCTCCTCCTGTTTAGGAAGATAGCAGCCAGAAAGACGAGAAGTCAAAAGATTGACTAATGGGATAACGAAGATATGACCATATTTAAGATCGATTTTCGATTCCACTAATAGTTGGCTAAGAAGGCTTAGTAAAGTGCTTTCAGAGTGAAAGGGAGTATAAATTGTGCAGGCATCCTTTCTTTTCTTTTTTGTACAGGGCCGTAGCACTTTCAAATAGTCATTGGATGTGGGCTGCTCTCGTGAGAATGAATCGTGCACATCAATCGAAGATAACAAACAAAAGAAGGATTAGATCTCGGTGTGATACTCCCCGACAAGGATGAGAGGCTTACAACTAATAAGAAAATGCGGGGGTGAGTTACCTCATAGCAAGCAAGCACTGGTGCTACTAGCATGGGCCTCTACCCTTATGTAGTCTCAGCCCGCCAATAAACCATTTGAATACCAGGAAAGATCAGATGCGCGGAATCGCAATCGGTTAAAGATCACTGAATTACCGTTCCATGGGCTATTACTATTGGGATAACTGAATACTTGTATGCCTCTATCAATGTAGTAACCATCTTTCTATAATATGTGAAAGCAGAGTAGCTTGCCGAATCCAAAGTGTCTATCCCCGCCGCTAGACTGAACTATCTGATGGGAAGCCTAACGACTGGTTATGGTAGCGTAACTAGGGCTATGAAAAGCAAGGCAGTCCCTAAACTGTGATAGAGAAAGCCCTAACACCTAACCTCTTCCTTGAAGACCCTGTATTGTCGGACCAAACAATCAAGCAACTTGTCTGGATTCTTCTAGTTTCAAGTAGTAAAGGATCAAAACAAGGAAGGAAGAAGTCAAATGCCAGTCTCTTTGATAGGAGTAAGCTCGGAATTGAGGCCAAAAACACGGTGTTTTAGAAAACTGGCACGATTGGAATTAGGAAAGGAAATTAGGCATATTTTTCCCAACGATCTCAGTCCTACGACTAAAAATTATGTATATCGTGTAGTCTAGCTGCCGTGAAATCTTGTTTCTAAGGTCGGATTGATGCAAGTTTTTTTTTGCCTAAGAAAACTTATTCTTAGTCGGGAAATCAGACTAATAAAGAAAATAAGGAGCGGGAAGACCATTTGAATTTGTTTATCAAAGGCCTAGGGCTGGCTGCTCCCAAGAGGCGTAAAATATGAAATTGGATGGAATAGTTAGTGGACGTGATAGCCATTCAAAACCTTAGGTTTCAAATACTGAATGAAATACCTATTTTAAATGCTCCATCTATGTTGTTCCACAAGAGAAAGGAAAGGAAGGAGAATAAGGGAGGTGCCAAGCCCGATTACAGCATAAGTAAGGGATTAAGCTTGATTGCCCATTTCCAAATAGACGGAATTGGAGCTAGCCATCTTTCATGGAAAGGCGAATTCCATTACAAAAAAGAATAGGAATCGCATGAGCAGAGCAGAGAGATCAGAAACAAGTAGGCTCTTAGATGGGCATGGGAAAGAAGAAGGGGATGGGGGACTTTCGGAGCTCTTCCCTTTGCTATAATATGGTGGACAAGCGCAAGTAAGCTAGGAATTTATATAGTCTAAGATAGAAAGCAGGCATATCCCTTAGTTCGAAAGAATTCCCTCTTAGCAGTAGAAGAGAAAGTGCCCTATCCTTTCTATCAAGAAAGAGGTTGTAGGCCAACTTGGAAAAGAAGGAGTTGCTCTTAAATTCGAATAGGCTGTGGCACTTTCTCAAAAGGAATGATTGGACAAATAGACCACCTGGATAGGGGCAAGATAGATATTGAATTCACAAGCAGTAAGGTAGTGAATACCCATTTTTCTATGGCTTACCTTCGTACCCATTTGACCCACAAAGTCCAGCTTTCTTGTGAAAGTCTTGATTTGCTCTTTTTCCATGTATGTTGATGGCGCTTGCTATTGAATGTCTTGATTGCGCATAGCATAGCCCTTTCATTCATGCTTCTTTGTAGCATACTTAAGATGCTCCGGGATAAAGGCTCTTTGAAAGGGTATTGAAAGGTAAATGAATGCTTATCCTGTGGATGTGGCATTAGCAGTCTTAGCACTTTCCCTCTTAGAGGGAAGAATCCTCTAAGGCTAGGCAACTTATTCAAAAGGTAGAGATTCATCTTTCCAATGGCCAGTGGAAGAATGCCCTGTGGGACTTTCGGAATAGAGTAGGATGTTAGGGAGGAATTGGACAAAGCAAATGCCTTTTTGTTTATATAGGATTCATGCCCAGCAGATAGAAAGGATTGTAGAAAAGATTGGACAACAACTCTATAAGGAAGGGACTGAATCCGCTAGTGAGACATGCCCATAACAGTAGAGCTAGTAAGGCAAGCAATCAATACACGAATCCCTTTCCAGGGTGAAGGAAGAATCCGTTGGGACTTTTTTCCTTGGCACGAACAGTCTAATACTAGCGGAAGCAGACGGTTTAGTGCGTCTAACCCTTCTTTCCGATTTTAGATAATATGATTGATCTAGCTATCTAGCATTCAAAGCGTGCGTATATGATATGATATTTTCCTTTGCTTTGGGGGTTCTAATGGTAGCAGGAAGAAATCTACTATGCTTTGAGTTCTCACTCATCCCTGCGGGCGATGATTCTATTCTTCTTGGCTTGGCCACTAACGATGGACTCGTTTTTTCTTTTGACCAAGCTAGCCAGATTTACTTCCTTTCTGCAGCAAGCTTTTACTTATCCGCGATAGGCCTCTTATTCAAATCTAGACATAGTAGGAATACCCGGTTTTTTGATTCACTTCCTTACTCGGAGATAGCCTTTGAACCATTCCATTCTTTCAGGAATTAGGCTTAGGAGGACGGCCCGGCCAATATGCTGCTGGGAGTATAGTGCGTATTCATTTGCTAAGGAATTAGTTTATGGAGCGCCAACTCATTGTGATCCTGCCGCGGCATCAGCAGTCACCGGTGATTCCGTTAAAGATAAGATAGGCCAGCCGGGAAGGCCTCAATTCATGCCTCGTTCTTGCTTGCTCATAAAACTTCCCTTCTAGTCCTTGCTACTATTCCTAAGTCAGATTTGAAGCTCTTTGATATAATAATTTAGAGGTTGAGAATTTGGCTTTAGATTGATTTATTGAGAAATATATAAGAAAAGTATTTAAGAATGAAACTGCCTTTTTCCAGTTCTATACTTGCTACTATTGGAATTTCCCATTGTTGTTGTAGTATACTCTGCTAGTGTCAAAATGTCTGATTGTGAATGAGCGAGTCGTTTTGGTGCTATTATTTTCTTACTTCCTATGTAGGCTTATCGGCGGGCTAAGCTAATCATTGGATACTCCAAACTTTCGATCTAAGCCACTTTTCATTAGCGAGAAATCGACACACATTGATATAGGATGTTGAGCGCGCTTGTGTATCCTGGGGCGAGGCCCATCTGTGTCATCCTTTGTTTGACCCACTCTGTAATCTCAACATAGGTGTCACCTGCCATTGCTGGATCAGCGATTTCGGCTTTCCTTCTGGTTCCCATAAAATATGTATGAATTTCTCTATTGACCCCCAAAAAAAAAGGCTTTTCGTGCCCTCCAGAAGATGTTTCCTCTCTCGGTACGCAGAAGGGAGAGCATGCCCTGTCTCAGGCAGTATATCATTTCAATAACATAACATCAATTAATCAATTAACAACTCAACAACTAAGTTGGACGACAAATTAGGCCACCCAACTTGACATGCATTAAACCACAAACCAAACCCGAATCTACCCAACAACAGCTCAAGATTCAACTACTCAACCACTACCCAAACAACCAAACACAATATTTCAACATTTAAAGAAAGACTACACAAACTTCCAACAATCATAACTTACATTCTACTAATCCAAAACCTCCAAACCACTTTCTACCACTCATCCATTCATGCATCTACATTAGACCCCTCGGAAACCAACCATAACCCACCTAAAACAAGCTTGACAACCCTAATCTTGCCGAGCTCTAAGGCCGAAATTTTCGGACTTCCGCCACGATATCACAATCAAAATTTCGGCATTACAACATTACAACCCCGTAATTAACAAACTTTTAGAATCGATAACCAACCAATTCCCACCACTACAACAACAACTAATCAACAATAAGCCAAATTCTCAACTTTAATACTCAAAAAATAGAAATACATGTTACTACCGTTCAAAACTTATATAAATGCACATAAACGATCCTTGGCATCTACTGAGCAAGAATCTAACAACAATTTAGCATTTCATCGGATACAAATTCAATTATACAAAAATGAGACAAAATAGCATTTTGAGATCTAGAATTTTTCTCTCACCTTTGATCTGAAACAAAGCTAGGAATGCGTGCAATAGGTGCCCAACAAGCGGAATCTAGCTCGGTTTGAAAAGATTCGAACAAAAACTAAGTTTTCTAGGCGAAATTTACTTTGTAAAATAAAATGAAAAACTCTCCAAAATGCTCAAGGAACTCACAGCAATATGTGTGTGAGTTTGTGGTGTTTGCTCCTTTTTTTTAATGTGTGTAGAGATTTTATATGCATAAGTCAACTAAATAAGAAAAAGTCAAAGTTGAACATCTAGTTAATTTTTTAGTATTTTTAGTTTTTTAATTGTCTTTTAGACTATTTTTGCTCACATATATGCATTTAACACTTAGACTATTTTAAGTAGCATATTTTTAATTGACAAGGAGTTTCACATGCATACATTTACACCCAACTCGGTTAAAAACTCAGTTTTTTTGCAAAAGAAGATGTAAAAACCTTTAAAATTCCTAATCCTATTTGAAATCCGTTTTAATCAGACATGGGTCTATTAATATCCGAGGACTAGGTTTCAAGACGTTTAAAACACCCGTGTAAAAATTTTAGCCGACGTGTGTTCAAAACACTATTCATAAAAAACGTCGATAAAATTTCTGATGCCAATTTTGTTAAAAATTTCATGAATGCACACATAGCATGTAATAGGAGTATAAATCCCAGAATTAGCACATTCTAACTCATATAACACATAAACAAGTCAAAACACGCAATTCTATGCAAGGGGTGAAAACTGGGGTTTCACATTCTCCCCTCCTTAAAACAATTGTGTCTGCGCAATTCCTGCTTGATCCTCGAAGTAACTCAGGCGCAGTTGACTCAAACATACGGAATGAAAGACCGAATACCAAATTCCAAATACCAACTAAGAATGCCAAGTAGGAACACCGAATAAGATCATCAAATTAGAATCCCCGAACAAGAAGCTTCAATAGGAACGCTGAATAAGAACACCGACTAGGACTTCTGAATAAGAATCCCAAATAAATTACCGAGGAAGAACGCCAAACATAGATCCCGTAATAGAGCACCAATCAAGAATACCAACTTAGAACTTTGAACAAGATCACCGTTTGAGAATACCGAATAATAATCCGAAATAAGAACTCGGGATAACACCATATAAGAATTCCACATAAGATTACCGATAGAAAATACCAAAGAAGAATTCCAATCAAGTATACTGGATAAGAATCTTCATATAAAAATTCAGAGGAAGAATGCCGAATAAGATCACCAAATAAAAATCCCAATAGTCAATACATAGTCATAAAGTAGCCTAACCCCTAATCGGACTTTAATATGCTTCAGCGTCACATGCTACTCAGTTGCCAACTGATATAATGCACGTGCTAACATTAAACATATAAGGAAAACTCTCTACTCACATTTTAGCACGTTGCACTCAAGGAGATATGATATCTAATTGTTTGGGAATAAGTAAGTTACCTTTCAATACTATTGCCGCCTCTGGCAATTCCTCCAAGTCCACTGTGTAGGCCCAAGCCTGAACCCACTGTTGTTGAGATGCATTGCCCGCAGGTCTACCCTAGTAACCCTGGGTCACTAGCCAACCCTCAGACCTCTGATATCAAGGACAATCCCTCGCTCCGTGTTGGTTGCTGCCGCAACCCAAACATGTCCCTGCCTTCTTTCGACAGCTAGACTCGAGATGGCCTTTTCGGTGGCAGAAGGTACAATATTTAACTTGATCCACAGCACGATTCCTAGAAGAATCTAGAACCAAGGAAGTAACTGAACTATCTTGTTGAGCTCTCACTATAGTAGGCTTTTCTTGGGTATCCCTAACTGTGGTCAAACCCCGATCATTTTTCCATTTATGACAGTCCTTTATCATGTGTTGATCACTGCCACAACCTAGACACTTTCCCGATTTCTTCCAACATCTGGTCTCAACATGACCCCTCTTTGTACAGAAAACACAAAATGGAACATGAATAGCAGCACTATTACCCACAAAAACTTGAACTCGAGAAACCATTAAACTGCCCCGCTGTATCCTTATGACCACTAGCCTATTTTGCCTCTGGAATTGTCTCTGCCGACTTCGAGGATGAAAATATCTTCGCTGGTCCAGAGGCTGTGAAGGTATTCTACTCGATTGACTCGGCCCTACACCTACCTCATTGTTTCCTTTCTCAACTCTTGTTGGAACAGTAAGGGCTTCACCGTACGTGGAAAACTGAGAAAAAGTCAAGCTATCTCGAACTTCCGGCCTCAACCCTTGAATGAATCTCTGAATCCTCTTTTCAGTAGTTTGCACCATACCCAGAGCATAATGTTATAGATTATGAAATCGGGCCTCATACTGCGTAACAGACAAGCTACCCTTTTTCAAAGACATGAATTCATTCATACGGAGTCTTCCTCTTATTCCAAGAGCTCTGACAGTCATCCTTGTTTCACCCAAAAGAGTCACCCGCAGTTATAACATATATACAATTATATCACATGAAGACAAGTACAACATAAAACATAATTAATAGATAAAAATAACATTATCACATAACGCACAATTCAGCACTTAAAAAGCCAATATCACGTAAACAGGTTGCATCACATAATAAGTTATAAACAATTAAAGTCTCATAATCAACAAACTACACATAAGTCAAATTGATTATGTAGCTCACATTAATCTCACAAAGTACATTCAGCACCTAAAGCATGTTGTTTCACATAAGCAAGTTATAAACAATTAAAACCACATAAGTTCACGTAACACATAAGACATATTGATCACATAGAAAGTTCACATAGAAAGTTAGTTATATAAGTAGATTAATCACATAAACATATTAACGTGTAATTCACTTTACCGTTAGTACATGCCTTCATGTTAAGACCACTACCCACATTCTGAGGATACCCCAACTAACAGCTAATCAAGCTCTGATACCACTTAATGTAACGCCCAACTCGACCCCACCTATGATCAATTAGGACGCAACGGAATTTCGACAGTATAACGACAGTAACACGGACATCAGGGCTCTAAACCAACCCTTTAAAACTTCGTACAGCAAACTCCAAAGATCAACAACAACTCCACAACTGTTTCAACAACATAAACACAACCATGGCTATATATTAAACAACCATTCATCGGTTCATTCATAAGTTATATGCCTCCGTTCCAATATCATACATAGGCTATATCATACAATCGCAAAATAGATTACAAGCTGATTCAGCAACCTAATCACGTTCAAAAGGAAGACTATTAAACCCGATTTATATAAGCCTTTATCTTTAAGTAAGTTATACAATACAACATATTACAAAAACTAAGACAAACTCATGGAAATGACTCCGGCACATAAGACTCGTCCACGTAAAGCACATTCTCAGCCTCTTGAGGCACGTACCCGTAATCCGGTTCAGTAACACCTACTTGCAGATAATGAATGAGAGTGAGCTTATATTAAACAAGCCCAGTAAGGACTCGATAGATCTTTTAAAAGCATTTACTATACCCCATGAAAATCATCCTTTGAGCTGTAAACACACAATAAACATCAATATCAATATAAGTACAACAAATACAATAACCAAACAATAAGGTTACTCTAGTTGGTATAGCTCCATATGCCATCACGATCTCAACCATCTTCTGGTAACTCCCCATTACTCACACACCCGAGGTACCTCATCTAGCCCCTCCCTCCATGGCACCTCCGCCCATGCGAGCTGGGGGTAGTCTATGATAGTCATGTCGTTATGAACCCGACAGCCCAATGCTGCCAAGAGATGGCACACACTGTCAAGACTCATGACAATAATTGTAACGCCCCCGAACACGCACCCACGCCTACAGGATACACCCCGCCCTTAACGGGTCCGAGCGTGCACCGAGGCCATGGCGTACGCACCCAAAGGCGCACTATGCAGTATTGTCCGCTGTGGGGCCCATACCCCTCACGGATTTGTCTTCGCCCAGCCACTGCCAGCAAAAGCGCGCTGCACGATATGAGGAGCGAACTCCTTATATCTAGTAGCCCAAAGACCTCCGCGTCCGATGTGGGATATTTCACCCGCCCCCCCTTGGGGACCTAGCGTCCTCGCTGGCCATGCGAACGCGTCGGCTCTGATACCACCTAAAGATGTCACGCCCCGACCCGACCCCGCAAAAGGCCAAGCCCGGACCCGACACACGGACGGAGTCTCCTCTGTACCGCGGACGATCCGAAAACCCTAAAAACAATATAATACTTGCGAAAGCCATAAAATAATCAAAACAAGCCAACTTTCTATAAAACATACATTTCTTATTATCCAACTTTCCAAACCAAAAATGCCATGCATACTACACAAGTACTTATGCCACTAAACCATTAGCCATTAGCATGCATTTCTTCACTAGTCATCAGAGTACAAGTTACAACATTACAAACTTTAATCCATTACAACATAAGACCATTAAAGGTCTCAAAATATGAAAATACATACAAGGCTACAAGCCTCAAAATTAAGCGTCCTTCACGCAATATACATAACAACAAGGTTTGCACAAAACTGGTAACCAACCACCAGCAAAGCAGGTAAGTGCTATCACGGAAACACCTCCACCTGCTCCTCCTCCTCAATTACCTCGAGAGGGTCTGCCTCAACTACTCCTGTAAAAACATAGTATAGAGAGGAATGAGCAAAAACTATTGCTCAGCGAGGGCAATTGGTCTCAAGGACGTAGATGAGAGGAGTATGCAATGCAATTAGCCAAGCAATACATACAAATCATATAAAGATACAACCAAAGCCATCAATTAAGCAAGGCAAGTATTTAAAGCTGCAAACACTCATTCAAAGGATACGATACTCTTTTCACGAACAACTTTCAAACACGAATTCGATGACGACGCGCCGGCCCAAAACCACCTTATAACACCAGTTTGGAATACCCCGGAAGTATCCATCAATCCTACGACCTAAATCCCCCTGGGAGGCAACCCAAGCGAGAAAGGGAATAGCAGCGGAGCTAGAGCAACCAACACTGGCAACCCAAGGCTACCCAGAGAGGCCCATCACTCACGCGCGAGACACTATGCAATGCAAGACTCGATACAAGACGATAAACAAGCAATAAAGCCACACGTGGGAGAATAACAAAGTAGGTTACTCTCGCACGCAATCGCAGCAATTTGATAAGCAATTCAATCCAAAACAACTCAAACAAGTAATTCAAGTAATTCTAAGCATTCTATAAGCATTAAGACAAGAAAACACACAAAAACAAAAATCGGCCCCAACTATCAAAACACTACCATTTCCAAACGAGCCACGAGTTCTGGAAACCGACTTCGCCAACCCTCCTAGGTCACCATAAGGCACGTCTAAAGACCCCGAAACCTTACTTTACCCTAGAACTCGCGCAAAGCCCCGATTTTCCACTTTCTCGTTTGAACTACAACTACAACAACCAAACACCCAACCAACGCCATAATCGCACCAAAAGTGCTTCCATGGCCTCCCGAAGCAATGCCAACACGCAAAATGAGAAAATGCAAAAGTCAACCAAAACGACCCCAACTTTCCCAAAGGCTTAATTCTCGTTTTTTCCACTACACAACCCCACAAGTAATGACACCACTTCTTCAATGCAAACACAACTGCAGCTAACTCAAGATCATGTGTAGGGTAATTGACTTCATAAGGTGTCAATTTCCTAGAAGCATAGGCAATCACCTTACCATTCTGCATTAAAACACAGCCCAATCCTTCTTTAGATGCATCACTGTAGACAACGAAGTTCTCTGTTCCCTCAGGTAAAGCTAGTATAGGAGCTGTAGTTAGTCTCTTCTTCAATTCTTGGAAACTGGATTCACATTTAGCATCCCAGTTGTAAGCAACTTTCTTCCGAGTCAACTGGCTCAAAGGTCCCGAAATTTTAGAAAAGTCTTTAACAAATCTCCGGTAGTAACCTGCCAATCCAAGAAAACTCCGAATCTCTGACACCGTCTCAGGTCTCTTCCAAGATGAAACAACTTCAATCTTAGCTGGGTCCACTGAAATTCCTCGATCTGAAATGATATGGCCTAGAAAAGATATCTGGTTCAACCAGAACTCACACTTGCTGAATTTAGCAAAAAGCTTGTTTTCCTGCAAAGTCTGAAGCACAATCCTCAAGTGTTGTTCATGTTCAGCCTCGTTCTTCGAATACACTAAAATGTCGTCAATGAAGATCACGACAAACTGATCAAGGTAAGGCCGAAAAACCCTCTGCATCAAGTCCATGAATGCGGCTGGTGCATTCGTCAATCCAAACGGCAAAACAACAAATTCATAGTGGCCATATCTAGTCCTGAAAGCCATCTTCGGTATATCGTCACTCCGAATTCTAAGTTGATAGTAACCCTGCCTCAAGTATAGTGTCAGATAGGAATCCCTATCAGACTTATTGTATAATACTACTTATGGTATTCTTTGAAATTCTTATTAGGCATTCTCTTGGTATTTTCCTTGTTGGCAAAGTTGTATGAAGTTCTCACTTGGCAAACAGTGAAGAGGACTCAGAGTTTGGTTTCGGTATATTGTTCATCAGTTCGGTGTTTCTCCTTGGAGTTTTCGTCCATCTGGGAAACTATGTTTGTTATTCAACTTGGTTGTCTTATTGGGCACGTTATATTTTCTCTGTTATTTCCTTTGACATTCCTCTCAGCATTTGATAGCAAAACTCGGAATCTAATTGGTTGTTCCATGGGGTTATTATTTGGAAGGCTTCTTTGGAACTTTGGAAATATATTTGATTGGGTTCTTGGAATTTTCTTCAGCACTCTTAACAGGGAATTCTTCTATGAAATCCATGACCAGCGGCGTACTTCTTTGGACCTCTAGATAGAATCTTTGTTTGAGCTTTTATTTGGCTTCTTGCTTGGGAATTCTCGGGCAGTAACAGTTAGACTTCTATTAGAGATTTGTGCATGAGGTATTCTTCTTGTCGTTATTGTGTGGTATTAATGACATCTACAGTATCTTTTCTTTAGTCTTTATTGGTATTATCTCGACGTTTCTGGTTGGAATTTATTCTTCTTAGGTATTCGTGTCAACGGGATTCTTGTACGGTATCTACATTTGAGCTTCTATTTGGCGTTACTACTTGGCATTTCTACTTGAACTTTCCTATTGGTCATCTTTATTAAATACTTTTTCAGTAGCTAATGAAGACTAGTCAGAGTTGGATTGTAGATGATGTAGAGTCCTATTGGAAGAAGAATTGCGAGGACGCAATTGTTTTAAGGGGGGAAGGATGTGATACCCCGAACCTGGCATGTATTCAATAGCATTTTAAGTTCATTTAAATTGCATTTTATTGACCTTTCACCTTCTTTGACCAAACTAGTTGACTTTTCATCTACATTGACCAACTAGGACAAGGTGGGAATTTTTGTAATGTTTAATAAAAGGCAAACTTGGGATTAGAAATAAAAAAATGCAATGTTAAGTTAGTCAAATTTTGGGTCAACTTTGGAATTAAATCTGAACCAATTGGGGAAGAGTTAGGTAGCAAATTATATATGGTTGGAAAGCTCTATGAGTCTAGTTTATGAGGGTTCAAACCGTTCGTGAATTGGAGTTTTCTAGAAGAAGTTATGGCCGTTTTCGTGAGGTCGCGCATAGCTGTTTTGGTTTAGCGGGTTGACCGAATTTTGACCTTTGACTTCTTGACATTTTTTTTTTAAATAAGCAGAATGTGCACGAAAAAAACAGAGAGAAAAAGGCTTGAAACCATGAGGAAAAGAAGGAGAAAAAAAAAAGAAAATCTCAACTTCAAATCTTCGATTCTTCGCGTGGGCTTGTGCGGGGTGGTTTCCGAGGCACTCTACGAGGTTTTCCTAGCGTCTAGGAGCGTCTAAGGTGAGGGAAGCATGTTATTTGCGCATTTATACGTTGTATATGTTAACTTTGTCAATTTTTAGATTTATCCGTAGATCGTTATTTAAAGCGATTTGATGCTTCTAGAATGTTCCTTAGCATTTGTAGAACATGTATTTATAGCTTTGTAACATTTTCTACGGTTAAATGTTGTGATTGCAAATTAAATTGTGAAATGAATAGTGTTTTATGAATAGTAAAACCTTGAAACGTTGAAATTGCGCTGTTATGCTTTCCGTTGATGTAGAAACGTGCTAGGTATGCTAGAATGCTAAAATGTGTGGTTTGGTTTGGGTTGTGATTAGTTTGATTGATAGAACTCCCGGTCTCGAGAGGGATCGGGGTGTCACAATAATAATAAACATTCATATCACATGAGGACAACAAAAGTAAGTTGCCTATCTCCCGGCATCATCAATAATCAATCAGTTAACATTATTTCAATAACATAAGGTCAATTAATCAATTAACAACTCAACAACTATGTTGGATGACAAAGTAGGCCACCCAACTTAACATGCATTAAACCACACAACCAAACCCAAATCTACCCAACAACAACTCAAGATTCAACCACTCAAACACTATCCAAACAACCAAAGACAATATTTCAACATTTAAAGAAAGACTACACAAACTTTCAACAATCATAACTTACATTCTACTAATCCAATAACCTCCAAACCACTTTCTACCATTCACCCATTCATGCATCTACATTAGCCCCCTCGGAAACCAACCATAACCCACCTAAAACAAGCCCAGCAACCCTAATCTTGCCAAGCTCTAAGGCTGAAATTTTTGGACTTCCGCCACGGCATCACAATCAAAATTTTGGCATTACATTATTACAACCACGCAATTAACAAATTTTTAGAAGTGATAACCAACCAATTCCAACCATTACAACAACAACTAATCAATAATAAGCCAAATTATCAACTTTAATACCCAAAAATTAGAAATACATGCTACTACCATTCAAAACTTATGTAAATGCACATAAACGATCCTTGGCATCTATTGAGCAACAATCTATCAACAATTTAGCATTTCATCGGATAAAAATTCAATTAAATGAAAATGACACAAAATTGCATTTTGAGATCTAGAATTTTTCTCTGACCTTTGATCCGAAAGAAAGCTAGGAATGCATGCAATAGGTGCCCAACAAGCGGAATCTAGCTCGGTTTGAAAAGATTCGGACAAAAACTATATTTTCTCGGTAAAATTTTCTTTGTAAAATAAAATGAGAAACTCTCCAAAATGCTCAAGGAACTCACGGCAATGTGTGTGTGTGTGTTTGTGGTGTTTGCTTTGTTTTTAATGTGTAAAGAGATTTTATATGCATAAGTCAAATTAATATGAAAAAGTCGAAGTTGAACATTTAGTTAATTTTTTAGTATTTTTAGTCTTTTAATTGTCTTTTAGACTATTTTTGCTCACATATATGCAATTAACACTTACACTATTTTATGTAGCATATTTTTAGTTGACAAGGAGTTTTACATGTATACATTTACACCCGACCCGGTTAAAAACTCAGTTTTTTTGCAACTGAAGGTGTAAAAACCTTTAAAATTCCTAATTCGATTTGAAATCCGTTTAAATCAGACACGGGTCTATTAATATCCGAGGATTAGGTGTTAAAACGTTTAAAACACCCTTGTAAAAATTTTAGCGGACGTGTGTTCAAAACAGTATTCATAAAAAACGTCGGTAAAATTTCTGATGCCTATTTTGATGAAATTTTCATGAATGCACACTTAGCATGTAATAGGAGTATAAATCAAAGAATTAGCATATTCTAACTCATAATATAACACATAAACAGGTCAAAACATGCAATTCTATGCAAAGGGTGAAAATTGGGGTTTCACATTCTTCCCTATTTAAAACAATTGCGTCCGCGCAATTCCTGCTTGATCCTCGCAGTAACTCAGGCGTAGTTGACTCAAACATACGAAATGAAAGACCGAATACCAAATTCCAAATACCAACTAAGAATACCAAGTAGGAACACCGAATAAGATCATCGAATAAGAATCCCTGAACAAGAAGCTTGAATCAGAACGCTGAATAAGAACACCGACTAGGACTTATGAATAAGAATCCTAAATAAATTACCGAAGTAGAACGCCAAACATAGATCCCGTAATAGAGCACCAATCAAGAATACCAACTGAGAACTTCGAACAAGATCACCGTTGGAGAATACCGAATAATAATCCTGAAATAAGAATTTGGGATAACACCATATAAGATCACATCCTACTCAGTCGCCAACTGATATAATGCACGTGCTAACTTTAATCGTATAAGGAAAACTCTCTACTCACATTTTAGCACGTTGCACTCAAGGAGATATGATATCTAATTGGTTGGGAATAAGTAAGTTACCTTTCAATGCTGCTACCACCTCTGGCAATTCTTCCAAGTCCACTGCGTATGCCCGAGCTTGAACCTGCTGCTGCTGAGATGCATTGCCCGCAGGTCTACCCTGGTAACCTTGGATCACTGGCCAACCCTCAGACCTCTGATATCTAGGACAATCCCTCGCTCTGTGTTAGTTGCTTCCGCAACCCAAACATGTCCATGCCTTCTTCCAACAACTAGACTTGAGATGGCCTTTTCGGCAGCAGAAGGTACAATATTTAACTTGATCCGCAGCATGATTCCTAGAAGAATCTAGAACCAAAGAAGTAACTGAACCATCTTGTTGATCTCTTACTATAGTAGGCTTTTCTTGGGCATCCCTGACTGTGGTCAAACCCCGATCATTTTTCCATTTATGACAGTCCTTTTTCTTGTGTTGATCATTGCCACAACCTAGACACTTTCCCAATTTCTTCCAACATCAGGTCTCAACATGACCCCTCTTGGTATAGAAAACGCAAAAGGAAACATGAAGAACAACACTATTGCCCACGAAACCCTGAACTGGAGAAACCATTAAATTGTTCCGCTGTATCCTTATGACCACTGGTCTATTTTTCCTCTAGAGCTGACTCTGCCGACTTCGAGGATGAAAATATCTTCGTTGGTCATGAGGCTGTGAAGGTATTCCACTCGATTGACTCGGCCCTGCACCTACCTCATTATTTCCTTTCTTAACTCTTGTTGCAACAGTAAGGGCTTCACCATTCGTGGAAAATTGAGAAAAAGTCAAGCTATCTCGAACTTCCGGCATCAACCATCGAATGAATCTTTGAATCCTCTTTTCAGTAGTTTGCACCATACCTGGAGCATAATGTGACAGATTATGAAATCGGGCCTCATACTGCGTAACAGACATGCTACCTTGTTTCAAAGACATGAATTCATTCCTACGGAGTCTTCTTCTTATTCCAAGAGCTCTGATACTCATCCTTACTTCACCCAAAAGAGTCACCCGCAGTTATAACATATACACAATTATATCACATGAAGACAAGTACAACATAAAACATAATTAACATATAAAAACAACATTATCACATAACTCACAATTCTGCACTTAAGAAGCCAATATCACGTAAACAAGTTATATCACATAATAAGTTATAAACAATTAAAGTCTCATAAGCAACAAACTACACATAAGTCAAATTGATTATGTAACTCACATTAATCTCTCAAAGTACATTGAACACCTAAAGCATGTTGTTTCACATAAGCAAGTTATAAACAATTAAAACCACATAAGTTCACTTAACACATAAGACATATTGATAACATAGAAAGTTAGCTACATAAGTAGATTAATCACATAAACATATTAATATGTAATTCACTTTACACTTAGTACATGCCTTCATGTTAAGACCACTACCCATATTTTGAGGATACCCCGACTAACAACTAATCAAGCTCTGAAACCACTTAATGTAACGCCCCAACTCGACCCCACCTTCGATCAATCCAGATGCAATGGAATTTCGACAGTATAACGACAGTAACACGGACATCAGGGCACTAAACCAACCCTTTATAACTTCATACAACCAACTCCAAAGATTAACAACAACTCCACAACCGTTTCAACAACATGAACACAACCATGGCCATATATTAAACTTCCATTCATCGGTTCATTCATAAGTTATACGCCTCCGTTCCAACATCATACATAGGCTATATCATACATTCGTAAAATAGATTACAAGCTAGTTCAGTAACCTAATCACATTCAAAAGGAAGACTATTATACCAATTTTATATAAAGGAAGTCTATTAAACCAAATTTATATAAGCCTTTATCTTTAAGTAAGTTATACAATATAACATATTACAAAAACTAAGACAAACTCATGGAAACGACTCCGGCATATAAGACTCGTCCACGTAAAGCACATTCTCAGCCTCCTGAGGTACGTACCCATAATCCGGTTCAATAACACTTCCTTGCAGATAACGAATGAGAGTGAGCTTATATAAAACAAGCCCAGTGAGGATTCGATAGAACTTTTAAAAGCATTTACTATACCCCTTTGAAATCATCATTTGAGCTATAAACACACAATGAACATCAATATCAATATAAGTACAACAAATACAATAACCAAACAATAAGAATACTCTAGTTGGTGTAGCTCCATACGCTATCACGATCTCAACCATCGTCTTGTAACTCTCAATTACTCACACACCCGAGGTACCTCATCTAGCCTATCTCTCCAGGGCACCTCTGCCCATGCGAGTTGGGGGTAGACTATGATAGTCATGTCGTTATCAACTCAACAGCCCAGTGCTGCCTGAGAGGTGGAACACACTATCAAGACTCATGACAATAATAATAAACATTCATATCACAGGAGGACAACAAAAGTAGGTTGCCTATCTCCTGCCATCATCAATAATCAATCGGTTAACATCATTTCAATAACATAACGTCAATTAATCAATTAACAACTCAACAACTAAGTTGGATGACAAAGTAGGCTACCCAAATTAACATGCATTAAACCACACAACCAAACCCGAATCTACCCAACAACAACTCATGATTCAACCACTCAAACACTACCCAAACAACCAAAGACAATATTTCAACATTTAAAGAAAGACTACACAAACTTCCAACAATCATAACTTACATTCTACTAATCCAATAACCTCCAAACCACTTTCTACCACTCACCCATTCATGCATCTACATTAGCCCCCTCGGAAACCAACCATAACCCACCTAAAACAAGCCCGACAACCCTAATCTTGCCAAGCTCTAAGGCTGAAATTTCCGGACTTCCACCACGACATCACAATCAAAATTTCGGCATTACAACATTACTACCCTGCAATTAACAAATTTTTAGAAGCGATATCCAACCAATTCCAACCACTACAACAACAACTAATCAACAATAAGCCAAATTCTCAACTTCAATACCCGAAAAATAGAAATACATGCTACTACAATTCAAAACTTATATAAATGCACATAAACAATCCTTGGCATCTACTAAGCAACAATCTAACAACAATTTAGCATTTCATCTGATAAAAATTCAATTATATGAAAATGACACAAAGTAGCATTTTGAGATCTAGAATTTTTCTCTCACCTTTGATCCGAAAAAATCTAGGAATGCGTGCAATAGGTGCCCAACAAGCAGAATCTTGCTTGGTTTGAAAAGATTTGGAAAAAACTAAGTTTTCTAGGCAAAAATTACTTTGTAAAATAAAATGAGAAACTCTCCAAAAGGCTCAAGGAACTCACGGCAATGTGTGTGTGCATTTGTTGTGTTTTATTTGTTTTTAATGTGTGTAGATAGTTTATATGCATAAGTCAACAAAATATGAAAAAGTCAAAGTTGAACATTTAGTTAATTTTTTAGTATTTTTAGGCTTTTAAATGTCTTGTAGACTATTTTTGCTCACATATATGCATTTAACACTTGGACTATTCTAAGTAGCATATTTTTAGTTGACAAGGAGTTTCACCTGTACACATTTACACCTGACTCGGTTAAAAATTCAGTTTTTTTGCAAACGAAGGTGTAAAAACCTTTAAATTTTCTAATTCGATTTGAAATCCATTTTAATCAGACATGGGCCTATTAATATCCGAGGACTAGGTTTTAAGACGTTTAAAACACCCGTGTAAAAATTTTATCGGACGTGTGTTCAAAATACTATTCACAAAAAACGTCGATAAAATTTATGATGCCGATTTTCATAAAAATTTCATGAATGCACACTTAGCATGTAATAGGAGTATAAATCACATAATTAGCGCATTCTAACTCATATAACACATAAACAAGTAAAAACATGCAATTCTATGCAAAGGGTAAAAATTGGGGTTTCACAATCGTGAGATCGGTTGGCCCACTCCATAAAGAAGGTTGGTGAGTATGATCACAGGTGCGGAATGTCAAAGGTAAGTTACAATCTTGTATTGTGGGTGGAAGAAAAAAGAAAAAGAAAAGGCTTCGAGGATCTAGGGGGATCTAGTTTTCACCGGTTTATACTTTGTAGGTTCCTAGGGGAAACTTGTTAATATGAGAAAAAATAGCCCTTTCTTTTGGTGGTGTATAGTTGTGGTTTTGGAATCAATCTTTCTAGAGCCCGGCCGAAATCGAAAATTTAAAAAGGGCTATTCGATAGAATAATAGATCCGAAGGGGCCATTTCTCCTTGAGTCGATTACGTGTTGGATCCAGGCTAAGAACTAAGGATAGTTATATTCTTAACACATAGGATTTCCAATTTTCCAGTGGACTCCCGCAAAGCTTCATCCATGAGCAATCCCTAGAGCGCTTTGCCCCTATAACCGGCTTTCTATCTCTAACCCGAAGTGCAGCTTGGATTACAGTTTGTGAGTAAGGATGCGTATCGTATGGGGCATTCGAATAGAGCAAATTTGAAAGGATTCATTTGTGTAAAGAGGGTCAGGCCATAGCATAGGACATTCAACCGAAAGGATTGATCTCATACGATTGAGCCGCGAGAGGAATCGGCACAACAAAGTAGGAAAATTGACTTATTCTAGCTCTCCTCTACTTCAACCACTAAGAGCTTCGCTCCTTTAATTAAGAATATAAAATCTCGCCTTTTTTGGCATGAACATATAGCATATGTGCCGTGAGGTCAATCACTCTCAATTCTTCTTTAGAAATTGTCGAACATGATGAAGAGCTCTTATTGGCCTGAGGCTTCTTTTCAAGCTGAGTAGAAATATCATAAGAGAATAAAAGAAATGTATGCTCGGTTCACCAGGTTCTACCATTGCGGGGCCCAGTTGCCATTCTCCCTTTACTAAAGTCGTCCAAGGGATAGGATCCCAGGCTTTCAAATGCGGATTGGGGCTATCTTTAAGAAGCGGTGGTCATACTATTGTATGGCTCCGCATGGGGTGATGCGGAAGCCTCACTTTCCACCTTAAGAGGGCCAACGACCGAATAGATCGTTAGGAGAGGTTGTCATCATGACCGCTGCGGTTGTGGTACTGGAAGCTTCTATTTAATTGCTGAACATGCAACAGTTATTTCAATCGCTTCTTAGGATAGAACCAATATTTATAGGAAAAGCAGCTTCCAATAGTTTGACCTTTTCCATTTTCAACAGAATTTCTGGAGTTTTGCTTGTCACTATAGTTTTTTTTTTATCTTCTTTATCTGAAAATGGGTTTGATTTTCTTCACCTATCATCCTTTCTTCAAATGCTTTTTTTCTTCATCAAAACTCATGCTAATAGGAGCGACACTAACGGCCTTAACCTGTTCCTATTGATAAGAATGCAAAATGTCATATATTTCTCCCTTAATGTTTAATCTTTTACACTTATTTGAGGCCTAAAAGTACTCATTATTTTTATATTTTGATTAGGATGCAAATAGAGGCGTTAGGAGCAAATTGAAGTTAAATCGCGCAATTCTGGACAACTCCGACACTGTTATGTTTTTGGGGAATAACTCTCTCATCTTAACTCCGATTGAGGCGATTCAAGATGATATGGAAAGCCACGAAGAAGATCTACAACTTTTATGTTTTGCGTTTTGAGAAATAAAGGCTTCATAAAAGTCAAAATTGGACGTGAAGTTGCTGCACCTGTGATGTTTAATGTTCTGGAATGGTCCTTATCTAGAAGCTTCTAGTTGATGGTAAAAGAGGTGGTGCATGAAAATTCCAGCTATTTTGGTTATCCTAATTGTACTAGGACTTTTCTAGTTATTTTAAGATTTCCTAGTTATATTAGGAGTTTACTTTACCTTTAATATTTTCTTTATTCTATTTAGATTAGGATTCTATTATCTTAGGGGATTTGGTAGGCTTCATAAACTATAAATAAGGGGAGAAATATTCAGATAGGAGGATCTCTCTACCTCCTCTATTTCTCTTAGTTTTCGAGTTTTCTTCATGGCTCTGCGTGGCTAAACTTTTATTCTTGGTCGAAGGAAAATGAAGCCTCGGAATCAAGAAAACTGTGAGATCTAATTAGTTTTTATTGTTCAATTTATGCTTTAAGTATTGAATGTTCTTCTGTGTTAATTTCATGATTCTTTCGTTTGATTGCTAGGGAGGCCTACTAGTTTGTTATTCGTTATAATCTATTGCTAAGTTAGATATCCAATTCGTAATTGTTTGATCCCTGTAATTTGTGAAGCAACTAAGATTTAATAATTTGCTACGTCTGAAATTATTAGATTTTAGGAAGAATGTTCAACTAAATTAAATACAACCGCATGTGCTTGTGTTGTTTAGCTTCATCGATCCCTCTAATTCTTAAGGCTGCTACTAGATTAAACCTTTAACGCGTGTCTTAGGTTGTTTAGTGGTTAAGGTTAATTAGGTTGCATGTATACTAATTAATTATGACTAAGGAGAGATAGGAAAATAATTCCAACGGTGAATATTTAAGGTTTGAATTGAAATATACTTGCATCAATGATCAGTTACAAGATTCCGATGGTTGATGTTGACTTAGACCAAGGTTTGACTTCTTGATTAAATCCGATATTTTTAATTTCAGTAATTTTTCTTAAGTTTTCTTTATACTCAAACCCCCTAACCTTGTTTATGTAACATAAAATTAGGCTAGATACTCTATGTGGGAACGATCCTTACTCACATTACCACATATATTTTTCAGAGTACATATTTTATTTTTTGTTGCCTACGACAGTACACCAAATTTTGGCACCGTTGCCGGGGAGTTATTCTAGTTTATTTTTGTGGTTTTTATTTCGTTCTTGAAATTTGTGTTAAAAAAATGTTTTTTTTTTACCGTTACAGTTTCAGCAATTTTCAAAATTTTGGTAGAATTAGGTCTCGAAACTTTACTTTTCCGAAGGGAAACGACGTTCTGAGCAAGACTCATGCTCCCTTGGACTTATGAGCCCCACCATCTCGAGGCCAAATTCCATCGTTTATTAGGGTTTTTAGGCATTTTTTGTGTTCTTGTGTTTTTGCGTAAATTTTTTATTTTTCTTATTACTCTAGATTTCTTTTTCCTGTTTTATTTCTCGTGGTTTATTAGCACTTTCTTGATTTTATGATTGTCACTCGATCTACTAATCAAGGTGATTTGCAATACGATCCGAAAATAGAAAAAACTGTGCGCAGGTTTAGAAAAGAAGCTCAGAGGAATTCTCAAGAGAACGAACTAGTTGTTGATTCCCTATTTGCTAGCGATTTTGATTCTAAAGAGGAAGAAGTCATGGTTGGAAATCAAACTTTGAAGGAGCTTGCCGCCCCTAATTTAGATCAACAACCCTTATGCATAACGTTTCCTACTTTAGATGCTAATGTTACTTTTGAATTAAAGTCTGGCCTAATACATCTTTTGCCCTTGCAGGTGAAGATCCTCATAAGCATCTAATGGAGCTTCATGTGGTATGCACGAGTATGAAACCCACGGGGGTGACTGACGAGCAGATTAAATTAATTGCCTTTCCGTTTTCTTTGAAGGATTTGGCTAAGGATTGATTCTACTATCCACCATCTGGAAGTATTACCACATGGAACGAGATGAAGAGGTTGTTCTTGGAGAAATATTTCCCAGCTTCAAGGACAGCAAATATTCGAAAAGAAATTTGTGGTATAAGGCAACATAGTAGGGAGTCCCTACACAAATATTGGGAACGTTTCAAAAGACTAAGTGCGAGCTGCCCCCATCATCAGATTAGTGAGCAGCTACTTATCCAGTATTTCTATGAGGGCCTTCTACCCACTGATAGGAGCATGATTGATGCCGCGAGTGGGGCTTTGATGGATAAAACTCCAGAGGTCGCGAATAATTTGATTGCAAATATGGCGGCCAATTCTCAACAATTTGGCACAAGGCTCAAAGCTTTGTCTAAGCATGTTAATGAGGTCAATATTTATTCCCTTGAAGAACATATTGCGAGTCTAACTTCTATTGTTCGACAAATGGCTATAGGTAATATGCAAGCAGTGAAGGCTTGTGGGATTTGTTCGGTAGTGGGGTATCCAACCGACATGTACCCAACTCTTCAAGATGAGCCCGTTGAACAAATGAATGTAGTAGGTGGTTTTCCTGGACAACCACAAAGGAAGTATGATCCCTTTTCGAACATGTATAATCCAAGATAGAGGGATCATTCCAATCTTAGCTATAGGAATCCACAAGTAAATTAGTCTACGACTCAAAACCGCCCAAGTTATCAGCAATATAAACAACAATATCAATAATCAGGCCAAACTTCTAATTCAGGTATGTCTTTAGAGGATATTGTTAAGTCTCTTGCCACTAATACTTTGAAATTTCAACAAGAGGCGAGAGCTAGTATCAAAAGTTTGGACAAGTAGGTAGGGCAGATGGCAACTGTGATTAGTCGGTTAGAGGCACAGAGTTCGGGGAAATTACCCTCGTAAACGGAAGTAAATCCAAGAGAAAATGTAAGTGCAATCGTTTTGAGAAGTGGTAAAGCACTGGAGATTCCAGGAAAGGCAGATCCTGCATCATTAGAGCAAGAAAATGAGAAAAATATCATTGCAGACAAGAACGTACCCATTGACGATGAGGTACCTAAGCGTAAGTTTCCACCTCTTTTTGATTATAAACCAGTACCTCCTTTTCCTCGGGCTTTAACAAAATCTAGAAAAGATGAGCAAAATATAGATTTATATGAGACTTTTCATAGATGCGAGGTAAATATTCCACTTTTAGATGCTATTGAACAAGTGCCTCGTTATGCTAAATTCCTGAAAGAACTGTGCACAATTAAGAGGAAGCAAAAACTTAAAGGATGTGAGAAGGTGAGAGTAGGGGAGAATGTTTCCGCAGTTATTCAAAGAAGACTCCTTGCAAAATGCAAAGATCCATGTATGTTTACTATCCCTTGTACGATAGGTAACACTAGATTTGAAAAGGCCATGATAGATTTAGGAGCTTATATTAATGTAATGTCATATTCTAAATATGCTTCTTTGAAACTTAGACCTTTGAATGAAACTAGTATGGTGATACAATTGGCTGATAGATCTAATGTCTATCCAAAGGGTGTAGTTGAGGATGTTCTTGTGCAAGTTAATAATTTGGTTTTTCCTGCTGATTTCTATGTGCTTGATATGGAGGGTGGTGATCAAAATACGCCTATTTTGTTAGGAAGACCATTGTTAAAAACATCCAAGACTAAGATGGATGTTCATAGTGGCATACTTACCATGGAATTTGATGGCAAAATTATTAAGTTTAATATTTATGATGCCATGAAATATCGTAGTGATGATAATCATGTTTATTCTATTGATGTGGTTGATTCTTTAGCACATGAAGTAAAAGCACTTGACGAAAAAAATGGATTGAAAGTTGCCATTAGTAAGCAACTTGAGAAAGGGTATGAGTAGTTAGACTTTAGTACTGATTTGGAGGACACTGTTGCAGCATTGAATGTTTTTCCACAGGAATCTATTCCAGATTTCAAGCCTTTCCAAGAGGAGAATGTGGAAGAATTGGACCTTGATAATCCTGATTGAAGAAGGAAGCATTGAGTCGAGCCAACGACGGTAAACAAAGACGTTGCTTGGGAGGCAACCCAAGGGTAGTTTGTCTTACTGGCTGACGTTAAATGGATCCAAGTATTTTAGTTTTTTAGGTATTAGTTAGTTTGATAATTTTATTGTTTCACAGAGTTGGCTTCAGTGCCTCCTAAAGTTCGGAGCCTTTGAATGGGAATGTAAATAGGGTCGGCCAACAAAAAAATTAAAAAAATATAAAATATAAAATTGAAAAAGAAAAAGAACAAATAACTTTATTATTGTTGTTTCTTGTTATTTTGCTTTTTCTTATTTTCTTGGGTTGCACTGAATAGTTGCAGATTTAAAGCATTACTTTTGTTCTCTCTAGCAAGTGCTTCAGGTATGTCCTCCTATAGACTCTATTTTTCTTACTTCACTTGCTTTCATGTTTCTACTCATCTTTGTATAAATTTGAAAGTTTATTTTTACTCATTGAGAACAATTAAAGTTTTAAGTGTGGTGGAGGGGATTTAAGTTATGTTTTAATTTTCTTAAAAAAAATTTAAAAAAAACGTTTTCAATGGTCTTTTTTTTTGTACATGGCATGAGCAAGGTGCAATTAAGCTTGAGAGATTCAGAACATGATTAATAAGTACTCTTTCCACTTAGAATTAATTAGTTTAGTTATTTTCCTTGAGCATGGTAGTGACTGAATTACATAGACAAAAGCTGCTAAGATTTTGAGACTTTAGACTGACACATCCATAATCAATCTCACTTTTTTTTAATGAGAGATAATTTTTCATGGATTTGTTTCTCTAGAACTTGTCTTGATTCTCTTCGAGGTCACATTGACACATGCATGGATGAACATGATTAATGCCTTCTTTGATTCAGCTACATAAGCCAAGTAACCTACCTTGTAATTAATATTTTCCTTTGTTAAACCCCTTTGAGCTTTATTGACCTTGTTTATTGTGAACCCACGTTATAAGCTTTAAACCCGAAAAACAATATCTTTACCCAAGCCTTAGGACTAGTGGAGCATTGTTTAACGTTATGATATGTATGGGTGTGCAAGAAATAAGTGTGGGGGTATCTGAATTTGTGGTATGGCTATGACTGGTGAAATAGAACATATTTTCATTATAAATTTGTAAGTTCCATTGTGATATAATTTTGGTGAAAAAAATAATAAGAAAAAAAGGGAAAAAAAACAAGAAATAATAGTTTAGAAAAAAAGGAAAGAAAAAAAAGACAAGGAAGAAAGAAAGTGATGGAAGAAATTTCTTTTAAATTGTCCATGTTAATAATTCATCCTAAAAATTCCAAGAAAGGGTTCTGCTTATACATAATATATACGAAGGTAGAAGCTGTTGAATGAAGTGATTGGTTTTAAAATGTCTTACATATTCGAGCTTGAGTTGATTTATTTTTGCTCCGCTAGTTTCGATGGCTTTTGAGTTATATTCCTAAATATTTCCCACCTTTGTCCTTAAGCCCCGTTACAACCCTTGAAAACTCCTTATGATTCGTGTTATGCATGTGATCTTAGTGGTGGAGAATGAGACGATATGCAAGCCTATGGTAGATCATTTTCATTGGAATGAATTTGAGCGAAACACATACCCTTCAAACACATGAAAGTCGAGCATTTATCTCTGTGAGGGTCTACGTAATCCGTTACTCCATCTTCGAGTGAGAATGCTTACTAAGTAATTATAAGTTTGTTAAGAATGCTTGTTCATGATATGTTATGAGTTTTGAAGAGTTTGGTTGTTCTTTGTTGATGGTGTTGCAACTTTGGTATTTTTGAAAATTTGAGTTTTGCCCGAGGACGAGCAAAGGTTAAGTGTTGGGGAATTTAATAAGAATGCAAAATGTCATATATTTCTCCCATAATGTTTAATCTTTTACACTTATTTGATTCCTAAAAGTACTCATTATTTTTATATTTTTATTAGGATGCAAATAGAGGCGTTAGGAGCAAAATGAAGTTAAATCGCGCAATGCTGGATAGCTCCGACACTGTTACGTTTTTCGGTCATAACTCTCTCATCCCAACTCCGATTGAGGCGATTCAAGATGTTCTGGAAAGCCAAGAAGAAGATCTACAACTTTCATGTTTTAAGTTTTGATAAAAAAAAGGCTTTCTAAAAGTTGAAATTGGACGTGAAGTTGCTGCACCTGTGATGTTTAATGTTCTGGAATGGTCCTTATCTAGAAGCTTCTAGTTGATGGTAGAAGAGGTGGTGCACAAAAATTTCAGCTATTTTGGCTATCCTAATTGTATTAGGACTTTTCTAGTTGTTTTAAGATTTCCTAGTTATAATAGGAGTTTACTTTACCTTTAATATTTTCTTATTCTATTTAGATTAGGATTCCATTATCGTAGGGGATTTGATAGGCTTCATAAACTATAAATAAGGGGAGAAATATTCAGATAGGGGGATCTCTCTACCTCCTCTCTTTCTCTTAGTTTTCGAGTTTTCTTCATGGCTCTACATGACTAAACTTTTATTCTTGGTCGAAAGAAATTGAAGCCTCGAAATCCAAAAAACTATGAGATCTAATTAGTTTTTATTGTTCAATTTATGCTTTAAGTATTGAATGTTCTTATGTGTTAATTTTATGATTCATTCATTTGATTGCTAGGGAGGCCTACTAGTTTGTTATTCGTTATAATCTATTGCTAAGTTAGATATCAAATTCGTAATTGTTTGATCCCTCTAATTTGTGAAGCAACTAAAATTTAATAATTTGCTGCGTCAGAAATTATTTGATTTTAGGAAGAACGTTCAACTAAATTAAATACAACCGCGTGTGCTTGTGTTGTTTAGCTTCATCGATCCCTCTAATTCTTAAGGCTGCTACTAGATTAAACCTTTAGCGTGTATATGAGGTTGGTTAGTGGTTAGGGTTAATTAGATCGCGTGTATTCTAATTAACTACGACTAAGGAGAGATAGCAAAATAATTCCAACGGTGAATATTTAAGGTTTGAATTGAAATATACTTGCAACAATGATCAGTTACAAGATTCCGATGGTGGATGTTGACTTAGACCAAGGTTCGTCTTCTTGATTAAATTCGATATATTTAATTTCAATATTTTTCCTTAAGTTTTCTTTATACTCAAACTCCTCCCCTTCCCCCCCTAACCTTGTTTATGTAACATAAAATTAGACTAGATACTCTCTATGGGAACGATCCTTACTCACACTACTACATATATTTTTTGAAGTATAGGTTTTATTTTTGGTTGCCTGTGACAGCACACCACCTATCATCTGTTTAATGGGGTTCGTCATATCGTTTTGACTTTTTCGGGAAAACCGCTATTCGGGTATCTAGGCATGGTTTATGCCATGATCAGTATAGGTGTTCTTGGATTTCTTGTTTGGGCTCATCATATGTTTACTGTGGGCTTAGACTTTGATACCCGTGCCTACTTCACCACTTGGTAAATCCTAATCCAGCGCTGGGAATGCCAAGCTATACGAAAGCTGCTCCTTTGGGTTTTTCCGGGCTTATGTGGCTCATCATGGGTGTTTGGGAGTTTCCTTTGGATTCTTTTTCATATGGTCCAAACGGAGACTGATATGTTGCCCTGTAGGACTTCGGGGGAGGCATCATCTTCTGTACCCTTCTAACAACCACATGGGGCCCCGAAAATTCCCCAGGACCTCCTTTGGAATGAGCTAGACCAGCCTCTGCTGGAGGAGAAGGAGCGCGCTTTACAGCTTTGGGCGAAGCTCGCAAACATATTGGATTTTCATAATCAAACTGTCCCCGATACTCTTTGCTTCGAGCACGAGGTTCAAACCCAAGTGGATGTCGAGATAGAAATCGAAAAAGGACTTCGCATAGAAGGATATCTTCCCCGATAAATAAATAAATCTCAGTAGAAAATCCGAGAATTCGTACTCTTTACCAAAAGGGGCAAACCCATCAAGGAGGCAGTTCTTGAAGAACTCCTATCGGAAATGAAGGGAGACTTCAAGAGTAGTAGACCCTTTCGTTGCCTTAAAAAGGCTACCGAGAGGCATAACCTCCCCCTTTATGAACCAGGGGACTTTTTTTTACAAATCGGATTGATTTTACTTTTACTGGGAAGAAAAGGTCGCCAACTGCTACTAAGAACCTAACATAACTTTTCTTGCAATCAAAACGAAGGGTAGTTCGCTGGGCCTATATTTTGATCCCAGAGGTGCTGGTTCGACTCCAACTCGCGACAAGACCTTTTTGGTTATAATATCTCGGCACCACCATTTTCTCCTTATACAGATGACTCTCCAATTTTTTGGTTGGTAAATACGGGATAGGATCCACTCTGGTAGCTAAGCTTCTTTACTGTCTTTTGTGCTGGTTGTTCAATACTCCCATCAATCAACGAAACGTAATGCGGTAGCTCTGCCATTTGCTGCGAAGGAAGGATAAGTGCAATTGGTCGAATGATTGTTATTCCACTTACAATGCGTTTATCGAAGCAGAAAAAGAAAAATACTCCAAACCGGGTTTCGAGTATTTCATTTCGATCCAAACTTGCCAGTTTTTTTTCTTTCTTTCTAATATGAAATTAGTTCAACCTATTTTTTTTCAGACTGAATACCAATCTCGATTTTAAATATAACCAGTTTACGATCAGAGCCCTAGCGGGTTGCTTAGATTGTTTGGGGTCCTCGGGCTAGATTTTCTACAATGACATCCAAGCCTTGCTCTATTATCACGACATGGACTCGGGGACATTTTATTCAATGCCAAGGTGATAATATTTTTTTCTGGGGGAAAAAGAGTGATAGCTAGAAAGGAAAGACAGGGAGATTGAGTTGCTGGTAGGATGACACTATGCAGCTGGGAATGAGTTTATACAAATGTAGGGGTACTCTTCTTGAAAGCATTTCCTAAATGCGAGGGGTTTGACAGATGACCGGCGGAATAGCATTCATTCATAGGTATCCTTTATCTCGGTTATAAAGAATATATAAGATATATGAAATGTCTAAAGGAAAGATATTCATATGCCTCTCCAGTTCCTAAGGCCTAACCACGCGTGTAACACCCCGATCCCTCTCGAGACCGGAAGTTCTATTAATCAATCTAATCGCAACCCAATTCCAAACCCGGACAAAATTTTTAGGGAAAACGGACGGAGTCTCCCCTTTTTCTAGGCAAAATGCAAACCTGCGACAGCATATAAGTGGACCAGTACCGTGTCCAACCATTCACAATTCCTCAAGGCCATCCGAGCCTCGGTTTTCAACAATTAAACACAGCAAGTATATATACATTTCCAAGTACCCAGACTATTCGAACTCTTTCCTTTAGACAATACAAGCATGCATTGAATCCAGAACTTACTAACCTATACATAAAACTTAAATGACTTTTCTTTACACATTGATTATATACATCTCATGAAAGTAAAATCTTTACATCTTTGACAACTCAAGCCACATAGCACGCAAGGCAACTCTTCAAGCATGATCTATCACATAACCACGAATTTTCCAGCTAACATGGTATTTCCTGAAATGTGGTGGTGATGAGTGAGTATACACAACACGTATACTCAGTGAGGGCAGAACAGATATCGAGGTGGAGAGAGAGAAGATCGTGCAATGCAAATAAGACAGTTGGCAATATAACCGACATGTAAAGCAATCAATATAAACAACAATACAATAAACAATTAATAAAAATATTAACACAACCATTCAAAGTTATACCACACTTTGAAGGCTATGGTTCACTCATACGTGCAATATACCATTCCACGAGCAATACATCAATCTCGAGCTTGATGTTGACAACGATGACAATAAGCGCGCAACCACCTTATAACTTCCACTGGGTGTACTCCGGATGTACCCCACACATCTACGACCTAAATCTCCCAGGGAGGCACCCCTAGCCAGAATGGGAATAGGACACGGAGTTAGAGCAAACCAACCCTGGCAGCCTGAGACTGCCCAGAGAGGCCCATCACTCACACGCCTGACACTATGCAATGCAATACGAGATATAAGCAATAAACGAGCGATAGCACAAAAGTACAAATTAGTGGCAATATACAAGATATCAAGCATTTACAATCAATATTAGCATTCAATTAACTTTTCAAGCATGATTATCATTAATATCAACAATAACATCAATTAAACAAGTAATAGCAATTCAAACACGAAAACGACAAATATCACTATTCAATCTCTAACTTCCAAAGGCAATTATGAGCAAACGAGCTACGGGATTAGGAAATCGATTTCACTACCTTCACTTAGGCACTACAAGGCACATTTCTATGGCACGAAACCTCACTTTCCCTATCGAAGCCCGAAAGTCCACCTACTGTGTTTGAACTACAACTATGTTAACCGGACACTTAATCAATGCCACAACAGTGCCAAAAATGCTTCCATGCCCTTAATAGCAAAACCCCCAACTCAACTCGAGCATGGTCAACTTGGTCAATCGGCCCCTTTACGTTTCTTTGTCTAATTTCCAATTTTAACAAAGGCCGGTCCGTTCTTATTGTACATTTTATCTTTCTAGCATTAATGACACCTAACCAAATAAAGAAAATGTGATTTGGATCAAAAATCCAAAAATCTAGGGTTTTATTATTCATTTTTACTATTCACATTCTTCCCTAATTCAAATACCCAATTTCAGCTGTAAAAATTGTTAAATAACTAACAAACAATGCTCTACGAACCCTAAGGAAGTTATTTCAAGCAATAACTGGCATTATAACGCGATAAATATCAAATTTGAAAATTTGAAACAAAAATCAAATTCAAACAAAAATGCACAAAAACATGAAAACCCTCACGAAGATTGAAGAGAAAGGCTTGCAAGGACCTGATCCGCGATCCCCGAGCAATTCCACGCATGATTTTAGCTTAAAAATGCAAAACAATCTTTTCTTTTCTTTTTCCTTGAGTTTCGGCCATGGGGGGACATGGGGGGAATTTTGGGTTTTGTTTTGTTTTGATTTTTGCCTTGTTTTATTTATAAAATATGACAAAGGGCATTTTGGTCCTTTTGCAAAGTCAAGCTTAAGTGAAAATATGGTCAAACAAGCTCATTTTGATGACATTTATTCTAGCTTAAGCTAAAACAATGCAATTAAATGAAAAACAACTAAAAACTAACTCAATTAAGCTAAAAACACTATTCACTAAATTCGGGAAATATTTCTCTAACTCTCGTTTTCAATGCAATACGATCAAGCGGTCAATAAACGATTACGATAAGTATGGTAAATAATAATATCAAAATATAATTTTTGAAAAGTAGAATAGTTTAAAACCTACTCCGCCTCGGAGTTACTTTTCTATTTTGTTGAAAATAAAGTAATTTAAGTGCAAAAAAATTAATCCGAGTTTTGAAAACAATCAAAATAATTAATACTCATTAAAAATAATTAATGTAAGTATTACTGAAATACTTTTAAAAAGAAATATGAAATCAATGCAAAATGAATAAACTAAGTTAAACAATCAATTAAATGCATCTAAATGTCATTAAATGTCTGCCAGGTTCGGGTTATCACAACGTGATCTTTAGGTCATCCGGTGGCGTGATTGTAATTGGTTTTTTATACATGTTTGGGCAAGTATGATTTAATTGAACCATTAACTCAGCTAAGACAAGTGAGGTATGGTTAACATCATTGGTGATAAGGCATTTTTCTCGTGTGATAACAAAAAAGACCTTTGGTATCAGTGAAAGCTTAAGTTCCTTTGATGTGGAAGGGCTCCTTGCCTTGCCAATAGAGAAAGTTTTTCCCTAGCTCTGTGGGCCCAATACACCTTTCAGTAGTTACTTTGAGTTCTTTTCCTTCTAGAGCAAGCCGCAGAAAAAGGTAAGGCTTTTTGTAAGTTAGTGCTAATGGTTTCCCAGTTGCCTTCCTAGGGTCTTGGGTTCTCCTTACAACCCCTATTTTTTACTAGCCAGTATCTTAGTATCTTTTCCTGCTTTGAGTTGGGAGAGCCTTTACAAGCTGTAAGTTTTTGTACAACCCTTCTAGCAAAGAGTGCTATTACAACCCCTGGGATAGATACAGTTAACTTGGAGAGCCTGGTTCTGTACCCTATGTAGGTAAAACCTCCTCTTTTTGCCTTTCTGATAGTAGTGACTCCCTCCCAGTATAAATATCAAGAGGGGAGGCTTAAGGATCTAATATCATAGGGCCCGGAGAATAGAAACATATTACTTAGGGAGTTTACTCTCCTTGTTCTATCCATAAGGTTAGACCTACTTACCTCCTATATGCAGGATTGCCAGAATAGGCTCTTTTTTCTTTGAACTCCTTTATGGAGGAACTATCTTATTTCTAATGAATATATATCTTTTTTGTATTTGAAAGAAGTTACCTTTTACTTAGCTCTTCTCCAAATTCCAATTAGACTTACGAGTTCTAGCTTTCTGACCTTTTTAAATGATTTTTTCCAACAAAAGGAGAGTTAGCGAAAGAAAATGTCATCTTCGACATCCGGCGCAGAGCATCGCATCCTGGAGACACTTTTCAAAAATATGAGTATATAGAAAGTGCCATACTTTGGGAATAAAGAAGGTTATCTCCAGTTCTCGGAGGATTTCTTGGAAAATAGATTAGCAGCCCAGCCGATAAAACCTATAACCCAAAACCATCAAAGCATAGGAACTAGTTTACCGAAAGTGCTTTTTTAGTTAAGTCCATACCAGATTAACTATATTCAAGCGAAGAGTAAGTTGGGCTATGAGACTAAGACAGAAAGTTTGAAAGATAGGAGTGTAAGTCTAGTTGTAGTATACGAAGCGTAAATCCCCTAATTCCTAGACCTTACTATCCTAGGAGCAGATCAAGAAGGGAGGGATGAAAGGCTTTCGCCACAAAAGGCAATGGGAAGTTCAACTCTACCTAAGCTACTTTTCTTTTTGGGAGATATTATGTCTTATCAACCATTGATAAAAGTCCGGGAAGCAGCTAATCAACATCTTTTTCTTCCCAAGATCGACTCATCTTCTTCTCTTTCCAAAGCGTAGAAGAAATCTCTTTAGTAGTCCCACTGTGAATTGAAAGCCTTACTCAATGCGTATACTAGATAGTTAGAAAGAACTCCATTCGCACTTGACCTTCCCCTAAAGAGAGATATCCTATACCTTAAACCAGCCTCTGCTGCACCCAAGAGTATCTTGTCTGCTGCCATCGAATCAAAAGAAGAGACATAAGAAAACGAAAAGAATCTCGATGAAAGAGAGTTAGCTTTCCATGGAAGGAGAAGACATAAGGACAAGACCTCTCACTGGCTGTCTTGCCCACAGGATTTCTTAACCAAGTTTGCAGGAACTTGATGTTAAGTAAACTCCAAAGAGAACTTTCAAATAAATGCTATTACCTTAGCTTATCAATTTCAATTCAATTCTATGGTTAGCAACTACCATATAAAGCACTTTTAGAATAGTAACTGGCTTTAAGCCGAGCTTCTTCTGCAACTGGCTGATCGGATGGAAATAAAGAGGGAAGGACTTTTGTTTAACTTACAGACTTACCGCTAGAATGAAGAGAGGCTTACTCAGGAAACGAAATGAATGCCTTAAAGAAAACTCCCACTTAATGACTTGCATCGTCTATTCTCTTCTCTGGCTCGACCACTTGTATACGTAAAGTAAACGTGTACATGGCCGATGAATGGGACCTATGCGGGAAAGAGTGTCACGCCCCGACCCGACCCCGCAAAAGGCCAAGCCCGGACCCGACACACGGACGGAGTCTCCTCTGTACCGCGGACGATCCGAAAACCCAAAAATCAACATAATACTTGCGAAAGCCATAAAACAATTAAAACAAGCCAACTTTCTTTGAAACATACATTTCTTATTAACCAACTTTGCAACCCAAAAATGATATGCATACTACACAAGTATTTATGCCACTAATCAATTCCATTAGCATGCATTTCCTTACTAGTCACAAGAATATAAGTTTACAACTTTACATTCTTTCAATTTATACAACATAAGACCGTAGAGGCCTCAAACTAGAAAATACATACAAGGCTACAAGCCTCAAAATTAAGCGACATCCAAGCAATATGCATATCAAGCAAGGCTCGCACAAAATCTGGTAACCAACCACCAGCAAAGCAAAGAGGTGCTATCACGGGAACATCTCCACCTGTTCCTCCTCCTCAATTACCTCAAGAGGGTCTGCTTCAACTACTCCTGTAAAAATATAGTATAGAGAGGAATGAGCAAAAACTATTGCTCAGCGAGGGCAACTGGTCTCAAGGACGGAGATGAGAGGAGTATGCAATGCAATTAGTCAAGCAATACATACAAGTATCATATAGAGATACCAATAAAGCCATCAATAAAGCAATGCAAGTATTTAAAGCTGTAAACACTCATTCAAAGGATACGATACTCTTTTCACGAGCAACTTTCAAACACAAATTCGATGACGACGCGCCGGCCCAAACCACCTTATAACACCAGCTTGGAATACCCCGGAAGTATCCATCAATCTACGACCCAAAACTCCCTGGGAGGCAACCCAAGCGAGAAAAGGGAATAGCAGCGGAGCTAGAGCAACCAACACTGGCAACCCGAGGCTACCCAGAGAGGCCCATCACTCACGCGCGAGACACTATGCAATGCAAGACTCGATACAAGGCGATAAACAAGCGATAAAGCCACACGTGGGAGAATAACAAAGTAGGTTACTCTCGCACGCAATAGCAACACTTGATAAGCATTTCAATCCAAATCAATTCAAACAAGTATTTCAACCAACCATAAGCATTCCATAGGCATATTTTCAAGAAAACACACAAAGACACAAATCGGCCCCAACTATCAAAAGACTACCATTTCCAAACGAGCCACGAGTTCTGGAAACCGACTTCGCCAATCCTCCTAGGTCACCATAAGGCACGTCTAAAGACCCCGAAACCCTACTTAACCCTAGATTTCACGCAAAGTCCCGATTTCCCCCTTTGCTCGTTTGAACTACAACTATATCAACCAAACACCCAACCACCACCATAATCGCACCAAAAGTGCTTCCATGGTCTCCCGAAACAATGCCAACACGCAAAACGAGAAAATGCCAAACTTGACCTAAACGACCCCGACTTTCACCAGGGCTTAATTCCCATTTTTTCCATTACGCAACCCAAACAAACCGTGCATTTAGGCATTCTAGCACACCTAGCACAATTCTACATCAACGGACAGCATAACGGAACAACTTCATCGTTCCAAGGGTTTACTATTCATAAAACACTATTCAACATCCAAATGAAATTGCAATCTCAACATTTAACCGCAGAAAATGTTAAAAAGCTATAAATAAACGTTCTACAATTGCCAAGGAACATTCTAGAAGCATCAAAACGCTTTAAACAACAATCTACGGATAAAATCAAAAAATTGCAAAGTTGACATACATATCAATTAAATGAGCAAATAACATGCTTCCCTCACCTTAGGTACTCCTAGTCGCTAGGAAAACAATGCTAGTTGCCTTGGAAACCACCCCGCACGAGCTCACGCGAAGATTGATCGATTGGAAGGTTAAAAGGTTTTTTTTTTTTGTTTTGGAAGCTCACGGCCTGCTCACTGTATTTTTCAGCTGCTATTTTTTTTATTTTTCTTTGTTTTAGCTTATTAAAAGGTTGGCTTGGTCAAATGGTCAAAGTCCTAGGTCAACCAACTTAAAACTTGGTCAAAAGGCCTTATTTTAATGCATTTTAAGCTAAAATAACTAACACCAATATAAATTTCAGCTAGCAACAATTAAAATATTAAATTTAAGTCATCTAAATACTAGTTTCACTATTTGCTGAGGACTAGAAATCGTTCTCTAGCTATCGCTCCCGAAATGCAATGCACGTTGCGACAGCAAGGAAGTAACAATTAATTTTAACGGAATTAAGGAAATAGAACTTCCAAAATAATAAACAAGAAATTTTCACATTCTGGGCTCGGGTATTACACCCTCTCCCCCTTAGAACAATTGCGCCCACGCAATTCTTACCTGGTCAACAAACAACTCCGGATACTGATTCCGAACCTGGTCCTCTCTTTCCCAAGTCGCTTCCTCAAACCCATGATGATTCCACAGAACCTTTACTAACGGAATACTCTTTCTGCGAAGCTCCTGAACTTTCTGATCCACAATTCGAATCGGTTTCTCTTCATAAGACAACTTTTCTTCAATCTGCAAAGGCTCTGGTTCAAGTACATGTGAAGGGTCTGGATGGTACTTCTTTAACATAGACACGTGGAACACATCGTGCAGTCTCGACAAGCTCAGAGGCAAAGCTAACCGATAAGCCAAAGGACCTACCTTTTCAGTGATCTCATACAGATCCACATACCTGGGACTAAGTTTCCCGCTCTTACCGTGCCGAATCAATCCCTTCCGTGGAGAAATCTTAAGAAACACCCAATCTCCCAAAGCAAACTCAAGATCCCGACGGTGCTTATCCGCATAACTCTTCTGACGACTCTGAGCTGTAAGCATACGCTGGCGAATAAGGTGAACATTATCTACCATCTTAATCATCTCAGGTAACACAATCGGATCAACTGTTCTTATCTCTCCAACCTCTTTCCAATATAATGGGGATCTGCATTTACGACCATACAACGCCTCGTAGGGAGCCATACCTATAGTAGATTGATAACTATTGTTCTAGGCGAACTCCGCTAAAGGCAAAAACTTCTCCCAATTCTTCCCAAAGTCTAGCACACATGCTCGAAGCATGTCTTCCAAGATCCTGATAGTTCTCTCAGACTGGCCATCAGTTTGTGGATGATATGCAGTACTGAAGCTCAACTTAGTTCCCATGGCCTCTTGCAACTTCTGCCAAAAATGAGATCTGAATCTGGGATCCCTATCTGACATTATACTCTGTGGCACACCATGCAATCTCACAATATTAGCAACATAAAGCTCAGCTAGCTTATCAAGGCTATCCTGTTTGTTCACGGGAATAAAATGTGTAACTTTAGTCAAGCGGTCCACAACAACCCAAACAGAATCACACCCTCTCGGAGATCTAGGAAGATCGGTCACAAGGTCCATTGTTATATGTACCCACTTCCATTGCGGAATCGACAACGGCTGTAGAAGTCTGGCTAGCCTCTGATGCTCAACTTTAACCCTCTGAAAAGTCAAACATCTGGATACATACCCAGCAATCTCCCTCTTCATATTGTTCCACCAGAAGTGTTGTTTCAAATCTCTATACATTTTTGTACTGCCCGGGTGAATCGTATACCTCGAATTATGTGCCTCGAATAGGATCTCATTCTTCAAAGTCGGATCACCAGGAACACATACTCTGTCCCTGAATCTGAAGATACCATCTGCATGTAATTTAAACTCCGACTCTCCCCCTTTAGCTTTTTCTTGGATCTTCAAGATGTAAGGATCAGTCTTCTGAGCCTCTCTGATCTGTGCTAGCAACCCTGACTGAATCTGCAAACTAGCAAATCGAATCCCTACCTCAGTAGCTTCTGGCTTCCATGAACAAATTTCTTCTAAAGTCTCCCAATCCTTGATAATCAAGCTTGCAACAGTAGCCTTTCGGCTCAAAGCATCAGCATCAACATTTTCCTTACCTGACACGTAGTTAATTGAACAGTTGTAACCACTTAATAGCTATAGCCACTTCCGCTGCCTCATATTCAAATCCTTATGTGAAAACAAATACTTGAGACTCTTGTGGTCAATAAAAATTTCAAATCTGCAACCCCACAAGTAATGACGCCACTTCTTCAAAGCAAACACAACTGTAGCTAACTCAAGATCATGTGTAGGGTAATTGACTTCATAAGGTTTCAACTTCCTAGAAGCATAAGCAATCACCTTACCATTCTGCATTAAAACACAACCCAAACCTTCTTTAGATGCATCACTGTAGACAACGAAGTTCTCTGTTCCCTCAGGTAAAGCTAGTATAGGAGCTGTAGTTAGTCTCTTCTTCAATTCTTGGAAACTGAATTCACACTTGGCATCCTAGTTGTAAGCAACTTTCTTCCCAGTCAACTGGCTCAAAGGTCCAGAAATTTTGAAAAAGTCTTTAACAAACCTCCGGTAGTAACATGCCAATCCAAGAAAACTCCAAATCTCTGACACCATCTCAGGTCTCTTCCAAGACGAAACAACTTCAATCTTAGCTGGGTCTACTGAAATTCCTTGATCTGAAATGATACGACCTAGAAAAGATATATGATTCAACCAGAACTCGCACTTGCTGAATTTAGCAAAAAGCTTGTTTTCTTGCAAAGTCTGTAGCACAATCCTCAAGTGTTGTTCATGCTCAGCCTCATTCTTCGAGTACACTAAAATGTCGTCAATAAAGATTACGACAAACTGTTCAAGGTAAGGCCGAAAAACCCTCTGCATCAAGTCCATGAATGCGGCTGGTGCATTCATCAATCCAAACGGCAACACAACAAATTCATAGTGGCCATATCTAGTCCTGAATGCCGTCTTTGGTATATCGTCACTCCGAATCCTAAGTTGATAGTAACCCTGCCTCAAATCAAATTTGGAGTAAACACTCGCACCCTGCAACTGGTCAAACAATTCTTCAATCAACGGCAAAGGGGTATTTGTTCTTAATCGTGACTTGATTAAATCCCCTGTAATCAATGCATAACCGTAGCGTACCGTCTTTCTTTCTCACAAACAACACAGGCGCACCCCACAGCGAAGAACTAGGTTGTATAAACCCTTTCTCAAGCAAGTTCTGAAGCTGAATTTTTAACTCCTGAAGTTCAGCCGATGCCATTCTATAAGGACTCCTAGAAATTGGCGCAGTTCCTGGCACAAGATCAATCACGAACTCAATCTCCCTATTCGGTGGTAAACCCGGTAATTCCTCGGGAAATACATCAGGGAAGTCTCTAACAATCGGAACCTCATTCAAACTCAACTTATCGGTAGGCTGATTGATCAAATAAGCTAAGTAAGCTTCACAACCCCTATTCAACAACTTAGAAGTCTTGATCGCTGATAAAAGAGGAATTCGGGCAGCCCTGCAATTCCCAACAATCTCCAGTACCGGTAGGTCAGGAACCTGAAGATAAACGACCTTTGTTCTACAATCCAACTGAGCATAGTACTTCCCCAACCAGTCCATTCCCAAAATAATTTCAAAGTCACGGAATGGCAATATAATTAAATCAGCAGGAAATTTACGGTTCTCAATGCATATATCACAAGATTTGCAAATAGACTCAGTAACAAATTTTGCACCCAAAGGCGTACTAACCTCAACTTCATGCGGTAATTTATCAATGCAAACATTCACAGATCATGCACATGCAGGAGTTATAAATGAATGTGTAGCTCCGGGATCAATCAAAACTTTAACTGGCTGAGTATTGAGAAGAAAGGTACCTTCCACTATAGCTGTAGTATCGAGTAGCTCCTCTACGTCTAGTGCAAAGACCCTAGCCTGAACCCTCTGTGCTGGACGTGCACCTGCAGCCCTATTCTGAACACCTTGGCCTCCACCACGGCCCTGAACATTGTTATACTTAGTGCAATCTCTTACCCTATGGTCATCACTCCCACAGTCTGTGCATTTACCACCCTTCCTCCAGCAATTAGCCTCAATGTGCCCCGATCGATTACAATAGTTACACTGCTGATTTTGCCTTACAACAATGTTTCCTGTAGGTGCTGGGGCTCTGGTAGTAGGAACTGTACCTCCCTGCTGGGGTCTAGTCACAGCTGGCCTAGCCTGAATCTGCTGCTGTGGCTGATACGGACGTTGCTGAGGAACCTGTGCAGAAGTCTGATACTGCCTCGGCTGACTCTGGCTGCTCTGGCCCAAATACTGCTTCTTACTCGGCTGACTACTCTCAGCTAACATCTCAGCCTTCCGTTTCTCAAACTTCGAGGCTGCCTGAAATGCCTCGGGAAATGTAGTGTAAGTCTGCCCAGTCAAATGCAACTGAATGTCCATTCTCAGCCCACGGACAAACCTATGAATCATCCTCCTAGCTAGCCGTACCAACTCGGGCATATACCTCGACAGGCTAACAAACCTAGCCTCGTACTGTGCAACAGTCATATTTCCCTGCTTCAGGGCCACAAACTCATCTTCCCGCCTTTCCATAGCCATCTCGGGAATATACTTGTCCCGAAACTCACTTACAAAATCATCCCACAAATGTGGTACATCCTCACAATCCCACCTCCTCCTGACAGTATTCCACCACTGCTCTGCGTCGCCCTCAAACAGGAATGATGCATAATCTATTCTTGCCTCATCAGTGTACCTCAAAGCGGTGAAAATTTTCTCGACACGGTTAATCCATCTCTCGGCCGCCTCATCATCCGGCTCTCCAAAGAACTTTCCCGGCTCATGCCTCAGAAATTTCTCTAGCTGGTTATTCTCAACTCTATACCCCTGTCCACCAGGATTAGCTTGATTTCCCTGGGGATTATTCCTGTCCTGCCTCTGCTCATGTAGTATCTGTGTAATCCGGTCAACCGTTGTAGTCATGGTAGCCATAAACTGCTCAGGCAACGGTTGCTGACCCTGTTCTGCTGCCTCTTCATCTGACCCTATACCTTGAGTACCACGACGTGGCGGCATAGTAGCAATTCACAATAGTTGGCAACATTTAAAAATAGTTTATAGACAGAAATATAGCACATAAGATTAGATAACACTCAAGTCAATAGCAATCCAATATTCTATCACACAATTCACATAAGACAAGTTTAACTTGCTAAACTATTTCACTTAAACACATAAACACTCCAAGTTCACAAAGTCATGCTATAACATTTTCTTTTCACTCAGCAATCATACATAAGCACTTTAGCATTTTAGACCTTTACCCCACAGACCGAGAATCATATCCCGGCTCATGCAAGACTATCATGCTCTGATACCACCTAAAGATGTCATGCCCCGACCCGACCCCGCAAAAGGCCAAGCCCGGACCCGACACACGGACGGAGTCTCCTTTGTACCGCGGACGATCCGAAAACCCTAAAATCAACATAATACTTGCGAAAGCCATAAAACAATTAAAACAAGCCAACTTTCTTTGAAACATACATTTCTTATTAACCAACTTTGCAACCCAAAAATGATATGCATACTACACAAGTATTTATGCCACTAATCAATTCCATTAGCATGCATTTCCTTACTAGTCACAAGAATATAAGTTTACAACTTTACATTCTTTCAACTTATACAACATAAGACCGTAGAGGCCTCAAACTAGAAAATACATACAAGGCTACAAGCCTCAAAATTAAGCGACATCCAAGCAATATACATATCAAGCAAGGCTAGCACAAAATCTGGTAACCAACCACCAGCAAAGCAAAGAAGTGCTATCACGGGAACACCTCCACCTGTTCCTCCTCCTCAATTACCTCAAGAGGGTCTGCTTCAACTACTCCTGTAAAAATATAGTATAGAGAGGAATGAGCAAAAACTATTGCTCAGCGAGGGCAATTGGTCTCAAGGACGGAGATGAGAGGAGTATGCAATGCAATTAGTCAAGCAATACATACAAGTATCATATAGAGATACCAATAAAGCCATCAATAAAGCAAGGCAAGTATTTAAAGCTGTAAACACTCATTCAAAGGATACGATACTCTTTTCACGAGCAACTTTCGAACACGAATTTGATGACGACGCGCCGGCCCAAACCACCTTATAACACCAGTTTGGAATACCCCGGAAGTATCCATCAATCTACGACCCAAAACTCCCTGGGAGGCAACCCAAGCGAGAAAAGGGAATAGCAGCGGAGCTAGAGCAACCAACACTGGCAACCCGAGGCTACCCAGAGAGGCCCATCACTCACGCGTGAGTCACTATGCAATGCAAGACTCGATACAAGGCGATAAACAAGCGATAAAGCCACACGTGGGAGAATAATAAAGTAGGTTACTCTCGCACGCAATAGCAACAATTGATAAGCATTTCAATCCAAATCAATTCAAACAAGTATTTCAACCAACCATAAGCATTCCATAGGCATATTTTCAAGAAAACACACAAAGACACAAATCGGCCCCAACTATCAAAAGACTACCATTTCCAAACGAGCCACGAGTTCTGGAAACCGACTTCGCCAATCCTCCTAGGTCACCATAAGGCACGTCTAAAGACCCCGAAACCCTACTTAACCTTAGATTTCATACAAAGTCCCGATTTTCCCCTTTGCTCGTTTGAACTACAACTATATCAACCAAACACCCAACCAACGCCATAATCGCACCAAAAGTGCTTCCATGGCCTCCCGAAACAATGCCAACACGTAAAATGAGAAAACGCGAAACTCGACCTAAACGACCCCGACTTTCACCAGGGCTTAATTCCCTTTTTTTCCATTACGCAACCCAAACAAACCATGCATTTAGGCATTCTAGCACACCTAGCACAATTCTACATCAACGGACAGCATAACGGAACAACTTCATCATTCCAAGGATTTACTATTCACAAAACACTATTCAATATCCAAATTAAATTGCAATCTCAACATTTAATCACAGAAAATGTTAAAAAGCTATAAATACACGTTCTACAATTGCCAAGGAATATTCTAGAAGCATCAAAACGCTTTAAACAACAATCTACGGATAAAATCTAAAAATTGTAAAGTTGACATACATATCAATTAAATGCGCAAATAACATGCTTCCCTCACCTTAAGTACTCCTAGTCGCTAGGAAAACAACGCTAGTTGCCTCGGAAACCACCCCGCACGAGCTCACACGAAGATTGATCGATTGGAAGGTTGAAAGGTTTTTTTTTTTTTTTTGGAAGCTCACGGCCTGCTCACTTTATTTTTCAGCTGCTATTTTTTTATTTTTCTTTGTTTTAGCTTATTAAAAGGTTGGCTTGGTCAAATGGTTAAAGTCCTAGGTCAACCAACTTAAAACTTGGTCAAAAGGCCTTATTTCAATGCATTTTAAGCTAAAATAACTAACACCAATATAAATTTCAGCTAGCAACAATTAAAATATAAAATTTAATTCATCTAAATACTAGTTTCACTATTTGCTGAGGACTAGAAACCGTTCTCTAGCTATCGCTCCCGAAATGCAATGCACGTTGCGACAGCAAGGAAGTAACAATTAATTCTAAAGGAATTAAGGAAATAGAACTTCCAAAATAATAGACAATAAATTTTCACATTCTGGGCTCGGGTATTACAAAGAGACTCCCTGGTAACTAGGAAGTATTATGTGAAACCCCAGTTTTCATCTTTACCTCGATTTGCATGTCTTTGCCTAGATTTACGTGTTTGATCTGTTTATGTGTTATATGAGTTAGAATGTGCTAAATATGTGATTTATATTCCTAATACATGCTATGTGTGCATTCATGAAATTTTCATCAAAAACGGCATTAGAAATTTTATCGACAATTTTTATGAATAGTATTTTGAACACCTGTCCGCTAAAATTTTTACAAGGGTGTTTTAAACATCTTAAAACCTATTCCTCTATTATTAATAGATCTATGTTTGATAAAAATTGATTCTGAAATGGAATAGTAATTTAAATAGACTTTTCAGGCGAAAAGTAGTATTTTTTAGCCAAAAAATAATTTCTTCTAAACCCGATTCTTGCATTGACTTTCGTTGACCTAGTATATATTAATATAAATGTATTTGTATGTGGTATTAAATGATTTTAGATTAATTGTGCATTCAAAAGACATTTGAAAACAAATAATATGACTTTTCACCTTCTATTGCAAAAATTGACTTTTTAACTGAGTCGGGTGTAAGTCTATACATGTGAAACTTATTGTCAACTAAAAATATACTATTAAAAATAGTCTAAGTGTTAATTGCATTTGGGTGAACAAAAATAGTCTAAAACAATTAAAAGACAAGAAAACACTAAAAATAACTAAGTGTCAACTTTGACTTTCTTTTATTTGTTTGACCTTTGCTTAATATATCATCAACACACATTAAAATCTCACAAAACACACTCAGTTTACACACACATTACTGAAAATCCATGAGGGAGAAGAAATAAGGTATTTTCAAGGTTTTTCAAAGTATTTTTCACATAGATTTTGCAATTCAAGTCCAAATCACTTCATTCAAAGCTTGATTTCACTTGTTGGTCATCCATTCTACATCTTTATTGCATCAAAACACATCAAAGGTGAGAGAAAAATTCTAGATCTCAAATGTCATCTTTAATGTTTTTGCGTATAATTGAATTTTGAACCATTAGAAAGTTGAATTGATGTTATATTATTGGTCAGTGCATGCTAAGGATCGATTGTATAAGATTTGAACCGTTGAAGCATGAATTTTTATTTTTGGGTATTAAAAGTTGAGTTGTTGGCTATTTGTTGAATAATTTGAGTTGTAGTGGTTGGAATCGATTGCTGTCAATTTGTAAAAGTTTGTTAAATACGGGGTAGTACTGTTGTAGTGCCAAAATTTTGATTGTGATGTCGGTGTGAAACTCTGGAAATTTCAGCCTAGGTGCATTGAGGTTTTAGGGTTGTTGGGCTTAATTTGGATGTATTTTGGTTGGTTTCCGAGGGGGCTAATGTAGTTGATTGAGTGGGTGAGTGATAGGAACTGGTTTGGAGTTGTTTGGATTAGTAGAATGTAAGTTATGATTATTAGAAGTTTAAGTTGTCCTTCTTTAAAATGTAGATATATGCCTTTAGATGATTGGGTGGTGTTTGAGTTATTGAATTGTGAGTTTTTGATGGTTAGTTTAGGGTTTGGTTGTGTGCCTAATGCATGTTAAGTTGGGTGGCCTACTTTGTCATATAACTTAGTTGTTTAGTTGTTAATTGATTAATTGATGTTATGTTGTTGAAATGTTATTAATTGATTGATGATTAATTGATTATTGATTATTGATTATTGAATATTGATTATTGATGAACCGGGAGATAGTCAATGGAAAAGGTTGTCCTCCTGTGATTGAATGTTTATTATTATTGCTGAGTCTTGATATGAGTGTGCCACCTCTCGGGCGGTATCGGTCCGTCGGATTGAAAAAGACATGGCTACCAGAGGCTACCCTCACCTTGCATGGGCAGAGATGCCATGGAGGGCAGGGCTAGTAAGGTACCTCAGGTGTGTGTGTCATGGGGGTGATAAGAAGTTGGTTGAGATCGTGATGGCGTTTGGAGCTACACCAACTACAGTATCCTTTATTGAATGGTCATTATAGTTTATGTGTTTATATTGTTATTGATGTTTATTGTGTGTTTACTGCTCAAAGGATGATTTCCAAGGAGTATAGTAAATACTGTTAGAGATCTATCGAATCCTCACTGGGATTATTTTATATAAGCTCACTCTCAATTATTGCATGCATATAGGTGTTACAGAATAGGAATATGGGTACGTGCCTCAGGAAGCTGAGAATGTGCTTTACGTGGACAAGTCCTATGTGCCAAAGTCTTGTCATTGATATCTGAGATGTAGTTCTCTTTTGTTATCTTGTATATTAAAACTAGATGTTTTGTATTTACTTAGAAGTTTATGATGTATAAGATGTTGTAAAGATAATAAATTAAATGTTGCTAGCTTAGTAGTCTTGTTTTTGGAATATGATTAGGCTACTAGATTGGTTATAATCTATTTTGGGAATATATGTTATATAGTAAATGTATGATGTTGGAACGGAGGCGTATAATCTATGGATGCAATGGTAAAAGAATGTTTAATGTATATTGTAGTTGTATTGTTGAATTGTTGAATTATTGTGGAGTTGGATGTATGGGTTTCGAAGAGGTTGGTTTAGAGCCTCGGTGTCCTAATTACTGTCGTTATACTGCTGAAATTCCGTTGCGTCCTGACTGATCGCAGGAGGGGTCGAGTTGGGGCGTGACATTAAGTGGTATCAGAGCGCATGTTTAGCTGTCAGCCGGGGTATCCTCAGAATGTGGGGAGTGGTCTAAGCTTGCAAGTATGTATTAAGTGAAAGAAAAGTGAAACATATGTTAATATGTTTATGTGATTAATTTACTTATGTGTCTAACTTTCTATGTGATCAATATGCTTTATGTGTTAAGTGAACTAATGTGGTCAATATGTTTTATGTGATAACTTGTCATGCGTACTCAATGTATTGTAGTTAATATGCATTTTATGATTAATGTGTATTATATGACAAATATTTTTTATGTGATTGAAGTATCTGTATCTGTGTGAAGTTAGTTGTTTATGTGGTTTTAATTGTTTATAACTAGCTTATGTGAAACAACGTGCTTTAAGTGCTCAATGTACTTTAAGTGACCAATGTGAGTTACGTGATCAACTTGTCTTATGTGAAGTTTGTTGCTTATGTGACTTTAATTGTTTATAACTTATGTGATATAACCTATTTATGTGATGTTGGCTTCTTATATGCCTAATTGTGTGTTATGTGATAATGTTGTAATATATAATAATCATGTAATATGTTGGTACTTGTTTTCATGAGATATAGTTGTATATATGCTATAACTGTGGGTGATTCTTTTGGGTAAAGTAAGGATGACTGTAAGAGTTTTCAAAAATAGAGGTACGCCATGATTTTGAATTATTATTATTCTAGTAGTTTATCAGTGAGATTTTAATTGTTATGTTTATGGATTTTAGTCTCAGTTTAATGAATCTGTTCTTGATGTTCCTTTAGCGAGAATGAAGTTGTTCGAGGAAATAACAATGTATCTTGATGATTATAATTACTTTTGTTGCCATGTTTAACTTGTTATTACTTGGAGATGGATCATAAGTTGTGGTTTCCGTGAGGTTGTGATCATTCACTTTTGGAGTCTCAACTCAGACTATACTTTCTTGAGGTTATTTTAGAATGAATTTATTTGAGGAATTAGTGATGTATATTTGTGAATAGAATGAAGTGTGGTATAACATGTGAGTATTTCTACTATTTGGGAATGCTATATTATTAATGGATATATTGGAGTTTTGATCTTTAAACCTTGGAGACAATTGGAGCGATTCCTGACTAAAGTTACTTTATTCAAAGATGTAATTGTTGGGAGATAGAATTATTTAAGAAAATAAGAATGCATTTTGGTGACTGAACATTTAGTTGCCTACATCAAGCTTTTGAGTTCTAGGTGGTATGACTTTCTAAATTATTGATTGGGGATTCTCTTGTGTTATAATGGGTTAGTATGAATCTGTATTGTGTTATCAGATTTTTGAGTCTTCATTAGTTAATCTTGTTGGGTAATCGATGATTTATCTTGTTTGGTGATTGGTCTGGTACGGAATGTAAAATTTTGGAGTGATTTATCTTGTTTGGTGATTGTTATGACTCCTTAGGTTCTCTAGATCTCCTTAGTGTCTTGTTTTGGAGGAAGATAGATTGTAGGATTTGACTTGTTGGTATTTAAATGTGTAGGTGGGACACCCCTTTTGTGCTTCCTATTCTATTGGTCTTATTATTCTTTTCTACTCTATTCTCACTTATTTGAGAGAGAGTTACACTTTTCTAGCATATCAATTGTTTCTTGAAAGTTTTGCTTATTGGATTAATGGATCTTATACTCATTTGACATTGTTTCTATTCTTAACATTCATATTTGCTTCTTATAGCAATGTCACTTATTGGAGTTAAGGTTTAAGACTTCTATATTTCATTCTATATCTCCAGCCATTGATTTCAATATTTCATTTCATCCTATTACTATTCATTTGGAAGTAATTTGTCCTTTGGTATACCATTTTACTTGTTCAAATTTCACTTGCTTGATGTACTCTCTACCTAAGTACATCATTGTCATTCTTGTTGATCCTTGTTAATCCTATTGTTTTATTATTAAATGTTGAGCCATTACTTTGCTTGTAATTGCTCACTCGAAGTACTCGGCACTGTCCTGTTGTTATGATTTCTTATTCGTACTTCTTTGGTATTGCGTGTTGAGATACTCTTGACACTCATATTTTCTATTGAATTAATCATCTCTTATTTATTAATTTCATTTCGCCTCAAGTACAACTTACTTGTTGGTTCCTTGAACAATCATCGAGAATTGAAATGTCTACTTGTTCAGGAATTTTGTTCAACATACTCAGCACTGTTTTGACTCGTCATCATCCTTTGTTCGTACTTATTTAACTGATAGGTGCTGAGACATTTCTTATCCTAAGATGTATGCTTTATGTGTCCGTACATGCATGGGACTCAATCTAATTAATAGCCAATTCGTCTTAGGAATAGGTGGTACCAAGCCTTGGGCGCGAAGGCTGCCTAAGCCCTTCCCTGTAGCGTAACCGAACCCCCGGACTAGCCTTTCTTTGGTTAAAACTGATTAGTTGGACTCACTCCTAATATAGAGTCACTTTTCAAACAAAAAATCATTTTGTAGAATAAATCATAAGGTTTTTCCACACTCAATCTTAGGTGGCGACTCCATCCCTTCTTCTCTCTTCAATTACTGAGACCCATACATACACAGATCTAGGTAGCTCATCTCGTTCTAAGAAGTCAGATCTTCTTCTTATATTCTAGGAAGAATAAGATAAGGGCCTTTTTTAACTTTCACTCTTGAATTGTAAGGAAAGGCTGGATGAAATTCCGCTCGACTGATAAGGAGATGAAGGTAGATGCTCGACCTATAGGGAGAGGGTGGAAGATGCTCGACCGATAGGGAGAGGAAGACTGGTAGGAGCGCTATTTTCATCCATCTAGAATAGAAATTTCATAGGAGAAGACAGTAACTTTGACGCCCAGCCCAAAAAACCTCATGTCTTTCTTGGTTGGACCAAGCCAACCGGTAATTTCAACAAGTCTTTCCTCATTTTTGTTGGGCAGCAGAGCAGTCAAAAAAGAAAGCAAAGCAAATGAAATTGTAGGTTAAGAATAATCAACAATTAGATAATCAAAAAATAAGAAATGTATTTTTGAATTTAAAAAAAAAAACTAAATAAGAGAATCAAAAATGAAGAAAAGAAAGAATTTCTAAATGCATTGTCGGATTTCTTATGTAATGATCTAACCAGACGTGGTAATCTAATTAATAATAGACAAAATATCTTTTGCCCGTTATCTCCTCATCTTACAATTTATAAGCCACAGCTCAATTCGACGTTTTCAATTTCCCATAGAATCTCCGGAGCTTTTCTAGCCACTATAGTTTTGTTTTTTTTTTTCTTCTTTGTCTGAAAATAGGCTTGATTTGCTTCACCTATGAGAATTTCTACCAATTCTTCTTTTATTCATCAAAGCTCATCCTAATCTCCATCGAGATTACTACCTTAGCCTTGTCCTATCATCTGTATAATGGAGTTAATCATTTATTGACGGATTTTTTGGGATTTCTCTTTCTTAGAAAAAGATTGAAATGACTATTCAAAATTTCACATATACCTTTGAGATTTAAATAACAAATAGCTTACTTTTAGCCACGCGGGGCGGCTATCCGCATGTGTCCCAAAGTGACGTCCATTTTTTGGTAATGGAAATACTCGAGAGAAAAGGTTTAGAATTCAACCTCCCCTTATATGCTCTAAAAAGGGGTCATGGACTCCTTTTTTGTTTAGGATCCCCTTTCTACATTCAATTATTTATTGAGCCTGGAAATGAAAGCAGAATTCGTTCGGATCCTCTCACATGTTCAATCTTTTTTTAGCGGTTTCCCCAGAGATCTTTATAGTTAATGCAACCTTCATTTTGCTCATTCATGGAGTTGTATTTAGTACCTCTAAGAAATATGATTATCCACCGTTAGTCAGTAATGTGGGTTGGCTTGGATTATTTAGTGTTACGCGCCAAGGAGGGCATCGCGCTTTGGGATGTGGATGAGTTATTATCGTCCAGCTCCCTAACCTAATGCGGCATCGGGTTTAGACCGTAGGGAACCGTAGCATAGGGGGACATCTAATCCTTTGTCGCTGCAAGGCTGGCTAATCGTACGCAGCAAGCTCGAAGACCCCTGGTTCTGGAAGGCACATTAGTCCGAATTCTATGGTGAATATGCGACCGAGACTACACTATGTAGGTACTTGTGCTGGTGAGGCGACGGTCAGTCCTAGAAATAGTGGCAGCGGCGTGAGGAGTTAACGACCGAACGTGCTGTAACCTAGGGATCACCAGGCAACTCTTTCGCTGTATAGGGATTGGGGGTGTGTAGCACAATTCTTCTTGGAGGAGGGTCGTTTGCCTGGGTGACTGATCCTACCATAATGTACTCCTACCTATAGCATTGGCAATCGAAGTCGAGCATACATACGACGATCTTCATGCGTGAATAGCAGGGAGGAAAGAAAGGGCGGTTGATGATAATGAGAAAGGACGCCACGTCTGGACGAGCATGCGGAATAGATGAGAGAAAGGTGTCATGCCATGGAGTGGGGAATATCCCGAGTCTCATGTAAGACAACTAAATGCACCTTGAGGTACTACCGAGGAACTGAGGAACCTTCTCGAGTACATGATAGGTAATTGAGAGATAGTGCTAGCCTATTCGTTATGGGGAATCAATGCTCCGGGCCGAATAGAGCTTACCTACGGCACCTAGCTTTTTCTCCGACGAGCTTTCTCTCGCAAAGCCAAAGACGCCCAAGACAAGGTACATGTGAAACCCCACTTTACTATCCTATCTCGTTTTGCGTGTTTATTCCCATTTTGCGTGAATTCACCTGTCTATGTGCTATATGACTTAGAATGTGTTAGTTTTGATGTTAATACTCCAAGAACATGCTAAATGTCCATACATAAAATTTTCATCAAAAACAAAGTCAAAAATTTTATCGTCGACTTTTAGTGAATAGTATTTTCGAAACACGTCCGCTAAAATTTTGAAACTGGTCTTTTTAACCCTTCTAGACCTAGTCCTCGGACTTTAATAGACCTGTGTTTAATGAAATCGGTTTTTAAATCGGCTTATGAATTTATTAGGGTTTTTATACCGACTTTTACGAAAATCGAGTTTTAAGCCGACTCGGGTGAAATTGTTTGATTGTAAAACTTCTTGTCACCTAATTATAAACTACTTGAGATATCTTAGGAGTTGCATAATTAGTTTGAGCAAGAAATAGCTAAAATGAATTAAAGGACTAGAAATACAAAAAAATGCTAACTTTGACTTTTACTATTTTATTTGACCAAGCTTATTTATGCATAATATATCAATATTGCTCACAAAATAACTCAAAATATACTCATTTCTCACTCACATGGCCGAAACTCAATAGCCTTCCTTGAGGAGTTTTTCAACATTTTTTCAAAGCAAATTTTTCATTAAAAGTTGCAATTAAAGGCCAATCTTCATCAACCAAAGCTTGATTCCACCTCTTGAGCATCCACTGAGCATCTTTCTAGCTTCATAACACATCAAAGGTGAGAGAAAATTCTAGATCTCAAAACTCATATTTTGTGTTTATGCGTATAAATGTTTATTGAACCATTAGAATGTTAATTTGAAGTTAGATTATTGCTCCATGCGTGCTAGGGATCATTTAGATGTATTCTTGCGAGATTTGAACCGTTGTAGCATAATTATTTATTTTCAGGTATTTAAAGTTAATTATTTTGCTAAATGTTGAATATTTTGAGTTGTGTTGATCGAAATTGATTGCCGTCGATTTCAAAAAGTTTGATAATTACGTGGTAGCGCCGTTGTGATGCCGAATTTTCGATTGCGAGGTCGGTGCTAAAATTCAAAAATTTCAGCCTTGACACACTAGGGTTTTAGGGTTATTGGGCATGATTTGGATATGTCTTGGTTGGTTTCCGAGAGGGCTAATGTAGTTGATTGAATGTGTGAGTGTTTGAAACTGATTTGGAGTTGTTTGGATTAGTAGAATGTAAGATATGATTATTTGAAGTTTAGGTTGTCTTTCTTTAAATTGTTGAATTGAGCCTTTAGATGATTGGGTGGTATTTGAGTGATTGAATTGTGAGTTGTTAATGGTTAGACTAGGGTTAGATTACGTGTTTTATGGATGTTAAGTTGGATGGCCTACTTTGTCATCTAACTTAGTTGTTTGTTGTTTAATTAAATATTGATGTTATATTGATGTTATATTGATGATTATTGAGTACGGGAATCGGGCACTTTCATTGCTGATCTCTCGGAATATTGATGATTATTGAGTACAGGAATCGGGCACTTTCGTTGCTGATCTCTCGGAATATTGATGATTATTGATTAAGGGAATCAGGCACTTTCGTTGCTGATCTCTCGGTTTATTTATGTTGAGTCTCATTGTTGTGAGCTTTGATAATGTTGTGTCACCTCGGGAGGCGTCCTGGGCTGCGGGCACAGTTATCATGGCTAATCCCTATCTCGCATGGGCGGAGAGGCCGTGGGGGTGTGGGTCTAGGTCAAGGTACCTCAGAAATTGTGTCATTGAGTTTGGAGGAGTTGTTGAGAATAGAATTGGTATATGGAGCTTCATCAGTAAATGTATCGTATCCTTATTGTGTGTTTACAGTTATTACTATTGTTGCATTTATAATGATTATTGATGTTTATTTGTGTGTTTACTTGCTCAAAGGATCATTTCCAAGGAGTTTAGTAAATACTATTAGAGATTTATCCGATCCTCACTGAGCTTGTTTATATAAGCTCACTCTCTATTATTGCATGCATACAGGTGTCCTTTCACAAGATTTCGGGTACGTGCCTCCAAAAGGGGATAATGTGCCGTATGTGGACGAGTCCTATGTGCCAGAGTCTTGTCCTTGATGCTTGAGATGTTGTATACTCTATTATCATGTATATTAAACTAGTTGTCTCTTATTTTTCCTTGTAATTTATGATGTATAAGTTGTAGTAAAGATATTGAACTAAATGATGCTAACTTGGTAGTCTATTTTGTTATGATCTAGGTTGCTAATTTGGTTTATAATCTATTTTGATATGTATGTTAAAGTTAAGGTATTATGTTGGAACGGAGGCGTATAACTATGAATGGATCGTCTAAGAATGATTGTTGTATAATATGGTCATGTTGTATGTTGTTAATGTTTTAAGGAATTGATTGTGTTTGGTTGAGGAGTTTGATTGTATAATGTTCTGAGAGGTTGGTTTAGAGCCTCGGTGTCTTTATTACTATCGTTATACTGTCGAAATTCCGTTGCGTCCTGACTGATCGTAGGTAGGGTCGAGTTGGGGTGTGACATTGAAGTGGTATCAGAGCTTGACTAGCTGTCAGCCGGGGTATCCTCGGAATGTGGGTAGTGGTTCAAGCATGCAAGTATGTATGAAGTGAAAGAAAAGTGAAATATGAGTTAATATGATTAAATAATTAAGTGATTAAGTGATTATGTGATTATGTGATTTAGTGCTTATGTGATTATGTGATCAATTTGTTTATGTGTTTTATATGAGTTTGTTGTTTATGTGTTAATAGTTGTTTATAACCTGTTTACGTGTTATAACCTGTTCTAACTCTTTGATTAGTAGAATGGCCGGTAGACCAAGGACCAGAGGTAGGCCCGAGGTAGTAGATGAGACTCCTGGTAATGCGGCACCGGGCCGTGATAAGGGTGATGATCGTTTGGGGGTAGCTATGGATAGGATTGCTGAGTTAGTGGCCGGACAGGCACAGTTGATAGCAGGGCAGGCTGCCCAGACTCAGGCTTGGCAGGCTCAGTTGTTGAATGTGCAGGGTGGAAATCACGGGCGTGGTACCCTGAAGGAGTTCTTAGGGTATTATCCACCTAGATTTCAAGGGGAATCCGATGATCAAAAGGCTGAAGCGTGGATTAGTAAGGTGGAGAAGATTTATGATCCTCTTGATTATACCGATGAGCAGAAGGTCTCCTTTGCCGTGTACTTGCTGGATGATGAGGCAGAAGAATGGTGGCACACGGTGAGAACTAGCTGGGCAACTCAGGGTATTCCGTATGTTTGGGGTACCTTTCTGATAGCTTTTCGAGCAAAGTATGTCCCGACGATCGCGAGGGAGCAGATAAAGGCAGAGTTTCTAGCCTTAGTGCAGGGAGATGCTTCAGTGGCTCAGTATGAGGCCACTTTCACTAGGTTGTCCCGGTATGCACCAGTGTATGTGGCTGACGAGGAACGTAAGACTCGTAGGTTCATGTTGGGGTTGAGGCCCGAGATTCAGGATGCGATGGCCCTGAATCGGTATGATATACTTACGGAGGCCTTTGATGCAGCTTCTAGACTGGAGAAGAGAAAGGGGGAACAAATTGTATCTAGCCAGCCTAGCAAGAGGCCATTTCAGCCTCAGGGTAAGCAGGGAGTGTATAGGCCTCCCGTACAGCAGGTTGTGTACAGGCCGCCAGTGCAGCAGGGTTCTTTCAGACCGCAGGGTCAGCAAGGTTACTATCGGCCTCAGTTTCAGCAGGGGTCTTATCAGGCTCAGCTGCAGTACAGGCCGGCCCAGTCTCAGGGTCAATACAGGCCTAGTGTTGTTAGACCTCAGCAGCAGGCTGGTTCAGCTGCTTATTCAGCTTCTGGTTCTTTAGGAGGCAGTGTCAGTGCTCTGACGCTGCAGTATGTTTATTGTAAACGTAAAGGCCATCTGGAGGCCGACTGCCGGAGAAAGGCAGGGACGTGTTTAGGTTGCGGCAGCAACCAACACCGGGCGAGGGATTGCCCCAGGTATCAGGGTTCTACGGGTCAGCCAGCAGTCCAGGGTTATCAGGGTGGACCTGCAAGCAGTACAACTCAGCAGCAGCGGGCTCAGGCTCGGGCCTACGCAGTGGACTTGGAGGAATTGCCAGAGGTGACAGCAGTGGTGAAAGGTAACTTACTTATTCTCAACCAATTAAATATTATATCTCCTTGAGTGCAACGTGCTAAAATGTGAGTAGAAAGTTTTCTTTATTCGATTAAAGTTAGCATGTGCATCATATCAGTTGGCGACTGAGTTGTATGTGACGCTGAGGTATATGGAATTCCGATTAGGGGTCAAGCTACTTTATGACTATACATTGATTATTGGGATTCTTATTTGGTGATTTTATACGGCATTCTTCCTCAAGATTTCTATATGGAGATTCTTATTCAGCATACTTCTTTGGAGTTTTTCTATGGTATTTTCTATGCGGTATTCTTATGTGGATTTCTGATATGGTATTATCCGGAGTTCTTATATTGGGATTATTATTTGGTATTCTCGCTCGGTGATCCTGTTGAAGTTCTTACTTGGTATTCTTGGTTGGTACTCTATTACGGGATCTATGTTTGGCATTTTCTTTAGCAATTATTTGAGATTCTCATCAGGAAATCTTAGTCGGTGTTCTTATTCAGCGTTCCTATTCAAGCTTCTTGTTCGGTATTCCTAGTTGGCATACTTAGTTGGTATTCAGAATTTGATTTCGGTCTTTCATTCCGTATGTTTGAGCCAGTAGTACTTGAGTGAAGAATTGCGTGGACGCAATTGTTTTAAGGAGTGAAGAATGTGAAACCCCACTTTACTATTCTATCTCGTTTTACGTGAATTGACATGTCTATGTGCTATATGACTTAGAATGTGTTAGTTTTGATATTAATACTCCTAGAACATGCTAAATGTGCGTACCTGAAATTTTCATCAAAAACGGAGTCAGAAATTTTATCGTCGACTTTTAGTGAATAGTGTTTTCGAAACACGTCCGCTAAAATTTTGAAACTGGTCTTTTTAACCCTTCTAGACCTAGTCCTCGGACTTTAATAGACCTATGTTTAATGAAATTGGTTTTTAAATCGGCTTAGGAATTTATTAGGGTTTTTACACCGACTTTTGTGAAAATTGAGTTTTAAGCCGACTCGGGTGAAATTGTTTGATTGTAAAACTTCTTGTCACCTAAAAATAAACTACTTGAGATATCTTAGGAGTTGCATAATTAGTTTGAGCAAGAAATAGCTAAAATGAATTAAAGGACTAGAAATACAAAAAAAATGTTAACTTTGACTTTTACTATTTTATTTGACCAAGCTTATTTATGCATAATATATCAATATTTCTCACAAAATAACTCAAAATACACTCATTTCTCACTCACATGGCCGAAACTCCATAGTCTTCCTTGAGGAGTTTTTCAACATTTTTTCAAAGCAAATTTTTCTTTAAAAGTTGCAATTAAAGGCCAATCTTCATCAACCAAAGCTTGATTCCACCTCTTAAGCATCCATTGAGCATCTTTCTAGCTTCATAACATATCAAAGGTGAGAGAAAAATTCTAGATCTCAAAACTCATATTTTGTGTTTATGCGTATAAATGATTATTGAACCGTTAGAATGTTAATTTGAAGTTAGATTATTGCTCTATGCATGCTAGGGATCATTTATATGTATTCTTGTGAGATTTGAACCGTTGTAGCATAATTATTTATTTTCAGGTATTTAAAGTTGATTATTTTGCTAAATGTTGAATATTTTGAGTTGTGTTGATCAAAATCGATTACCGTCGATTTCTAAAAGTTTGATAATTACATGGTAGCGCCGTTGTAATGCCAAATTTTTGATTGCGAGGTTGGTGCTAAAATCTGAAAATTTCAGCCTTGATACACTAGGGTTTTAGGGTTATTGGGCATGATTTAGATATGTCTTGGTTGGTTTCCGAGAGGGCTAATGTAGTTGATTGAATGGGTGAGTGTTTGAAACTGATTTGGAGTTGTTTGGATTAGTAGAATGTAAGATATGATTATTTGAAGTTTAGGTTGTCTTTCTTTAAATTGTTGAATTGAGCCTTTAGATGATTGGGTGGTATTTGAGTGATTGAATTGTGAGTTGTTAATGGTTAGACAAGGATTAGATTACGTGTTTCATGCATGTTAAGTTGGATGGCCTACTTTGTCATCTAACTTAGTTGTTTGTTGTTTAATTAAATATTTATGTTATATTGATGTTATATTGATGATTATTGAGTACGGGAATCGGGCACTTTCATTGCTGATCTCTCGGAATATTGATGATTATTAAGTACGGGAATCAGGCACATTCGTTGCTGATCTCTCGGAATATTGATGATTATTGATTATGGGAATCGGGCACTTTCGTTGCTGATCTCTCAGATTATTGATGGATTATTGATTACGGGAATCGGGCACCTTTGTTGCTCATCTTTCGGTTTATTTATGTTGAGTCTCATTGTTGTGAGCTTTGATAATGTTGTGTCACCTCGGGAGGCATCCTGGGCTACGGGCACAGTTATCATGGCTAATCCCTATCTCGCATGGGTGGAGAGGCCATGGGGTGTGGGTCTAGGTCAAGGTACCTCAGGAATTGTGTCATTAAGTTTGGAGGAGTTTTTGAGCATGGAATTGGTGTATGGAGCTTCATCAATAAATGTATCGTTTCCTTATTGTGTGTTTACAGTTATTACTATTGTTGCATTTATAATGAGTATTGATGTTTATTTGTGTGTTTACTTGCTCAAAGGATCATTTCCAAGGAGTTTAGTAAATACTGTTAGAGATCTATCGGATCCTCACTGAGCTTGTTTATATAAGCTCACTCTCTATTATTGCATGCATACAGGTGTCCTTTCGCAAGATTTCGGGTACGTTCCTCTAGAAGGGGATAATGTGCCGTATGTGGACGAGTCCTATGTGCCAGAGTCTTGTCCTTGATGCTTGAGATGTTGTATACTCTATTATCATGTATATTAAATTAGTTGTCTCTTATTTTTCCTTGTAATTTATGATGTATAAGTTGTAGTAAAGATAATGAACTAAATGATGCTAACTTAGTAGTCTATTTTGTTATGATCTAGGTTGCTAAGTTGGTTTATAATCTATTTTGATATGTATGTTAAAGTTAAGGTATTATGTTAGAACGGAGGCGTATAACTATGAATGGATCGTCTAAGAATGATTGTTGTATAATATGGTTATGTTGTATGTTGTTAATGTTTTAAGGATTTGATTGTTGTTTGGTTGAGGAGTTTGATTGTATAATGTTCTGAGAGGTTGGTTTAGAGCCTCGGTGTCTTTATTACTATCGTTATACTGTCGAAATTCCGTTGCGTCCTGACTGATCATAGGTGGGGTCAAGTTGGGGCGTGACAGTACAACTTTTGGGAAGGGGACATCAATAGAACCTGGAAGGATCCAGGCTGGGGTAGTGGCGCCCATTCTTACCTAGTTCCAAAAGGGTTCGCTCATGCTATAGGGAGCATCTCTACTTAGTGATCAGTCTGCTAGTTCACGCAAATCCGAAGAAGTTATCACGGACGAGCCACATGCAGGGAAACTTGCACGTGTGGTTCTGGCCGGGCTTTCCTGAGGTATCTAATAACCTTGCTTCTGCTCGCCGTTGGCGTACCTCTCCTAACTATTGCACATTTATTCTGGAATAATCTTTTTAGGACTGACAATTTTACATATTCCTGCAAAATCCTTCTATTATTAAGTACGGCTGGTACCATTTCGATGTTTTTCGATTCTTTCAAAAATGAGAGGTTTGATGCTTTTGAATTCATTGTATTAATTCCACTTCCTACTCGCAGTATACTTTTTATGATCTCGGCTTATAATTCAATTGTCATGTATTTTGCTATTGAGCCTCAAAGTTTATGTTTTTATGTGATCGCAGCATAAAAAAGAAAGTCTGAATTTTCCATGGAAGCCGGCTCGAAATATTTGATCTTAGATGCATCGAAATATGTGATCGCAGCGTCAAAAAGAAAGCAGTCTCAAAATATTTGATCTATTAATTTCTTTTTTTAGAATGTTGTTGTTAAATATATATTTATCTATATCGTAAACTATCGGATCGGGTGTCACTTAGATGTGAAACTAGCAGACCACATTGGTTGTGATATTGATCTTACGGGGGGAACGAAATCAAAGAATATATAGACTTGCAGAGACCCTCTATGTAGTTGTCTATCTAGGGCAATCGATCTACATATTTTCCCATAGCCCTGGGACTGTGTCTCGATCTCCTATGTGCGAAATCTAAGGGACTAGGTCCTATGGAGATTCCCCTTGGTCTAATTCCACGCCTTATAACGAAAGGGGAGTCGGCGTGGTGTAAAGTGAAGATTAGGGGGAGTAGAAAAAATTCCCTTCTGGGGTATTCCGAAGGTGTAACCTAGGCAATGAAAAAGGGGCATGATACTTCCAACTAGAGGAGCAACCAGTTGGTTCACCAAACCCCGACCCAGCGTCACACGTTCTCCATGTCCGAAGGGATCCAGTGCCCAACTACCATCTCCTCCCGGAATTGCGTTATTGGAGTCGAGCCAGGAATGGCCGTTAGTGGAGACCCACCACTTTTCATGGTTAAAGAGGCCCTCTTTAATACATTAAGAAAAGATGTTCACAGGGGCCAGAAAGACTTGGTCATAGGAATTTAGATCACTTATGTGCTGGTAAACGAAAACCACCTCGACCGGATCAGAGTAAACAACAATGTCAAATAAGGCCGCCCCATGCCTTGAAAGAATTCACACGCGGCCACCAGCTTTCCCAAAATAAGGGGAGATCTGCTGCTTACTACTCACGGAAACATCCGACTGATACTATAGTCAAGTCGTTCGCTATCTTTTTAATCTTTTTTCCTTCTATTCATCAGATTTTTGGCTTTCACAAATTCAAGGTGAAAACTGGGGTTGATGGTGTTGGCTAAAAAAAGGGGAGAGAGGTTTGGACAGAGTTTCTTATCTTGACCTTGACCCTTCCCTTGACTCAACCTTATGATTCATCCCAAGACTCAAAATATCTTTTTAGAAAGAAACAGAGAAGACTTTCTATCAAAACAAGATTGAAATATGTTCCAGGACCGACATTTGTGAAAAAGCCGAATTCACACGTTACCACTGGCACTATGCTGCCTCCTCGTCATCGTGCAACACTCCTATAAGGGTGAATCTTCAATATACAATTTTTTTTGACTCCCCAAGGGGAACGGCATCACGCAATATAAGATTACGGTCAATTAAGCTGGTACATCCACTATGTCTATTGTAGTACGACTTTTGCTGCTCTTCTACTCCCTGGCACTCGTGTCGCCATACCCCCGCGACATTTCCATGAACAACTAGAAATTACTAGCAAAACCCATTCTGAATGGAACCAAACCAACCCATTTTAAGGAACCTCCAACTCTCTTCTTTGAAGATAGCTCCCCTCTTCTATTCCGGATGGGGTTTATTATATTAATTATATTAATAAGAAATAGAGTCTCACTCAATATTCAAAGGATCTTTCATTGATCAGAATGTGTTGTTTCTTTCCATCCCTAGGTTGCGGTTTAGAAGCACTTCATAATTTGTTATCCATTATTCCATTCTAAGGATGCAACTGTTGAATATACAATAGTTGACTTAAGAAAAGTTCTCGTACATTCTTTTCAAAGATCAAGTTTGAGCTATTTTTAAGGGTAGAGTGGGTTTAGTTGAGAAGCATCTTTCTTGAGCTTAGCAAGCGGAAGGGCTTTTATCGGAGAGCAAACTCCCGAGATATTAATGTCTTGATGAACTACCCCATTTATGAAGATTTTAATTTTCGTATGAAACAGATCAGCTGGTCCGAATCAATAGAATCTGGAGTTGTTCGGATGATTGCCCCTGCTGGGAATCGATTCATGCCAAAACGGGACTTCTTCAGTTGTCAGTCGCCCGGGGTGCCTCTTATCTCTCACCTTCAGTTTGCTGATGACACTATTTTCCTATGTGAAGCCAATCATTTGCAGCTCAGACTCCTTAGATGGACCTTGCGTTGCTTCGAGACGGTTTCAGGAATAAAGAGAAACCTGATGAAAAGTTATATCATAGTAGTAGGGGAGGTGATCAACATAAAGGAACTCGCGGCGGATTTAGGGTGCAAGTTAGGCTGCCTCCCATCCTCCTATATTGGTTTCCCGTTGGGCACTAAATAACAGTCTAAGGCGATATAGGATCCGGTGGTGGAATGCTTTGAGAGGAGACTTGCCCTTTTCTATTGGAATAGTTTAAAGTATATTTATCCAAAGGTGGGAAACTAACCCTTTTATCCACAATAGAGGTTTTTTCCTTTCGTTAGCGAGCCTTCCTACATATTCTCTCTCATTATTTACCATTCCATCCTCGGTGGCTACGAGGATTAAAAAGATAAAGAGAGATTTCCTTTGGTAACGTAGAAAAGAGGAGGGAGGTATGGGTCTCTGGCCTGTAAAGCTCATGAATCAATCATTTTTAGGCAAGTGGTTATGGATATTTGGAGAGGAGAGGGATAGCTTGAGTCTTTGAATCCATCAAGTAGAAGTTTCGCACCTTTATACTTCTCCGCCCCATCTTACTAATAATAATGAAGGGCTTATCGGTCGACTTAGACTCAAAATACATTTGATAAAAGGAAGCGAAGAAAGCTACAGGGCGCTCCTGCATATATGGAGGACATGTCAACAGCCAGATGCTCGCTAAAAAGATCATTCAAAAAGAATATGACGGATCAAGATTCTAATAAATTCGTCAGGGGATGCATGAAGTGTCAAATTCACGCCGATCTGATTCATGTGTCGTCATCATCACTCCATCCTATGTCATCTCTGATAGCTATAGCTTTAAGAGACATGTTTTGGGAGAATAAGAATCTTCATTGACTGGAAAAGAGGGGCTTAAGCTCTTTAAGTAAAACTAAAGACAATGAAATCAAATCTGACTTCCCATGCATATACAAATCGGGAAGAAAGCAAAGGACAGAAAGGGTCATCATACAACTTAACAATAATACATGATATTACACTCCCCCTTAAACAAATGAAAGGTCAAGAAGCGAGAGTTTTCCCACCAAGAATTCATGTCGAGCACGAGTGTGAGACTTGGTGAACAAATCTGCTGTAACGCCCGAACTTGACCCCTCATACGATCAGTCAGGATGCAACGGAATTTCGGCAGTATAATGACAGTAACACGGACATCAGGGCTCTAAACCAACCCTTTAGAACTTCATACAACAAACTCCACAACCACATACATATATTAAACAACCATTCAACAACCCAAACATAGATTACATGCCTCCGTTTCAACAACAACATTACTAAGTAAAACCATATACATACATGACATATTATACTAATTCAGCAACTTATTTAAATCCAAAAGTAAGACAACTAAACTAGCATAATACCTTTACTATCTTTAGATCAGTTTATACAATACAACCTTTAAAAGCTTAAAACTCTACAATATAAGTCATACTACAAAATAGCATACAACATTCTAGCTAAGCATCAGGATATGACTCTGGCACATAAGACTCTTCAACAAAAGTCACATTCTCATCTTCTTGAGGCACATACCCGTATTCTGGTTCAGTAACACCTACTTGCAGATAATGAATGAGAGTGTGCTTATATAAAACAAGCCCAATGAGGAATTAATAGATCTTTAACACACAACAAATATCAACATCAATATAAGCACAACAATAATCATAACCAATCAATAAGGATACTCTAGTTGGTGTAGCTTCAAACGTCATCACGATCTCAACCATCTTCTTCTAACTCCCCATTACTCACGCACCCGAGGTACCTCACTAGCCCCTCCCTCCATAGCACCTCCGTCCATGCGAGCTGGGGGTAGTCTATGATAGTCATGCCGTTATCAACCCGACAGCCCAACGCTACCCGAGAGGTGGCGCACACATACCAAGATTCATGACAATAATTGTGGTAACACAATCCCACATCGGAAGTCTTGGAAGTGAGAGAGCTGGATATAAGAGCTCATCTCTTATATCAGCCCAGGCGCCTTTTGAGAGAAGACTCTCGAAGGGACAAAACCGTGAGGGGCCTTTGCCTGCGGGCAGGGTAACCCAATAGCGGACAATACCTGGGTAGTATCGGCCTTGTGAGACTCTGCGTGGGCTCCACGTGGGGAGCGGGGTTGTTACAATAATAATAATCATTCATATCACAGGAGGACAACAAAAGTAGGTTGCCTATCTCCCGACTTCATCAATAATCAATCAGTTAATAACATTTCAACAACATAATATCATTTAACCAATTAACAACCCAATAACTAGGTTAGATGACAAAGTAGGCCACCCAACCTAACAAGCATTAAACCACACAACCAAACCTGAGTCTAACCTCCAACAACACAAGATTCAATCACTCAACACTACCCAAACACCCAAAGACAATAGTTCAATATTTTAAAGAAAGACAACAAAAACTTCTAAAAGTCATAACTTACATTCTACTAATCCAATAACCTCCAAACTAGTTTCTATCACTCACCCACTTAAGCAACTACATTAGCCCTCTCGGAAACCAACCACAATCCATCCAAAACAAGCCCAACAACCCTAAAACCTCAATGCACCATGGCTGAAATTTTTGGACTTTCACCACGACATCACAATCAAAATTTCGGCATTACAACATTACTACGACGTATTTAACAAACTTTTAGAAGCTAACAGCACTCAATTCCAACAGCCAACACTCCAACTATTCAACATTTAGCCAAATTCTCAACTTTAATACTCGAAAAATAGAAATATATGCTACCACGGTTCAAAACAGCTATAAACCCATATAAATGACCCTTAGCATCTATTGAACAATAATCTAAAGACAGTTTAGCATTTCATCAAGTAAATAAATAGCTATATGAAAAAGACATAAAAATAGCACTTTGAGATCTAAAAATTTTCTCTCACCTTTGATCCGAAACAATCCTAGGAATGTGTGCAATGCGTGCCCAACAAGCAGAATCTAGCTCGGTTAACAAAACTATGAACAAAAACTAGGTTTTCTATAGAAATTTTGCTTTGAAAACCTTGAAGAAAACTTCTCTTTTTCTCTCCTATTGCTCTCGGCTTTGTGTGTGTTGTGTGAGTATGTTTTGTGCTGTTTCTTGTGTGTGTTGATGCATAAAAGCTCAAGGTCAACAAAAGCTAAAAAGTCAAAGTTGGTATTTTAGTATTTTAATTAATATTTTTAGTCTTTTAAGTAGTTTTTCTTGACTATTTTGCTTGCTCAAGTAAAAATACTATATTTAGTAGTTTAAGAATAGGTGACAACATTTTCACATGCATACTGTACACCTGCTCGGGTAAAAACTCAGTTTTTGCAAAAGAAAGTGTAAAAACCTTTAAAATTCCTAAGCCGATTCAAAATCCGTTTTAATCAGACACAGGTCTATTAATATCCGAGGACTAGTTTTTAAAACGTTTAAAACACCCCAGTAAAAATTTTAGCGGACGTGTGTTCAAAATACTATTCACAAAAATCGTCCATAAAATTTCTGATGCCGATTTTGATAAAAATTTCATGAATGCACACATAGCATGTAATAGGAATATAAATCATAGAATTAGCAGATTCTAACTCATATAACACATAAACTGGTCAAATCACGCAAATCTAGGCAAAGACGAAATCTGGGATCTCACATTCTCCCCTCCTTAAAGAAATTTCGTCATCAAAATTCTTACCTGCTGTACAAAAAAGATCTGGATACTACTACTGCATCTGATCTCTTCTCTCCCAAGTAGCTTCCTCAATCCCGTGATGCTTTCACAACACTTTGACCATCGGAAACTTCTTCGACCTCAACTCCTGTTCCATTTGATCAAGAATGCAAATCGGCCGCTCATCATAAGTCAGATTCTCACGAAACTGTAACGGCTATGGCTCTTGAATATGAGAAGGATCCGAATTATATTTTCGTAAATTAGACACGTGAAAAATATCGTGGACATTAGAGAAGTTCTCCGGTAAAGCCAACCGATATGCTAACTTACCAACCCTACCGGTAATCTCAAACAATCCTGTACACCTCGGACTCAGCTTACCACCTTTGCCATAACAAGCAAACCCCTTTCGAGGAGACAATTTCAAGAAAACCCTATCCCCGACTGCAAACTCCAAATCCCGACGTCGCTTATCAGCATAACTCTTGTATCTGCTTTGCGCTGTCAACATCCTCTACCTGATCAACTGAACATTCTCAATCTTCTCTAGAAGCTCTGGCATGATAGTCAGATCAATAGTCTTTATCTCCCCTACTTCATCCTAATACAAAGGTGATCGACACTTATGGCCGTAAAGAGCTGCAAAAGGTGTCATTCCAATAGTCACTTGATAACTATTATTATAGGCAAACTCGACAAGTGGTAGATGTTTCTCCCAGTTCTTCCCGAGTCTAAAACACAAGCCCTGAGCATATCCTCCAGAATCTGAATAGTCCTCTCAAACTGACCGTCGGTCTGTCGATGATATGATGTACTAAAGTTTATCTAAGTACCCAAAGTCTCCTGAAATTTCTCCCACAATCGAGAAGTAAACCAAGGATCTCAGTCTGAGACAATACTAGATGGAATCCCATGAAGTTTAACAATCTGATCCACATAAAGATCCGCCAACTTTGCAACCTCATCTCCCAACCTCATCGGAATGAAATGAGCTGTCTTCGTCAAACAGTCCACAACAACCCAAACTGCATCGTTACCTCTCGGTGTTCTAGGCAAACTAGAGACAAAGTCCATCATAATATGTTCCCACTTCCACTCTGGTATTGCCAACGACTGAAGTAACCCTGCGGGTCGTTGATGTTTAGCCTTCACTCGCTGACAAGTCAAACATCTGGATACAAACTGAGCAACCTCCATTTTCATGTTATTCCACCAATAATGTTGCTTCAAATCCCAGTACATCTTGTTTCCACCGGGATGAATGGTGTACTTAGAATTATGAGCCTCCTCGAGAATACCTTTCCTCAAGCCCGGTTTATCTGGAACACAAACCCTATTTCGAAACTGAAGAATTCCATCCTCATGTAATTTGAAGTCATAATGATCATCCATAATCTAATCCTTGATCTTCTGAAGTTTTGAATCGAGCTGCTGAGCTTCTCTGATTTAAGATAGCAATAAAGGTTGAATACGGAGATGTGAACACATCACCCCAACCTGAGTCAATTCCAGTCTCCAATAACTGAATTCCTCAAGAACCTCCCACTTTTTAACAGCCAAACAAGAAATACTCGCCTTACAGCTAAGAGCATCTGCTACAACATTTGCCTTTCCAGGCAGATAATTGATAGAACAATTATAGTCTCCGAGAACTTTCAACCACATCCGTTGACGCATATTCAACTCCTTCTGTGAGAACAAATACTTCAGACTTTTATGATCAGTGAAAATCTCGAACTTACTGTCCCATAGATAATGACGCCATTTTTCAATGCGAATACAACAGCTGCCAACTCAAGATCATGAGTCGGATAATTCACCTCATACGGCTTCAAATTTCTAGAAGCATAGGCAATAACCCGGCCATTCTGCACAAGTACACAACCCAAACCCTCCTTGGATTCATCACTGTAGATAACCATATTATTTGTTCCCTCTGATAGAGCAAGTACTAGAGCGGTAGTTAACCTCTTTTTCAACTCCTAAAACCCACTCTCACATTTCTCATCCCAAGTAAAGCTAGTTCGTTTATGAGTTAACTTAGAAAGTGGCCATGCAATCTTAGAAAAGTCCTTCACAAACCTACGGTAATAACCCGCCAAGCCAAGGAAGCTACGAACCTCCAAAACATTCTCTGGCCTTTTCCAAGACATCAACACTTCAATCTTAGTGGGATCTATAGAAGTACTACTCTGTGTAATCACATGGCCAAGAAAAGATATTCGTTGCAGCCAGAATTCACATTTACTGGACTTCGCAAACAACTGATGTTCCTACAGCTTCTATAGGACAAGTCGTAGATGTTGCTCATGCTCCAATTCAGACTTAGAATAAACCAAAATATCATCAATAAAGATTACCACGAACTGGTCCAAGTACGACTGAAAGATCCGATGCATAAGGTCCATGAATGCTGCTGGTGCATTAGTTAGTCCAAATGGCATAACTATAAATTCATAATGCCCGTACCGAGTCCTGAAAGCAGACTTTGGAACATCCTCCGTACGAATCCGAAGCTAATAATACCTTTGCCTCAAGTCAAACTTAGAGTAAACTTTGGCTTCCTGAAGTTGATCAAACAACTCATCAATCAGTGGTAAAGGATATTTTTTCTTGATGGTTACCTGATTCAAACCACAATAGTCGATATATAATCTCAAGGTACCATCCTTCTTCTTCACAAATAAAACAGGTGCTCCCCATGGTGAAGAACTCTGTTGAATGAAACCCTTCTCTAATAACTCCTGTAGCTGAGTTTTCAGTTCCTTAAGCTCAGCTGGTGCCATCCGGTAAGCTGATTTAGAAATAGGTTGAGTACCGGGAATCAAAATAATCACAAATTCAACATCTCTTTCTAGTGGCAATCCTGGCAACTCCTCGGGAAATACATTGGGATATTCCCGTATAATAGGAACTTCCTCCAACTTTAGCTTATCAGATGGCTTGTTGATCAAATAAGCTAGTTAACCCAAACACCTCTTACTCACCAACTTAACAGCTTTAGTTGATGAGATAATAAAACTCGTCTTAGCATCTCGATTCCCTACTACTTCAACTACTGGTTGATCTGGCAAACGAAACTATACTGCCTTTGTTCTACAGTTTAATTGGGCATCATACTTAGAAAGCCAGACCATACCCAAGATAACATCATAACCCCAGATAGGAAATAAGATAAGGTATAAAGGAAAATCCTGACCCTTAACATATATTTTACAGTCTTTACATATTAAGCCAGTCACATACTTATCAGTTAAAGAAGTACTAATCTCAACCACATAAGGCAATCTTTTAAGTTGCATGTTAACACGTTGCACACAAGTAGGCATAATGAAAGAATGAGTAGCACTAGAATCAATAAACATTTTAACAAGTTGATCGAGTAAAAGGAAGTTACCTTCTCCAACTGCCGCTGCCTCAGGTACTTCCTCCAAATCCACTGCGTAGGCCCGAGCTTGAACCCGCTACTGCTGAGGTACACCACCGGTAGGTCGACCCTGATAACCCTGGGTCGCTACTCGACCCTCAGACCTCTGAAATCTAGGGCAATCCCTCGCCCTGTGTTGATTGCTGCCGCAACCCAAACATGTTACTGGCTTCATGTTGTTGGGTGTAATATTGATATGTTATTTCAACACCTTTTCACTTAAACTTTGTTAGTTTTTGAGTAAGTTTTGAGCAATTTGATTGGTTTCATGTTTGTTTTGCAATATAGGTTAATTATATGAAGAATCATGAGTTTTGAGGCAAAGATTGAAGAGGAATTGCAAAGGATTGGATTTTATGCAATTTGTGGAGACATTAAAGAGAAAATAGAAGTAGCGCAGTCATAGCGCAGCTGCGCAGTGTCGCAGGATTTTTAAGGGCAATTTTGTAAAAGGCGCGAAAAGAAGAAACCCTATGTTAAAAAGAAGGCATCAGACGTTAGAAAAAGAGAGCTTTTGGAGGCAACTGGTTTTAGGCAGAAAAAACAACGTTCCAAAGGGGGAGAAAGCGAGGATTCGCGAGTTGAAGACAGAGGAACGATCCGGAGACGGACTTCTGCCCCAATTCTTCTCCAAATCCTAGTTTTCTCTATCTCTCTCTTATCATGTTTTACGTTACAATTGGAATTTTATTTATTTTCATAATTATGTTCTAAGCTATTTTTCTAGGGCTGCGAAGTAGCCATATTATGAATATTTGATGTTTTTGGTTTTGAATTAATTGATGAACTATTCCATATTTGCGTTGAGTATTTTATGCTGAGTTTAATGCTTGTGATTGTGTAAGTGGTTGTGTAACACCCCGATCCCTCTCGAGACCGGGAGTTCTATCAATCAATCTAATCACAACCCAAATCCAAACCCGGGCATAATTTTTAGGGAAAACGGACGGAGTCTCCCCAGTTTCTAGGCAGAAAGCAAACCTGCGACAGCATATAAGTGGACCAATACCATGTCCAAACATTCAACCACCTCAAGGCCATCCGAACCTTGTTCTCAGCAAGCAATCATAAGCAAATATACATTTCCAGTTTACAGACTAACCTATTGCATAAATTAGACTATCAAACCATTCTAACTCTTTTCCTTTGGACATTACAACATGCATTGAAGTTAAGCTATGCTAACTAATTACATAAACTAGCTTATCAATTCACCTTAACTACTTAGCTAGATTTAAATTACATTTCTTTTAACAATAAATACATACAACATATGAAAGCATATATCTTTACAACTTCGACACTCAAGCCACATAGGCACGCAAGACAACTCTACAAGCGTAATAAGCATTAACAAGCATTTACAATCAAATATGTAACAAGAACAACACCAACAACATTATCAAGCAATAATAAGTATTTTATAGACATTATAAGCATTCTATAGGCATTATAAACATTCTATAAATATTATAAACGTTCTATAAGCAATATAAGCATTCTATAGGCAATATACTATGAAAACACACAAAATCCCAAAAATGACCCCAACTTTCAAAACGCTACTACTTTCAAACAAGCCACGAGCTTTGGAAACCGACTTCACCAATCCTCTTAGGTCACCATAAGGCACGTCTAAAGACCCCGAAACCCTACTTTACCCTAGAATTCACGCAAAGTCCCGATTTCCCCCTTTGCTCGTTTGAACTACAACTATACTAACCAAACACCCAACCAACGCCATAATCACACCAAAAGTGCTTCCATGGCCTCCCGAGACAATACCATCACGCAATACGAGAAAATGCTAAACTCGACCTAAACGACCCCAACTTTCACCAATGCATTTTTCTCATTTTTTCCATTACGCAACCTAAAAAAATCATGCATTTAGACATCCTAGCATACCTAGCACCTTTTCACATCAACAGACAGCATAACAACGCAACTTCATCGTTTCAAGGGTTTACTATTCATAAATTACTATTCAACTAACAATTTATATTTCAATTTCTATATTCAACCGCAAAAAATGTTAAAAAGCTATAAATACATGTTCTACGATTGCTAGGGAACATACTTTAAGCCTCAAATCAATTAAAACAACAATATACGGATAAAACCCAAAAATCAAAGTTAATACACAAAATATTCAAATGCGCAAATAACGATGAAACCCTCACCTTAGATGCTCCTAGACTCTAGGGAAACCTCGTAGGATGCCTCAGAAACCACCCCGTGCAAGCTCACGCGAAGAATCGAAGATTTGAAGTTGAAATTTCTTTTTTTTTTCTCCTTCATTTTCGGCCCTGCTTGTTTTCTGTTCAGCCTTCTTTTTTTTTGTTTTGTGCTAATTTAAGCTTTTAAAAGGTAATAAACAAGTCAATTGGTCAAGGCTTTGGTCAAACTAACTTAAACTTGGTCAAATAGGCTTATTTCATGCATTTTAAAGCTAAAACAACTAACATAAATCCAATTCTAATTAAATACAACTTAAAACACTAAAATTAAAACACTAAATACTAGTTTTCACTATTTGCTAAGGACTGGAAATCATTTCCTAACTATCTCTCTCGATATGCTATGCACTTTGCGTCAATAGAAGAATAACAATTAAATCTCAAAGAATTTAAGAAAATATAATTTCTGGAAAGTAACATAGTTCAAAATTTACTCCGGCTCGGAGCTACTTTTCATTTAATTGAAAATCGAGCATTTAAGTGCAAGAAAAATAAAACCGATTAACATAATTCTGAAGAGTAGTTAATATTTTGTTAAAATAATTAGCTCAAGTATTATTCTAATTACTTCTAAAAGAAATATGAAAATAAAGCTACAAATAAATGTTTAACTAAAAATAAACACAAATCCAATGCTAACATTTAAGATGTCACTCAATTAAATGCAATTAAATGCCTTTAAATGCATGTCGGGTTCAGGTTATCACATCCTTCCCCCCTTAAAACAATTGCGTCCTCGCAATTCTTCTTCCAATAGAGCTCTGCATCATCTGAAATCCAACTCTGACCACTCTTCATTGGTTGTTGAGCAAGACACCGAATAAGAACGCTCGAAGAATACCCTATTAAGAAACCCCAATAGTACTGACTGAAAACTCCAAAACAATAAGGCCAAATAAAGGCTTAATTGAAAATACCATCTTGAAATCCAAATAAGAATTCCGCTGGTCAAGAATATCATAAAAGAATTCCCCGCTAAGAGTGCTGGAAAGATGCCAATAAAGACTAAAGCAAAGATACTGTAGATATTACCAATTCCACATATTATTAACAAGAAGAATACCGAAGGAATATTCTATATACGAATCCTCTATAAAAGTCCAACAAGTATCAAAGAAGGAAGTCAAAGGATGGCCAAAGTAGATGCGGCACATATAAGACCAAGCTCCAAGACCTCATCGCCATTTGCCGAGTGCAAACTTTATACAACTTACCACCAAAGAAGCCTAAAGTATTCCACAGCATACCGTAAGCAATATAAGATAATAATTCTGAACAAGATTCCAAGTGTAAGACTTCCAATAGTGCCAACAAGGAAAATACCAGTAGAATGCCCACTAAAAATTCCAATGAATACCCTAAGTAGTGCTATACAATAAGTCCGATAGGAATTCCAATTACCAAACCAACTGAGGAATGCCAAGAAAAATAGCCGAACAATGCTCCAGTAAGAATGTAGCCAAGTTTGCCCAATAAGTAAATGCTAACTAAATGGCCACTAAGGATCCTGGAGAATGCCATTGAAGAATTTTCTAATTAGGAATGCCAGTAGCACACCAATAAAGTCCAAGACACACATACCATAGATAATACCATACAGTAAGTCCGATTGAGATTCCAATAACCAAGTCCACCGAGAAGTGCCAACAAAAGTCTCCAAAGAACACCTGTTAAGAAAACCAAAGAATACTCCAGAGAACAACCAAATAGATCCCCAAATAAAAATCTTACCAAACATGAATGCCATAATAGAATCCCAACTAAAAGTACCGAGAACATACCAGTAAACAATCTGAAGTAGAGTCTAAACAAGAATCCCAAGTACTGCTCAGGAAGACTCCAGACAAGAAATCCAGTCAATCATATTGCAGAAGTTTCAAGGAAGTCTTTCAAAATATATAGCTCAAGAAGCATCAGAGGAAATGTTGTGCAGGTGCATCATATACTATTGAGGAGTTCCAATCACGATTGCCAATAAAATACCAAGAAAGACTAGAGCAAAGGTATTGTAGACAATATTATACAGCAAGTCCAATAAGAGCTCCGATTGCCAAATCCACTAAGAAATGTCCACAAGGAATACCCAAGTAGTACGCTTTACACAAACTGGTCATTGTAAGAAGACTCAAATCAAAGTTTTCCCATAAGAATGCAGAAAGAACACCAATGATTGATTAAAATCCCAACCAAGTCTCCCACGAAATGCCAATATAAAAATACCCGATGAATGCCCAATCAAGAAGACATTAAGAAAACACTCCAAAGAATAATCATGTAGAACTCCAAAGGAAGTCATTTATACTAGGCATAGGAGATAACCTTAGAGGAACCCCAACAACCAAGTAGAACCTCAAAAGAAAGCTACCATTTCATAACTGTTAAGCACAGAGGAGGACCTTAGAGACTCGCCAATAACCGATCTCCAAAAGCAAACACCAACTCCCAAATATAGGCTAGTTAAATGCCATTCATTTCTTGCCAATCCATTCACCTTGAGAGGCCAGCTGTGAACCACTTCTTTAGGGGAGAAAGAGGACTTACTTACCATTTCCACGGAACATGTATGAATGCCAGGATATCACATTTTTACACATGCCTTAAACTATTATGCAAGCAAGTTTACAAAAGAGTTTATTCAACAAAGTCACTCAAGCACAACAATCAAGTCAAGCACAACATAATCAATTCAAATCATGGCATAACCAATTCAAGACATTTCAATACACACATTACAAGCAATACTTCAAGCAAATAACAATTCACGAGGTCGATTCAATTCGCGATGCCAATTCGATAGGTCAATTCAATGCACAACTAGACACTTCACTTCACTTAGCACACAATTAACACATAACACATAACTATATCACATAGGAGCACACATTCAGGTCAAGACACACAATCTCACATACAAGCATACACTTTCAAGACACACTTAACAAGCACACATTCAAGGGTCACTACCTACCAGACCGAGGTCCCTGTCCCGGCTTATGAGCTAGACAAGCTCTGATACCACCTGTAACACCCCGATCCCTCTCGAGACTGGGAGTTCTATCAATCAATCTAATCACAACCCAAATCCAAACCCGGGCATAATTTTTAGGGAAAACGGACGGAGTCTCCCCTGTTTCTAGGCAAAAAGCAAACCTGCGACAACATATAAGTGGACCAATACCATGTCCAAACATTCAACTACCTCAAGGCCATCCGAGCCTTGTTCTCAGCAAGCAATCACAAGCAAATATACATTTCCAATTTACAGATTAACTTATTACATAAATTAGACGATCAAACCATTCTAACTCTTTTCCTTTGGACATTACAACATGCATTGAAGTTAAGCTATGCTAACTAATTACATAAACTAGCTTATCAATTCACCTCAACTACTTAGCTAGATTTAAATTACATTTCTTTTAACAATAAATACATACAACATATGAAAGCATATATCTTTACAACTTCGACACTCAAGCCACATAGGCACGCAAGACAACTCTACAAGCGTAATAAGCATTAACAAGCATTAACAAGCATTAACAAGCATTTACATTCAAATATGTAACAAGAACAACACCAACAACATTATCAAGCAATAATAAGTATTCTATAGACATTATAAGCATTCTATAGGCATTATAAACATTCTATAAATATTATAAACATTCTATAAGCAATATAAGCATTCTATAGGCAATATACTATGAAAACACACAAAATCCCAAAAATGACCCCAACTTTCAAAACGCTACTACTTTCAAACAAGCCACGAGCTTTGGAAATCGACTTCACCTATCCTCCTAGGTCACCATAAGGCACGTCTAAAGACCCCAAAACCCTACTTTACCCTAGAATTCACGCAAAGTCCCGATTTCCCCCTTTCCTCGTTTGAACTACAACTATACTAACCAAACACCCAACCAACGCCATAATCACACCAAAAGTGCTTCCATGGCCTCCCGAGACAATGCCATCACGCAATACGAGAAAATGCTAAACTCGACCTAAACGACCCCAACTTTCACCAATGCATTTTTCTCATTTTTTCCATTACGCAACCTAAAAAAATCATGCATTTAGACATCCTAGCATACCTAGCACCTTTTCACATCAACAGACAACATAACAACGCAACTTCATCGTTTCAAGGGTTTACTATTCACAAATTACTATTCAACTAACAATTTATATTTCAATTTCGATATTCAACCGCAGAAAATGTTAAAAAAGATATAAATACATGTTCTACGATTGCTAGGGAACATACTTTAAGCCTCAAATCAATTAAAACAACAATATACAGATAAAATCCAAAAATCAAAGTTAATACACAAAATATTCAAATGCGCAAATAACGATGAAACCCTCACCTTAGATGCTCCTAGACTCTAGGGAAACCTCGTAGGATGCCTCGGAAACAACCCTGTGCAAGCTCACGCGAAGAATCGAAGATTTGAAGTTGAAATTTCTTTTTTTTTTCTCCTTCATTTTCGGCCCTGCTTGTTTTCTGTTCAGCCCTCTTTTTTTGTTTTGTGCTAATTTAAGCTTTTAAAAGGTAATAAACAAGTCAATTGGTCAAGGCTTTGGTCAAACTAACTTAAACTTGGTCAAATAGGCTTATTTCATGTATTTTAAAGCTAAAACAACTAACATAAATCCAATTCTAGTTAAATACAACTTAAAACACTAAAATTAAAACACTAAATACTAGTTTTCACTATTTGCTGAGGAATGGAAATCATTTCCTAACTATCTCTCTCGATATGCTATGCACTTTGCGTCAATAGAAGAATAACAATTAAATCTCAAAGAATTTAAGAAAATATAATTTCCGGAAAGTAACATAGTTCAAAATTTACTCCGGCTCGGAGCTACTTTTCATTTAATTGAAAACCGAGCATTTAAGTGCAAGAAAAATAAAACCGATTAACATAATTATGATGAGTAGTTAATATTTCGTTAAAATAATTAGCTCAAGTATTATTCTAATTACTTCTAAAAGAAATATGAAAATAAAGCTACAAATAAATGTTTAACTAAAAATAAACACAAATCCAATGCTAACATTTAAGATGTCACTCAATTAAATGCAATTAAATGCCTTTAAATGCATGCCGGGTTCGGGTTATCACAGGTTGTCTGATCAACAATTACATTATTCGTGATTTGGTTTGAGATTGAGAAGTGATAACTAAATTAGACCACGTATAAAATACCATTAAATCGTCATAAGCTAGAGATAGTTATGAGATCTAGTGCAGCATTTGAATTTCTAGGGCTTAAAGCGTTCCATGAGTTCACTGTTATCACAGAGATGTAGTTAGCTTGCTTATTGGGATAGGTTATTGATGCTTGAGAAAGATTAATATCTACCTTAGCGAAATTGCTGGCAACGTACGGAATAGGTTTCAATTGGTTTAGATCAATAGTTTCAAATAGGATTAATCTTGGTGAAGTCGGAACCCCTAGAGCATTTTAATCCTGGATTTATCTTCTTTATTAATTTCGTATTCACTTTAGTTGTTAATTCCAAAAGTACTTTATTTATTAGTTTTTACTCAAAATCTCTCATATTTGATTGTCCAAATAAAGTTAAAGCTAAACTAATTTCGGTAGTTAGTAATTACAGTCCTCGTGGGAACGATCTTTACTTATCACTTTATTACTTGTTGCGATACGTGCACTTGCGTTATAAATTACACAACACATGTCACGCCCCAACCCGGCCTATAAAGGTTAGACTAGGGTCTGATCTAAACATTCAAGTCATGTCTCGTACTTAGTTGTTCATGAAAGTTTAACACTTAACGTTTTAGCCTAAACTCCATAATTTTCCAGAAAACTGGCAACATAACGACTGTAATTGGGCTCTTTGGTTTGACCTAGTTCTCTAAACGCCTCAAATTTCACTTCCAACTAGGATTACTATTTACCATCAATTGAAACGCCTACTAGTTATCTCGATGTCTCGTTTGATTAATAACCTAGCATGATACTATGTCTCGTTTGTTTGTTAATCCTCGTTACAAAAGTACATGTTGATCTTAGTTTAACAATGGGTACCTGCTTAAGATTGGATAGGTTCATTTTACTTATTCCTTACCTGATACTTCATAATCCTATGATAGATACTAACCAGTAACGATAGCAAAACGACCATAGTAGTGTCTGTCTAGTTATTATCAGTACAAGCCAAAATTAGACCCCAAATTACAACAGGGGTCTTTTACATTACAAACAACAAGCAACATAAGAGAAATAGTCTTCAAACAACATATTGTTCACAAAATGGCCACGGTCACGTAAAGCACGTAAGACAAGCATTCATTCCAAGGAGTCATCATTAGGCACATCGTCCTCGGGTACCTGTTCTTGGTCTTCTTCACCTGAGATGATAAAAGAGGGTGAGTCCTTATGAACTCAGCGAGGGGGAACGAGAAATAGGTTTTGAAACTCATTTTCCGGTTCAACTTATGAAAACCCTTTTTGCAAGCATGAATATATCACAAGTAAGTACATAACATAATATAAAAGTAAAGGAACACAATTACCTGTCTTTCCTCCCCGAGGTCCTCTAGGAACCAAGTGAGAGTACTTATACACATAGTGAAAAGGATACAGTGAGCTTTTGCTCTCAGTTCATTTTCAGTATTAGTTGTTGCGGCCGACTTCAAATCATCCCCTTATCATGCCGGATGTACCCCGAAATCCTATGACCCAACTCTCCGAGGAAGTCTAGCCCCCAAGCGAGAGAGGGAATTGGACAATGGTAGTCACGGTTGCACCGGCAAGCCCGATGCCGCCCGGTGTGCGTGAACGCTACCATGCCAGAATGAAAGGTTGCAACCTTGTATGCAATGCACATTTATGACATTTAATATATCACATTTGGAGGTCAACCAAGTAGGTTGCCTCCGAACAGTCATAAGATTGCACATTGACAAGTAAACAAGCGAGGCACAATATGACAGGCAATTTCACTGAAAGGCACATGGAGTTATATGAACATTAAACGGGCAGCCATATAACGCATGTAAATCAAGTCATACAACTCATTTCAAGGTTCACGTAATCAAATAATAGGATTATTCATCATGCAACGACATCTATGTGGGACCGGGTGCAAGAAAAGCCTACTTATCAACATGTAATCATCGAAAGCATATTTAGGGCTACAAGGGAAACTACGGGCAGCCTACTAAACACATGATCAAACACAACATCTGTAATACCCGAGCCCGGAATGTGAATTTTCTTTGTTTATTATTTTGAAAATTATATTTCCTTAAATTCTTTGTGAATTAACTGTTACTTTCTCGCCGACGCAACGTGCATTGCATTTAAGGAGCGATAGCTAGATAACGAGTTCCAGTCCTCAGCAAATAGTGAAACTAGTATTTAGACGACTTAAATTTTATATTTTAATTGTTGCTAACTTTAATTGAACTTACCTTAACTGAAACGGCTTTAAAACGCGCGAAATAGGGCCCTTTGACCAAGTTTTTAAGTAGTTTGACTTAGCCCTTTGACCCTTTGACCATTTGACCCTTAAATAAGTTAAAATTAAGCAAAATAAAATAAAAACAGCAGCAAAACAGCAGCAGGTCGTGATCTCCCTTAGAGGAAAAAAAAAAAAACCTTTCAACCTTCCAAACGATCAATCTTCGCGTGTGCTCGTGCGGGGTGATTTCCGAGGCAACCAACGTTGTTTTCCTAGCGACTAGGAGTACCTAAGGTGAGGGAAGCATGTTATTTGCGCATTTATACGTTGTGTTAGTTAACTTTATCAGTTTTTAGATTTATCCGTAGATCGTTATTTAAAGCGAATTGATGCTTCTAAAATGTTCCTTAGCATTGGTAGAACATGTATTTATGGCTTTGTAACATTTTCTGCGGTTAAATGTTGTGATTGCAACTTGAATTGTGATATGAATAGTACTTTGTGAATAGTAAAACCTTGAAACGTTGAAATTGCGCTGTTATGCTTTCCGTTGATGTAGAAACGTGCTAGGTATGCTAGAATGCTAAAATGTGTGGTTTGTTTGGGTTGCGTAGTGGAAAAAACGAGAATTAAGCCTTTGGGAAAGTCGGGGTCGTTTAGGTCGACTTTTGCGTTTTCTCGTTTTGCGTGTTGGCATTGCTTCGGAAAGCCATGGAAGCACTTTTGGTGCGAATATGGCGTTGGTTGGGTGTTTGGTTGTTGTAGTTGTAGTTCAAACGAGAAAGGGGGAAATCGGGGCTTTGCGCGAGTTCTAGGGTGAAGTAAGGTTTCGGGGTCTTTAGACGTGCCTTATGGTGACCTAGGAGGGTTGGCGAAGTCGGTTTCCAGAACTCGTGGCTCGTTTGGAAATGGTAGCATTTTGACAGTTGGGGCCGATTTGTGTTTTTGTGTGTTTACTTGTCTTTATGCTTATAGAATTACTTGAATTACTTGTTTGAGTTGTTTCGGATTGAATTGCTTATCAAATTGCTGCTATTGCGTGCGAGAGTAACCTACTTTGTTATTCTCCCACGTGTGGTTTATCGCTTGTTTATTGCTTGTTTATTGTCTTGTATCGAGTCTTGCATGGCATAGTGTCTCGCACGTGAGTGATGGGCCTCTCTGGGTAGCCTTGGGTTGCCAGTGTTGGTTGCTCTAGCTCCGTTGCTATTCCCTTTCTCGCTTGGGTTGCCTCCCAGGGAGATTTGGGTCGTAGGATTGATGGATATTTCCGGAGTATTCCAAACTGGTGTTATAAGGTTGTTTTGGGCCGGCGCGTCATCATCGAATTTGTGTTTGAAAGTTGCTCGTGAAAAGAGTATCGTATCCTTTGAATGAGTGTTTGCAGCTTTAGATACTTGCCTTGCTTTATTATTGGCTTTGGTTGTATCTTTATATGATTTGTATGTATTGCTTGGCTAATTGCATTGCATACTCCTCTCATCTCCGTCCTTGAGACCAATTTCTCTCGCTGAGCAATAGTTTTTGCTCATTCCTTTCTATACCATGTTTTTACAGGAGTAGTTGAGGCAGACCCTCTCGAGGTAATTGAGGAGGAGGAGCAGGTGGAGGTGTTTCCGTGATAGCACTTACCTGCTTTGCTGGTGGTTGGTTACCAGTTTTGTGCAAACCTTGCTGTTATGTATATTGCGTGAGGAACGCTTAATTTTGAGGCTTGTAGCCTTGTATATATATTTTCTAGTTGAAATCTTTATTAGTCTTATGTTGAAATGGATTAAAGTTTGTAAGTTGTAAACTTATACTCGGATGACTAGTGAAGAATGCATGCTAATGGCTAATGGTTTAGTGGCATAAGTACTTGTGTAGTATGCATATCATTTTTGGTTTGGAAAGTTGGATAATAAGAAATGTATGTTTTATAGAAAGTTGGCTTGTTTTGATTATTTTATAGCTTTCGCAAGTGTTATATTGATTTTAGGGTTTTCGGATTGTCCGCGGTACAGAGGAGACTCCGTCCGTGTGTCGGGTCCGGGCTTGGCCTTTTGCGGGGTTGGGTCGGGGCGTGACATCTTTAGGTGGTATCAGAGCATGATAGTCTTGCATGAGCCGGGATATGATTCTCGGTCTGTGGGGTAAAGGTCTAAAATGCTAAAGTGTTTATGAATGATTGCTAAGTGAAAAGGAAATGTTCTAGCATGACTTTGTGAACTTGGAATGTTTATGCGTTTAAGTGAAATAGTTTGGCAAGTTAAACTTGTCTTATGTGAATTGTGTGATAGAATGTTGGATTGTTATTAATTTGAGTGTTATCCAATCTTATGTGTTATATTTCTGTCTATAAACTGCTTTTAAATGTTGCCAGCTATTGTGAGTTGCTACTATGCCGCCACGTCGTGGTACTCAAGGTATAGGATCAGATGAAGAGGCAGCAGAACAGGGTCAGCAGCCGTTGCCTGAGCAGTTTATGGCTACCATGACTACTGCAGTAGACCGGATCACACAGGTACTACATGAGCAGAGGCAGGACCGGATTAATCCCCAGGGTAATCAAGCTAATCCTGGTGGTCAGGGGTACAGAGTTGAGAATAACCAGCTTGAGAAATTTCTGAGGCACGAGCCGGGAAAGTTCTTCGGGGAGCCGGATGATGAGGCGGCCGAGAGATGGATTAATCGAGTTGAGAAAATTTTCACTGCTTTGAGGTATACCGATGAGGCAAGAATAGATTATGCATCATTTTTATTTGAGGGTGATGCAGAGCAGTGGTGGAATACTGTTAGGCTGAGGTGGGATTGTGAGGATGTTCCACATTTATGGGATGATTTTGTAAGTGAGTTCCGGGACAAATATATTCCCGAGATGGCTATGGAGAGACGGGAAGATGAGTTTGTGGCCCTGAAGCAGGGAAATATGACTGTTGCACAATATGAGGCTAGATTTGTTAGCCTGTCGAGGTATATGCCCGAGTTGGTACGGCCAGCTAGGAGGATGATACATAGGTTTGTCCGTGGGTTGAGAATGGACATACAGTTGCATTTGACTGGACAGACCTACACTACTTTTCCCGAGGCATTTCAGGCAGCCTCGAAGTTTGAGAAACGGAAGGCTGAGATGTTAGCTGAGAGCAGTCAGCCGAGTAAGAAGCAGTTTTTGGGCCAGAGCAGCCAGAGTCAGCCGAGGCAGTTTCAGGCTTCTGCACAGGGTCCTCAGCAACGTCCGTACCAGCCACAGCAGCAGATTCAGGCTAGACCAGCTGTGACTAGACCTCAGCAGGGAGGTACAGTTCCTACCCCTGCCAGAGCCCCAGCACCTACAGGAAACACTGCGGTTAGGCAAAATCAGCAGTGTGATTATTGTAATCGACCAGGGCATATTGAGGCTAACTGCTGGAGGAAGAGTGGAAAATGTACGGGTTGTGGCAGTGATGAGCATAGGGTGAAGGATTGCCCTAAATTTAATAATGTTCAGGGCCGTGGTGGAGGCCGAGGTGTTCAGAATAGGGCTGCAGGTGCACGACCAGCACAGAGAGTTCAGGCTAGGGTCTTTGCACTGGATGCAGAGGAGCTGCCCGATAATACAGCTATAGTGGAAGGTACCTTTCTTCTCAATACTCAGCCAGTTAAAGTTTTGATTGATCCTGGAGCTACACATTCGTTTATAACTCCTGCATGTGCACAATCTGTGAATGTTTGCATTGATAATTTGCCTCATGAAGTTGAAGTTAGTACTCCTTTGGGTGCAAAATTTGTTGCTGAATCTATTTGCAAATCTTGTGATATATGTATTGAGAACCGTAAATTTCCTGCTGATTTAATTATATTACCATTCCGTGACTTTGAAATCATTTTGGGAATGGACTGGTTGGGAAAGTATTATGCACAGTTGGATTGTAGAACAAAGATCGTTTATCTTAAGGTTCCTGACCTACCGGTACTAGAGATTATTGGGAACTGCAGGGCTGCCCGCATTCCACTTTTATCAGCGATCAAGACTTCTAAGTTGTTGAATAGGGGTTGTGAAGCTTACTTAGCCTATTTGATCAATCAGCCTGCGGATAAGTTGAGTTTGAATGAAGTTCCGATTGTTAGAGACTTCCCTGGTGTATTTCCCGAGGAATTACCGGGTTTACCACCGGATAGGGAGATTGAGTTCGTGATTGATCTTGTGCCAGGCACTGCGCCTATTTCTAGGAGTCCTTACAGGATGGCATCGGCCGAACTTCAGGAGTTAAAAATTCAGCTTCAGAACTTGCTTGAGAAAGGGTTTATACAACCTAGTTCTTCACCGTGGGGCGCACCTGTGTTGTTTGTAAGAAAGAAAGATGGCACGCTACGGTTATGCATTGATTACAGGGGACTTAATCAAGTCACGATTAAGAATAAATACCCCTTGCCGTTGATTGAAGAATTGTTTGACCAGTTGCAGGGTGCGAGTGTTTACTCCAAATTTGACTTGAGGCAGGGTTACTATCAACTTAGGATTCGGAGTGACGATATACCAAAGACAGCATTCAGGACTAGATATGGCCACTATGAGTTTGTTGTTTTGCCGTTTGGTTTGACGAATGCACCAGCCGCATTCATGGACTTGATGCAGAGGGTTTTTCGGCCTTACCTTGATCAGTTTGTCGTGATCTTCATTGACGACATTTTAGTGTATTCGAAGAACGAGGCTGAACATGAGCAACACTTGAGGATTGTGCTTCAGACTTTGCAGGAAAACAAGCTTTTTGCTAAATTCAGCAAGTGTGAGTTCTGGTTGAACCAGATATCTTTTCTAGGCCATATCATTTCAGACCGAGGAATTTCAGTGGACCCAGCTAAGATTGAAGTTGTTTCAGCTTGGAAGAGACCTGAGACGGTGCCAGAGATTCGGAGTTTTCTTGGATTGGCAGGTTACTACCGGAGATTTGTTAAAGACTTTTCTAAAATTTCTGGACCTTTGAGCCAGTTAACTCGGAAGAAAGTTGCTTACAATTGGGATGCCAAGTGTGAATCCAGTTTCCAGGAATTGAAGAAGAGACTAACTACAGCTCCTATACTAGCTTTACCTGAGGGAATAGAGAACTTCGTTGTCTACAGTGATGCATCTAAAGAAGGATTGGGCTGTGTTCTAATGCAGAATGGTAAGGTGATTGCCTATGCTTCTAGGAAATTGAAACCTTATGAAGTCAATTACCCTACACATGATCTTGAGTTAGCTGCAGTTGTGTTTGCATTGAAGAAGTGGCGTCATTACTTGTGGGGTTGCAGATTTGAAATATTTACTGACCACAAGAGTCTCAAGTATTTGTTTTCACAGAAGGATCTAAATATGAGGCAGCGGAGATGGCTAGAGCTATTGGGTGGTTATAACTGTTCTATTAACTATGTGCCAGGTAAGGCAAATGTTGTTGCTGATGCTTTGAGCCGAAAGGCTACTGTTGCGAGCTTGATTATCAAGGACTGGGAGACTTTGGAAGAAATTTGTTCATGGAAACCAGAAGCTACTGAGGTAGGGATTCGGTTTGCTAGTTTACAGATTCAGTCAGGATTGCTAGCTCAGATCAAAGAGGCTCAGAAGACTGATCCTCACATCTTGAAGATCCAGGAGAAAGCTAAAGAGGGAGAGTCGGAGTTTAAATTACATGCAGATGGCATCTTCAGATTCAGGGACAGAGTATGTGTTCCTAGTGATCCGACTTTGAAGAATGAGATCCTGTCCGAGGCACATAATTCGAGGTATACGATTCACCCAGGCAGTACAAAAATGTATAGAGATTTGAAGCAACACTTCTGGTGGAACAATATGAAGAGGGAGATTGCTGGGTATGTATCCAGATGTTTGACTTGTCAGAGGGTTAAAGTTGAGCATCAGAGGCCAGCCGGACTTCTACAGCCGTTATCGATTCCGCAATGGAAGTGGGTACATATTACAATGGACCTTGTGACCGATCTTCCTAGATCTCCGAGAGGATGTGATTCTGTTTGGGTTGTTGTGGACCGCTTGACTAAAGTTACACATTTTATTCCCGTGAACAAACAGGATAGCCTTGATAAGCTAGCTGAATTGTATGTTGCTAATATTGTGAGATTGCATGGAGTACCACAGAGTATAGTGTCAGATAGGGATCCCAGATTCAGATCTCATTTTTGGCAGAAGTTGCAAGAGGCCATGGGAACTAAGTTGAGCTTCAGTACTGCATATCATCCGCAAACTGATGGCCAGTCTGAGAGAACCATCAGGATCTTGGAAGACATGCTACGGGCATGTGTGCTTGACTTTGGGAAGAATTGGGAGAAGTTTTTGCCTTTAGCGGAGTTCGCCTACAACAATAGTTATCAATCTACTATAGGTATGGCTCCCTACGAGGCGTTGTATGGTCGGAAATGCAGATCCCCATTATATTGGGAAGAGGTTGGAGAGATGAGAACAGTTGATCCGACTGTGTTACCTGAGATGATTAAGATGGTAGATAATGTTCACCTTATTCGCCAGCGTATGCTTACAGCTCAGAGTCGTCAGAAGAGTTATGCAGATAAGCACCGTCGAGATCTTAAGTTTGATTTGGGAGATTGGGTGTTTCTTAAGATTTCTCCACGGAAGGGTTTAATTCGGCACGGTAAGAGCGGGAAGCTTAGTCCCAGGTATGTGGGTCCGTATGAGATCACCGAAAAGGTAGGTCCTTTGGCTTATCGATTAGCTTTGCCTCCGAGCTTGTCGCGACTGCATGATGTGTTCCACGTGTCTATGTTGAAGAAGTATCATCCAGACCCTTCGCATGTACTTGAACCAGAGCCTTTGCAGATTGAAGAGAAGTTATCCTACGAAGAGAAACCGATTAGAATTGTGGATCGAAAGATTCAGGAGCTTCGCAGGAAGAGTATTCCGTTAGTAAAGGTTCTGTGGAATCATCATGGGTTTGAGGAAGCGACTTGGGAAAGAGAGGACCAAGTTCGAGATCAGTATCCAGAGTTGTTTGTTGACCAGGTAAGAATTGCGTGGGCGCAATTGTTTTAAGGGGGAGAGGGTGTAATACCCGAGCCCGGAATGTGAATTTTCTTTGTCTATTATTTTGAAAATTATATTTCCTTAAATTCTTTGTGAATTAACTGTTACTTTCTCGCCGACGCAACGTGCATTGCATTTAAGGAGCGATAGCTAGATAACGAGTTCCAGTCCTCAGCAAATAGTGAAACTAGTATTTAGACGACTTAAATTTTATATTTTAATTGTTGCTAACTTTAATTGAACTTACCTTAACTGAAACGGCTTTAAAACGCGCGAAATAGGGCCCTTTGACCAAGTTTTTAAGTAGTTTGACTTAGCCCTTTGACCCTTTGACCATTTGACCCTTAAATAAGTTAAAATTAAGCAAAATAAAATAAAAACAGCAGCAAAACAGCAGCAGGTCGTGATCTCCCTTAGAGGAAAAAAAAAAAACCTTTCAACCTTCCAAACGATCAATCTTCGCGTGTGCTCGTGCGGGGTGATTTCCGAGGCAACCAACGTTGTTTTCCTAGCGACTAGGAGTACCTAAGGTGAGGGAAGCATGTTATTTGCGCATTTATACGTTGTGTTAGTTAACTTTATCAGTTTTTAGATTTATCCGTAGATCGTTATTTAAAGCGAATTGATGCTTCTAAAATGTTCCTTAGCATTGGTAGAACATGTATTTATGGCTTTGTAACATTTTCTGCGGTTAAATGTTGTGATTGCAACTTGAATTGTGATATGAATAGTATTTTGTGAATAGTAAAACCTTGAAACGTTGAAATTGCGCTGTTATGCTTTCCGTTGATGTAGAAACGTGCTAGGTATGCTAGAATGCTAAAATGTGTGGTTTGTTTGGGTTGCGAGTGGAAAAAACGAGAATTAAGCCTTTGGGAAAGTCGGGGTCGTTTAGGTCGACTTTTGCGTTTTCTCGTTTTGCGTGTTGGCATTGCTTCGGAAAGCCATGGAAGCACTTTTGGTGCGAATATGGCGTTGGTTGGGTGTTTGGTTGTTGTAGTTGTAGTTCAAACGAGAAAGGGGGAAATCGGGGCTTTGCGCGAGTTCTAGGGTGAAGTAAGGTTTCGGGGTCTTTAGACGTGCCTTATGGTGACCTAGGAGGGTTGGCGAAGTCGGTTTCCAGAACTCGTGGCTCGTTTGGAAATGGTAGCATTTTGACAGTTGGGGCCGATTTGTGTTTTTGTGTGTTTACTTGTCTTTATGCTTATAGAATTACTTGAATTACTTGTTTGAGTTGTTTCGGATTGAATTGCTTATCAAATTGCTGCTATTGCGTGCGAGAGTAACCTACTTTGTTATTCTCCCACGTGTGGTTTATCGCTTGTTTATTGCTTGTTTATTGTCTTGTATCGAGTCTTGCATGGCATAGTGTCTCGCACGTGAGTGATGGGCCTCTCTGGGTAGCCTTGGGTTGCCAGTGTTGGTTGCTCTAGCTCCGTTGCTATTCCCTTTCTCGCTTGGGTTGCCTCCCAGGGAGATTTGGGTCGTAGGATTGATGGATATTTCCGGAGTATTCCAAACTGGTGTTATAAGGTTGTTTTGGGCCGGCGCGTCGTCATCGAATTTGTGTTTGAAAGTTGCTCGTGAAAAGAGTATCGTATCCTTTGAATGAGTGTTTGCAGCTTTAGATACTTGCCTTGCTTTATTATTGGCTTTGGTTGTATCTTTATATGATTTGTATGTATTGCTTGGCTAATTGCATTGCATACTCCTCTCATCTCCGTCCTTGAGACCAATTTCTCTCGCTGAGCAATAGTTTTTGCTCATTCCTTTCTATACCATGTTTTTACAGGAGTAGTTGAGGCAGACCCTCTCGAGGTAATTGAGGAGGAGGAGCAGGTGGAGGTGTTTCCGTGATAGCACTTACCTGCTTTGCTGGTGGTTGGTTACCAGTTTTGTGCAAACCTTGCTGTTATGTATATTGCGTGAGGAACGCTTAATTTTGAGGCTTGTAGCCTTGTATATATATTTTCTAGTTGAAATCTTTATTAGTCTTATGTTGAAATGGATTAAAGTTTGTAAGTTGTAAACTTATACTCGGATGACTAGTGAAGAATGCATGCTAATGGCTAATGGTTTAGTGGCATAAGTACTTGTGTAGTATGCATATCATTTTTGGTTTGGAAAGTTGGATAATAAGAAATGTATGTTTTATAGAAAGTTGGCTTGTTTTGATTATTTTATAGCTTTCGCAAGTGTTATATTGATTTTAGGGTTTTCGGATTGTCCGCGGTACAGAGGAGACTCCGTCCGTGTGTCGGGTCCGGGCTTGGCCTTTTGCGGGGTTGGGTCGGGGCGTGACAACATCCAAAGGATCGACACTTAGCAAGTTTACCTAGATACTAGGGTTCCAATTCGTGCTTACCCGTGCGATTAAGCCCCAAGTCATCTCAAGATCAAACTCAAGCCATGCATCGATTAATTCAAACACCCTCAAGTATTCAAAACAGTCCACACAACATCTCCATGCCACAATCCCAAGCATTTAATACAACGAGAGAAGCTACAATAATTTTTCTAAGCATATCACTAAGTAAAACCCTCACTGCAATTGACTGTTTTCTCACAATTATTAAGACAAGCAAACAATCTCCAATTCCAGTGAATAAGATTTCAAATTAAAGCTTAGGAGGTTAACTAAATTCAGAAACAAACCTCGCATCATTTGGAGTTCGGGTTCAATAGTTATAGCCAAAACAGTGAGACTGCACAAAACTGTCCAGATTTGCACACATTTCAATACTTGTCATTTTTTAGGGCCTTAGGGTCAGATTTAGCCTTATTCCATTTCTGAAAAAAATGTCCAGAACTGAAAAATATAGCAGCATACCAAATGTCATGTATTTTTTATATCATTTATTAAGTCAAAACTGGTTCGTTCTACAAGGTCAGTGAATCTGCCGAAACCTGCTTCATTTTTCCAGACTTTCCAGATTTGGACACATTTTAATGATTTGCCATTGGGAGGACTTTTGAATCAAAATTAGCTTTGGCCTATTTCTGCAAATAATGTTCATAACTGGAAAAACTAGTTACCTACCAATTTTCACGCATTTTCAACATCATCTACCTAGCCAAAATCACCTCGCTACAACGAGACAGAAAGCTGTCACATGCACGATTTCATCTATCATCACATTCTAGCCCAAAATCTTGCCATGCATGTTTACAAAAGCTCATGAACACACATATATCTCAAGTACAGAAGTAAAGATAGACATTTAAGGGCATGCATGCGTGTTTTTGAAAGATTTTCAAGAAGTTTTAGCCCTCACCTTAGCAAAACAACAAGAAGATGCACAAGACTCTTGGTGAAGCACAAAGTTGACCTTTTTCCTTGCTTAGCCGAGACACCACTCGATTTTTCTCAAATTTCCTAGCTTAGTAACCAAGTTCTTAGTAGGTGCATGTGGTTAGAACAAGAAGAAAAGAAATGGAAGCTAGCAAACTCACCTAAGCCGAAATGGAGATTCAAAGAGCTTGCATGTGTGTTTCTTGCAACCTAGCTTGCTTAGTCGAGCTCCCTAGCTTCTTGCTTGCCTTTATGAACCATGGAGTGATGAAGATGAGCTATGGAGTCTACAATATTCAGCTAGGTCCGAGAGAGAGAGAGAAGAATGAAAGGGAGAGAGAAGAATGAGAGGAATTGAGAGAAATGAAGGAAAAATGAAAGCTTTTGCAAATGTTGAAGCATGTGTCGGCCTTGGGCATACAAATTTCAGATTTGTGTCTTCAAGAAGCATGATTTTTGAATCACCTATCATGGGCAAGGAGCTTATGTCGAGATTGGGAGCTTTGAGGAGGGTTTTGAGCTAATTTTTTATTGCTTTGTGTCATTACATTGTCATAGAATGTTTGGGGAATAATTTGAATTATGCAAAGCAAGCACAAAGCACACAAGGTGGTCGGCCAAGGCTTGAAAAATCTGAATCTTTGTCATCTTTTGAGCATTATTTAATTGTGTGTTTGGAAAGTGCAAAAGAATAAGGAATAAAAAATGAGAATGTCTAGCTTTTGGTACAATTTCGTCTTCTAGTGGGTTGAATTAGTAATTTAATATTAGTTAGTAGAATTTGTAGGATTAATTATTGATCTAGTGCTTCGTGTAAGATGCTTTCTTGATTAGCGTGAGGGCACGCTTTCCTAGGTTTAGGGCATGCACTACGAGGTAGGGTACGAACTACGAGACGAATGCACGTTTCCCAAGTAAATGCACGTAACCCTAAATGAATGCACGTAATTCAATGCAAGGCACATAAAACGAAACATGATTCTTAAATCTAGGTTAAGGCACGCAAATCCAGGCTAGGGCACACGAAATGAGGTATCGCACGCAAATTGAGGTCAGGCCTCACACTTCCCCCTACAGTCGGCCTCCAAATGGCCCTGACGTTTGCAGTAAGTACACTGCAGTGACGAAGCACTAACATTGCCCCTCAAAGACCCAGAAGCTGAAAAAGTGGTTGTGCCAGCCTACTATTGGGGTCTCGCAACACTAGGCCTATATTGACCCTAAGACTGGGCTGACCTGTACTGTGACTGAGCCTGGAAGGAGCCCTGCTGAAACTGGGGCCTATAGAAACCATGCTGACCTTGCGGTTTGAAAGAGCTCTCCTGAACTGGTGGCCTGTACACAACCTGCTGCACTGGAGGCCTATACATACCCTGCGGCCGAAATGGCCTCTTACTAGGTTGACTAGGTCCAATCTGTTCCCTTTTCCTCTTTTCCAACCTAGATGCCGCATCAAAAGCTTCAGAAAATACATCATACTGATTTAGGGTCATTGCATCCTGATTCTCAGGCCTCAAACCCAACATAAACCTCTGAGTCTTACGCTCCTCATCAGCCACAAATTCCGGTGCATACCGGGACAGTCTGGTAAAAGTGGCCTCATACTGGGCCACTGTAGCATCTCCCTGAACTAAAGACAGGAACTCTGCCTCTCTCCGTTCCCGTGCAATCCTCGGAATGTACTTGGCCCGAAACGCTCTAAGAAAGGTATTCCAAACATAAGGAATACCTATTGCCTCCCAACTAGATTTCACTGTACACCACTATTCTTCGGCCTCATCATCAAACAAATAAACTGCAAAAGTGACTTTCCTCTCGTCAGTATAATCCAAAGGATAAAAAAATCTTCTCAATCTTATTGATCCATGCCTTCGCCTTTCTATCATCTGGCTCGCCCTGGAATCTCGGTGGATAGTAACCCAAGAATTCCTTCAACGTATTTCGCCGTGGTAACCACCCTGTGTATTCATCATCTGTGCCTGCAAAGCCTATGCCTGGGCAGCCTACCCTTGTCACGCCCCGACCCAACCCCCAAGCTAAAGGTTAAGTCCGAACCCGACACACGGACAGAGTCTCCCCTGTACCGTGGACATTCCAAAAACCTGTAAACACCTAAACAAAGTCCCAACAATACAATACAAGCTTTTCTCAATTAAACAACAAAGCTATAAGGCCATCCGAGCCTTAAGGTACACAATATCTCCAAAACACACAAGCATGCGAGAACTTGTTATCAGCATAGTTTTATAATCATAACATTCTAGGAAATCAATAATACAACTTAAAGGATAATGCATTCTACACTAACCATCCACTCCCAAGCATGCAAGGAAATAAAGGCAAGAATAAAAGTTATTACAAGACATGGCTTCCAATTCTACACCACAATCTACTATCCTTCAATTTGCACAACAACATATACATAGCCCTTAGGCCACAAAATAGTACGTAAAGTAATCAGATGAATCTTCCACATAACAGCAAATTCATTAACCACCTCAAGCTATCAGGCACAGCAACTAAGGTAAAGGCTCAATCTGAACTTCTTCTTCCTCAACTAAATCAACAAGCTGGGGATCACCCTCAGCGTCTCCTGAAACAGATATCGAGGTATGAGCAACCACTGTTGCCCAGTGAAGGATATAGTCCCGGGGCGTGCAATGCAACATATAATACAATTATACAACAATAACACTTAGACAATTAAGGAAACAACGATAATTTAAATAACCACACATTTAAAAGGATACATTTAACTCAATCCCCTATACACCAATCTTCACTGGTCTTCAATCACGATCCACGAACCACGAGCACGATCACAATAAGCCGGCATAACCCCAATCACTCCAGTGGGTGTACTCCGGATGTACCCCAAATCCTACGACCCAACATCCCCTGGCAATCTCCGGACCAGGCGAATGAGGGACTAGGGCACGGAGTTTGAATATCCACCGGCAAGCCCTCTGCCGCCCAGCCGATATTCAACACATCCGCCCCCGACACTATGGTTGCGCAACCACTATGCAATGCACTTAACGATGGCAAGTTAATAGCAATAATATAAGCATTAACACATATGAGGATCAACAAAGTAGGTTGACCTCGATGCAATCAGAATAGAACAATTATATAAGCAAATATGCAGTTTTGCAAAGAGACATTACAAAATAACCATAGAATTATACCAAAAGCTCCAAATCAACTTAATATCACATATAAACACTCAAGAAGTCATGCCGTGCGTTTAGAAGTGTGAGACAACCGAAATTACACTTAACCCCTTCATTTTACAAACTATTTCTCTTCCAAACCAAAGTTAATGATTTCATTTTCAAAGGAAACTCTCCCAACCTTCTAACTAACCCTCAAGGTACCCTCTCAACCCTCTAACTCGTTCAAATGCCCGCGTTTACCCCGAAAGCCCCAAATTCCCTCTTATGGCTTTAAACTACACATACGTTGTCCGGGCTTCAAACAAGGGATATCAAGGCATCTATAGCACCTAGGTAGCCTAAGGATACTAGAATTGAAGCCCGAATCCACCCGGATTCGCATTAACCCCAAAAGCCCCAAGTTAAAGTCGGCTATTTTCCATTTTTAGGCGATTTAAGGGCAATGCAAGTGCACGGGGCTATTAGGTTATCTTCACTAGCACCTAAGGCATCTATTAGAAGCATTAAATCAAGCTAATTCGAGCAATTACACAAAACCCTAGAAAAAACATCACTATTCACCCTAAAAATCAAACTAACGATTCTAACCGTTTAAATTGCGAAACGACGGTTCAAATGTGTTCTCTAGCATTCATATAGATGGTATATTAGCATAGATAACAATTACAATGGCATATAATCATGTTTTCAACAAATCAAAAAATGAGCAACTATTTAAAAATGCAAAAACAAGTCGTGAAATCCCTCACCAATGCGCGTAGGAGCCTCTAGGAAGCTTGCACACACCCTAATCTAGTTGCTCTAGGCTTGGAGTGGCTTGAATCGAAGAGTTGAAGAGCAAAAATGGTTTTTCCTCACTGTTTGCTGCTGTCGGCCAGCTCCTGCTCCAATTTCAGCTTTTATTTTTTTTTTCTTTGTTATCTAATGAGCTAAATAAGGTTATTTAATGATTGGCTAAGGTGGGGTCTTGATTGGGTGCTTATGTGGCTTCTAAAATGCGCGTAGTAAGCTTAAAAATGAGCCTAAGGTGAAACATGTGTGCTAGTTAATTAAATCTTTAAGTTAGTTACGTAACACTATTCATTCAACTACAAAAGTCATTTTCTAAACGAGCTCTCCTATCGCCTCTAGCTCAAATGCACATTTTTCTCATTACTTTAATAATTAATATGATTTAATAAAAATGCTAATTAACTAATAGAAGGCAGTTTAAAAATGGAGTGAATAGTGGTCATAAAAGTCAGTTAGTAAGGCACAGAAATAAATGCGCAAACAAGGGATGCAACAGTAATTAAATGCATGGCTAAATCTTGGGCGTCACATCCTCTCCCCCTTAATCTAATTGCGTCCACGCAATTCTTACATGATTCGGCGAATAACTCTGGATCCCGTTCCCGCATCTGATCCTCTCTTTCCCACGTCGCATCCTCTACTCCGTGATGATCCCACAGAACTTTAACCATCGGAATGCTTTTAGTCCTCAGCTCCTGAACTTTCTGATCAACAATTCGAAGAGGTTTCTTAGTGTAGGTCAAAGTTTCACTGATCTCTAGCGGTTCCGGCTCAAGTATGTGAGAGGGATCTGGCAGATACTTCCGAAGCATAGAAACATGGAATACATCATGAATTCTACCCAGACTGGGAGGTAAAGCTAGACGGTAAGCCAAATCACCAACAGTTTCAGTTATCTCAAATGGTCCCACATATCGAGGACTGAGTTTACCTCCTTTACCATGCCGAATCAACCCCTTGCGAGGAGAAATCTTCAGATATACTCGATCCCCTACAGTAAATTTTAGATCACGACGGCGTCTATCTGCATAACTCTTTTGCCGAATCTGAGATGTAAGCATTCTTTTTCTGATAAGCTGCACATGATCAATCATTTTGTTCATTTCAGGTAAGAGAGTAGGGTCGATAGTCTTCATTTCACCAACATCATCCCAGTAGAGAGGAGACCGACATTTACGCCCATAAAGTGCCTCATAAGGTGCCATACCAATAGTAGCTTGATAACTATTGTTGTAGGCAAACTCTGCTAGTGGCAAATACTTCTCCCAACTCTTACCGAAGTCCAGAATACAAGCCCGCAACATATCCTCGAGGATTAAGATAGTTCTCTCAGATTGACCATCTGTTTGAGGATGATAAGCTGTACTGAAATTCAAATTTGTGCCCAAAGCTTTCTGAATCTTCTGCCAGAACTGAGATGTGAATCTGGGATCTCTATCTGACACGATACTCTTTGGAATTCCATGTAGCCGGACAACATTCTCAATATACAACTCTACCAGTTTATCAAGAGAATCAGACTTCCTTTTAGCAATAAAATGAGAAGTCTTGGTCAGTCTATCCACAATAACCCAGACTGAGTCATTACCCCTCGAAGACCTCGGTAAATCTGATACGAAATCCATAGTAATATGATCCCATTTCCAAACAGGAATAGCCAAAGGCTACAACAACCCTGCAGGTCTCTGATGTTCTGCTTTAACTTTCTGACAAGTAAGACATCGGGAAACATAGTCAGCAATTTCTATCTTCATATTATTCCACCAGAAATTCTGCTTTAAATCTTTATACATTTTCGTACTGCCTGGATGGATTGTAACGCCCCGATCCCTCACGAGACCGGAGGCTCTAATAACCAAGCTATTCTCAACCCAATCCCAACCCAGTCTCAAAATTTTAGAGAAAAACGGACAGAGTTTCCCCTGTACTATGGACTTTCTGAAAACCTGTAAACTCTCCAATAAGGTAACTAGAAGGTAAACAAACTTTTCATGGCTAAATATTTAAAGATTCAAGGCCATCCGAGCCTTGAAACATCCAACAGTTTCAAAACCACACAAGCATGCAGGTAACTTGATTTCAACTTAATCTAATAGCCATGCCATTCTAAGATAACATTAAAACATTCTTAAGAGATGAAACATCCTACATTAGGTCATTCACTCCCAAGCATGCAAAATGGTTAAAAACAGAAGCATAAGTTATTACAAGCCATAGAATTACCACTGCTACTACAGTCATCTGACTTCCAGCTTACATATTACTCAAATACATACATGAGCCTTAAGGCCTCAAAATAGATTATAACATAGAACAACAAAACCTTCACATAGCAACTAGAAGGCACATCCACCTCAGACAACAATCACACAGCAACTAAGGCAACTCCTCCAACTGCGCCACCTGAAACATGTTAGCGAGGTATGAGCAACCACTGTTGCCCAGTGAGGGATATAGTCCCGGGGCGTGCAATGCAATAGATAATACAGTTATACGACAATATCACTTAGACAATTTAAGAAACAATGATAACTTAAGTAACCACACATTAAAAAGGATACATTTCACACAATCCCCTATACACCAATCTTCACTGGTCTTCATTCACGATCCACGAACCACGAGCACGATCACGATCACGATAAGCCGGCATAACCCCAAACACTCCAGTGGGTGTACTCCGGATGTACCCCGAATCCTACGACCCAACATCCCCTGGCAATCTCCGGACCAGGCGATTGAGGGAATAGGGCACGGAGTTTGAATATCCACCGGCAAGCCCTCTGCCGCCCAGCCGATATTCAACACATCCGCCCCTGACACTATGGTTGCGCAACCACTATGCAATGCACTTAACGATGGCAAGTTAATAGCAATAATATAAGCATTAACACATATGAGGATCAACAAAGTAGGTTGACCTCGATGCAATGAGAATAGAACAATTATATAAGCAAATATACAGTTTTGCAAAGAGACATTTCAAAATAACTATAGAATTATACCAAAAGCTCCAAATCAACTTAATATCACATATAAACACTCAAGAAGACATGCCGTGGGTTTAGAAATGTGAGACAACCAAAATTGCACTTAAACCCCTTTATTTTACAAACTATTTCTCTTCCAAACCAAAGTTAATGATTTCATTTTCAAAGAGAACTCTCCCAACCTTCTAACTAACCCTCAAGGTACCCTCTCAACCCTCTAACTCATTCAAATGCCCGCGATTACCCCGAAAGCCCCAAATTTCCTCTTATGGCTTTAAACTACGCGTACATTTTCCGGGCTTCAAACAAGGGATATCAAGGCACCTATAGCACCTAGGTAGCCTATGGAGACTAGAATTGAAGCCCGAATCCACCCGGATTCGCATTAACCCCAAAAGCCCCAAGTTAAAGTCGGTTATTTTCTATTTTAGGCGATTTAAAGACAATGCAAGTACATGGGGCTATTAGGTTACCTTCACTAACACCTAAGGCGTCTATTAGAAGCATTACATCAAGCTAATTCGAGCAATTACGTAAAACCCTAGAAAAACGTCACTATTCACCCTAAAAATCAAACTAACGATTCTAACCGTTTAAATTGCGAAATGATGGCTTAAATATGTTCTCTAGCATTCATATACATGGTATAATAGCATAGATAACAATTACAATGGCATTTGATCACATTTTCAACAAATCAAGAAATGAGCAACTATTTAAAAATGCAAAAACAAGCCGTGAAATCCCTCACCAATTGCGCGTAGGAACTCTCGGGAGGCTAGCAAACACCCTAAACTACTTGCTCCTAGCTTGGCTTGGCTTAGCTTGAAGATTTGATGAGCAAAATCCTCTCATTCTCCTCCTACACTATTCTCGGATTTGCTACAGTAATTCCTGCATCTTCTCTTTTTTTTTTTTGTGTTTTGTTAAGTTATAAGCTAGGTGGTGTTGTATGAGCATATATATTAAATGGGGTCAAGTTAGGTGCTTAGTGGTCCACTAAAATGAACGTTGATAACCTTAAAACGAGCCTAAGGTGAAGAATATATGCTAGCTAATTAAATTACTAAGTTATGTTACGTAATACTATTCATTGAACCATTAAAACATTTTCTAAACGAGTGCTCCTATCACTCCTAGCTCAATTGCACATTTTTCCCATTCCTTTAACAATTAATATGATTTAATAAAAATGCTAATTCACTAATATAATGCAGTTTAAAAATAAAATGAATAGTGACCAAGAAAGACAACAGGTAAAGCACATAATTTAATGCACAATTAATGGATGCAACATTTAAAAATGTGTACGGTAGAATCTCGGGCGTCACATCCTTTCCCCCTTAAACAAATTGCGTCCACGCAATTCTTCTTCACAAGGGAACTCCACAACAACTGAAAACCAACTCCGATTACTCGTCATCAATTGCTAAGCAAGAATACCATATACGAACTCTCGTGGGAGCTCATTAAGAAATCCCAGTAGTATTGCCTGCGAACCTCACGTAATAAGGCCAAATAAAGGCTCCAATAGAGATGCTACTTCGAAATCCAAATAAGAATCCCGCTGGCACTAATACCATAGAAGAATAGAATCCCAACTAACAGTGGCGAGAAAATACCAATAAGAATTTAGAGTACAAATACCGAAGATAATTCCATATAATAAGGCTGATTAGAATCCCAAACTAAGTCTTCCGAGTAATACCAGCAAGAAAATACTAGAAGAATACTCAATAAGAAAACCGAGAGAACGGTCATATAGAAATCCTAAAGGAAGCCATTCATTTCTGACTACTGAGCGTAGAAGAATGCCTTGGAAGAAATCCCAATAACTGAGCTCCGCTTACAACATTCTCATTCCCGCTAATCCACACAACTTGGAGGGCTTGTTGCTAATCACTTCTCTTCAGGGGGAGGAAGAAGTCTTTCTTACCATTTCAACGGGACATGTATGAATGCCAAGATATCACATTTACACATATATGTTTTAAACTATTATGCAAACATGTTTATATAAGAGTTTATGAAACAGTGTAATCATCAAAGTCATTCAAGCACGATAATCAAGTCAAGCATAACACAACTCAATCAAAGACATTCAAATACAGACATTACAAGCAACAGATCAAGCAATTAATAATTCACGAAGTCAATTTGATGCATAACTAGCCACTTTACTTCACTTAGCACACATTTAGCACGTAACACATAATTATATCACATAGGTGCACACATTCAATACAAGACACACAATCAAACATGCAGGCATACACTTTTAAGACACACACTTAATCAATCACACACGCAAGGGTTTCTACCCGACAGGCCGAGGACCCTGTCCCGGCTTAGAGCTAACTAAGCTCTGATACCAATTGTAACGCCCCGATCCCTCACGAGACCGGAGGCTCTAATAACCAAGCTATTCTCAACCCAATCCCAACCCAGTCTCAAAATTTTAGAGAAAAACGGACAGAGTTTCCCCTGTACTATGGACTTTCTGAAAACCTGTAAACTCTCCAATAAGGTAACTAGAAGGTAAACAAACTTTTCATGGCTAAATATTTAAAGATTCAAGGCCATCCGAGCCTTGAAACATCCAACAGTTTCAAAACCACACAAGCATGCAGGTAACTTGATTTCAACTTAATCTAATAGCCATGCCATTCTAAGATAACATTAAAACATTCTTAAGAGATGAAACATCCTACATTAGGTCATTCACTCCCAAGCATGCAAAATGGTTAAAAACAGAAGCATAAGTTATTACAAGCCATAGAATTACCACTGCTACTACAGTTATCTGACTTCCAGCTTACATATTACTCAAATACATACATGAGCCTTAAGGCCTCAAAATAGATTATAACATAGAACAACAAAACCTTCACATAGCAACTAGAAGGCACATCCACCTCAGACAACAATCACACAGCAACTAAGGCAACTCCTCCAACTGCGCCACCTGAAACATGTTAGCGAGGTATGAGCAACCACTGTTGCCCAGTGAGGGATATAGTCCCGGGGCGTGCAATGCAATAGATAATACAGTTATACGACAATATCACTTAGACAATTTAAGAAACAATGATAACTTAAGTAACCACACATTAAAAAGGATACATTTCACACAATCCCCTATACACCAATCTTCACTGGTCTTCATTCACGATCCACGAACCACGAGCACGATCACGATCACGATAAGCCGGCATAACCCCAAACACTCCAGTGGGTGTACTCCGGATGTACCCCGAATCCTACGACCCAACATCCCATGGCATTCTCCGGACCAGGCGAATGAGGGAATAGGGCACGGAGTTTGAATATCCACCGGCAAGCCCTCTGCCGCCCAGCCGATATTCAACACATCCGCCCCTGACACTATGGTTGCGCAACCACTATGCAATGCACTTAACGATGGCAAGTTAATAGCAATAATATAAGCATTAACACATATGAGGATCAACAAAGTAGGTTGACCTCGATGCAATGAGAATAGAACAATTATATAAGCAAATATACAGTTTTGCAAAGAGACATTTCAAAATAACTATAGAATTATACCAAAAGCTCCAAATCAACTTAATATCACATATAAACACTCAAGAAGACATGCCGTGGGTTTAGAAATGTGAGACAACCAAAATTGCACTTAAACCCCTTTATTTTACAAACTATTTCTCTTCCAAACCAAAGTTAATGATTTCATTTTCAAAGAGAACTCTCCCAACCTTCTAACTAACCCTCAAGGTACCCTCTCAACCCTCTAACTCATTCAAATGCCCGCGATTACCCCGAAAGCCCCAAATTTCCTCTTATGGCTTTAAACTACGCGTACATTGTCCGGGCTTCAAACAAGGGATATCAAGGCACCTATAGCACCTAGGTAGCCTATGGAGACTAGAATTGAAGCCCGAATCCACCCGGATTCGCATTAACCCCAAAAGCCCCAAGTTAAAGTCGGCTATTTTCTATTTTAGGCGATTTAAAGACAATGCAAGTACATGGGGCTATTAGGTTACCTTCACTAGCACCTAAGGCGTCTATTAGAAGCATTACATCAAGCTAATTCGAGCAATTACGTAAAACCCTAGAAAAACGTCACTATTCACCCTAAAAATCAAACTAACGATTCTAACCGTTTAAATTGCGAAATGATGGCTTAAATATGTTCTCTAGCATTCATATACATGGTATAATAGCATAGATAACAATTACAATGGCATTTGATCACATTTTCAACAAATCAAGAAATGAGCAACTATTTAAAAATGCAAAAACAAGCCGTGAAATCCCTCACCAATTGCGCGTAGGAACTCTCGGGAGGCTAGCAAACACCCTAAACTACTTGCTCCTAGCTTGGCTTGGCTTAGCTTGAAGATTTGATGAGCAAAATCCTCTCATTCTCCTCCTACACTATTCTCGGATTTGCTACAGTAATTCCTGCATCTTCTCTTTTTTTTTTTTGTGTTTTGTTAAGTTATACGCTAGGTGGTGTTGTATGAGCATATATATTAAATGGGGTCAAGTTAGGTGCTTAGTGGTCCACTAAAATGAACGTTGATAACCTTAAAACGAGCCTAAGGTGAAGAATATATGCTAGCTAATTAAATTACTAAGTTATGTTACGTAACACTATTCATTGAACCATTAAAACATTTTCTAAACGAGTGCTCCTATCACTCCTAGCTCAATTGCACATTTTTCCCATTCCTTTAACAATTAATATGATTTAATAAAAATGCTAATTCACTAATATAATGCAGTTTAAAAATAAAATGAATAGTGACCAAGAAAGACAACAGGTAAAGCACATAATTTAATGCACAATTAATGGATGCAACATTTAAAAATGTGTACGGTAGAATCTCGGGCGTCACATGGATAGTATATCGAGAACTGTGTGCCTCAGCAAGAATATCCTTCTTTAGAGTTGGATCATTCGGAATACAGATTCTACCCTTGAATTTAAGAATACCATCGTCGTGCAGTTTGAAATCTGACTCTCCCCCTTTAGAATTCTCTAAGACTTTCAACAATTGAAGATCAGCCTGTTGAGCTTCTCGAATCCTGGATAACAACAGAGATTGAATCTGCAAACTTGCAAATTGAATACCAGAATTTGAAGTACTAGGCTTCCATAAGCACAATTCTTCCATGAATTCCCAATTCTTGATAATCAAGCTAGCAACAGTAGCCTTTCGGCTCAAAGCATCAGCAACAATATTGGCCTTACCCGGAAGATAATTAATGGTGCAGTTATAGTCCTCAAGTAATTCCAACCATCGCCTCTGCCTCATGTTCAACTCTTTCTGTGAAAACAGATATTTCAAGCTCTTATGATCAGTGAAGATTTCAAATTTGTTGCCCCAGAGATAATGACGCCATTTCTTTAATGCAAGGATGATAGCTGCAAGCTCAAGATCATGAGTCGGATAGTTGAGTTCATAAGGCTTCAGTTTCCTGGAAGCATAAGCAATAACCCGGCCATTCTGCATCAATACACAACCCAGACCTTCCTTCGAAGCATCACTATAGATCACCAGATTATCATAACCCTCAGGTAAAGCAAGAATAGGAGCTGTAGTCAATCTCTTCTTCAATTCCTGGAAGCTGGCCTCGCATTTATCATTCCAGTCAAACACTGTTTTCTTCTGAGTAAGCTGAGTTAAAGGCCCTGCAATCTTAGAGAAATCCTTGACAAACCTCCGATAATACCCAGCTAAACCAAGGAAGCTACGAATTTCCGTGACAGTTTCAGGTCGTTTCCAAGATAACACAACTTCAATCTTCGCTGGATCAACAAAAATACCATCATGCGAGATAATATGGCCAAGAAAAGCAACTTGCTTAAGCCAGAATTCACATTTGCTAAACTTTGCAAATAACTGATGCTCCTGAAGAGTCTGCAACACAATTCTGAGATGTTGTTCATGTTCCGCCTCAGATTTAGAATAGACAAGGATATCATCAATAAATATGACCACAAATTGGTCCAGATAAGGACGGAATACCCTCTGCATTAAGTCCATGAATGCGGCGGGAGCATTAGTAAAACCAAACGGTAAGACAACAAACTCATAATGGCCATATCGAGTTCTGAAAGCAGTTTTAGGAACGTCATCTTTCTTAATCCTCAGCTGATAATAACCCTGCCTCAGATCAAATTTAGAGAATACCCTGGCGCCTTGCAACTGATCAAATAACTCTTCGATTAAAGGCAAAGGATATTTATTTTTGATGGTTACCTGATTAAGACCCCGGTAATCAATGCATAGGCGAAGAGATCCGTCTTTCTTTTTAACGAATAGAACTGGCGCACCCCACGGTGAAGAACTCGGCTGAATGAATCCCTTCTCAAGCAAGCCCTGCAATTGAACTTTCAATTCCTGCAATTCAGGTGGAGCCATTCTGTACGGAGTCCTAGAGATAGGTGAAGTCCCCGGCAATAAATCAATCATGAACTCTATCTCTCTATCAGGCGGTAACCCAGGTAATTCCTCAGGAAAGACCCCCGGAAACTCCCTCACGATAGGTACATCATTCAATTTCAATTGATCCCTAGGTTGATTAATCAAATATGCAAGATAAGCCTCACAACCCTTGCTCAATAATTTAGATGCCCTAATAGAAGAAATAATAGGAGTTCCCGTAGATTTTCTACTACCAACTATTTTAAGTACAGGCTGGTCAGGCATTTCTAGATACACAATCTTCTTTCTACAATCAAGCTGGGCATAATATTTACTTAGCCAGTCCATCCCCAATATAATTTCAAAGTCATTGAAGGGTAGGATAATCAAATCAGCAGGAAAAACACGACCCTCAATAAATATACTACATGCTCTGCAAATAGATCTAGTAACAAACTTCGGACCCATAGGAGTATAAACCACAATCTCATGCAACAATTTATCATGTTTCAATTTAGCATTTTGTGCACAAGTAGGAGTAATAAAAGAATGCGAAGCCCCGGAATCAATTAAAACCTTAACTGACTGATCATTAAGAAGAAAAATACCTTCTACCACAGCAGTAGTGTCCGGAAGCTCCTCAGCATCCAAAGCAAATACACGGGCCTGACCTCGTGGTGGTGGTGCTGCAGCTGGTGCCCTGGTCTGAGAGTTCTGAGCTGATGTCTGACCCCTAGGGTTCTTAAATTTCTAACAGTCTTTAACCCTGTGCTGATCACTGCCGCAACCTGTACACTTGTTATGTTTCTTCCAACAAACATCCTCAGTGTGGCCCTGGCGCTGACAGAAGCTGCACTGCTGGTGACGTCTTGCAACAGTGCCTCCCGAAGGAGCTTTGTAAGTAGAGGTAGCTGAACTACCCTGCTGCGAACGGAAAACTGCTGGACGGAACTGACTCTGAGTCTGACTCTGGACTGGTCGTGCCTGAGTCTGAGTAGGCCCGGTGTAACTCTGAGTCTGCCTCGGCTGTGAACTCTGCCCAACTGATACAGCCTGCCCCTGGTACCCTTGACTCTGAGACTGAAACCGTTTACTCGATTGACTGGTCTCGGCTAATACATCGGCCTTCCGTTTCTCATATCTCGAGGCAGCTCGGACTACTGCAGCATAGTTAGGAAAATCATTTGAAGACAAGTTCAGCATAATATCTCTCCTCAAACCCAGGATGAACCTCTGAATCTTCATGTCCTCCGGCTGAATTAAAGCTGGTGCATAACGAGAAAGCCGGGTAAAAGTAGCCTCGTATTGATCTACCGTCATACTTCCCTGCTTCAAGTTTATGAACTCAGTTTGTCGCCTCTCGCGGGCAACTACCGATATATACTTGTCTCGAAATTCTCGGACAAAGTCGGCCCACGTATGATGAACTCCCTCAGCTCCCCATTTCTCACTGATGGTATTCCACCAATCTTCAGCATCACCCTCGAGAAGGAAAGTAGCATAAGTAATCTTCCTGTCATCATGGCACTCCAGTATTGCTGCCATTCTCTCAAACTTCCTTAACCACATCTCAGCTTTCATATCGTCCGGCTCCCCAAAGAAAGTATAGGCCCCATGATGTATAAACCGATCATACAGATTACCTCCGGTAGGGCCACTACCTCCGGCTCTCGCAGTCTGATTACCTCCAACGACCCCTGGCTGACCCTGTTGTGTAACAAACTGGGCGATAGTGTTCATAGCAGTGGCCATCGTGGCCAAGATCTGTGCAGTGCTCGGTTCTTGAACCTGCGGTGCATTTTCGGCCACCTCAGCTTCTTGCCCATGAACCCCCTCGGGTTCTCCACCAACATTCGGATTATCAGCACGACGGCGAGGCCCCATCTCGAATAGCTAGAATGCAAAGTGTTATGACAGGTATATATGTGTATATATGCAATTTATAAGTAAACACATAAAGAAAGTCCAATTAGATTCACATAAAGTCAAGTACATAGAAGTTCAAATAAATATTCCACATTCTTGAAGTACACATAAATCACTAGATCATACTTGACATTCTAGACTCTTGATATTCCATTTCCATGCTAGCATGTTCATTCCTTATTCAAATTTCACTTAGGTCAATCAAAATCAAGGACTCATGTATTCACAAAGTCACATAACAAATCTCTACCCACAGACCGAGAAATTTAACCCGGCTTCATGCAATCTATAGCTCTGATACCACTTAAATGTCACGCCCCGACCCAACCCCCAAGCTAAAGGTTAAGTCCGGACCCGACACACGGACAGAGTCTCCCCTGTACCGTGGACATTCCAAAAACCTGTAAACACCTAAACAAAGTCCCAACAATACAATACAAGCTTTTCTCAATTAAACAACAAAGCTATAAGGCCATCCGAGCCTTAAGGTACACAATATCTCCAAAACACACAAGCATGCGAGAACTTGTTATCAGCATAGTTTTATAATCATAACATTCTAGGAAATCAATAATACAACTTAAAGGATAATGCATTCTACACTAACCATCCACTCCCAAGCATGCAAGGAAATAAAGGCAAGAATAAAAGTTATTACAAGACATGGCTTCCAATTCTACACCACAATCTACTATCCTTCAATTTGCACAACAACATATACATAGCCCTTAGGCCACAAAATAGTACGTAAAGTAATCAGATGAATCTTCCACATAGCAGCAAATTCATTAACCACCTCAAGCTATCAGGCACAGCAACTAAGGTAAAGGCTCAATCTGAACTTCTTCTTCCTCAACTAAATCAACAAGTTGGGGATCACCCTCAGCGTCTCCTGAAACAGATATCGAGGTATGAGCAACCACTGTTGCCCAGTGAAGGATATAGTCCCGGGGCGTGCAATGCAACATATAATACAATTATACAACAATAACACTTAGACAATTAAGGAAACAACGATAATTTAAATAACCACACATTTAAAAGGATACATTTCACTCAATCCCCTATACACCAATCTTCACTGGTCTTCAATCACGATCCACGAACCACGAGCACGATCACGATAAGCCGGCATAACCCCAATCACTCCAGTGGGTGTACTCCGGATGTACCCCGAATCCTACGACCCAACATCCCCTGGCAATCTCCGGACCAGGCGAATGAGGGACTAGGGCACGGAGTTTGAATATCCACCGGCAAGCCCTTTGCCGCCCAGCCGATATTCAACACATCCGCCCCTGACACTATGGTTGCGCAACCACTATGCAATGCACTTAACGATGGAAAGTTAATAGCAATAATATAAGCATTAACACATATGAGGATCAACAAAGTAGGTTGACCTCGATGCAATCAGAATAGAACAATTATATAAGCAAATATGCAGTTTTGCAAAGAGACATTACAAAATAACCATAAAATTATACCAAAAGCTCCAAATCAACTTAATATCACATATAAACACTCAAGAAGTCATGCCGTGCGTTTAGAAGTGTGAGACAACCGAAATTACACTTAACCCCTTCATTTTACAAACTATTTCTCTTCCAAACCAAAGTTAATGATTTCATTTTCAAAGGAAACTCTCCCAACCTTCTAACTAACCCTCAAGGTACCCTCTCAACCCTCTAACTCGTTCAAATGCCCGCGTTTACCCCGAAAGCCCCAAATTCCCTCTTATGGCTTTAAACTATACATACGTTGTCCGGGCTTCAAACAAGGGATATCAAGGCATCTATAGCACCTAGGTAGCCTAAGGATACTAGAATTGAAGCCCGAATCCACCCGGATTCGCATTAACCCCAAAAGCCCCAAGTTAAAGTCGGCTATTTTCCATTTTTAGGCGATTTAAGGGCAATGCAAGTGCACGGGGCTATTAGGTTATCTTCACTAGCACCTAAGGCATCTATTAGAAGCATTAAATCAAGCTAATTCGAGCAATTACACAAAACCCTAGAAAAAAATGTCACTATTCACCCTAAAAATCAAACTAACGATTCTAACCGTTTAAATTGCGAAACGACGGTTCAAATGTGTTCTCTAGCATTCATATAGATGGTATATTAGCATAGATAACAATTACAATGGCATATAATCATATTTTCAACAAATCAAGAAATGAGCAACTATTTAAAAATGCAAAAACAAGTCGTGAAATCCCTCACCAATGCGCGTAGGAGCCTCTAGGAAGCTTGCACACACCCTAATCTAGTTGCTCTAGGCTTGGAGTGGCTTGAATCGAAGAGTTGAAGAGCAAAAATGGTTTTTCCTCACTGTTTGCTGCTGTCGGCCAGCTCCTGCTCCAATTTCAGCTTTTATTTTTTTTTTCTTTGTTATCTAATGAGCTAAATAAGGTTATTTAATGATTGGCTAAGGTAGGGTCTTGATTGGGTGCTTATGTGGCTTCTAAAATGCGCGTAGTAAGCTTAAAAATGAGCCTAAGGTGAAACATGTGTGCTAGTTAATTAAATCTTTAAGTTAGTTATGTAACACTATTCATTCAACTACAAAAGTCATTTTCTAAACGAGCTCTCCTATCGCCTCTAGCTCAAATGCACATTTTTCTCATTACTTTAATAATTAATATGATTTAATAAAAATACTAATTAACTAATAGAAGGCAGTTTAAAAATGGAGTGAATAGTGGTCATAAAAGTCAGTTAGTAAGGCACAGAAATAAATGCGCAAACAAGGGATGCAACAGTAATTAAATGCATGGCTAAATCTCGGGCGTCACAACCCTGCTAATAACTGTGCCTATCCTGCCATGATTTTCGTCATTCTATCCATAGTTACAACAATACGGTCATTACCCCGATCTCGGCTCGGTGCCACATTACCCGGCACCTCATTACCTGGTACCTCATTATCTGCCTCCGTCCTACCTCTTGTTCTCGGTCTACCCGCCATTCTACTATCAAAGAGTTAGCACAGGTTATAGCACATAGACAGGCTATAGACAATTATTAGCACATAAGTAACAAACTCACGTAAAGCACATAAATCACTTAAGTATTAATCATATAAACAAATTGATCACATAATCACATAGTCACTAAATCACATAATCACTTAATCACTTAATCATATTAACACATATTTCACTTTTCTTTCACTTCATACATACTTTCATGCTAAGACCATTACCCACATTCCGAGAATACCCTGGCTAACAACTAAACATAAGCTCTGATACCACTTAATGTAACGCCCCAACTCGACCCCTCTTACGATCAGTCAGGACGCAACGGAATTTTGGCGGTATAACGACAGTAACACGGACATCAAGGCTCTAAACCAACCCTTTAGAACTTCATACAATAAGCTCCACAACCATATCCATATATTAAACAACCATTCAACAACCCAAACATAGATTACATGCCTCCGTTTCAACAACAATATTACTAAGTAAAACCATATACATACATGACATATTATTCTAATTCAGCAACTTATTTAAATCCAAAAGTAAGACAACTAAACTGGCATAATACCTTTATTATCTTTAGATCAGTTTATACAACACAACCTTTAAAAGCTTAAAACTCTACAACATAAGTCATACTACAAAATAGCATACAGTATTCCAGCTAAGCATCAGGATATGACTCTAGCACATAAGACTCTTCAACAAAAGTCACATTCTCATCTTCTTGAGGCACATACCCGTATTCTGGTTTAATAACACCTGCTTGCAGAAAACGAATGAGAGTGAGCTTATATAAAACAAGCCCAATGAGAAATTAATAGATCTTTAACACATAACAAATATCAACATCAATATAAGCACAACAATAATCATAATCAATCAATAAGAATACTCTAGTTGGTATAGTTCCAAACGCCATCACTATCTCAACCATCTTCTTATAACTCCCCATTATTCACACACCCGAGGTACCTCACTAGCCCCTCCATCCATGGCACCTCTACCCATGTGAGCTGGGGGTATTCTATGATAGTCATGTCATTATCATCCCGACAGCCCAACGTTGCCCGAGATGTGGCACACACATACCAAGACTCATGACAATAATAATAATCATTCATATCACAGGAGGACAGCAAAAGTAGGTTGCCTATCTCCCGACTTCATAAATAATCAATTAGTTAATAACATTTTAACAACATAATATCATTTAACCAATTAACAACCCAACAACTAGGTTAGATGACAAAGTAGTCCACCCAACCTAGCAAGCATTAAACCACACAACCAAACCCGAGTCTAACCTCCAACAACACAAGATTCAATCACTCAACACCACCCAAACACCCAAAGACAATAGTTCAATATTTTAAAGAAAGACAACTCAAACTTCTAAAAGTAATAACTTACATTCTACTAATCCAATAACCTCCAAACCAGTTTCTATCACTCACCCACTCAAGAAACTACATTAGCCCTCTTGAAAACCAACCACAATCCATCCAAAAGAAGCCCGACAACCCTAAAACCTCAATGCACCATGGCTGAAATTTTTGGACTTTCACCACGACATCACAATCAAAATTTCGGCATTACAACATTACTACCATGTATTTAACAAACTTTTAGAAGCTAACAACAATCAATTCCAACCACCACAACTCCAACTATTCAACATTTAGCCAAATTCTCAACTTTAATACTCGAAAAATAGAAATACATGCTACCATGGTTCAAAACAACTATAAACCCATATAAATGACCCTTAGCATCTGCTGAGCAATAATCGAAAGACAGTTTAGCATTTCACCGGCTAAATAAACATTTATAAGAAAATACATAAAAATAGCACTTTGAGATCTAAAAATTTTCTCTCACCTTTGATCCGAAACAAGCCTAGGAATGCATGCAATGCGTGACCAACAAGTGGAATCTAGCTTGGTTCGCAAAACTATGGACAAAAACTAGGTTTTCTATAGAAATTTTGCTTTGAAAACCTTGAAGAAAACTTATCTTTTTCTCTCCTATGGCTCTCGTCCTTGTGTGTGTTGTGTGAGTGTGTTTTGTGTTGTTTCTTGTGTGTGTTGATGCATAAAAGCTCAAGGTCAACAAAAACTAAAAAGTCAAAGTTGGTATTTTAGTCTTTTAATTAATATTTTTAGTCTTTTCAGTAGGTTTTCTTGACTATTTTGCTTGCTCAAGTAAAATACTGTATTTAGTATCTTAATATTAGGTGACAACATTTTTACATGCATACTCATACGCCCGCTCGGGTAAAAACTTGGTTTTTGCAAAAGAAAGTGTAAAAACCTTTAAAATTCCTAAGCCGATTCAAATTTTGTTTTAATCAGACACAGGTCTATTAATATCTGAGGACTAGTTTTTAAAATCTTTAAAACAACCCTGTAAAAGTTTTAGTGGACGTGTGTTCAAAATACTATTCACAAAAATGATCGATAAAATTTCTGATGCCGATTTTGATAAACATTTCATGAATGCACACTTAGCATGTAATAGGAATATAAATCACAGAATTAGCACATTCTAAATCATATAACACATAAATAGGTGAAATCGTGCAAATCTAGGCAAAGTCAAAATCTGGGGTCTCACATCTGCAATGTGAAGGCCTTACTCATTTAAAGTGAAATAAAGGGCTATCTTTTAATTCAAGCACTTTTCGCGAGTGACGCGCCCTTTTTTATTATATATATAAAGGTAAAGCAACTTCAATTATTATTGGTACGCTCATTAATGACAAGGTTGGTTACAATCTGAATAGTGTCGTTATTGTCACAATGAAGAGGCGTTGCAATAGTGAGATGAACCCACAGATCAAATAGAAGCCTTCGTAACCAAACCACTTTACTAGTGGCTGCAGACATAGCCCAGTATTTTGCCTCTACACTGAATTTTGACCATATTAACTTTTGCAAAATTAAGGTCCTGCTTTTTGCTCTTCCAGGAAATAAGAGAATTTCAAAGGAAGACATAAGTCCAGTGGTAGAACGGCAATCAATAGGGCAATAAGCAGCACAATTAAGTGAATGTTGTGGTCCCCACACTTGTAGAACTGTAAGGCGCCCTCGGCAACAATAGCAACAGCAGCAGCAGAGGAACGACAATCAAAGACAGAAAGAGAAGCAGGTTCTATACAAGTATTCAGGCCAAGGAGAGCGCCCTCGTCGAGAATTCACCCTGCTTGCATTATGGCTAAGCAAAATTCTGCCTAAATTGCTAGAGCATAGACTAGTCAGACCCTTCCCTGTCAGTCGTCATCTGCTTGACCTGGCCCCCCCTCATGCAGCATATGAGCGGATCTTCACTAAAAGCCGGCTCTATTGGTGGATGGATAGGGCCCCTCACTCTGCCATGAGAACAAAGAAAGCCACACTATCTCCTTGTAACTTTTCCTGCCACCCTTCGGTGGTATAGTAGGATGGATAGCAAAGCCGCCTTCGACCATTCGCTTAGTAAACCCCTCTTCGAGCCTCTACTGAATTTTGCTCACCCCGGTCCTTAGTAGGATTGACAAAGTCAATGACACAAGCAAGGAGTTTACAAAGGCTCGAAGACATGTTGTTGATAGAGAGCTTACCGTCCCGCCCTTTATAGTCGCGACTGTTGTCATGGAAAAAGAGTTTGTTTTCTATCAAAGAAGAATGCTTAACATAGCCTATAGCATAAAGGCATTCGAGCCGCGTCTAAACTAAATTAAGGGCAAGGGCCCGTACTCTCCCTTCTGTGGATACGCTATCCCTTCCGGCTATGGTATGGGGGAACAGAAGTGAGATCTACCCATTGATTTGATATTAGATGAGCAGCCGTACTATGATCGTTCGAGTAATATGGGCCCACACGCTACACAAAAGAATGAATTCTTATGCGGTCAATAAACTCTTTCTGTGGGTAGCCTATCTAATTGGATCACGTATTTTTGAATATGTCGTTACATCATATACATGTATTCGGTTTGCAATTTGTTTGATGTTCTTGCTTGTGCCCGGAGAGAGAATGGGCACAACTTCCCCTCTCCCCGTTCTACCGTCCAACGAGGCCGGCCGTTCTAAGTTCTGGGGTTGGGTCGGATATGACCATATCCAATTGGATCTGATCGTAGCTTCGAGTGAAGGTGCCGTACCGTGACCAAACCAGAAAGGAGGGGGACAGTGAACCTCCTGTCAAGAGGCCAAGGTTGTTTGCTAACTCTCAACCACTTGTTAGAAGGAAGTATAGCTTGATTGTCGGGGGGAATCAACAGGAAGGAAAAAAAAGGTAGATTATTCGATTCTATTTCCTCCTTTGGTAAGGATGAGCTTTAAGTGAGTGGGATGTGATAAAAAAAAACATATTTTCTTTGTTTGTATCACCGAGACACCCAAAGGGCCGGCCATATGTACTTCGGGAGACCTAGCCCATTCAAATCAAAATAGAATGGGCACCTACGACTAAGGGGAATGGAATGTTGACCACATGGTGAGAGAATCTTCTAATACGAGGGCGAGTGACTGGTAAAGTCATTAAACTTAGTCATTTTGATCAACATAGCTGCAAGTGGACTGGGTTTATGTGTTTAAACTGACTATGACCAAAGTCGTGGCTACTTCAACCAAAAAACAGCAACCCACTATTCAAACCGAAAGAAGTACCTCACCTCACTTACGAAGAAGTAGTTGGAGCTGGGTTCCGAACGATGAGAGTTTGCTTTTGTTTTTTGTTTCTAAAAGCAATCTGATCAAATAAAGGATCCGACAACTCCTAGTGTTCGAACTAGTCGTTAATGGTCGGCTTAATTAGTACCATTTCGGTATGTGTTGCGAGCACTTTCATTTTTAGCCTCTCATCTTCTGACGAGAAGTAAAACTCAAACGGATAGAACAGATGGTCCAACTACATAACTTTTTCTTTTTCATTACTTCCATGGTCGTGCCTCGTGGCATGACAGTACCTATACTATTGAAATGGTTCATCAGTAGAGATGTTCCCATAGGTTCCCCTTCTTCAAATGGTACTATAATTCCTATTCATATCCCTTCATTCCCTCTTTTGGTCTATTTACATTCCAGGAAATTCATGCGCTCCACGGATGGAGCAAAAACTGGAGTCTTGGTCTGAGCAAACCGCCCTATTCTATTACCAGACATAATTGGGATAAGCTCATCCAAATTTAGAGCAAGAAATGCCTTATTTTGTTTCATTCCTGTTCTTCATTTCCTTATTCTCGAATCCAAGGAGGACTTCTCGTACTTTTTTCTTTTTACCACGCGTTAGGTCAGTGAAGCTTGAGCGGGCGCGGAGAAGGAAAGGCCAAAGACTTCGGCCTAACGGGAATGAGCAACGACGAAATGACAAGATGAGGTACCCCGGGAAACCCCATTGGGTTGAAGGTTTTAGGCTTGTAGCTTTCCCAGTCCCCCCTTCGTCGGGCGGTGCTTGTATAGGGGGTGCACCACTAGAAATCAAGCTTGAAGCTCTCACCTTACCAACGAGCCGACAGTTGATGGCTGTTGGTCACGACTACTACCAAAAAGCTCTAATGAAGATGAGTATTTTACATGGAGGAGTATGCATCTTTATGTTGGGTGTTCTTCTGTCGTGCGACCCGGTGGCTTATGTGCGACTGGTGGCCCATGCCTCCTATTTGTTCAAGGTAGGTGGCGTGACCTCTGATTCGATCTGGGTATCCAATCCCGCCACAAAGATGCTTAGTTGACTCCTTAACCTCGATAACAAGATGGCTTATTCAATAATTTGTACATAAGGGTAGGGAACTTTGGATGAACTAATGCGAATGGGTGTAAGCCTCACTGCTAGAAAATACCTAGTGCTGACCACACTGAGAGATACGAAAGCGCAGGTAATGCCAGTTGACGAAGTAGAGTGAAGCATCCCTAGCAGTACGAAAAGAGAGGTCGTGATGATATCATCTACATCCGTACCACTCCTCGTGGAGTAGATCATGTATCCAACAAAGTCTTTGACCAGGGAACGGGGGAATTCTCATTACCGCTAGCAAGCCAGCCCGGCCGTGAGCGCGGTGGGAATGGGCTTCCCAAAAAGCCAGCCCGGGCTGGGGTCAGCATAGAATGAAGGGGATGACCCTAATGTTGTCTTGTCAAAGCCAACTTATTGGGTTGCAGGAGGAGAAAAGTAGACGAAGGGACTCGGGTCGGGGCGCAGCGTAACTAAGAGAGCCATCCTATTTAGGGCGAGACAAAATGGGCAGGCATAGGCGGTTTGGTGTCCGAGCCAATTGGTCAGACGACGACTACTTCACTTATTAGATTAGTATTCGCCGCCTATCCCAGAATGGAATGGGATGGAATAGAAAGAATGCGAAACGCTAGAGCTATAGGGTCGATTTTTTGGGAGGGATAAGCTTGTGAAGAAGCAAGCTTATCCACGCCCCGACCAGTAGCTACTAGGTTTCCCATCTCTCCTAAACTTTCCCCGATCTTTGGCCCAGGCTGTATGAGGTAGAAACTTGTCCTACGTAGGGTTCGAAGGCCAAGCCCTACCCCAGCAGTCAGGGTACAACTTAGGTCAACTAACACAAAGAAGATACAGTTCACTCAACGATTGCCTTTGGGTTCCGAACTCCATATGGGGAAAGAACGTTGTTGTTTACGAGGTCTCAATCATTTGCATGGACCCACTTCTCATTCTATTTGTGGGAATTTGATGATCTATAAACCGTCCCTAACGAATGATCAGCTCATGTTTGAGCATGATGAATCACTTCGTGCCGACCTGATGCCAATCAACTTTTCGGCCTCATATGAGAATGGAAAACTGGAACATTTTCTGCATCAGTGGATGAAGAATCGCGAACATAATAATTTCTGGTTGACCATGTTCCCAAAAAAAAAAGATACTTTCAAGAAACTAGGAGCACGATTGAAGTTGCTATACATACAAATCTATTTACGTATCTATATGCATCGATTCGAACTGGAAGTTCCAGAACAGGCGGCTGGTATACCACCATAATAAAACTGCCATTTATTTATTTTTATTCGGATCGGATTTATATTGGCTTCATTGGGAGGCTCGCGTAGTTTGTTACGTCAGCTCCAAAAGGATAAGTTGCGTTGGAATTGAGAAAGTTTCGTGGAGTTCATAATTGCATAAAAGGAGTCAAAGTAGTGGCCGCGGCGTATTGAGGCACTTCTTCGACAGTCTCCGTATGCCCGGCCTACCAGCCCGCTCTGAAGAATTCATGGGTCTGCTTTACGGGCAAGACAGAATGGGCGGGCACTACTAACCAAGCCCAATTCTCGTTGATAGGCGCTGGTAGCTTGCTTCCAAGCCTTGCCTTATATGATAGTTTTGGCCATGGCTCGAAGGAGCCTTAAGCACTTGTACAATGCTTAAGTCAAGGCTCCCTCCCACTCATTGCCCAGAGGTGCTGGTTTGAGTCCAGCTCGTGACAATCTCGTTTCTTGTGTCGAAATCGGTGTTAACCGCTCATTTTTTAGGCGATGAAGGGGATACGAGCATATAGCGTATAAAAAAAAAGATTTCTTTCTTATTTTGATTGATAGGGTAGTGGAAAGTATCCCGTTGTTAGGGTGGGGAATCATTTTCTAATCGTGGTAGTAGACACAGACGTTCAAGCAAGCTGGAGGGGACTGCCCTAAAATGGAGAGTTAATGCTCAATCAAGTCCGATGGTTCCAAAAGAATAAGGGGTTAGTATGCTATTACTAGGTAGGCTTTATACGGCACAATAATGAATGCGAATTCGCAGCTCGCTCCTCACTCCGTACCAACCCAAAGGAGTTTTACAAGTGTGACGTTCCTAAAAAGCCAAAGGGGTAAGGGAACATCACACGTGGGAAGCACTTCGGCTATCTTATCGCAAGGGTTTCGACAAAAAAAAGCATCCGCACTAAATCAAGAGTTTAGATGCCCGAAGATCTAAGAAAGTTGAATTACGAATAAGTGGGTGATTTCTTGAAGAAAGGCCTAATTAAGCCAAGTAAGAGTCCAGCGCTTCAAAATACGTCAATAACAGAAATGAGCAAGAAAGGGGAATGCCAAGGTTACTGATCAACTATAAACCCCTTTTAGAGGCCCTCCAATGGATTAGGTATCCCGTACCTAATCGACAAATACTTTTTTGTTCGTAAGCACTAAGCGAGATGCATGTGCTTTGGTGGCTTCTGTGATAAGGGGAAGGGGAGTGGTGAGGTGGGCCCCTTCACTTTTTTAGGACATAGTGTTCACTTAGACTAGCAAGAAAACAGATGTATGGGCTAACGCGCAAGGGCTTTCGCGTTAGTGCCCTTGCTTGTTGGGTCATAAGCCGGGCATGACCATTGGCATAGTAGAATCAAACGTGGGTTTATTGATTCAACGGGAAAGTGTTATGGTTTGAAGATGCTCGAACGATAGGTCGAGCGTCTACCTTCCTCTCCTTATCAGTTGAGCTGAATTCTATCCAACCTCTCCCATTCTTTTTTGTAAAATGTAGGTTTTGCGATGGTGGTGGTGCGCACACAATTCAACATCTCATGATTGAATTTTTTTATTTGTGGGATACTCAAATTCATTTGCTAACTCTTACATTTGATTTAGTTGATGACCCTGTGGTCGTTTTGTTTCCGCTCCTCTGAGTAAGGGTCGTTGGTTGTTCATTGGCGATGCTCCTTGCTTGTATGCTGCCTGTGCTGTCTAAGTTGTGTGGCTGCCGAGGTTGCACGTGGAAATGCCAGATGCAAAATTCCTGCTATCAGATTGAAATAACCTTTCGCCTTTTCCAAATCTATGAATTGCTTAATCCCAGTCAACGAGGGAAATTAATAAAAAGGAAATTATTTTTTCAAGATCCCCGGAAGAGCATGTGTTGGAAAGATGCCATGGCCGAGGAGTTAGATTCTATTAAAGAAAACCATACATGGGACCTTATTCCTCTACCACCTGGCAAATAGCTGATTGGCAGCAAGTGGGTATACTGTGTGAAGTTGAAATCTGACGGTAGTTTTGATCGTTACAAAGCACGCCTTGTTGCTAAAGGTTACAACCAGTATTGACTATTTGGAGACTTTTGCCCCTTTTGCCGATATGAAGACTGTTAGAACTCTTCTTGAGCTTCTATTCGACACTGGAACATCTTAAAAATGGGCGTGAAAAATGCCTTTTCTCTGGGACCATTGTAAATATAAAGTTTATTATTCATAGAAGACGACTTGTAATTAAGTGAGAAAAAAGCTCAATTGATGGACTTACCCTAAAGCCTTCTGGGAAAGGCACCGATTGACTTAGCTGCCCAGCCCTCCTTTTTAAGTCCATGATACGAAAAGAGCAAATACTAGCTCCATTCATCTCCCTATCGGTCTTGTATCTTCAAACCTCTATAGTGTTTTCCTCCGAATCAACGATAATTTTTTCTTCTGATATCTTTCCTCTCTTTGCGGTTAATCCAATAGTTTAGGTATCCCCACACAGATGTTCTCTTTGCTTTGTTAGAATGCCCTCTTGCTGCTTGAGAAACAGCTCATAACATAAACTGACACTATTCAATGTCTCGAGTAGGCCAATTACCTTGATTACCTTTGCTTTGCCATCTCGTGAGTAGCTGTTAAATGCGTCATTCCCGATCTTTGCATGAACAGATTCTAGACATCTTCAATGAGGAAGAATTGGATCAGAAGCATCGAATGCAAGCCAAGCTGTGGAAGAATAGGGTCTTTGCAAGATACGCTCTTAGCAAGTGAAGAAGAAGGTTGTTCGGGAGAATTTCGGAAGATGTCCATCAAGCCATCCCATTGAAGACGATTACTTCTATTGGATCAAGCAAGGAGAAATAGTATAAGGAATAGGACAAGTTGCCCCCATGGAGCGGTAAGTTACTTCTTGACCCTAAATTCTTTGCATATGGGAAATTTACTGTTTAACGGAAGTGCCATCTCTATGCTATAGTAGAAAGCAATATGCCACGAAAGGTCTGTAATTAAGAGATATGATTCTCAGGGGCATCTCTTTTGCATCCTAGCAAAGAGCTTACCTTATTGTTCTGGAACTAGTATTAGCAAGTGACATATTCTAAGAATTGAATGCCCTTCTTTAGCTGTTAGCAAGTCAATTGTTTTACCGAGCGGGGGCACATTTTGCCAAGAGTGAGATTTCGTACAAGGATTTCCTGTTGTCGGCCTGTAGAAGGAGAATTTCCATTATCGTAACTGCTTGATTGCATTACCGGATTGCCTTTCCCGTTTTCCTTGCCTTGGACAAATAAGTGAAAAATGTAATAGGTTTTGCAAGTGAAACAGAAGGCGCTGCACATGAATGATGCATAGAATCCCCAGTTAAGGGAATATCCGCTCATTTTGTCCTAACTCGGAGGTGGAGGCATGCATTAGATGGCATCGAATCCGTTGTTAGCAAGAAAAAGTTACGGCGGAAGAATGAATCCCATGCTCTAGAGTCTAATCAATAGTATAAGATATCCACGCAAGTTTTTTTGTGCTAGAATCAGCTATTCTTTTTGCATTCATAGGCTAAATGGCAGCTAGTGAATCAGCTCTTTCTCGCAATGCCCTTTAGGCGAGAGAGTCCCCCGTGTTACCATTTCCGGAAGTTTTTCCATCCATCCCTCCCTTAACCCCTCCGACTGAGGAATCAAGCATCTTCGAACCGCAAGGACTAAGACTCGGGATATTCTTTCCATCGAGAAAGAAATTCATTGATAAAGGATCTCACCTTACTCTAAGAAGTAAACAAGTAAACCCTCACAAGAAATGCACAAGAGCTAAACATACTTCCTACTTCCAACATAACTTTCCTTACTTATTATGACTACTGTCTTGCTCGGACTGACTGGAATGAGCATTGGCTCGTGTCACTGCTAACAAGAGACATTGCTTTTATCTCTTATTCCTTCTCCTAAGACATCGGATTCAAAGAGACCTAGGCTCGCAGGCCTTGCCCTTACTCCGAAGATTGTCCCAAAGGCCTGGGAGTTTTAGCTTAAAGAAGGAGAAATTCTTGGTTGGTAAAGAAAGATCTATAAAGTATCTATCGTCCATTCTGACTCCCTTATTGGCTAGCCTATCTGCTCTGGACCCTATTGACTTATATGGAGAAGGACTGGTACTTTAATCCCCATAGCGGGAAAGTAGCTTATACCTGAGTTGTAGTAGTCGTTTTATACTTTTCTAATTTCATTCACGCATAAGCCAGTATGTATAGCGATTCGCAAACTATTCACTACATTTACTGTCAACACTCCTTCCCTCTTCGGAGGTGAAAGTCGGGTCATAATTAACTTACAAAAAAGAATTTGTACTAAAGGCTATCGTTCTTCTGTATGAATCAGGTGCAAACACTATCATGGCTTCGTGGATCCCCATTACTTATCATTGTCTTGACGAGGAAACAAAAGCAAATCGGTACGCCGTGCGCATGAAAGGATCTCAACTGGTGTAGGGTTCTCATCCTACAGACCCCATTTCGGTGACATTGTAGTGGGCTCACTAGGCCCTCCTGTTTTTCGATCGCTCTTCTTGTGTGCGAAGTACATCAAGCTATAGCCACTTTCCTTCCAAGCGCGGATAACTCAGAAAGTGGAGAGATCGGTTTTTACATCGAACAGGTTGCCTCCCTAGGCGCGTTGGTGTGCGCAAAGGTTTTGTGGGCCCACGGCATCTTGATCTGATCCCTCTCTTGACTTGCAAGATGCGTTTTACTCACCATATAATAGATCAAGGAAATCAAAACAATTGCATTCTTGTCAGGCTAGATTCCATCCAATCTTCTTTGACTGCTTATATACATAATTTGTTAACTCGACCAAAGGTCTTTCTTTAGAGCAGTAGTTCGGCTTGCACATACATAACAAGGTGACCATGAAAAAAGCAAGCAAATTGCTCTAAGTGAATAGAACCTGCCTCAGAAAACTAGATAGGCTGCTTCCGAAAACTATTACCTCAGATTGATATCAGAGGCGGCCCAAACCTAGGTTGTGACGCTTCCTGTCGAGTACAATTAGGACTTGAAGTTCGCTTACACAGTAAGACAAAGACAATTATAGAGAATGTGACTTAGTCTTTATCAACTTTTTTAGATTCTATTCTTTAATATACATCAACATGACAATAACATTACAAAGTGATATAGGCATTCATCCCATCCATCAACTAAGAAAGACACCTATGTTACACTAAATAGGAGCGCGATTCTTTATTCAAAAATACATTATGAAGTGAGCCCACATATAAACGGGGGCACATCTGCTCATTATTTGTGTTTGTACATTCTTTCATTATTTCAGGCCATTATTTCCATTCACATACATAAACGTTTACGCCTTCACTATACTAATTATGGTGTCGGCTCGGGCCGGATGGCAGAATCGGCATTCTTTTAGGCAATAAAACCGCCTCGTTCCGTGACAGAACTACGGGCACCACAGGATTCATCATTCAAAAATCCTGGACTTAGCGAAAGAGAAGAGAAGAAGCAACAAAGGCAGGAGTGGTTGGTCACCTAGGAAAGAAAGATAATATATATTATTAGCCCGAAACAAATATCTAATATCTACCTTTAGCGCATATTTCCTGCTTTGAAGAAAAGAAGCGAACAACCACCTATTTTGCCAGATTGATGAAGGCATCTTCCTTAACGGAAGAAGGATAGTGAATCTTGCACTTCCGATACGGAAATTCATTTCGAGCTATAAAAAGGAAGAAGTTCATTCCCGACGAAGTTCTTAAAGAAAGAGGGCTAGGCCCAGGAGCTAGGGCAAAAAGTAACCAATTTTTGTTATCTCCCCCTTGAGCTCTTCTTATACTATTCAATTAGTTCGGTAGCTATCCAAGGTCGAAGGGCTCTAACAAGTAAGAAGTCCCTCGTTGGCTTCCAAAGCGATGAGGCCTTAAATAGGCGAGTAACTAACTACTAAACTCCTCCCTCTTTCTCCTGCTATGAACACCTTGGGTTTGTTTTGTTATAGGATAAAGCCATTCTTCTTCAATAGCACTGCCCATGGCAAATATCTTGAAACCTTTTCTCTTTTATCATGTATGTTTAGCTGATCATAGAGGGTTTGAACCCATTCTGCTTCTTCAATGATTGGTTCCGGACGTTAACCTAAATATTCATTGGCTAATGGAGTTTTGTTCTCCAAAGAGCGGTAGTCTTCTTGCGTGGTGGAATCAATTCAATATTACCCAAAAGCCTCCGAACTTACGTACAATAGGGAGAAAACAGTAGGATTATACAAACAGTGGTTGACAATGGGGCAGGAATCAACGTATGTACCCTTCGAATAAGCCCCTTTAGCTGAGAGATGAAAGACATTAGGACTAGCCACCAGCCCTATTCGTATATAGAATTTCATATCTTAGACTCTGCCTAACCTAAAGGTAAGGCAATATTGAACGATTAACGGAGGAAACTCATGGATCACGGCTTTCTCTGGCATGAGAAACTTTGGCTAGGTACGATAAGCTCCAGTACGAGAGGAATTTCTTGTTGTATTTTCCGACCTATCTCTCGGGCCGATGTAGTCATGACTGCTTTCTCATCTCTCAGCTATGGGCACCTCTGTTTTATTTTAGGGGGTAATATCTCTCCCATCAAACTCTTCACCTTTTCACCAGGCTCCTGCTCACACATGCTTCTCGTGAGTCACCCCGTGCTTCTACGTATATCTTTCTCGGATATATCCTCATGCTCAAAAAGGATATCGTTGTGCAGATTTCTCCAGAGCATCTATTTATTGCTTTCTCTAAGCAGCTCAAAATGGTCCCTTCCGTTGACGCATTCCATTCTTCAGGCGGAAATACTCACCGGCATGCAAGCAAAAAATGCATTGAAGATATTGGATCGCGCTAATGTGTAGGTAGCTCTAAACTGCATGAAAAAGCGAAAACGAAAGTAGGTCCCTCATTTTAATTTGAAGCTGTTATATGAACATATCATATGGCCTATTTGTATGAAAGTTAGGGGTTAGGTGGGTCAACAACAGTAAAGTAAACAGCTCATGGCATGCCGCCTACTCAAATGTAGCTTCGACAGTATTTTTCAGTGAGCTTATGGCTGTTTACCTGGGGTTGAAGGTGTAATCCCCTATTGGGTAAAGCACTGACCTTGGTCAAATTCAGTGCTTTCGACTTGCCTTGAAAGTATAGTTGACTTTCTTGCGTACTTCTTTCCATCCTGAGAAGGAGATCCTTTGGGAAGTGCCTAGAAACTTGTCTTCATACGCTTATTCTCTGACCAGAACGCTGTACCATGCAACAAGAGGTCCAACCTATTCTGTCTAACTAAGAGTAGATTCGCTGCAAGGCAAACGGCTTATTCAATGCCAAACCTTACTGACTGAATGGCTTACCCTCCCTCTTTCGGGCTTTATTGCCAAAAGTCATTCAATGCTTGGCTTCCTTCATTCATTTAAAACTTCGTAGGATGCAAGTCCAGGTGAACCATCTTCGACTAGCTAATAAAGGAGAATCCGTTCTAATTCTAACACTCAATCTTACAAAAAGATAGCAGTCTAACTCGCAAAGCTGACTTAGAGGCACAACTTCACGCTCTACTTTAGACTTTTCTTTTCGATAACAGATCATTTCACTGGCTCCTATCTTTCGACCGAGACTGAATAGGAGGCCAGCTGGTGCCTGTGCCCCCGGACCATTGGAACGCGTATCTGACTAAACCAATGAAGCACCAAGAGCGGGAAGAGCAACTGATAAAATAGCAACTCCTACCCCTATTCCGACAACGTGCCAAGAAAAAGGCCAAGATTCAAGGTTTAGTCGGAAGGCAGTCACATATAAATAATATTCATTCCGCCGAGGGTTAACACACTGCCTTTAGTTCATGGGCTGACGCTTATGAGGAGCCCTTGCAAGAGTTTAAAAAGAAAGACCAGACTAGATAGATGATAACTCCCAGGTCAAAAGGATATCTTAAGGCGGGGCTTTCCTTGGGCTTAGAAAGAGAACTGGATTGGATCAACATGACAGGACTTAGGCCTAGAAATGCATGGCCTTATCACTGGATTTGACTTTCGCTTGAAGAGGAGCTGCTTTGCCTTCTTTCCCTCTTATCATTCTATTAAGATAGGAATTACTGGAAGGGAATGTTGTATAGGGAGAAGTGTCTCGCTGAAAAGTGAAAGTTTTCTTCTACTGCTTCCATCCAGGTCTCAACACCTTTAAAAGAAAAACAAGATGGCCTTGATTCAGGCATTCTTTCTTTACTTTACACGGGGAAAGACTGATCAAATAGCATGTCCGTCTGTCCTTGATTGACTAGTTGGGAATAGGTCCTTAACGATCGATAGGATCTCATAGGGCTGCCTCCGTATGTCTTACCCCAAGGCTATTTTCCATGCTGATGGATGTAAAGTTTTGAAAGACTTTTTTCAAGGTTCCTTTCTCGATTAAAGCTAGAAGGTGTAAACGAGAAGCTTTCGACGATAGCTCTTTCACTTCTCCTCTTACTAGCTAGGCAAAGACTTTCTTTCCACTCTTAGAACAATTGAAGGCGCAACAAGAGTACAACTTCTATCATGCTTCCCGACTGGCCTATCTTTTCTTGTTTTTTTCCATTGGAGCACACCTTTCGCATGGAAGGCGAGTACGAAATATTTTTCACATACAAGTTGGATAGTGCTTTTTTCCATTGGAGCACACCTTTCGCGTGGAAGGCGAGTACAAAATATTTTTCACATACAAGTCGGATAGCGCGATAACGCAGTTACACTCTTCTACTTTTCATTCCAGTTCAAATACGTCTGAGGAACGAAGTCCTCATGTCATGCATGAAAATAGTAACAACCTTGCCTATGCCAACCTAAAAAACCAACTCGTGGTCGTTAAGAAAGCGAACGGCCCTCATTCAGTGAGAGGACGATGAAAGAAGTCTTTCAAAGGCCTCGAGAGGAAGTTTAACACACACATTTAGTTAAAGAAGGCTACCTTGGCTCTAATAAGCCTCCTCTGCTACAGATACTGGAGAATGAATGCGGCTAGTTGGAAGTGAGTTTTTGGAAAGAAAGTCATTCAGGAAGAACTCCTAAGTTAGCTAGGCTAAGGCCAGTAAAGAGCTTCTTTCGTTCCTCTTCAACAAGTCAAGTGGCTTTCACTCGTACGAGCACACCAGATATTGAAAAGAGCTCTTACTTTTCTTGCAACAGAGTCGTTCACAAGACAAAGACTAGCTGTGGATTCAATAGCAGTTTATTCTCAAACAGGAGAATAGTGCTTTACCTGACTTTCTTTTTAAAGCAGACAAGTGGACATAAAAAAGAAATAGAATTGATAGAATAGAGGAAGAAACATGTGCAGCTTCTTCTATACCAGCTAATTCAATTCTTCAGCTACTTCTAAAGAACTGCCTATTATGGCTATGTAAGAGGACCGACTTCCCAGAGAGGTTAAAGCCATAGGATTGGATTCATCCCCATATGGAACTGGGTGAGGGATTCCCTGAAACCAGAGCAAGAACCTAAAAACTGATAACAAGCTAAAGGTGCATCTCTTTAACCCAAGATCGTCTGCTCCTCAGCAATTGATCCAAAAAAGTGCCACAGCTCCTTCTTAGGAGAACGAAGTGACCTCCGTAGGAAGAAAGAAGCTAATATAGTCATAGAAGATCCCAAAATAGGCGAATTTCCTGAAATTTTATCAAATCCGATCCACGCATCATCTAATCTTGACCGGGTTAACTCCTAAATTCAGGCAGTAAGCATCGAATAAGCCAATTGACACTATCATCTGTTTACAAAAAATCAAGATTAGAAGGAAAGGGTAAAACAGTTTTGGCAGGACATTTGGTTTATATCCCTAAAGATTACATTCAAGGGTATCGACCTTTTTAATCGACTTGGCAGACAAAGCCATCAATAACTCTTATTACAGAGAACTAAGATCCATTAGGGCCTCAGCTTATTCAGGAAGAGAAGATTCTTTGTAAAAGAGCTTCATCAGAGGATTTTAAGTTAGCTTTCCTTATTGGCGGCAGAAGACCCAAAAACTGGGATTAGCCCAACCTTATATATATAGTAGTAGTGACAATCAAGAACAAGACTGATTACTTCTCCCGATAGATTCAATTGTAGCCGATTGGCTTCCTTATACTAACGCAGCTCCAGGAGCTATATTAAGCAGGAATGCCCGTAGGTCAAGAGTGGAAGGACAAGACAGAACCGCAAGAGCAGATCTATGCCAATTTTATAGGGTTTGATAAACTTTTTTGATTGAGAACACCTCTTTGGTAGCATCGCCTTCACCCAACAATTGTTGACGACTTTCTAAGACTGAGTGAGGGTTTAGGCTTTTTGGTCTCAGATCTGGTTTAGTGGACAAATATTAGCCGTGTAGCGGATCGGTCCTTCAATTCGGCACCCTTCAATGTGGCACTTGTGATAGATGTTGGGGATCTTGCTAATTCTGGACATTCATGTACTGCTGATTCAATAGTTGTAAGGGCGGTAATAAGACCAAGGCAATCCCTTTCGCTTAAGCTTTCACCTCTAGTAAGGTCACAAGCAAGCCGGTAAGTGGATAGATTGGAAGAACTAGGCTTCGAGCCAATAGAAGTAGTTGAACTTTCCCTGGCTCTTCTATCATGACTTTCATCCTTTTAGTCTCAGCTGGGGAATGGTTTATTTCCCTAAAGATTCGATTCAAGGGTATGGACCTTTTTGGCAGAAGCATAAGCACTTAGACTAGATGTCCTTATCATCATTCTTTCTCTCACGCCCGCCCTTTTCATTTCCGTACTCAGTCTCGAGGCCTTAAACAAAGGATTTGCCCAAAATAAATAACATAAAAGATCTCTCTTCGTCGATTCTCCTTATCTCTTTAGCCCCACTGCCAAATGAATGTGTTCTTCCTATGGCCATTTCCAGGCCTTTTTAGGCCAGTTAACAAGAGCATTTTGGGGGCTAAGCGGTGAATTTGCTTTTAAGTTTAAGAGAATGCCCAGGAGAAGGCCCTTAAGTAATAGTCTTAGAGCCTTTTATTTATTAATGATTTACGAAATATGGCTCTTAATCCTAACCTCTAAGAGGGGGATCCACTAGACGGAAGCAAGATCTAAATAAATATCCTGGTATTCCACATTCTTACTTCTATCATTAAGGAGAGTTGATTCATCTTATTATTGATGGCAATTACTGACTAATCAAGGAAGAATGGAAGATGCCATACTATGAAGGAGATCGCTTCTATGATCGATGTATGACCAGCAAATTAACTTGGACCCTGCCTACTATGGGAGTTCTGAAAGAGGCATTCTATGAATAGAGATCTAGCCAATTGTAAAAGTGTCCTCGTCTCCAGTCTTATACCTCTTGTGATGGTGCTAGATTTCGCATGTACTTTCTCCTTCGGACCCTTACCTACCGCCCATGCCTGAGGGCTTTGAAGAAGCTTCTGGTCACATACTCCTTTTGAAATGTTTTCGACGAAAGGGAAACTAAACTCTTCCTCTCCCTATTGGTCGAGCATCTTCAAACCTCAATTGGGTATTATGGGGCTATTCTAGCTAAAAAGAAAGATCCGCCAAGGGGTATTAGGACAAAAGAAATCTCTGACTGAGATACCGACATTGATGAATAAACCTATAGCAATGCCGTTCTCCTTGCCCGCCCCATCCGCCCTTAGTCAGCTAAGCAAGAATCAAAGGAATTTGCCATTTCATCTGGATTTCCCTCCCTGACTCTGGGCTGGATCATATCTTGGTCAATGGGCCCATTCTCAATTAGTCTTCCTAGACTATCTTTCTTACCCATCCCTGAACAGGGAACAGGCAATAATCCCCTTATGATTGCCAACACTTCCATCTTCTTAGGAAAACCCTCCGCCCCCTAAGAACAAGAAAAGACCTGCTACCCCATCTTCCACAAAAAAAGAGTATGATAGACTTTTAGGAGTGAATCACTCACTATCAGCATCTTCTTCTTTAGGTTGCCTTGCCCATTACCGCACACGTAAAGCTACGGTACCAATCAATCAGTTGAGCTAGGTTGTCCTTTCTTCTAGCTTTGAGGGTTTTAGCCTAGAAGGCAGAAGTGTCAATACTTTTCGCTACTAAATGTCCTTTGTTATAGGAGAAAGTTGTTCTCATACCCTGATACCGGTTTTTCTTCCTCTGGATTTTAGGGTAGCATAAGTGGGAATCCGTGTCGCTACGGTCAGGCCAATGAATATCCATCGGTCTATCTACGTACCGTACCTTCCATTGTAAGGCAAATCTCTTCAGAAGGTCGACTTGATAGTCTTTATCCCTACCGAGATAGTGGGAATCAGATTCATTGATTTAATTGAACCTAGCGGGTAGCGCGCTACTTCCAATTTCCTGTGTAACCAGGCCCGAAGCCACTTAAGGGGAGACTAATTTTCTTCTCTTTGTCTATCATAAAAAGGATTCTCTGTCTTTTAAGTCATAGAGCAGACGACGATTGCCTTTTCTTTGAGGTATAGGGGCCGAATGTCTATCTAGTTGTGTTCCCATTCACCGTAGCACTTATTCTTATAAGTGGTCGCCGGGGAGGGCCAACTTGGATGTGTTTGAAACGGAAGACTTGGCCTCTGGCTCAGGAGAAAAAACCAGATTCTCTGTTTTAGTAGGCAATTCCACGGCTGACTCTTATTCCAGATATATGCTTTCAGTTCTGCGTTTTCGTTGCATCCCTAACTTGAGTGAGTGAACGTGAGTGGCAACTGCTTTCCTTTGTGTTACATGAAATAAGGGCCCCTATCACTTAAAGGCAGCCTCCTAAATCGTGAAGCCTATTTGCCCGTTGGATGAGAAAGCAGACTTCCCCCTCAAAACCGGATCTGTTTGTGTAGAGCAGAAAAGAGGAGATCGGAGTGATATACAAATTGAGGAAAAACAAGCTATGAGCGGACACCAACAACCGTTACCTTTTTTTTTAAGGTGGAGAAGACTAGAAACCAGCATGTACTGGTGTCTGTCATAGGGATAGGAAGAGCAAAGTAGTAATCCCTGAGACGATTGGATTTTCTTATAGTGAATGGAAAGTAAAAGGTTCCATTAGCAGACCCACCCTTGTGAAGGGTAAAAATGCATCATGCGGAGGGAGTAACGCGAGCCGCTTCTCATCTTTGAGGATCGGCATTCTATCTTGATTTTCTCTTTCTCCTAGGAGAGAGGACATGACAACATTTTCTTAAGAGATTGGGGACCACTTCCGATGAGGTGAGACTCACCTCCTTCCAAGACCCACTCACATCCGATTGCGGGAAAAGCCTCTATATCAGTCTTCCTTAAATGAAGGAATTCAATACAAACGATATTTCTTCCAAAAAGCTTTGAGACTAGGGAAGGAAATTCAAAACCAGTGACACCGCCATATCTGCTCACTCTTGTTCAACGGTAATGGACTGAAAGGCTTAGGAGACATCGTCTAATTCAGGAGTGGCAGAACCGTTGACACCAGATGCTTGGGCTTCAACTGACTTCAAATGAAAGAAAGATAATTGAGTTTCAATTTTCCTCTCCTTTGAGGAGTGAGTGTAATTTCATAAAAGCCAAAACTAAAATCTAATAATAACAAACTTGGCTGAGCTCAAGTCTGAATATCAAAGTAAAACTAGGGAAAGAACCCGAAACCCTGGATTCCCAGTACTGGCCCACTTCTTCTCTTCTAGAAGACAAACTCTTATAGGGAAAGAAATACCAGTGGCAGCCCACCCTTTTCAATTCAAGATTGAATAAAGAAAAAGTCCTCAAATCAAAAAGAGTACCCACTCCTATTAATAAAAAAAAGATAGGCACTTTCTTTTCTTACTTGACTATTATGGGATTCATTCCTCTTATCTTTCGCGAGGCTAGTCTATCTAATGGATGGAATCGACTACGATTTGATCCAGTGTTGTTTCTGACTTCAAACTATTGGCTGGGAAAACTCTAAATAAAGGCATGTTGTGTATAGAGTTCATGGGAAGGAAGATTGCTTTCGCCTATTAGAGCAGAGGACAACAAACCAAGAGAAATTCCTAGATGATTTCGATTGACATTTCGGGCTTTAGGTATTCATAAGATTCCTTCAGGCTTTCAAGCCTTAGGCCAAAAAGTCTAATCATTGATTGACAAATCCCCTTATACAACATTGAATGTCAATGTTTTCTTTCAATTGTTGGCTGCTATTGTTGAAGAGATTTCTCCTGCAATGGATATTGGCCGATATACTTCATTCGTTTAAGTGGAAAGCTAGGGATTACAAATTCTTTCGCATTTGGCAGAAGTTCTTTTGCCAGAGGTCAATTTTTCTTCTTTAAAAGAAGAACCAGGTACTTAGTTCTAGAGAGTACCAGAGATGGTTGTGTTTGTACAAGATTCGTGAAGCTAAGCACAGAAAATCTAGAGAAATTCCTAGATGATTCCGATCTCTCTTTTAGAGTGCCAGTAGTATTGGTGGATTGATTTGATATAGTAACTACAGAGATTTGGTCCAACTCAAGTATTGAACCCAAGTCCTTGTGTCGATTTCGGGCATTCTTCTTATGTAACCCTAGATCGACTTCCTTAGCCTTATCTTGTGTGGAAAGCCAGCGAATGCAATTATTTTGCCAAATTCCTATTCAAAGGCTCCTGAAAAAAGTTTGATGGCACTTTCAGTGATCCTCCATGGGAGGTTTGTACCTTGTGGGAGTCCGAACATCCATTTCGTCAAACTGGAGTAGGAGTAGGGCTTTTAAACCTAAGGTCGGCCCGATCAATTAGATGATTTTGTCTGCTTACAAATAGTCAACCGGCTTCTTCAAAAGAAGAGGCTTCGAGGACAAATCGAGTTTCCAAATTAGTAAGAATCTTAGTGTCATCCACTCCCTTGTTGGAGGCTAAGTTCTCTCAATCTTCAGGGGAATTTTAGTACCAGAGGCGCGGTTTCCATCAATCATAGGTATGGCCACAGTGTTGTGATTCCCCTATTCTCATCCTCTGATCTAGACATTTTAGTCTTCCTTACCATTCGATTATGATTTATTATGATTTATGAGCTTCTTCTTCTACCAGAGACCGACTCTTCTACTCTGCCGACTTTTTTTTTAAAATTTCAAATAAGAATGTGAAGTATCTAAGAGTTGAGCAAAAAGTTTGATAAAAGCAAGCGCGCCACCTTCCTCTACCAGGAACCACTAGGTACCCAAAGAGGTTCTTGGTCTCTAGGCCGAGAATGGCAACTGAGAAGTTGATAGATTCCGTTCTACCACTGAGTTAAATAATGAAATTGTTACTTTATTTTAGATCTTTCGCTAAAGCGATACAATCTAAATGAAAGTACCTGGAAAAACAATGGAACCCAGTTCCATGACAAAAGAAAAGTCTATTTCAGGCTAAGCTGATGTATTTGTAGAGTTTTTTTTCTCCAACTAGAATATATAAGAGTCCTCTTCCTTCTTTCAAGAATCGATTTGACGTTCAACTTTAGTTAATAGCTAGCCTAATCAAAGAGGCTATATCAAAGGTCTGGTGATGGTGAGGTATTGTAAAGCTCCCACACTCAAGTCCTATAGAGTCTAACTTAACCTAGGGTATGTCAAATACAGATTACCGGATTACCTTAATAGTTTCATAGCATAGCAGAGACAAACATATAGGCAGGTGGCTAGCGGTCATCCTGACGAACCAGCCATTCATCTCCTCTCCTTACAATCGAAATCTTGCCCATCCTAAAAAAGCCTTGTCCGAGGCCTCTTTCCTACGAAGCGTTGGAAACTTTTTGCTCGAAACAGAAATATGTCTTCTCGCTCTTTACTATGCGACACTCACTATTTGTACTCATTCCTCCCATTCCCTCCCCAAATCCCTTCTTTTAATGGATATTTTCTTGTGTTTAGGTTAGCTCTCTACTTTCATCTCTACTTGTCTATCCTCCTCGTTTATTTGTCTTCATAAGTTGTGATTGTCTTAACGCCTAATATATCTTCAGGAAGAAGCCCAGTTAAAGCCCCCTCATAGAGGTGTAGTGTGTATTAGTGGTCGCCTCGACGCCTCTTTCTTTAGGAAGACGGTTAAAGCCCTTATCATAGATTACCAACAATCCCTTCAAATGTGATAAATCCTTTCGTTATGCACCTCGCCCAACTGCCTTGTGAGTCTTTCTTCTCCCAAAAATGTTATGAGCTTAAGTGCTAATGTGGTATGAAGGAAGGGATTTCTTCTTGTCTATTTAGCTTATTCTTTGGTCTACCAAATTTTCGGTCAATGCTGCGAGTGCCTTCATGCGGTAATACAATTCTTTAGATAGTGAGTTGCTGATCATAATGCCCGCCCTTAGTAGGATTTCTAGTAATCGGTTCTAGGTTAGGAATAGTAGCATAGTTGTTTAGTCACCTTCCTCTTACGTATTACTATCTAGGGGCTTTGAAGTTGGTGTATTTACTTATGTCATTAGCAAGGTGTAAACTACTCTGCTGCTCGCTTCGTAAAGTTCTACTCCTTGTTTTTCATCCTTTAGTATCTTGTTTTTCTCTTCTTCTACCTTCACTCGCTGCCTTGCCTTCGACGACTCAAACTAGGAGTGACCATTTTTTTATTGTAGTTTCTATACGTCAGTGACCCTGTCCGATAGGTTGCCCAATGGTGCAAGTCTTAGTTAGGTGTTCCCAATCGACTAACTGTTGTGAGAATTAGTGAATTAGGAGTTCTGCCTTAATCTTCCGAAGGTTCTTGAAAGTCTTTTTACTTATGGCATAACCGATCTTGCTAGTTAGGAAGCCTCGCCATTCGGATGAAAGGAATATCATCCTAATGAAAGCCTGATTTTTCCCTTATCAATGTTTGAGATGCCTGGTTGTGCCAATTTCCCTAGTTGACAATATTACTTTTATGCCTGGCAGCAACTCGAATCTTACGTTCTTTAGATGCCCAGCTTATCAGCTAGAAAATTGGCAGATAATTAGGCCAAATCCTCTGTTCACTGCGGTTAGGATTAAGACTACGATCTCCGATTAAATTAGCCACGTTCCAACGAAAAGCTAGTCGAACTAGAGCCTGCCTTACAGGGTCTCTCGAGCCCACTGTTAACCAAAGCACTGATATCTTCTTTCCTAGTGAGTCATATTCCACTTTGTCTACTATTCCAGTCTTCCTCTTTCTTGTCTGCATAAGGACTACCTATGGTTAGCTTTTCAACTCCTGGCTTTGACAATCTCAAAAGAGAGAGTAGCCACCCTTTCTCCAAGACTTGAATTGGGAATTTTTTTCCCTTTCGCCTGCCACTCCTACTTCTCTTCCTCCCACTGCGGTAATAGGGTTAGGCCTTTAGACTCTTCCTACTGCCAAGTCAAAGCTAAGACCGCTAATGCTGCATCAATGAATGTGAGTCAGCAGACCATTCTCAACAGAAGACAGATAAGATTGAGCCATACTTATCCTTACACACCCCCGCTCCAGAAGCAACTCCAAAACCAAAAGCCAAAAAAAATCAGCAAGAGTGATACACTTTCCTAAAATAACTGAAGGCATAGTGCGCTTAGACGAAAGTAGGTAAATCAATTCCATTCTTTAAGCGTAGTGACAATAACACATCCACTAAACGCAATAAGGAGAGATCCCGGGAAAGCGAAAGATGTGCTTTCCTGTCACTACTATTTCTTTTACCCAAAAAAAGTCGTGAGTCAGATTCTCATTCGTAGGCCCTAGAGGTATTGGTTCCGAGGATTTTGGCTACTGATTTAGTATGAATTCACTCTGCTACTAGTTCAATTTTCACTAAGTCGAATCTCTTTTTTCTTTCAATGGCAGCATTATGTCTAAACAGGAGGAGGAAGATCTCATTTGTCCAATCCACCTCACAATGTCCTTTCCTTCTTCTTTTTTTCACATGCATAACCTATTCTATCAAAGAGCCAAAGGTCCCATGTTAGGGGAATCCTCCTAGTTAGCGCTCCGCTGTTCCCACGGATGTTTCAAAGAGCCTAAATCCAATAGCAGATAAGCAAGTAAGACTGCTAATGCCACATCAAACTCCTCTTGTTCTGGCATATGCCTCTTCTTCTAAAGATAGAATGCCCTTGCCCTTCTTCTTGCACCTTGTGCAGCCTCTTCGTGCATTCTTCCTATGGCTAACTGTGCATTCGATGCCTATTCTCTTACTATTGATTCAACCTCCTATTCCGCTTAGGGCACCTAGTCGCAAACAAAGGCACCTTCTTCTCGAACAGGCCATTCAATAGCATTTGCCCCTCTTTTTGTGGCAGTCGAACTAACAACCTTTTTTGATTCACTATTTTGAAAGTGCCTGAGAAGGAAGATCGATCATATATTATATATGCTAGTTATTTTCGATCTTGGGGCATTAAGAATTGAATCGCTTCTTCCAGCTCTGGATAGGCGAAATTCCCTCTTATAAATTGTGGTCTTCTTTTAGTTGAATGATTTGCCTTGTCCTCTTCTGATTCAACCTCGTTGGTGCCCCCAAAGAAAGAGGCCTCACATCTCAGTTCCTTACTAGGCGTGCCTTATCCTATTGCTACTACTACTACTACATCCCCCACTACTACAACAAGGGAAGGTGCGAAGAGAAAGGGGCATAGCGGGGGGACGGTTTTAATTAACTATCCATTGTCTCATGATTTATCTCTCCATCTTCGATTTCCTGGTATGGTATTCGACGTCGCTAGTGAGATTGGTTTGAGAAGGTCGATTGCAAGATGGTGCTGACTCTGCCTTCGAAAAGCCATTTTTGGCCCCGTATGAACACTAACAGAATCCCGATGAATAAAGAGCGGAGCAAGAACATCATTCAAGTGGGAAGTAGTGATGGCTACTCTCTCTCTTCTATTATAAAAGCCATAGTTAGATGCATGAACTATTGTATTTATTATATGTGCACCAAAGGAGCGGCAAGAAGACTTGATTTTTGTCTTGCATGGATAAGAGTCAATTGCATACATGGCTTGCTTGGAGAGTAAAAATCCTTATGTGGTAGATCAATAGTAGCTGATTCAGTCATTTACCTTCTTTCTTACTTTCATGCCCTACTTTTCGGAGATAGAGATCCAAACAAAAGCTGAATGCTCGAAAAAGCAAAGACAGATTCAAAAGTCAAATGCACCGGGATCATTTGTTGATACTTCCCTTGAACGGATAGTGGAATTACGGTATAAATGATCAAGTCAACCATAGTCTTGCTACTAAGACTAAGTCATGAACCAATGCGACTAGAACAACTTCTTTTATTTGGCGCAATGAGTCTAGCTAACCCAATCATGTCGTACCCGCCTGAGCCTTCTTGTTTGAGTTTATTCTGCCCAGTAGTAATGTTTGATAGAGGAAATGCCAAAGCAAGGTTGACTAAATAAAGGAATCGACTAGAACCCCGTATTCGCATTCGCATTCTCTTTCTCTGAATGCTTCAAGGAAGGCTAATAGAAAGAAGTACCTGAGCACGAAAACTTTTTCGCGCTCAATCCCTTGCTTGTTTTCTCACTTATTACTAGCAGCTCCTCCTTTACATCTAAGTACAACCTATTCTTTTTCACAGCAAAGAATGAAGAGTCGAAAGAGTTCACATATGTTGAGAGCTTGCAGGAAGAAGAGGAACTAAAAGCTGTCTGATCCAATGCAACCTCATTCACTAGATGTAAACCTTTGAAAAATACGAAAGTGGGTAAATGGGTTCCTTCTTTTCCTACCCTTACATAAAAAGGGAGTAACTTCTATAAGGGACACCGTGCGACCCAGCATGGAAAAATCCAATTTCCCTGGGGCGTGTAAGTCCTGGCATCATGAAGTGAACTAGACTAGCTTCGGTCTCTTTCTACATGAAGCACCCGAGCTTCATACAAGGTTTCATTAGGTTCTTTCCCCGGTCTTGCTGGCTCACCTCGACATTCAAGGTTAGCCCCTAATCTGAGTGAGGGTTACTCCTTTCGTTCCTCTCAAGTTTTGTTCTATTAGTGGAATCCCCAAAAGCGGAAGAAGCAAAATGGTAAAGGTCCCTTTCTCAGTTACTTCTTTGCCTTCTCTTACGAATGGTTTTTTCAAGACTGCTTCATCCCACCATCTTCATCCTATCTTCATGTCCTATAATCTCTACTGTTGAAGCTGTTGAGAATCGCCTCTTTGACACTACCAGATCAGCATCCGCTAATTCTCCAGGCTAAGCCAATAAGATTGAATAAGAGGAAGTTTCATGTACCTCTAGGAAATATCAACAAAATTCCAAAAAGAAAAAAAATGCAACCCCCAAAAAGAGCCCAGGGCATGAGATGCAGCGGTTAGGTCCCTCTTGTCTTCTGCACCAGTTCTTGATTCAATTGCCCAAGAAAGGGCTATACGAAAGGTTGCTTCAATATTCCTTTTAGAGGGTAGTTTTTGTTGAGAGCGAGGACCGAACGGATGGAAGAGGCACGTGACTGGTTGGACACAGGGGAAAAGAGGAGTGTTTTCTAATCATACTACCACCGAAAATGAGTAGTTTTTGGTAAGGCCAGAATGGAACAGAGAAAATAGAGTGGTTTCTTGAGCTCCTAGGCAAAGGTTTCACAAGAGGCGAGTGGGCGGGCTACGAATAGGCATAGGCCGGCTATTTCATATTTCTCATTCTCCTTATTAGCTAAGGATGGGAAATACGATCTTTCACATCTAGTGAATTCCACTCTAGCTATGAATAAGTTCGAGGTATCGTTTGTAAAGCGGTTTATCACTGTCTCATTTGTTGTCGGTCAACCCCTTGGCTATTATGCTTCGTGGCCTCTCTTTGCCTTCTCTCACCACATACTTGTGTGGTGGGCAGCAGAACAGGTATATCTGGGTCAACTCTTCCAGGATTACATTGTCCTGGGGACAATGTTTTGATTGCAAATGAGAAGGTGGCCTTGGTGTACAGCTCCGCTCTGGGGCATGTTGGGGTTGATATATCCTATCAAAATTCCCTGATCTCCCATACGGGCTCTCCCGAGTTTGCTAAGATATTCAAGGTTCGTGGTCTTACTGTGGATTTATCCCAATATTCGCTAAATCTTGTTTGAACGCTCACCACCTGGGGCGATGGCCGTTCATATGAAGTCTTTATGCGCTCGCTTTTTGACCTTGTGTCGTCAAGCTGGAGTAGGGTACCGGTCTCTTTCATGCTTGGCACATTCCCGTAATCTAAAGATTGAAAGATTGTGGGCAATGTACACTAAGGCCTCACTTCCCCTTGGCCTATAGTTAGGTCGGGGTCTACCACTGGATCCATATGTTAAGGGGGCTATTAATGCCCTCCTCATACGTGAGCTTAAACCAAAATCATTGGTTCTCCCTCCGGATGAGGTCTTCCCTGGCTTAGGAGCCAACTCTATTCCTCTCCCTATCGGTCAAGCATCTTCCACCCTATCCCTATAGGTAGAGCGTCTACCTTCCTCTCCTTATCAGTCGAGCTGAATTCCATCCAGCCTCTTCCTATCGGTCGAGCATCTTCAAACCTCACTAAGCCATTCCCTTACTCGCCCTAAAGCCGAAAACGGCGTCAGCAAGATCTTCTGAGTACCAGTACTGCCTTGCCCAAAGCTACCAAAGCAGAACACAGTCTTGATGTGGGCTGCAGGAGTCCGACAAGAACCCCTTATTCCCGCGAGTAAACTACCGCTTGCTATTGCTACTCTGACTACGAAGGCTAGGAGTTTACTTTCACAGTGTAACATAAATAAGGAAATAAAGTAATAGAAAGCTATCTCCTGTATTCGGGTACGGAGCCTGCTTTCTAGGGCTAGGTACCGAAAACATATAACCTTCCAGCACACCATAAGAATCTCTCCAATGCTCCCAACCTTGTCCAGTCTGAAATGCATGTGTTAAGCTTGTTCCTGATCTCTTTCTTCATTTCCGACTGTGAATTTGATTTCCCGGGCTTAACTTAATCTCGAAATCGGCATTGGAATTGTTTGAATAAGCAATAGCAGCACTCATCATTAGCTTCTTCTCTGTCTTTGACTGGAGTCCTTGAGTTAAAGTTCATTCAAAAGCGCATAAGATGAGTTGAATAGCCTGAGCTAAAGCAATGTAAATTACAATTCCATCTTGACTCCGGCTTGACTATATGATGCCTTAATTTCCCGATTTGAATCCCAAAAAAGATGTTTTACTATGCCTTTTCATTCTCATTCTCGTTCTAGCTGTTCACCTTCAATAATGATTTTCGATCCTCTCCCGACCTTGCCAAGATCAATTCAAGTAGAAAAAGCGGGTAAAAACCTACCTCTAATGGTTTAACTGACCGAAAGTCCTATTTTGCTGCTGATGTGGAGGAATTGGTACTAGCCTACTTGATATCTTCCTTCCGTCAATGGTTGAACATTCTTTTCATTTGTATGCCTGTGATGTTTGATGCTTCCTGGTATTGAGAAAGGCCAGGTCACAGGAATCTTCAAATTCCGAGTCAACAACTGTAACTCGAGCACTTAGCCCTAGCTCTTGGCTTGAGCCCAGTTATTCCCTGCCACTCCCGCTTCGATGACGTGCGGGTTGCCGGCTCCCCCATCGTCTCAAGTTCTTAGGCGGCAACATGATTCGAACCTGCAGTCTTCAGGTCATGAGCCTGATGAGTTGACCAATTCATTTACCCTGCTTCTTCCCCTTCTCTTTCTTTCACTATTCCTACCTAGGTCCCCAGCTTTGGTTGCTTGGTCGGGATAGAACCAGTGCTTAGTAAGCGGCGACGACAGCCCTTTGTATAGGTTAGAACTATGAAGCTTACCTTATTATTAGAGAAAAGAGACTTGGCTTTTTTTTTCTGACTAGGGTTGGCAGCTAAATTCAGTCTTCGAAACCCCATAACATAAAAAAGTCATGGAGTACATAAGCCTCTTTAGAGATAATGGCGATTTTCTTGTGGTAGTAATTGCGAATGAACAAGTAGGGGGCGGCAACTAAAAGAGGTAGCGAGACTGACCGCAATTGCAGGAATAGGTTGACTTTATTTCATTTTGGTTAGGGAAAGTGAAAGTCATTTCATTTAGTACGAGATCGCTTCACACCTCGTTGTGCTTACACTTCGCGCCTATCGAAGTTCTGTTCAAAAACTTCATCCAAGAACTTGTATAGAGAAGGATTTCCCGCTGTGTAGCAGTTCTTCTATACCAACTTAGCTGCCCGGCGCTGCTATTGGCATTACAACTAGTACACCAGAGGTTGGCCCAACCCAGTCCTCTCGTACTAGGGTTGGCTCCTAGCAGTTCTCCCTTTAATACCAACGGTAGATAGGAACCGAACTATCTCACGATGTTCTAAACCCAACTCACGTACCACTTGAATCGATGAACAACCGAACCCTTGGGACCTTCTTCAACCCCAGGATGTGATGAGTCGACATCGAGGTGCCAAATGACTCTGTCGATAAGAGCTCTTGGGAGTCATCAGCCTATTATACCCGGCGTACCTTTGATTCGTTGAGCGAGAGCCCTTCCACACGGGACTCTCGGATCACTATGGATGACTTTCATCTCTGTTCGACCAGTCGGTCTCACAATTAGGCAGGCTTATACCATTACGCTCACGAGTATAATCTTAGCTTGAGCCTATATTCACACACCTCCGTTACTCTTTCAGAGGCATCCGCCGCAGATAAACTACCCACCTCGCAGTGTCCCGCCTCCCACCGAATGATCGGTGCGGCGGTTAGGCATCCTTAGACGAAAGAGTGGTCTTTCAGGATTGGTCGTTGTGTGTCACCACCTCCCACCTATCACGCCCAACTCGACCCCTCCTATAATCAGTCAAGACGCAACGGAATTTCGGCAGTATAACGACAGTAAATAGGATACCGAGGCTCTCAACCAACCTCAATAGGACATCATACATCAACTCCACAAACCATACAACAAACAACTCCTCAATAAAATAACAACATACATCATAACCATATTATACAATAAACATTTCTCATTATACGCCTCCGTTCCAACATAATACATGAACCTTAATATACATTAGAAAAACATATTGAGCCAATCTAGCAACCTAATCATAAACAAAAGAAAGGCTACTAAGACCACATCAACTAATTCATTATCTTTTCAACATCTTTTACATTATGAACTACAAAACATATAAAAGTCTACTAAGTTAATTTACAAGATAGTAAAACAATACAACATCAAGGATAAGACTCCAGAACATAAGACTCATCCACGTAAGGCACATTTTCCTCTTTAGGAGGCACGTACCTGTAATCCTGCGAAAGTACACCTGTAAGCATGCAATAATAGAGAGTGAGCTTATATAAAATAAGCCCAGTGAGGATCCGATAGATCTCGAGCAAGGTTTACTAAGCTCCTTGGAAATAACCCTTTGAGCAAGTAAACACACAATAACATCAATAATACTATCATCACATAACTATAATGACCATTCAATAAAAGATACACTAGTTGGCATAGCTCCAAACGTCATCACGATCATAATAGCCTTCTTGTGACTCCCATAAACTCACGCACCCGAGGTACCTCACTAGCCTCACCCTCCGTGACACCTCCGTCATGCGAGCTAGAGGTAGTCTCTGGTAGTCATGTCGTTATCAACCCGACAGCCCGATGCTGCCCGAGAGGTGGTACACACGTACCAAAGACTTAGCAATAATAATAAACATCAATCATTCATAGGAGGACAATCTAGCAGAACTGCCTACCTCCCGGCATCAATCATCAATCAATAATCATCAATAATCATATTATCATCATAATAACATCAATAACCAATTTAACAACAAATAACTAAGTTAGATGACAAAGTAGGCCATCTAACCAAACATGCATTAAACACACAATCAAACCCTAGTTTATCCATCATCAACACACAATTCAATCACTCAAACCACACCCGATCAACTAAAGGCATAATCTAACATTTTAAAGAAAGACAACCTAAACTTCAAATAATCATATCTTACATTCTACTAATCCAAACAACTCCAAGTCAGTTTCTATCACTCACCCAATCAACCAACTACATTAGTTCCCTCGGAAACCAACCAAAACACATCTAAATCATGCCCAATAACCCTAAAACTCTAGTGTGTCATGGCTGAAATTTTTGGATTTTAGCACAGACATCACAATCGAAAATTCGGCATTACAATGGTGCTACCACGTAATTAAAAAACTTTTAGAAATCGACGGCAATCGATTCTGATCAACACAACTCAAAATAATCAACATTTAGAAAATTAATCAACTTTAAATACCCAAAAAATAATAATTATGCTACAACCGTTCAAATCTCGTAGGATTATATATAAATGATCCCTAGCATGCATGGAGCAATAATCTAACATCAGATTAACATTCTAACGGTTTGATATTCAATTCTACACAAAAACACAAAATATGAGTTTTGAGATCTAGAATTTTTCTCTCACCTTTGATGCGATAAAAGCCTAGGAATGCGTGCAATACGTGCCCAACAAGCGGAATCCAACTCGGCATGATATCTACGGACAAAAACTAGGTTTTTCTTTGAAATTTTGCTTTGAAAACATTGAAAATTTCTCTCTATTTTTCCTCTCCTTCCTCACGGCAATGTGTGTGCAAATGAGTATGTTTTTGTGCTTTGCTTGTGTGTGTTGATAATATATGCATATTGGTCAACATTTAATGAAAGTCAAAGTTGAATTAACTTAGCATTTTTTTTGTGTTTTCTTGACTTTAAATGCATTTTCTTGATCACCAAAGTCCAAAAAATTATTCAACACCCAAGATAGCTCAAGTAGATTATTTTTAGGTGACAAGAAGTTTTACAATCAAACAATTTCACCCGAGTCAGCTTAAAACTCAATTTTTGCAAAAGTCGGTGTAAAAACCCTAATAAATTCCTAAGCCAATTTTAAAACCGTTTTAATCAAACACAGGTCTATTAAAGTCCATGGATTAGGTCTAGAAGGGTTAAAAAGACCAGTTTCAAAATTTTAGCTTACGTGTTTCGAAAATACTATTCACTAAAAATCGACGATAAAATTTCTAACTCCGTTTTTTATGCAAATTTCATGAATGCACATTTAGCATGTTCTAGGAGTATTGATATCAAAATTACCACATTCTAAGTCACATAGCACATAGACATGTTAATTCACGCAAAACGAGATAAAGTACGCAAAATAAGATAAGATAGAAAAGTGGGGTTTTACACCACCTATCCTACACATTCGATCAAGTTTGTCACTACGAATCAATAGTTAAGGTGCACAGTGTCTTACCGTCTAGCCGTTGGTACTCTACATCTTCACGGAGAATTCAATTTCATTGAGTCCATGTCAGAGACAGCGGGGCAGTCGTTACACCATTCGTGCAGGTCGTTATTTATGCGACAAGGAATTTTTCTATCTTAGGAGAGTTAGAGTTACTGCCGTCGTTTACCGGGGCTTCCATTCAAAGCTTATAACACTTCTCCTTCTGACCTTCCAGCACCGAGCAAGTGTCAGACTCTATACATCGTGTTACCACTTAGCAGAGTCCTGTGTTTTTAATAAACAGTCGCTACCCCCTAGTATGTGCCACTTTCCTAATCAAAAGATAGGAGAGCACCCCTTATCCCGAAGTTACAGGGTCATTTTGCTGAGTTCCTTCGACATGGTTCTCTCAAGCGCTCTAGAATACTCTACTTGTTCACCTGCGTCAGTTTGGGGTATGGTCAATTCACCGGGATGATCGCTTTCCCAATTCGAAGTTTTTCCTTGGAAGTTTCAACCTTGTTGACTATGACAACAATCGTGACTATAAACAGACTCGTGACTATGGCAGGGCAGTACGCTCTGCTCTCTTGCGATCCCTACTCTAATCAAAAGACTAAAGGCCCCTACTGAAGATAGGTCGTCAAACTATGACGAGAGTTTCTCCTTTTGAAGCTCGCATAGGACAATTGGGCCAGGCCAAGTCAAAAAGGCTTTGATGACTCAAGGGCGTTAAGTTTAAGGAAAGGAAAGTGAGGGGAAGAGGGGGCAGCCCTCAGCCCGATCATCCAATTCGCTCCAACAGATAGGCATAGTTCTGTAGTCAAAGCAACTTCGTCACTTTCGTGTACCCATCGGACGACAACCCTTTCAGGGGTTCCTTAGGGACCGATTCACTCTGCGTAAATTGACTGAAGGCAGAAAGCCTTCCACTGGCAGGCGATCATGTTTTTCACAGGATTTATCGTTACTCATGTCAGCATTCTCACTTCTGATATCTCCAGGCCTTGTCACCAAAAACCTTCCCCGATTGACAAAACGTTCTGCTACTGACACTTGAAAAAATAGCTTTCAAGGTCTCGTCGCTTCGGTGAATCACTTGAGCCCTAATACATTTTTGGTGCCATGAAGCTAGACCAGTGAGCTATTACGCTTTCTTCAAAGGATGGCTTCTTCCAAGCCTACCTCCTAGTTGTCATCACTCGATTACCTCCTTTTCCACTAAGTGATTGCTTAGGGACCTTAGCGTACGATCTGGTTTGTTTCCCTTTCAACTTTGGATCTTAGCACCCAAAAAGTTTGTTTGTACAAATGATAATGGCCTGTATCCGGAGTTTCCCTGGGTTTGGTAAGGCAAAATGGGGCCACCCTAGCCCATTGAGTGCTCTACCTCGAGCCATCGACATCATACGCTCTACTGAAATAGATTTTGCGAAAAACCAGCTATATCCGATCTTGGTTGGCCTTTCACCCCTAGCCACAAGTCATCCCTATATTTTGTCACATACGTGGGTTCGGTCCTCTAGGGCCTGTTAGAGCTCTCTTCAACCTGCTCATGGATAGATCGATCGGTTTAGGGTCAAATAGGAAGAACTAGAAGATTCCACCTCTGGAAAGCACCTACACCTAATGGCTTAAGCCGCTCTTCCCATTACCTCGCTGACCTATCATGCAAAAGGTACGCTGTTAGAATGAGTGCGCTTTACTAAAAAGTCAAGCTCTAAGCTCTGCTCCTTTGACTGATTGTTCGCATCGGATCTCAGGTTCTCTATTGCACTCCATAAATAGGGTTCTTTTCACCTTTCCCTCACGGTACTTGTACGCTATCGGTCATTGAGGAATATTTATGCTTAGAGAGTGGTCTACATTTCTCGTGTAAAAGCGATCATAGCATGAGACCCTCTCGGAAGTAGTTGAAGATCTAAATTTGAAATCCCGGGCTAATTGATTCTTTAACTCTGTCTGTCAATGGGGAGATCCGATGATGGACTCCATAGATCGAGCGTTTTCCTTTCTCCTACTATTAAAGTGGGGTGGTTGGGCTCACATTGAAGACTGTGGATCGCGTAGCATCAAGGTGATTACTTCACTGACAAAGACAGATAGGGTGGTCAGCATCAACGATCTTATCATTGAGTCCCCAAACGAAGGTGAGACCAACCAACTTATGATTAACGAAGTACTTTCCAACTCCGTCGAATCGTTTCACTCCTCTTTTCCCCCTTCTATCAGTTCCTTGTCAGTCAGTCGACTGCCGTCCCTTAAAAGATTGTCAAACTTCAGGGTTATTCATTGATATATGTGTAATCTTCGACGGTCAGAGAAGATAAGAGATCTATAAAAGTAGGAGGTCTTAAACAATAATATGTCTTCAAATGCGGGAAGGTTAGACATTCAGTTTGATGAGGGCAGGTTCCTACATATTAATTTGAATTGATTGATTAGGAAAGTTGGTTTCGTAGCATTAGAAGCTAAGTATCCGAAAAGAAAGAGGAATGAGGATGTGAAAAAGAAGAGACAGTCTTAGACCTTATGTTAGCTGTTTAAATAAAGCAGCGGCTAGGTCTCTGTCCCCGAATTCACTAAAAAAAGGGTTTTAGATAGGATGGACAGAAGAGTTTGAACGGGCGAGTGACTTTAGGGTTCCACTGGTTCAAAAAGCTAAAAGCCAGAGTAGTTGATATAATCGTTCTAAATATAGATAGAAGAATCCCGAGTGAAGAACCATCCATAAATGTCAATTCATTCGAGCAAGAGAGTGCAATAATCCTTTCCTTTGACACAAGTCTCGTAAACGAGTGAAAAATGCCTTGTAACCTTTCCCTTTTCCCTTTCAGCCAGTCCAAGAGTTCAGTTCACTCGAAAGCGGGTAGCCATTAAGGAAAGCGGTTGTTGGATATTTGGTTTGAACCGCTTGCCGCACCCCTTTAAGTACTGGTGAGAGGGAAAGAGCGCTCCTGCCCTTTACCCAAAGAGTACAAGAATGGCAATCCACTTATTGGTGTGCTGCTGCCCTCAACTGACCTGATCGTCCCAATCCGGTTGTCCTCATTAAAAATAGATCCACAATCTCTTATCTAATGAATATGAATTTGCTATCAAATTTGCCCTTGCCTTGCTGCCAATTGCTAGAACTTCCAAGGAAAAGGTGGTTGGTGTGGTAAGGCAAGAAACTCCTCTTTATGAAGAAGAGTATCTGCCCGAGCTATCTTAAAGTAAAGCTCTAACGGTTAGCTATAGGCAAAGTTCTCCTAGAGCCGGAGATACTAGCCGCTACTCCTTCAGAAATTGAGAATCCACAAGGAAGGATAGGACATAGAATAAGGACATAAAGTTGTTTGTTGGATGTGACCGAGAACCGAAAGATGTCTATCAAAGAGCGAGATAGACTGACTAGACGGCTGTCAACCAGCTCTGAAGGTTGCAAAGCCTTTAGAATGCCCCTGAACAGAAGGAAAGAAAGAAAAAATAGAACTCTATCCTAGCTACCGGGGAAGGGGAGAGGGGAACTGAGGTAACCATCAAACTATAGAACCTCACCTCAAACAAAGGCCCTCGAAAGAGCCTGAAGTAGATAAACCTACAAATAACAAAATACCTGCCAAAAGCTTCACCTCGGTAAACCTTTGGAATATAGATTGTCGACCACCGACAACTCCCAGGGTTCACTAAAATAGGGGGTACTCTCCGAAAGACTATTAAATGAGTTGTCGAGCTAATCCAACACCAAGTGGGCCGCACCTATGAGGACTCAATACGAAAGAGAAAGGGTTTCCTCTCCTTATCAGTCGAGTTACTTCATACCTTTAACCCCGAAAACCTTCGTTTGCTTGGAGGCTCACGTAGCACAACCTAAGAGCAGAGCCAAGCCCAACCATTACAGTCAATAGATGCGCGGGCGGATAGCAATGCCTATAGATGAGGAAGGTGATGGTAGCTTGCCGGCAGCGTGTATGGTAGTCTTTTGTTTGATGAGAACGTGAATGGCAATTGACTGCAACCTTTTTTGGCCTATTAGGTGGGGGCAACTGGAGGAAGACAACACGGGGCAAAGAAAATGGCAGAGCTTTGAGTGACTTCTTAGGGATGTCGAAGAGAAAAGAATCAAATTACTCGAAGCTCCTCTGGCGCGCCCTAGCCGAGCGGTCCTCCCCTACACAAGCAAGCAGATTATCCCCCTCATTCTCTTATTATGCCGGCAGGCCTGGCCGGGTGAGGTAGGGTTAGATTAGAGGGAGGATGACTGCGAACGTCCATCCTATGAAGCGCGAAGGAACCATGCATTCCTTCCGGATCGGGCTCTCGCGTGTCTGGGGTCCGATCAGATCAACAGCGACCGGTTTATGGAACAAGGAATGTTGCAAGGGCCAGGAGATTGATGAAAGAATCTGGCCGAAGTCAGTCTTGTGTTCAATTCCGCAGTTGGAAGGATGTCTTTCCCTTCTCTTAGCAAAGTAGGAAAAAGTCAAACTTTTACCTTGTAACAATTTGGGTTCAAGGACTGCAGTCAGCCGCTTCCCTTGTAGTTGTTAGCTCGTTATTGACAGATCCAATTGGGTGTTCATAATCTGGAGTAAAATGATTCAAACCTTTGTATGCCGGTACCAAAAACCAATGCCTTACCACTTGGCTATACTCCATATGGACAGTAGGAACGGGGAGAGGGGGAAGGGGGAAGCAGGGCTCGAAGAACGAGTCGAGCTGGGAGGCCCGACCCGAGTAGCGTGCGATACCTCGTTTTGTGTGTCCTAACCTAGATTTGCGTGCCTTGACCTAGGTTTAAGAATTGTGTTCATTTTATGTGCCATGCATTGAATTACGTGCATTCATTTATGGTTGCGTGCATTTACTTGAAAAATGTACGTTCGTCTCGTAGTTCGTGTCCTACCTCGTAGTGCGTGCCCTAGACCTAGGAAAACGTGCCCTCACGCTAATCAAGAAAACATCTTACATGGAGCACTAGGCTATTAAATAATCCTACAAACTCCACTATCAATATTATAATCCTAATTCAACTCACTAGAAGACAAAATAACACAAAAAGCTAGACATTCTTTATTCTTTATTCTTTATTCTTTATTCTTTATTCTTTATTCTTTTTGCACTTTCAACACACAATTAAATAACATCCAAAACATGACAAAAATTCAGATTATTGAGAAGCTTTGGCCGACCACTATGTGGTTTCTTTGCATGCATGTTTAATTCAAAATGATTCTAGACAAGTCATGACACAAAAACACTTATCAATGCATAAAAAAATTGCTCAAAACCACCTCAATTTCCTCTCCTTGTTCAACCAAACAACCATTGCCCATGCTAGCATTTTAAAATCACACATTGAAGACACAAAAATCAGATTTTTAATGGCCCAAGGCCGACCACATGCTTGAAGAATGAAAAGGCTTCACTCTTTGTCATATTCTTGCCATTTCCTCTTTCTTCCTCAACTTCTCTCTCTCTCTCCCTCTCATTTTCCCTCTCTCTCTCTCGGCCTTGGCTGAGTTCTCACCATCCTTTGCTCATCTTCATCAATTCATGGTGCATCAAGACAAGCAACAATCAAAGAAACTCAAGCAAGCTAGCTAGGATGCAAGAATCACACATGCATGCTCCTTGAACTTTCATTTCGGCCCTAGGTAAGTTTCTTGGCTTCCATTTCTTTTCTTCTTGTTCTAACCTCATGCATGTACTAAGAGCTTGGTCACTAAGCTAGGAAAAATAGAGAAAATCTAGTTGGAACCTCGGCTAGGCAAATGAGAAGAAGAAAAGTTTGCTTCAACAAGTTTTTGTGCATCCTCTTGGTTGATTGCTAAGGTGAGGGCTAAAATCTTTTGAAAAACCTTCAAAAATCAACATGCATGCTCATAAAAGTATGTATTGGCTTCTTTACTTGAGTTATATGTTCGTTCATAAGCTTTTGCAACCATGCATGGCAAGATCTTGGCTTGAAAGTGATGATAGGTGAAGTCGGATTGTTGACAGCTCTCTGACCAGTTTGTTTCGAGGTAAGTTTAGCTAGGAAAATGATGTTGAAAATACATGAAAATTGGTAGGTAAATATTTTGGCCAGTTTTGAAAACTTTTCACAGAAATAGGAAAAAGCTAATTTTGACTCTAAGGTCCTCAAAATGACAGATCTTTAAAATGTGTCCAAATCTGGAAATCTGGAAAAAATGAAGCAGGTTTTGGTAGATGCACTGACCTTGTAGAACTAACCAGATTTGAGTAGTAAATGATGTCCAATATTCATGAAATTTGGTGTGCTGCTAGATGTTTCAGTTATGGATATTTTTGTCAGACATGGACCAAGGCTAAATCGTACCCTAAGGACCTAAAAAACGTCAATTACTGAAAAGTGTACAAATCTGGACAGTTTTGTGCTATCCCACTGTTTTGGCTATATCTAATGATCCCGAACTCCAATTAATGCAAGGTTTGTTCCTGATTTTAGTTCACTTATTAAGATTTAATTTGACATCTTATTCACTGGAATTGGAGATTGTTTACTTGTCTTAATGTTTGTGAGAAGACAGCCTATTGCAGTGAGGGTTTCACTTAGTTATATGCTTGGACAAATTGTTGTAACCTCTCTTGTGGTGTTAATTGCTTGGAATTGTGGTGTTGGGATGTTGTGTGGACTGTTTGAGTACTTGAGGATGTTTGAATTAAATGATGCATGACTAGAGATTGATTTTGAGTTGACTTAGGGTTTAATCACACGGTTAAGCTTGAAACGAAAACCCTAATGACTAGGTAGGCTTGCTAAGTATTGATCATTTGGATATTGTGTGGAATTATACGCTTGGTAGGCTGCCCGTAGTTGCCCTTATAACCTTAAATGTAATTCTGATCATTGCATGTTGAATAATCCTATCACTTGATTATGTGGACTTTGAATTGAGTTATATGGCATGATTTACATGTGTTACATGGCTGCCCGTTTAATGTTCATATAACTCTATATGCCTTTCAAGTGAAATTACTTGTCTTATCGTGCCCTGCCTGTTTACTTGTCAATGTGCAATCTTATGACTATCCGGAGGCAACCTACTTTGTTGTCCTCCTAACGTGATATGTTAATGTCATAAATGTGCACTGCATACAAGGTTGCAACCTTTCTTGTCGGCATGGTAGCGATCACGCACATCGGGCGGCATCGGGCTTGCCGGTGCACCCATGACTACCATGGTCCCATTCCCTCTCTCGCTTGGGGGCTAGACTTCCTCGGAGAGTTGGGTCGTAGGATTTCGGGGTACATCCGGAGTACACCCATTTGGCGTGTTAAGGGGAGATTTGAAGTCGGCCGCAACAACTGATTCTGGAACTGATCTGAGAGCAAAAGCTCACAGTATCATTTTTACTATGTGTATAAGTACTCTCGCTTGGTTCCTAGAGAACCTCGGGGAGGAAAGACCGGTATTTCTGTTCCTGTACTTATATTATTGTTATATTCATGCTTGCAAAGGATTTCATAAGTTGAACCGGAAAATGAGTTTCAAAACCTATTTCTCGTTCTCCCTCGCTGAGTTCATAAGGACTCGCCCTCTTTTATCATCTCAAGTGAAGAAGATCCAGAATAGGTACCCGAGGACGGTGTGCCTAACGATGAATCCTTGGAGTGATTGCCTGTCTTGTGTGCTTTGCGTGATTGTGGCTACGTGTGAACCCCATGCTACTTGAAGACTATTTCCTTTTGATTGGCTACTTTTGATTTGAACTCTACTCACGGCTACTTTTGATTTGAAAGAAAAGCTGTTTGGTTGTTCAAGTGAGCAGCTAGTTAACCACTATTGAATAACAGGTCTTTCCCTTTCTTAAGCCCAGTCACACAGCCCTATACTTAGCAACTCGTAAGAAGATCCGAACAAAGACAATGAAAGAAAATGGCGAAGTGAGCAAGAAAGGTTGCCCTGAGTTGAGGCTCCTCAGACGAGGGTTACCGACTCTACGACCTCGCAAGGCACTACTGTAGAGCTCTTTGGGCCTGCCGCTTTCTCAATAGAAAATAAAAAAACAATCAAGATTGGTTGGCCTACTGACTTTTATGTAATTAATAATAAGATTTTTCCTACTGAACGACTTTTCTTCTTATCTATGTCATTTCAGGATTGATTTTCATTGACTCTCACTGGGCAATTATAAATTCCTCACTTCATACAGTTATAAGGCTTCCAAGTCTTACTAGTTCAATTGTCTGCTGCATGCATGTGTGCTTCACTAGTGTGATCTGGCAACTGAAATACATGGGCTATGGCTATCTTCTATTCAAAGCTATGCCCTTTAAAGTTTCTCTTCTATTAAATGATAATAAGGTGTTCTCTTCTTGGATTGCTATTGCAGCTTGGCTTTATTGTCTATTATTAACCCCCTGTCGCTTTGATTTTGATTGCTTTAATAAATATCTCTTTCTTGTTTTCCTTATAGTCTTACCCCTCTCTTAAGAGAGTAAGTGCCCTACTAAGAGTACGGTTTAGGCTTTGCCAAAATAGGTTGCTAGGAAGAGAATTGGTTGTAAAAGAAGGAGCTCTGAGGGAGAATGAATCCCAATCCAGTGCTATTGAATGGTATAGAATCCGCTCTTAGCAGCAAATACTTCTATTCTATGATCTGACTATGCCCAGCCAGGCAAATAAGACATGGAATTGGACAACTTAAACAAGGTAGAATCTATAGAATGGATTAGGGGACAATTCTTCTGTTCAACTATCTTGTGTTAAGCATGTCATAGATGAAATTCGAATCCAAGAAGTAACTATGAGAAGAAAGACAAGCAATACAGGGTCTTCAAGGAGGAGGTTGTTGCCTCGGTAGATATAAGAAGTTTGTAGTAAACCCTATATGGAATTCAACTATTCAATGTTGATGTTGATCTATTTGCTTGTACGATTGGGTTTGTGTTAAGTCTACCTATAGCTAATGAAGTCAACCTTGCTTCAAGGAAATCTAATCAATCAGGATTTACTTAAGACTTTGAAGTAGGCGAATCCACTGCTCCTGCTCCGGAGTCAGGGGTGGAAGGCTAGAGGTAAGTTAAGCTCCTTGCTAGAGCTAATGCCTTCCACTTCGAGACTGACCAAAGCGAATAGGCTGGCGTGAAGGAGAATTCTATTTGTTCTTCTATTCCCAAGTCAAAGTCTAAAAGACTAATCCAATCCCACTCTTGGGTGACCTTATCCATTTGGGGGATTTCACATTGGTCACATCAAAAAAGAATGAAGGGTGTTTAGCATAACTCCTTCGAGAACGAAATCCTAAATACAGATTGGGAATTACCTATAGGGTCTTCAGCATACAATATGAGTTCGGGCGATGGTCATAGAAAGAAAAAGATTGGGACCTCTCCTACCGATTTTGTCCTACCTTAACTATAGAAGTACGCGGGACGAGCAGGGAAGGGGGCATCTTTTAGGAAATGGAGATATTTACAGATAGTATTCACCCCGAAAGGAAAAGGGAAAGGCAGCAGACGCCCACTCTCAGATAGATAAATGAGTTACCGCTCGGGTCGGGCCTAACGACTAGTTAGTCCCTCACTCAACTATGAGTAAAAACAATAACAACTACCCCCGTAAATCAAGACAGTAACAGTATCAGTCAGTCAATCAAGTAAGAGAAGAAGGGAAAGGCCTTACTCTATTCCTTAATAATTAGGAATAGCGGACTAAAGGCTATTAAAGCAAACATTTGAATATAGAAGAAATTGCGGCATTTAGGTTGTTTATCATAGTTGTCTATATAAGGAACATCAGAAACACCGATATCTCTTTGTTAGCCTGTAAGCCTTCATTCTTATTTAGGCCAAACTGTAACCCTCATTAAAATGGCTTTGCAGCTCTTTAATGGGGAGTTCAGGAAGGGAGCAATGGGTATTGCACCCGAGTGAGCGTCTTACAGCCTAGTCAATGTAGCTATGGGGGGGGGGGGTGCTATCGTTCCTAAAAAGAGAAAGATAACTATCCAGTAATCCTTCTCTCTTAACCTGCCTTCGGATGAGTGAAGTAGCCCATGGGTATAGGGTACGAATGATTAAGACAAAAATAAAGAGAAAGAGGTTCTTGACTAAAGGTTAAGAGTGCTAACACAGGTAGCTCACTAGAGAAGAAAAGTAAGAAATTAAACCATTAGTTTAGGGGTAGTGACTAACAAGCCATTAAAGATAAGTAGGTTTAGACCAAGCCAGAGCAAGGGTGGTGGGCGAAAAAAGATAAGCAATACGCGAAGAGAGCAGAGATTCAAAAGAGTTTCTTAATAAATGTTCTTGTCTAACTAAGAAAGCACTTCAAGTAAACCGCACAGAGAGGGCACGAGTCCTATTTCCTTGTTGCCATTGTTGCAGCAAGGCCCATGCCTTGTAGTCTAGCAGACTCTGATGTGTACCAGTACGTCAAAATCAGATTAATCGCCCTCATTTTCTATCAATCACCTACTTCTCTTCTTTTTTAGATTTTCTTTCCTTTTCTTGCTCTATAATGATTGCAGTATGCCGCAGGAGACTCTCTAGCATCTGAAATCTGAAATTCTTTTTCTTTAGGGTGAGACGGAGAGGTAAATAGCATCCTATGAGGTGGTCGATGTGAAACCTCACTTTTCTATCTTATCTCGATTTGCGTGCTTTACCTCATTTTGCGTGAATTGACATGTTTATGTGCTATATGACTTAGAATGTGTTAAATATGTGATTAATATTCCTAATACATGCTATGTGTGCATTCATGAAATTTTCATAAAAAACGACATTGAAAATTTTATCGTCGATTTTTGTGAATAGTATTTTGAACACCTGTCCACTAAATTTTTACAAGGATGTTTTAAACGTCTTAAAACCTAGTCATCTGTTATTAATAGACCCATGTTGATAAAAATTGATTCTGAAATGGAATAGTAATTTAAATAGACTTTTCGGGCGAAAAGTAGCGTTTTTGAGCCAAATAGTAATTTCTTTTAAACCCGGTTCTTGCATTGACTTTCATTGACCTAGTATATATTAATATAAATGTATTTATATGTGGTATTAAATGATTTTAGATTAATTGTGCATTCAAAAGACATTTGAAAACAAATAATATGACTTTTCACATTCTTTTGCAGAAATTGAGTTTTAAGCCAACTCGGGTGAAATTGTTTGAATGTAAAACTTCTTGTCATCTAAAAATAAACTACTTGAGATAGTTTAGGTGTTGCATAATTAATTTGAGTAAGATTAGTCATGAAAATGAATTAAAAGACAAGAAAACACTAAAAATAATTTGTTTCCACCTTTGACTTTCTTTTATTTGTTTGACCTTTGCTTAATATATCATCAACACACATCAAAAGCTCACAAAACACACTCATTTTACACACACATTACCGAAATTCCAAGGGGAGGCAAAAAGAAGGCATTTTCAAGGGTTTTCAAAGCATTTTTCACATAGATTTTGCAATTCAAGTCCAAATCACTTCATTCAAAGCTTGATTTCATTTGTTGGGCATCCATTCTACACATTTTTTGCATCAAAACACATCAAAGGTGAGAGAAAAATTCTAGATCTCAAAAGTCATATTTTATGTTTTTGCTTATAATTGCACTTTGAACCATTAGAATGTTAATTTGAAGTTATATTATTGCTCAGTGCATGCTAAGGATCGTTTATGTGTATTACTATGAGATTTGAACCATTGTAGCGAAATTATTTATTTTTGGGTATTTAAAGTTGATAGATTAGCCATTTGATGAATAACTTGAGTTGTTATAGTTGAAATCAATTGCCGTCGATTTCTAAAAGTTTGTTAATTATGTGGTAACGCCGTTATAATGCCGAATTTTCGATTACGATGTTTGTGTGAAAATCCAGAAATTTCAGCCTAGGTTCATTGAGGTTTTAGGGTTGTTGGGCTTGATTTTGATGTGTCTTGGTTGGTTTCCAAGAGGGCTAATGTAGTTGACTGAATAGGTGAGTGTTAGAAACTGATTTGGGGTTGTTTGGATTAGTAGAATGTAAGATATGATTATTTGAAGTTTAGGTTGTCTTTCTTTAAATTGTTGAATTGATCCTTTAGATGATTGGGTGGTGTTTGAGTGATTGAATTGTGAGTTGTTAATGGTTAGATTAGGGTTTGATTGTGTGTTTAATGCATGTTGAGTTGGATGGCCTACTTTGTCATCTAACTTAATTGTTTCCTGATTATATAGTTGTTGATTGTTAAATGTTGTTTAATTGATTGGTAAAATACGGATTAATTGATTATTGATTGTTGTTACAAAACTGTGGGTAGCGCGCTCGGAGTTAATCCGGGGCGTTACATTGTTAATTGAATGATGATTATTGAGTACGGGAATCGGGCACTTTTGTTGCTGATCTCTCAGAATATTGATTGATTATTGATTACGGGAATCGGGCACTTTCGTTGCTGATCTCTCAGTTTATTTATGTTGAGTCTCATTGTTGTGAGCTTTGATAATGTTGTGTCTGTCACGCCCCGACCCAACCCCCAAACTAAAGGTTAAGTCCGGACCCGACACACGGACAGAGTCTCCTCTGTACCGTGGACATTCTGAAAACCTGTAAACACTTAAACAAGGTCCCAACAATACAATACAGCTTTTCTCAATTAAACAACAAAGCTATAAGGCCATCCGAGCCTTATAGTGCACAATAATTCCAAAACACACAAGCATGCGAGAACTAGTTGACAGCATAGTCTTATAATCATAACATTCTAGGAAATCAATAAAGCAACTTAAGGGATAAAGCATTCTACATCAACTATCCACTCCCAAGCATGCAAGGAAATAAGACAAGAATAAAAGTTATTACAGTTCGTAGACTTTCAAAGCTACAACTAATCCATCTAATCTTCAACTTATACAACAAGCATATACAAAGCCCTTGGGCTGCAAAATAGTACATAAAGTAATCAGATGAGTCTTCCACATAGCAACAAAATCATTAACCACCTCAAGTTATCAGACACAGCAACTAAGGTAAAGGCTCGATCTGTACTTCTTCTTCCTCAACTAAATCAACAAGCTGGGGATCACCCTCAGCGTCTCCTGAAACAGATATCGAGGTATGAGCAACCACTGTTGCCCAGTGAGGGATATAGTCCCGGGGCGTGCAATGCAACAGATAATACAATTACACAACAATAACACTTTATCAATTTAAGAATCAATGAAACTTAAATAACCACACAATTAAAAGGATACATTTCAACAATCCCCTATACACCAATCTTCACTGGTCTTCAATCACGATCCACGAACCACGAGCACGATCACGATAAGCCGGCATAACCCCAATCACTCCAGTGGGTGTACTCCGGATGTACCCCGAATCCTACGACGCAACATCCCCTGGCAATCTCCGGACCAGGCGAATGAGGGAATAGGGCACGGAGTTTGAATATCCACCGGCAAGCCCTCTGCCGCCCAGCTGATATTCAACACATCCGCCCCGACACTATGGTTGCGCAACCACTATGCAATGCACTCAACGATGGCAAGTTAATAACAATAATATAAGCATTAACACATATGAGGATCAACAAAGTAGGTTGACCTCGTTGCAATTAGGATAGAAGCAAAGATAGAAGCTAATAAGCAGTTTACAAATGAACATATACAAAATAAGCATAGGATCACACCAAAAGCTCCAAACCAACTTAATATCACATATAAACAATCATGAAGTCATGCCGTGGGTTTAGAAATGTGAGACAAACGAAATTGCACTTAAACCCCTTTATTTTACATACTATTTCTCTTCCAAACCCAAGTTAATGATTTCATTTTCGAAGGAAACTCTCCTAACCTTCTAACTAACCCCCAAGGTACCCTCTCAACCCTCTAACTCATTCAAATGCACGCGTTTACCCCGAAAGCCCCAATTTCCCTCTTTTGGCTTTAAACCACACCTACATTGTCCGGGCTTCAAACAAGGGATATCAAGGCATCTATAGCACCTAGGTAGCCTAAGGAAACTAGAATTGAAGCCCGAATCCACCCGGAATCGCATTAACCCCGAAAGCCCCAACTTAAAGTCGGCTATTTTCCATTTTTAGGCGATTTAAGGGCAATGCAAGTGTACGGGGCTATTTGATTATCTTCACTAGTACCTAAGGCATCAATTAGAAGCATTAATTCAAGCCAATTCGAACAATTACACAAAACCCTAGAAAAAACGTCACTATTCACCCTAGAAATCAAACTAACGATTCTAACCGTTTAAATTGCGAAACGACGGTTCAAAAGTGTTCTCTAGCATTCATATAGATAGTACATTAGCATAGATAACATTTACAATGGCATTTAATCATATTTCCAACGATTCAAGAAATGAGCAATTATTTAAAAATGCAAAAACAAGCCATGAAATCCCTCACCACTACGCGTAGGAGCACCTAGGAACCTTGCAAACACCCTACACTAGTTGCTCGAGGCTTAGCTTGGCTTGAATTGATGATTTGATGAGCAAAATCTCCTCCAAATGCACAAGGAAGGCTGTCGGGTATGGGCACTGTTCACAAGCTGATTTTTTTTGTTTTTGTGTTATAATGTGCTTGTGTTATGTTATATAAGGTAGGACTTGGGGTGGGGTCATGTTGGGTAATTAAATGGCTTCTAAAATGTGCGTTGAAAGTTTAGAAACGAGCCTAAGGTGGTAAAATATATGCTAGCTAATTAATTACCTAAGTTAGTTACGTAACACTATTCATTCAATTACTAAAGTAATTTTCTAAACGAGCCTTCCTAACGCCTTAAGCTCAAATGCACATTTTTTTCCCACTACTTTTACAATTAATATGATTTAATAAAAATGCTAATTAACTAATAGAAAGCATTTTAAAAACGGAGTGATTAGTAGTCACAAGTCAGTTAATAAGGCATAGAAGTAAATGCGCAAATAAGGGATGCAACAGTAATTAAATGCATGGCAAATTCTCGGGCGTCACATCCTCTCCCCCTTAAACTAATTGCGCCCACGCAATTCTTACATGATTCGGCGAATAATTCCGGATACCGATCCCGCATCTGATCCTCTCTTTCCCATGTCGCATCCTCTATTCCGTGATGATCCCACAGAACTTTAACCATCGGAATGCTTTTAGTCCTCAACTCCTGAACTTTCTGATCAACAATTCGAAGAGGTTTCTCGGTGTAGGTCAAAGTTTCACTGATCTCTAGCGGTTCCGGCTCAAGTATGTGAGAGGGATCTGGCTGATACTTCCGAAGCATGGAAACATGGAATACGTCATGAATTCTGCCCAGACTGGGAGGTAAAGCCAAACGGTAAGCCAAATCACCAACAGTTTCAGTTATCTCAAATGGTCCCACATATCGAGGACTGAGTTTACCTCCTTTACCATGCCGAATCAAACCCTTGCGAGGAGAAATTTTCAGAAATACTCGATCCCCTACAGTAAATTTCAGATCACGACGTCGTCTATCTGCATAACTCTTTTGCCGACTCTGTACTGTAAGCATTCTTTTTCTGATAAGCTATATCTGATCAATCATCTTGTTCATTTCAGGTAAAAGAGTAGGGTCGATAGTCTTCATCTCACCAACATCATCCCAGTAGAGAGGAGACCGACATTTACGCCCATACAGTGCCTCATAAGGTGCCATACCAATAGTAGCTTGATAACTATTGTTGTAGGCGAACTCTGCTAGTGGCAAATATTTCTCCCAACTCTTACCGAAGTCCAGAATACAAGCCCGCAACATATCCTCGAGGATTAAGATAGTTCTCTCAGATTGACCATCTGTCTGAGGATGATAAGCTGTACTGAAATTCAAATTCGTGCCCAAAGCTTTCTGAATCTTCTGCCAGAACTGAGATGTGAATCTGGGATCTCTATCTGATACGATACTCTTTGGAATTCCATGTAGTCGGACCACGTTCTCAATATACAACTCTACCAGTTTATCAAGAGAATCAGACTTCTTTTTAGCAATAAAATGGGAAGTCTTGGTCAGTCTATCCACAATAACCCAGACTGAGTCGTTACCCCTCGAAGACCTCGGTAAATCGGATACGAAATCCATAGTAATATGATCCCATTTCCAAACAGGAATAGCCAAGGGCTGCAACAACCCTGCAGGTCTCTGATGTTCTGCTTTAACTTTCTGACAAGTAAGACATCGGGCAACATAGTCAGCAATTTCTCTCTTCATATTATTCCACCAGAAATTCTGCTTCAAATCTTTATACATTTTCGTACTGCCTGGATGGATAGTATATCTGGAACTGTGTGCCTCAGCAAGAATATCCTTCTTCAGAGTTGAATCATTCGAAATACAGATTCTACCTTTGAATTTGAGAATACCATCGTCGTGCAGTTTGAAATCCGACTCTCCCCCTTTAGAATTCTCTAAGACTTTCAACAATTGAAGATCAGCCTGTTGAGCTTCTCGAATCCTGGATAACAATAGAGATTGAATCTGCAAACTTGCAAATTGAATACCAGAATTTGAAGTACTAGGCTTCCATAAGCACAATTCTTCCATGAATTCCCAATTCTTGATAATCAAGCTAGCAACAGTAGCCTTTCGGCTCAAAGCATCAGCAACAATATTGGCCTTACCTGGAAGATAGTTAATAGTGCAGTTATAGTCCTCAAGTAATTCCAGCCAACGCCTCTGCCTCATGTTCAACTCTTTCTGTGAAAACAGATATTTCAAGCTCTTATGATCTGTAAAGATTTCAAACTTGTTGCCCCAGAGATAATGGCGCCATTTCTTTAACGCAAGAATGATAGCTGCAAGCTCAAGATCATGAGTCGGATAGTTGAGTTCATAAGGCTTCAGTTTCCTGGAAGCATAAGCAATAACCCTGCCATTCTGCATCAATACACAACCCAGACCTTCCTTCGAAGCATCACTGTAGATCATCAGATTATCATAACCCTCAGGTAAAGCAAGAATAGGAGCTGTAGTCAATCTCTTCTTCAATTCCTGGAAGCTGGCCTCACATTTATCATTCCAGTCAAATACTGTTTTCTTCTGAGTAAGCTGAGTTAAAGGCCCTGCAATCTTAGAGAAATACTTTACAAACCTCCGATAATACCCAGCTAAACCAAGGAAGCTACGAATTTCCGTGACAGTTTCAGGTCGTTTCCAAGATAACACAACTTCGATCTTCGCTGGATCAACAGAAATACCATCCTGCGAGATAATATGGCCAAGAAAAGCAACTTGCTTAAGCCAGAATTCACATTTGCTAAACTTTGCAAATAACCGATGCTCCTGAAGGGTCTGTAACACAATTCTGAGATGCTGTTCATGTTCTGCCTCAGATTTAGAATAAACAAGGATATCATCAATAAATATGACTACAAATTGATCCAGATAAGGACGGAATACCCTCTGCATTAAGTCCATAAATGCGGCGGGAGCATTAGTAAGACCAAACGGCAAGACAACAAACTCATAATGGCCATATCGAGTTCTGAAGGCAGTTTTAAGAACATCATCTTTCTTAATCCTCAGTTGATAATAGCCCTGCCTCAGATCAAATTTAGAGAATACCCTGGCGCCTTGCAACTGATCAAATAACTCTTCGATTAAAGGCAAAGGATATTTATTTTTGATGGTTACCTGATTAAGACCCCGATAATCGATGCATAGGCGAAGAGATCCGTCTTTCTTTTTAACGAAGAGAACTGGCGCACCCCACGGTGAAGAACTCGGCTGAATGAATCCCTTCTCAAGCAAGCCCTGCAATTGAACTTTCAATTCCTGCAACTCAGGTGGAGCCATTCTATACGGAGTCCTAGAGATAGGTGAAGTCCCCGGCAATAAATCAATCATGAACTCTATCTCTCTATCAGGCGGTAACCCGGGTAATTCCTCAGGAAAGACCCCCGGAAACTCCCTCACGATAGGTACATCATTCAATTTCAGTTGATCCCCAGGTTGATTAATCAAATAAGCAAGATAAGCCTCACAACCCTTGCTCAATAATTTAGATGCCCCAATAGAAGAAATAATAGGAGTTCCCGTAGATTTTCTACTACCAACTATTTTAAGTACAGGCTGGTCAGGCATCTCTAGATACACAATCTTCTTTCTACAATCAAGCTGGGCATAATATTTACTTAACCAGTCCATCCCCAATATAATTTCAAAGTCATTGAAGGGTAGGATAATCAAATCAGCAGGAAAAACACGACCTTCAATAAATATGCTACATGCTCTGCAAATAGATCTAGTAACAAACTTCGGACCCATAGGAGTATAAACCACAATCTCATGCAACAGTTTATCATGTTTCAATTTAGCATTTTGTGCACAAGTAGGAGTAATAAAAGAATGCGAAGCCCCGGAATCAATTAAAACCTTAACTGATTGATCATTAAGAAGAAAAATACCTTCTACCACGGCGGTAGTGTCCGGAAGCTCCTCGGCATCCAAAGCAAATACTCGGGCCTGGCCTCGTGGTGGTGGTACTGCAGCTGGGGCCCTGGTCTGAGAGTTCTGAGCTGATGTCTGACCCCTAGGGTTCTTAAATTTCTGACAGTCTTTAACCCTGTGCTGATCACTACCGCAACCTGTACACTTGTTATGTTTCTTCCAACAAACATCCTCAGTGTGACCCTGACGCTGACAGAAGCTGCACTGCTGGTGACGTCTTGCAACAGTGCCTCCCGAAGGAGCTCTGTAAGTAGAGGTAGCTGAACTACCCTGCTGCGAACGGGAAACTGCTGGACGGAACTGACTCTGAGTCTGACTCTGAACTGGTCGTGCCTGAGTCTGAGTAGGCCCTGTGTAACTCTGAGTCTGTCTCGGCTGCGAACTCTGCCCAACTGATACAGCCTGCCCCTGGTACCCTTGACTCTGAGACTGAAACCGTTTACTCGATTGACTGGTCTCGGCTAATACATCGGCTTTCCGTTTCTCATATCTCGAGGCAGCTCGGACTACTGCAGCATAGTTAGGAAAATCATTTGAAGACAAGTTCAGCATAATATCTCTCCTCAAACCCATGATGAACCTCTGAATCTTCATGTCCTCCGGCTGAATTAAAGCTGGTGCATAACGGGAAAGCCAGGTAAAAGTAGCCTCGTATTGATCTACCGTCATACTTCCCTGCCTCAAGTTTATGAACTCAGTCTGTCGCCTCTCGCGGGCAACTACCGATATATACTTGTCTCGAAATTCTCGGACAAAGTCGGCCCAAGAATGATGACCTCCCTCAGCTACCCATTTCTCACTGATGGTATTCCACCAATCTTCAGCATCACCCTCGAGAAGGAAAGTAGCATAAGTAATCTTCCTGTCATCATGGCACTCCAATATCGCTGCCACTCTCTCGAACTTTCTTAGCCACATTTCAGCTTTCATATCGTCCGGCTCCCCAAAGAAAGTATAGGCCCCATGATGTATAAACCGATCATACAGATTCCCTCCGGTAGGACCACTACCTCCGGCTCTCGCAGTCTGATTACCTGCAACGACCCCTGGTTGACCCTGTTGTGTAACAAACTGGGCGATAGTGTTCATGGCTGTGGCCATCGTGGCCAAGATCTGTGCAGTGCTCGGCTCTTGAACCTGCGGTGCATTTTCGGCTACCTCAGCTTCTTGCCCACGGACCCCCTCGGGTTCTCCACCAACATTCGGATTATCAGCACGACGACGAGGCCCCATCACGAATAGCTAGAATGCAAAGTGTTATGACAGGTATATATGTATATATGCAATTTATAAGTAAACATATAAAGAAAAGTCCAATTAGATTCACATAAAGTCAAGTACATAGGAATTCAAATAAATATTCCACATTCTCGAAGTAAACATAAATCACTAGATCATACTTGACATTCTAGACTCTTGATATTCTATTTCCATGCTAGCATGTTCATTCCTTATTCAAATTTCACTTAGGTCAATCAAAATCAAGGACTCATGTATTCACAAAGTCACATAACAAATTTCTACCCACAGACCGAGAAATTTAACCCGGCTTCATGCAATCTATAGCTCTGATACCACTTAAATGTCACGCCCCGACCCAACCCCCAAACTAAAGGTTAAGTCCAGACCCGACACACGGACAGAGTCTCCTCTGTACCGTGGACATTCTGAAAACCTGTAAACACTTAAACAAGGTCCCAACAATACAATACAGCTTTTCTCAATTAAACAACAAAGCTATAAGGCCATCCGAGCCTTATAGTGCACAATAATTCCAAAACACACAAGCATGCGAGAACTAGTTGACAGCATAGTCTTATAATCATAACATTCTAGGAAATCAATAAAGCAACTTAAGGGATAAAGCATTCTACATCAACTATCCACTCCCAAGCATGCAAGGAAATAAGACAAGAATAAAAGTTATTACAGTTCGTAGACTTTCAAAGCTACAACTAATCCATCTAATCTTCAACTTATACAACAAGCATATACAAAGCCCTTGGGCTGCAAAATAGTACATAAAGTAATCAGATGAGTCTTCCACATAGCAACAAAATCATTAACCACCTCAAGTTATCAGACACAGCAACTAAGGTAAAGGCTCGATCTGTACTTCTTCTTCCTCAACTAAATCAACAAGCTGGGGATCACCCTCAGCGTCTCCTGAAACAGATATCGAGGTATGAGCAACCACTGTTGCCCAGTGAGGGATATAGTCCCGAGGCGTGCAATGCAACAGATAATACAATTACACAACAATAACACTTTATCAATTTAAGAATCAATGAAACTTAAATAACCACACAATTAAAAGGATACATTTCAACAATCCCCTATACACCAATCTTCACTGGTCTTCAATCACGATCCACGAACCACGAACACGATCACGATAAGCCGGCATAACCCCAATCACTCCAGTGGGTGTACTCCGGATGTACCCCGAATCCTACGACCCAACATCCCCTGGCAATCTCCGGACCAGGCGAATGAGGGAATAGGGCACGGAGTTTGAATATCCACCGGCAAGCCCTCTGCCGCCCAGCCGATATTCAACACATCCGCCCCGACACTATGGTTGCGCAACCACTATGCAATGCACTCAACGATGGCAAGTTAATAACAATAATATAAGCATTAACACATATGAGGATCAACAAAGTAGGTTGACCTCGTTGCAATTAGGATAGAAGCAAAGATAGAAGCTAATAAGCAGTTTACAAATGAACATATACAAAATAAGCATAGGATCACACCAAAAGCTCCAAACCAACTTAATATCACATATAAACACTCATGAAGTCATGCCGTGGGTTTAGAAATGTGAGACAAACGAAATTGCACTTAAACCCCTTTATTTTACATACTATTTCTCTTCCAAACCCAAGTTAATGATTTCATTTTCGAAGGAAACTCTCCCAACCTTCTAACTAACCCCCAAGGTACCCTCTCAACCCTCTAACTCATTCAAATGCACGCGTTTACCCCGAAAGCCCCAATTTCCCTCTTTTGGCTTTAAACCACACCTACATTGTCCGGGCTTCAAACAAGGGATATCAAGGCATCTATAGCACCTAGGTAGCCTAAGGAAACTAGAATTGAAGCCCGAATCCACCCGGAATCGCATTAACCCCGAAAGCCCCAACTTAAAGTCGGCTATTTTCCATTTTTAGGTGATTTAAGGGCAATGCAAGTGTACAGGGCTATTTGATTATCTTCACTAGTACCTAAGGCATCAATTAGAAGCATTAATTCAAGCCAATTCGAACAATTACACAAAACCCTAGAAAAAACGTCACTATTCACCCTAGAAATCAAACTAACGATTCTAACCGTTTAAATTGCGAAACGACGGTTCAAAAGTGTTCTCTAGCATTCATATAGATAGTACATTAGCATAGATAACATTTACAATGGCATTTAATCATATTTCCAACGATTCAAGAAATGAGCAATTATTTAAAAATGCAAAAACAAGCCATGAAATCCCTCACCACTACGCGTAGGAGCACCTAGGAACCTTGCAAACACCCTACACTAGTTGCTCGAGGCTTGGCTTGGCTTGAATTGATGATTTGATGAGCAAAATCTCCTCCAAATGCACAAGGAAGGCTGTCGGGTATGGGCACTGTTCACAAGCTGATTTTTTTTGTTTTTGTGTTATAATGTGCTTGTGTTATGTTATATAAGGTAGGACTTGGGGTGGGGTCATGTTGGGTAATTAAATGGCTTCTAAAATGTGCGTTGAAAGTTTAGAAACGAGCCTAAGGTGGTAAAATATATGCTAGCTAATTAATTACCTAAGTTAGTTACGTAACACTATTCATTCAATTACTAAAGTAATTTTCTAAACGAGCCTTCCTAACGCCTTAAGCTCAAATGCACATTTTTTTCCCACTACTTTTACAATTAATATGATTTAATAAAAATGCTAATTAACTAATAGAAAGCATTTTAAAAACGGAGTGATTAGTAGTCACAAGTCAGTTAATAAGGCATAGAAGTAAATGCGCAAATAAGGGATGCAACAGTAATTAAATGCATGGCAAATTCTCGGGCGTCACAGTGTCACCTCGGGAGGCATCTCAGGCTGCGGGCACAGTTATCATGGCTACTCCCTATCTCGCATGGGCAGAGAGGCCATGGGGTGTGGGTCTAGGTCAAAGTAACTCAGGATTGTGTCATTGAGTTTGGAGGAGTTGTTGAGCATGGAATTGGTGTATGGAGCTTCATCAGCAAATGTATCGTATCCTTATTGTGTGTTTACAATTATTACTATTGTTGCATTTATAATGATTATTGATGTTCATTGTGTGTTTACTGCTCAAAGGATGATTTCCAAGGAGTATAGTAAATACTGTTAGAGATCTATCGGATCCTCATTGGGCTTGTTTTATATAAGCTCACTCTCAATTATTGCATGCATGCAGGTGATACTGACTTTGACTACGGGTACGTGCCTCTTGATGAGGAAAATGTGCCTATCGTGGATGAGTCTTATGTGCAGGAGTCTTTGCCATGAGATTGTTTGTAGTTGATGTATTATGATGTATTATAAACTTACTTTAACTTAAAGACTTATGTATGATGGTTTAGTAGTTTTTCTTTTGATCATGTTTAGATTACTAAATTGGTTTATAATCTATTTGGAAATGTATGTATAGCCTATGTATTATGTTGGAACGGAGGCGCGTAACTATGAAAGAGTTGATGAAAGAATGTTTAATGTATGAAGTGGTTGTGTTGTATGTTGTTAATTTGATTGTGGAATTGGTTGGTGATTTATGGAGGTTGATGCATGTTGTTCTTAAGGGTTGGTTTAGAGCCCCTGATGTTCATGTTACTGTCGTTATGCTGCCGAAATTCCGTTGCGTCCTGACTGATCGTAGGAGGGGTCGAGTTGAGGCGTGACAGTCGACAGCAATGTCGAATCTCGAGTCGGCACCGGTCTTTATGGGTTGGGCTTTTGCCTACCCCAGCTCTATCCATAGCGTAGGAAGGGAAGAAGCTGATCAGCGACCTGAAACAGAAGATTAACCAACATTCCTTGTGATTTCTCCTTCACAATATACAAACTTCTTGTATTAAACATATGGTATTTGAGAGCCCTTCTCCCTTAACAAGTTCTTTCCACTTATTAGTGCTGGAAACGGTGTTTCAAGAGAAATTTCAAGATTGATTGCCCACCAAAAGTTCCCTCTAAAAGGCTATTGGGTTGTCATTGACGTTGACAAAACAACCTCTGCAGTTTGATTTTAAAGCTTAGCTCGGGCTTCTTCCTTTATAGAGGGCTGCTAGAATGCCTTTGCACTGTCAACCGATCGATGTGGAGCAAGTGTCATGTCTTTAATATTTTGCACCAATGTGAATGGAAGGGGCGGGTGCCAGTTCAAGCTCTGTCAGATCTCTTTGAAGATCCTAGGAAACTTAGCTCCAAAGCTTGCTTCCCCTAGTGGAACTTTCAGAAATGAGAGCAGAAAAGGAGCGTTAGTTTATCCCCTATAGTTGGGACCGAGCCTCTGAATTCAATTCTAAAGGAAGAAGAATCCATCTCTAGTGGTTCCATATTCACTTCTATAAAAAGAACAAGAGAATCTCAATGAAGGGAGAGCTCCTTCACAGAGCGACGACTAACAGCCAGGAATTCTGTTAGTAAAGCCTGAAAGTAGCGCTTGGCTTGATTCCTACCACGGACCGGGATACATTTCATCCATATCGCCGGCCTTACATGGATAGAGATGCTTATCATATCACGGCTTCTTAAGGTGCTAACACAATCGATTCAAGAATGCAAAATAGCATGAAGAATACCCGATGCCTCCTGTGATAACCCGAACCCGGCATGCATTTAATAGTATTTGACTGCATTTAATTAAATGTTTAATTAGTTAAATCAACCAATTTGCACTATTTTGATATTTCTTTTGGAAGCATTTAGTAATTTTATATTGATTAATTAAAAGATTATCACCTATTTTTATTATTTATAGAAATTGGATTTACTTTCTTGTATTTAATTAAGTGTCATCTTAAATGCTAGTGTTTAATTGCATTTGATTATGTGTTTATATTAACTTGTTTGTTTGTATCTTAGCATTAACTTCATAATTCTTTAAAATATTCTAGAAATAGTTAAATTAATTATTTTTAAATGAATATTGATTATTTTGATTGTTTTGATTATTTTAATAATCGGTTTTAATTGTCTTGCATTAAAATTACTCGGTTTTCAAATAAATGAGAAAAGTAACTCTGAGCCGGAGTGAATTTTAAACTATTCTACTATTCTACTTTTCAAAAATTATAGTTTTATATTATTTCTCATCATTTGATTAGCGATCGTTTATTGACCGTTCGATCGTTGCATTTCGAAAATGAGAGTTAGAGAAATATTCTTCGGACTTAGTGAAAAATGTTTTTAGCTTAATTTAGCTAGTTTTAGTAGGTTTTCATTAAAATTGCATTGTTTTAACTTGAATAGACTAAATGCTAATTAAATAAGCTTAATTGACCATTTTAACTTGAGTTTTGACTTTGCTAAATGACCATTTTGCCCTTGAGGCTTTGTCATCTTTTAAATAGCCAAAATTAAGCAAAATTGACACACAAAAAAAAAAACCAAAATTCCCCCCAAGTCCCCCCCCCCCCCTTGGCCGAAACTCAAAGGAAAAGAAAAAAAAATTGATTTTGCATTTTTAAGCCTAAATCTTGCGTGGAATCGGACGAGGAATGTGGCTCAGGTCCTTGCAAGCCTTCCTCTTCAATCTCTGTGAGGGTTTTCACGTTTTTGTGCATTTATATTCAAATTTTATTTTTTATTCAATTTCTTAGATTTGATATTTAATGCGTTATAATGCTTGAAATTGCTTGGAATTGACTCTTTAGGGTTCGTAGAGCATTGCTTGTTAGTTATTTAGCGATTTTTACGGTTAGAAATGCAAATTGAATTTAGGCAAGAACGTGAATAGTAAAAATGAATAGTAAAACCCTAGAATTTCGGATTTTTGATCCGAATTGCCATTTCTTGATTTGGATAGGTGCCATTAATGATAGAAAGATAAAATGTGCAATAAAAACGGACCGGCCTTTGTTAAAATTAGAAATTAGACAAAGAAACGTAAAGGGGCTATTTGACCAAAAGTTGACCATGCTCGAATTGAGTTGGGGGTTTTGCTATTGAGGGCATGGAAGCACTTTTGGCGCTGTTATGGCGTTGATTGAGCGACCGGTCAGTATAGTTGTAGTTCAAACGCAGTAGGTGGACTTTCGGATTTCGGGTGAGAAAGTGAAGTTTAGTGATATAGAAACGTCCCTTGTAGTGCCTAAGTGAATGTAGTCAAATCAGTTTCCTAATCCTGTAGCTCGTTTGCTCGTAATTGCCTTTGGATGTTAGAGATTGAATAGTGATATTTGTTGTTTTCGTGTTTGAACTGCTATTACTTGTTTGATTGATGTTATTGTTGGTATTAATGATAATCATGCTTGAAAAGTTAATTGATTGCTATTATTGATTGTAAATGCTTGTTATCTCGTTTATCGCCACTAATCTGCACTTTCGTGCTATTGCTCGTTTATTGCTTGTATCTCATATTGCATTGCATTGTGTCAGGCGCGTGAGTGACGGGCCTCTCTGGGTAGTCTCGGGCTGCCAGGGTTGGTTGCTCTAGCTCCGTGTCCTATTCCCGTTCTTGCTTGGTTTGCCGCCCAGGGAGTTTCGGGTCGTAGAATTGACAGAGTATGTCCGGAGTACTCTAACGGAAGTTATAAGGTGGGTGAGCCGGTGCGTCATCGTTAAAGTCATCGAAATCATGATCGGTACATTGCTCGTATGAGTGAACCATAGCCTTTAGAGTGTGGTATAGCTTTGAATGGTTGTGTTAATGTTTTTACTAATTGCTTATTGTATTGATTGTTTATATTGATTGCTTACTTGTCAGTTATATTGCTTAACTGCCTTATTTGCATTGCACGACCTTCTTTCTCTCCACCTCGATATCTGTCTCGCCCTCACTGAGTATACGTGTTGTGCATACTCATTCCTCACCACCACATTTCAGGAAATGCCATGTTAGCTGGAAAGTTCGTGGTTACATGAAAGATCATGCTTGAAGAGTTGCCTTGCGTGCTATGTGGCTTGAGTTGTCAAAGATGCAAAGATGTATGTTCATGTGTTTTATGTATTTATTGTTAAAAGGAATGTAATTTAAATTTAACTAGGTAATTGAGGTAGAATGATAAGCTAGTTTATGTATTCAGTTAGTATAGTTTAACTTCAATGCATATTTGTAATGTCCAAAGGAAAAGAGTTAGAATGGTATGATAGTCTATTTTATGCAATAGGTTAGTATGGTTTAATTGTCAAACTTGAATGTACTTGTCAAAGATGAGAAGAGATAGGTTAGCTTTTAAACTGTAAATGTATGTATACTTACTTGTGTTCGCTTGTTGAGAACCAAGGCTCGGATGACCTTGAGGCGTTTGTATGGTTGGACACGGTGCTGGTCCACTTATATGCTATTACAGGTTTTACATTTTGCCTAGAAACAGGGGAGACTCCGTCCGTCTTTCCCTAAAAATTTTGCCCGGGTTTGGAATTGGGTTGTAATTAGATTGATTGATAGAACTCCCGGTCTCGAGAGGGATCGGGGTATTACACCTCCCTTGAAACCAACTCAAAAACCCCAAGGCTAATACTGAGTACCATCCAAATGTACCGTCCAATAATGCCTGTAAGAAATCCCGACAAGAATTCCAATAAAATACCAACGGAACCTCCTGAATAAAGAAGCCAAATAAAGGCAATTCCCAACAAGAATTCCCGAAATAAGATTCCCGTGTAAGAACTCCAATAAAGGTGCCAAAATAAATTTATGTAGAAATCCTAAGTAAAAATTTTCCAAATAAGATATCCGAATATGAATTCCTCTAAATAAAGCACCCTATATAAGAATTCCAAGTAGTTACACCAAAATAGAAGTCTACTCCACAATTCCAGTTAAAAAAAAATACCGAGGGAATATCAATGAATGGTCGAATACTGCATAAGAATTCCAAGGGAGAACACCTAATATGAATTCCAAATATGAACAGCAAGACTCCAATAGATATCTTGATCAATTGATCCCTATTTCGCTAGTCCACATCTCCAGAAGATCCGCTGCTTGCCATCTCTTTATACGGGAAAGTTTACTTACCAATTCAAGGGACAATGCATGTATATAATTGGGTTGACGTAAAATAAACACTTAGTACATAATATTACAAATAACCAAGCTAAGTAGCTATTCAAGGAATGACTTAGATGCATGCATAATCACATGATTAAACATATCATATAGGTTTCACTTATTGCACAAAGAGGTCACATAGGTACACATTTGATCACATAGTTACACATCGCACATTCTTCATATTTCACACAAGTATAACACATAGGAACACATTTTTATTCAAGCAAACACAATTTCACATATAAGCACACCCTATTCAAAACACATTTCATATGCACGCATTCGAGGTTTTCTATCGACAGACTGAGGACCTTGTCCCGGCTGTGAGCTACTAAGCTCTGATACCACCTCTGTAATGCCCTGATCACTCACGAGACTAGAGCCCCCACCCCAAAACCCGATCACAAAAAGATGAGAGAAAACGGACGGAGTCTCCCCCGTTTATAGGACTAATCAAAACTTGTAAACAATATTTATAACCACAAAACAATTATCTAACTTCATTCCTTCATCCCCTCTACCAAAGCTATCTCATACAAAAAACTCCTTTAGGCCATCCGAGCCTTGGATCCATCATTGAAGACACACAAGCATGCATTCATTAACTATTGAACGTCCATAATTATAATTTCACTTATCATACCACTCTAATATTATCTAGTTTTCTTTCTTATAATTTAAGTCCATCAACCCGTCAAAACATGCAAGCATGCAGCTAATAGACAATAAAGTAAAGATTACAAGTTATTACAACATTACAAACCATTCATAACTATCAATACATTATAAACTTAAATTTACAATTACAAAACTGAATTCAATGGAAATCAACGTAAGCTAGCATAATCAATCACGAAACTCTCGAGTCGTCTTTTTTACATCTGATAGCACTGATCCTGAAAGGTATTAGAAACGAGGGTGAGTATACAACATGTATTCTCAGTGAGGGAGATGATGCAGCATACCGAAGAAAGCTTTCATGAGATGCAACAAGGATAATAACATATACAACACAAAATAACAAAGCCAATTAGACAAGTATTTAACCTGGTATAAAAATGATATGGTTCCACGTTTGTCTTCAATCACGAGCCACGAGCCAAGATCTTCAAGCAAGTGCTGGGAAACCTCTTATTCCTCCAAATAGGGTACTTCGGATGTACCCAATCCTACGACCCTTTCTCTTGAGGTAGGTCCATATGCCCCAACGAGGTGAACCACGCGTCTAGGGTAATAGAGTATACTCAGCGAGAGAAAGGGAATAGGCACCATGGTAGTCGAGGGAGCACGACAAGCCCAATGCCGCCCGTGTTTCTCAACGCTACCATGTTCGAAAAGGTTGCGCAACCCCAATACAAGATCACGAGAGCCAAGTATATCAATTACCACATAAGAGGAACAACAAAGTAGACCACCATCGTAGTTAATCACAAATAACACGAAAAGACTCAAGATAGCAAGTAAAATAATACATATAAACTTTATCAATTACTAAATAATTCAATTTGGACAAAATAAATCAAGTTAAGATGCACAGAAGAGATGAAGACTCCCTCACCTTTACCAAACCTGTAAAGGAATAGCTTAGACTTACTCCAAACCTCTTTGAATCCGCTCAAATGTGCAAACCCCTAGTTAATCATATAAGTGTAACACTTTAGCAATTGACTATAGAAGGTTTAACAACTATCTTCCACATCCAAGAATCTAATCACATGCTTTATTTCATTGTAACTTAATTAAACACCATAGCTTTGTAACAACATAGAAGCATTTACTAATATATAAAGTTAAGCTAACTACAACTAACCAAAATTGTACTTAACATATAAACTAAATGTCAACTGTACAAGTGGACTCAACTAACATGCATTGGTTAACATCTTTACATTTAACTTATATTCTAATTAATTCTTCAAACATTCAATACAAGTTGCCAAGTGCAAAATTAATACCGCAAGCTCAACTAAGACATTTTCCAATTTCTCTAACAGAATCTCAACTTAATCAATTCGGTTACCAAGGCAATTAACCTCCAAACTATCTAATTTTATGTATAATCGTAGCTCTTCTAGTGTAGTTAATTTTAGGTTCAAACGGTGCTCAATTCTGAGTTAAATTCTAAAAGTTATAACCCTTACCGCGCAACCACGCATAGCTCGGCAGAACCAGCGATTTTTGAGCTACATTTCGGAAACGATGTGATCAAAGTGCTAAAACGTTAGAATTAGCCTTAGTCCTAGAAATCAACATTTTCTCTAAACTTCCTAATCTATTTTCTATATAAATTTCGTTCAATTCTAAGCTCATTTACTATGTCAAAACTGCTCTAGAAGATGGCGATAGTGAACTGCCCAGACAGAGTATCCACACACACATGCACATTTCTTGCATTGAACTAACTATGAGCATTATATTAGCATGTAACACAATCCTACACTTCATTTAGGACATTAAACAAACACCTTAGCTACTACTACAAAATTCCATTCAAGTTTTACTAGTTGCAACTAAAATCACAACCAACATTCAAGATACAAGTAATACAATGCCAAAAGTTTACTCTACAAGCTCTCTAGCTATCATTTCATGTATTAGAAGCAATAAAACGATTAGAAATGCAAAAACCCCAAAATTCGAAGTTACTATTCATGACACTATTCACCTTCTTCCTAAACTCTCCAATATCCATATTCAACCATTCAAAATGCAATCTAACTTCAAAAGTTTACTCTACATACATATTTAAATATATTTGAAGCAATAAATTAAGCTAGAACACAAGAGTTTACTATTCACATTTTTTACTATTCATCATCTTCCTCAACTTACATTTTCAATTTCTAGCCATAAACTTTGCAATCTAACTACAAATTAATGTTCTATGATCACAATAGAATGTATTTGAAGCATAAACAAGCATAGATAACCAATATATTACTAGATCATAAAGATAAAAAAAAAGTTTGAACTAGAATTTGAAAATATACAATTATAGATACGTTCCCTCACCTTAATGCAAGAGGAAGAAAGCTTAATAAGGTCCTAGAGAAGTTCCTTAAGCAATCCTAGAAGATTTGGAGCAAGGAATTGAAAGCAAAAATTTTTGAAAGGCAAATGAAGCTCACGGCTTCTTGAGGTTTTTTTTTTTTGGTGCTTTATATTATGTTTTAAAAGATGACAAGCAAGGTCAAAGGGTGAAAGGTCATTTGGGTCAAGCATTGGGTCAAGTTTTGGTGCAAATGGATCAAGTTTTTAATGCAAATTGGGTCAAGTAATTTAAGTGGAAAAACTGGGAAATTGCTGAAAATTTTTACTATTCATTACGCTCACTTACGAATTTTTTTCCGTTGCTCCCAATATGCTATGCACGCAAACTCAAAGGACGTATGCATCTAAAATAGCAAGTATTAAGAGAAAAATATGAAATTCAGAAAAAGAACTATAAAAATTTCATGTTCCGGACTCGGAGCTACTTTTTTTAATTTAGTTAAAAATAACGTAAATAAAGTCAAGAAAATGAAACCAAGTATTATAATTAATAAGTTATCTAATATTCATTTTAAATAATTACTTTAACTATTATTTGAATATTTTTAAGAATCATGAAATAGTGCTAAAAATGAATGAATTCATTAAGGTAAACACATAACTCTATGCTAGCATTCAAGATAAAACTTAATTAAATGCAAACAAGTATTATTCTTTATATGTTGGGTTTAGGGTATCACAGGGACTACTATTGCTACGGGAGCTTATTGGTGGAGCAAGAAGAGCGGAGTAATGCCTACGTGGAAATTCATTTTCATTTAAAACATAAAGAGCTTCATCATTCGTACTCAATCAGTAGATCAATGATTCGAATGTGTATCCCTATCTAGTCAATAAAGAAAGATTAGGTTAGTGCTTTAACTTTTATTTGATTCGAAATAAAAACGAAGAAATCTCGTTGTTGCGGGCAGGCCTCTGTACCATCTGTCTACTCGAGAAACGAGTAGAAGATAGTAATAAAACATGGTCAGATCATCTGGATCGTTTCATCGAGCAACAAATGGGTGGGCGACCTTTCTTGCTTGCTTGGCCGTCAAAGAGAGGGAATTGGCTTAACTATCGAAGTTGCTAGCAAATCAAAATCGTAGGGAAGCGGAATCAGTGCCAATCAGTAACTTATACAACCAACTTTGGAATCAGATTAGCCATTCCAGCAAACGTAGGCTTGAAAGCCCCAACTGAATAACCAATGTCAGTAAAATCAAAATAATTCCTTTTTCGAAAGCCTATTCGTCAAGTTCAATAGCTTCTCTTCATAAGATAGAGTCCGTAGGCACCTGGATTGGTCTACGTCCCCTTTAGGACGTATACCAATGGATGGGACTTTTGATCAAGAGAAGCTATTAAGGCCTTTAATTGGTCGAAAGAAAGATCTCTTCTCTTATGATATCTGTCTTCTACTACTGATCCTTTCCCACTTTAAGTACATAAACTTCTCATTGATAAGCTATTCAATAAAAAGGCGGCTCATGCTTGGATTGAGTTTGGGCTCGAAAGTAATGTCTTCCTTCGCCCTACTCGATAAAAATAGTTCCCACAGTTTGTAAGATTTAGGTCTGGACAACCTTTGGGTTTTCTCTCATCTTGGCCCTTGTTCGTACTATCCCACCATTTTCTGGTGTAGTTAGCTGCGGATGAGGTATACCCCGGGATAAAGTTTACAAACTATGTTCTTTTGGGTGATGACATTGTTATCGCCGACAAGAAGGTAGTAGAATACTATTTTGATATGCTGCTAGGTTGTGAACAAGAGCTGAAAGACGTGAAAGCTCAAAGCTACTGGTTCTGTCATACTCTATTCTAGTTCCTTTGACTCTCGAGTTACCTTTCAAGCATACTAAGAAGAAGAAGAAGCCCACTCTCTAACCTTCTAGTCAGTAGTTACCCTACCCTCTTTCTAACCTATAGGAGTAGGAGTCCGCAAACCCTAAACCCGGTGGTATAGAAAGAAGCAGCCTAAGGAGAAGGAAAGCAAGCCTGCTCTGAGTCTTTAGGAAAGATAGCTTCAAGTTGCAAAAGAAATCTTTCTCTATAGAGGTGTGCCATCTGTCGATGGATTCGGTATTTCACAATAATAGCCGGGATCAGAGATCTTCATATTGAAATACGGCTTTTCACCACTCCCAAAGAAGGGTCTGTATGAGTGGCATCAGAGACACGTTGACTTACAACTTGAAAAGATCAAAGACATTTACCTTTTTCGAAGGGTAATAGGAAGAGACAAGTCTAAAAATAGAGGTACTCGTCGATACAATAGGTTAATTGAAATTGGGGTCCACACTTGTGTATGGGGATTTTCATATCCTCTCTCCCCAGCTACTGATCATCGCCATTTGCTATTGCCTCACCAACTAGCTAATCAGACTATAGCCCCTCCTCGGGCAGATTCCTCTTTTCGCTTCTCAGCCTACGGGGTATTAACAGCCCTTTCCAGCTCTTTTTTCCCTCCCAAGGAAAGGTTCTTAGGCCTTAGTCACATGTCCGCCACTGGAAAGACCACTTGATGTCCGACTTGCATATGTTAAGCATGGTACCAGCCTTCATCCAAAGCTTGGATCGATAGCCCTTCTACCTGAGGGAAGAATGCCCAATGTCTTGGTCTTGACCTTCGCTTCGAAGGAGAAGGACAGCATCTAGGTAAGCAACACCGTCTTTAATTGATTAACCGGATCTTCAATCTACGATAATGGAAGAGATGTCTATTAAAGTCGGCTTCATTCAAGCAACCAAGTTTTTAACAAATAGAGATGGATTTTGCCCATTCATTCTTATATCGAATAGGGCTGCGGTAGTAAAACCATTATTGGGCCCTTCTTTCCACGCTAAGAGATTAGATTTGACCTCTTGATTCTCTTGTATTCTTTTTCAAGTTTAGTCCCTATCATAGGTCAAGAGCTAGAGCAAAGTGGAAGAGGCGACAGGCGTAACCTTCTAAGGCAGGGTGGCAAGATAGACAGATAAGTCATTCTTTCCATCCGCTTATTACTATTAGGTTAGGTGGGTTTGACAGCTCGAAGCTTTGTAATAGAGCACCAGCTCCTCCTCTTCTTATACTAATGATATTCCCATGGTTCAAGAGCTTATTACATCTGTGCCAAACGGCACTGGCGCCTGGTTTATGAGCCCCTTTTCCGATTCCCTCACCCAATCTCATGAGAAGCAAGCCCAGTAGGCCCTGCCTTAACCTATCCTCAGACAGCCAGCCCTCACCAGGCTGCTGGAATTGCTAAATGCTCCGCCACGAAGCAAGCTTTCCCGAATACAACAAATGCGGAAGTGGCTAAAGAAGTCGGAGGAAGAAAGTAGTTGGACAACTGTATACATGAGGGCATTAAGCTTAGTATTGTTGGATATGGCAACATTGACAGAAAGGGGAAGAGGTAGGAAAAAACTTTTTTAGGTATAGCTCTACTAACGTAGTCAGCCTAACCTTTGGTTCCCGTAACCAAGTTTTTCTTTCTCATTCCTTATGTACTTTTTCTTACTTCATCCATACTTTTTCACTTTTTCTGAAGTGTGGGATAAACTTCATTCCTCTCCCTATCAGTTGAGAATATTCAAACCTCTCCCGTTGGTCGAGCATCCTCAAACCTCTCCCGTTGGTCGAGCATCTTCTGTGATACCCCGAACCTGGCATGTATTCAATAGCATTTTAAGTTCATTTAAATTGCATTTTATTGACCTTTCAACTTCTTTGACCAAACTAGTTGACTTTTCATCTACATTGACCAACTAGGACAAGGTGGGAATTTTTGAAATGTTTAATAAAAGGCAAACTTGGGATTAGAAATAAAAAAATGCAATGTTAAGTTAGTCAAATTTTGGGTCAACTTTGGAATTAAATCTGAACCAATTGGGGAAGATTTAGGTAGCAAATTATATATGGTTGAAAAGCTCTATGAGTCTAGTTTATGAGGGTTCAAACCGTTCGTGAATTGGAGTTTTCTAGAAGAAGTTATGGCCGTTTTCGTGAGGTCGCGCATAGCTGTTTTGGTTTAGCGGGTTGACCGAATTTTGACCTTTGACTTCTTGACATTTTTTTTTAAAATTAGCAGAATGTGCACGAAAAAAAGAGAGAAAAAGGCTTGAAACCATGAGGAAAAGAAGGAGAAAAAAAAAAGAAAATCTCAACTTCAAATCTTCGATTCTTCGCGTGGGCTTGTGCGGGGTGGTTTCCGAGGCACTCTACGAGGTTTTCCTAGCGTCTAGGAGCGTCTAAGGTGAGGGAAGCATGTTATTTGCGCATTTATACGTTGTATATGTTAACTTTGTCAATTTTTAGATTTATCCGTAGATCGTTATTTAAAGCGATTTGATGCTTCTAGAATGTTCCTTAGCATTTGTAGAACATGTATTTATAGCTTTGTAACATTTTCTGCAGTTAAATGTTGTGATTGCAAATTAAATTGTGAAATGAATAGTGTTTTATGAATAGTAAAACCTTGAAACGTTGAAATTGCGCTGTTATGCTTTCCGTTGATGTAGAAACGTGCTAGGTATGCTAGAATACTAAAATGTGTGGTTTGTTTGGGTTGCGTAGTGGAAAAAACGAGAATTAAGCCTTTGGGAAAGTTGGGGTCGTTTTGGTCGACTTTTGCATTTTCTCGTTTTGCGTGTTGGCATTGCTTCGGGAGGCCATGGAAGCACTTTTGGTGCGATTATGGCGTTGGTTGGGTGTTTGGTTGATATAGTTGTAGTTCAAACGAGAAAGGGGGAAATCGGGGCTTTGCGCGAGTTCTAGGGTAAAGTAAGGTTTCAGGGTCTTTAGACGTGCCTTATGGTGACCTAGGAGGGTTAGCGAAGTCGGTTTCCAAAACTCTTGGCTCGTTTGGAAATGGTAGCATTTTGATAGTTGGGGCCGATTTGTGTTTTTGTGTGTTTTCTTGTCTTTATGCTTATAGAATGTTTAGAATTACTTGGAATACTTGTTTGAGTTGTTTTGGATTGAATTACTTATCAAATTGCTGCTATTGCGTGCGAGAGTAACCTACTTTGTTATTCTTTCACGTGTGGCTTTATCGCTTGTTTATCGCCTTGTATCGAGTCTTGCATTGCATAGTGTCTCGCGCGTGAGTGATGGGCCTCTCTGGGTAGCCTTGGGTTGCCAGTGTTGGTTGCTCTAGCTCCGCTGCTATTCCCTTTCTCGCTTGGGTTGCCTCCTAGGGAGATTTGGGTCGTAGGATTGATGGATACTTCCGGGGTATTCCAAACTGGTGTTATAAGGTGGTTTGGGCCGGCGCGTCATCGTTAAAGTCATCGGAATCGTGATCGGTACATTACTCGCTCGAGTGAACCATAGCCTTCAAAGTGTGGTATAGCTTTGATTGGTTGTGTTAATGCTTTCTTTAGTTGTTTAATTGTATTGTTGTTTATATTGAATGCCTTTTATTGATTGTATTGCTTAACTGTACCTATTTGCATTGCACGATCTTCTTTCTCTCCAATTCGATATCTGTCTCGCCCTCACTGAGTATACGTGTTGTGTATACTCACTCCTCACTACCACATTTCAGGAAATGCCCTGTTAGCTGGAAAGTTCATGATTTCGTGAAAGTCCGTGCTTGAAGAGTTGTCTTGAGTGCCTATGTAACTTGAGTTGTCAAAGTTGTCAAGTTGTATGCTTTTATGTTGTATGTAATTATTGTTAAAAGAAATGTAATATAAATCTAGCTATGTAGTTGGAATGGTTTGATAAGTTAGATTATGTATATAGTTAATGTAGCTTAACTTCAATGCATGGCTGTAATGTCCAAAGGAAAAGAATTAGAATGGCATGATAGTTTATTTTATGCAGTAGCTTTGTATGGTTTAATTGCCTAAATTGAATGTACTTGTCAAAATGAAAAGATAGGTTAGTTTTTAAATTGGAAATGTATGTATACTTGCTGAGTTTAAATTGTTGAGAACCGAGGCTCGGATGGCCTTGAGGAAGTTTTGTATGGTTGGACACGGTGGTGGTCCATTTATATGCTATTACAGGTTTTGCATTTCGCCTATAAACAGGGGAGACTCCGTCTGTTTTTCCTGAAAATTTTGCCCGGGTTTGGTTTGGGTTGTGATTAGTTTGATTGATAGAACTCCCGGTCTCGAGAGGGATCGGGGTGTCGCAGGTGGTATCAGAGCTTATTTAGCTCATAAGCCGGGACAGGGTCCTCGGTCTGGTGGGTAGTGACCCTTAAATGTGTGCTTGTTAAATGTGTCTTGAAAGTGTATGCTTTTATGTGAGATTATGTGTCTTGACATGAATGTGTGCTCCTATGTGATATAGTTATGTGTTATGTGTTAATTGTGTGCTAAGTGAAGTAAAGTGTCTAGTTGTGCATTGAATTGACCTATCGAATCGACCTCGTGGATTGTTATTTGCTTGAAGTATTGCTTTTAATGTGTGTACTGAAATGTCTTGAATTAGCTATGCCGTGATTTGAATTGATTATGCTGTGCTTGACTTGATTGTTATGCTTGAGTGACTTTGTTAAATAAACTATATTGTAAACTTGCTGGCATAATAGCTTAATGCATATGTATAACTGTGATATATTGGCATTCATACATGTCCTATTGAAATGGTAAGTAAGTCCTCTTCCCCCCCTGAAGAAAGTGGTTCACCGCTGGCTTTTCAAGGTGTATGGATTGGCAGGAAATGAATGGCATTTGACTAGCCTTTATTTGAGAATTGGTGATTGCTTTTGGAGCTCAGTTATTGGCGAATCCCTTTGGTCCTTCTCTGTGCTTAACAGTTGCGAAAGAGTAGCTTTCTCTTGGGGTTTTAATTGGGTGTTCTCTGGAACATTCTTTGGTTTTCATAACGGGTGTTCTTTGGGGACTTTTGTTGGCACTTCTCGGTGGACTTGGTTAATGGGATTTCAATCGGCCTTACTGCATGGTATTATCTATGGCATATGTGTCTCGGTCTTTATTGGAGTGTTACTGGTATTCCTTATTGGAAATTCTTCAATGGCATTCTCTAGGATTCTCAGTGGCCAATTATTTAGTATTACTTATTGGGCAATTCTTGGTACTTTCTTACTGGAGCATTGTTCGGGTATTTTCTTTGGCATCCCTCTGTTGGTTTGGTAACTGGAATCCCTATCAGACTTATTGTATAATACTACTTATGGTATTCTTTGAAATTCTTATTAGGCATTCTCTTGGTATTTTCCTTGTTGGCAAAGTTGTATGAAGTTCTCACTTGGCAAACAGTGAAGAGGACTCAGAGTTTGGTTTCGGTATATTGTTCATCAGTTCGGTGTTTATCCTTGGAGTTTTCGTCCATCTGGGAAACTATGTTTGTTATTCAACTTGGTTGTCTTATTGGGCACGTTATATTTTCTCTGTTATTTCCTTTGACATTCCTCTCAGCATTTGATAGCAAAACTCGGCATCTAATTGGTTGTTCCATGGGGTTATTATTTGGAAGGCTTCTTTGGAACTTTGGAAATATATTTGATTGGGTTCTTGGTATTTTCTTCAGCACTCTTAACAGGGAATTCTTCTATGAAATCCATGACCAGCGGGGTACTTCTTTGGACCTCTAGATAGAATCTTTGTTTGAGCTTTTATTTGGCTTCTTGCTTGGGAATTCTCGGGCAGTAATAGTTAGACTTCTATTGGAGATTCGTGCGTGAGGTATTCTTCTTGTCGTTATTGTGTGGTATTAATGACATCTACAGTATCTTTGCTTTAGTCTTTATTGGTATTATCTCGGCGTTTCTGGTTGGAATTTATTCTTCTTAGGTATTCGTGTCAACGGGATTCTTGTACGGTATCTGCATTTGAGCTTCTATTTGGCGTTACTACTTGGCATTTCTACTTGAACTTTCCTATTGGTCATCTTTATTAAATAATTTTTCAGTAGCTAATGAAGACTAGTCAGAGTTGGATTGTAGATGATGCAGAGTCCTATTGGAAGAAGAATTGCGAGGACGCAATTGTTTTAAGGGGGAAAGGATGTGATACCCCGAACCTGGCATGTATTCAATAGCATTTTAAGTTCATTTAAATTGTATTTTATTGACCTTTCACCTTCTTTGACCAAACTAGTTGACTTTTCATCTACATTGACCAACTAGGACAAGGTGGGAATTTTTGAAATGTTTAATAAAAGGCAAACTTGGGATTAGAAATAAAAAAATGCAATGTTAAGTTAGTCAAATTTTGGGTCAACTTTGGAATTAAATCTGAACCAATTGGGGAAGAGTTAGGTAGCAAATTATATATGGTTGGAAAGCTCTATGAGTCTAGTTTATGAGGGTTCAAACCGTTCGTGAATTGGAGTTTTCTAGAAGAAGTTATGGCCGTTTTCGTGAGGTCGCGCATAGCTGTTTTGGTTTAGCGGGTTGACCGAATTTTGACCTTTGACTTCTTGACATTTTTTTTTAAAATTAGCAGAATGTGCACGAAAAAAACAGAGAGAAAAAGGCTTGAAACCATGAGGAAAAGAAGGAGAAAAAAAAAAAGAAAATCTCAACTTCAAATCTTCGATTCTTCGCGTGGGCTTGTGCGGGGTGGTTTCCGAGGCACTCTACGAGGTTTTCCTAGCGTCTAGGAGCGTCTAAGGTGAGGGAAGCATGTTATTTGCGCATTTATACGTTGTATATGTTAACTTTGTCAATTTTTAGATTTATCCGTAGATCGTTATTTAAAGCGATTTGATGCTTCTAGAATGTTCCTTAGCATTTGTAGAACATGTATTTATAGCTTTGTAACATTTTCTGCAGTTAAATGTTGTGATTGCAAATTAAATTGTGAAATGAATAGTGTTTTATGAATAGTAAAACCTTGAAACGTTGAAATTGCGCTGTTATGCTTTCCGTTGATGTAGAAACGTGCTAGGTATGCTAGAATGCTAAAATGTGTGGTTTGTTTGGGTTGCGTAGTGGAAAAAACGAGAATTAAGCCTTTGGGAAAGTTGGGGTCGTTTTGGTCGACTTTTGCATTTTCTCGTTTTGCGTGTTGGCATTGCTTCGGGAGGCCATGGAAGCACTTTTGGTGCGATTATGGCGTTAGTTGGGTGTTTGGTTGATATAGTTGTAGTTCAAACGAGAAAGGGGGAAATCGGGGCTTTGCGCGAGTTCTAGGGTAAAGTAAGGTTTCGGGGTCTTTAGACGTGCCTTATGGTGACCTAGGAGGGTTGGCGAAGTAGGTTTCCAGAACTCTTGGCTCGTTTGGAAATGGTAGCATTTTGATAGTTGGGGCCGATTTGTGTTTTGTGTGTTTTCTTGTCTTTATGCTTATAGAATGTTTAGAATTACTTGGAATACTTGTTTGAGTTGTTTTGGATTGAATTACTTATCAAATTGCTGCTATTGCGTGCGAGAGTAACCTACTTTGTTATTCTTTCACGTGTGGCTTTATCGCTTGTTTATCGCCTTGTATCGAGTCTTGCATTGCATAGTGTCTCGCGCGTGAGTGATGGGCCTCTCTGGGTAGCCTTGGGTTGCCAGTGTTGGTTGCTCTAGCTCCGCTGCTATTCCCTTTCTCGCTTGGGTTGCCTCCTAGGGAGATTTGGGTCGTAGGATTGATGGATACTTCCGGGGTATTCCAAACTGGTGTTATAAGGTGGTTTGGGCCGGCGCGTCATCGTTAAAGTCATCGGAATCGTGATCGGTACATTACTTGCTCGAGTGAACCATAGCCTTCAAAGTGTGGTATAGCTTTGATTGGTTGTGTTAATGCTTTCTTTAGTTGTTTAATTGTATTGTTGTTTATATTGAATGCCTTTTATTGATTGTATTGCTTAACTGTACCTATTTGCATTGCACGATCTTCTTTCTCTCCAATTCGATATATGTCTCGCCCTCACTGAGTATACGTGTTGTGTATACTCACTCCTCACCACCACATTTCAGGAAATGCCATGTTAGCTGGAAAGTTCGTGATTTCGTGAAAGTCCGTGCTTGAAGAGTTGTCTTGAGTGCCTATGTAACTTGAGTTGTCAAAGTTGTCAAGTTGTATGCTTTTATGTTGTATGTAATTATTGTTAAAAGAAATGTAATATAAATCTAGCTATGTAGTTGGAATGGTTTGATAAGTTAGATTATGTATATAGTTAATGTAGCTTAACTTCAATGCATGGCTGTAATGTCCAAAGGAAAAGAATTAGAATGGCATGATAGTTTATTTTATGCAGTAGCTTTGTATGGTTTAATTGCCTAAATTGAATGTACTTGTCAAAATGAAAAGATAGGTTAGTTTTTAAATTGGAAATGTATGTATACTTGCTGAGTTTAAATTGTTGAGAACCGAGGCTCGGATGGCCTTGAGGAAGTTTTGTATGGTTGGACACGGTGGTGGTCCATTTATATGCTATTACAGGTTTTGCATTTCGCCTATAAACAGGGGAGACTCCGTCTGTTTTCCCTGAAAATTTTGTCCGGGTTTGGTTTGGGTTGTGATTAGTTTGATTGATAGAACTCCCGGTCTCGAGAGGGATCGGGGTGTCACATCTTCAAACCTCTACTTCTACTTTTAACTAAGGGCGAACTGCAGGCATTGCAAGCAAATAGAGAGATCCCGCCCGTTTGAGCCCTTGCAAGCCGGAAAGCGTACCGTCTGTTTGAGTCGCAAAAGGGCCGCTTGCAAAATTATATTATTTATAATAAATAATAGATATATAATATTATATATTATAAACAATAATAAGAAAAATAGAAATAAAGAAAATCATTTTTTTATCAAATTGTTCATTCTTGGGAAGAAGAAGAAGAAGATAGACCAAAGGTATGAAGTAACTCGACTGATAAGGAGATGGCTACTCTTTCCGTCCGCTCTTCCTGAAGTGAGCGAATTGCATGTAGAGTTTCGTAGGGGCTTATAGTTTAATTGGTTGAAATGTACTGCTCATAACGGTGATATTGTAGGTTCGAGCCCTACTAAGCCTACCACCCCCTACTCTTTACCTGATACAAGGCAATCGAAGTACCCGCCACCCTGTAGATCTCAATCTAACGACGACATCTGGAATCACACTGCTGCTACTGCCCTTCAGGCATACCTCCTACGCTCTTGTAGCATGCCCCCTTCGGGCAATACAGTGTAATATGCGAAGCAGTTGAGCCATAGCTATTCGATCGCTATATTCTTGTAATAGCGAAGGATCGAAGAGCGAAGTTACGTCTTTAGGCAAAGAGTAAAGGTGAAACCCTAAAGTCTTATTGTTTTGTTCCTGAACAACAATCATTCATTACGGCCGGCCCCACCAAAGACTGAAAGCCCGATCCGAGCAAGCTATATTATGGAACTGATTTGACCGAACTAGGTCTAATGGAACAAGATCTCGATCTTAATAAGGAATTGGAATCTGGAACGGCTGGCAAGAATCAATGCGATAGCGAGGTTGAGCAGTAGCGAAAGCCTGGTTCATACTCTAGGAGAGAGTAGATGCCAAGGTTCGGATTGAAGATCTTCGCGAGACGGCGTCGGAGTACCATAGCATGTCGGCAATAAGGGAGGACATACTGGACGTAATCACTCCCTTGGTTGAGGGATATGCTGCCCCTATCCTTTAAATTGATGGATTCTCAGTTCTTTTTTATTCTCACTATTGAAAGATTTTTGAAGACGACCTGATCAAGGCGGTTCACAATTTCTTTGATGAAGGCACTCTTAAGCCTTAAGTTTGAATTCAAATTCAATTACCCTTTTTCCGATTCTGAAAGTCAAAAGTCCTTCACACTTTCACCAATTCCGACTTACCTTTATTTATGGGATATTTGAAGGAGAGCTTTCTCACTTTTTTTAAAACATGCTCTAACGCTCGAAGAATGAGTTTGATTCTCCCTAGAATCAATTTGAAGGTGTTTACATGCTTGTTTGATAGAACAAGGTATGAAGTAACTCAATCGATAGGGATAGGAATGGAGTTGGCAACATCAACCTTTTCTCCTTTATCTCTTTCCCTTTTTGTCTTCCACATGCCTACTCGATTGGATCCTCTTCCATTCCCTTTTCTAAAATGCCTGATTGGTCTGAAATCAGTTACTGATGCTTTGTTGAATGAAGAAGAAGCTTGTTTCAAGAGCACCTATTCCTTCCGCCTCACTCCTCACCGAAACCAGAAGGCACACTACCAGGAGAGTAAGATAGCTTCTCCTCTGATTATAAAGAAAAGAAACCTCCCAAAACTCATGTTGTACTGTATTAATGGAGGTGGTGAAAGCCCTATATTTATATATAACAAAGATAAAAAAAGAGATGGTTATGGTTTATTATATATTGGGTCGGGTGAAGTTGGATTGGATGTCTTGGGTGACTCTCCAATCAAGGTCCCAATTAGGTTTTCTCTCTTCCAATCAAAAGTCTATTTTTTTTTAGTGTTTAAAACAAAATTCAATTTGCTACTCCGAGCAAAAAATGAGTGGCTTGTAGTGGTTTGTCAATAGGGAAACTGGTTTCTCTCTTAACCAAGAACTAGATGATGAATCAAAGTTCTTGCTTTTTTGAGTCAAAATCATCTTTTTAGATGTTGAAATTTAGGAAAATACCTTCATCATCAGAGCACGGAGTATTTCAAGTAAGCTAATTTGGATCGAATTAGGACCGCCTGGGGGCGGAGTTTCGTGTTCCAAAAAGAGCGCTGTTAGTTACAGCGGATCGGGTCTAAGGCTCTGTGACTAACAGGGCCTTTGACTATTTGAATTATCATTGGTAAACATTGGATTAAAAAAAAAGCACATCCCAACAAGTGGGATGGATGGATAATTAATAAGAAAAAAGTGTTGGCCCATCTCTAAGACTTGCGAATCAAAATAAGGCTTTTCTAAAGGGGTTGATAGGAGGGGTCCAGTGCTCGCTTAGTGGCAAAGGGATTCACTCTTAAATATGGGCAGGATTATGAGGAAACGTTCAGCCTTGTTGCTAAGATTTCCACTACTCGTCTCCTTGTTTCCATTGCTGCAGCAAGACATGGGCCTTGTAATTGACCGGTGCGAGCACGATATAAGCTTACTACCGCGAGAAAAACTATGAGCTCCTAACTACCGTGCAATAAAAATATCGGCACTCCAATGCATAAATAGCTACGAGCTGCCGTAAGCGCTGTTGCACGAGCACACTACCGAGTACCACGAGTACACTAACAAGAGAGGAACTACGAACAGAAATCAGTAGTCAGTCTTCGACTTAAATAAAGATATTGCGTATAAAGAAAGAAAGAGAGAGATAGTCAGTCTCTTGAGAGACCGAAAAAAGGACCAAGGATGATGAATGAGGAGAAGGAGGAGGAGTAGGAGCTAGCTTTAATTGAAGTGGAATTGAAGCAAAGAAATTATGAGTTCATGCCACGACGATCTATATGGAAGGGTAGTTTTGTTGATGCATTCTTCTTGAGAATGAAGAAGAAGAAAGATCTTCTTTTGAACAAGAAAATTTGGTCACGTAGATCTTCTATTTCGCCGGAATTCGTTGATTGCTCCGTACGAATTTACAATGGAAAAACTCATGTTCGTTGTAAGATTACTGAAGGAAAAGTTGGTTATAAATTTGGAGAGTTTGCTTCTACATGGAAACGAAGACCTTCGAGAACAAATATTGGACCGGGAAGAAAAATGGGAAAAAAGTGAAGTCTAAGCGCATATGGTGCGAAAAGGAAATCTGATTTCATATTCACTCTTTTTGATTCTATAATCAAGTTTTTCTAGTGAAAGTGAAATAAATAAAATAAGATATCTGAATCAGACGAGCTGCCTCTAGCATTTCCTTTTCACAATTCACAGCGCGAATTTGTACATTCCTAAGAATCTGAAGAGGATATCTCTCTCGATCTCCAATTGAGACGGGGGAGGCTTGGGGGAATCTGTCCCCCGATCTCTTGCGGAAAACGAGGTGGCTCATCCCGCTCAACTGCTGACCACTCTAAAGAGGGAGAGCGCTTCTTGCTCTAATTCTCAAGCGGCGGTGTGACGCCCGAGATTTAGCCATGCATTCAATTACTGTTGCATCCCTTGTTTGCGCATTTCCTTCTGTGCATTATTAACTGCCTTCTTAAATTACTATTCACTCCGTTTTTTAACTTCATACTATTAACGAATTAGCATTTTTATTAAATCATATTAATTGTTAGAGTAGTGGTAAAAATGAGCAATTGAGCTAGAAGCGATAGGAGAGCTCGTTTAGAAAATGATTTTAGTAGTTCAATGAATAGTGTTACGTAACTAACTTAGAGTTTTAATTAACTAGCACACATGTTTCACACCTTAGGCTTGTTTCTAAGCTATCAACACGCATTTTAGAAGCCACTTAAACACCCAAACTTGACCCCACCCAACCATGCACCTTAAATATCAACTAAAGCTCATAAAATGCAAAAGAAAAAAAAAATAAAAGCTGAAAAAACAGAGCTGAAACCCGACAGCCCTTCTTGCTCTTGGGAGGAAATTTTTCTTCATCAATTCTTCAATTCAAGCCAAGCCAAGCCTTGAGCAACTAGTGTAGGATGTTTGCAAGCTTCCTAGGTGCTCCTACGCGCATTGGTGAGGGATTTCACGGCTTATTTTTGCATTTCTAAATAGTTGCTATTTTCTTGATTTTTTGAAAATGTGTTCAATTGCTATTGTATTGATTATCTATGCTATTATACCATGTATATGAATGCTAGAGAACACATTTGAGCCATCGTTTCGCTTTTTAAAGGGTTGGAATCGTTAGTTTGATTTTTGGAGTGAATAGTGACGGAAATTCTAGGGTTTTGTGAAATCGCGCGTTTTAACTTGATTCAATGCTTCTAATAGATGCCTTAGGTGCTAGTGAAGGTAGTCTAATAGCCCCGTGCACTTGCATTGCTTTAGAATTGCATAAAACGTGAAATAGTCGAATTTAACAAAGGGGTTTCGGGGTTAATGCGAATCCGGGTGGATTCGGGCTTCACTTCTAGTATTCTTAGGCTACCTAGGTGCTATAGAAGCTTTGATAACCCTTGTTTGAAGCCCGGATAAGGTATGTGTAGTTTAAAGCCATAAGAGGGAATTTGGGGCTTTTGGGGTAATCGCGGGCGTTTGAATGAGTTAAAGGGTAGAGAGGGTACCTTGAGGGTTAGTTAGACGGTTGGGAGAGTTTCCCTTGAAAATGGAATCATTAACTTTGGTTTGGAAGAGAAATAGTTTGAAAAACAAAGGGGTTTAGGTGCAATTTTGGTTGACTCACACTTCTAAACCCATGGCATGACTTCTTGAGTGTTTATATGTGGTTTCAAGTTGATTTGGAGCTTTTGGTATGATTCTATGCTTATCTTGTATATGTCCCTTTGTAAAACTGCTTATTAGCTTATATAATTGCTTCTATTCTAACTGTCTCGAGGTCAACCTACTTTGTTGATCCTCTTATGTGTTAATGCTTATATTATTGCTATTAACTTGCCATTGTAAAGTGCATTGCATAGTGGTTGCGCAACCATAGTGTCAGGGGCGGATGTGTTGAATATCGGCTGGGCGGTAGAGGGCTTGCCAATGGATATTCAAACTCCGTGCCCTAGTCCCCCATTCGCCTGGTCCGGAGATTGCCAGGGGATGGTGGGTCGTAGGATTATCGGGGTACATCCGGAGTACACCCACTGGAGTATTTGGGGATTATGCCGGCTTATCGTGATCGTGATCGTGGTTCGTGGATCGTGAATGAAGACCAGTGAAGATTGGTGTATAGGAGTTATGTGAAATGTATCCTTTTAAATGTGTGGTTATTTAAGCTATCATTGTTTCTTTAATTGTCTAATTGTTATTATTGTTTAACTATATTACCTGTTGCATTGCACGCCCCGGGACTATATCCCTCACTGGGCAACAGTGGTTGCTCATACCTCGATATATATTTCAGGAGACGCTGAGGGTGATCCCCAGCTTGTTGAGTTAGTTGAGGAGGAGGAAGTTCAGACTGATCCTTTACCTTAGTTGCTGTGCCTGATAGCTTGAGGTGGTTTAAATTCTTGCTGCTATGTGGAAGGCTCAACTGTTTATCTTATGTCCTATTTTGTGGCCTACGGGCTATGTATATGCTTGTTGTGTAAAGTTGAAGGATAGTAGATTGTGGTGTAGAGTTAGAAGCCTATGTCTTGTAATAACTTATGTTTCTGCTTTTATTCACTTTGCATGCTTGGGAGTGAATGGCTTAATGTAGAATGTGTTATCTTCTAAGTATGTTTTATTGTTATGCTAGATGTCATGGCTACTAGACTATGTTGTAAACAAAGTTCTTGCATGCTTGTGTGGTTTTGGAACTGTTATTTGCTTCAAGGCTCGGATGGCCTTGAATCTTTATATATATAGCCATGAAAAGTTTGTTTACCTTGTAGTTACCTTATTTGCAAGTTTACAGGTTATCAGAAAGTCCACGGTACAGGGGAGACTATGTCCGTGTGTCGAGTCCGGACTTAACCTTTAGTTTGGGGGTTGGGTCGGGGCGTGACAGGCGGCCCCGTCTGCAGCGGTATTACACCAACTACTACTTCTGGTTCCGAACCCGGACACAAAAATTCTCGTAAACCTGATTTGGCTCTGTCACGCCCCGACCTAACCCCACGCTAAAGGTTAAGTCTGGACCCAACACACGGACATAGTCTCCTCTGTACTGTGGATATTCTGAAAACTTGTAATCACTCAATTAAAGCCACAATACAACAAGACAAGTTTTTATAACTAAAGTTCAAAGGTTCAAGGCCATCCGAGCCTCGAAGCAAACAACAGCTCAAAATCACACAAGCATGCAACCAACTTAACTTCTTCATAAATCCGTTTAACATGCCATTCTAGAATAACATTTGAACATTCCTAGGAGTGGAAACCAAGCATACTTTAGAACATACACACCCAAGCATGCAAGTAGCTAGAAATAGAACATAGTTATTACAAACCATGGTTTCTCAAATCTATCACTACAACCAACTATCTTTCGACTTGTAACTACAAGAATATACATAGCCCTAAGGCCACAAAATAGATCATAACATAGTAATACAAGTACACCATGTAGTAACAAGAAAGCACATCCACCTCAAGCAACAAACACACAACAACTAGGGCAAAGGCTCTGCCAGTATTTCTTCCTCTTCCACTATCACCTCAAATAGCTGGGGATCACCTTCTGCACTTCCTGAAACATATATCGAGGTATGAGCAACCACTGTTGCCCAATGAGGGATAAAGTCTCCTGGGGCGTGCAATACAACAGGTAATACAGTTAAACAATAATAGCAATTAAACCGTTCAAGAAATAACAATAGCTTATATAACCACACATTAAAAGGATACATTTCACTAACCCTAACACTCCAATTCTTCACTTGATCTTCGTTCACGATCCATGAACCACGATCTCGATCACGATAAGCCGGCATAACCCCAAACACTCCAGTAGGTGTACTCCGGATGTACCCCAATAATCCTACGACCCAACACCCCCTAGCAATCTCCGGACTAGGCGAGTGAGGGAATAGGGTACAAAGTTTGAATATCCACTAGCAAGCCCTCTGCCGCCCAACTGATATTCAACACAATCGCCCTTGACACTATGGTTGTGCAACCACTATGCAATGCACTTAACAATGGCAAGTCAATATTAACAATATAAGCAATAACACGTAAAAGGATCAACAAGGTAGGTTGACCTCGGAACAGTTAGAATAGAAGCAGTTTATACAAGCAATTAAGCAATTTTACAAAGGAGCATATACAAGATACCCATAGAATTATGTCAAAAGCTCCGAAACAACTTGAAACCACATTTAAACACATAAAGAGTCATGCCAAGGTTTTAGATGCGAGAGACAATCGAATTTACCCTTAAACCCCTTTGTTATTCAATTCGTTTTCCTTCCAAACTCAAGTTAATGTTTCAAATTCAAGGGGAAGCAATACCAATCTTCTAACTAACCCATAAGGTACCCCTATAACCTTCAAACACATTCAATTACCCGCAATTACCCCGAAAGCCCCAATTTCCCTCTTATAGCATTGAACTACACATACCTCAACCGGGGTTCAAACAAGGGTTAGCAAAGCTTCTATAGCACCTAGGTAGCCTAAGAATACCAAATGTGAAGCCCGAATCCACTCGGATTAGCATTAACCCTGAAACCTCTTTTATAAAGTCGGCTATTTCACATTTTATGCAAGTTTAGAGCAATTCGAGTGCACGGGGCTATTGGACTACCTTCATTAGCATATAAGGCATCTATTAGAAGCATTGAATCAAACTAATACGCACAATTACATAAAACCCTAGAAATTCGTCACTATTCACCTCATACAATCAAAATAACAATTCCAACCGTTTAAAATGCGAACTAGAGGCTTAAATGTGTTCTCTAACACTTATATACATCGTATAATAGCATAGATAAGCTTTGCAATAGAATTTGATAGTATTTCTAACAAATCAAGAAAATAGCAACATTTCTAAAACTCACAAATAAGCATGAAAACCTTCACCAATGCGCGTAGGAACTCTCAGGAGGCTTGCAAACACCCTAAACTACTTGCTCCTAGCTTGGCTTGGCTTGGTTTGAGGAATTGATGAAGCAAAAATCACCCAAAAACAAGAGAAGGGCTGTTGGGTTCAGCACAGTAAAATCAGCCTTTGCTTTTTTTTTTTTTTTTTTTGATTTTATGAGCTAAAGTGTTATATGTTGTGTATATATTGGGTGGGGTCAACTTGGATGCTTAAATGGTCCACTAAAATGAACGTAGTTAGCTTTAAAATGAGCCTAAAGTGCAAAATGAATGCTAGCTAATTAAAACACTAAGTTAAGTTACGTAACACTATTCCTTAGTTTGCTAAAACATTTTCTAAACGAGTGCTCCTATCGCTCCTAACTCAGTTGCACATTTTTTTCCATTCCTATAGCAATTAATATGATTTAATAAAAATGCTAATTCAATGTAATTAAGTATTTGAAAAAATGGAATGAATAGTAACTAAGAAAGACAACAAGTAAAGCATAGAATTAAATGCGCAATTAATGAATGCAACAGTAAGTGAATGCAGGCAAAAAGCTCGGGCGTTACATCCTCTCCCCCTTAAACTAATTGCGCCCACGCAATTCTTACATGATCCGACGAATAACTCTGGATAGCAATCTCGTATCTGATCTTCTTTCTCCGAGGTAACGTCCTCTACCCCGTGATGATCCCACAGAACTTTAACCATCGGAATGCTTTTAGTCCTCAGCTCTTGAACTTTCTGATCCATAATCCGAAGAGGTTTCTCTGTGTAGGTCAAAGTTTCACTGATCTCCAAAGGCTCGGGCTTTAGAACATGAGAAGGATCTGGCTGATACTTCCGAAGTATAGAAACATGGAAGACATCATGAATTCTGCCCAGGCTAGGAGGTAAAGCTAGATGATAAGCCAATTCACCAATGGTTTCAGTTATCTCAAACGGTCCATGTCACGCCCCAACTCGACCCCTCCTATAATCAGTCAAGACGCAATGGAATTTCGGCAGTATAACGGCAGTAAATAGGATACCGAAGCTCTCAACCAACCTCAATAGGACATCATACATCAACTCCACAACCATACAACAAACAACTCCTCAATAAAACAATCAACATACATCATAACCATATTATACAATAAATATTCCTCGTTATACGCCTCCGTTCCAACATAATACATGAACCTTAATATACATTACAAAAACATATTGAGCCAATCTAGCAACCTAATCATAAACAAAAGAAAGGCTACTAAGTTAATTTACAAGATAGTAAAACAATACAACATCAAGGATAAGACTCCGGAACATAAGACTCATCCACGTAAGGCACATTTTCCTCTTCAAGAGGCACGTACCCGAAATCTTGCGAAAGTACACCTGTAAGCATGCAATAATAGAGAGTGAGCTTATACAAAATAAGCCCAGTGAGAATCCGATAGATCTCGAGCAAGGTTTACTAAGCTCCTTGGAAATAATCCTTTGAGCAAGTAAACACACAAAAACATCAATAATACTAACATCACATAAACTATAATGACCATTCAATAAAGGATACACTAGTTGGTATAGCTCCAAACGCCATCACGATCATAACAGCCTTCTTGTGACTCCCATAAACTCACGCATCCGAGGTACCCAACTAGCCTCGCCCTCCATGACACCTCCGTCATGCGAGCTGGAGGTAGTCTCTGGTAGTCATGTCGTTATCAACCCGACAACCCGATGCTGCCCGAGAGGTGGCATACACATACCAAAGACTCAGCAATAATAATAAACATCAATCATTAACAGGAGGACAGTCTAGCAAAACTGCCTACCTCCCGGCATCAATCAACAATCAATAATCATCAATAATCATATTATCATCATAATAACATCAATAATCAATTTAACAACAAATAACTAAGTTAGACGACAAAGTAGGCCATCCGACTGAACATGCATTAAACACACAATCAAACCCTAGTTTACCCATCAACAACTCACAATTCAATCACTCAAACCACACCCAATCAACTAAGGCTCAATCTAATCATTTTAAAGAAAGACAACCTAAACTTCAAATAATCATATCTTACATTCTACTAATCCAAACAACTCCAAATCAGTTTCAAACACTCACCCATTCAATCAACTACATTAGTCCCCTCGGAAACCAACCAAAACACATCCAAATCATGCCCAACAACCCTAAAACCCTAGTGTGTCATGGCTGAAATTTCCGGATTTTAGCACGGACATCACAATCGAAAATTTGGCATTACAACGGCACTACCACATAATTATCAAACTTTTAGAAATCGACGGCAATCGATTCCGATCAACACAACTCAAAATAATCAACATTTAGCAAATTAATCAACTTTAAATACCCGAAAAATAATAATTATGCTACCACCGTTCAAACATCAGATTATGGAGCAATAATCTAACATCAGATTAACATTCTAACGGTTCGATAATCAATTCTACGCAAAAACACAAAAGATTAGTTTTGAGATCTAGAATTTTTCTCTCACCTTTGATGCGATAAAAGCCTAGGAATGCATGCAATGCGTGCCCAACAAGCGGAATCCAACTCGGCACGAAATTCTACAGACAAAAACTATGTTTTTCTTTGAAATTTTGCTTGAAAAACCTTTTAAATTTCTCTCTATTTTTCCTCTCCTTCCTCACAGAAATGTGTGTGCAAATGAGTGTGTTTTTGTGCTTTGTTGGTAGGTGTTGATGATATATGCATGAAAGTCAACAATTTAAATAAAGTCAAAGTTGAATTAACTTAGTATTTTTGTGTTTTCTTGACTTTAAATGCATTTTCTTGATCACCAAAGTTCAAAACAATTATTCAACACCCAAGATAGCTCAAGTAGGTTATTTTTAGGTGACAATAAGTTTTATAATCAAACAATTTCACCCGAATCGGCTTAAAACTCGATTTTCGCAAAAATCGGTGTAAAAACCCTAATAAATTCCTAAGCCGATTTTAAAACCGTTTTAATCAAACACGGGTCTATTAAAGTCTGTGGACTAGGTCTAGAAGGGTTAAAAAGACCAGTTTCAAAATTTTAGCGGACGTGTTTCAAAAATACTATTCACTGAAAATCAACGATAAAATTTTTGACTCCGTTTTTTATGAAAATTTCATGAATGCACATTTAGCATGTTCTAGGAGTATTGATATCAAAATTACCACATTCTAAGTCACATAGCACATAGACAGGTTAATTCATGCAAAACGAGATAAAGCACGCAAAATGAGACATGATAGAAAAGTGGGGTTTCACAGTCCCACATAACGAGGGCTGAGTTTACCTCCTTTACCATGCTGAATCAAACCCTTGCAGGAGAAATTTTTAGAAATACTCGATCCCCTACGGCAAATTTCAGATCACGACAGCGTCTATCTACATAACTCTTTTGCCAACTCTGAGCTGTAAGCATCCTCTTTCTGATAAGCTGCACATGATCAATCATTCTGTTCATCTCAGGTAAAAGAGTAGGGTTGATAGTCTTCATCTCACCAACCTCATTCCAATATAGAGAAGACCGGCATTTATGCCCATAAAGTGCCTCATAAGGTGTCATTCCAATAGTAGCTTGATAACTATTGTTGTAAAATAGTTATAGGCGAACTCTGCGAGTGGCAAATACTTCTCCCAACTCTTACCGAAGTCCATAATACAAGCTCGTAACATATCCTTGAGGATTAAGATAGTTCTCTCATATTGACCATCTGTCTGAGGATGATAAGCTGTACTGAAACTCAAAGTTGTTCCCAAAGATTTTTGAATCTTCTGCCAGAACTGAGATGTAAATCGAGGATCTCTATCTGACACAATACCCTTTGGAATCCCATGAAGTCTGACAACATTCTCAATATACAACTCTGCTAGCTTATCAAGAGAATTAGTCTTCTTTTTAGCAATGAAATGAGAAGTCTTGGTCAATCTATCAACAACAACCCAAACTGAGTCATTACCCTTCGAAGACCTAGGCAAATCAGAGACAAAATCCATGGTAATGTGGTCCCATTTCCAAATAGGAATGGCCAACGGCTGCAACAACCTTATCGGTCTCTGATGTTCAGCTTTAACCTTCTGACAAGTAAGACATCTAGCCACATAGTCGCCAATTTTTCTCTTCATATTGTTCCACCAGAAGTTCTGCTCCAAATCTTTATACATCTTTGTACTGCCTGGATAGATGGTATACTTAGAACTATGTGTCTCAGCAAGAATATCCTTCTTCAGAGTTGGCTTACTCGGAATACAGATTCTACCTTTGAATTTGAGAATGCCATCATCATGCAAATTGAAATCCGACTCTCCCCCTTTAGACTTCTCTAAGACTTTTAACAATTGAGGATCAGCCTGTTGAGCTTCTCGAATCCTGGATAATAATAGAGATTGAATCTGCAGACTTGCGAATTGAATACCATAATTTGAAGTATTAGGCTTCCATAAGCATAGTTCCTCCATGAATTCCCAATTCTTGATGATTAAGCTAGCAACAGTAGCCTTTCGGCTCAAAGCATCAGCAACAATATTGGTCTTGCCTGGAAGATAGTTAATAGTACAGTTGTAGTCTTTAAGTAATTCCAGCCAACGCCTCTGCCTCATGTTCAACTCTTTCTGTGAAAACAGATATTTCAAGCTCTTATGATCTGTAAAGATTTCAAACTTGTTGCCCCAAAGATAATGACGCCATTTCTTTAATGCAAGAATGATAGCTGCAAGCTCAAGATCGTGCGTCGGATAATTGAGTTCATAAGGTTTCAGTTTCCTGGAAGCATAAGCAATAACCTTTCCATTCTGCATTAATACGCAGCCCAGACCCTCCTTTGAAGCATCACTATAGATCACCAGATTATCATAACCCTCAGGTAAAGCAAGAATAAGAGCCGTAGTCAATCTCTTCTTCAATTCCTGGAAGCTGGCCTCACATTTATCATTCCAGTCAAATACTGTTTTCTTCTGGGTAAGCTGAGTTAAAGGCCCTGCAATTTTAGAGAAATCCTTGACGAATCTCCGATAATACCCAGCTAAACCAAGGAAGCTACGAATTTCTATAACCGTTTCTGGCCGTTTCCAAGATAACGCAACTTCAATCTTTGCCGAATCCACAGAAATACCATCCCGCGAGATAATGTGACCAAGAAAAGGAACTTGCTTAAGCTAGAATTCACATTTGCTGAATTTTGCAAACAACTGATGCTCTTGAAGAGTCTGTAACACAATTATGAGATGTTGTTGATGTTCCGCCTCAGATTTAGAATAGACAAGAATATCATCAATAAAGATAACCACAAATTAGTCCCAATAAGGCCGGAATACCCTCTACATTAAATCCATGAATGCGGCATGAGCATTAGTTAACCTAAATGGCAGAACAACAAACTCATAATGACCATAACGAGTTCTAAAACCAGTTTTAGGAACATCATCTTTCTTAATCCTCAACTGATAATAGCCTTGCCTCAGATCGAATTTGGAAAATACCTTGACACCTTGCAATTGATCAAATAACTCTTCAATTAAAGGCAAAAGATATTTGTTTTTGACAGTCACCTGATTAAGACCCCGATAATCAATGCATAAGCGAAGAGATCTATCTTTCTTCTTAACAAATAGAACCGGTACACCCCAAGGTGACGAACTCGGCTGAATGAATCCCTTCTCAAGCAAACCCTGCAATTGAACTTTCAATTCCTGCAATTCGGGCGGAGCCATTCTATACGGAGTCCTAGAGATAGGTGTAGTCCCCAGTAATAAGTCAATCATGAACTCTATCTCTCTATCAGGCAGTAAACTAGGTAATTCCTCAGGAAAGACCCTCGGAAACTCTCTCACGATAGGTACATCATTCAAGTTCAATTGGTCCACAAGTTGATTAATCAAATATGCAAGATAAGCCTCACAACCCTTGTTCAATAGTTTAGATGCTCTAATAGAAGAAATAATAGGAGTCCTAGTTGATTTTCTACTACCAATTATTTCAATTACAGGCTGGTCAGGCATTTCTAATCTCACAATTTTCTTTCTACAGTCAAGCTGTGCATAATAACTCCCCAACCAATCCATCCCCAAAATAATTTCAAAGTCATTGAAGGGTAGAATAATCAAATCAGCTGGAAAAACACGACCCTCAATAAAAATATTACATGCTCTGCAAATAGATCGAGTAACAAACTTCGGACCCATAGGGATATAGACCACAATCTCATACAACAATTTATCATGTTTCAGTTTAGCATTTTGTGCACAAGTAGGAGTAATAAATAAATGAGTGGCCCCGAAGTCAATTAAAACCTTAACTGATTGATCATTGAGAAGAAAAGTACCTTATACTACGGTTGTCGTATCCAGAAGCTCCTTTGCATCCAAAGAAAATACACGGGCCTGACCTCGCGGTGCTGGTGCAGCAGCTGGTGCCCTGGTCTGAGAATTCTAAGCTGATATCTGACCCCTGGTGTTCTTGTATTTCAGACAATCTTTCACTCTGTGCTGGTCACTCCCACAGCCTATACACTCGTTCAATTTCTTCCAACAAACCTCCTCAGTATGACCCTGACACTGACAGAAGTTGCACTGCCGGTGACATCTTAGAGCAGTGCCTCCCGAAGAAGCTCTGAAAGTAGAGGTAGTTGAACTACCCTGCTACGAACGAGATACCACTGGACGAGATTGACTCTGAGTCTGACTCTGAACTAGCCGTGCCTGAGTTTGAGTAGGCCCTATATAACTCAGAGTCTGCCTCGGCTATGGACTCTACCCAACTGAAATAGTCTGCCTTTAGTACCCCTGACTCTGAGACTGGAACTGTCGCTTACTCGATTGACTAGTCTCAGCTAACACATCTGCCTTATGCTTTTCATACCTTGAGGTAGCTCTGACCGCTATAGCATAATTAGGGTAATCATTTGCAGACAAATTTAGCATAATATCATTTCTCAACCCCATAATGAATCTCTGCATTTTCATATCCTCAGGTTGCACCAATGTCGGTACATAACGGGAGAGCCTAGTAAAAGTAGCCTCATATTGGTCCACTAACATATTTCCCTGCTTCAAAGCTATAAACTCTGCTTGGTGTCTCTCACGAGCAACCACTGATATATATTTGTCTTGGAATTCACAAACGAAGTCAGCCTATGAATGATGAACCCTCTCGGCTTCCCATTTCTCGCTAATAGTACGCCACCACTCTTCGGCGTCACCCTCCAGAAGGAATGTGGCATAGGTAATTTTTCTCTCATCACTGTACTCAAGAATTGCAGCCACCCTTTCAAACTTCCTCAACCACAATTCAGCTTTCATATCATCAGGTTCTCCAAAGAAGCTGTAGGCCCCGTGATGTAAAAATATGTCATACAAATTAACTCTAGTAACACCACTACCCTCGGCTCTAGCAGCCTGATTACCTCTGGCAGCCCCTGTCTGACCCTACTGAGTTACGAACTAGGCAATGGTATTCATAGCAGTAGCCATAGTAGCCAGAATCTGTGCAGTGCTGGGTTCTGGTCCCTGTGGTGGTACATTCTTTGCTACACCTGCTTCCTCCCTGGGAACCTCCTTCGATTCTCTATCAACATTCTGATTCTCAGTTTGAGGACGGGATCCCATTCCAGATAACTAGAATGCAAAGTATTATGACAAGCATTTGTATAATTCACAGTTAAATCACATAAGAACAAGTTCATATAAGTTAACATAAGATTGCACATCGGGTCATACAACACTTTACATATTAAAGATACAAGTAAAACGATTAGTCATACTTTCCATTCTTAACTTTCCACTTTTACACAATAACTCAAATAAGACATTTCACATTCTCGCTTTCATGCTAGCATGTGCTTAATCATTCAATCTTTCTCTTAGCCATTCAAGGAAACATTTATTCACATAATCACACATTAACTCAATAGACTCCTACCCACAGATCGAGAAAATTAACCCGGATTCATGCATCTATAAGCTCTGATACCACCTAAATGTCACACCCCGACCCAACCCCACGCTAAAGGTTAAGTCTGGACCCGACACACAGACAAAGTCTGTGAGACCCCATATTTTGCCTAACTTCGATTTGCATGTTTTTCCTCATTTTGCGTGCTTTGACTTGTTTATGTGTTATATGAGTCAGAATGTATTAGAAGTGTGATTTATATTCCTAATACATGCTATATGTGCATTCATGAAATTTTCATCAAAAACGGAATTAGAAATTTTATCGCCGGTTTTAGTGAATAGTATTTTTGAACACCTGTCTGCTAAAATTTTTACACGAGTGTTTTAAACGTTTTAAAACTTAGTCCTCGGGTATTAATAGACCCGTGTTTGATTAAAACGGATTTGGAATCAGTTTTGGAATTTTAAAGGTTTTTACACTATCTTTTGCAAGAAAATGAGTTTTAAACCGACTCGGGTGAAAATGTTTTAATGTAAAACTCTTTGTCACCTAAAATATAATGTCTAGAATTAATTTAGGTGACAAATTAATAGTTGAGCAAGAAATAGTCAATAAATGAAATTAAAATACTATAAATAATAAAAAAAAGACTAAATAAACTACTTTGACTTCTTTTAATTTTTTTTGACCTTTACTTATAATGCATCAACACACACTTGCAAAGCACAAAAACACCATCACACACACACACATGGCCGAGAGCTATTAGAGAGAAAAAGAGAAAGAAACTCAAGGTTTTTCAAAGAGATTTTTCAATAGAACTTGCAATCCAAGGCCAATTTCCATCAACCAAAGCTTGATTCCACCTCTTGAGCATCCATTGAACATCTTTGTAGCTTCAAAACACATCAAAGGTGAGAGAAAAATTCTAGATCTCAAATGTCATCTTTTATGTTTTTGCGAATAATTGCATTTTGAACCGTTAGAAAGTTGAATTGATGTTATATTATTGCTCAGTACATGCTAAAGATCGTTTATATGCGTTTATATAAGATTTGAACCGTTGTAGCAAGAATTTTTATTTTCGAGTATTAAAAGTTGAGTTGTTAGCTATTTGGTGATTATTTTGAGTTGTAGTGGTTGGAATCGATTGCCGTCGTTTTGTAAAAGTTTGTAAAATGCGGGGTAGCACCGTTGTAATGCCGAAATTTTGATTGAGATATTGGTGCGAAAATTCAGAAATTTCAGCCCAGGTGCATTGAGGTTTTAGGGCTGTTGGGCTTGATTTGGATGTATTTTGGTTGGTTTCCGAGAGGGCTAATATAGTTGATTGAATGAGTGAGTGATAGGAATTGTTTTGGAGTTGTTTGGATTAGTAGAATGTAAGTTATGAATATTTGAAGTTTAGGTTACCTTTCTTTAAAATGTTGTTATATGCCTTTAGATGATCGGGTGATGTTTGAGTGATTGAATTGTGAGTTGTTGATGGTTAGATTAAGGTTTGGTTGTGTGTCTTATGCATGTTAAGGTTGGTGGCCTACTTCGTCATCTAACTTAGTTATTTAGTTGTTAATTGGGTAATTGATGTAGTATTGTTGTAATGTTATTAATTGATTGATGCATTATTGATTATTGATTATTGAACATTGATTATTGATGAATCGGGAGATAGTCAACGAAAAAGGTTGTCCTCTTGTGATTGATTGATTATTTTTATTGCTGAGTCTTGGTATGTGTGTGCCACCTCTCAGGCGGTATGGAACCGTTGGGTTGAAAACGGCATGGCTACCAGAGGCTACCCTCATCTCGCATGGGCGGAGATGCCATGGAGGGCAGGGCTAGTGAGGTACCTCGGGTGTGTGTGTCATGGGGGTGATAAGAAGTTGGTTGAGATCGTGATGGCATTTGGAGCTACACTAAATAGAGTATTCTTTATTGATTGGTCATTATAGTTATGTGTTTATATTGTTATTGATGTTTTTTGTGTGTTTACTGCTCAAAGGATCATTTCCAAGGAGTATAGTAAATAATGTTAGAGATCTATCGGATCCTCATTGGGCTTGTTTTATATAAGCTCACTCTCAATTATTGCATGCATGCAGGTGTTACTGATTCTGACTACGGGTACGTGCCTCTTGAAGAGGAAAATGTGTCGTATGTGGATGAGTCTTATGTGCAGGAGTCATTGCCATGAGATTATCTTAGTTGTTGTAAAACAAAGTATTGTATAACTTATCTTAATATAAAGACATATGTATGATGATTTAGTAGTCTTTATTTTGATCATGATTAGATTACTAAGTTGGTTTTAATCTATTTTGAAATGTATGTATAGCCTATGTACTAAGTTGGAACGGAGGCGTATAACTATGAATGGGTTGTTGAAGGAACGATTATTGTATAATATGGTTATGTTGTATGTTGTTAATTTAATTGAGGAGTTGATTGTTGAATGGTTATGGAGTTAGGTGTATGATATTCTTAAGAGGTTGGTTTAAAGCCTCGGTGTCTTAATTACTGTCGTTATACTGCCGAAATTTTGTTGCGTCCTGACTAATTGTAGGTGGGGTCGAGTTGGGGCGTGACATTAAGTGGTATCAGAGCACATGTTAGCTGTCAGCCGGGGTATTCTCGGAATGTGGGTAATGGTCTTCGCATGAAAGTATGTATGAAGTGAAAGGAAGGTGAATTATGTGTTAATATGATTAAATGATTAAGTGATTTTGTGATTTAGTGCTTATGTGATTATGTGATCAATTTGTTTATGTGATTGATACTTAAGTGATTTATGTGTTTATGTGAATTGTTGTTTGTTTGCTAATAATTGTCTATAGCCTATGTATGTGATATAACATGTGCTAACTCTTTGATTAGTAGAATGACTAGTCGACCGAGAACGAGAGGTAGGCCCGAAGCAGTTGAGGAGGTTCCGGGTAATGTGGCACCGGGCCGGGAAAGCGGTGATGATCGTTTTGAATCAGCCATGGATAGGATTATAGAGGTTATGGCCGGTCAGGCCCAGTTGCTAGCAGGGCAGGCTGCCCAAGCTCAAACTTTGCAGGCACAGTTACTGAACGTACAGGGTGGATACCACGGGCATGGTACATTGAAGGAGTTCTTAGGGTACTATCCACCGAGGTTTCAAGGGGGACCGGATGATCGGAAAGCTGAGGCATGGATTAGTAAAGTAGAGAAAATATTTGACCCTATGGATTATACTTATGAAAGAAAGGTCACCTTTGTCGTTTATTTGTTTGATGATGAGGCAGAGGAGTGGTGGCGCACGGTGAAATCTAGTTGGGAGACCCAGGGTATTCTGCATGTCTAGGATACCTTTTTGAGAGCTTTCCGGGTGAAGTATGTCCCGAGGATTGCACGGGAGAGGAGAGAGGCTGAGTTTCTGTCTCTAGCTCAGGGGGATGCTTCAGTGGCTCAGTATGAGGCCACATTTACTAGACTATCCTTGTATGCACCGGAGTTTGTGGCTGACGAGGAGCGTAAGAATCATAGGTTTGTGTTGGGTTTGAGGCCCGAGATTCAGGATGTGATGGCCCTGAATCAGTATGATATACTTACTGAGGCCTTTGATGCAGCTTCTAGGTTAGAGAAGAGAAATGGGGAACAGATCAGACCTAGTCAGCCTAGCAAGAGGCCCTTTCAACCGCAGGGTCAGCAGGGTATGTATAGACCTTCGGTACAGCAGGGTGGTTATAGGCCTACAGTACAGTAGGGGTCTTATCAGGCTCAGCCGCAGTTTAGGTCGACTCAGTCTTAGGGTCCATATAGGCCTAGAGTTGTGAGACCTCAGCAGCAGGCTGGTAGAACTGCTTTCTCGGGTTCTGGTTCTTCTAGGGGCAGTGGTAGTGTTTCATCACTGCAGTGTAATTACTACAAGTGTCAGGGTCATGTGGAGGTCGATTGCAGGGCGAAGGCAGGAACATGTTTGGGTTGCGGCAACAATCAGCATAGGGTGAGAGATTGCTATAGATATCAAGGAACTGAGGGTCGGGCAGCAACCCAGGGTTATCAGGGTTGACCTATTGGTGGTGCACCTCAGCAGCAGCGGGTTCAGGCTCGGGCCTACGCAGTTGATTTGGAGGAGATGCCTGAGGAGACTGTAGTTGTGGAAGGTAACTTCCTTATACTTGATCAACTTGTTAAAGTGTTGATTGATTATGGTGCTACGCATTCTTTCATTACTCCTGCTTGTGTGCAACGTGTTAATCTGCAACCTGCAAGACTGCCTTATGTGGTTGAGATTAGTACCTCTTTGACTGATAAGTATGTGACTGGCTTAGTATGTAAGGATTGTATAATACATGTTAAGGGGTATAATTTTTCTTCAGACCTTATCTTATTTCCTATCCGGGGGTACGATGTTATCTTGGGTATGGATTGGCTTTCTAAGTATGATGCCCCGTTAAACTGTAGAACGAAGGTAGTACGGTTTCGGTTGCCAGATCAGCCAGTAGTAGAGGTAGCAGGGAATCGGGGTGCTAAGATGAGTTTTGTTATCTCAGCAACTAAAGCCGTTAATTTGGTGAGTAAGGGATGTTTGGGTTATCTAGCTTATTTGATCAACAAGCCATCTGATAAGCTACAGCTGGAGGAAGTACCTATTATTCTGGAATATCCCAACGTATTTCTCGAGGAGTTTCCAGGGTTGCCGCCAGAGAGAGATGTGGAGTTTGTGATCAATCTTATTCCCGGTACTCAAACTATTTCTAAATCAGCGTACCGGATGACACCAGCTGAGTTGAAGGAGCTAAAAACTCAATTGCAGGAGTTAATTGAGAAGGGTTCATTCAGTAGAGTTCTTCACCGTGGGGAGCACCTGTTTTATTTGTGAAGAAGAAAGATGGTACCTTGAGATTATGCATTGACTATCGTGGTTTGAATCAAGTGACCATCAAGAACAAGTATCCTTTGCCATTGATTGATGAGTTGTTTGATCAACTTCAGGGAGCCAAAGTCTACTCTAAGTTTGACTTGAGGTAGGGGTATTATCAGCTTCAAATTCGTACGGAGGATGTTCCGAAGTTTGCCTTCAGGACTTGGTACGGGCATTATGAGTTTGTTGTTATGCCCTTTGGATTGACTAATGCACCGACTGCATTTATGGACCTTCTGCATGTTTTTCAGCCATACTTGGATCAGTTCATGGTGATTTTTATTGATGATATCTTGGTTTATTCTAAGTCTGAATTGGAGCACGAGCAACATCTACGACTTGTCTTACAGAAGTTACAGGAGCATCAGTTGTTTGCGCAATTCAGCAAATGTGAATTTTAGCTGCAACGTATATCTTTTCTCAGTCATGTTATCACACAAAGCGGTATTTCTGTAGATCCCACTAAGATTGAAGCGATGATGTCTTGGAAACGTCCAGAAAATGTTTCGGAAGTTCGTAGCTTTCTTGGCTTGGAGGGTTATTACCGTAGGTTTGTCAAGGATTTTTCTAAGATTGCAGGGCCACTTTCTAAGTTAACTCAGAAACAGACTAGCTTTGTTTAGGATGAGAAATGTGAGAGTAGGTTTCAGGAGTTGAAAAAGAGATTGACTACAGCTCCAGTACTTGCTCTACTAGAGGGGACCGATAATATGGTCATTTACAGTGATGCATCCAAGGAGGGCTTGGGATGTATTCTTATGCAGAATGACCGAGTTATTGCCTATGATTCCAGGAAGTTGAAGCTTTATGAGGTATATTATCCGACTCATGATCTTGAGTTGGCAGCAGTGGTTTTCGCACTGAAAAAGTGGCGTCATTATCTGTGGGGCAGTAGGTTCGAGATTTTCACTGATCATAAAAGTCTGAAGTACATGTTCTCACAGAAGGAGTTGAATATGCATCAGCGAAGGTGGATGGAACTTCTTGGAGATTATAATTGTTCTATCAGTTATCTGCCTCGGAAGGCAAATGTTGTAGCAGATGCTCTTAGTCGTAAGGCGAGTGTTTCTTGTTTGGCTATCAAGAAGTAGGAGGTTCTTATGGAATTCACTTATTGGGAGCCGGAGTTAACTCAAGTTGGGGTGATGTGTTCACATCTCCGTATTCAACCTTTATTGTTGTCTCAGATCAGAGAAGCACAGTAACTTCATGTTAAACTTTAGAAGATCAAGGATCAGATCACGGATGATCAGACTGACTTCAAAGTGCATGAGGATGGTATTCTTCGGTTTCGGAACAGGATTTGTGTTCCCAATGAACCGGGCTTGAGGCGAGATATTCTGGAGGAGGCTCATAATTCTAGGTACACCATTCATCCTGGTGGAAACAAGATGTATCGGGATTTGAAGCAACATTACTGGTGGAATAATATGAAGAGGGAAGTTGCTCAGTTTGTATCTAGATGTTTGACTTGTCAGCGAGTGAAAGCCGAGCATCAATGACCTATAGGTTTGCTTCAGTCGTTGGCTATACAACAGTGGAAATAGGAGCATATTACGATGGACTTCGTTACTAGTTTGCCTAGAACACCGAGAGGTAATGATGCAGTTTGGGTTGTCGTAGATCGTTTGACGAAGACAACTCACTTTATTTCGATGAGGATGGGAGATGAAGTTGCAAAGTTGACGAATCTTTATTTGGATCAGATTGTTAGACTTCACAGGATTCCATCTAGTATTGTCTCAGATCGAGATCCTCGATTTACTTCTCGCTTGTGGGAGAAACTTCAGGAGACTTTGGGTACTCAGCTTAACTTCAGTACAGCGTATCATCCACAGACCGACGGTCAATCCGAGAGGACTATTCAGATTTTGGAAGATATGCTCAGGGCTTGTGTTCTAGACTTCGGGAAGAACTGGGAGAAACATCTACCACTTGCCGAGTTTGCCTATAACAATAGTTATCAAGCTACTATTGGGATGGCACCCTTTGCAACTCTTTACAATCGTAAGTGCCGTTCACCTTTGTATTGGGATGAAGTAGGGAATATGAAGACTATTGATCCGACTATTATGCCAGAGCTTCTAGAGAAGATTGAGAATGTTCATTTGATCAGGCAGAGAATGCTTACAGTGCAAAGCAGATTCAAGAGTTATGCTGATATGCATCGTTAGGACTTGGAGTTTACAGTCGGAGATCGGGTTTTCCTGAGATTGTCTCCTTGTAAGGGGTTTGCTCGATATGGTAAAGGCGGAAAGCTGAGTCCGAGGTTTGTAGGGCTGTTTGAGATTACCGGTAGAGTTGGCAAGTTGGCATATCGGTTGGTTTTACCGGAGAATTTCTCTAATGTTCATGATGTCTTTCACGTGTCTAATTTGCAGAAGTATAATCCGGATCCTTCTCATATTCTAGAGCCAGAGCCGTTACAGCTTTAAGAGAATCTGACTTATGATGAGAGGCCGATTCGCATTCTTGATCAGACGGAACGGGAACTGAGATCGAAGAAGATTCCGATGGTCAAAGTGTTGTGGAAGCATCACGGTATTGAGGAGGCTACTTGGGATAGGCGAGATCAGATGCAGCAGCAGTACCCAGATCTTTTTCGTTTAGCAAGTAAGAATTTCGGGGATTAAATTTCTTTAAGGGGGGGGGGAGGGGGGGAATGTGAGACCCCATATTTTGCCTAACCTCGATTTGCGTGTTTTGCCTCGTTTTGCGTGCTTTGACCTGTTTATGTGTTATATGAGTCAAAATGTGTTAGAAGTATGATTTATATTCCGAATGCATGCTATATGTGCATTCATGAAATTTTCATTAAAAACGGAATCAGAAATTTTATCGCCGGTTTTAGTGAATAGTATTTTTGAAAACCTGTCCGCTAAAATTTTTACAGGGGTGTTTTAAACGTTTTAAAACCTAGTCCTCGAGTATTAATAGACCCATTTTTTATTAAAACAGATTTGGAATCGGTTTTGAAAATTTAAAGGTTTTTACACTTTCTTTTGCAAGAAAACGAGTTTTAAGCCGACTCGGGTGAAAATATTTTAATGTAAAACTCTTTGTCACCTAAAATATAATGTCTAGAATTAATTTAGGTGTCAAGTTAATAGTTGAGCAAGAAATAGTCAATAAATGAAATTAAAAGACTAGAAATAATTTTTAAAAAAAACTAAATAAACTACTTTGACTTCTTTTAATTTGTTTTGACCTTTACTTATAATGCATCAACACACACTTGCAAAGCACAAAAACACCATCACACACACACACATGGCCGAGAGCCATTAGAGAGAAAAAGAGAAAGAATCTCAAGGTTTTTCAAAGAGATTTTTCAATAAAACTTGCAATCCAAGGCCAATTTCCATCAACCAAAGCTTGATTCTACCTCTTGAGCATCCATTGAACATTTTTGTAGCTTCAAAACACATCAAAGGTGAGAGAAAAATTCTAGATTTCAAATGTCATCTTTTATGTTTTTGCGTATAATTGCATTTTGAACCGTTAGAAAGTTGAATTGATGTTATATTATTGCTCAGTGCATACTAGGGATCGTTTATATGCGTTTATATAAGATTTGAACCGTTGTAGCAAGAATTTTTATTTTCGGGTATTAAAAGTTGAGCTATTAGCTATTTGGTGATTATTTTGAGTTGTAGTGGTTGGAATTGATTGCCGTTGATTTGTAAAAATTTGTAAAATGAGGGGTAGCGTCGTTGTAATGCCGAAATTTTGATTGAGATGTTGGTGCGAAAATCCAAAAATTTCAGCCTAGGTGCATTGAGGTTTTAGGACTGTTGGGCTTGATTTAGATGTATTTTGGTTAGTTTCCGAGGGGGCTAATGTAGTTGATTGAATGAGTGAGTGATAGGAATTGGTTTGGAGTTGTTTGGATTAATAGAATGTAAGTTATGAATATTTGAAATTTAGGTTGTCTTTCTTTAAAATGTTGTTATATGCTTTTAGATGATCAGGTGATGTTTGAATGATTGAATTGTGAGTTGTTGATGGTTAGATTAGGGTTTGGTTGTATGTCTAATGCATGTTAAGTTGGGTGGCCTACTTTGTCTTCTAACTTAGTTATTTAGTTGTTAATTGGGTAATTGATGTAGTATTGTTGTAATGTTATTAATTGATCGATGCATTATTAATTATTGATTATTGAACATTGATTATTGATGAAGCAGGAGATAGTCAACGAAAAAGGTTGTCCTCTTGTGAATGATTGTTTATTTTTATTGCTGAGTCTTGGTATGCGTGTGCCACCTCTCGGGCGGTATCAGACCGTCGAGTTGAAAACGGCATGGCTACCAGAGGCTACCCTCATCTCGCATGGGCGGAGATGTCATGGAGGGCAGGGCTAGTGAGGTACCTCAGGTGTGTGTGTCATGGGAGTAATAAGAAGTTGGTTGAGATCGTGATGGCATTTGGAGCTACACCAAATAGAATATCCTTTATTGATTGGTCATTATAGTTATGTGTTTATATTGTTATTGATGTTTTTTGTGTGTTTACTGCTCAAAAGATCATTTTCAAGGAGTATAATAAATACTGTTAGAGATCTATAGAATCGTCACTGGGCTTGTTTTATATAAGCTCACTCTCAATTATTGCATGCATGCAGGTGTTATTGATTCTGACTACGGGTACGTGCCTCTTGAAGAGGAAAATGTGTCGTATGTGGATGAGTCTTATGTGCAGGAGTCATTGCCATGAGATTATCTTAGTTGTTGTAAAACAAAGTATTGTATAACTTATCTTAATATAAAGACATATGTATGATGATTTAGTAGTCTTTATTTTGATCATGATTAGATTACTAAGTTGGTTTTAATCTATTTTGAAATGTATGTATAGCCTATGTACTAAGTTGGAACGGAGGCGTATAACTATGAATGGGTTGTTGAAGGAACGATAATTGTATAATATGGTTATGTTGTATGCTGTTAATTTAATTGAGGAGTTGATAGTTGAATGGTTGTGGAGTTAGTTGTATGATACTCTCAAGAGGTTGGTTTAGAGTCTCGGTGTCTTAATTACTGTCGTTATACTGCCGAAATTTCGTTGCATCCTGAGTGATTGTAGGTGGGGTCGAGTTGGGGCGTGACAAAGTCTCCTTTGTACCGTGAACATTTTGAAAACCTGTAATCACTCAATTAAAGCCACAATACAACAAGACAAGTTTTTATAACTAAAGTTCAAAGGTTCAAGGCCATCCGAGCCTTGAAGCAAACAACAGCTCAAAATCACACAAGCATGCAACCAACTTAACTTCTTCATAAATCCGTTTAACATGCCAGTCTAGAAAAACATTGGAACATTCCTAGAAGTTGAAACCAAGCATACTTTAGAACATACACACCCAAGCATGCAAGTGGCTAGAAATAGAACATAGTTATTACAAATCATGGTTTCTCAAATCTATCACTACAACCAACTATCTTTCGACTTGTAACTACAATAATATACATAGCCCTAAGGCCACAAAATAGATCTTAACATAGTAATACAAGTACACCATATAGTAACAAGAAAGCACAACCACCTCAGGCAACAAACACCCAGCAACTAGGGCAAAGGCTCTGCCTGTATTTCTTCCTCTTCCACTAACACCTCAAATAGCTGGGGATCACCCTCAGCACTTCCTGAAACATATATCAAGGTATAAGTAACCACTATTGCCCAGTGAGGGATAAAGTCTCTCGGGGCGTGCAATGCAATAGGTAATACAATTAAACAATAATAGCAATTAAACCATTCAAGAAATAACAATAGCTTAAGTAACCACATAATAAAAGGATACATTTCACTAACCCCAACATTCCAATTCTTCACTTGATCTTCGTTCACGATCCACGAACCACGATCTCGATCACGATAAGCCAGCATAACCCCAAACACTCCAGTGGTGTACTCCTGATGTACCCTGATAATCCTACGACCCAACACCCCCTGGCAATCTCCGGACCAGGCATGTGAGGGAATAAGGTACAGAGTTTGAATATCCACTGGCAAGCCCTCTGCCGCCCAGCCAATATTCAACACAACTGCCCCTGACACTATGGTTGCGCAACCACTATGCAATGCACTTAACAATGGCAAGTCAATATCAACAATATAAGCAATAACACGAATGAGGATCAACAAGGTAGGTTGACCTCGGAATAGTTAGAATAGAAGCAGTTTATACAAGCAATTAAGCAATTTTACAAAGGAGCATATACAAGATATCCAAAGAATTATGTCAAAAGCTCTGAAACAACTTGAAACCACATTTAAACATATAAGTAGTCATGCCAAGGTTTTAGATGCGAGAGACAATCGAATTTACCCTTAAACCCCTTTGTTATTCAATTCGTTTTCCTTCCAAACTCAAGTTAATGTTTCAAATTCAATGGAAAGCAATACCAATCTTCTAACTAACCTATAAGGTACCCCTATAACCTTCAAACACATTCAATTACCCGCAATTACCTCAAAAGCCCCAATTTTCCTCTTATAGCATTGAACTACACATACCTCAACCGGGCTTCAAACAAGGGTTAGCAAAGCTTCTATAGCACCTAGGTAGCCTAAGAATACCAAATGTGAAGCCCGAATCCACCCGAATTAGCATTAACCCCAAAACCCCTTTTATAAAGTCGGCCATTTCACATTTTATGCAAGTTTAGAGCAATTCGAGTGCATGGGGCTATTGGACTACCTTCATTAGCACATAAGGCATCTATTAGAAGCATTGAATCAAACTAATACGCATAGTTACATAAAACCCTAGAAATTCGTCAATATTCACCTCATACAATCAAAATAACAATTCCAACCGTTTAAAATGCGAACTAAAGGCTTAAATGTATTCTCTAGCACTTATATACATCGTATAATAGCATAGATAAGCTTTGCAATAGCATTTGATAGTGTTTCTAACAAATCAAGAAAATAGCAATATTTCTAAAATGCACAAATAAGCATGAAAACCCTCACCAATGCGTGTAGGAACTCTCGAGAGGCTTGCAAACACCCTAAACTACTTGCTCCAAGATTGGCTTGGCTTGGTTTGAGGAATTGATGAAGCAAAAATCACCCAAAAGCAAGAGAAAGGCTATCGGGTTCAGCACAGTAAAATCAGCCTTTGCTCTCTTTTTTTTTTTTGATTTTATGAGCTAAAGTGTTATATGTTGTGTATATATTGGGTGGGGTCAACTTGGATGCTTAAATGGTCCACTAAAATGAATGTAGTTAGCTTTAAAACGAGCCTAAAGTGCAAAATGAATGCTAGCTAATTAAAACACTAAGTTAAGTTACGTAACACTATTGCTTAGTTTGCTAAAACATTTTCTAAACGAGTGCTCCTATCGCTCCTAACTCACTTGCACATTTTTTCCATTCCTATAGCAATTAATATGATTTAATAAAAATGCTAATTCAATTTAATTAAGTATTTAAAAAATAGAATGAATAGTAACTAAGAAAGACAACAAGTAAAGCACAGAATTAAATGCGCAATTAATGGATGCAACAGTAAGTGAATGCCGGCAAAAAGCTCAGGCGTCATAGGCTCTACAAAGAACATGCGTAAAAAGATGCAAACGAAATTCTTCAAATAGTAGAGAAACCCATTTCTTTAAAGAAAGAATTTCTCAAATTTCAGAACTCATCCAATCTGACGCATGGCTCGGAGAGCCTTTTAATTCCCATCCAAAATTATCGAATTTCTATTTTTTGTTAGTTAAGAGAGACAGAGATGAATACTCTAACTTATCTCTAACTCATTTCTTATCTGACCTTGAAAAATAGAAATAAATAAAGATAGAAAGTTCTATGTACAAGTTTTCTCAGTGCTTTCTAATTCACAAGAATATAAGCCTTTTTTTTCTTGAGTTGCATATTTCTGAAACAGGATAAAGTAAATTGATTGAGAAACTTGCATGGGGCTGGCTATTCACTCACTTTTATCTACTAATGTACAGCGGCGAGTAGCCAACTGGTTGTTGGACCAACCTATGGTATGGTGTGCTCTGATGAAGTACCGGGTTGTTGGTAAGGAGCGTGAGCGGGTGGGGAGCTCACACAAGTAAGTGAAGGACCCCTTTTACCTTTCTGAAGTGTGGCCCACACACGGCCAAAGGGAAAAGAAAAAGGAGAGGGGGATAAGGTTAACCCTTAGATAGAATTCTAAACCGAACCGGCATGGCGTTGCTGGATGCTTCTAATCAATAGAACAAGAAGAGGAGTCAACCAAAAAGAAAGACCACTAAAAGTAACGACCACCAAGATAGGCATAGTAATTAGATCTTTTGATCACCCATTTTTGGACAACCATTTTGGGGGGCTTCCCCCTTACACATGGAAGATTGGATTGCCTGAATCACGAGTCTTATATACTGTGTTACGATCACCTCATATTGATAAAAAGTCCAGAGAACAATTTGAAATAGAAATCAAGAAACAATTTTTGGTCATAAAAATAGAAAGGCATAAATTGAGCAAGAAGTTCTTTTGGTTAAAACGTCGTGTGACTTGGAGGACATAAAACTTCTTGGTCAAGCCAAAAAGATTTCTGACTGGATGCTCCTACCCCACCATGCCTGGCCCTTTCTTTACCTTACGAAGAAAGAAGAGGTATGAAGCGTAGGAAAGAATGCAAGAAGTGTATGATACAACAGGTAACCTTAAGGAGTGGTGGCAAACCTCTTGATTGATCAACGCGATTGAACTGTGCTTAGACGCTTTGTAAAACCGCACCGATCTACTAGAGGAGCTGATAGATGAGTAGGATTCCCCTTTCGATTCACATAATGTGATCTGGGATACGATGGGAGTTTGCGTGCCTTGGTAGGAAAGAGATCACCAGAGTATAGCACAAGATTGCCTTTTCTTGCTGCCATAGGGTTGACCTGTGAACAAGGTAAACCCAATGGGAACCAAAAAACGGGGGGTACCGCATTGGGCAGAAGATGATCCAAAAAGCGAAGGCTCACCCAGCTTAAGGCGATCGACAGTGAGGTCTTCGAGCCTTCTTATTAAAAGGGGAAAAGGGTAACCTATCAACCTAATAATAAGAAAGGAAATGGGGTGAGATAGGCAAGAGGTAGCTTTCTTCCAAGCTGGCCCGGCCGCGAGGAATCAAGAGATCTTTGTCGGTGCTGACTTGGATCTCGGGTAACGGAATAAGTCGGCCAGAAGTGACGAGCAGTCGCAGTCGAAGCTAGGGCTCTGTCCGATAGGCTAGCAGTAAGCTTGGCTACAACGAAGTGTTTACCAAGCACGAAGGATTCATTCCTCTCCCATTGGTCGAGCTTCTTAAAACTTTCGCCATTTGAGCCATATGCGGGGGAACTCGCACGTGTGGTTCTTAGGGATGAGGGAAAGCTAGTAGGAGCCATCCCATCACAATAGCATATATTTTGAGCTCAATATGAAATCCTATTTTCTTGCAAGACCCGTTCAGATAAGGGAAAACTCCATAGATTTCTTCGAATTAAGATCCTTGCCTTGACCTTTTCCTAAACCAGAACCGAGAGAGGGTGAGAGGAAAAAGGGATCAAAAAATTTCATCAATCAAGTGAGGGCTTTCCAGACTTTACCCACCCCCCCTCACTCCCCTTTTTTCAATAAATAATCCCTACTCCTTAAGGGGCCCCTCTCTGATAAGGAAGGAAACGAAATAATCTCAATTTTACGACAAATCCGGTCCGATGGCTGTTCTCCACTAACCACAAGGATATAGGGACTCTATATTTCATCTTCGGTGCTATTGCTGAAGTGATGGGCACATGCTTCTCAATACTGATTCGTATGGAATTGGCACAACCCGACGATTAAATTCTTGGTGGGAATTATCAACTTTATAATGTTTTAATAATGGCTCACGCTTTTTTAATGATCTTTTTTATGGTTATGCCGGCGATGATAGGTGGATCTGGTAATTGATCTGTTCCGATTCTGATAGGTGCGCCTGACATGACATTTCCACGATTAAATAATATTTCATTCTGGTTGTTGCCACCAAGTCTCTTGCTCCTATTAAGCCCAGCCTTAGTAGAAGTGGGTAGTAGAACTGGGTGGACGGTTTATCCGCCCTTAAGTGGTATTACCAGCCATTCTGGAGAAGCAGTTGATTCAGCAATTTCTAGTCTTCATCTATCTGGTGTTTCATCCATTTTAGGTTATATCAATTTTATAACAACCATCTCCAACATGCGTGGACCTAGAATGACTACACATAGATCACCCTTATTTGTGTGGTCCGTTCTAGTGACAGCATTCCCACTTTTATTATCACTTCCGGTACTGGCAGGGGCAATTACCATGTTATTAACCGATCGAAACTTTAATACAACCTTTTCTGATCCCGTTGAAGGGGGAGACCCCATATTATACCAGCATCTCTTTTGGTTCTTCGATTTTAAATGGCCCTTTTTCAGATTCAAATCTGAATACGCATTGCGCTATATGCTGGGACTATTTGCTTAATGGTACTCCTACTATGTTCATAAGTGGTTTTCTAGTAAAACCCCAATCTAGTAAAAAATGAGTATCTAAGACACAATTAGCAGGTAACCAACGACATAAAAGCAGTCTAGTAGGAACCTCAAAGACTACATGCGCAACAACTTATCCTAAATCCTTCTGTGAGTGGCTAGCTGGAATTATCGATGGTGATGGAAGTATTCAAGTTAGTGAACAAGGATATACTTCTCTTGAAATTACTATGGGACTTGAAGATCTATGACTACTACGATATATTCAACATATGCTTGGTGGAAATATTAAAATGCGATCAGGTGCTAAACCTTATCGTTATCGACTACATAATAAACTTGGTATGATTAAACTAATGAATTGTATTAATGGTCATATTCGACATTCTGCACGACTACTTCAACTACATCATCTCTGTTAAGTACTGGATATCCCTGTAATTCTACCTATTACACTAGATGCTCAATCCAATTGGTTTGCAGGATTCTTCGATTCTGATGGTACCATTGGTATCGCTATGAAGCATCGACTACCTCAACTAAGTATTCGAGTAAATAATAAACTTCTACAAGATGTAGAGTCTGATAAAGTAGTATTTGGAGGAAATATCTACTTTGATAGTAGTCAAAATGGTTACTATCAATGGTCTGTACAAAGCCAAAAAGATGTTATCATGATGCTAGATTACTTTAAATCAAGTACTTTCCGAAGTCATAAATCACGAAGATTCTTCCTTGTTAAGGAATATTACAGTCTTTATGATCTCAAAGCATTTAAACCTGACAGTATTCACCATAAAGCATGGCTAGCTTTCCTAGATAAATGGAATAAGTTGATGATATAGTCCACATTTCTTCTATTCATCCGCTTATATTAGTAGAAGAGAGAAACACCCTGAAGTTTACATCCTCATTCTGCCTGGATCTGGTATCATAAGTCATATCATTTTGACTTTTTTGGGAAAACCGGTCTTCGGGTATCTAGGCATAGTTTATGCCATGATCAATATAGGTGTTCTTGGATTTCTTGTTTGGGCTCATCATATGTTTACTGTGGGCTTAGACATTGATACCCGTGCCTACTTCACCGCAGCTACCATGATCATAGTTGTCCCCATTGGAATTAAAATCTTTAGTTGGATCGCTACCATGTGGAGGGGTTCGATACAATACAAAACACCTATGTTATTTGTTGTAAGGTTCATATTTCTGTTCACCATAGGAGGACTCACTGGAATAGTTATGGCAAATTCTACATGATACTTATTATGTGGTTGCACATTTCCATTATGTACTTTTTATGGGAGCCCTTTTTGCTTTATTTGCAACATTTCACTATTGGGTAGGTAAAATCTTTGGTCAGACATACTCTGAGACTTTAGGTCAAATCCATTTTTGGATCACTTTTTTCGGGGTTAATCTGACCTTCTTTCCCAAGCATTTCTTAGGGCTTTCGAGTATGGCACGTCGCATTCCAGATTATCCAGATGCTTACGCTGGATGGAATGCCCTTAACAGTTTTGGCTCTTATATATCCGTAGTTGGGATTTGTTGTTTCTTCGTGGTCATAACAATCACTTCAAGTAGTGGAAAGAACAAAAGATGTGCTCCAAGTCCTTGGGCTGTTGAACAGAATCCAACGACACCGGAATGGATGGTACAAAGTACTCTAACTTTTCCTACTTTTGGAGAACTTCCAGCTATCAAGGAGACGAAAAACTATGTGAAGTAAAAGAAGAAAAGGTCGCCGATTGCTACTAAGAACCTAACAAAACTTTTCAAAATGTGGGTTCTAAAACCAATTGTGTAGGTCGGGCTTGAAAGCTTGAACGTATAGGCTGCACTTTGGATCACAATAGGTGGTGTCTCTAAAAGCCTTATAGAAGCATGAGACTGAAGAAGTCTGGCTTCAATTGGTGTGAATGACTCTGGCCAAAAGGTTAACAAATCCGACTTCCATTATTTTTTATGGAAAGAACCGACCCCAACCAAGAGGGCTAGTTGCTCTTTTATTCGCTATTGTCTCTGATAGAGAAGATGTGACTGACTGTATTAGCACTTGTTGAATTGGTCTTCTTTGAGTGCAAGAAACTCGAAGTAGTTCAAATAGCCCTGATCGACGATGCGCGTGGAAGTCCCTTCCCTCTCTCTTGGCCGGCTTATTCTTGTCCAGTAACCATTGTTTCGTTAAGAGTTATGCGATTTCCCTGTGGCATCGTATAGTAGAAAACATAACTTCTTCGAGGCCCCATTGGCTAGGACAGAGAGGCTGTACGTATAGAGAAGGAAAGTCTATTTTTCCCAGAGTCTAGCTAACTCTAACCCAAGATTAATCTTGAAGAGGTTCTTCTTCTTTAGTAGCATATTCGAATTCTGTATAAAAAGGACAGTTCAACCCTTGAGTATGAAAGTAGGCTCTTCCTTTATTCTATTACGCTATTATTCCCATCTTGGGAGAAAAATAAAGAAGTACGTCGACGACAATAGATTCAATAGCTGGGGATCTGCTAAAAATGAAACTCATAACCTTCAATCATCTAACTGTGTAGTCTTTAAACTCCCTTTTGGCCATTGAAAGTAGTCCAATTGCAGCTTCTTCTGCGAACTCTTCTGCTGCAGCAGATTCATTCTGATCATTTAGATCTGATGAAACAAGATCAGCTCTTTCTCTGGCTCCCTTACTTGAAACCTTTTTGTCGACCTAGTCAGTCAAACAGTTTTCAACTCCGATCCTTTTAGCCCTAGTTTCACTGTAAGCCAACACCTTTAGTCGATCTGGTTGTTAGTCTCGTTCCTCTTTAGTCTAGCTGACAGCTTTTCCCTTGACTCGCCTCTATGCACCTGCTTTCCGAAGTCAATATTCTCTTTTTCCTCTAAGTCGAGTTTCGTTCCCTTGTTTACTGTTTTCCAAGAAAGATATGCCATGCCCTGGTATTAAATTAAATAAAGTAGGTCTTTCGAGCCTTCCATGACAAGTTTAGGCTTAGGAATACTTGATCCTTGTTCCAATTAGTGAAGTAGATTCCAATTCCGGTGAAGAGAAGAGTGAAACTCTGATAGCTACAGGCCTTAGCCCCAAACTTATAAGATATCCCAACCCCTACCGCTACCGGACAAGCTTCTTTTGACACAAAGCTTTCCCCGGATTCTCTTGAGGTCGGGGTTGAAGAATCTGGGTACTCAACAATGGGTTAAGCCTTTAGCTCTGGCTGTTGGGGCAAGTCAGTCTTTAGCAGCCTAAACTAAAACTAAACAAACCTTAATGCCTCTAGGCAAGAGTCTTCCCCACTGAAAGAGTTATTCTCGGAAGGAAGGAAATGACATAAGAGGGGATTCTCACTCTCTTGTCTAGTATTGATGCCACCTCAAAACCTATATTCTCATAAGCTTTCCTCTCTGTCTTCGTCTTTGTCGAGCTTCTTTCCTGGCTTGATGAAGTTCAGTTACTCGTAGCAACTCTTCGAACCTATACAAGCTCCTTAAACTCCTCTCCTTGAAAGACAGGATGAACCAGAAGAGCTACTTTCAATCTTAGCCCTAACGTGGATGAGTGGTTATTTTATGGAGCACAGGCCCTTCCACTCTATCGATACCATTCCTTCTCACTTCGATAATGTATTAAAATAGTAGCTATGTCTCCCTACCCTAACGGTAGCTATGTCCCCCCTCCAACCAATTAGTCTAGTCGAGTAGCCTTCACTCCAACACTGCTTAGGCGAGCTCTCCTATCTAAGGGAAAGTCTATCTTCCACTCTTCCCCTAACCCTTTAGCCTCGCTTGTCCCCTCCAAACCTTTCTTGTGATGAAAGAAAAGAGGCTTGAAGACCTCAGGTGTGGAAACTTTACTGGCTTCGGTCGAATACCCAAAGTCCTACTCAGGAAAAACCTTCCTATTCGGTCAAGTGGTGTTCCTCTTCTTTCAGTTCTAGTCGCATCTTCGGACCTATTCCTTAAGCCCGGAGCTAGTAATTCCTACTAAAGGAATTCAACAACTAGGGGCATCCCCATTGTTATCTTCGATTTATGCCCTTCGATCCTCATACCATACTGAGCTACCTAGTTCCAAGACTTGTAGTTAAGCTTATTACTAACCTTTCCTAGCCTATGGGGAATACAAGGGTGAATCTCACAGTCATATAGCTATGAGTGAAAGAAGAAAGATAGTTTAGAGTTTACCGTAGCTACTTCTTCCCCTGGCATGAGTTTCCTAGTTGGCAAAGAGAAAGAAGTTCCCCTCTAATCCAACATTTATTAGCCGAGTAGTAACCCCTTCTCCAGCACCTGCACTTCAGAGATTGATTGGTTGAACCAGTAGTCTTTTATAGGGGGACGAGACTAGTTCATTGACCCAAACCATGGACTGGATTAAAATCGACTCTGATGGGATATCTAAAAGCCCTTCTTATGTAGCTGGTGCAAGGGGACTCTTGAGATGAGAGATTCAACTGGGGCATGGGAAGGGAAAAGATGCCAATTAATCCACTAATCCACAAGAAAAAAAGTGTTACTTCCTTTTCCACCTATCTCCTATGGAATCTTAACTATTCATTTACCAAAAATCAACTTCTTTGGTTAAACCTGCTGTCATTCCACTGGCTGTTAAGAAAGCTCCCATGAAGCCTTTTCCGCTTGCTAAGGCTGGATCAATTTACATCATTAGAATCGACCTCTAAAGTCAGTTCGTCCAAAGCCGCAGTGGCTACTGCAAAACAACTCAAATCAAAAATATTGGAAATCAAATCATTTCTAACTCATTGCTAATAAGTTCAAACCTATTATGAAGAAGCTTGTGGCAGATAACCAATGCAGTTTTATCCATGGTCGACAAGCAAGTGAGAAAATCATCATTGTGACAGCTTAGAATTAATAAGAAGAAAGGTAAAACTAGTACAATGAATGGTTGTTAAAGTGGATTTTGAGAAAGCATACGATTGGAAAAATGGGTTTTTCCTGAAGCATATTCTTGACAAGGTGGGGTTCTCTGAACATATGGTATCTTTAATTATGTCATGTCTGACTTCTGCATCCGTGGAGATACTGGAATGGTGGGCTATACTACCTCATCCCGTGAGTAGGTTGAACCCTCCTACTCGCCCCATGCATAAATCCTTTTTACGTTCGGCCCAGTGGGTGGCATATTTTGGAGGGTGGATGAAAATCCGTGCATCCATACTAGCCTAGGCCATTCTTGCGTCTTGGAATCTTTGACTGCCGGTTTGCTTCACATATCGATCCAATAAATTCGACTATATTTGTGACTCTTCAATAACATAATAGATATCTTTATTGGTATTGGTGGGACGGAAACTCGAGCAAGAGACTTTGCCTTCTTTCCCTTTCTTTGAAACTTGAAAAACCTTGCTTTACAAGAGCAACAGTTTTCTTCCTTACATCTACCAATCCTTGCCTTCGATCTGGTGATCGCAGTAAATAAGAGCTCTTGCTTTCTTCTGCTATCTTTAAGGGAACTTGAATCTTATTTGTAGTGTAAGCTTTCCTTACTCCAACAGAACAAAAAACTTTTTGTTTTTTTTTGTTGTTGTTAAGATTTTCCGTCTCAATTATGTCTTATGTAAGAATTTCTGGTTTAACGAGTAGGGGCTCCAGAGTTTAGCTAACTTCATCTGAAATCTTCCTTGCTCAAAGGTGCTCTCATCCACCTCTTCCATTCTTCAAGAAATCGATGGGACTTTTTCCTACCACCGGGAAATGTGAGGCGGATCAATGGTCTTTAGATCGGATCCTAAGTACCTCATGGATGAACGCAGGAAAACGCCTCCACTGGAGGAATCGTGGTAGGGGGGAATCTCCGTAATGATTCCAAGAGACTAGCTAACCGTTTATTAAATGTCCTCGTGATCGGTGCAAGGGATTCATTCTTTTTCTCAAAAAGGTCTTTTCAAAAAGTGGTTACCCGACCCACTTACAGTCACTAACAGGTCTTCCCCTCACTGTTTCAGGAGCGACCTATGCATAACACACGGCTTTCTTCATATCAAGGTTTGATTCAGTCTAGGGTTCATCAAACAATCGGTGTCCCTTATCTTAGTGGTGTCGAAGGTGTTGGTTACATCGCGGGACTCACTCCTAAGGCTGATCATTCTTCTTTTGCTGCAACTAGTGTAATTTTTTAGAATGCCCTTTTTCGAGTTTATCACCTCTCTGGGTAATCCCCTACAAGTCTAAAGACTTTTTTGTCACCAATAAAGAACCCTAAGTTAGTCTTTTGGGTCAATTAACCGACGGAATTCCTCGTCAATGAAGTGGGCATAGAAATCTTTGTATATGGAAGCGTTAGCCCCCTTTTCTTCGATATCGCAAATGAAGTGGCTAAGCTTTTTTTATAAAATCTTTAATTGGAAACTATGTTGCATAGAACTTACAGGTTTGACCTTATCTTCAATAAAGTATAATGCTTCCCGCCGAATATCGATGTAAAGCGAAACATTTAAAATATTTTCAGCCTATTGAAAAGTTTTTCTTTGAAATCCTTTTTTAGCTCCATGACTTTGAATTCGAAAAGTTTGTGATGTAGAGTTTTACGGTAAGGGTCAACACTCACAGCACTTTCCAAATTCTCACGTACCAGGGTTGAGTTATGGTTGTAGTCATGAGCTAGTTGAGTTGGGCTTCAAGACCCTGTACTCTGGTTCTATGGCTGTGAAATCCTAGTTTTCGTCTTTACCTCGATTTGCGTGTCTTCACCTCGATTTGCATGATTTGACATGTTCATGTGTTATATGAGTTAGAATGCGCTAAATATGTGATTTATATTCCTAATACATTCTATGTGTGCATTCATGAAATTTTCATCAAAATTGGCATCAAAAATTTTATCGACGATTTTTGTGAATAGTATTTTGAACACCTGTCCACTAAAATTTTTACAGGGGTGTTTTAAACGTTTTAAAACCTAGTCCTCTATTATTAATAGACCCGTGTTTGATAAAAATTGATTCCAAAACGGAATATTAATTTAAATAGACTTTTCGGGCGAAAAGTAGCGTTTTTTAGCCAAATAGTGATTTCTTCTAAACCCGATTCTTGCATTGACTTTTGTTGACCTAGTATATATTAATATAAATGTATTTATATGTGGTATTAAATTATTTTAGATTAATTGTGCATTCAAACGACATTTGAAAACAAATAATATGACTTTTCACCTTCTTTTGCAAAAATCGTGTTTTTAGCCAAGTCGGGCGAAAGTCTTTGCATGAGAAAACTCTTGTCACCTAAAAATAAACTACTTAAAATAGTCTAAGTGTTAAATTAATGTTTTGAGCAAGAAATAGTCTAAAATGGAATTAAAAGACAAGAAAACACTAAAAATAACTTAGTGTCAACTTTGACTTTCTTTTATTTGTTTGACCATTGCTTAATATATCATCAACACACATTAAAAGCTCACAAAACATACTCATTCTACACACACATTACCAAAAATCCATGAGGGAGAAGAAAGAAGGCATTTTCAAGGTTTTTTAAAGAATTTTTCACATAGATTTTGCAATTCAAGTCCAAATCACTTCATTAAAAGCTTGATTTCACTTGTTGGGCATCCATTCTACATCTTTATTGCATCAAAACACATCAAAGGTGAGAGAAAAATTCTAGATCTCAAATGTCATATTTTATGTTTTTGCGTATAATTGAATTTTGAACCGTTAGAAATTTGAATTGATGTTATATTATTGCTCAGTGCATACTAAGGATCATTTATATGCGTCTATATAAAATTTGAACCGTTGTAGCATGAATTTTTATTTTCGGGTATTAAAAGTTGTTGTTGGCTATTTGTTGAATATTTTGAGTTGTAGTGGTTGGAATCGATTGCCGTCGATTTGTAAAAAAATTTTAAATATGGGGTAGTACCGTTGTAATGCCGAAATTTTGATTGTCATGTCGGTATGAAAGTCCGGAAATTTCAGCCTAGGTGCATTGAGGTTTTAGGGTTGTTGGGCTTGATTTGGATGTATTTTGGTTGGTTTCCGAGGGGGCTAATGTAGTTTGATTGAGTGAGTGAGTGATAGGAACTAGTTTGGAGTTGTTTGGATTAGTAGAGTGTAAGTTATGATTATTAGAAGTTTAGGTTATCTTTCTTTAAAATGTTGATATATGTCTTTAGATGATCGGGTGGTGTTTGAGTGATTGAATTGTGAGTTGTTGATGGTTAGATTAGGGTTTGGTTGTGTGTCTAATGCATGTTAAGTTGGGTGGCCTACTTTGTCATCTAACTTAGTTGTTAATTGATTAACTGATGTTATGTTGTTGAAATGTTATTAATTGATTGATGACTAATTGATTATTGATGAACCGGGAGATAGTCAACGGAAAAGGTTGTCCTCCTGTGATTGAATGTTTATTTTTATTGTTGAGTCTTGATATACGTGTGCCACCTCTTGGGCGGTATCGGGCCGTCAGGTTGAAAACGGCATGGCTATCAGACGCTACCCTCATCTCGCATGGGCGGAGATGCCATGGAGGGCAGGGCTAGTAAGGTACCTCGGGTGTGTGTGTCATGGGGGTGATAAAAAGTTGGTTGAGATCGTGATGGCGTTTGGAGCTACACCAACTAGAGTATTCTTTATTGATTGGTCATTATAGTTTATGTGTTTATATTGTTATTGATGTTTATTGTGTGTTTACTGCTCAAAGGATGATTTCCAAGGAGTATAGTAAATTATGTTAGAGATCTATCAAATCGTCAATGGGCTTGTTTTATATAAGCTCACTCTCAATTATTGCATGCATATAGGTGTTACCGATCTGGATTACGGGTACGTGCCTCCAGAAGAGGATTATGTGCCATATGTGGACGAGTCCTACGTGCTAGAGTCTTGTCCCTGATTTATGATGTCGTACTCTTTTGTTATATTGTATATTAAACTTAGTAGTCTTTCTTTTGATTATGATTAGGTTGCTAAGTTGGTTTCAATCTGTTTTGCAATGTATATTAAAGTTAATGTATTATGTTGGAACGGAGGCGTATAACTAAGAATGGATTGTTGAAAGAATGGTTATTGTATAATATGGTTGTGTTGTATGTTGTTAACTTAATTGAGGAGTTGATTGTTGAATTGTTTGTGGAGTTTGGTTGTATGAGTTCTGAAGAGGTTGGTTTAGAGTTTCGATGTCTTAATTACTGTTGTTATACTGCCGAAATTTCGTTGCGTCCTGACTGATCGTAGGTGGGGTCAAGTTGGGCCGTGACATTAAGTGGTATCAGAGCGCATGTTTAGCTGTCAGCCGGGGTATCCTCGGAATGTGGGTAATGGTCTAAGCATGCAAGTATGTATTAAGTGAAAGAAAAGTGAAACATATGTTAATATGTTTATGTGAGTAATTTGCTTATGTGTGATAACGCGAACCCGGCATGCATTTAATGGCATTTAATTGTATTTAATTAAGTGTCATCTTAAATGTTAGTGTTTAATTGCATTTGATTACGTGTTTATTATAACTTGTTTATTTGTATCTTAGCATTAACTTCATAATTCTTTAAAATATTCTAGAAATAGTTTAAACTATTATTTTTAAATGAATATTGATTATTTTGATTGTTTTGATTATTTTAATAATCGATTTTAATTGTCTTACATTAAAATTAATTGGTTTTCAATTAAAAGAGGAAAGTAACTCCGAGCCGGAGTAAATTTTAAACTATTCCACTATTCTACTTTTCAAAAAAATTATAGTTTTCTATTATTGCTCATTACTTTATTAGCGATCATTTATTGACCGTTTGATCGTAGCATTTCGAAAATGAGAGTTAGAGAAATATTTTTTGAATTTCGTGAATAATGTTTTTAGTATAATTTAGCTAGTTTTAGTTGGTTTTCATTAAAATTGCATTTTTTTAACTTGAATTAGATTAAATGGCATCAAAATAAACTAAGTTGACCAATTTAACTTAAATTTTGACTTTGCAAAATGACCATTTTGCCCTTAAGGCTTTGTCATCTTTTAAATAGCCAAAATTAAGCAAAATTGACAACAACAAAAAAAAAACAAAACCAAAAATGGCCCTTAAGTCCTCCCTTGGCCGAAGGTTAAGGAGAAAAAAAAAATGATTTTCCATTTTAAAGCCAAAATCATGTTTGGAATTGCTCGGGGATCGTGGCTCGGGTCCTTGCGGGTCTTGGTCTTCAATCTCCGTGAGGGTTTTCACGCTTTTGTGCATTTAAATTCGAATTTGAATTTTGTGTCAAATTTTTAGATTTGATATATAATGTGTTATAATGCCTATAATTGCTTGATATAGCTTCCTTTGAGTTCGTAGAGCATTGTTTGATAGTTATTTAGCAATTTTTACAGTTGAAACTGCGTATTTGAAATTGGGGAAGAAAAATGAATAGTGAATTATGAGTAGTAAACCCTAGAATTTTGGATTTTGATCCGAATTGCGATTGCTTGATTTGGAGAGGTGCCATTAGTGATAGAAAGATAAAATGTGCAATAAAAACGGACCGGCCTTTGATAAAATTGGAAATTAGATAAAGGGGCCGTTTGACCAAAAGTTGACCGTGCTCGAATTGAGTTAGGGGTTTTGCAATTGAGGGTATGGAAGCACTTTTGGCGCTGTTGTGGTGTTGATTGAGTGACCGGTTAGCATAGTTGTAGTTCAAATGCAGTAGGTGGACTTTCGGGCCTCGGGTGAGAAAGTGAAGTTTAGTGACATAGAAACGTGCCTTGTAGTGCCTAAGTGAATGTAGTGAAATCGGTTTCCTAATTTCGTAGCTCGTTTGCCCGTAATTGCCTTTAGAAGTTAGAGATTGAATAGTGATATTTGTCGTTTTCGTGTTTGAACTGCTGTTACTTGTTTAATTGGTGTTCTTGTTGCTATTAATGATAGTTATGCTTGAAAAGTTAATTGAATGCTAGTATTGATTGTAAATGCTTGATATCTAGTTTATCGCCTCTAAACTGTATTGTTGTGCTATCACTCGTTTATCGTCTTGTATCGTGTCTTGAATTGCATAGTGTCAGGCGCTTGAGTGATGGACCTCTCTGGGTAGTCTCGGGCTGCCAGTGTTGGTTGCTCTAGCTCCCTGTCCTATTCCCATTCTCGCTTGGGTTGCCTCCCAGGGAGATTTGGGTCGTAGAATTGATTGGATACTTCCAGGGTATTCCAAACTGAAGTTATAAGGTGGTTACGTGCTTATTGTCATCATTGTCAACATCAAGCTAGAGATTGATGTATCGCTCGTGAAATGGTACATTGCTCGTATGAGTGAACCGTGACCTTCAGAGTGTGGTATAGCTTTGAATGGTTGTGTTAATGCTTTTATTAATTGCTTATTGTATTGATTGTTTATATTGATTGCTTACTTGTCAGTTATATTGCTTAACTGCTTTATTTGCATTGCACGACTTTCTTTCTCTCTACCTCGATAACTGTCTCGCCCTCACTGAGTATACATGTTGAGTATACTCACTCCTCACCACCACATTTTAGGAAATACCATGATAGCTGGAAAGTTCGTGCTCGAAGAGTTGTTTTGCGTGCTATGTGGCTTGATTTGTCAAAGATGCAAAGATGTATGTTTCATGTATTGTTTGTATTTATGGTTAAAAAGGAATGTAATTTAAGTTTTACTAGTTTATTGAAGTGGTTTGATAAGCTAGTTTATGTATTCGGATAGTATAGTTCAATTTCAATGTATGTTTGTAATGTCCAAAGGAAAAGAGTTAGAATGGTATGATAGTCTATTTTGTGCAGTAGGTTAATATAGTTTAATTGCCAAGCATGAAGTACTTGTCAAAGATGAGAAGAGATAGGTTAGCTTGTAAACTGGAATGTATATTTTCTTGTGTTTAATTGTTGGGAACCAAGGCTCGGATGGCCTTGAGGTGTTTGTATGGTTGGACACGGTGCTAGTCCACTTATATGCTATTACAGGTTTTACATTTTGCCTAGAAACAGGGGAGACTCCGTCCGTCTTTCCCTAAAAATTTTGCCCGGGTTTTGGAATTGGGTTGTGATTAGATTGATTGATAGAACCTCCGGTCTCGAGAGGGATCGAGGTGTTACAGGTGGTATCAGAGCTTGTTTAGCTCATAAGCCAGGACAGGGTCCTCGGTCTGGTGGGTAGTGATCCTTGAATGTGTGCTTGTTAAGTGTGTCTTGAAAGTGTATGCTTGTATGTGTGATTGTGTGTCTTGACCTGAATGTGTGCTCCTATGTGATATAGTTATGTGTTATGTGTTAATTGTGTGCTAAGTGAAGTGAAGTGTCTAGTTGTGCATTGAATTGACCTATTGAATTGGCATCGTGAATCGAATCGACCTCGTGAATTGTTATTTGCTTGAAGTATTGCTTGTAATGTGTATATTGAAATGTCTTGAATTGGTTATGCCGTGATTTGAATTGATTATGTTGTGCTTGACTTGATTGTCGTGCTTGAGTGACTTTGTTGAATAAACTGTTTTATAAACTTGCTTGCGTAGTAGTTTAAGGCATGTGTATAAATGTGATATCTTGGCATTCATACATGTCCCGTGGAAATGGTAAGTAAGTCCTCTTTCTCCCGTGAAGAAAGTGGTTCACAGCTGGCCTCTCAAAGTGTATGGATTGGCAGGAAATGAATGGCATTTAATTAGCCTTTATTTGGGAGTTGGTGTTTGCCTCTGGAGCTCGGTTATTGGCGAAACTCTAGGGTCCTCCTCTGTGCTTAACAGTTGTGAAAGAGTAGTCTTCTTTTGGGGTTCTATTTGGTTGTTCTCTGGAGCATTCTTTGGTTTTTTTATTGGGGTATTCTTTGGAACTTCTGTTGGCACTTCTTGGTAGACTTGGCTATTGGGTATTCAATCGGACTTACTGCACAGTATTATCTATGGTATATGTGTCTCGGTCTTTATTGGTGTGTTACTGGCATCTCTTATTGGAAATTCTTCAATGGTATTCTCTAGAATTCTTAGTGGCTATTTATCTAGTACTTACTTATTGGGCAATCCTTGCTACTTTCTTACTAGAGCATTGTTCGGTTATTTTCTTTGGCATCCCTCAGTTGGTTTGGTAATTGGAATTCCTATCGGACTTATTGTGTAATACTACTTACGGTATTCTTTGGAATTCTTATTGGGCATTCTACTAGTATTTTTCTTATTGGCATTTATTGGAAGATCCTACACTTGGAATTCTGCTTGGACTTATTATCTTGTATTGTTTACGGCTTCTCCTTTGGCCTTTCCACTCAGGGGAAATCTATACTTGCTGTTTTACTAAGATGCTGCAGTAGGAACTCAGTGATTGGAGGATTTCATTTAGAGATTGGCCTTTGGTATTCTTCTCTATATTCTTTTACAGAACTTTCAGCTAGGTCTACTTACGGTAATCAGCACTGCATGAGGTGCATCTACTCTGGCTATCTTTTAACTTTCTTACTTGGTACTTGTTAGACTTCTATTGGAGATTCGTAAATAGGGTATTCCTTCGGTATTCTTCTTGCCATTAATATGTGGTGTTGATATTATCTACAGTATCTTTGCTTCAGTCTTTAGTTGGTATTTTCTCGGCATTCTTGGTTGGGATTTCTATTCGGGTTTCTCTACGAGCATTCTTATTCACTATCTTGCTCAGCAACCGATGAAGATTAGTCAGAGTTGGGTTTCAGATGATGTTGAGTTCTATCGGAAGAAGAATTGCGAGGACGCAATTGTTTTAAGGGGGGAAGAATGTGATAACCCGAACCCGGCATGCATTTAATGGCATTTAATTGTATTTAATTAAGTGTCATCTTAAATGTTAGTGTTTAATTGCATTTGATTACGTGTTTATTATAACTTGTTTATTTGTATCTTAGCATTAACTTCATAATTCTTTAAAATATTCTAGAAATAGTTTAAACAATTATTTTTAAATGAATATTGATTATTTTGATTGTTTTGATTATTTTAATAATCGGTTTTAATTGTCTTGCATTAAAATTACTCGGTTTTCAATTAAAAGAGGAAAGTAACTCCGAGCCGGAGTAAATTTTAAACTATTCCACTATTCTACTTTTCAAAAAAATTATAGTTTTCAATTATTGCTCATTACTTTATTAGCGATCATTTATTGACCGTTTGATCATAGCATTTCGAAAATGAGAGTTAGAGAAATATTTTTTGAATTTCGTGAATAATGTTTTTAGTATAATTTAGATAGTTTTAGTTGGTTTTTATTAAAATTGCATTGTTTTAACTTGAATTAGATTAAATGGCATCAAAATAAGCTAAGTTGACCAATTTAACTTAAATTTTGACTTTGCAAAATGACCATTTTGCCCTTGAGGCTTTGTCATCTTTTAAATAACCAAAATTAAGCAAAATTGACCAAAAAAAAAAAAACAAAGCCAAAAATGGCCCTTAAGTCCTCCCTTGGCCGAAGGTTAAGGAGAAAAGAAAAAAAAATGATTTTTCATTTTTAAGCCAAAATCATGCGTGGAATTGCTCGGGGATCGTGGCTCGGGTCCATGCGGGTCTTGGTCTTCAATCTCTGTGAGGGTTTTCACGCTTTTGTGTCATGCCCCAACCCGGCCTATAAAGGTTAGACTAGGGTGTGATCTAAACATTCAAGTCACGTCTCGTACTTAACCGTTCATGAAGATTTAACACTTAACGTTTTGGCCTAAACTCCAAAATTTTTCGAAAAACCGGCAGCATAACGACTGTAATTGGGCTCTTTGGTTTGACCTAATTCTCTAAACACCTCAAAATTTACCATCTCAATTTCATTTCCAACTAAGATTACTATTTATCATCAATTGAAATGCCTACTGGTTGTCTTGATGTCTCGTATGATTAATAACCTAGCATGATACTATGTCTCGTTCGTTTGTTAATCCTCGTTACAAAAGTACCTGTTGATCTTAGCTTAATAACATGTACCTGCTTAAGATTTGGTTGGTTCATTTTACTTAGCCTTTACCTAACACTTCATAATCCTGTTATAGATACTAGCAGTGATAATAGCAAAACTGTAACACCCCGATCCCTCTCGAGACCGGGAGTTCTATCAATCAATCTAATCACAACCCAATTCCAAACCCGGGCAAAATTTTTAAGGAAAACGGACGGAGCCTCCCCTGTTTCTAGGCAAATAGCAAACCTGCGACAACATATAAGTGGACCAATACCATGTCCAAACATTCACCCACCTCAAGGCCATCCGAGCCTTGGTTCGCAACAAGCAATCACAAGCAATATACATTCATGATTAGCAATTAAACTACACCAACCTATTGCATAAGTTAGACTATCATATCTTTCTATCTTTTTCTTTTGGACAATACAAACATGCATTGAAATTGAGCTACATTAACTAGATACATAATCTAACTTATCAAACCACTTCAATAATCTAATGAAACTTAAATTACATCCCTTTTTACATTAAATACATACAATACATAAAAGCATACATCTTTACAACTTCGACAACTCAAGTCACATAGGCACGCAAGACAACTCTTCAAGCATGAACTTTCCAACTAGCATGACATTTCCTGAAATGTGGTGGTGAGGAGTAAGTATACACAACATGTATACTCGGTGAGGGCGAGACAGATATCGAGTTGGAGAGAAAAAAAGTCGTGCAATGCAAAGAAGACAGTTAAGCAATATAACTGATAAATAAGCAGTCAAGACAAACAATCAATACAATAAGCAATTACTGAAAGTATTAACACAACCATTCAAAGCTATACCACACTCTGAAGGCTATGGTTCACTCATACGAGCAATGTACCATTTCACGAGCGATACATCAATCTCGAGCTTGATGTTGACAACGATGACAATAAGCTCGCAACCACCTTATAACTCCAGTTTGGAATACCCCGGAAGTATCCATCAATTCTACGACCCAAATCTCCCTGGGAGGCAACCCAAGTAAGAAAAGAGAATAGGACACGGAGCTAGAGCAACCAACACTGGCAGCCTGAGACTACCCAGAGAGGCCCATCACTCACGCGCCTGACACTATGCAATGCAAGACACGACACAAGGCGATAACGAGCAATAGCACAACAATACAGAATAGAGGAGATAAACGAGATATCAAGCATTATCAACAATTGTTAAACATTTCAATCAACAATCAACTCTAACAAGCGTAATAAGCATTAACAAGCATTTACAATCAAATAAGTAACCAGAACAACACCAACAAACATTATCAAGCAATAACAAGTATTCTATAGGCATTATAAGCATTCTATAAGCAACATAAGCATTCTATAAGCAATATACTATGAAAACACATAGAATCACAAAAATGACCCCAACTTTCAAAACACTACCACTTTCAAACGAGCCATGAGTTTTGGAAACCGACTTCACCAATCCTCCTAGGTCACCATAAGGCACGTCTAAAGACCCCGAAACCCTACTTAACCCTAGAATTCACGCAAAGTCCCGATTTCCCCCTTTGCTAGTTTGAACTACAACTACCTCAACCGATTACCCAACTAATGTCACAACTGCACCAAAAGTGCTTCCATGACCTCCTGAGACAATGCCATCACGCAAAACGATAAAATACCAAACCTGATCTAAACGACTCCAACTTTCACTAAGCCATTTTTCTCCGTTTTTCCATTACACAATCCAATTAAACCACACATTTAGGCATTCTAGCATATCTAGCACCTTCCTACATCAGCAGAACGCGTAACGGAGCAACTTCATCGAAACGGGGATTTACTATTCACAATTTACTATTCATTAATCAATTTAAATTGTAATCTCAATATTCAACCGCAGAAAATGTTAAAAAGCTATAAATACATGTTCTACAATAGCTAAGGAACATTCTTTAAGCCTCAAAATGATCAAAATAACATTCTACGGATAAAACCCAAAAATTAAAGTTAATACATAAAACTTTCAAATGCGCAAATAAACATGAAACCCTTAACTTAGATGCTTCTAGACGCTAGGAAAACCTCGTAGGATGCCTCAGAAACCACCCCGTGCAAGCTCACGCGAAGATTTGATGATTTGAAGTTGAAATTTCTTTTTTTTCTTCCCTTTTATTTTCGGCCAGCTGCTCCCTGTTTTCAGCCTTCTTTTTTTTATTTTTTTTGTGCTATTATAAAGGTTGACACAAGTCCTCAAGTCAAAGCTTGGTCAAAGGTAGCTTAAGTTGGTCAATTAGGCTTATTTTATTCATTTTAAAGCAAAAACAATTAACATAAATCCAATTCTAGTTAAATACAACTTAAAACACTAAAATTAAAACACTAAATGCTAGTTTTCACTATTTGCTGAGGACTAGAAATCACTCCCTAACTATTGCTCTCGAAATGCAATGCACTTTGCGACAATAAAAGAATAACAATTAATCTCAAATAATTCAAGAAAATATAATTTTTGAAAAGTAATCATGGTTGAAAATTTACTCCAGCTCGGAGCTACTTTTCATTTAATTAAAAACCGAGCTTTAAGGTGCAAGAAAAATAAAACCGATTAGCAATATTATGAACAGTAGTTGATATTCCCTTAAAATAATTAACTTAAGTATTATTTTAATTACTTCTAAAAGAAATATGAAATAATGTTATAAATGGATGTTTAACTAAAAATAAACACAAAATTCAATGCTAACATTTAAGATAACACTTAATTAAATGCAATTAAATACCATTAAATGCATGCCGGGTTCGGGTTATCACATCCTTCTCCCCTTAAAACAATTGCGTCCTCGCAATTCTTCTTCCAATAGAACTCTGCATCATCTGAAATCCAACTCTGACCACTCTTCATTGGTTGCTGAGCAAGACACTGAATAAGAACGCTCGAAGAATACCTTACTAAGAACCCCCCCCCCCCCCAATAGTATTGACTGAAAATTCCAAAGCAATAAGGCCAACTAAAGGCTTAATTGAAAATACTATCTTGAAATCCAAATAAGAATTCTGCTGGTCAAGAATATCATAAAAGAATTCCCCGCTAAAAGTGCCGAGAAGATGCCAATAAAGACTAAAGCAAAGATACTGTAGATATTACCGATTCCACATATTATTAACAAGAAGAATACCGAAGGAATATTCTATATACGAATCCTCTATAAAAGTCCAACAAGTATCAAATAAGGGAGTCAAAGGATGGCCAAAGTAGATGCAGCACATATAAGACCAAGCTCCAAGACCTCACCGCCATTTGCCGAGTACAAACTTTATACAACTTACCACCAAGAAAGCCCAAAGTATTCCACAGCATACCATAAGCAATATGAGATAATAAATCTGATGGGAATTCCAATTACCAAACCAACTGAGGGATGCCAAAGAAAATACCCGGACAATGCTCCAGTAAAAAACTACCAAGAATTGCCTAATGAGTAATACTAAATAAATGGCCACTAAGAATCCTAGAGAATGCCATTGAAGAATTTTCAATAAGGAATGCCGATAGCACTCCAATAAAAACCGAGACACACGTACCATAGATAATACCATGCAGTAAGTCCGATTGAGATCCCAATAACCAAGACCACCGAGAAGTGCCAGCAAAAGTCTCCAAAGAGCACCCGTTAAGAAAACCAAAGAATGCTCCATAGAACAACCAAATAGATCCCCAAATAAAAATCTTACTAGACATGAATGCCATAATAGAATCCCAACTAAAAGTACCGAGACCATACCAATAAACAATCTGAAGCAGAGTCTAAACAAGAAGTATTGCTCAGGAAGACTCCAGACAAGAAACCCAATCAATCATATTACAGAGGTTTCAAGGAAGTCTTTCAAAATATATAGCTCAAGAAGCATCAGAGGGAATATCGTGCAAGTGCATCATATACTATTGAAGAATTCCAATCACGATTGCCGATAAAATATCAGGAAAGACTAGAGCGGAGATATTGTAGATAATATTATGCAGTAAGTCCGATAAAATTCCGATTGCCAAGTCCACTGAGAAATGTCCACAAGGAATACCAAAGTAGTATGCCCCATACAAAACTGATCATTGCAAGCAGACTCAAATCGAAGTTTCCCATAAGAATACAAAAAGAACACCCAAGGTTGATTAAAATCCCAACCAACTCTCCCACGAAATGCCAATATAGAAATACCCGATGAATGCCCAATCAAGAAGGCATCTAGAAAATACTCCAAAGAATAGTCATGCAGAACTCCAAAGGAGGTTATTTACACAAAGCATAGAAGATAACCTTCAAGGAACCCCAATAAACAAACTCCAACTACCAAATAAAGGCTAGTCAAATACTGCTCATTCCCGTCAATCCACATAACTTGGAGGGCCTGCTACTAACCACTTCTCTTCAGGGGAAGGAAGAGGACTCACTTACCATTTCCACGGGACATGTATGAATGCCAAGATATCACATTTATACACATGCCTTAAACTATTATGCAAGCAAGTTTATAAAACAGTTTATTCAACAAAGTCACTCAAGCGCGACAATCAAGTCAAGCACAACATAATCAATTCAAATCACTGCACAACCAATTCAAGATATTCTAATACACACATTACAAGCAATACTCCAAGCAGATAACAATTCACGAGATCAATTTGATTCATGATGCCAATTCGATAGGTCAATTCAATGCACAACAAGACACTTCACTTCACTTAGCACACAATTTACACATAACACATAACTATATCACATAGGAGCACACATTCAAGTCAAGACACACAATCTCACATACAAGCATACACTTTCAAGACACACTTAACAAGCACACATTCAAGGATCACTACCTACCAGACCGAGGACCCTGTCCCGGCTTATGAGCTAGACAAGCTCTGATACCACCTATAACACCTCGATCCCACTCGAGACCGGGAGTTCTATCAATCAATCTAATCACAACCCAATTCCAAACCCGGGCAAAATTTTTAAGGAAAACAGACGGAGCCTCCCCTGTTTCTAGGCAAATAGCAAACCTGCAACAGCATATAAGTGGACCAATACCATGTCCAAACATTCACCCACCTCAAGGCCATCCGAGCCTTGGTTCACAACAAGCAATCACAAGCGATATACATTCATGATTAGCAATTAAACTACACCAACCTATTGCATAAGTTAGACTATCATATCTTTCTATCTTTTTCTTTTGGACAATACAAACATGCATTGAAATTGAGCTACATTAACTAGATACATAATCTAACTTATCAAACCACTTCAATAATCTAATGAAACTTAAATTACATCCCTTTTTACATTAAATACATACAATACATAAAAGCATACATCTTTACAACTTCGACAACTCAAGTCACATAGGCACGCAAGACAACTCTTCAAGCACGAACTTTCCAGCTAGCATGACATTTCCTGAAATGTGGTGGTGAGGAGTGAGTATACACAACACGAATACTCAGTGAGGGCGAGACAGATATCGAATTGGAGAGAAAGAAAGTCGTGCAATGCAAATAAGACAGTTAAGCAATATAACTGATAAATAAGCAGTCAAGACAAACAATTAATACAATAAGCAATTACTGAAAGCATTAACACAACCATTCAAAGCTATACCACACTCTGAAGGCTATGGTTCACTCATAGGAGCAATGTACCATTTCACGAGCGATACATCAATCTCGAGCTTGATGTTGACAACGATGACAATAAGCGCGCAACCACCTTATAACTCCAGTTTGGAATACCCCGGAAGTATCCATCAATTCTACGACCCAAATCTCCCTGGGAGGCAACCCAAGCAAGAAAAGGGAATAGGACACGGAGCTAGAGCAACCAATACTGGCAGCCCGAGACTACCCAAAGAGGCCCATCACTCACGTGCCTGACACTATGCAATGCAAGACACGACACAAGGTGATAACAAGCGATAACACAACAGTACAGAATAGAGGAGATAAACGAGATATCAAGAATTATCAACAATTGTTAAACATTTCAATCAACAATCAACTCTAACAAGCGTAATAAGCATTAACAAGCATTTACAATCAAATAAGTAACCAGAACAACGCCAACAAACATTATCAAGCAATAACAAGTATTCTATAGGCATTATAAGTATTCTATAGGCATTATAAGTATTCTATAGGCATTATAAGCATTCTATAAGTAACATAAGCATTCTATAAGCAATATACTATGAAAACACACAGATTCACAAAAATGACCCCAACTTTCAAAACACTACCACTTTCAAACGAGCCACGAGTTTTGGAAACCGACTTCACCAATCCTCCTAGGTCACCATAAGGCACGTCTAAAGACCCCAAAACCCTACTTAACCCTATAATTCACGCAAAGTCCCGATTTCCCCCTTTGCTCGTTTGAACTACAACTACCTCAACCGATTACCCAACCAATGTCACAACTGCACCAAAAGTGCTTCCATGACCTCCCGAGACAATGCCATCACGCAAAACGATAAAATGACAAACTTGACCTAAACGACCCCAACTTTCACTAAACCATTTTTCTCCGTTTTTCCATTACACAATCCAATTAAACCACACATTTAGGCATTCTAGCATATCTAGCACCTTCCTACATCAACAGAACGCGTAACGGAGCAACTTTATCGAAACGGGGGTTTACTATTCACAATTTACTATTCATTAATCAATTTAAATTGCAATCTCAATATTCAACCGCAGAAAATGTTAAAAAGCTATAAATACATGTTCTACAATTGCTAAGGAACATTCTTTAAGCCTCAAAACAATCAAAATAACATTCTACGGATAAAACCCAAAAATTAAAGTTAATACATAAAACTTTCAAATGCGCAAATAAACATGAAACCCTCACCTTAGACACTCCTAGACGCTAGGAAAACCTCGTATGATGCCTTGGAAACCACCCCGTGCAAGCTCACGCGAAGATTTGATGATTTGAAGTTGAAATTTCTTTTTTTTCTTCCCTTTTATTTTCGGCCAGCTGCTCCCTGTTTTCAGCCTTCTTTTTTTTATTTTTTTGTGCTATTTTGTGCTATTATAAAGGTTGACACAAGTCCTCAAGTCAAAGCTTGGTCAAAGGTAGCTTAAGTTGGTCAATTAGGCTTATTTTATGCATTTTAAAGCTAAAACAACTAACATAAATCCAATTCTAGTTAAATACAACTTAAAACACTAAAATTAAAACACTAAATGCTAGTTTTCACTATTTGCTGAGGACTAGAAATCACTCCCTAACTATTGCTCTCGAAATGCAATGCACTTTGCGACAATAAAAGAATAACAATTAATCTCAAATAATTCAAGAAAATATAATTTTTGAAGAGTAATCATGGTTGAAAATTTACTCTGGCTCGGAGCTACTTTTCATTTAATTGAAAACCGAGCTTTAAGGTGCAAGAAAAATAAAACCGATTAGCAATATTATGAAAAGTAGTTGATATTCCCTTAAAATAATTAACTCAGGTATTATTTTAATTACTTCTAAAAGAAATATGAAATAATGCTAGAAATGGATGTTTAACTAAAAATAAACACAAAATTCAATGCTAACATTTAAGAAACACTTAATTAAATGCAATTAAATGTCATTAAATACATGCCGGGTTCGGGTTATCACAAAAACGATCATAGTAGTGTCTAGTGTCTGTCTAGTTATCATCAATACAAACCAAAATTAGACCCCAAATTACAACGGGGGTCTTTTACATTACATATCAAGCAACATAAAAGAAATAGTCTTCAAGTAGTATGGAGTTCACAAGTAGCCATAATCACGTAAAGCACATAAGACAGGCAATCACTCAAAGGAATCATCGTTAGGCACGTCGTCCTCGGGTACCTGTTCTTGATCTTCTTCACCTGAGATGATAAAAGAGGGTGAGTCCTTATGAACTCAGCGAGGGGGAACGAGAAATAGGTTTTGAAACTCATTTTCCGGTTAAACTTATGAAAAATCCTTTTTGCAAGCATGAATATAACACAATTAAGTACATAACAATAATATAATGTAAAGGAACACAATTACCAGTCTTTCCTCCCCGAAGTTCTCTAGGAACCAAGCGAGAGTACTTACACATATAGAAAAAGGATACGGTGAGCTTTTGCTCTCAGTTGTTGCGGCCGACTTCAAATCATCCCCTTAACACGCCAGGTGGGTGTACTCCGGATGTACCCCAAAATCCTACGACCCAACTCTCCGAGGAAGTCTAGCCCTCAAGCGAGAGAAGGAATAGGTACCATGGTAGTCACGGTTGCACCGGCAAGCCCGATGCCGCCCAGTGTGCGTGAACGCTACCATGACAGAATGAAAGGTTGCAACCTTGTATGCAATTCACATTTATGACATTTAATATATCACATTAGGAGGACAACAAAGTAGGTTGCCTCCGGACAGTCATAGGATTGCACATTGACAAGTAAACAAGCGAGGCACGAATAGACAAATAATTTCACTTAAAAGTATATGGAGTTATATGAACATTGAACGGGAAGCCATGTAACACATGTAAATCAAGTCATATAACTCATTTCAAAGTCCACGTAATCAAATAATAAGATTATTTAACATGCAACAACATCTACGTGAGCTCGGATGCAAGAAAGGTCTATTTGTCAACGTGTAACGAATCAATATCACATTTAAGGCTATAAGGCAACTACGGGCAGCCTACTAAACATACAATTACACTCAATATTGAAAGGGTCAACACTTAGCAAGTTCGCCTAGTCACTATGGTTTCCGTTTCGTGCTTAACCGTGCAATTAAGCCCCAAGTCAACTCAAAACCGATACCAAGCCATGCATCATATAATTCAACATCTCCAAGTATTCAAAACAGTCCACGCAACATCCCAATGCCACAATCCCAAGCATTTAATACCACAAGAGAAGTTACAACAAATTTTCCAAGCATATAACTAAATGAAATCCTCACTGCAATAGGCTGTTTTCCCACAATCATTAAGACAAGCAAAAAATCTCCAATTCCAGTGAATAAGATGTCAAATTAAAGCTTAAGAAGTGAGCTAAAATCATAAATAAACCTTGCATCATTTGGAGTTCGGGATCATTAGTTATAGCCGAAACAGTGGGATAGCACAAAACTGTCCAGATTTGCACAGATTTCGATAATTGACGTTTTTGAGGTCCTTAGGGTCAGATTTAGCCTTAGTCCATTTCTGACAAAAATGTCCAGAACTGAAAAATATAATAATACACCAAATTTCATGCATTTTTGACATCATTTACTAAGTCAAATCTGGTTCGTTCTACAAGGTCAGTGCATCTGCCAAAACCTGCTTCATTTTTCCAGATTTCCAGATTTGGACACATTTTAATGATTTGCCATTTTGAGGACCTTAGAGTCGAAATTAGCTTTGGCCTATTTCTGCGAAAAATGTTCAAAACTGGAAAAAATAGTCATCTACCAATTTTCATTCATTTTTAACATAATTTGCCTAGACAAACTCACCTCTAAACAACAAGTCAGAGAGCTGTCACACAATCCGATTTCACCTATCATCATTTTCAAGCCAAAATCTTGCCATGCATGGTTGTAAAAGCTTACGAACACACAAATAACTCAAGTACAGAAGCAAAGACATACATTTAAGAGCATGCATGTGGATTTTTGAAGGATTTTCAAAAGGTTTTAGCCCTCACCTTAGCAAATCAACGAAGAAGATGCACAAAACTTGTTGAAGCACAAATTTCTTCTTCTTCTTTGCCTAGCCGAGATTCCAACTTGATTTTCTCTATTTTTCCTAGCTTAGTGATCAAGCTCTTAGTACATGCATGTGGTTAGAACAAGAAGAAAAGAAATGGAAGCTTAGAAACTTACCTAGGGTCGAAATGAAGACTCAAAGGACATGCATGTGTGATTCTTGCATCCTAGCTAGCTTGCTTGAGTTTCTTTGATTATTGCTTGTCTTGATGCACCATGAATTGATGAAGATGAGCAAAGGCAAGAGTAAACTCAGCCAAGGCCGAGAGAGAGAGAAAAAAATGAGAGGGAGAGAGAGAGAAGTGTGAGGAAGAAAGAAGGAAAATGACAAGAAATGACAAAAATGACGGCTTTGCAAATCTTGAAGCAAGTGGTCAGCCTAGGGCTTGATAATTCAGCTTTTTTGTGTCTTCAAGAGCGTATTTGAAATTCCTAGTATGGACAAAGAGGGTTTGGTCGAGCAAGGTGGATTTTTTTAGGAGGTTTGAGCAATTTTTTATGCATTGTGTTAAGTGTTTTTAATTTGTGCAATGCTTGTCAAATGCATGATATGGTCGGCCAAGGCATGTGAAAATTCTGAATTTTTGTCATCTATTGGAGTATTATTTTATTGGGTGTTGGAAGTGCAAAAAGAATAAGGAATAAAGAATGAAGAATGCTTAGTGTTTAGTGAAATTTTGTCTTCTAGTGAGTTGAATTAGTAATTTAATAATAGTTAGTGGATTTTGTAGGATTAATTAATGACCTATTGCTTCGCGTAAGATGCTTTCTTGTTTAGCGTGAGGGCACGCTTTCCTAGGTCTAGGACACGAACTACGAGATGAACGCACATTTTTCTAGTAAATGCACGCAATCCTAAATGAATGCACATAATTCAATGCATGGTACACAAAACGAACACAATTCTTAAACCTAGGTCAAGTCACGCAATTCTATATTAGGGCACACGAAACGAGGTACCGCACGCAAATCGAGGTTGGGCCTCACATCCTCTCCTCCTTAAAAGAATTTCGTCCCGAAATTCAATTATTACCTTTGAAATAAAGCTGGATATTGCTGTTCCATCCGGTCTCGCCTTTCCCACGTTGCTTCTTCAACTCCATGATGATCCCACAGCACTTTCACCATTGGTATAGTTTTGTTGCGCAAATCCTGATCCTGCTGGTCTAGGATCCGAATGGGCTTATCCTCGTAAGACAAGTTCTCCCGAAGCTGCAACGGCTCTGGCTCCAAGATATGCGACGGATCAGGATGATACTTCCGCAGCATTGAAACATGAAAGACGTCGTGAATATTGGAGAGGTTCTGGGGTAGTACTAGGCGATACGCCAATTTTCCAACCTTCTCAATTATCTCAAATGGTCCTACAAACCTCGGGCTCAACTTTCCACCCTTGCCATGTTTAATCAGTCCCCTCCGGGGTGATATCTTCAAGAACACCTTGTCGCCGACCTCAAACTCTAGGCTCCGTCTTCGGCGGTCTGCATAACTCTTCTGTCTGCTCTAGGCGGTAAGCATCCGTTTCCGGATGAGGTGGATATTATCAACAGTCTTCATAAGTTCAGGTAAAAGGGTTGGATCAAAAGTCTTCATCTCACCTACTTCATCCCAGTAAATTGGGGATCGACACTTACGTCCATACAACGCCTCAAATGGGGCCATCCCGATAGTGGCCTGATAACTATTATTATAAGCGAAGTCCGCTAGAGATAGATATTTATCCCAACCTTTTTCGAAATCTAAAACACACGCCCTCAGCATATCCTCCAGAATCTGAATAGTTCTCTCCGATTGTCCGTCAGTCTGAGGGTGATAAGCCGTGCTAAAATTCAACTTCGTTCCCAAAGCTTCTTGCAATCTCTTCCAAAATCGGGAAGTAAAACGAGGATCCCTATCCGACACAATACTCACAGGCATCCCGTGCAGTCTTACAATCTCTGCCACATACATGTCTCCCAATTTCTCAGGACTATCCTCCTTGTTCATTGGTAAAAAGTGTGCCGACTTAGTCAATCTATCCACTATGACCCAAACGGCGTCACGACCCTTTTGTGATCTGGGCAGGTCCATAACAAAGTCCATAGTTATATGTTCCCATTTCCATTGAGGAATCTCCAACAGCTGAAGTAAACCTGCGGGTCGTTGATGTTCCGCTTTGACTCTCTGGCAAGTCAAACACCGTGCCACAAACTCCGCAATTTCTCTTTTCATGTTATTCCACCAATAGTGTTGTTTCAAATCCCGGTACATCTTTGTTCTGCCGGGGTGAATAGTATATCTTGAATTATGAGCTTCTTCAAGAATCTTCTTTTTCAGCTCTGGCTCATTGGGAACACAAATCCGATTCCTAAACCTCCAAACACCATCATCATGAAACTTGAAATCCGCGTTGCTTTCGTTAATCTTCTGAAACTGTTGGTCCTTCTGTTGAGCCTCTCGTAATTTAGACAACAAGGCCGATTGAACCTGTGTAGTGGCAAAAAGTAACCCTTTCCGAGTCAATTGTGGTTTCCACATAAATGCTTCCTCCAACAACTCCTGTACCTTGACTTCCAGTTTTGCCATGCTTGCTTTCCTACTTAAGGCATCTGCAACTACATTTGCTTTACCAGGCACATAATTGATTGTGCAGTTATAATCATCCAAAAGCTCCATCCACCGCCTTTGTCTCATATTCAATTCTTTTTGTGAGAACAAGTATTTCAAGCTCTTGTGATCAGTAAACACCTCAAATTTGTTACCCCACAGATAATGCCTCCATTTCTTGAGTGCAAACACAATAGCCGCTAACTCCAAATCATGCGTCGGGTAATTCAATTCATATGGCTTTGGTTTCCTAGAAGCATACGCAATCACTCTTCCATTTTGCATCAACACACAACCCAATCCTTTTTTTGAAGCATCGCTATAGATTACAAAACCTTGACTTCCTTCAGGCAATGCAAGAACAGGTGCGGTAGTCAATCTTTTCTTCAATTCTTGGAAGTTGTTCTCACACTTATCATCCCACACGAACTTTGTTTTCTTTTGAGTGAGCTTTGTAAGTGGTCCTGCAATCTTAGAGAAATCCTTTACGAATCTCCGATAATAGCTGGCTAGACCAAGAAAACTCTGAACCTCCGTAATGTTTTTCGGCTTCTTCCAAGACATTACTGCTTCTATCTTTGCTGGATCCACTGCTATTCCATCTTGGGATATGATATGCCCCAAAAATGCAATCTGTTGCAACCAAAATTCACACTTGTTAAACTTTGCATACAATTGATGCTCTCGAAGTTTCTGCAGTACCAACTGCAGATGTTGCTCATGCTCCGCCTCGGATTTCGAGTATACCAAAATATCATCAATGAAGATCACCACAAATTGGTCCAAGTAGGGTTAAAACACCCTGTGTATCAAATCCATAAAAGCTGCAGGGCCATTAGTTAGTCCAAATGGCATCACCACATATTCATAATGCCCATATCTTGTCCTGAAAGCTGTTTTAGGCACATATTCCTTTTTGATCCGCAATTGATAATACCCTTGCCTCAAGTTGAGTTTCGAATACACTTTGGCTCCTTGAAGTTGATCAAACAACTCGTCGATCAGAGGAAGTGGGTATTTATTCTTGACAGTCACTTGGTTCAATCCTCGGTAGTCGATGCATAGCCTCAATGTTCCGTCTTTCTTCTTCACAAATAGAACTGGTGCACCCCACGGTGAAGAACTTGGTTGAACAAACCCCTTCTTTAACAATCCTTGTAATTGGTCCTTCAATTCTTGTAGCTCGGCTGGTGCCATATGATAGGGAGCTTTAGATATCGGCTGGGTGCCAGGCAGTAGCTCTATAACGAACTCGATCTCCCAATTTGGGGGTAAACCGGGTAATTCTTCTGGAAACACATCCGCATAGTCTTTGATCACAGGCATCTCCTCCAACTTAGCTTTGTCCGACGGCCTGTTGATGAGGTAAGCTAAGTATCCGCTACACCCTTTTCTCAAGGACTTCACTGCTTTCGTAGATGAAATGATGGAACTCCCGGTGAAATCTCTTCGACCCATTACCTCTAGTATTGGTTGACCAGGTACCCGGAACGTTATAATCTTCGCCCAGCAATCTAGTTGGACATGATGTTTTGCCAACCAGTCCATCCCTAAAATGACCTCATAGTCTCGAAAAGGTAATACAATAAGATTGGCTGAGAATTCCCTATCCTTAATTTGGATTTTACATGCTCTACAAGCTGAGCTAGTAACAAGTTTAGAACCCATCGGAGTACCAACTTCTACTTCGTATGGCAAACATACAACTTTCAGTTTCACACGTTCCACACATAAGGGAGTAATAAATGAATGAGTAGCACCCGGATCAATTAGCACCCTAACAGGTTGATTCAGTATGAAGAATGTACCTTCAACAACAGCGGTCTCATCTGGAATCTCCTCGCACTCAATAGCATAGGCTCGAGCCTGGACTTTAGGAACTGGAGTCTTGCCTCTACCAGCTGGTTTAACCTAATTCTGTGCCTGCCGTTTAGGGCAATCCTTGATCTGATGTTGATCACTACCATATCTCATACATCGTCCTAACTTTTTCCAGCACTGGGTCTCGGTATGACCCTTCTTGTCATAGTAAGAACAGCTGACAGACTGAGTAGCAGGTGAACTACCTATGGATCCGCGGGTGGAAGAGGCTGATGGTGCTTTAGTCGGGCCACGGTTATTCACTGGTCTGTTCTGGCTCTGGCCCTGATTACGGCTCTGACTCTGGAATTTTCTCTGCTGACCTGGAGGCTGGTATGGTTTCTTGTTCGGCTGACTTGAACCGACTCTATCAAGTTTCCTCTTCTCAACTCGAGAAGCAGCAGCAAAGAGAGCAGAATAGGTATTGAAGTCATGAGAAGCCAACTGGTCCTGAATCTCTGGCCTCAATCTAATAGTAAATTTCCACATCTTCGCCTCCGGAGTACCAACCATATATTGAGCATGACGGGACAGTCGGTCGAAACGAGCCTCATATTGGGCCACCGTCATGTTACCCTGGGTCAAGTGCATGAACTCCTCAATCCGCCTCTGCCTGGAAACTGCAGGTACATATTTCTCCTTGAATTCCTTAACGAAATTACCCCACAAGCGAGGTGTCTGATCAGTTCCCCACAGCGCCTCCACAGTGTGCCACCAATGTTCAGCATCCCCGTGCAACAGAAACACTACAAACTCCACCTTTTCTTCATCAGTATAATCAAGTGGCCTGAAAATCTTCTCGATCTCGGACAGCCAAGCCTCTGCTTTCTCATCATCAGCTTCCCCGTGGAATTTGGACGGGCGAAAGTCAAGAAACTCCCTCATTCTGCTATGTCTCCCATGGTTACCATCATTCCTATTGTTGTTGTTGTTGGCCTCACGTGCATCTTGGCGCTCCATCACTCGGGATACGCGATCCATGGCATTTGTCATCATGTTAAACATAGCTATACCGGGATTAGTTTGATAGGCATCTCCGGTCTCTTGTGGTTTACCGCTCCTATTAGTAGTACGGGTGCTAGGGCCAGCCATCTATAGGCACAGATTACGATGCACAATTTATTGAAATATGACAATTAAGAATTTAATGCATAAGATATGGAACATAATATAGATACAATTCTAGAAATAATTAAGGCATGTTAATCACTTAAACACATAAAACATAGAAGTACATTTAACATTATCACACAATAACATATAAACAAGTCATCCTAATTATCTTAGGGCTCTACCCATGGTCCGAGAGTTAAACCCGGCTTAAGCAATCTAAGCTCTAATACCATTCTGGTATAAGGTGTCACGCCCCAACCCGGCCTATAAAGGTTAGACTAGGGTGTGATCTAAACATTCAAGTCACATCTCGTACTTAACCGTTCATGAAGATTTAACACTTAACGTTTTGGCCTAAACTCCAAAATTTCCCGAAAAACCTGCAGCATAACGGTTGTAATTGGGCTCTTTGGTTTGACCTAATTCTCTAAACACCTCAAAATTTACCATCTCAATTTCATTTCCAACTAAGATTACTATTTATCATCAATTGAAATGCCTACTGGTTGTCTTGATGTCTCGTATGATTAATAACCTAGCATGATACTATGTCTCGTTCGTTTGTTAATCCTCGTTACAAAAGTACCTGTTGATCTTAGCTTAATAACGTGTACCTGCTTAAGATTTGGTTGGTTCATTTTACTTAGCCTTTACCTAACACTTCATAATCCCGTTATAGATACTAGCAGTGATAATAGCAAAACAATCATAGTAGTGTCTAGTGTCTATCTAGTTATCATCAGTACAAACCAAAATTAGACCCCAAATTACAACGGGGGTCTTTTACATTACATATCAAGCAACATAAAAGAAATAGTCTTCAAGTAGCATGGAGTTCACAAGTAGCCATAATCACGTAAAGCACATAAGACAGGCAATCACTCCAAAGAATCATCGTTAGGCATGTCGTCCTAGGGTACTTGTTCTTGATCTTCTTCACCTGAGATGACTTCAAATCATCCCCTTAACACGCCAGGTGGGTGTACTCCGGATGTACCCCGAAATCCTACGACCCAACTCTCCGAGGAAGTCTAGCCCCCAAGCGAGAGAGGGAATAGGTACCATGGTAGTCACGGTTGCACCAGCAAGCCCGATGCCACCTGGTGTGCGTGAACGCTACCATGCTAGAATGAAAAGTTGCAACCTTGTATGCAATGCACATTTATGACATTTAATATATCACATTAGGAGGACAACAAAGTAGGTTGCCTCCAGACAGTCATAGGATTGCACATTGACAAGTAAACAAGCGAGGCACGAATAGACAAATAATTTCACTTAAAAAGCATATGTGTTATATGAACATTGAACGGGCAGCCATGTAACACATGTAAATCAAGTCATATAACTCATTTCAAAGTCCACGTAATCAAATAATAAGATTATTTAACATGCAACAACATCTACACGAGCTCGGATGCAAGAAAGGTCTATTTGTCAACGTGTAACGAATCAATATCACATTTAAGGCTATAAGGCAACTACGGGCAGCCTACTAAACATACAATTACACTCAATATTCCAAGGGTCAACACTTAGCATGTTCGCCTAGTCACTATGGTTTCCGTTTCGTGCTTAACCATGCAATTAAGCCCCAAGTCAACTCAAAACCGATACTAAGCCATGCATCATATAATTCAACATCTCCAAGTATTCAAAACAGTCCACGCAACATCCCAATGCCACAATCCCAAGCATTTAATACCACAAGAGAAGTTACAACAAATTTTCCAAGCATATAACTAAATGAAATCCTCACTGCAATAGGCTGTTTTCCCACAATCATTAAGACAAGCAAAAAATCTCCAATTCCAGTGAATAAGATGTCAAATTAAATCTTAAGAAGTGAACTAAAATCAGAAACAAACCTTGCATCATTTGGAGTTCGGGATCATTAGTTATAGCCGAAACAGTTGGATAGCACAAAACTGTCCAGATTTACATACATTTCGATAATTGACGTTTTTGAGGTCCTTAGGGTCCGATTTCGCCTTAGTCCATTTCTGACAAAAATGTCCAGAACTGAAAAATATATCAGCACACAAAATTTCATGCATTTTGGACATCATTTACTAAGTCAAATCTGGTTCGTTCTACAAGGTCAGTGCATCTGCCAAAACCTGCTTCATTTTTCCAGATTTCCAGATTTCGATACATTTTAATGATTTGCCATTTTGAGGACATTAGAGTCAAAATTAGCTTTGGCCTATTTCTGAAAAAAATGTTCCAAACTGGCAAAACTAGTCACCTACCAATTTTCATGCATTTTAAACATCATTTTCCCAGCAAAACTCACCTCGGAAAAACAAGTCAGAGAGCTGTCACACAATCCGATTTCACCTATCATCATTTTCAAGCCAAAATCTTGCCATGCATGGTTGTAAAAGCTTATGAACACACAAATAACTCAAGTACAGAAGCAAATACATACATTTAAGATCATGCATGTGGATTTTTGAAGGATTTTCAAAAGGTTTTAGCCCTCACCTTAGTAAATCAACGAAGAAGATGCACAAAACTTGTTGAAGCACAAATTTCTTCTTCTTCTTTGCCTAGCCGAGATTCCAACTTGATTTTCTCTATTTTTCCTAGCTTAGTGACCAAGCTCTTAGTACATGCATGTGGTTAGAACAAGAAGAAAAGAAATGGAAGCTTAGAAACTTACCTAGGGCCGAAATGAAGACTCAAAGGACATGCATGTGTGATTCTTGCATCCTAGCTAGCTTGCTTGAGTTTCTTTGATTGTTGCTTGTCTTGATGCACCATGAATTGATGAAGATGAGCAAAGGCAAGAGTAAACTCAGCCAAGGCCGAGAGAGAGAGAGAAAAATGAGAGGGAGAGAGAGAGAAGTGTGAGGAAGAAAGAAATAAAATGACAAGAAATGACAAAAATGATGGCTTTGCAAATCTTGAAGCAAGTGGTCGGCCTAGGGCTTGATAATTCAGCTTTTTTTTGTCTTCAAGAGCATATTTGAAATTATTAGTATGGGCAAAGAGGGTTTGGTTGAGCAAGGTGGAGTTTTTGAGGAGGTTTGAGCAATTTTTTATGCATTGTGTTAAGTGTTTTTGTCATAGTTTGTCTAGGAATGTTTTTAATTTGTGCAATTCTTGTCAAATGCATGATATGGTCGGCCAAGGCATGTGAAAATTCTGAATTTTTGTCATCTATTGGAGTATTATTTTATTGGGTGTTGGAAGTGCAAAAAGAATAAGGAATAAAGAATGAAGAATGCTTAGTGTTTTGTGAAATTTTGTCTTCTAGTGAGTTGAATTAGTAATTTAATAATAGTTAGTGGATTTTGTAGGATTAATTAATAACCTAGTGCTTCGTATAAGATGCTTTCTTGTTTAGCGTGAGGGCACGCTATCCTAGGTCTAGGGCACGCACTACGAGGTAGGACACGAACTTTGAGACGAACACACGCTTTTCTAGTAAATGCATGCAATCCTAAATGAATGCACATAATTCAATGCATGGTATAGAAAATGAACACAATTCTTAAACCTAGGTCAAGGCACGCAATTCTAGATTAGGGCACACGAAACGAGGTATCGCACGCAAATCGAGGTCGGGCCTCATATTTTGTGCATTTAAATTCAAATTTAAATTTTGTGTCAAATTTTTAGATTTGATATATAATGTGTTATAATGCCTGTAATTGCTTGATATAGCTTCCTTTGAGTTCGTAGAGCATTGTTTGATAGTTATTTATCAATTTTTACGGTTGAAACTACGTATTTGAAATTGGGGAAGAACAATGAATAGTGAATTATGAATAGTAAATCCTAGAATTTTGGATTTTGATCCGAATTGCGATTTCTTGATTTGGATAGGTGCCATTAGTGATAGAAAGATAAAATGTGCAATAAAAACGGATCGGCCTTTGATAAAATTGGAAATTAGACAAAGAAATGTAAAGGGGCCGTTTGACCAAAAGTTGACCGTGCTCGAATTGAGTTGGGGGTTTTGCAATTGAGGGTATGGAAGCACTTTTGGCACTGTTGTGGCGTTGATTGAGTGACCGATTAGCATAGCTGTAGTTCAAACGCAGTAGGTGGACTTTCGGGTCTCGGGTGAGAAAGTGAAGTTTAGTGACATAGAAACGTGCCTTGTAGTGCCTAAGTGAATGTAGTGAAATCGGTTTCCTAATTCCGTAGCTCGTTTGCCCGTAATTGCCTTTGTAAGTTAGGGATTGAATAGTGATATTTGTCATTTTCGTGTTTGAACTGCTGTTACTTGTTTAATTGGTGTTCTTGTTGCTATTAATGATAGTTTTGCTTGAAAAGTTAATTGAATGCTAGTATTGATTGTAAATGCTTGATATCTCGTTTATCGCCTCTAAACTGTATTGTTGTGCTATCGCTCGTTTATCACCTTGTATCGTGTCTTGCATTGCATAGTGTTAGGCGCGTGAGTGATGGGCCTCTCTGAGTAGTCTCGGGCTACCAGTGTTGGTTGCTCTAGCTCCGTGTCCTATTCCCATTCTCGCTTGGGTTACCTCCCAGGGAGATTTCGGTCGTAGAATTGATTGGATACTTCCGGGGTATTCCAAACTGAAGTTATAAGGTGGTTGCATGCTTATTGTCATCATTGTCAACATCAAGCTCGAGATTGATGTATCGCTCGTGAAATGGTACATTGCTCATATGAGTGAACCGTGACCTTCAGAGTGTGGTATAGCTTTGAATGGTTGTGTTAATGCTTTTATTAATTGCTTATTGTATTGATTGTTTATATTGATTGCTTACTTGTCAGTTATATTGCTTAACTGCTTTATTTGCATTGCACGACTTTCTTTCTCTCCACCTCGATAATTGTCTCGCCCTCACTGAGTATACATGTTGAGTATACTCACTCCTCACCACCACATTTCAGGAAATACCATGATAGCTGGAAAGTTCGTGATTACGTGAAAGTTCGTGCTCGAAGAGTTGTTTTGCGTGCTATGTGGCTTGATTTGTCAAAGATGCAAAGATGTATGTTTCTTGTGTTGTTTGTATTTATGGTTAAAAAGGAATGTAATTTAAGTTTTACTAGTTTATTGAAGTGGTTTGATAAGCTAGTTTATGTATTCAGATAGTATAGTTTAATTTCAATGTATGTTTGTAATGTCCAAAGGAAAAGAGTTAGAATGGTATGATAGTCTATTTTGTGCAGTAGGCTAATATAGTTTAATTGCCAAGCATGAAGTACTTGTCAAAGATGAGAAGAGATAGGTTAGCTTGTAAACTGGAATGTATATTTTCTTGTGTTTAATTGTTGGGAACCAAGGCTCGGATGGCCTTGAGGTTTTTGTATGGTTGGACACGGTGCTGGTCCACTTATATGCTATTATAGGTTTTACATTTTTCCTAGAAACAGGGGAGACTCCGTCCGTCTTTCCCTAAAAATTTTGCTTGGGTTTGGAATTGAGTTGTGATTAGATTGATTGATAGAACCTCCGGTCTCGAGAGGGATCAGGGTGGTACATTATGTGTCTAACTTTCTATGTGATCAATATGCTTTATGTGTTAAGTGAACTAATGTGGTCAATATGTTTTATGTGATAACGTGTCTTACGTACTCAATGTGTTATAGTTAATATGCATTTTGTGATTAATGTGTATTATGTGACAAATGTGTTTTATATGATTAAAGTGTCTATGTGAAGTTAGTTGTTTATGTGGTTTTAATTGTTTATAACTAGCTTATGTGAAACAACGTGCTTTAGGTACTCAATGTACTTTAAGTGACCAATGTGAATTACGTGATCAACTTGTTTTATATGAAGTTTGTTGCTTATGTGACTTTAATTGTTTATAACTTACTTCTGTGATATAACCTGTTTATGTGATGTTGGCTTCTTATATGCTGAATTGTGTGTTATGTGATAATGTTGTAATATATGATAATCATGTAATATGTTGGTACTTGTTTTAATGAGATATAATTGTATATATGCTATAACTGTGAGTGATTCTTTTGGGTGAAGTAAGGATGACTGCAAGAGTTTTCGGAAATAGAGGTAGGCCATGATTTTGAATTATTATTATTCTAGTAGTTTATCAGTGAGATTTTAATTGTTATGTTTATGGATTTTAGAATTAGTTTAATGGATCTGTTCTTGATGTTCCTTTAGCGAGAATGAAGTTGTTCGAGGAAATAGCAATGTATCTTGATGATTATAATTACTCTTGTTGCCATGTTTAACTTGTTATTACTTGGAGATGGATCATAAGTTGAGGTTTCCGTGAGGTTGTGATTAGACACTTTTGGATTCTCAACTCAAACTATACTTCCTTGAGGTTATTTTAGAATGAATTTATTTGAGGAATTAGTGATGTATATTTGTGAATGGAATGAAGTGTGGTATAACATGTGAATATTTCTACTATTTGGGATTGCTATATTATTAATGGATATTTTGGAGTTTTGATCTTTAAACCTTGGAGACAATTGGAGTGATTCCTAACTAAAGTTACTTTATTCGAAGATGTAATTGTTGGGAGATAGAATTATTTGAGGAAATAAGAATGCATTTTGGTGACTGAATATTTACTTGCCTACATCAAGCTTTTGAGTTCTAGGTGGTATGACTTTCTAAATTGTTGATTGGGGATTCTCTTGTGTTATAATGGGTTAGTATGAATCTGTATTGTGTTATCAGATTTTAGAGTCTTCATTAGTCAATCTTGTTGGGTAATCGGTGATTTATCTTGTTTGGTGATTGGTCTGGTACGGAATGTAAAATTTTGGAGTGAGTTATCTTGTTTGGTGATTGTTATGACTCCTTAAGTTCTCTAGATCTCCTTAGTGTCTTGTTTTGGAGGAAGATAGATTGTAGGATTTGACTTGTTGGTATTTAAATGTGTAGGTGGGACACCCCCTTTGTGCTTCCTATTCTATTGGTCTTATTATTCTTTTCTACTCTATTCTCACTTATTTGAGAGAGAGTTACACTTTTCTAGCCTATCAATTGTTTCTTGAAAGTTTGCTTATTGGATTAATGGATCCTATACTCATTTGACATTGTTTCTATTCTTAACATTCATATTTGTTTTTTATAGCAATGTCACTTATTGAAGTTAAGGTTTGAGACTTCTATATATTTCATTCTATATCTCCAGCCATTGATTTCAATATTTCATTTCATCCTATTACTATTCATTTGAAAGTAATCTCTCATTTGGTATACCATTTTACTTATTCGAATCTCACATGCTTGATGAACTCCTTGCCTAAGTACATCATTGTCATTCTTGTTGATCCTTATTAATCCTATTGTTTTAGTATTAAATCATGAGCCATTACTTTGCTTGCAATTGCTCACTCAAATTACTCAGCACTGTCCTGTTGTTGTCATTTCTTATTCATACTTCTTTGGTATTGCGTGCTGAGATACTTTTGACACTCATGTTTTCTATTGAATTAATCATCTCTTATTTGTTAATTTCATTTCCCCTCAAGTACAACTTACTTGTTGGTTCCTTGAACAATTATCGAGAATTGAAATGTCTACTTGTTCAAGAATTTTTGTTCAACATACTCAGCACTGTTTTGACTTGTCATCATCCTTTGTTCGTACTTATTTAACTGATAGGTGCTGAGACATTTCTTATCTAGTTATCATGCTTCCTTATTAAACTATTAGCCTCTTGATTCTCTAATCTGTTTGACATCTTGTTCACTTGATTGTTGGCTCGAATATGACTTTCCATAGCCTTATTTCCTTATAAATTTCATAAGAGTCATATTCTGACCAATGTCACTTTTGAGATATTCCTTTGATCAGTAATCATTCATGTTATCGTGAATGAGTTTTTAAACCCTCGGGGTGTTCATAGAGCTCTTTTGTGGAGTAGGGATGATTGATAAGTAGTGGTGTCATGCTAAGACCTTGGAGTTGCAATTTCTTTCATATGCAATATGATATTAGGTGGGAGTGAATTATGAATTGAGGCTTGTCTTGAAATTGTGATCATCAACTTGTAGTCAACGGAGTTTATTTCAATTGAGGTCTTTGTTTAGATGTCATCCTAAGAGATACATGGGAACTAAGAGAAGTATTGTTAAGTGTAACGATTGAGGATTTAAATGTCTGTCAGTTCAAGAATTGTGCAGACGCAATTGTTTTAAAGGTGGGAAGAATGTGAAACCTTAGTTTTCATCTTTACCTCGATTTGCGTGTCTTCGCCTAGATTTGTGTGATTTGACCTGTTTATTTGTTATTTGAGTTAGAATGCGTTAAATATGTGATTTATATTCTTAATACATACTATGTGTGCATTCATGAAATTTTCATCAAAATCGGCATTTTATCGATGATTTTTGTAAATAGTATTTCGATTACCTGTCCGCTAAAATTTTTACATGAGTGTTTTAAACGTTTTAAAACCTAGTCCTCTATTATTAATAGACCCATGTTTGATAAAAATTAATTCTGAAATGGAATATTAATTTAAATAGACTTTTTGGGCGAAAAGTAACGTTTTTGAGTCAAATAGTGATTTCTTCTAAACCCGATTCTTGTATTGACTTTCGTTGTCCTAGTATATATTAATATAAATGTATTTATATGTGGTATTAAATGATTTTAGATTAATTGTGCATTGAAAAGACATTTGAAAATAAATAATATGACTTTTCACATTCTTTTGCAAAAATTACGTTTTTAGCCGAGTCGTGTGAAAATCTTTGCATGAGAAAACTCTTGTCACCTAAAAATAAACTACTTAAAATAGTCTAAGTGTTAAATTAATGCTTTGAGCAAGAAATAGTCTTAAATGGAATTAAAAGACAAGAAAACACTAAAAATAACTAAGTGTCAACTTTGACTTTCTTTTATTTGTTTGACCTTTGCTTAATATATCATCAACACACATTAAAAGCTCACAAAACACACTCATTCTACACACACATTACCGAAAATCCATGAGGGAGAAGAAAGAAGACCTTTTCAAGGTTTTTCAAAGCATTTTTCACATAGATTTTGCAATTCAAGTCCAAATCACTTCATTCAAAGCTTTATTTCATTTGCTGGGCATCCATTCTACATCTTTCTTGCATCAAAACACATCAAAGGTGAGAGAAAAATTCTAGATCTCAAATGTCATCTTTTATGTTTTTGCGTATAATTGAATTTTGAACCGTTAGAAAGTTGAATTGATGTTATATTATTGCTCAGTGCATGCTAAGGATCATTTGTATGCGTTTATATAAAATTTGAGCCGTTGTAGCATGAATTTTTATTTTCAGGTATTAATAGTTGAGTTGTTGGCTATTTGTTGAATATTTTGAGTTGTAGTGGTTGGAATCGATTGCCGTCGATTTGTAAAAGTTTGTTAAATACGGGGTAGTACCGTTGTAATGCCAAAATTTTGATTGTGATGTTGGTGCGAAAGTCCAGAAATTTCAGCCTAGGTGCATTGAGGTTTTAGGGTTGTTGGGCTTGATTTGGATGTATTTTGGTTGGTTTTCGAGGGGGCTAATGTAGTTGATTGAGTGAGTGAGTGATAGGAACTAGTTTGGAGTTGTTTGGATTAGTAGAGTGTAAGTTATGATTATTAGAAGTTTAGGTTATCTTTCTTTAAAATGTTGATATATGCCTTTAGATGATCGGGTGGTATTTGAGTGATCGAATTGTGAGTTGTTGATGGTTAGATTAGGGTTTGGTTGTGTATCTAATGCATGTTAAGTTGGGTGGCCTACTTTGTCATCTAACTTAGTTGTTTAGTTGTTAATTGATTAATTGATGTTATGTTGTTGAAATGTTTTTAATTGATTGATGATTAATTGATTATCGATTATTGATTATTGATTATTGATTATTGATGAACCCGGAGATAATCAACGGAAAAGGTTGTCCTCCTGTGATTGAATGTTTATTTTTATTGTTGAGTCTTGATATGCATATGCCACCTCTCGGCCGGTATCGGGCCGTCGGGTTAAAAACGGCATGGCTATCAGACGCTACCCTCATTTTGCATGGGCAGAGATGCCATGGAGGGCAGGACTAGTGAGGTACCTCGGGTGTGTGTGTCATGGGGGTGATAAGAAGTTGGTTGAGATCATGATGGTGTTTGGAGCTACACGAACTAGAGTATCCTTTATTGATTAGTCATTATAGTTTATGTGTTTATATTGTTATTGCTGTTGATTGTGTGTTTACTGCTCAAAGGATGATTTACAAGGAGTATAGTAAATTCTGTTAAAGATCTATCGAATCCTCACTGGGCTTGTTTTATATAAGCTCACTCTCAATTATTGCATACATACAGGTGTTACCGATCCGGATTATGGGTACGTGCCTCCAGAAGAGAATTATGTGCCATATGTGGACGAGTCCTAAGTGGCAGAGTCTTGTCCCTGATTTATGATATCGTACTCTTTTGTTATATTGTATATTAAACTTAGTAGTCTTTCTTTTGATTATGATTAGGTTGCTAAGTTGGTTTCAATCTGTTTTGCAATGTATATTAAAGTTAATGTATTATGTTGGAATGGAGGCGTATAACTAAGAATGGATTGTTGAAAGAATGGTTATTGTATAATATGGTTGTGTTGTATGTTGTTAACTTAATTGAGGAGTTGATTGTTGAATTGTTTGTGGAGTTTGGTTGTATGAGTTCTAAAGAGGTTGATTGAGAGCCTCGGTGTCTTAATTACTGTCGTTATACTGCCGAAATTCCGTTGCGTCCTGACTGATCGTAGGAGAGGTCGAGTTGGTGCATGACAATGGCTGCATTTTGCATGCGAAAGTTTGATAAGGCTACTTCAGCCACGGATCAAGGTTCCGGTTCTAGGAGAAGGTTGATGCCAAAAGAGTTTTCGATCCAGCTTGAGCTTGATTCCAAGGACTCGAACGCTAAACGGAAACCATCATAAAGGGTTTCGAAATCACAGCTGCCAAACCAGTTTAGTGATATTGTAAAATACTTACCAGAAAGAATAGGTTGTCGGGCTTTGCACTTCGGCCCGTGAGAATACCACTGATTAGGCGGGGACAGGATTCGAACCTGCAGTCTTCAGGTTATGAGCCTGATGAGTTGACCAATTCCTCTACCCCGTTTCATCCTCCTTGGTCCTTTTCGGCTTGGAATGCAATGCATTCTTTTCGATCTTGTATCCAACGGATGCGCATTAGCGCAACGGCCTTCCCGCCTCTTGCTTATTCGATGTGGTACACTTCACACCAAGCCAATCTCGATGAAAGTACAAGCCTCCTTCACCCTGATATGAACGGATGCTTTCTCATTGATGGGCTCCAATAAGTGAGGAACGCAAGGAAAAAAAGCCTTAAATCAAATTCTTTTCTACGGCTACGCTTTCTTCTCTTATGATATTTCTAGTTACAGGGATCAACAGTTGAAGTGAAGAATCTATTTGAACCTCTCCTTGAAGCAGGAATAGTTTTACGTATAAGCGCATCGATCCATAGGAAGGCACGCAAATTGCAAACCATCGGGTCAGCAGTCCCTCAATCTCAGTCCGACCGAGCTTTATTACTACGATAAGTGGATAGCCAGGGAGATTCTCTCTTAGCTACAATCTTGATGGATTAGTGCTCAGGGGTTAAACTATATAGGCCAGCCGGGAAGACCCACGAATCAAAGATCAACAAGCTAATAACTTTTTATTTGCTTTGCTGGGTCCATCAATGGTTTGGTCTAAAACAAAGGCAGTGGCGGTAACTATTGCTTTAACTCCGTACTCTAATCCAACAGCTAGCCTTCCTTCCCTACCAACCAGCCAATCTGCTGAAACCGGCCTAAGAACTGCTGGCCTAGTTGAAACTGTTGTTCCCTTGTCTGAAGTGTTTATTTCATACCTAAAAAAAGGCGACCCAGCCTACTTATAAGCAATTAAGGTATCCGATCAGTAAGCACCCGCCAAAATGGATAAAATTGATCCCTGCTCCAAGCTATCCTCTTGTTTCTACTCCTAAACCGACTCATTTTCCTGCTGAGGGATCTAGCTCACACATGCATCAACCAGCCTGAAATCAATAGGAATTGCCTCTCCAGAGGGTGTCAACCAAGCCCCAGCCAACAAAAGGAAAAATGCTACATTCAGAATCTATTCTCTAGCAGAAAACTGCTTATTCATTCACCGGCGCAACTCAACACTATACTTGAGGAATAAGGGATGGCAAAGATAGGTCTACTGCTGGTATAAATTCCCTCCCTGATGACTTTCCTTACTCAGACTTTCCAATTCAATGAAGGAAACTGGCCTTCATGCAACTAGAAAAGTAAAATATGGCCCTAGATGGCCTAGGCGGCCCAAGAGGAAAAGAAAAGAAGACAGCTAGCTGGAATACGCTTTTTTTTTGCCCTTACATATAGAAGAGATGGAGGGGCACTTTTTGATACTGACTCTCCTTATCCTACATTAGAAAGAGTACTTCCACACCTAAGAGAAGGTTTTTTTCCTAGAAAGAAACTCCAAATAAATGTCTTGCTTTCAAACTGCCTTTATCACAGACTCAACAAGCTTGCTCACTCAATTTGACTTTCTATCTGGATTGAAAACTCCCTTGCTCAATGGCTTTCACAAACTCCTACCTTTTAAGGTAATCTAACTCCAATCCTTATTCAACTTCAACTCAAGCCCCAGGGAAGGCAATCTCTCGAAGAGAAAACATGGTCTAAAGAGAGAAAAAATTCACTGGACCCATATCTAAGAACTTCTCCTTATACCCTGGGTCTTTGGCTTTTTTTAGTATTCTTATTTCCTCTCCTTAAGGCAGAATAAACGCTTAGGCACGAGGGCCGTTCACCTCTCTCCTTTGCGGATACCTAGTTTTCTTAGCAAAAGATGTTAAAGATATTGGCTCAACAAGAGAAGAATTGCTCTTAACCTTTCCTCCACCTAGAGGGAAGAGGGGGTCAGGGTGCAAATCTGGTCTTGTTTGTTGCTTGTGTTGGTAGTTTGGATTGGATACTATAGCTACCCTCGGAGAGCACTAATACATAATCCTAATCCAGTCATATATCTGCTGCTACTTTACACTAACTCAATCCTGTGTTTTACCGTGACACAAAACCATTATCTCAACATCTATTCGCCAACCAACCAGGTATCCATATGTATCCGGTGTGGCATCATGTCGAGTATGAACAAGGCTTTTAGTTACCTTTCTAAAGGGTACCTTCCGTGGAAAAAGGCTCTTACTAGCCTGTCATTTTATTCCACATTTGCAGCCGTCTTGTCTCCTTCGGAAGCTAACTCTACCTTCTCCTCCTGATTTAGCCTGTATCATTCTATGAGGAGGGACTTAATCCACCGTTTTGGTATAGAATGGGTTGTTATGTAGTTAGTCCTCCAGTTGTTCTTTCTTTGAGTCCCCGGTCTAGGGTGCTAGACCTCATGTTTTAGTTTGACTCCAGAAATTACCACGGAACACTGGCTTCGGTAACTTATCTGGACTCACTACATCAAAACTGGTAGTTAGAAATTTCTACAATTACTATATGCAACATGAGATCTGCAAGGGGGTTGCTTTTAGTTTGTTCTCAACTCAAGGATTTTAATAAGAGCTATTAGGTGAAAGGCGCAGCAGAAGGTCTTTCAATTCAAAGCAATCGATAGGAGTGGTAAAGGTAGGCTAGGAAGGATTAGAACTGCTTGATGGCATATCGCTGCTAAGAGTGAGGAAGTATAATTCTATAACAGAGCACAGGATCTTTAAACAAAACAAACCCCAGAGGTTTGGGAGACGTCGAGGTGAATAAAAGGGGAATGAGGATGGTCTAGAATCAATTCTTTTTGTAGCCCCTGAGCCAAGTAGTTGATGCACTAAGGCAGCCAGAGAACTAGAAGCAGGCGCTGCTATCGGCTTAGGCAAGAGTCTTTCTACGGTTGTAGTGAGCAACGAGAAAGGTTAAATAAAATACCCTAAGGGATGGATGCGGTGTATTGGTACTTTAACTATATATGGGCTATCTCGCGTATTGATAAAGCATTGAGTATTGAAGGATCCTCGGGGGAGAGCAAGGTTTAAGCATTCCATTCCCCCGATCCCCCGATGTTAGGGGAAGGGTAGAAGAATTCCAATCTGTGATTCCTCGGATATGCCAAGACCAGCCCCAGGTGCCACCCGAGTCTTTGTCAATGAAGAATGAGTCATTAATGAATTGCCAGAAGTGAAACAAGGGGTGACTCCTTCAAGCTGGAAAAGGCCGCATTCAATCACGAAAGACCGTATCTTTTGCTTGTTTTTGTTGGATAATCCTTTGTTTCCAAATTATTATATAATAAGTAGTTTCTCCATCAGTGACGCTATGGACCTTCCATTGTAAGGCAAATGTGTTCTCTTCTAGGCGGCTTTCCTGCCAACTATTGGAAGTTCTCTTGAGTTTCCTTGTAGACAGTTGAGTTGTCTTCTATCCCATTGCCCTCTATGCATTTAGTCCTAAGATAGATAGAATCTAGGGCTTGATTCTGGTTTTCCTATGGGGAGTTGGAATCTTTCTTTCTTTTCGAGGGCGGGGCTATATTTCCCTGAGAGTTCTGTTCCATTACTGTCAGTTTTAGATCAAGTGCCATCAATCTCCTTTGGGCAAGCAGGGAAAGGTTTGTAGACGCTCGACTGTTTTATATTTCTTAGTATTACTTAACTAGTTAGTATTCTATTAATAGGGTATTAATATCATCTTAAGATTCTAATAAGATATATACATATTTTGTATTTTAAGTTAAAAGAATATCAAAGTAAAATGGTCCTAAAGTAGCTCGACTAAAAGGAGAGGGAAAGCTAGTGGAATGGAAATACCTCACCTCTTCCTCGGGTATCTTTATCTTCCAGTTAAGGTTATATTACAAGTTCATATGGAAGGGCTAAAGGGTATTCCCTTGTTAGTGATGTAAAGAAAAGAAAGGTTATTCTCCTGTGAGGAATGATATGTCTGTCCGCCGAGATGGCTGTTGTTACTTCTGTCTGGGGATTTTCCCCTCATTTTTGCTCTGGGCTTTGTCACCGCAAGATAAGTATGTGGGTTATGTGCAATATCCTCCCGATATATATGGGTTATGGCAGTTATCCCATTTCTCGTCAATGTTTAGAGCCGAGCTCGTTGGAAGCCACGAATTTCTTCTTGTTGTCTGCTGTAGGATTCTCTCAAGCCAAGTTGGAGTCATAAGATACTCCCCTGCATTTCGAGTAATAAGGGCATCAAGAATTTCTGCCTTCAATTCTATTGGAGTACGAGCTCTCTTCAATACATTTGTAGTTCCTTTCAATGGGGATTGACTTGGAGTCCATGTCTCCGTATTCCACATAACAGTAGTCCTGGTATCAATAGGTGAAGTTGTAACACCCCGATCCCTCTCGAGACCGGGAGTTCTATCAATCAATCTAATCACAACCCAATTCTAAACCCAAGCACAAAATTTAGGGAAAACGGATGGAGTCTCCCCTATTTCTAGGCAAAATGCAAAAACATGTGACAGCATATAAGTGGACCAGCACCGTGTCCAACCATACAAACACCTCAAGGTCATCCGAGCCTTGGTTCTCAACAAGCAAACACAAGTAAATATACATTACCAGTTTAAAAGCTAACATATCTCTTCTCATCTTTGACAAATACATTCATGCTTGGCAATTAAACTATACTAATCTATTGCATAAAATAGACTATCATACCATTTTAATAAACCTAGTTAAGTTAATTACATAACTTTTAACACTAAATACATACAATACATGAAAACATACATCTTTGCATCTTTCTACAACTCAGCCACAAAACACGCAAGACAACTCTTCAAGCATGATCTATCACATAACCACGAACTTTCCAGCTAACATGGCAATTCCTGAAATGTGGTGGTGAGGAGTGAGTATACTCAACACGTATACTCAGTGAGGGCGAAACAGATATCGAGGTGGAGAGAAAGAAGATCGTGCAATGCAAATAGATACAGTTAAACAATATAATCAATAAGAAAGCATTCAATATAAACGACAATATAATAAACAATTAAAGAAAGCATTAACTCAACCATTCAAAGCTATACCACACTTTAAAGGTCACGGTTCACTCATACGAGCAATGTACCATTTCACAAGCAATACATCAATCTCGAGCTTGATGTTGACAACGATGACAATAAGCGCGCAACCACCTTATAACTTCCACTGGGTGTACTCCGGATGTATCCCGACACATCTACGACCCAAATCTCCGAGGGCGGCACCCCTAGCGAGAATGGGAATAGGACACGGAGCTAGAGCAACCAACCCTGGCAGCCCGAGACTACCCAGAGAGGCCCATCACTCACGCGCTTGAACTACAGCTATGCTAACCGGTTGCTCAATCAACGCCACAACAGCGCCAAAAGTACGTCTATGCCCTCAATAGCAAAACCCCCAACTCAATTCGGGCACGGGCAACTCTTGGTCAAACGGCCCATTTACGATTCTTTGTCTAATTTCTAATTTTAACAAAGGCCGGTCCGTTTTTATTGCACATTTTATCTTTCTATCACTAATGGCACCTATCCAAATCAAGAAATCGCAATTCGGATTAAAATCCAAAATTCTAGGGTTTTACTATTTAAAATCACTATTCATTATTCTTTCCCAATTTCAAATATGCAATTTCAGCCGTAAAAATCTCTAAATAACCATCAAAAAATGCTCTACGATCATTATAGAACCTAATTCAAGCAACAAAAGGCATTTAAACACAATATATAACAAATCTAAGAAATTGAAACAAAATTCAAATTTCATTTAAAATGCACAAAAGCGTGAAAACCCTCACAGAGATTGAAGACTAAGACCCGCAAGGACCTGAGCCACGATCCTCGTCCAATTCCACGCAAGATTTTGGCCTAAAAATGCAAAATCAATTTTTTCTTTCTTTTCCTTGGACCTTCGGCCATGGGAGGACAAAATGGTCATTTGTTGTTTTGTTTTTGAGTTTATTTTGCCTTGTTTTTATTTTATAAGGTGAGAAGGGAAAAATGGTAAAAAGACAAGCTCAAATTCAAGTTAAAAATGGTCAAATTAGCTTATTTTGATGCCATTTAATCCAATTCAAGTTAGAGCAATGCAATTTTAATGAAAACCAGCTAAAACTAGCTAAATTAAACTAGAAACGCTATTCACGAAATTCGAGAAATATTCTTCTAACTTTCATTTTCAAAATGTTACGATCGAACGGTCAATAAACGATCGCTAATCAAATGATGAGCAATAATATAAAACTATAATTTTTTTGAAAAGTAGAATAGTAGAATAGTTTAAAATTCACTCCAACTCGGTGTTATTTTTCTCATTTAATTGAAAATCGAGTAATTTTAATGCAAGACAATTAAAACCGATTATTAAAATAATCAAGACAATCAAAATAATCAATATTCATTTAAAAATAATTAATTTAACTATTTCTAGAATATTTTAAAGAATTATAAAATTAATGCTAAGATACGAATAAACAAGTTAATATAAACACGTACCCAAATGAAATTAAATACTAACATTTAAGATGACACTTATTTAAATACAAGAAAATAAATCCAATTACTATAATTAATAAAAATAGGTAATAATCTTTTAAATTATTCAATATAAAAATTATTTGAATATTTTTAAAAGAAATATCAAAATAGTGAAGAATGGATGATTTAACTAATTAAACACTTAATTAAATGCAGTCAAATGCCATTAAATGCATGCCAGGTTCGGGTTATCACATCATTCCCCCCTTAAAACAATTGCGTCCTCACAATTCTTCTTCTAATAGAACTCGGCATCCACTAAACCCAACTCTGACTAATCTTCATCGGTTGCTGAGCAAGTATATTAAACAAGAAGACCAATAGGGAAGTTTAAGAAGAAATTCCAAGTAGTAATGCCGAATAAAGGCTCAAATGAAGATACCATACAAGAATCCCGTTGACACGAATACCGAAGAAGAATAAAATTCCAACCAAGAGCGCCGAGATAATACCAATAAAGACTAAAGCAAAGATACTGTAGATAAAATTAACATCACATATTAATGAAAAGAAGAATACCTAATGAATACCCCACATACGAATCTCTAGTAGAAGTTCAACTATTATCGCCTGAGAATACCCAAGCAGGAGGCCAACTAAAGGCTCAAATGAATGTTCCATCCAGAGGTCCAAAGAAGTATCCCACTGGTCATGAATTTCATAGAAGAATTCCCTGTTAAGAGTGTTGAGGAAAGTACTAAGAAAACCCAATCAAATATACTTCAAAAGTTCCAGAGAAGTCTTCCAAATAATAACCCCATAGGATAACCAATTAGATCTCGAGTATCGCTATCAAATGCTGAGGGAAAATACCGAGCTGGTGCACAATATACAAAACCAAACTCCGAGGTCCCTGCACTGTTTGCCAAGTGAAAACTTCATACAACCTTGCCAATAAGGAAATCCAATAAGAGAATACCAAAAGAATGCTACCAAGAGCCATCATCCAGAAACCCCAAAGAAAGTTATCTTTTTATGATTGCCAACCACAAAGAAGAGTCTTAGAAGTATGCCAATAACCGAGCTCCAAAGACAAACACCAACTCCCAAATAAAGGCTAATTAAATGCCATTCATTTCCTGCCAATCCATACACCTTGAAAGGCCAGTTGTGAACGACTTTCTTCAGGGGAGAAAGATGACTTACTTACCATTTCCACGGGACATGTATGAATGCCAAGATATCACATTTATACATACATGCCTTAAACTATTATGGAAGTAAGTTTATAAAAGAGTTTATAAAACAGTTTATTCAACAAAGTCACTCAAGCACGACAATCAAGTCAAGCACAACATAATCAATTCAAATCACGACATAACCAATTCAAGACATTCCAATACACACATTACAAGCAATATTCCAAGTAAATAACAATTCACGAGGTCGATTCGATTCACGAGGTCAATTCAATGCACAACTAGACACTTCACTTCACTTAGCACACATTTAGCACATAATACATAACTATATCACATAGATACACACATTCAATTCAAGACACACAATCTCACATATAAGCACACACTTTCAAGACACACTTAACAAGCACACATTCAAGGATCACTACCCACCAGAACGAGGACCCTGTCCCGGCTTATGAGCTAAACAAGCTCTGATACCACCTGTAACACCCCGATCCCTCTCGAGACCGGGAGTTCTATCAATCAATCTAATCACAACCCAATTCCAAACCCGGGCATAAAATTTAGGAAAAACGGACGGAGTCTCCCCTATTTCTAGGCAAAATGCAAAAACCTGTGACAGTATATAAGTGGACCAGCACCATGTCCAACCATACAAACACCTCAAGGCCATCCGACCCTTAGTTCTCAACAAGCAAACACAAGTAAATATACATTACCAGTTTAAAAGCTAACCTATCTCTTCTCATCTTTGACAAATACATTCATGCTTGGCAATTAAACTATATTAATCTATTGCATAAAATAGACTATCATACCATTTTAATAAACCTAGTTAAGTTAATTGCATAACTTTTAACACTAAATACATACAATACATGAAAACATACATATTTGCATCTTTCTACAACTCAGCCACAAAACACGCAAGACAACTCTTCAAGCATGATCTATCACATAACCACGAACTTTCCAGCTAACATGGCAATTCCTGAAATGTGGTGGTGAGGAGTGAGTATACTCAACACATATACTCAGTGAGGGCGAAACAGATATCGAGGTGGAGAGAAAAAAGATCGTGCAATGCAAATAGATACAGTTAAGCAATATAATCAATAAGAAAGCATTCAATATAAACGACAATACAATAAACAATTAAAGAAAGCATTCAATATAAACAACAATATAATAAACAATTAAAGAAAGCATTAACTCAACCATTCAAAGCTATACCACACTTTAAAGGTCACGGTTCACTCATACGAACAATGTACCATTTCACGAGCAATACATCAATCTCGAGCTTGATGTTGACAACGATGACAATAAGCACGCAACCACCTTATAACTTCCACTGGGTGTACTCCGGATGTGCCCCGACACATCAACGACCCAAATCTCTCAGGGCGGCACCCCTAGTGAGAATGGGAATAGGACCCGGAGCTAGAGCAACCAACCCCCGAGACTTCCCAGAGAGGCCCATCCCTCACGCGCCTGACACTTATGCAATGCAATACGAGATACAAGCAATAAACGAGCAATAGCACGAAAGTGCAGATTAGTGGCGATAAATGAGATATCAAGCATTTACAATCAATAATAGCAATCAATTAACTTTTCAAGCATGATTATCATTAATATCAACAAGAACATCAATTAATCATGCAATAGCAGTTCAAACACGAAAACGACAAATATCACTATTCAATCTCTAACTTCCAAAGGCAATTACGAGCAAACAAGCTGCAGGATTACGAAACCAATTTCACTACCTTCACTTATGCACTACAAGGCACATTTCTATGGCATGAAACCTCACTTTTCCAACCGAAGCCCAAAAGTCCACCTACTGCGTTTGAACTACAGCTATGCTAACCGGTCGCTCAATCAACGCCACTACAGCACCAAAGGTGCTTCTATGCCCTCAATAGCAAAACCCCTAACTCAATTCGGGCACGGTCAACTCTTGGTCAAACGGCCCCTTTACGATTCTTTGTCTAATTTCCAATTTTAACAAAGGCCGGTCCGTTTTTATTGCACATTTTATCTTTCTATCACTAATGGCACCTATCCAAATCAAGAAATCGCAATTCGGATCAAAATCCAAAATTCTAGGGTTTTACTATTTAAAATCACTATTCATTATTCTTCCCCAATTTCAAATACGCAATTTCAGCCATTAAAATCTCTAAATAACTATCAAAAAATGCTCTACGATCATTATAGAACCCAATTCAAGCAACAAAAGGCATTTAAACACAATATATAACAAATCTAAGAAATTGAAACAAAATTCAAATTTCATTTAAAATGCACAAAAGCGTGAAAACACTCACAGAGATTGAAGACCAAGACCCACAAGGACCCGAGCCACGATCCTCGTCCGATTCCACGCAAGATTTTGGCCTAAAAATGCAAAATCAATTTTTTTTTCTTTTCCTTGGACCTTCGGCCTTGGGAGGAAAAAATGGTCATTTGTGGTTTTATTTTTTAGTTTATTTTGCCTTGTTTTTATTTTATAAGGTGACAAGGGAAAAATGGTAAAAAGACAAGGTCAAATTCAAGTTAAAAATGGTCAAATTAGCTTATTTTGATGCCATTTAATCCAATTCAAGTTAGAGCAATGCAATTTTAATGAAAACCAACTAAAACTAGCTAAATTAAACTAGAAACGCTATTCACGAAATCCGAGAAATATTCTTCTAACTTTCATTTTCGAAATGCTACGATCGAACGGTCAATAAACGATCGCTAATCAAATGATGAGCAATAATATAAAACTAGTTTAAAATTCACTCCAACTCGGAGTTATTTTTTTCATTTTATTGAAAATCGAGTAATTTTAATGCAAGACAATTAAAACCGATTATTAAAATAATCAAAACAATCAAAATAATCAATATTCATTTAAAAATAATTAATTTAACTATTTCTAAAATATTTTAAAGAATTATAAAATTAATGCTAAGATACGAATAAACAAGTTAATATAAACACGTACTCAAATTAAATTAAATACTAACATTTAAGATGACACTTATTTAAATACAAGAAAATAAATCCAATTACTATAATTAATTAAAATAGGTAATAATCTTTTAAATTATTCAATATAAAAATTATTTGAATATTTTTAAAAGAAATATCAAAATAGTGAAGAATGGATGATTTAACTAATTAAACACTTAATTAAATGCAGTCAAATGCCATTAAATGCATGCCGGGTTCGGGTTATCATTATTCCGCTTTCCACCAGTCTTCATACCAGTCCCTGGTTAATACTTATAGTAGTAGTCTCTGGGATTACAGATTCTTTTCTCGGGTAAGCGAGTTGGCAAGACAGTGAAAGATAGATTGAGAATATAGAGCATATGTACAACTGAGTTCTATGCCAGCCATTGGGATAGATGCAATTGGAGTGGTCCTTTTATATAGGGTTCTTTCTCTAGTAGCAGCCCCTAATCCAGCCGTCCCTTTTTCCAGTGAGTGTGAGTTCACTTTGGAGTTCTAGGCCAGGAGGTGTAGGAGTAGTTTCGTTGGCCTTTTTTGCTAGAGCCATTGTCCTAGGAGGGGAATAGCTCATAGCTCAAATATACAATTACATGAAAGTTGAGCTCTTATATACAATAAGGGGTTGTTACACTAGGGAATTGGATGGTTTTCCCTTGGCTTTCCAGATTTCTTTTGATTAGGACTATTAGGCTTCCCCGTTTATTTGCCAGTGACATTTCTGCTCCTTCTTTGCAAGCTAGTTCCATTGTGAGTTTCGATCGATCTACTTGAAGTTTTTTCCTCGTGTTCCCTAAAAGGCGTATGAGTGTAAGGCCAAGCGCACTCACCAGGCAACGCATGTCCCAACGACCGCCTGGTTTTTCTAGCGTCTCGTCCTTCAGTGTCATGTCAACCTGGATGTACCACCGAGGTGTTTGACGTTAGCTTGCCAGGCCTAGTCCATCCTGTTCATTTTCGTTTCTCATATGGGCTAGGGGTGGGTATCCAAATCCCCCTTTGGTCCCAGTCCTCCCATTGCAGTTGAACCTCTCTTCTGGCCAGGTTATCTTGTTCTCTTGTGCTCTGATCTTAGTATCTGGCGTAGATCCATTGGGTGACCAATTAGGAGGTTCCCATAGCTTTCTAAAGAGGAGTCCGTCATCCTTGTGTCATCAGCTGGCTACAACTAACCATATCTCCTTGGGCCCAAGGAGGGGCCTCAGCGAACATACGACACCACTACTTGTTTGTACCCGATCTATACATCTTAGGATCTATAGATCTTATCCCCTTTCCTTATTGATGTCGGAGATGCGCTGTTAACACTGTAATATAGAAGGTCAAGGCCTACTCTATTCCTTACCAAGAATAGTGGCCTTGGTAAGAGCTATTATTGGACTGTACCTGTAAATGATCTGTATTGGAATGCTAGTTTCACTCCAAGAGGAGTAGTAGCAGCAGGTAACACAGGACAGTTACAGATAGAGAGAGGTAAGAGAGGTATTAGAAAGGGCTCGAAGTAGAAGCTTTGGCAGTTTACCATGGCAAAAGTGCACAACTATATTTGTCCCTTCTCTGCTCTTAGAAAAAAAGTCAACCGATGCAAGAAAGGGAACTGAATCCGTAGCAGCTCTGACTCTTGCCGCTCTTTCATTACTGACCAGTGGTGGAGGAAATGAATAAGAATACGCTTTTGGGATCTTATCTGTTTATCATGGAGAGTAGGTAAGTGTTCAATTAACCGGTCTTCTTCTTTGGCGAACCCCGATGACTTTCCTTCTAAGACATGGTAATTTCTTTCAAAGGCTAGAAGGGCTAATAGGGCCTTAAGGGCTAGAACTTTCAAGCAAAAAGGGCGGTTTGATATTAGAAAGAAAAAAAAAAGGCAAGGTTTAGAATTCGCAATTCCCGACGGGGGGACCAAGGGAGACTAGTTAATTGAATGTCTTGTTATAATTGAATCATAAGCATCGGAAGAATAATTCTCTTAGCAGACAAGAATGAAGTTCAATTAATCCCCTCGCGAAATAGCAATATAGATCCACTTCTCATTTGCAAGATCCGGTGTTCACGGAATCGAGTTCAGATATACTTGCATCTTCTTTTATACAATATTCTCTCTATTACCGAATCAAAGACAGATTCAACAAGGCAAGATAAGATTAAGCATTCACTTCAGGAAGCCAAGAAGTCAGTCAGCATGAAGCTATGGAATTGAACTTCAACTCTAAGTTGAAGGAAGGAAAGAAAACAGGAACTATTTTTGAGAGAGTGTTTTAGGGCCTACGTATATTTGTAGTCCTTTCTTGGTCAATGCGTGCCAAGCTTCCTCACACCATGGGCACGGTGCTTTAGAGAAAAAGATTCAATTCACTATTCCCCTATTTTAGAAAGTAATCCAAGGCTTGGGGAAGTTCCTTTTCCAAGTCTTATTGCAGTGGATGAAGTAAGGCTAACAGCTATTTGACATATGAAGTACAGTAAAGCATTTCGAAAAAGTCTATATAGAATAGAAAGCAGACCTTTGGGGCAAAGAAAGAAGGAAGCGACTGAGTCTGCTCCTCATTCTAGTAAAAGTTCCTCGAGGATAGGAGAACTTCCCAAGTATAAAGGAAGGCGGGAAGCTTAGCCTACGAAAGGGAAAGAAAGACTAGGCATTGAATGAACTGCGCTAACTTCCTCAACTGGGCAAGTGACGTGGAACCGGTGCTTTGATTCTAATCCATGAAAGGAAGTCTGCGATCGCTTAATCCTTTCGATTGATTCTAGTGAAAGTACCACTCTTAGTCGGGCCAGTAAACTCCCTTCTTCTTCTAATAAGCGAGTGACTACCTTTTTTTATGAAGCGGAATATGAAGTTAGTGGCATGTGCTTTTTTCATTTAAAGCACCTTTAGTCCGAGGTTTCTTGACAAATGAATGGTGATTGAAACTGTCCGCCCGTTCCACTTCTTCCAACTAAACAAGGAGTAAGAAAAGGTCAGTAAGGAAGAGCTAGTCTTTCAAGGAAAGACAAGACAGAGTGCAGTTGCATCGGTTAACCACTTTGGGTTAGGGAAGGGTAAGATATTCCTAGTCTGATAGAGTCTATAGCATGCGTGAGAGCTTTCTATGCTTAGCGTTAAGAGTGGCATTTGCCTTCGTTAAGAGAGGGGTGAACGGAGTAAATAAGAGTTGTACCGAAGACTTTCTATTTTATTAGCGTACAATACAGTGCAGTCCCGTGCTTTGGTATAAGGTGTAGAACTGGGAAGCTTGGTTCCGGGAATCCCACTTTTTCGGGCCTTTGCACTTTCCCACGGGTGACCCTATTAATGTTGTTGTTTTGCTTCCCACATGCTGGAAGATAGGGATCTGCTCTTGCGTCTTCCTTTAAAGATATATTAAAATGCTAAAGCCCTTGGTAGGAGGTTCCAAGCTACTAAAGTTATTCCTTCTTTCCTAATCATTAAGTAAGGGATACTCTCTGACAAACACTCTTGCTCCCTGTTATCCTCTCAACTGGCCAGTTAGTAGTAGAATAGATTGCCTGGCGGAGGAAGCCCAATTATCGGTAGAGACATCGCACATTGCAGTAGTCTAACCGCACTTTGACCTTTACAGCGAGAAGCTGCTTAGTCAACTTGCTATAGTATAGAAGCCCTCTTGTACGTCAGTATAAAGCAACACACGTAACAGGCTGAGCGAAGAGCTCAACGGACTAAGGCGTTCCCCTTGAGAATACCAACTCTCTTTGTCTTTCTTATTGATTGAAGTAAAGAAAAAAGGGCCCTATAGCCTAACGAAATAGCCCATTTAGGCCTACCTCATTCCTTTACTATCAACAGTAAAGTAAGGAATACCTAGGCAACCATTCAATTCAGTAGTGGAATAAGAAGTCCCACCAGTAGTAGAATAATAGCCCAAGCTTTGTTGGGCACCGGGCGGAATGAGGCTCAGGCAACGTAGCCCTAGCGCACTCAACTCAAGCAGTGAAGGAAGAGGGGAATTCTTTAACTTCCACATCCCACTACCACAGCTTTTGGTGCTGCTAGAAAGCGTTCAACCGGCCGGATCTACTGAATCAACAGAGTCCACAAGATCGAGATCATAATCTGAATCATCGAGATCTTCATCCCTCAATAACACATCATAGCGCCTAGAGATAGAAGAACGATTCATCGCCTTACTTATCCAAGCATATTGCTGAATAGTCGGATATGCCGTACTCTGATTTTGTTGAGGTTAGGAACCATTTGCTGTTATCAACATTGCTCATTATCTCATTATTAGGTAATGCATTCCCGTTTATCGATTTGTTGGTTAGGGCGACACGTTGTCGCTTTCACTTTAATAATGAAAGATATGGAGTTGTGAGGATTGCAGCGGGGTTGATCAGGGGGGCAGGGGAATAGCATAATAAATTTCAATTCTTTTTAATAAAAATATCTTATCTTTAAGGAATTAGATTCTATTACTAGAATGGAGCCTTTAGTGAGTTGTAGATTAGCTATGGGTCACTCGCGGTAGTCTTTGCTTTTCCTGTTACCGAATCGATTGCGAACTCAGGGTTAGCTTAGACAATTCACTCTTTTTTTTCAGAAGCTGGGATTGGACCCTTCTTAACCATGCTCAACGAAATTTATGAGTGAAATGAAATAAGCCTTGGTGCCTAGTGAGTTCTTCCTTTTTTCCTTTAATAAGATAAGACAATTGCCCGTGTAAAGGGAAACAAACTCTATTTAGATTGATGCCCGAGATCATTCCTTTTAAAGGTAACTGCAACTGCAGGGGATGCTTATTCTGGAATGGAGGAACTCTCGTATAGTTAACAATTCCTTCTACCCCTTATTTCATAATAGCAATAATTAGAAGTTCTTTCTCTAACTCTAAGGTGACCCGCGGCGCACTTCGTATATGTATGATTGAATGCCGATAACATTCGTTTATAGTCGCGAAGAGGAAGAAGATCAGAGCCTGGCTACTCCACTTAAAGTAAAGCTTTCCAGGCAATGGCTATTGAATAAAAGCTATTCTTTTCTCACATCTCGATTTCTCTCTCAATGATTAATGGAAGCTATCTTGCTCCATTTTTTTTCTTTTTAGGGCGTAGGAGGAAGAGACATTGCTGCTCTCCTACCTTCAACTTGAACTACATAAAGCAGAATCTGAATTAGCCTTTCGGCTAGTGCGTGGAATCACTCCTAAATCCATTTTATTTAAGCGATGAGGAAAAAAAAAACTTATCCAGGGCATGTGATCGATTTGCGATAAATAAGGCTAGGTGTTTTACTTGTGCTTAACGCACTATAGTAACTGACTTCATCATCCTTAGTAGCCAATCAGCCCAGGACCCTCATTAGATCTAGCATGGTTCTGCCCGACCCAGAGCATACTGCCCAACACAATAATAGAAGAAGATTGCTTGGCAGCCCCATTAGCCCATCTAATTTGATCTTCTGCACCAGGTCAATAGGACCCCAGCTTCCCATGCCTTCGGTTATTCACCACCACCAGGTTTCGAAATACTTATACTACTTAGGTTTACCAGGCAGTCCTCGACTACCTATGTTCCTATTGCAGGTAGATCCTGACCAATCATTTCTACCACTACTTCATAATAATACTACCCATTGTTAAAGGGTCGATTGTGGGGAAATTACCAGGGTTTACGCGTTCCTCCCAGTCTAGCCCACCCCTAAAAGGCTCCCGGTAGGAGTTGGGGATTTGATATGATGAGGTGAATGATAGAAGAATCAATCCCCACCAATAAGGCCTTATTTTGAATGCCCTACCTTTATCTCTCCTTGGCCCTAGCGCTCCTAATCAATGGAAGCGGGCAAGGAAGAAGGGAAGAAATGAATGATTGAACCTGGGGACTTCTAAAGAAAGTGATTTAAGGCGAATGTAACGAAGAGCAAGCGTAGGCTTTAATTGTTTGAAAAATGAAATAAATAAGTAACTAGTAGCGTTTTTAAGCAGCCTTGCAGCAGCTATAGCTTGAAGCGAAGGTACCCTATTTATAGATGAATGAGGGGGGGACTTAGCTTAGAATAATAAGAACTTAAAGGGAATGAAGGAAGCTAAGGCTAGATGGTTTGAAGCTCAACTGAAAGATGCAGGTGTAAAGGTCTCAGTCCTAGATGATAAAGGCGATGTTCGCTAACCACCTAACCATCAGCAGATCCGCTATTTTAGAGATTGCCTAAAGACTCAAACTATAACTGCAAGCTCGTTGGCACGTTAGCTCATTAGCCCTAACCTCTTTCACCTAGCTGCCTTCTTTTTCTCTCAAATCAGGATTTGGGGAGACTTTTGAACCAGTTTCTCTTTGAGGAAAGCTATTTATGGATGACTGGGAATTCTCACTTGAACTAGAGGGCCCAGAACTATATGCCTGGGACTAACACACTTTCAAGTCGAGTCACTCTATTTGCCTTTCACTTGCTTTCACTTTAATGGTGATTTTCCCTTACCAGAAACCCCTCTCTCTCCTTTACAATCGACTATTCTTCCGTCGTGCTCTGCTTTCATAGCTATCAAATTTTTGATTGCATGTAAATATCTTTGTGCGCTTATAAAGTGCAAGAACAGATCTTAGCCAAACGTGGACCTCATTTCCTTTTCCTTGCCACTCCTTGCGGAGAGTTCGCTCGGTAACCCTATTACTTTGGAAGTCTTGAAAGTGACTCAAGACCTCCAAAAAATAATGGCTCTAACGCCCTTTCATTTCGAGACTATGGAGGATCTCAGTCATTTTGTCGGCTCCATGTCTGTCCTCAAACATTTTTGTGAGAGGCTCCACTTGGAAGCCGCCTGGATTCCTAGTGTGTAGCTCGCTGCACAGATCTTGGATTCGATCCGTGATCCTTCGGTGAGCAGTAAGAAGCTCTAAAAAAGAGTTCAAGGACTCCTGATCAATAGGAGGTTGTTCCTGATTAGCATGGGACGGTAACAGTTTAGACTCCAAAACCACCTTTCTTCCTACTGAAGAAGGGCCTTCTCCATCCCCCGGATCCGCTTTTCTTTTTCTTGTAGTGTCCGGCTTCTCGCTATCGATAGTTGGCGGACCACCGTCTCCTTGAGGGCGAGCCCCCGTAGATGAGGTTGATTGCTCGGGGGGCCTGTTGGCGGGGGCGCACTCTGTTGATGGTTAGGAGGTGGCATTTCCCTCTGTACTTGAGGAGTAGTTGAGGTACTTTCACCAACTCTCTGAGTCCGATTTCGAATTTTGTATTGAAGAAGGGCTGGCATCACCCCTGTGCAGCCCTTGGTTAACTGTATCGTTTCCTCCCGTCATATTCAGTATCGTTGCGTCACTGATCCCAAAAGCGGCTATAATCAAAAACAAAAGGAAACATCCTTCACAGCCTAAGCCCTTACTCAACAGGACTTGACTCCCAAGAGAGAACCCTATTTTCTAAAAAAGGGAGTTAAAGAATTCCATTGAGTCGAGTCTCAGACAAATAAGTGCGAAATGACTGGTCATTGTTGCTACAAATAGGAAAGACATAGATTTCTTAAGAAAAAGAGTACCATGTTTGCCCAATAAGAATTTTCTCAATATTCGTAGTACCAGGTAATACATTCGAAACTGTTCAAAAACTCTCTGCCATTTGAATTTTAGAGACACTAATCGTAGTAGAGCCGAGAATAGGGTGGAACTATTTTTCACAATAAGAATTATGTATACCAGCTATACCGATTATATGTCGGATATACGCCCGCCCCCAAGCCAATGTCCATCTTCATGAAATGACATTGGTAGACAGGTTGGGACCAGCCTTCTATCCCGGTGAACAATGTTCTACTAATTAGGCGGGGACAGGATTCAATTCGAGGCTTGACCATGACCGGACCTAGGCCGATTGACAGTCATGATTTCCATTCATTCATGAACTGGCTTGACATGACACAGAACAGCTAACAACCATATGGAAGGGGAAGAAATAAATCTCTTTATTCCTGATCTTATTGGCCTTACAGCGGGCCTAAGAGCAAAGAAGTCTTAACTCTCAAATCCTCCATTTGAAAGGTGAGGGGTGAACCTTCTATCTGATTCAATCTCATCTATTGCTGCTTTCGAATCGGCTAAAAAAGGATTTTGATGTCACTTAGGAGAAGTATAGAGAAGTGTACCTGAGTCTTCCATAATAAAATAAGTAGTTGTGACTCGGTCTAGCTAGGACAGAGCCATCCTAAAAAGACTTTCTTATGTTCTAGGTTTCCACAAAGCGGTATCTGTAACGCCTCGATCCCTCACGAGACCGGGACTCCTATTTATCATGCTATTCTCAATCCAATTCCAAACCCCGGGCACAAAATTTTAGGGGAAAACGGACGGAGTCTCCCCTGTTTATAGGACAATACTGTTACCTGCAAATAGCCACTCAAGTCTTTTGAACTATAACAACAACTTATCTACTAATGTCTCCAAAGCTAAAACACAATCACAAGGCCATCCGAGCCTTGGAGCAACAACATTCTACTAAAGCACACAAGCATGCGAGATAAGTTGGTTTTAGTCATAAGTAATTAAATACAATGAAATTCTAAGTTCCATATGAAGATTAACTAACACTCCAAGCATGCAAGGGAAATTAAAGTCTAGAATTCATTATTACAATCCAACAACTTTCTTTAACATCCTAGTACACATCTACTAGACATATATATACAAGACTCCAAAGCCTCAAAATACATTTTTAACAAGAACTCCACGCAAGAAGCACATAAAATCCACCTCAGCACACAAAGTCACGGATTCTGATCTACGTAAACTTCCTCTTCTTCTATCAGCTGAGGATTCACCTCAGCTTCACCTGAAACATATTAAATGAGGAATGAGCAACAATGTTGCCCAGGGAGGGAGGTGATGCAACATGCCAACGTGCAACATGATATGCAACACAAGAAAACATATATAAGCCACGTAAACCAACAAGACAATAAGCCAAGCAATTAATCACTTTAAAAAGGATACGGTTCCACTTCCAAGTCTTCAATCACGAGCCACGAACCACGAGCATCACGAACATGCCGGCAAACCCCAAACACCAACAATTGGGATACTCCGGATGTATCCCGATCCTACGACCCTTTCTCCCGAGGTAGGTCCATGACCAGCAGGTGAACCACGCCTCTGGGGTAGTGGAGTATGCCTCAGCGAGAAAGGGAATAGGCACCATGGTAGTCGAGGGAGCACGGCAAGCCCGACGCCGCCCGTGTTTCTCGACACTACCATGTCCGAAAAGGTTGCGCAACCCGATATTCGATCACAATAATTCAAGCAATGACAATATAATTCAAGAATCACATAAATGAGGGACAACAAAGTAGGTTGCCCTCGCACGTAGATTACAATAAATAAGCCATATAACAATATAAATAAAAGTCAAGTATATATTTAGTCTATTCATATCAAAGTACACGTAATTATAAGCAATCATATTAAACTATACAATTTATGAGCAGTAAAACAAATTAAGATGCACAAAAGAATGTAACTCCCTCACCTTTAATAAACCAAACCTGTAAAAGTCTAGCCCATAACCCCTCCAATTCAACTCCAAAGCATCGACACCTTCCAAACCATTCAAGACTACTACCTAAACACAACAATACCATGCAACTTAAAGATAACTCAACCACATTATTCACATTCATGTTCAAGAATCAAGCTATTGTAAATATTCCATGGCATTCAACACTTCATTATTCAATTAATATGCATATGAACTAGATAACATGCTTAACTCAATTAAATGGAAGAAGAACTCTAACTAACCAATCAATTAAACAGTTACCTTTAAACATTAACGAAGATCAACTAACGAATTACTTTCATGCTTTAAGATCATTTAATACACACTAACTACTTTAGATTACAAGACATGTTAAAATGACACTCTTATTAGCAAATAGGGAAAGAAATACATTTATCAACTAATTGAAAAGTTAACTATCAACTATTTAATAACTAACACATCATCTTAGCAAAATAACTATATTTCAAGCTAATATTCTAACATATCACTAATAGGATCAACTTAAGTTAATTACATTTAACATATAATAGACAACTATCAACTTACAATTAACCTTACATGTAGGTTCAAAGAGCATTAAACACATTCTTTCACCTAGCTTACTTAATCCTTCTAAGTGTTCACTAGTTGCACATTGATAACAACAACTAATTCTAGTAATTAAATTGTTTAGCATATATAGAAATATTACCTATCTCTAAAGGTGGTGATCATCACAACTCTACTAGCATTTCTCATTCACAGTCGAATAGAATAGCTTCCCACTTAAATTAACTTTACTAGCAATAAGATTTTAATTACAATTCATGAAGACAACCTAACTATAAGAGCTCCATTACGCTACTAATCCTCCAAGGATACTACACAATAAGATCTTTATCGAATACATCCAATTAGAACTAAAATATATCAACACTATAGCAAAATAACAACACAATTCAGATTCTCGCGTAACAGGGCAGTTCCGACACATCTCACCAAAACGATCATAACTTATTCTAAAAAACTCCGATTAATGCACTGTAAAAAGTATTAGAAACTAGACTTGTAAGGCTTTCTGACGGTATATAATTCAACCCCTAATCCTTCTCCAATCAATACAGTTTTAAGCTCGAAATTACCTTAGTTTTGCTGAAAAAAAATCTGGACAGGCACGGTTGAACACACACACATGTGCACGCGTGAATTTTGCTTGGTTCCCTTACATTCCTAGCTAGTTTTAAACATTATTCAAGCATATATAACTGTTGCACACTTCATTAAGCATTTTTATCAAACATCTAGCCTACACATGTCCAAAGATAGCTAATTAACAACAACAACAAATATAACAATAACAATAGAAGCAATTTCATATAACAATTAAGCAAATTACAAAGGGGCATAATCAAGATTCACATAGAACTATAACAAAAGCTCCAAAGCATCTTGAAAACACATTTAAACACACAAGGAGTCATGTCAAGGTCCTAGAAGCGTGAGACAATCAAAATTGTACTTAAACCCCTTTGTAACCCAACTCATTTTCCTTCCAAACTCAAGTTATGGTTCTAGATTAGTAAGCGGCCTATACCATGCTTCTAGTTAACTCCTTAGGCACCTTTACAACCCTCAAACACATTCAAATACTCGCAATTACCACAAAAGCTCCAATTTTTCCTCTTATGGCTTTGAACTACACATATCTTAACCGGGCTTCAAACAAGGGTTAGCAAAGCTTCTATAGCACCTAGGCAACCTAAGAATACCAAATGTGAAGCTCAAATCCACCCGGATTAACATTAACCCCGAAACCCCTTTTAAAAAGTCGGCTATTTCATTCTTTTGCTAGGTTATGAACAATTAAATGTTATATGGCATTTACACTACTTTCATTAACATCTAAAGCACCTATTAGGATCATTGATTCAAGCTATAAAGTCCAATTTCTCAAAACCCTAACATTCCCGTCACTATTCATGCCAAATATTCAACGAGCAATTTCAACCGATTAAACTACGAAACAATAACATAAATTAGGTCTCTACTACTTATATATAACATACATAAGCATATTTGAGCATTGCATTAGCATTTAAGAGCAAAACAAGAAATTCAAGAAAGTTGTCACATTTCAAAAATGCAAAAATAGCATGCAAATCCCTCACCTATTGCGCGTAGGAGCTCCTAGGAGGCTAGTAAACACCCTAAACCACTTGCACCTAGCTTGGCTTGGCTTGGATTGAAGATTTGTTGAGCAAAAACTCTCATTCTCCTCCTATGCTAATTTTCGGATTTGCTACAGTATTTTCAGCTTTTCCTTCTTTTTTTTTTTTTTTTTTTTTTGTGTTTTGCTAACTTATGAGCTTAGTGTATGTGTGAGTATATATGATAAGTGGTGTTGAGTTGGGTGAGTTTATTGCCTACTAAAATGAGCCTAGTCAACTTAAAAACGAGTCTAATGCGCATAAATTAAGTTAGCTAACTAAAACATAATGTTTCATACGTAACACTATTCATATGAAGCGGTAAAACATTTTTCAAACACATGCTCCAGACCCCTAAAGTTCAAAACTACCATTTCCCGACTCTTTTTAAATGTCATGTGACCTATGAAAAATATTGAATCACATATCCGAGACAGTAAATTTTCTTATGAATAGTGCCTCAGAAATAAACAATTAAAGAAGACAAGAAATGCACGTAAAATGCACAAGTAGTTTATGCAACAGTTATTTAAAATATGTGTGATAAAATTCTCGGGCGTCACATTCTCTCCCCCTTAAACAAATTGCGTCCTCGCAATTTCTTCATTTCAAGAGAAATCCACATATGCATCTTGAATACCTTGAACAAGTAGTTCGAATGCGAAATCACAAAGAATTCCAAGTAGAAGTACCAAGAGGACACACCAATAAGAGTCTTCATATGGAACTCCCTAAAACCCCATTACTCAAGAATGCCAATAAGAATTCCAACAAAATCTTCGTATGAAAACTCGAAGAATACTCGATGAGAACTCCAGAGTGAAAAGTCAAAAGAAATCCCAACTGTGAATGCCAAATAAAGGCTTCAATTAAGAAATCCAATTTAGAACTCCGAATAAGATTGCCGAAGAAGAAATCCAAGGAAAAATGCCAACAAGAGCTCCAACAAGAATTCCAGAGAAAAATACGAGAAAGATACCAGTGGCCGATTATTAAATATCTAGCTCTAAGTAATGAATATTATCCACTGATCATCATAAACTACTGATCAATTGTTCCTCTTCTGTTGGTGCACCTCTTAGAAGGTCCACTACTAACCGACTCTTTCAGGGGGAGGAAGTTACTTACCATTTTGAAGGGTTAATGCGTGTATGCAGTTGATCCTATTTAAAAATAAATTCTTAAAGCACATTGTTACAATTAACTAAAGTAAGTAGATACTTAATGAATCAATTAAATACACAATTAATCATATCAAATACTCATGTCACGTGACCCTCACATATTGCACCTATACACCACATAAAAGCACTCATGATCACATAATGCACATATCACATGTTTCTCATTACTACACAAATAAGTCACATAGGTCTACACAAAATCACACATTTGCACGCATTGCAAATTCATCAGGTTAACACAGTAAGGCACATAAGTACACATTTTCGTACAAGCACACACAAGGTTTACATACAAGCATGTTCCAATTCAAAACACACTTCGCATGCACGCACTCAAGGGTCACTACCCGCCAGGCCGAGGACCCTGTCCCGGCTGTGAGCTGCTAAGCTCTGATACCACTTCTGTAATGCCCCGATCCCTCACGAGACCGGGACTCCTATTTATCATGCTATTCTCAATCCAATTCCAAACCCCGGGCACAAAATTTTAGGGGAAAACGGACGGAGTCTCCCCTGTTTATAGGACAATACTGTTACCTGCAAATAGCCACTCAAGTCTTTTGAACTATAACAACAACTTATCTACTAATGTCTCCAAAGCTAAAACACAATCACAAGGCCATCCGAGCCTTGGAGCAACAACATTCTACTAAAGCACACAAGCATGCGAGATAAGTTGGTTTTAGTCATAAGTAATTAAATACAATGAAATTCTAAGTTCCATATGAAGATTAACTAACACTCCAAGCATGCAAGGGAAATTAAAGTCTAGAATTCATTATTACAATCCAACAACTTTCTTTAACATCCTAGTACACATCTACTAGACATATATATACAAGACTCCAAAGCCTCAAAATACATTTTTAACAAGAACTCCACGCAAGAAGCACATAAAATCCACCTCAGCACACAAAGTCACGGATTCTGATCTACGTAAACTTCCTCTTCTTCTATCAGCTGAGGATTCACCTCAGCTTCACCTGAAACATATTAAATGAGGAATGAGCAACAATGTTGCCCAGCGAGGGAGGTGATGCAACATGCCAACGTGCAACATGATATGCAACACAAGAAAACATATATAAGCCACGTAAACCAACAAGACAATAAGCCAAGCAATTAATCACTTTAAAAAGGATACGGTTCCACTTCCAAGTCTTCAATCACGAGCCACGAACCACAAGCATCACGAACATGCCGGCAAACCCCAAACACCAACAATTGGGATACTCCGGATGTATCCCGATCCTACGACCCTTTCTCCCGAGGTAGGTCCATGCCCAGCAGGTGAACCACGCCTCTGGGGTAGTGGAGTATGCCTCAGCGAGAAAGGGAATAGGCACCATGGTAGTCGAGGGAGCACGGCAAGCCCGACGCCGCCCGTGTTTCTCGACACTACCATGTCCGAAAAGGTTGCGCAACCCGATATTCGATCACAATAATTCAAGCAATGACAATATAATTCAAGAATCACATAAATGAGGGACAACAAAGTAGGTTGCCCTCGCACGTAGATTACAATAAATAAGCCATATAACAATATAAATAAAAGTCAAGTATATATTTAGTCTATTCATATCAAAGTACACGTAATTATAAGCAATCATATTAAACTATACAATTTATGAGCAGTAAAACAAATTAAGATGCACAAAAGAATGTAACTCCCTCACCTTTAATAAACCAAACCTGTAAAAGCCTAGCCCATAACCCCTCCAATTCAACTCCAAAGCATCGACACCTTCCAAACCATTCAAGACTACTACCTAAACACAACAATACCATGCAACTTAAAGATAACTCAACCACATTATTCACATTCATGTTCAAGAATCAAGCTATTGTAAATATTCCATGGCATTCAACACTTCATTATTCAATTAATATGCATATGAACTAGATAACATGCTTAACTCAATTAAATGGAAGAAGAACTCTAACTAACCAATCAATTAAACAGTTACCTTTAAACATTAACGAAGATCAACTAACGAATTACTTTCATGCTTTAAGATCATTTAATACGCACTAACTACTTTAGATTACAAGACATGTTAAAATGACACTCTTATTAGCAAATAGGGAAAGAAATACATTTATCAACTAATTGAAAAGTTAACTATCAACTATTTAATAACTAACACATCATTTTAGCAAAATAACTATACTTCAAGCTAATATTCTAACATATCACTAATAGGATCAACTTAAGTTAATTACATTTAACATATAATAGACAACTATCAACTTACAATTAACCTTACATGTAGGTTCAAAGAGCATTAAACACATTCTTTCACCTAGCTTACTTAATCCTTCTAAGTGTTCACTAGTTGCACATTGATAACAACAACTAATTCTAGTAATTGAATTGTTTAGCATATATAGAAATATTACCTATCTCTAAAGGTGGTGATCATCACAACTCTACTAGCATTTCTCATTCACAGTCGAATAGAATAGCTTCCCACTTAAATTAACTTTACTAGCAATAAGATTTTAATTACAGTTCATGAAGACAACCTAACTATAAGAGCTCCATTACGCTACTAATCATCCAAGGATACTACACAATAAGATCTTTATCGAATACATCCAATTAGAACTAAAATATATCAACACTATAGCAAAATAACAACACAATTCAGATTCTCGCGTAACAGGGCAGTTCCGACACATCTCACCAAAACGATCATAACTTATTCTAAAAAACTCCGATTAATGCACTGTAAAAAGTATTAGAAACTATACTTGTAAGGCTTTCTGACGGTATATAATTCAACCCCTAATCCTTCTCCAATCAATACAGTTTTAAGCTCGAAATTACCTTAGTTTTGCTGAAAAAAAATCTGGACAGGCACGGTTGAACACACACACATGTGCACGCGTGAATTTTGCTTGGTTCCCTTACATTCCTAGCTAGTTTTAAACATTATTCAAGCATATATAACTGTTGCACACTTCATTAAGCATTTTTATCAAACATCTAGCCTACACATGTCCAAAGATAGCTAATTAACAACAACAACAAATATAACAATAACAATAGAAGCAATTTCATATAACAATTAAGCAAATTACAAAGGGGCATAATCAAGATTCACATAGAACTATAACAAAAGCTCCAAAGCATCTTGAAAACACATTTAAACACACAAGGAGTCATGTCAAGGTCCTAGAAGCGTGAGACAATCAAAATTGTACTTAAACCCCTTTGTAACCCAACTCATTTTCCTTCCAAACTCAAGTTATGGTTCTAGATTAGTAAGCGGCCTATACCATGCTTCTAGTTAACTCCTTAGGCACCTTTACAACCCTCAAACACATTCAAATACTCGCAATTACCACAAAAGCTCCAATTTTTCCTCTTATGGCTTTGAACTACACATATCTTAACCGGGCTTCAAACAAGGGTTAGCAAAGCTTCTATAGCACCTAGGCAACCTAAGAATACCAAATGTGAAGCTCAAATCCACCCGGATTAACATTAACCCCGAAACCCCTTTTAAAAAGTCGGCTATTTCATTCTTTTGCTAGGTTATGAACAATTAAATGTTATATGGCATTTACACTACTTTCATTAACATCTAAAGCACCTATTAGGATCATTGATTCAAGCTATAAAGTCCAATTTCTCAAAACCCTAACATTCCCGTCACTATTCATGCCAAATATTCAACGAGCAATTTCAACCGATTAAACTACGAAACAATAACATAAATTAGGTCTCTACTACTTATATATAACATACATAAGCATATTTGAGCATTGCATTAGCATTTAAGAGCAAAACAAGAAATTCAAGAAAGTTGTCACATTTCAAAAATGCAAAAATAGCATGCAAATCCCTCACCTATTGCGCGTAGGAGCTCCTAGGAGGCTAGTAAACACCCTAAACCACTTGCACCTAGCTTGGCTTGGCTTGGATTGAAGATTTGTTGAGCAAAAACTCTCATTCTCCTCCTATGCTAATTTTCGGATTTGCTACAGTATTTTCAGCTTTTCCTTCTTTTTTTTTTTTTTTTTTTTTTTTGTGTTTTGCTAACTTATGAGCTTAGTGTATGTGTGAGTATATATGATAAGTGGTGTTGAGTTGGGTGAGTTTATTGCCTACTAAAATGAGCCTAGTCAACTTAAAAACGAGTCTAATGCGCATAAATTAAGTTAGCTAACTAAAACATAATGTTTCATACGTAACACTATTCATATGAAGCGGTAAAACATTTTTCAAACACATGCTCCAGACCCCTAAAGTTCAAAACTACCATTTCCCGACTCTTTTTAAATGTCATGTGACCTATGAAAAATATTGAATCACATATCCGAGACAGTAAATTTTCTTATGAATAGTGCCTCAGAAATAAACAATTAAAGAAGACAAGAAATGCACGTAAAATGCACAAGTAGTTTATGCAACAGTTATTTAAAATATGTGTGATAAAATTCTCGGGCGTCACATTCTCTCCCCCTTAAACAAATTGCGTCCTCGCAATTTCTTCATTTCAAGAGAAATCCACATATGCATCTTGAATACCTTGAACAAGTAGTTCGAATGCGAAATCACAAAGAATTCCAAGTAGAAGTACCAAGAGGACACACCAATAAGAGTCTTCATATGGAACTCCCTAAAACCCCATTACTCAAGAATGCCAATAAGAATTCCAACAAAATCTTCGTATGAAAACTCGAAGAATACTCGATGAGAACTCCAGAGTGAAAAGTCAAAAGAAATCCCAACTGTGAATGCCAAATAAAGGCTTCAATTAAGAAATCCAATTTAGAACTCCGAATAAGATTGCCGAAGAAGAAATCCAAGGAAAAATGCCAACAAGAGCTCCAACAAGAATTCCAGAGAAAAATACGAGAAAGATACCAGTGGCCGATTATTAAATATCTAGCTCTAAGTAATGAATATTATCCACTGATCATCATAAACTACTGATCAATTGTTCCTCTTCTGTTGGTGCACCTCTTAGAAGGTCCACTACTAACCGACTCTTTCAGGGGGAGGAAGTTACTTACCATTTTGAAGGGTTAATGCGTGTATGCAGTTGATCCTATTTAAAAATAAATTCTTAAAGCACATTGTTACAATTAACTAAAGTAAGTAGATACTTAATGAATCAATTAAATACACAATTAATCATATCAAATACTCATGTCACGTGACCCTCACATATTGCACCTATACACCACATAAAAGCACTCATGATCACATAATGCACATATCACATGTTTCTCATTACTACACAAATAAGTCACATAGGTCTACACAAAATCACACATTTGCACGCATTGCAAATTCATCAGGTTAACACAGTAAGGCACATAAGTACACATTTTCGTACAAGCACACACAAGGTTTACATACAAGCATGTTCCAATTCAAAACACACTTCGCATGCACGCACTCAAGGGTCACTACCCGCCAGGCCGAGGACCCTGTCCCGGCTGTGAGCTGCTAAGCTCTGATACCACTTCTGTAATGCCCCGATCCCTCACGAGACCGGGACTCCTATTTATCATGCTATTCTCAATCCAATTCCAAACCCCGGGCACAAAATTTTAGGGGAAAACGGACGGAGTCTCCCCTGTTTATAGGACAATACTGTTACCTGCAAATAGCCACTCAAGTCTTTTGAACTATAACAACAACTTATCTACTAATGTCTCCAAAGCTAAAACACAATCACAAGGCCATCCGAGCCTTGGAGCAACAACATTCTACTAAAGCACACAAGCATGCGAGATAAGTTGGTTTTAGTCATAAGTAATTAAATACAATGAAATTCTAAGTTCCATATGAAGATTAACTAACACTCCAAGCATGCAAGGGAAATTAAAGTCTAGAATTCATTATTACAATCCAACAACTTTCTTTAACATCCTAGTACACATCTACTAGACATATATATACAAGACTCCAAAGCCTCAAAATACATTTTTAACAAGAACTCCACGCAAGAAGCACATAAAATCCACCTCAGCACACAAAGTCACGGATTCTGATCTACGTAAACTTCCTCTTCTTCTATCAGCTGAGGATTCACCTCAGCTTCACCTGAAACATATTAAATGAGGAATGAGCAACAATGTTGCCCAGCGAGGGAGGTGATGCAACATGCCAACGTGCAACATGATATGCAACACAAGAAAACATATATAAGCCACGTAAACCAACAAGACAATAAGCCAAGCAATTAATCACTTTAAAAAGGATACGGTTCCACTTCCAAGTCTTCAATCACGAGCCACGAACCACAAGCATCACGAACATGCCGGCAAACCCCAAACACCAACAATTGGGATACTCCGGATGTATCCCGATCCTACGACCCTTTCTCCCGAGGTAGGTCCATGCCCAGCAGGTGAACCACGCCTCTGGGGTAGTGGAGTATGCCTCAGCGAGAAAGGGAATAGGCACCATGGTAGTCGAGGGAGCACGGCAAGCCCGACGCCGCCCGTGTTTCTCGACACTACCATGTCCGAAAAGGTTGCGCAACCCGATATTCGATCACAATAATTCAAGCAATGACAATATAATTCAAGAATCACATAAATGAGGGACAACAAAGTAGGTTGCCCTCGCACGTAGATTACAATAAATAAGCCATATAACAATATAAATAAAAGTCAAGTATATATTTAGTCTATTCATATCAAAGTACACGTAATTATAAGCAATCATATTAAACTATACAATTTATGAGCAGTAAAACAAATTAAGATGCACAAAAGAATGTAACTCCCTCACCTTTAATAAACCAAACCTGTAAAAGCCTAGCCCATAACCCCTCCAATTCAACTCCAAAGCATCGACACCTTCCAAACCATTCAAGACTACTACCTAAACACAACAATACCATGCAACTTAAAGATAACTCAACCACATTATTCACATTCATGTTCAAGAATCAAGCTATTGTAAATATTCCATGGCATTCAACACTTCATTATTCAATTAATATGCATATGAACTAGATAACATGCTTAACTCAATTAAATGGAAGAAGAACTCTAACTAACCAATCAATTAAACAGTTACCTTTAAACATTAACGAAGATCAACTAACGAATTACTTTCATGCTTTAAGATCATTTAATACACACTAACTACTTTAGATTACAAGACATGTTAAAATGACACTCTTATTAGCAAATAGGGAAAGAAATACATTTATCAACTAATTGAAAAGTTAACTATCAACTATTTAATAACTAACACATCATTTTAGCAAAATAACTATACTTCAAGCTAATATTCTAACATATCACTAATAGGATCAACTTAAGTTAATTACATTTAACATATAATAGACAACTATCAACTTACAATTAACCTTACATGTAGGTTCAAAGAGCATTAAACACATTCTTTCACCTAGCTTACTTAATCCTTCTAAGTGTTCACTAGTTGCACATTGATAACAACAACTAATTCTAGTAATTGAATTGTTTAGCATATATAGAAATATTACCTATCTCTAAAGGTGGTGATCATCACAACTCTACTAGCATTTCTCATTCACAGTCGAATAGAATAGCTTCCCACTTAAATTAACTTTACTAGCAATAAGATTTTAATTACAGTTCATGAAGACAACCTAACTATAAGAGCTCCATTACACTACTAATCATCCAAGGATACTACACAATAAGATCTTTATCGAATACATCCAATTAGAACTAAAATATATCAACACTATAGCAAAATAACAACACAATTCAGATTCTCGCGTAACAGGGCAGTTCCGACACATCTCACCAAAACGATCATAACTTATTCTAAAAAACTCCGATTAATGCACTGTAAAAAGTATTAGAAACTAGACTTGTAAGGCTTTCTGACGGTATATAATTCAACCCCTAATCCTTCTCCAATCAATACAGTTTTAAGCTCGAAATTACCTTAGTTTTGCTGAAAAAAAATCTGGACAGGCACGGTTGAACACACACACATGTGCACGCGTGAATTTTGCTTGGTTCCCTTACATTCCTAGCTAGTTTTAAACATTATTCAAGCATATATAACTGTTGCACACTTCATTAAGCATTTTTATCAAACATCTAGCCTACACATGTCCAAAGATAGCTAATTAACAACAACAACAAATATAACAATAACAATAGAAGCAATTTCATATAACAATTAAGCAAATTACAAAGGGGCATAATCAAGATTCACATAGAACTATAACAAAAGCTCCAAAGCATCTTGAAAACACATTTAAACACACAAGGAGTCATGTCAAGGTCCTAGAAGCGTGAGACAATCAAAATTGTACTTAAACCCCTTTGTAACCCAACTCATTTTCCTTCCAAACTCAAGTTATGGTTCTAGATTAGTAAGCGGCCTATACCATGCTTCTAGTTAACTCCTTAGTCACCTTTACAACCCTCAAACACATTCAAATACTCGCAATTACCACAAAAGCTCCAATTTTTCCTCTTATGGCTTTGAACTACACATATCTTAACCGGGCTTCAAACAAGGGTTAGCAAAGCTTCTATAGCACCTAGGCAACCTAATAATACCAAATGTGAAGCTCAAATCCACCCGGATTAACATTAACCCCGAAACCCCTTTTAAAAAGTCGGCTATTTCATTCTTTTGCTAGGTTATGAACAATTAAATGTTATATGGCATTTACACTACTTTCATTAACATCTAAAGCACCTATTAGGATCATTGATTCAAGCTATAAAGTCCAATTTCACAAAACCCTAACATTCCCGTCACTATTCATGCCAAATATTCAACGAGCAATTTCAACCGATTAAACTACGAAACAATAACATAAATTAGGTCTCTACTACTTATATATAACATACATAAGCATATTTGAGCATTGCATTAGCATTTAAGAGCAAAACAAGAAATTCAAGAAAGTTGTCACATTTCAAAAATGCAAAAATAGCATGCAAATCCCTCACCTATTGCGCGTAGGAGCTCCTAGGAGGCTAGTAAACACCCTAAACCACTTGCACCTAGCTTGGCTTGGCTTGGATTGAAGATTTGTTGAGCAAAAACTCTCATTCTCCTCCTATGCTAATTTTCGGATTTGCTACAGTATTTTCAGCTTTTCCTTCTTTTTTTTTTTTTGTGTTTTGCTAACTTATGAGCTTAGTGTATGTGTGAGTATATATGATAAGTGGTGTTGAGTTGGGTGAGTTTATTGCCTACTAAAATGAGCCTAGTCAACTTAAAAACGAGTCTAATGCGCATAAATTAAGTTAGCTAACTAAAACATAATGTTTCATACGTAACACTATTCATATGAAGCGGTAAAACATTTTTCAAACACATGCTCCAGAACCCTAAAGTTCAAAACTACCATTTCCCGACTCTTTTTAAATGTCATATGACCTATGAAAAATATTGAATCACATATCCGAGACAGTAAATTTTCTTATGAATAGTGCCTCAGAAATAAACAATTAAAGAAGACAAGAAATGCACGTAAAATGCACAAGTAGTTTATGCAACAGTTATTTAAAATATGTGTGATAAAATTCTCGGGCGTCACAGTATCAGGGTATGAGAACGCATTTCTCCTATAATAAAGTCTTTGGTTTAGGTCAATCAATCCTCATTCCGGGCTCAATGACCGGAATGAATGGCCATCTCTTGTCTCCTCATGGATCCAACTATTAGGTTCATGGGTTTGTGGTCCATGCCTAAAGCAACTCTTTTCCATTCGTGAACATTTAAGAAGTCATCTCCTGATTCGTTGATCTATTATGCTAAGGCAGCTCTGCATATAGTGTTTTAGACTCATACTTCATCGCTGCTCGGTCCTTTCGACCCTTAATCTTAAGAAATTCCTGAACGAGAAAGCGGTATGTATGGTTGGCGTATGCCTGGAAACTAGTCCAGAATGATATCATCAACTACACGATAGACCATGAGTAAGCACTTTTGATAGTAAGAGAAAAGTCCTCCTCCTCACAAGGACCAACTCCTTTAGGTGCGAGGTTCGATCAACCGTGAAAAGTCAGTAAAAAAGAATCTGCTCTACGATAAGCGAAGGAAAGTAGGTCAAAGCCTGCCAAGGCGTCAAGGCAGTTCGACAAACGCAGAAAGAGTCTCCGTCCTGAACACAAAAGGAAGGCGGGTTTGTCAATGCTTGAACTGATTGATCTAAGTGAGCTACGAGGTTAGTCTTCTAGGATCAACTTGTTTTAAAGTGCGCATTAATTGATTTGTGAATTTCAGGAATAATCCAATCAGTGATTATGTACTAGGCTTATCTAATGAATTGAGTCTTCCAAGAAAGGTTTCTAATGAATCTGCTAATTAAGGTTCTAGATTCGTTCAAAAGGCAAAAAAGGAATAGGCTAAGGGTCGTACCTTTTTGATCCCTAACCATATTGATGTTCCTGAGTTCTAGTCTTTCTGGTAACCAATGATCTAAGGGAGCTAGGAGTGCAAAGATAGACGAAAGTGGTATGCGCATATATATAAGCGGTTGGACTGTGTCTTTCTCGAGGTTATCTTTCTTCCCTCCGAGGTTCCCCTATCTTAATGTTCCTAGCCTAAGGGTATCTCAATGGCAAGAGTCTGCTCTATTGCTGCGCATTCTCGAGTATTCATAGAGTCCTTCGCAAAGAGATCCTGTTTTGTGCTCATATAAAGGGGGTTGTGTTATTGTAAAGTGTTTAATCCCAATCAGTGTAGTTGTTCGGTGTCTATCTATGTTTTGTTCCTTCCTCGGCAAGCTTGGGAATTTCCTGATGTAAGCTCCCTGGGTACGGCTTCGAAGTTTATGTAAATGCCCTATCTTCAAAGGAAGTTGTTGACTTAAGGTATCCCCTAATCCTAGGGTGAGCTAGAATTTCGTATGGTGAAGAGGAAAAGAAGACAGCATTTCCTAAAATAGATGTTCCTGGCCTCGCCAACATAAGTGAAGGCAGTGTTCTTATCGTACATAAACCAAGAGGCCAATTGACCATCTTCCTAACCTCCCTTGTGTGGACGATAGCACTTCTCCTCGAACTAGGGTTGAACGAAGGTCTTTTTGTCCTACTGAAAAAGCTTACTAAGCCGGTTTTTGAGAAGATCCAGCTAAAGAATCGAATAGGGCTAAAAGGTTTCGCTATCGTTTATCGCCTAGGTGGCAGAGCAACCTTTAGAGTTTAGAATAGAGCTCACTTACCCACTCGGTTCCTAATCTGTGGATTACTAAAAGACTCCTGATACCGGACATTACACGTTAGACTAACTGGACCACTTAATAGGACCCTTTTGGCTTGGCTATTCTGGGCCTTCTTCTATTCGTAACAACTGATCTGCAACTAAGACTACTAAAAACAAATATGCGAACGAATCCTTCTTAGGAAAAGAAGACTAGATGTACTAGTTCCTTCTTAGTACTAATAGTATACCTACAACTTATATGCGATAGTCTACCTTACATCCCAATGGCCTATTTAGGAGAATCACCCAAGGGCAATCCCTTATTTCCCAACTACTTATTCCGAGATGCCTTCTTCACTACCCAGGCAAGGGATAGAGTCTTCCTTCTCGTGTATATCTCATTAATGGTAGGGTCAACTAAACACTCAATTTATTTGAAGAAAGCTTCACATGTGTAATATTTCGCTCATGATTAAGTACCGAGAGATCCTTTCTTCGATGTAGCACTGGAAGGAGTGGTTAGGATGGGTTAAGCTAGGCTCCTCGAGCAAGTAGTCCCTTGATCCGGTGGTGGGGTTTGAAGGGGCTTAGAACTCCTTTCTGAATTGCGAAAGAGTAACCTTTCCACCATTCCCTATTCTAGCCTCAGCCTTTGCTTTAGCTCATTCTCTTGTTCATTATGTCTAAGATTCTACGGATGTGTTTTTTGATGCCCTATCTCTTCCTACTCCAAGGATAAAGAGGATTTTGTTCACTCCCCAGTAATGAACTGATCAAGGTGTGGTATTCAGTCCACATTGGTACAAGATTCGCGATGCCATCTGTATGGTCTTGTGTTCTTTCCTCACATTGGGAGTGCCGCCCTGGCACGACAAACCTGACAATCTATCTCAGCATATTGCTCACATTGCCTTGTCAAGGAAGCCGAGATCGATGTCATATGATAGAAGCGAGGGCTAAAGGTTGATGTAATAAGGGAGAAGCAAAACCGGGCATCATAGTAGCACTTCATCCTGTAGATCATGTCAAATTCCCTCATTAAACTTCTGCCCCGATGCTTTAGATGCTGATCGGGATACTGATATTGAGGTTGTGGCTGCGGTTTTAGATTCTGTATCGTCCACTGGACACAAAAATAATCTATAGTTATTTCCACAATCAAATGCAAAAGAAAGCCTTTTTTATAGGGCAGGGCTGAAAAATAGTCAAAAGACGAGATACTCTTATGATTGATATTTTTTTTTAGATCTTGCAAATCATTCCCAATGAGGAAAAGCATGCACGAGGACTTACTTTCTGCGGAATAGAATGAATGAGGGAATGGATGCGACAATGAATAAAGCCGATCCAAGTAGGGTAACACAACACCTTTTCCAGCGCTATTAAGAAAGGGGTACAAGGAGCAGTAGAAAGGGTACAGGGAACCATTAGGTGGTGTGGTATTCCGATTAGATGAATTTTTCTGATGTCTATCGGAGCGAAGATAGACAGCCTCTGGGTTCGATTCCTTCATAAAGGAAGATAGTGTGCCCTATAAAGAAAGGCAAGCGTGCAACAAAGCCAGAGGCTTACCTTGCCCTGAGAGAGGCCATAGGATAGAGTAGAATCGACAATGCTGCTCCGAACCCGAACAGACTAGGTAATGGTAAGTTGTCTAGCCTTACTCCGTTCACTGAGCTCGATGCTTTGCTCCTGGTGGTGCAGTTGGTTATGTGTGTTGTCTACTCTTGGGTGGAAGAAAGAGTATAGGAAGCCGCCCCTGCTTTCCAAACCTTTCATTCATTACTGGACTATCCCATCCATTACAAACTGAGACTGGACTGGACTGATACCTGTACTGACATAGACCTACCTTATTGATCTATGAAATTCCGTGATTTAAGACAGTCAGGGTTCATACTTCAATGGAGAAAGCAGTTGAGAATCGGATTCATTCTTCTTTCCCATAAATTCGACGGCCCTTAAGAATAGAAAGAGAGAATAGGGATACTCATGATCCTTATAGAGGCTGCTCTTTAATATGAATGAAACAAGGCTCTCCATAATAACTAACAAGATTCAGTGGGCTGCCTATGAAATATATAGAGCTCTATGACTCAACTCAAATCAATAAGGATGCAAAAATTTTTGACTCGTCTCATCATTCTCGTCTTTCAGTTCATATTCTCCAGTGCCAGCCGGGAAGCCACCCAATCACTTCAGTCAAGGAAAACGTTCGATAGAAGCCCCTAAGGTATTATGAGCCAAAGAGTAAATCATTCCTCAATCCACTTAGGCACAACCGTCGCATTCTCTCTTAGAGACTCTATCATGAAAGAAAGGGAAGCCAACTAACTCATAGCCACCCACTCGCTCATATGACCGGCAGGTCGAAATTAGCCCTGATTCTTTCTGTTTCTTTTTTTAGTACGGTCAGACTTTCCTTCCTTATCCCAGTCTGAAACTAGAACAGCCTTCCACTTTCTTCTTTTATTTCCTTTCGTCCCAGCTCATCTCAACCTGACTGCTGACTGGCTATCTTACTGACCGGAATGATTGAAGAATTGAATTGAACAAAGGGGTGCCAATGACTCCCTTCTTTACGTGCCTTACATCCCTGACTGCGGCACTGACTTAGTTGATTGATTTTTTATTGTATTTCACTCGGGCTGACTAAATGACTAATTGAACCACTTGGTCAAAGGATAAAACCCTGACTACCGAGAAGAGACCCATCCGAAGAGGTGGGGAGGCTCCTGCCTATTTGAATGCGTTCTTTTTTATCTCGCTGACAACTGATTGGTTTTCTTTTTTTACGAGTAGATGCCAAAGAAAGAAGACGTCCCTTACTAATGCTTACTAGTTTGATTAATACATCGCTTCGCTTGATTCGAAATCAAGCATCGTGGAAGGGAATAATAACTCAGGAAGCTACCGGGCCCCTTTCCTTTTGCGCCATGTTTGAGAAAGAAAAGAGTGATTTTCTGTAGTTAGAAAGAGTTGCATCCCTTATTCCAGAAAGAAAGGACACTTAACACTATTCTTGTTTTCTTCAAGCGGTTCCAAAATAACTTGAAAGAAGCTCTATTCCCTGAATTTCAAACTCCTCTGGAAGCCTTATTCACTATTGAGATGCTATTCCTCATTGATATTGATCAATGTCTCGGGGCTCTTAATTCAGAAGATAGAAACCTATGGGATATTAATGAATAAAATAAATCATTTCTTTCACCATGTTGAAGCTTCTTAAAGAAACTGATTCGGGGGGATCAACAATCCAATGAGGAAGAAAGAACTGTGGTTCAAATGCATATGACACTAAGCTAAGGCGGCTGCCGTCCTTGCTTTATCCCACTCTGACCGCTTACAGTCGATATATGAACTAAAAGGGCTTGAATGAATTCGTCGAAGAATAATCGGCAAAGAAAAAGATCGTGAGCCTCTCCCTATCAATCGAGCATCTTCAAACCTCTTTCTTTTTATGTTTTTAGAACCATTCTTTTCAATCCTACGTGACATGGCCCCCCTTCCATCTTCCTTCCTTAAAAAGGCCTTGCTCCGCCCTTCCAGTAACTCGCGCTTCCGCACCCCTTTCTTAAGCTAGATGTTAGGCTAACTTAGCCAGCCAAGGTCTCCACCTGATATGGTACCCGCTGGTATCCATCTTCTTGTTCTGAACCTTAGACCTCTCAGGCCGAACAGAGCCTTTCTCCTTAGGCGCGCTAGCTTAACTTTTAACCTACATTCTCTGGTAACAGTAGCCGGATAAGCATAGCAAGAATTCCCTCCTGACTATCAATGAGAAAGTTTAGCTTTCTGGAGTTTCTAGGGAAACTTTACAAAGATCCGAATGTATAGGTAGTCTTAAGGAAGGGAAAAAGAAGGCCTTAATTGTCTATCCAAAGGTCCGCCTGCCGAATGGGTGTCTTTAGGCGAATCAAGTGGGTAGGAATGCTCCCCCTATGTCAATTGTTGTAAGGTAACTAAGGAGTGAGGGTTTACAATAAATAGCTTGATTTTCGTAGTACCTTATCTTGCAACTCTATCTATCGTCTATGCTTTCGATATATAAATGATTTTTTAGTGCTCTCATGCTTGCTTTCTCCGTGTCACGTCGCAATATTGATGATCTATTAATCATGCGATATGGACTCAGCCATTAATGGTTTTATCATTCTTTCTATATGTGTTGATCTGTTAAATCGTGCACCCCCCACTTCTGCAGTAGCATATAATCTCAGGCCCTTGATGCCAGCAGTTCAATCTGTTTTGCAGAATGGACGGCGCAAGAACAAGAATTCGCTGCTTTGTTGTTGTTGGAGTTGTGCCAGTGCTGCTGCTTCTGCTCTTTCTCGCCCTCATACCCGCTCCCTCAGGGCCATGGCATCCTTCTACTCTAAGGCCGACTAACAGCCAACAAAAGGGTACTCCTAACTTTGCTCTTTTAGGCAAAAGAAGACTTGTTCCACCTTCTACACCGAGTCGGAGACATAATCTGAACAATGCTCCTTACTTTGATTTTATGAGTCAGAAAAGGCTTGTTCCGTCTGGCCCGAATCTGCTCCATAACTAGTAGTATAGTGAAGTCCTTGTGAAGGATCTCCGATCAGGGCGTCTACTCGCAATCGGAAAGGCAATCTCTACTTCCTCTCTGCTTCAGTTGGTCAAGCTCATCACACTCGACTATCTTCTTCTTCCTCAGCTTCTCTGCGTACCTGGCATTTTCGCCTTGCTCGTGCAAGCTTTACAAGCATTAGGAGTCTAGTGTCTACAGGGTCCTCGAAAGTCGATTGTAATAATGCTTCACCCAGTCATATTTGTCCCGGTTATCAATTGGGGAAGCACACCAAACTAGCATTTTCTCCACGCAATAAAAGACAATTTTTTTTGAATTTCTCTATGCTGATGTCTGGGGTCCTGTACCTTCTTCTTCTTTATTTGATTCACGTTACGTTGTTGTTTTGATTGTTACAGGTTCTTTTTTCTTCATGCCAAATCTGAAGTTTTTGATCTTTTTTGAACCTTTCACTTATAACCAAGCATTTTGAGAAACCCATAACATTTTTCAAAAGTGATGGTGGTTGAGAGTTTACTTCTAACAACTTTAATGAGTATTATGTGCAGCATGGAATTCAAAAAAAATGCATCCATGCCCTTGCACTTCATAGCAGAATTGTCTTAGTGAGCGCAAGCATCGCCATATCACTGAGACGGACCTTTCCATACTTTTTCATTCTGGATTCCCATATATCTTTGGACATAAGCTTTTCATATGACTGTTATTGTTATCAATAACCAACCTACACCACTTCTAAATCACAAGTCTCCCTATGAAATCCTACATGGTACTCTACCAGCTTATTCATCTCTCCAGGCCTTTAGATGTTTATGCTACATCCACATCTCGAAGTCCATTCGTCATAAATTTGGGCCTAAGGCTGATTGCTGCATTTTTCTTGGGTGCAGTGATGATCATAAAGGCTTATGATGCTTCTCTCTGTGCCGTCGTCGAGTTTTCATTTCTCGCCATGTCACATTTGATGAAGCAACTCTATATGATCCACCATCTATAGTACCTCAATCTCAAAGGGAGGTGCCACATATGCTACCCACCGTTACTGACTCTGCTTCCTTTGCACCTGAGATTAGTATTCGGCCCATTCCCACGGCCGGTGCCTTTTCCAGTAGTCCTATTACAGCCATCGAGGGCTCGTGGTACCTGCTGCACCTGATGGTCATCAATCCGCTCTCAAGTACTACACTCGCCGGCCTAAAATCAACACTACTCCTTCAGCTGATTTACCAGAATCTTCTCCTCAGCCGAGTGTTCCTCCTGATCAAAAAGCTCATATTGATTTAGGAAGAGGAATACGTTCCTGTACTATTAATTGGCTCCTCCTCAAGGTCAATGTTGTCTCTACTGATTTCAACGTGAAGGAACCCACTCCATTTCAATCAGCTTAGAAGGATCCACGCTGGGCTGCTGCCATGCATGCAGACATTGCTGTCCTCTATCAAAATCAGACTTGGACCATCGTTCCCCATCCTTCGGATAAGAAAGTTATTGGCTCGCAAGTGGTTATACAAGATAAAGTAAAAGTCTTATGGGACTCTTGATCGCTACAAGGCTCGCGTGGTAGCCAAAGGCTACAACCAACAATAGGGTAAACGACTATGATGAGACATTCAGTCCAGTTATTAAGATGACATCAATGGCGATTAGGTGTGACTTGCTTGATAAGGGAAAGAGAAGACGTCCCTCAACTCAAAGCCCCATTAACGCAAAAGAAGTAGATTCTTACGTTTTTAAATTACCAGAAGTTCTTAGCTACTCAGTTATACTATAGGCACTAAAGGTATTACTTGACTGAAAAAGTACTCATATGTTGGGGGCTTCCCTTTCCAACCAAGGAAGGCAGACGAGCTTTGCTCGCTCCTGGGGTTCGTCTACACCACATCGACCTAGAGCTGAGGTTTATCTTTATCTTTTGGTTCCTTTGATTTTATATATAAATACGAAAAAGAACAACAATTAAGAAAAAAAAGGTTTGAAGATGCTCCACCGATAGGGAAAGGAAAAAGGTTGAAAAAAGATAGATGGGCTTATGTTTATTATAGTGGTTCCTTCTGATCCTAGAAAACGTCCGAAAAAACCTGCTACAAAACTACCGAGCAGGGGCAAAAATACGATAAGTAGATCTCTCTTCATCCTCTCTTTTCTTTTTGTTTTGCGTTGTTTGCTTTACTGTCCGCCCATGGAGAAGACTACCACATCAAGGTGACAGGATTCGAACCAATGGCCCTCTGTACCCAAAACAGATGCACTGACCAGACTGCGTTACACCTCGTCTCACCACCCCGGAGAATATAGATCCACCTGATCGATGAACACTCAAACCGAACTCGCCCATCCTTTTGGGCACAGAGATACGAGAACCAATCTGAGTAATCAACCACTTTTTTTTTAGAAAATTTGCCTCCAGGAAGATAAGGCGAGGCGCTGCAAGCCGTATAGTGCAGGAGCACTCACATTTTTTTTTGGCTTACTCTTTCACTTGAATTTCCAAATCCAACTCGCTCTCGGCTACGTGTCCTTTGGACCAAAAGCCCGCTTAGAAATGGACTCAAACCACTGACACAAGGATTTTCAGTCATTTGCTCTAACCAGCTGAGCTACCTAAACCAATTTCCTAAAGTATGTTTTCTTCATCGAATAGCACCCTACCAAGCCGCTAGGCGCTCGAAAAGCCCTTTACTAAAATCTATAAAATAGATATATCTATTTTTCTCTTGTTCGTCAAGCTTTCGAGCAGCTCTTTCAACTTCCGCCTAATCCCCAACATGCTCAAGAACCAAGAGTCGTCTAGTCCTTGGACGGCCGGAGGGAGTTTACAATTAGAAAGAAGATAGGCCGATTAAAGAAAAACAAGGCGCAATGGGCTCTCCGCTCCGAGTCACTATGTAGTGCTATTCTGTCCCCCGGGGGACTGGACTCCACCAAGAGGTTCTTTCTTTCACGCCAGCCCCTCTCATTTCCATGCTGGAGGAAATGGGATTCGAACCCATGGTACAATCTTCTTGTATGTCGATTTAGAAAACCAATGCCTTAACCCACTCAGCCATCCCTCCAAGTTCTTGATCGGAATTTGATGTGCGGTTGGTTTCCTGAAAGTCTATCTGATGCGATCAACAGCCAAAGCTGTAGCGCCCGTACTCTTCCTCTATGAGCGAGACTCTATCCAAATCTGTCACTCGTTGGGCGAGGCCTTCTTTTCTATGAACACCCCACCACTAAATGATTTACTTTCTAGTTTTCACCTCCGACCCAACCAGGAGAGAACACAGGGTCAAGCCAAGCCCTTACCCATCTGAATGGAATTCACATCTCCTTCGTCGGGTTGAGAAGGGAAAAAGCCCAGGGAACTGGACTCTGCCACTTCTATTACATTACATTACGGAGAAGCCTATTCTCATCATGATTGATCCATGTCCAAGCCTAGTGCCCGGAGAACTAGGCTTGCTTAGCAACCAAAGCTAGCTTACTAAGGCCGTCAAGGTTTGAAGATGCTCGACCGATAGGGAAAGGGTGGACTTATTTTTAGGTGAAGGAAGAAAAACCTTGATTGCATGAGCTAGCCAGCAAACCCCCCTTACTCACTTCTTAATCTATAAAAAAAGCCCTTTTTTCTCCTTTTCTAATAAGGTAAGCATCCAGCTCTCGATCCAGAGCTACTGCTTTAATAATCGACTAAGCTCAGGAAGTCAGGTTAAGACGTTGACTTATTCAAGGGAGATGAAAAAGGATTCTTGTCTTTAGAAGTCAATCCCACTAAACTATACTTGTACGCTTGACATGAGAAAAGTAGAAGCAAGTGCAGTCAAAGGCCGAGCCTCAACCAGCAAAGGGGGACAGCCATGCCAATCCAAGTAGAGCAAAAATGCGCCCACTCTACCTTTCTTTCTTTACCTTAGACTTCGTTCTTCAAGGAGACCCATGTACATTTCCTCTATTCTGTGCTATTGAACTCTTGATTCCCTTGTGCCTTTAGTTAAAGTATAGGTCGTCAATTCAATCTATCTTGATGGGATTTTTGCTTGTGTTGAGTAGTATAGAAGGGATTTATCTAATAGGTAGCGACAAGACTAGTAGTATCAACAAGAGGCTACATCAATAGCTGAAACTTTTTTTCGGGTAGGGTAGGCTTGGAGTCAGAAGTCCAATTTTTCCCAACCAAATAAGCACTTTTGCAAAGTTCACCTTCCCGCTGTCAAAACAAGACTTACGTATAACAATCAAACCTTACCAGGGACAAGGACCAGACTATAGAGCCTAATTAAAAATAATCCAGGCTTGCTTTCTCAATTCACATCTATGAGCATCCATTCATCTCCCTATCGGTCGAGCATCTTCAAACCTCTATTTCTTGCTCACTTCGATCGAACTCTAACAGCTTACGGAAGAATGATGGGTCGCTAACGAGGCCCCTAAATGACCGCTCAGAAGGCCTACCTATTTTTTTCCCAATCTGTCACTTGTTCATCCCTCTCTCATGAAAATTCTATCTCCTTTTCTAGCGGCTTTTACTCATGTCTATAGCCAGTTTCTAAGACGATTCCCATTCAAGTATTCTTATTCAACGGTCTATCAATGCTGCTTGATTTTTGAAAAATAGATTTCTTTCTACTAGTTCTTACATAAGCAATTTGCAGGAAGTAAAAGAAGTCTTTCCTTTTGAAATCGAAATCCACTCCTGAAGTCACGTCTTTTAGTACTGGGACTCAAGTCAAGTACTTTTGAGTTTCTTTTTGCCCAAAGCCCTCCTTTCGACTTAGAAATACCAAGTATAAATAGCTTTAGCATCTCTTGATAAGAAAAGGTCTTTATAGAGCTAAGGGGAAGGTTTAGAACCCTAGTAGCATAATGGAATTAGTTTCCTGGGCTGACTTCCATGCCAACACAAGTAGTTTAACCCATCACTACCTCGTAAGGGCATTGAGAATTGTTTTTGCTCTTTTTGTTAAACACTTTGTAACAATAAGTATTCAAATAGCCTTTGCATAGTTTACAAATTCTGCTTAGTAGGGACCTAAACACAGGAATGGTTTTTATCAGAGTCAGACCACGCCTTATGACGAAAGAGGGAAAAAGGACGGATCACCTGTCGATCTGTGATCAAAGAAAATGATACCTACAGAATAGGATATAGATTGACAGGCACAAAAGCCATATCTATTAATCTACTCTCATTGATGAGATGATGACATAGAGAAGAAAGTATACCATTTGTCATTGTCACCCCCCTTGTCACTTAAAAGTAAAGAAGAGATACACACTTTGGAATGGAAGACGTCAAAGGGGTGAATGAGCGATGTGGTAACGAGCCATAAGAAAGATAAGCAGAGCATTCTTTCCGCCAGCCTTGAGATTTTATAGAAGTAGGGGAGCGTGGTGAGATAGATAGACGTCCAAGCCTGCAGCAACTAGTTGCTCGACCTTAGTCTTGGGCTGATCTCACACTTCAATCAACCCCTTTGTACTTCGATCCAATTAATTGATTGATCAAGAGGCGTCTCTCTTTTGTTTGGGGCGGTAAAGTCCTTGCTTTCTCTTGAACAAGGGAAGGGCAGCATAACATTAACTTCAATTGAACAAGGTCAACCTTGAAAAAGAAAGGAGGTAGGCCAAAGAACCGTAGAACGCTTCAACTTGGCCATTGAAGAAGGCGAAGGCTAGGCAAGAGACTAGACCAGCTTACTGCTTACTGCCATGCCATGGTTGAAGCTTTAGGCTCCATAGATGGAACTATGTATTAGATTTAGGGAGTGGAGGTTCGGAACGAAAGAACGCATGCATGGAGATTCTGTCTATCAGAGGTTCAATAATTTATGAAAGGACATCTAAGGCTAAGGAAAAATTCAAGGAAGCCCATTACAGAGAGAAGTGGTGATCTCGTCTTGCTTGCTAGGAGAGAGGAGGCTTCCAGACTACCTTTTACAGCCAGATAATGAGCGATCACTCAGCAATGAACACTAACTGAAAGCCGCCGAGAATGAGTACCTATCTCCTACGGGAATCGAACCCGTGTCTTCAACATGAGAAGACGATGTCCTAACCACTGGACGAAAGGGACCAAAAAGCCATTCTTCATATACCTCAGCTCCGAGAATAGAAGTGCTTCGTTTTGTTTCTATACGCAATTCAAGATTTCGTTTGTGTTCATGTTGGCGATTTCTAATGTGAATTCGACAGGTCATCCTCCCTTCCTACGGGTTCCCCCACCGACCCAGTGACACACCAACCAAGCCCCTTCTCTTTCTCTAATCATAAAGCACCATAATCCCTTTATTTGTCTTTCATCCTCCCTGAATAAGTAAAACCCCGCTCTTTCGAATTAAAACAAAAAATGAGGGGCGAAGCGCACGTTTCACGTGGTGAAGGTTTGAAGACGTTCGACCAACGGGAGAGGTTTGAAGATGCTCGACAGAGGTATAAAGTAACTCAACTGATAAGGAGAGAAAGGTAGACGCTCGACCTATAGGGAGAGGGTAGATGCTACAGTAAGAAAAAAAAAAGTACATTGAGGTTACCAAGTAAGGTCAGATGGTTAAGGAAAGCTCAGGTAATAAAATCGCTTAGCCGTTAATTAATTAAGTAGTAGTGAGGCCTTGGTACGGAGTTGCGTCAATTGTGGATATAGACTAGGCTAAGGGACGGACTTCATCTCTTCTATTCTCTTCACTTACACCTTACACTTCAGTTGAGTCTAACGAGGCTCAGGTGCGGAGCCTTCCACTGTGGACTGAGACTAGGCAAAGGTAGAACACCATAGAAACTTCGCTGACTTTATCATAAACCATGATTTCGCTAAGCTCAATAAGAATCTGGAATAGCAGAAATCGATTCGTGTTCCGCTTCCAAAGTCAGTCATCTTTGCCCAAGTATGAACTGCAGCCGACTCTCTAGTGGTTCCATTCCTTCTTACTGTACTTCTGGATCAACCCAGCCCGAATGGGAAGAATAGGGTCAGCCAAACTGCAGTCCACTTTGTATGTTTACTGAGCAGACCAATCAGGCATTTTAGAAAATAGAATGGAACTTCTCACCGAATGAGGCGGGAAGCTACCGCTTCTAGAATGGAAGCTTATCCTTGACTTTTTTTAGAGCATATCGCTATTTTGAAATAATCCATTTTATGGATGAAGTAATTGGAATGACAAATGGTTACGGTTTCGGAAAGCGGAGAAAGTCAGGAACTATCGGTTACCTTTTAAATCAAAGTAGTGATAAGCCGAGTATTATGACTACAAGGGGAGAAGCAAAGCTTTATAGACAGTTTCGCTTCCTCGTCGCTTCTTTCTGGCGACTCCCTTCTCAAATGGGTGGCTTGGTAAACAAGCTACCTTCAGCATCGGTAAAATCACTATCAATAATAGGTCAAAATGGTGGGGAATGAGGCCCACCCTACTTCAATGGAAAGGGAGGAATCGCCCTTTCACAGCCGCTCCTCTACAACTACCTTTCACCCAACATGATCACAAACGAAGACAGAGAATTGCATATATAGGAGGAAGAAATGAACCAAGCCACTTGTCCTGATCGAAATGATTGAAGAAATAAAGAGAATGATGGCTCCTTTCAGAGGACATCGTCGGAGAACAATGTCGGGGACAGGGTGAGAACCTTCCGTTGGTTACGCCCTTTAAGTGTTGGTTCTTCCATATTTATATATGAAGATAGATCCATATAGAGATCTATAACTTTCTATCGATAGATAGATCTATTGAGAAATGGATATTGATTTGGTTTCAAGATCTATGAACAAGAGAGATCCCTAAATATCCATTTGAAAAAAAAGATGAAAAGATAGGGCAAAGCCAGCTGAAGGAAGGTCGCGCTAGTGCCCCCCTACCCCTATTAATTAATTAGATTAGTTTACTCATAAAAGAACTAAAGGAAAGCCTTTTGACAACCATACTAATAGAAAGGGGATGGGCTCAAGCATGAGAAGAAAGCTCTTCGAGCCTCTCTTATATTATAGAGAGGTTTGTAGAAAAGGGCTTCTTCAAATATCCCATTAGGGGCTTCAAAGAAAGCTTGTAGTTTAGGGGTGCGCAGGTTTGGAACCCTATACAAGACAAGGGGTTAGCGCGCAATGGCTTTCTCTGATAAAGGCTCGCTTCTTCAAGTTCCACTTGCTGCTATTCATTTTGATAGGAGTAGGTGCTTGCTACTCGCTCGCTGTCTACTAAATGAGCCTTCACTGCCCGCCCGGCCCCTATCTTTAATCTTAAGTAAAGTGAAGTCAAATCAATGAAGTGAATAGACCAAACTCTTTGTTTGAAGCTTTGCCAGGAAGCTTCTACTTGTTGAATTTTTGTTTCCCCAACACAACAATAGACTTGCAACTAGAGTGATGGAAAAAGTTTATCTTTGATAGCGGTCATAGGGGAGTTCAGAAAGGATCTGATCGTAGATGGAGACTGAAACCTGTGCGGGGGTAGGAGCAGATGTAGCCAAGTGGATCAAGGCAATGGATTGTGAATCCACAATGCGCGGGTTCAATACCCATCGTTCGCCCATCAATAAATGGACCATTTGTTTCGGAGACACAAGACAAACCTAGAAAACATTTTTTCTACAAGTCATCTCGAGGCTTTCAAATACATCCAAGCAATTGGTATCCAATTGAAATATAGAAACCATAGATTCGCGTCGCCTACTTGCTGTAAGAAGAAATGGAATGGCCGATAATTCATTGTATGATGTTTTTAAGACCTCACTAATCAGCCTTACACTTTTGAGTTCATAATGAATGAAATGAACCCCCGGATGAAGAAAAAATATCCCCTCCCCTTTACCAAACCATGGGGAGCCCCGAGTAGTTTACCGGACAAATTGAGTTGTTGTGACGATACCTTTCTTAGTGAAAGATCAAAAAAGACTAATCTTCATCACGAGACTGATCGGATCTGCCGTAGACACCCGAGAGACTTCCACAAGGCAGGCTAAAAGAGTAAGAGGACAAGAAGCAAAGAGTTATGCTTTCATTTCTTTGTTGAGATTGAAATAAAGTTCTTTAAAAAGGTTCTTACTGTAGCATCCACCCTCTCCCTATAGGTCGAGCGTCTACCTTCCTCTCCTTATCAGTAAAGCTAAATTCCATCCAGCCTCTCCCTATCGGTCGAGTTACTTCATACCTTGTTCTATCAAACAAGCTTGTAAACACCTTTTGGGTCCAAGTTTCTCTGAAATTCTTCCTTTGGTTAGCGGGAAAGGCTTACCTACCTTGATCATGCTCGGTCTACTTATGTATTTGTCACTAATGGAAGCATCCATGGGTTGTGTCCTTGGTCAGCACGATGGAAGAGTGAGGCTCGTTCTTCCACGATTGGTAGTACCCCTTCCAGAACGAGGGAAGGGGTTTCATCGGTAGACTTTTTTGGGGTACTTCCGTTACAACGACTTCACTCTGAGGCCTCTCACCTACCCCATGATTCTACCTAGATGCTTCATCATGATTATTTCCCGGTGAGTGCGAAGTCAAAGTGGGAAAAAAAAAGATGCGCTCAGGACCATTCTAACAGAGCTTAGGGTGGAATAGACCGACTTGATGTAATGGATGGCACTTTCTTCATTTTTAGGGCAAAAGCGGACAGTACCTTTATTCATTCATTTATTCACCTCCGCCCTTATCCCCATTGGGGGGTCCTGATCTCAATCAAATGCAACTTACTATTCTTTTACGGTTGAGGCAATCGGTAATGTGTTTTATGATGGGAGTAGGTCGGCCCTTGATAATTCTAGTTGATTCTTCAGTGAGGCATTAAGGAATCTCACATTGATTGAAGTCTTTGATCTTCTTCGGTCAGTCAAAAGAAGATGAGTAAGTTGATCGGGGATAGGCAGGTGGTATAGGCGCTGCACGACATTACAAAGATCATGCCTAAATGCAGCCGTGATCTTATATAGAATACCACCAGACGTACCTTGGTACTTTTCCATCCTCCAATCAAGGCTAGTGGAGCGAAGGGAGCCAAAAAAGGTGAGCGCCCTTACGCGAGCCTTGTTGAAAAGGCCTCTTACTATAGATAGGGTGTTAGCGCTTTACTAATAAGATAGAAAAGGGCAAGCCAAAACATTCCTAACAAGTTGGTGAGTTCGGCTTTCGGGGCTACCTACTTTAGGGCTTATGTATGTAATATATAAAGAAGAGCCCTCTTAGGGCCTTTTTGTTTAAGGGTTGCTCGCCTTTTGAATAGAAGGAAGTGGGAGAACAAAGGTGATTTGGGTAAACCGATGCATGAGCTGAGGCTCCCATGTCTCGCCGACTCTCCGAAAAAGTAAGGTCGTAAAATGGCTCATAGGAAAGAAGAAGCAAACAAAGTCAAAGGCGGGTCAAACTCACATAAGCAGAGGAGGAGACACATTCATGAAAAGCGAGAAGTCGTGTTGTGGGGGGCTGACCAACTATGAATAGATCTTACTTACGGGTAAGAGTAGGAACATCTATTAGTCTGTATCGTGGGTCTACTTGTTCCAAAAGGCGAACATCCCCATTCTAAAACATTCACATAAGTCCTCAGGGAGACATCGTAAAGGGGACGAAAAGAGTCTATTTACCTTTACAATATTCCGGAATGTATCATGGCTCTATCTATTCATTTTTTTTTCAAAAAAAAAGAGTTCTGCATCTCTCCGGGTTTGGGGGAACAAATAGGGGTGGGAAAGAGGGAGAGGGGGACTATGAGCCCTCTCCCGTTGTTGTTCCCGGACTACCCATCCCTTCCTTCCCCTTCGCCCGGCCTGGTGAGATCAGATTTCTCGAACGAAGTGAAGTGATAAGAAAAGAACACTACTGGGGGGGAGATCTCTATTTATTAAAGCCTCTTGTATAGTAAAGGGAAACCGAAAGTGCGCTCTTGCACACCAGCTGAAGAATGAGCTTGGGAAGCTTACCTTATTATTATTAAAAGGGGAAAGGATTCCAAACCTATCAACCTAATAAGAAGATAGGGTAAGCCAAAACACTCCTAACAAGTTGCTGGATTGGAGTAGCTCATTCTCCATCCGCTCGCCAGCAACAGAGGGGGTTCGATTCCCGTTATACGCGATATGGCAAAAAAGACTAATTCAACGAGATATGCCTTGCCTCCATTAAGATTTAAAACTTGTTGTCTACTTTCAGGAAATGTTTGGAATAGAGAACTAACAATAATACAACGCTGCATTCTCCGAATATTAACAAACAAGAAGAGATCTATTAAGAGAAAGATTTATTCGAGAGAAAATCTTAACAGTTACATTCAATTACAAACTACACGAAAGTTGTCCCTTTTTCATGGAGATTTACCCTTCACAAAGAAGCACAGAGAAACAGAACGAACTTCATATATCCCTTTTCTACTCAATCCAGAAACAAGATTGGACGTTATTCTGATTCGTCTCCATTTTCATGAAACAATTCCTCAAGCAAGGCAGCCAATAAGTCATCGAAAGGTTTGTGTGAATAATGGAATGGTAAGCATTACTCATTTTAAAGTTTCCCACGGTGATATAATATCTTTTCAAGAAAAGGATGCGAGAACCCGCGGTGAAAAAATAAGGAGATCTTTCTATATCGAAATATCAATTGAAAAAATAATAGGCAAATTCCTGGATCACCTAGTATGAATGTAGAGAAGAACCAAAACAGAATGGTTCTACCTACTCAAAACTAAGAGGGGATGCCGCCTGCTACTAAAATCCTATTTTTTGCAACAGCTGCGTTCTTCTATGCAAGAAGAAGACTTAGAAAGAACAAAGAAGTTTGGATCCAAAAAAGTATGCTTAGGCAGTTCTTTCGCTGAGCACAACAGAATGAAGAGGAATTTCTATCATTTCAAATCCATATTCTTATTGAAGAGAATGAACGAGAAAAACCGAAATATTCCTACTCGAACAAGAAGTCCTATAGTTTACAACTCTTCTTTATATAGTAATTCGACTTATTGCTCCGCATTCCCCCATTAGAAAACTATGAAGAGAAAAATCAAAAGGATCGAACTACCTACTCATTATTCGGAAGTGAATCATAGAACACCAAAAGCTATGGTATCTTATGAACCTAACATAGGTCACATCCCTCACAACATAAGATTGAAAGATCTAAACCTTCTTCTTCGAAGAGGAAACAAACGTGGCCAAAACATAAAAAGATTGGTGTAGTCGCTCATAGGGACATATCTATCCGGATAGAGGATAGTGATGATAGATTCATAGATAGATAGATCTCCATATAGATAAGTATCTCTGTGGATAGAGATAAAGATAGGGATCTATCTAGATCTTGATTCACTATTTCCAATTTTTTATTGATTCTGATTGATTGCTTTTTTTTTATGACAAGTTTTAAATCTTAATACAGGCAAGGAAACATCATTTTTCAATTATTACTTGCTGGGTCAGAGCGTAGACGAACGAGCAGAGCCCAAGAAACAGGGAAGCCTGTCATAGAGCAGTCGACTAAAAGTAGAAGACTGTTGGCCTGAGAGAAGGCGGCCTCTCTCGGGAAACATGGCCCAATTTCTCTTCTTTCTTTTTGATTTTAGCTTTCTTTATTTTTTCAGGGGCCTAGAACGCTAAAAGGTGGGGGAGAAGGAAGCCGAACCTTTAATCAACCGTCACACAACCAAAATTCTCGGCGTCGACAAAGATTTGAAATTCCGTAAGTAACTCTGTGCTAAAAAAGGCATGGGAGAAAAAAAAAATGAGCCAAGCCCCCCGAGTTCAAAACGTGGGAAGATCTAACGGTCTACCTAGGAATGCCCTATTTAACTTGGTTGAATAGTAAATTCATGCGCACTTCAACATCGTGCATCGCATTAAATCTTTCTTCCTTAGTAAATTTGAAGAATTCTTCAATGAAGATGACGTCAATTTTCTGAACCCATTCTCGAAACTCTCTTCTTTTATTACGTAATTTCGACCTTGTGATCTAACTTATGAAGAGAGATTAGTGAAAAAACTGCTAAGTGCACACTCACTATATCGGCACTGACATCCAAAGCAAAGAACAAATTCAAGCTCAGACCCAAGCGCGAGTAAGTGAAGATTCATATCCCACCGTGTGCTCGGAAATAGGATATGTTCTGCTTACTCACATGGTAAAGCCTTTACCAAAAGGGTCTCACTAATCTCGGTTGCAAACATACCAATAGTCAATAAGAAGCCTATTTGACTCAACATAGGTCTCATCTGACATTCTTGCTAGATCAGTGATTGAGGGATAAACATCCTTCCTTCAGGCACTCTCTAGTGCTAATCATCCGGCCTGCTAAAAAAGGCCTTTGGTTTGAATGTTTGAATCGACTTCTTTTCTTATTTGATTCTTGATCTAAATGTGCAATCAATAGAAGCTTGAGCAAAGGGCTTGTCGAAGGACCATCTTTGGGCATTAAAAACTTCCAAGGCAGATACACACCTCTATGCCTGGCTTCCTTCCTCCACAGAACACTTTCTACCGTGGCGTAGGATAAAATTTGCTTATCTTCAAACTCGGTCGAGCATCTTCAAACCTCGGTATTTACCGCTGTACCCCTGTGCTATCAAGAAGAAGGAATACCCAGCAAAATCCCTTCTACTCAAAGCGGGTTATTTCACTCCTAAATTCAGGCAGTGAACTTGGTTTGCACAAGAATCAATTGAGAGCTTTAAGGTAAGATCGACACAGGAACACAACTGAAAACAAGTAGACAAATGGTTGTTTTCGACGAATCCCCTGCTTGAGAATCAATTGTTCACGTTTCTCTCGCACTATAGCTGGGAGAAAAGAAAGTCTCGTGGGTCTCTCCAACTCTGATTAGTGAAATAGAGAAAAATATTTTTTCCATTTTAGCTACTAAGATAGCAACATAAGACATTTTGCCTTTTCCTGCTTGATTGACTTCTTTCCTGAAGCTGCCTAAACTAGATCAATAGAATATCACATATGCGCCATTACCATGCCTCACGTTCTAGTTCTAGTTCTAAGCGTAAGGAACTAAATTAGTCTAAGAAAAGAATTGGAAAGAGCCGAGCACGATAAATCTGCTCATCCTGGCTTCAAATCCTAGCTTGAGTTGCAACGGCAACCTTAGCACCGCGTGTGTGTCGTGGGCCAAGAAAGAGGCATAAAAAGAGTGAGAAAGCTCAATGCAGGACATGAAAGCGGAATCACCACTGTCGGATCTCGTGCTTAAGCAAAAAGACAATTTCCTTTTGATAGTGCGAAGGTACATCTCTGGGGCAAAGACTAGGAGCAATTTCGTGTTTCAGGGAATTACGTAACAAAAGACCCACGGAGCGTAGTGCTTGAGAAGGTGCGAAGCCAACCATGCACCTCTTGCTTATGGAAGGAAAGTCAGTCCCTATATTACCACGTAGTGGGAATGTCAGATGCTTTTCTATTCCTTACATCTGACGTGCAAAAAAAAAGAATTTTCCTTCCTAATCTAATGGTTTTGTTAACCAAAGCACTAACCTCTTCCTATAGTAATAGTCGTATTCAAGCACTTGCACAAGGGGCGGATACTCCCCATTCCTACTAAACCGAATCAAGAAAATAGGACTTAGCCACGGAAGACTTTTTCGAATCCCTTGGGTGAGAAAGTGTTACGATAGTTTGGGATTGATCAGCAAGGGCAGAGAAGTTGTTTACTTGCTTGCTTAGCTCGAAAAAGTACGCTATGAAAAGTATGGAGAGGTCAATCACTTTCCTTAGATTCTCTAACATCGTATTCGTACTAACTAACCCCGAAAAGAACCCCTTCTTCTCCCCAAAAAAAATGGGTAAATAGAATATCTGCACATAAGACACCTATTCTAGGAGTGCTTACTTCACACTCTACTTACTTCATGCTTTCTTTACTTCTCTTCTTTCCCTCACTGCGCTCGGTCAAAGGTATACCTTATACAGTCCAATAACCCTTCCCGGTCGATATCATCATCCAAACCATGCTTTGTTCCAGTCTCAGGCGTCAGTAAGATTGAAAACCCTCACTCCATTCAGAATAAAGAAATGGAATGAAGGATTTTTCCAGTCAGAGAGTTCGTTTAGCAATAGTACTTCAAAGTAATAGCTCGTCGTCTCAGACGTATGGGTCACGAACGGTCTAACACAAGGAAAAAGAGGATAGGGTTTGGGGGGAAACCCCCGAGCTGTTTAGATTTTTCCCATAGGGAAGTTGATTTGTTAGCCTGATAGATAGAGGTCTTCCTTCATTTCATTCGTTGGTTTGTCTTCAGTTTGCTTTTCAACTCAGGGCCTTATTTCTCTCGGGAGTGTCGAATGTTTTCTTTTCCGGTGTGAATTCATGCAAATCAATGAAGAAGATATTGATTCTATGGATTGACTATTTTATATATTTCCAGCTTAAGTCTTTCCCAGGGATGGCCGTAAACAAAGAGTACTTATCGATGGCAAGGCAGGCTTTAGGTCGGCTACCCAGCAACAAAGATTTGATATTCTGCTTCCTGGGGCTTCCCATTATCTTGGTCGGTAAAATACAAATAAGGCAATAGCGGCCTCGTGGAGAGGGGAAGTGAAAGAAGATGGACCTCCCTCGCAGCGGAGAATTCAAATAAACGTCTCCAAAGCCTGCCCTCCCCCTCCTCGGGAACATTCCTTCCTTTACTGTCACCGACTTGAGACCGGATTTCTACTAGAGGGAGGCTCCTATCTATAAAGAAAGAGTAGACTGGCATAGAGGTTATTTTCCTTGACTCCCATTGCTTCCATGGCCCGTAAGGCCGATCTATGAGGGCAGGTATATTCCATCTTTATCTCCCCAGGTAAAGTACTATAAGGTCAAGCAGTTACGGTTAGCAGTTTCAGGTTTTTTTCCAAAAGGTGCAGTAGTCAAGAGATAATCCTTTCTTTTTTGTTACCGGTCTAGTGTGCTAGTGCCCACCTATGGCCCAAGAAGCATCCACCTTACCAAAGAAAGAGAATAAAATGAGTCGGTGTACCAAGCCAGCATCTAACTGAAACTCAAAAGGTAAGCCTCTCTAGGAGGGCTGGGAATCTGTGCATAACGCTAACATGTATTAGTGATCTTCCTTACCTTCTTCTCTTTTCCCTTATAATATGATACGAGGCCCTTTTTTAAAAACCGCTTGGCAAAGAAAAGAACTTAGAGAAGTTTTGAAGCGAGATTGTCAGGGCAGTACTCTGACTCCGATTCCAAATCAACTAAACAAAACAAAAAGCTTCTACCACGCACGATATTTAAGGCAGCAGAAGCAACCTTTATATCTTAACTAAATTAATATAAACAGCAATCAACGCAAGAGAGTGCCTGCTCCTAGGCTTGATATATCTCTAAAATTAGGATTCAAAACAAACAAGCAGAAGTCTCAAACTAACACTAAAATAGTAACTGTTATTCACTCACCCCATTTAGAGCTCAATTCATGAATTGAATTTACTATTCAACCAAGTTCCTGAGGTTTGAAGATGCTCGACCAACGGGATAGGTTTGAAGATGCTCAACCGATAGGGAAATGAATGGAGTTGGCTCGACAGAGGTACGAAGTAACTCGACTTCTAAGGAGAGGAAGGTAGACGCTCGATAGAGGAATGGACAGAGGGCTTGACCAAAATTTCCTAAGTAAGAAATAGAATCTCTCTAATTGGAAGAAAAAGGGGGGCTTTGATCCATTGTGATTCGGTTTCTTGGTGTGGAGAGATCTCTACCATAAAAGAGAGAGCTCCTAGGCCTTATTCTGCGGATCAAAGAGCGACGTAATTCCCCATTCATCTGAAATAGTATTTTAGTATGGAACAGAGGCATTCTGGGCCGACTACTACGACTACATGCCCCACTAGCTGAATAGGTGTAAGAAAGCTACTTTGACCATCTTCCGGAGTTCTAAATAATCTATTAATCAAAGGCTGTAAGGGCAGACTGCTCTACATTTAGCCACACCACAGTGACCCCTGAAGCGATCTTCTTATAGTTGCAGGATGAAATCTGATAGCCAATTGCTGGCTCTGAATAACCAGCCCAGCAATAAGCTCAATTCTTCTATAACATAAGGGGGTGGGCTTGCGCGTGAGCCGAATGACGTAGGTGCACAAGAGTACTTCGCGCCACAACCATCTCATTTTTATAGGTTCTACAGATCGATGCTTGCTGCTTCATCTGGGAAAAAAGAATCATAGATATGTCATTCATTAGAAGGAAGAACTGCAATAAAAAGATTCCACATGTATCATCTGTAGCAAAACTATGAACGAGAGCTAACAATCCGGACCGTATCGAAAAGGTTCCTAAGACACAGCATGGAAGAGTCACAATATTAAGAAACGAGGTCCAAGAATGAAGAAGGGGTAGAATTACTAAATGAATACCAGAAGTGGCTAATACCCGAGGCATAAAAGAAGCATTTTCTACAGGATCCCGAAACCACCAGCCACCCCGACCTAATTCATGATGAGCCCACCAACTTCCTGGCAAAATGCCTACAATTAAAAACCACCGACATGTCAAGATCCAAATTCGAATTGGTTCCTGGTCCTGGTCAGAGACTGTTGTGTTCGCGTCGGTGGTCCAACAAAGAGGCGAAGTAGTGGTATCTTTCTTTCTATTACAAACGACATGCTTCGCCTGCTCCCTCCCCGTGTCCACTAGCGCTCCTGTCCAGAGCAAAGAGAAGGCAAAAAAGTGTCGACGAAGCAGCATAAGCAGGCTTCTATTGCTACGTAACAATAGAACAGGATAGTATTTTGCGCCCACATGTTTGAATTTGGGGGTAAAGAGCTCGCTTGTTATACGGGATCCAATGCATCCAACAAAGTGAAACAGTGTCCCATTCTTTTCAGCGGCATTCTTCCGCATTGGCAGCGAGTGGAGTGCCACAATTACATTCATCATTTTTTATCTACATAAGCCAAAGCCCATATCACTAGCAACGTCTACGGCATAAATGTAAGGAGGATGTATAGCTGATGTAGGATCTTGTGGAACAGGATTAAATTTTGCAAACGGTTCAGTACGAACGAAGAAATTGCGAACAAAAGGGTCAGAACTCGCTGATAGGAAAGAAGAAAAAAAAAAAGCAATGCCAAGAGCTCCGTCAATCCGTTGTTCATCGATAGACGAAGCTCTCTCTTTATCATCTCATGCCAGATGCAACAAAGGATAAGTCATTTTTCCTTCTCACGAACCACGGGAGAGCCTAGCGCCCAGAGGAGCAAAGCTCATTTTCCTTTCAGGGTAAAGTAGAGCATTAAAAAGGGCTGGCCCATCAAAAGTCTGGGTCCTTCGCGAACGAAGTTCAGAATCAACAAGGGTTCGTAAAACGAAGGGAGTATACAACTGGGGCGTAGCCCTACTTTTTTGTTCGGAATGAGGGAGAAATAGAATGGAATTTTTCACGAAGTTTGAAACAAAGAAATAAAAAAGAGTTTCTCTATGGCCTCCTCGTTTTGAGACATTATGGCTTTGGGGTCAACCCCGGTAACAAAGAAGGAATCCATAAAAACTTAGGATCCGACACCATCATAAAATACTACCCTCATGATTAGACCATTAGCGGTTAATACGTTGTAATTGGATAAGTTATTAGGAATATGACGGAACAAAAGACCAAGGAAAGAAAGAAGAATACACCAAAATGCAAGTGCTGGACCAAACACTGGTGGTTGTTTCTTGTTGTAAGTGAATGCAACGAATAGACACGGAAATAATGAATAATGAAACAATTCATATATTGGCATTTCGTGCTCATTTCCAAATTTCTGCTTTGTTATTCCAATCATCCGGTAACCACTGGATGATCCACAAGAAAGGTGGCAGGATTCAACCTATAGCCGGACCGCCCCTGACCTGCTGGGTTGGGTGGCCGGGTTAGCATCCCTCGTCGGCTCTGTACCCGAAACAAATGCGCTGTGCCACCCAGGGCATAACCTTGTCTCCCTCACTCCTTTTCTGGTTGTGCTATTACCAATTACAAGTAACCTTCAGCCCTGCCGCCCCTGACCTAAGAAGAACGATTATCCTTATGACCAAACAAGGACCGACTTACTTACTTCTCAAGCGAGAGTTCCACGATCCCGACCAGCAACTTGTTGGGAGTAGGGGCATCAAAGCTTACCCAACCTAGTAAAGGGGCTTAGAATAGAGGGTTTTCTAGGGGAGATAAGGTTTCCATGTTGAATTTTATAGACCAAATAGGACTAGTTAGGTAGATAAAGGTGGTAAAATCTAGTCGTGCATCGATGTTTAGCAGGGCGGGTCGCTTGAGTGTCAAAACTAAGCGGTGCTTGGTTTTCCTTGGCTTATTGAACCAGTGTATGCCCATTCCTCATTTGATGACTTCCAGTAAAAAAAAGCCTTAATTTGCCGATGTGGATTGAAAAGAAGTTAGGGATGGACATAGATTCTTCCGCTTATCTGGAGGTGTGAAATCAAGCAATGGTTTTTGTATTTCTGATTTCCCGATCATTGGAAGCAATTTTTACTCACACAAGGATCTCCTCAGAGTAACCTCCACTACGATAGAACCCGACAATGAGTTTATGAAGGCTTCGAGTTGTGCGGGATAGGCTAATCGCCAGACTGCTCTAGAATAGGTTAATCGCTAGAGACAAGAACGAGTGAATCTAGTTTCGAGAGCATGCTTTACTCTAATAGGGGGCGTAGAGTTTCTAAGTGAAGGCAAGCGCAACTATATATGTAATATCCTAGCTGTCAGCAAGACAAGTCCGCTATAAATATAAAGCCTATCAGCCTCAAGAATGAGAAAGATGACCAAAAGACTATTCTATTCCATAACCGACTCTTGTTGCCAAATCGAGGGGGCTTGGCTGGTACCAGGCTCTAAAAGAGTTTTCTCCGAGCGAGCAGTCTTTCTATCATTTTGGGTTGCATGCCCAATGCAATGCTTTTTTGAAATTGAGATGGATTGATCTTCCCTATCCTGCCTCCTCCTTGTACCAGTTGATGCTGCAGCAGTGCTTAATATGAGTTTGCTTCTGCCCCAGACAGCTTCGAGGTTCCCATCGATCAATTACAGAGGTTTTAACCACTGAACTTGCTTATGCTCTCCTTTGATCGAGTGCTATTTCTAGAAGATTGAGTAAGAAATTTTGGAATTGGCTCTAATCGAGATTGCCTCGTCTTCTTAGGCACATGACGAAGCGGCCTAACATCTTTTCAATCGAAATCCCAATCAAAGACAAGTTCTACCAAGGCCAGGATCTGAAAGAGAATATTCACTTTCCGAAATTCCAAGTGACATGATTCCTTTAGAAGCTAAGGTTGAATGATCAAAGTCTCCTTTAGGTTCAATCGAAGAGATCGAAGCGAAGTCAACAATTCAACCATTCAAATGGTCTCCCCTAAGACTGACCTTTTTTTCCAAATGAACCAAACCTCGTTACCACATTCATCAAAGAGATAGGGCCATCTCTGACGGTTGTACAACCCATTTAGATAGATCGTTCTATTCGTGCTTGAAAAATAACCCCGTCGGTCCGCTACTTTTAATGGACATTCTTAGCCGTCCTCCGAGGGTTAAAACCCTATAGATCAGATCATGAACTCTTTCGGACCCTTAGTTTCACTTGGTTGGAGCAGAGTTTTAGCCTGCCTTCCATCGAATATAAAAAACCTTAGAGCTGCCTAACCTGCTGACATCTCGACGAAGAGTTTGTGTCACATCTTCAAATTCAAGAGAAGGCTTTCCTGTTATCTCTCAAATTATAGGCATTGAAGCGATCGAGCGAGAGAAAGAAATAAAACTTTTTGAACACGCCCCTCATTTGAGCTTTACTAATATATAGGGGGGGCAAGCTTTAGAGAGTAGGGACGAGGTCACCATACTAAAGAAGGCCGTATGCTGTGGCTCAACGTAGATGGTTCGAATCAAGCGAGACCAAAGATATGAAGTAACTCGACAGATAAGGAGAGGAATGGAGTTGGCACCCGGGATGCTAAGATTGAAGACTTTTGGGATATGGAACGGCTTATCGGACTACGTCCGAGGAGGCGTCGGTGAATACGACTGCTATCTATCTTGATGGTTCAGCCAAGTTCTGGTGGCGGACCAAAAGACGTAAAATAATGCGGAGCGTGAAGTGCAATTAGATCAATTTTGGGGATGAGTTTCAGGCAGAATGGAGGGTTCCTGCCCAATTGTGGTCTGCCATGTTGATGAGCTTGAAGCAAACATGCCCCATACGCGAGTATATGAAGGACATCTTTCGTAGTTCTCCCTGGACATTTTTGGTATGACAAAAGAGGTATGAAGTAACTCAATTGATAAGGAGATGAAAGGCTCTTCGATTTCATTAAGGGGCTCCAACCTGTGCCAAAATGTCCAAGATTTAGGGGCGGCACAGGCAGCTAGCCTGCTAGATTTGAAGTACTTAGCCAGGGGGAGTAGAGACTTGGACAAGGGAAAGGGCCTAAAGTATTGAAAAGCCAAGGACTCCAAGAAGAAGCCAAGTTTGAGGCCAAGAACAGTGAGCTCAAGATCAAGAGCCAAAGCGAACCGAGAAGAAAGAAGGAAGGCTTCATCTGCTCCAAGCCCCTTAAAAATGGAAAGAGTTCCGACCAGTCTTCCTCTCCCTATCGGTCGAGCATCTTCAAACCTCTGTCGAGCATTTTTTCCTCTCCCGTTGGTCGAGCGTCTTCAAACCTCAAATTGGATTAATGGGTCATCCAACTGGAAATGATAACAAAATGCATAGGTCATTAAAAGGAGTTCCAATAAGCGGATAAATATAGTATACCACCTTACTTATTTCCTCTATGAAGGAGAAAGCAAATTGAAGAACCCACGGATATGTGCAAAACTGAAATTCTTGTTAGCCAAAGAAAATGACTCGTGGTAAAGACAAGATAGACTTTGACCAGACGTGCTCGAAATCTTTATTTTTTATCCGGGGGAAGTTATCACTCTTTCACCTCGTAAACTCGGTAGCTCCTAAACTTGTTCCTCCCTTTTGTTCAATTATAAACAAATAAGCACTTTGATGGAGATTTGTAGCATCATTCAAGTAAATACATATTGAGATCATAGAAACATGAGCTTGTGATATAGCTACACCTAATTCCAGACCGGTTAATGTAAGAACTATATATAAATGACCAGGATCTCCTATGAAATATAAATGATCATTCATACATAGCATAGTCCAAGCGGACCCACTAAAAATCTTTACTGAACTATGACCGGCCATCATATTAGCAAATAAACGTATTCCTAAGCTTAATGCATGAAAACAATGAGGGATTAGCTCAAGAAGTCCTAAAAAAGGTGCTAACGGCAGTAGGACTCCTGCGGGTAATGAGAAGCTTAAAAAATGAAGCCCATTTCTTTGAAATCCCACTATAGTAATGCCAATAAAAATCAAAAATGAGAGCTCCAAAGTAATGAGAAAATGACTTGTAATTGTGAAGTTATAAGGTATCATACCTTGGGGATTACGAAATAACGAAAAAGTAAAAGTAACCGATATTCAAGGGAAAAACTTTTGTTTAACATTTTCGGAAAGACCACCTATTTGTTCGTTTATTGGGTTCGGCACGAAATCATAAATAAGCTCTACCAAAGATTGCCAAGCATTTGGTACTGAGTTTCCTCCTCCGTTTTTAGTAACAAAATGAAGCTAAAGTAGGACCAAACTGAGAGTTAGTAGCTTAAACAAAGATGGATTTATGAATGAGAAATAAAAGTTTCCTATATTCATAAGAATCAATAGGAGAATGGAAAATCGCTCAAGTGGGCTGGGGATGGGGACCAGCCCCGCTAGATTCAGAGTATCCGTATAGGCTTCACCTTGCACTCCAATTATGTTCAAATCATTCAAAAGGAACTCCATAAAAGGGATATTGTCGCTTTGCCCATGTAAAGCTTCGACCACAGCCAGAACATCTTTGGGACTCCTGTTAATCATCAACTCCCCTAATTTAGTGTGTATATCAGATTGAAGCTCTACTATACGTTCACTTGAAGGGTTAAGACCAGGATGATCTTCGAAAACCCCATTAGAAGAACCTCGAATGCCATAAGTGCCAAATGATTGAAAACTATAATTGTTAATAGTCATCGTTGATTGAGATTGACTTGTAATAGTAGTAGAAGAAATAGTAGTTGACGATTGAGTACTATTAAGACTGTTTTCATCAAAGAGAAAGATGCATGGAAATCGAGGCAAAAAGATGATTCCCTCCAAACAGAAAGAGAGTCTTTCCTGTACGAGTAGTGAATAAGTATAGAGCACTTTTCTTGGTTGTTGACCAACGAAAAGCATGGGAAAAAGATTTAAAAATAAAGGAGGAAACGAAACTGGAACATCATAACAACTAATTAATTAGAATCAATATCAACTACAACGACCGAGACTGACACCGACGAAGATACTGTACTGAATGAGTTGATCGATCGTACTAGATAGTATAAGAGAGACCATAAATCTTTCATACGCAATTCCTCGATCCATTCATTAATGCACAAGAGAAAGCAATCCATCAGACTAGAGGGAAGTTGGTCTTTCTCAATGTGGTGTATAGCACGAAAACCCATTCACAAGGTTTCGCTATAATCAAGTATCAATGGTGTGGCACGCGTACTTGATCAAATGTTTGCCCGTGAGACTGAAAGAAGGATTTGATTACCAACATCGGGAAAGATGGTTATAGAAAGCCTACCATAACATCGTTTATCGCGGTTCATGTATGGCTGCTCGCTCTTGCCTTTCCTTGTCCAACTGCCAGCGATTGAGAGAAAGATTTCTCCTAGTAAATGCAACCCTCTGTTTATGGTAGAAAACAAACGTCCTTCTCGTGAACCTACATGGCTGGGAGCTTAATCTCGATCTCAATCTAGACATTAAGTGCCCGGTCTTCCATCTTCAATCGATTGCACTGTCTTGATCAAGTAATTCAGAGATGAAACTAGAGTATTCTTTCTTGCTAGGCAGATTAATGTTGTCAATAGTATGTTTCACAAATCATTAATCTTATTCTTACTTACTGAAACTCCTTCGCTTTTGGCTTTTCTTGGGAAGGGTTGGTCTGCTTGGGTAGCTCAATTCCAAAGCGTAGATGAATCACCTTTTTGGGGCTAGGCATAAAAGCTTTCGTGGAATAGGAATAGCGAATGTAGGCACAAGAGAAAGGGTAATTTACCTTCTGGGATGAATTCTGTTTTGCCGGGACATTTTCTAACTTTAGGAGCACACATTGGCTAATTCCATCGATTAGGTCTTTTGTCTAGATCTTCTCTTTATATTTCTCACCCATACCACCCTATTTAGATTTAAGTGCACCGCTTGCTTTCTTTCAGAACCTCACCTTTGAGAAGCGGGTTGTCTTTTGTTGGACTTATATATACCCGAAAGTTCGGTTAAAGCTAGTAGCTTACCCTATTGAACTTTTGAGGTTAACCTAACCGGCAACAGAAAGATGCTCTGCCCCTCTAATTGAAAGCAGAAAGTCGCGAGCAATGACTTACTCTCCTACGTAAATAGCTTTTGGAAATCTTAGCCTTTTATTTTATGTCCATCCGCAAAATCAAATAATTCAAAAGTGTGATTTTTAATTAACAGTCAACCTTCGACACAAGATAAAGGTCTCCTCTTTCTTCGCTTCGGGGATGGAGATCCAACGGTAGGTAACAGTAGGCACAAGCAACTTGAGTTAGGGAGGCCCCTCTCTAATGTAACTTAATTAAGAATGTAGGTGGCTTATCAACTTGACCTTACCCATAGAATTAAGCCCTAGCTCTAATATTTAAGTTTGAATCAGAGAAAAAAGTCTCTGAATGAAAAACAAACGGCTTTTGATCGGTCCCTAAAAAGCGTGATGTGGCTTAAAAGCCCCGCTATTGGCTTTCTCAGCCTTTGTTTCAGCGGATTCTTTCGATTAAGTAGATGGCACTTCTTCCTCACCCTTGGAACCGACCGAGGTCCTATCCTTCCCTGCAATGAAACGAAGGAAGTGAAGCGGGCTGCTTGTCTTGCCTCAAGCCTATAGAGAGAGGTACTGCTCTTGACTAGGATGGTGCTGCTTTGCTTAAAACTAGGCTAGGAAATGGGCCTTTCCCCTCTGCTCTAGGGTGCTTACACAATCTCTAAAAAAGGAGAAGACTTTTTTCTTATGCTTTATGGGTACGAGATGGGATCTTTGTTTTTGGGCTCTCAGAGTGGTGTACTCGCTACTAACTTGGGACTGCTTCCCTTAGATCAGGCTGGACTTAGGTTACCTACTTACTCAAGCTGTGAATCCTCATAAGAGGAAAGCAGCAACTTTCTAGTTATAGAAGGTAGATTAGTTCTTTCATATCCGATCATCAACTGCATAACTAGAAAAAGGGGATTGCAAATCAAATGGAAAAGCACCGACTACTTTAAAATGAAAAGACACCTACACCTTCAAAGAAAGCCTATTTGAAGAGAGTTGTTACAGGTATAGTATCTACTCATTCCTGAAATCAAGGAAGATCACGAGCGCCTATTGGCTTTCTTGTATATTCGACTCTCTAATGCATATTTGACTTCGCTGCCTTACTCTAGTTGATAAAATGGAATGAAAGTCGATATTGTACTTTACTTAAAAGAGATCCTGGATCGATAGTTATTTCGTCCTATAGAAGAGAGCTTGGAATGCTTTCTGCTTAAAAGAGGCCAAAGTCCTTCACCCCAGAACTAATAATGGAATGGTAATCCAACTGATTGACGACTATACCAGGGCTGTTTAAGACCGGAATTTATTTAATGCTTAACATGATTCGCGCCATAAAAAAAGACTAAAATGGTCGTACAGAGCCTGAGCCTATTCTCATCAGACGGAAGACCGACCTCTGGAATTGATCTAATATTTGAAATTCATTTATCGCCCCGCTATATGAACTTTATACATTTTTTATATTATTTATGTTTGGTTCTTATGTTTATGCTATATTTGTTTCATTATGGAAGTAGCCTAGCTCAGCTGGGGAAAACTCCTAATGGAAAAACTACTCTCATTAAAGCTAAAGCGGGGTGACATATTACCGTTAACCTCAAACCTCACACCATATTTCCTCTTCTCGATCCCCTGAAAAAGGCAGATGCTCCTGTAGGTAGGAGCTACTTCACTTTCGGTGTTCGGCGCTCCCTTCGAACTGATATCCAAAGATTCCCTGTAATAGGATGGTTTGAAATTATGGTTTATTACAGGTTTTGGTGACATGAATAGGATGAGCATACGAATAAGCCGGAACATGGATAACGTAGTGGTTCGAGTCGGTCGAGAGTACGAGATTACTGACCGAAGACTCTTCGATTGAGATGGGCCGGAGCCCTACTAGCGAAGGAATGCATCCAATAGAGTAAAACATCCAACAGAGTAAAACATTGTTCCATTCTTTTCTGCAGCATCCTTCCGCATCGGAGATGAGCGGAGTGAAGAATCGAAAGGGAATCAAATCGAAATGTTAAGGAGAGACTCGCTACATGAGGTGGGCTATAGAAAACCCCGGTCCAGGCATACAAGGGGATAAATGCAGGCTTTGACTCAAATGCCAGAACATTCTCCGTCGTCCGTTGCTTGGTCACTCTCTCTCATATATGTCATTGTCTAATTTCATTGCTTCCGGGGGGTGTAGTAGGTAGGCTTATAACTGATCGGATGCGCATCCTCGAAAGTGAGCTCTACGAACTGGTTGTTATTTCGATTAGACAGGCATCAAAAGTCATCAAGTCTTGGCTTCTCGACCAGCGGCTCCAATTATAGCAATGAAAGAAGTGCCTTATTAGCTGGTAGCTGGCAAATGCAAATCCCCATGGGAACTCCAAGAGGCCCAATGCATTCGCCGAGCAAGCCGAATCAACTAAATCAATTGCACCAACAAAAGCAGCTGAATCACTCATATCAGCTATTTCATCTGCGCAACCAAGGGATAGAATAGCAAGAAGAGGAGCATCCTCACTCAATCTGATAATAGAACTGCTAGCCCCCTTTATGACTAATAATAAGAATAGAACTTATCACCCTCCCTTATTTCCAAACATGGTTTTAAAACCCTAAACCTTGTGGCTGGCTTAAGCCTATCAATCAAGCAGTTCTTATACTCCTTGGTATCAGAGCCTCTTGTCGTATATCCCAGTCTCATTCGTACCGCCCGGATCAAGCAAGTCCGTTTCCATTACTGTTGCTTATCCCCTATTGGTATCACCACCTCATGTAGCTCACCATGCCCATGCACTTGGCCATCTCGTGGATCTGAGCCAAGCCCTGGCGTAGGAGATTCTTACTAGAGGGGGAATCGCAACTGGATCTACCCAAACCTGAATTTTGGCTTGTTGTCGCGCATATGTGGCACTCGCCAATTGTTCCAAAGAAATTGGTGATATCACTTCTTTCTATGCCTGCTGGGATGTGGGAACCATAAAGGTGCTCTTTCTTCAGCTGAGTTATCATCTGCACTTTCTTTCCTTCTTGTTGTTATGACATCGTTTATACTTTTATTGATACGAACGATAACCGTACGAATGCTTCTTCCTCGGCTCAGCCTAGTATTGGCATTTTCTCAGCCTAGTTTCGTAAAGGCGCTACTGTTGTACAAGAGATAGCCTTTTTCCATAGGGTTGGGTAGAGATCATAGGTAACCGACTCCAACTACCTCATCTGATCTCTCTCTCGTAACGGCCCTATCAAAGGCGTTGGTCATGGGATAAAGGCTTGGAAGTAGTGAAGTGAGAGAAAGGATCTCCTGGCCATGCACCTTTTGCCTTGGTTTGCCCACTAGCAGTTGATTACCCTATAAACAGGCACATCATATCAAACAAATCAACATGATAGCTTTCTATAGGCCGACGAGCGAAACTCTTTCTCATTACCTTCATATGGATAAGCCAGGTATCTGGAAGATTAGACTCGCTCCTATAGTGTTGTACTATGAGGAAATTGGAGCCCAATGAAATGAGCCCTTAGCACGGGCGTCCGGTGGTGGGCCCTCTGACTGTGACTCCCAAACGTGAAGATATAATTCTGACTCCGCTCTTATAGAGTGATTAGATTTCCCAGATAAGAGTGATCAATTGCCCAGATTGTTTCGCCTTCTTTTGGGGTTGTTACTGACCGAAATTGCGCACCTGAGTGCACAGCCTTTTCCCTTGGTGTTGGGGAATCGTACTCACTCTATATCTCACTTGGTAGGCCAGGCAAGAAATGCCATCGGTCAGTCCGAGTAGGAGTCTGTTCTGGTCAAGCCATATAAAGGCGACCAGTCTTTATAGTAGTAGCAAACGACCTACTTATAGCCCTTAAAGCAATGAAGATATTATGGCTTGAGAAAACAGTTCCTGAAACACCTTAACATAATTGAGTTATTGAGAGAATGAACCGCACTATTGGTGAAATAATTTGGTGAATACTCTTTCATGTTAAACTGCCTAAATCCTTTTGGGGTGAAGCAGTGAGAACTGCAGTGGATTTGATCAACCTTTCTCCTCTTCAGTTCCTCTTAAAGGTGATGTGCCAGAAAGGGAGTTTGAGCTATCTTTTGATAGGATTTGCCCTTGAGGTTGTTACAAAATCAATTGTTCAAGAAGGAGCACTTAATGTTTTTGCCTTTTTCGCTGCTCTAGATGCTATCAAATCAGATTGATGCAGAGAGGAGTAGATGCATTGATGCCGCAAATCCGATGTTAGCAAGAACTGTCTGGTACAAATGGCATTGATGCATCGAATGCCCTCTTTGACGGGGTTGTGCAAGAAGCCGATTATTCGACCATCTTTTCCAATAGTGTCATTTAATTGATGCTAACGAAGAAGAAGGAAGGCAATGAAAAAGGGTCTTTGACTCGCAGGTCAGACTATTTCAAACTATGCTAGCCCGCTCGGGCCTCCACTGTCACGTATGGGATCCCCTTCGCTGCATTGCTTCACTTCTTTCATATAGCTACTCTTCATTCTTTTACCTGAAAAGGTCGGTCAACCGCTACATTTCTTGAACAGTCGCTGCCTACGTTACTCTGTCTCCCTCTTTTCAAGGAAGGGAGTCTCAGACCATATGTAGTTCTCGGTCCTTTTTATATAGTTCCTGGCAGGTGCTTTTGTGGCTCTTCACTCCAACCCTGAAGTATTCTGTGAGCCCAATCTCTTTAACATGGGCCCTCCGTTATGAGAGTTAAGTAAGTAAAGAACGAACTAACCTCCTAAGACTGCTGCCGCAGGCAGAGCCACCGTGTGAAGAAAATCTAAGATCTGGTAGAACGCTTGACTGGCAAAGCCATAAGTTGTTATATCCTTCATTATATCAAATAAGTGGACTAAATCAACAGGTTGGCCAATAATTTCATCGGCCAATTGCTTATAGGTCCAATTCAAGGGCAACGAAAAGTTATGCTTATTCATAAGAACTCTAATACTAGCCCCAATTGAGGCTCGCAGTCTCCTAGAAGCTAACTAATATAAGGTGACCGCCTCGGGGTTAACCATATTTGGAACCTCATGGTTCACTAGGTTATCCACATTCGGAAGTAAGGGACTGACCAATTGATCGTTCTCAAAAAGAGTTTGTTGTTGTGAAATACCTTCACACAAAGTTTGAATCGTATCGATAAGAATGAGGCAGTTTTCCATTTATATATTTTTTTTTTTTCAAGACACACCGTCAACTCACCTATCTCGAAGAGACTTTGAAAGCGACCAGTGCACTTCTAGAATGAATTGGAAGAGAGTAGGTGAAGTCTTTCCTCACAAATAAATGGAATGGGAATAAGGCTTTATCATTCAGCACTGTTTCAGCCTTATTATATAGATAAAGGACAAAGCGTTGTTTTACATACCCGGCGATCAAATTCTTGGAAAACAATCGAATCGAGGGTCCGGAGGTTGACGAAGAACAGATGGCTTGGCTTTTTAAGCTGACCACGACCGAAAAAATTCAAATCAGAAGGAAGAATCACAACTACAAGCTCATTTCACACACAGCAAAGAAAGATGCGCATACAGACTTATTTTATCCGACATCTACCTTAATCTTAGTAGGTTATAGGTGGCCTCTATTTCATATAGAAGACTCAGGTCTTCACTCCATCAAGGAACTACTTAAGCTTAAGGAAGAACAGCAACCCCTTCGTTCTTTGGGGCTCACTCAGGAGCTTCCTTATCCTAGATTCATGAGAGGCAAGAGCAGGAAACACGAACTACGGAAAAAGGCTCTTTAACTTAAACCACTAACTCGGAAACTACATTTCTTCCTTTTTTACACTTGAAGAGGGCCTAAGAACAACAACGAAGCACAACCTAAGAGAAGAGAGGGCATTCCCTTTTATAGTGTGCCTAGGGATGTGGTCCTGCCTGAAGCTCTCAGCTCCTATCACAGAATTGCTCCGGACAAGTTACTTATTACTATTTAAATTTAAGCTGGATAGACCGATAAAACCACGCCATTGTTGGCTGCAGCAGCCGAAGACAAAGACATTCTATAATCATCTATAATCAAAGGTAAGGTGCCAAACCCGTATTGCACTGGAGCATATTCTATATTAAGAATTAAGATGTCATCGAACCGGACATGTATTCATAGAGCAAGTCCTAGTCTTAAATTAAATAAGGAAGGTCCGACTTATTACTTATTTAAAAATATATCTTATATGACTCAGCAAACACAGTCATAGATACTTAGCTCTGAAACTCCTCAATCGACTCTCTACCCCAATAGCGATACCAACCCTATTTGACTATATATATATTGCAATTTCTAACACCTCCACATGAATAGATCTTGAACCCTCGGGACACTTCAATACCTTAATCCACGAAGTAGCCCTTGGTCGTCGAGCTCTTCCTCAACCTTCATCAATCCTGCTTTCGATATAATATAGTTGTTGGCGTATGAGCAAGGATCTTTTTGTACCTCAGATCCAATGCGATCTGGCACTTTAAAAGACAGAGTTCTATCAGCCTAATACTCCTATTTTTCTATCGTCAATCGAGTACGTGTCGTGCTGGTCTACTTATTCTTACCTCACTAAACTCGACCTTCTTGCTTTTCCTCAAAAAAAGGAAAAAACAAGAGATTTAAAAGCAGAGGCTTCTATGTGATCTCCTATTACTATAAAAATAGCCTATGTCTTTATTCCTTTTCCAGCGAGAGAGAAAGAGCCCTTACTTTCTGCTTCCTAGTTTATTGATGTAGTTGCTGATTATACGAGCGGAAGACTTATAACAAGTAGAATACATCACCATCTCATCTTTATGACTTAGAGATTACCTCTACTTTCATTTTGGACTGACTTTATATGTCATTTATGAAGGTAGTTCAAGGGAAGCAAGCCAGTAAGCTTTCTTCCTTGAATCAGTTGTTGAGGAAGGAAGTGACATCATATATAAAGAAAATGAAGAGAATGCCCTGAGAGAAAGGGAATCATCATAGGTTGTGTTTTAAGTGAATGAGAGAGACAAGACTTGCTAGGAATTGAATCAATAGGCTCCGAAGACGACTTAAAGCTTGAGTCGTAGCAAACCTTACCTTACTTGACTCTATCAATGACTTTGGAATCGACAGAGGATATTCATTTTCTAACTAATGGCGGATCTTCCTCAAAAGGAAGAGAACTGAGACGCTGGGGAAGGAAGAAAATGATTGAACATAGGGAAGGGAAGCTGTAGGCAGGAAAGAGAAAATAGAGCGATTGGTAAGCCAAGGTTTGAAGATGCTCGACCGATAGGGAGAGGCTGGATGGAATTCAGCTCGACTACTAAAGAGAGGAAGGTAGACGCTCGATAGAGGAATGGACTTTCTTTAAAGTGTTAAAAATAGGCAAGTTGATTTAATCAAGTTGAAAAAAGGTATGAAGTAACTCGACTAATAAGGAGAGGAATTATCTTTTTTTTATTGCTTGCCAAGTGAAATGACTCAGTCTTGGAAGCAGTCGAAGTCTTCTATCTAGGTTATGAGGTTTCTGGTCTTTCAACATCTGCCCTGCCTTTAGTGGTATCAGGGCCATTTGCTTGAGCCAGTCTACTTCCTATCCCTAAGCAAGTATAATGTCTTTGTTCCGGGAAATGGTCTAATAGCCCTGTGTCTGATAATCGACTTCCATGATCGGATAAGAAGCTGCTTGGATGCATGCACCCTCAGTTGTTGTCTTCTAATGTGACTGTACTTGCAGCATTCAAACCATTGTATTTATACTATATTTGCATCTTAACTTTGGAATAAATGCAACACTTATACCCCTTTCGATGCAATGAAGGATAATAGCGAAAAGTGGAAAATCAGACTTGAAATGATCCAAATTGCAAGTCAAGAAGTCAAGAATGGAAAACACAAGAACTGGTGGAAGATTGGAGATCATAGAGTCAGAATTTGGTCGAAACTAGTGCGTAATCAGACTCGAAACGCTGAAAATAGCTCGGAAATGCCTCGGTCAACGCTCGGTAAAAGTCAAAGATAAACTCAAGTGTTGACCAAGAATTGAAACCCGTAGAGGAAGAATTTGGCCAAACGGAATGCGGAAACGGACTCAGGACACCGAATAACCTTGGAATAGCGTTGGTCAACTTTTCAGTCAACGCATCAATAAAAAAGGTCAAAGCGTGAATAGTAATAGTCAACATGTGAACAGTAAAACTGTGTGCAGAATGCATGAATAGTAGTTGCATGAATAGTAGCTACATGAATAGTAACTTGTGAATAGTAACTGCATGAATAGTAGCCAAGTTTTCCTATAAACAGCCCCCTCCCCTCTTCATTTTTTCTTACAATTTTTGAAAGCTTCGGAATATTTTTTAATATTTTCAATTTTTGTCAAGTTATTTTTAGAGTTCTTATTTAGGATTTTGCCTAAACAACTATATACGAAGGAAGTCCTGCCTAGTGGCTCTTATTCAAGGGCATTCTGCCTGAATTGCTACTACACAGCGGACTAACTAACGTTCATTTTTTAGCCTTTGCTAAAAAATAGCTCTTATTCGGGGGGAAGTTCTGCCCGAATAGCTATTGAATTTCTGTTCAGACCTGGAGTTCAGAAATACGCGTTCGTCAATACGGGGGAGCCTTTCTTGACTCTCTTTTATTTGTATAAACTCGTATTTATTATGACTAAGTAGAATTCTTATCTAGGGTAGGATATTGTAAATAATGGTCTTTTAATATATGGTCTCGGATTCGGATAATTTAGTTTTAATGGAATATATGGCTTGTATTAATTAAGTATTGTCTTTCATACATAATGCTTTTGAGTAGATGATATGATTGCTTTAATTTCGTGTCATATATCCATGCTTTAATAGTGAATCAATAGCTTGACAACCTTAAAGATTCCAAGAGATTATAAGTAATGCTTTTAAGTAGACCATAGTTTCTAGACTAGTAAGGAGATGTTGATTACTTATGTTGAAACAGACCTTTTACACCAGGTTGCAAGGACAGATCCATACTATGGCTATACGCTCGTAGATGGAACGGGACCTACATCAGAGTTAGTAATCGGGATTTTAATAGACTAAGATAATTGATTAGGTTAATGCTTGTAGCTTAACCTCTTGTATAGAATTTGAGAATTCGGATGCCGAGTCTACATTAATTGCCTTATTTACATATCTGATCCCTAGATATTCTTTCGTATTTAGCTATTATTTAGCTTAACTTAGGCAATTTTGTTAGTTATAGTTTAGTTTACATTCTCGCACGTTACTTCAAACTCTTTGCGAACTGTCACTTAAGCGCTTTAACACTTTCACGCTACTTCACTAACTAATTAATGAGCTTCCCTGTGGTACAATTCTGCACTCATAGCATACTACACAGCAAAGATCCGTGCACTTGCGAGTTATTAAAACTTGGTAATTTTGTACCTAATTATAATGCACCGTTTGAACGCATCAAGTTTTTGGCGCCGTTGCCGGGGAAGCATAGTATAGTTTAGTTTTTGATAAAAGAATATTTGAACTTGTTTAAGTGTTTATTTTATCTGCTTTCTTTATTAAAAAACAAATTGGGAAATTTTGAATTGATTGAAATATGACTCATTTTAATGTTTCATCCAATCAATGTACTTTTAATGACACAACCCAACCCCCTATCCCAAATACTTGTGAAATTTATTCTCAATTTGGGCATACTTTCGAAATTGTCCCCAAAATCCCAAATTCTTTCATAGTCATGATTCTACTGCTCAGGGTTATTATTTGAACCAAAATTTGTACTCTAATGCATATAACCCGCAGTGGCAGAATCATCAAAATTCATTTTGGGATAAAAATTATGCATCTTTTCTTCCACAAAATTTTGAAGATAGTACATCTCAAAACCCCAATTCTTCTGAGTTTTGCGAAAGCTTTCAAAGTAATTATTTCAAACAAAACTTTTGTTATCCTAACTCGGTTGAATTTTCTTCTCCTGAACCAAACTCCAATGACAAGTATGACCAACTTTTTCTACTTGTCGAATCTAATGCTCGCGTGCTTCAATCCTTAGATCAACATATTCAGTCTCTTATGAACCCCTTTGATGAAATGACATGTGAACAGACTGATGAAATGAGCGAGATTAATCAAGAGAAATTTGATAGGGAAAATGAATTTGAGGAAAAAGATGATACAATGCCTTACTTAGAAGGACAAGATGACCTTAGTATTATTGTGACTCAACCTGACTTTGAATACTCTTCAAGGAAGATAAGTGTACACACTTCCTTAGAGCCTATACTCTGTCAAGACAAGTCTACTGAGTCTATTTTAATTCCTCCATCCTTCTTGTCTCCTGAAGAAGAAGTTAACAAGATTGACCTACTTTTGCATCAAATTGACCAAGAGAATGAGTCTGATGCTTCTATATCCATTTCAACTGGTTTTAACTATGATAAAGAAGCTTCAACATCCATTCTCTCTCCTATTGAAAGTCATCTCAATTCTTCATTTGATGTGCCTTCCTCCGTTGTGCCACTCACAACATTAACCAAGGAGGCACAATTTGGACTTCACCCATTTATGAACAATATGTTGCATACATCTTTTAACTTATGGGTTGACCAATTAGGACACACTAATTTACAAAATACTATGCCTCCTGTTGACATAGTCGAGAACATTCCCACACATAACACATTGGGATGAGAATCGTTACCTTTTCAAGGTAACTTGGAAAAGACATGTTCTATAGGAACATTGAACCATCATATGTTGCATGATCCTTTTCCATTCAAAATTTGTGCTGAAATAAGTATCAGGCAATATGTGCAAAAGAATTTTAAACATTGTTTGCTCTAACAATGGCGTCTGGCTGAGGGCGTAAAACTCAGTGCTACTAGGAGGCAACCTAGATTTTTAAATTCTTATGTGTGTTTATTTTCTTTTGTTTGTGTGATTTTATGATTTCCTTAGTGTTATTTTCAATGTTTTAATGTTTGTTTGATTAACTCTTGAACCTCAGAAAATAGTATAAATGCTCTGGGTAGTTTACTTATTTGCTTAATATATTAGTTATTTTCCGTGACCATATTTCTTTTTGGTTTCTCCCCTATACATTTTTTTTGTCTATTTAGTATAACTAACTATTTTTGTTGTGTTGATGATAATCTATAAAATGCTTTTTCCACTAATCTTTAATTGCAGAATGACACATCTTTTGGAAAAATTTAGTAGAAAAGCTTTGAAATCAACAATAGAAATGCTTCACATCATGTGATATCTTTCCTTACTACATTTCCCTTTATACCTGATCAACCTGTGTTGTAGAGTAAGAAAATCATAGGTTTGGGGATGTAGCATTTGTCATTATGTTATTACTTGCATATTACACTCTCACTGTCTTACATTACTATTTGCTAGAGGGAAAACAAAGTTTCGGTGTGGGGGTGCATATATTTCGTGATAAAATATTTTTCAAAATATGCAAGAAATATACCATTTTTGTTCATAAGGAAGAGTATTTTGCTATCTTACTTATTTAAATGAATGATTTAAATGATTTGAGAACCTGTATTGTTAGCTATATATTGTGAAAAACTCTAAGGAAACTCTATAAGAAAAACTTTGGATTACTGTATTCATGAGTAAACCTAGTTGTTCTTCTTTTTTTCAATTGATAGCTGTGTGATTATTGAAGGACTGAGATAGGATTACCGTTTGTTATGAGAACTCTATGTAATTGAAACCTGCACCTTTATGCCATGTATGTACAGTATGTTATGTTACTCTGTCTGTACGTGCACTCTAAAAAAAAAAGAAAAAAAAAAGAGAGAAAAAGAAAAACAAAGAAAACAATGAAAAAAAAGAAGAAAAACGAAAAAGAATTGTACATACCTTTACTGTTGAATAAATTTTTGGTGTAAATATATTGTAAATCTCTAAGCACTACTATCCTAGACATTGTAATTTTGGATATGTGCTATAGTATAAGGTTTCGAGCCTGTATATCTCAGGTGATTAAGACACGTAGGGGTCCCTTTAAAACCTGGCAACCTCGGTCATAATGGCTGGGGATTTGTTGGCCTTAAAGCCCGCTACATGGGATATCTAGAAAGTAAAGGAAACTGAACAGTATATAGAGATATTGTAAGCTGTATTTTTATATTTCTGGCAAATGTAAAAAGGGTTAAGCCATGATCAAGAGTTTGATTGCAAATAAAGGTGAGAATATCAAAGTCCAATCTATTTACAAGTCTTGAAAGTTAGGAATTGTTTGAACTTAATCTTCTTAGTTTACTTCTAAATATGTAATCCGAAGCAATCAATAGTCGATTTCCAAGAAGAGTATCTATTTGTGAAAACTATTAAAGGTTCTCTTATTGTTCTTGTCATTTACTTGTGAACTTGTAAAACTGATGAATTATATTTTCTTACAATTGATTTTGAGAAAAAGTTAGAAATAGAGATACATTCATATGAGCCACATTCATCTGAGCTACATTTATCTGCTTTTGAATTTGAACTTGCAAAATCTTGAGGTTTTCACTTTTGAATCTGTGTGCTTTACAGTAGTCTTGCTTGAGGACAAACAAGATTTAGGTTTGGGGATGTTGATGTGACTGTATTTGCAGCACTCAAATCATTGTATTTATACTACATTTGCATCTTAACTTTGGAATAAATGCAACACTTCTACACTTTCGATGCAATGTAGGATAATAGCGAAAAGTGGAAAATTAGATTCGAAATTATCCAAATTACAAGTCAAGAAGTCAAGAATGGAAAACACAATAATCGGTGCAAGAATGGAGACCATAGAGTCAGAATTTGGTCGAAACTAGCGCATAATCAGACTCGGAATGCTGAAAATAGCTCGAAATGCCTCGGTCAATGCTCGGACAAAGTCAAACACAAACTCAAGTGTTGACCAAGAATTGAAGCCTATAGAGGAAGCATTTGGCCAAACAGAGTGCGGAAACGGACTCAGGACGCCGAATAACTTTGGAATAGCATTGGTCAACTTTTCGGTTAACGCATGAATAGTAATAGTCAACGCATGAATAGTAATAGTCAATGTGTGAACAGTAAAACAGTGTGCAGAATGCATGAATAGTAAATGCGTGAATAGTAGTCGTGTACATAGTAGTCACATGAATAGTAACTACGTGAATAGTAGCCAAGTTTTCCTATAAATAGCCGCCTCACCTCTTTATTTTTTCTTACAATTTTTGAGAGCTTTGGAATATTTTTCCAATATTTTCAGTTTTTATCAAGTTATTTTTATAGTTCTTATTTAGGATTTTGCCTAAATAGCTATATACAGAGGAAGTCCTGCCTAGTGGCTCTTATTCGAGAGCATTCTGCCTAAATAGCTACTGCACAACGGATATCCTAACGTTCATTTTTGAGCCTTTGCTCAAAAATAGCTCTTATTCAGGAGGAAGTTCTGCCCGAATAGCTATTGAATTTCTGTTCAGACCAGGAGTTCAGAAATACGCGTTTGTCAATACGGGGAAGCCTTTCTTGACTCTCTTTTATTTGTATAAACTCGTATTTATTATGTTTGAGTAGAATTCTTATCTAGGGTAGGATATTGTAAATAATGGTCTTTTAATATATGGTCTCGGATTCAGATAATTTAGTTTTAATGCAATATATAGCTTGTATTAATTAAGTATTGTCTTTCATACATAATGCTTTTGAGTAGATGATATGATTGCTTTAATTTCGTGTCATATATCCATGCTTTAATAGTGAATCAATAGCTTGATAACCTTAAAGATTCCAAGAGATTATAAGTAATGCTTTTAAGTAGACCATTGTTTCTAGACTAGTAAGGAGATGTTGATTACTTATGTTGAAACAGACCTTTTACACCAAGTTGCAAGGACAGATCCATACTATGGCTATACGCTCGTAGATGGAACGGCACCTACATCAGAGTTAGTAATCGGGATTTTAATAGACTAAGATAATTGACTAGGTTAATGCTTGTAGCTTAACCTCTTGTATAGAATTTGAGAATCCGGATGCCGAGTCTACATTAATTGCCTTATTTACATATCTAATCCCTAGATATTCTTCCGTATTTAGCTATTATTTAGCTTAACTTGGGCAATTTTGTTAGTTATAGTTTAGTTTACATTCTCGCACGTTACTTCAAACTCTTTGCGAACTGTCACTAAAGCGCTTTAACACTTTCACACTACTTCACTAACTAATTAACAAGTTTCCCTGTGGTACGATTCTTCACTCATAGTACACTACACTGCAAAGCTTCGTGCACTTGCGGGTTATTAAAACTTGGTCATTTTGCACCTAATTATAACGCACCATTTGAACGCATCATCTTTGATCGTGTAGCTGGCCCCGCCCGCAGTGAATCAATCCTCTACAAGCCCTTAAGGGAACCCCTTGTTAGGCTAACTTATCTTTCTATCTTTCCAAGTTTTTCAATCCTAGTAATGACTTTCTCGGCTTAACTATAACAAACAATTCTTTTTATTCTTTTTCACCAGAGCGAATCTTTGTCAACTCAACTCCTGTCTCGCCTGCTAATTATTCTCGGTCTCAGTGGGCTTTCCCTGATAGGGGATTCGATTCATATCTATCAATGACTTCTTAAAATCGGCTTTTTCATCGATTCTCCATGATCAAAGACTTTTTCTTTCTAGACAATACCGCCCAAGCAGGGAAAGAGTCAAAGTCAAGACAAACTAAGGCGATAGAGAGAATTCCTATTGAGTTACCTTTCCTGAGGTCACTCCCTTTGAGCTGGGGATATGCCGACAACAGCTGAAATAGCAGCGCTTAGGCCTAATCCCAATGCCCTTACTCAAGGATTCGGAAAAGAGAAGAGTGGAGGCGTGAACAAGAATAGCTTCTTCTTGTGACCATGCTACCATGAGTGAATTCCACTTCTTTCTCCTTCAGATCCTCACCATTAACCAAGAGCAGTTGACAGGAGACAGAGTCTTTCCTTTAGATTGATGGATAGGCGGACTTCACTCCCATTGATCTACCAGCATGGGATATGATCACAAGAGCTGATTCAATCGGGTTAACAGCATCGGCTCACTGTTAGCAATCCAGTTAGTTAGGTCTCGTATGCCTATTATACAGTCTTACTAACAGTTCATAGTATCTAATCTAATCTGAGAACGGAATTCAAATAAATCGGAAAGGTGAACGACGGTCAAACTGCATGCAATCGACAGCTAAAAGAGATAAGGTCCAGCTTTACTTATTCCACTTTCTTTAGGAATGAAAGAATCACCAGTTGATGCAGAAGAAGGGGTCTTTGCTGCTATCTTACTTCTTGACTTCCCTAGGAGAGGAAAAAGAAGCTCTTCTTGCTAACGTTAAATTAGCTCTTCTTTCTATTGTCGACTCGGGCTTGAATGAGTTGAATTTGGGAAGGTGGTTAAGTCATTGATAGAGATGAATCGAATCACCTAGCATTAGACTAGCTAAACTTCCTTTTCTTGGGTGGCTTGGTTAGATTGGTTTGAATAGCCCTATCTTTTACCCGGAAAGGGAATCGAGCCCACACTTGGTTCAAGGCTTTCAATAAGGAATACCGGGCTTAAGGGAATGGGAATCTATTACCAACTGATCATACTCTTCCTTAAGGCGCAGGTTCTGCTTTCACTATATTCTCTAAAGCTAAAAAGGTAGTTGACCTGAGGGATAAGCTCTTTCTCTTCTTAGCTGTGTATCCAGGATTAGGAGTCAAGTAAGGGCATGGCTTAAGCCAGCTCCTAACCCTAGGGTGAGGTATCATAATAGAGTAAAGTAGGATAGAACGATTAGCTTGGCAGTGAAAAAAAGTCATTCAATCAGCCCCAGAGCTGGGAGTTCTCCTTCTAGATTTCAGAATAGAAGGAATGAGGCTCCCAGGGGGTCAGTGTCAATCCTGCTTGATTGTTTTCTTTGGCTAGAAGGGAAGGGAGAAGGGCCGACACCGCCGCTTCCACCGCCTTCAATGGAAAGAGAAATCTTTTCCATGAAGGACAGGGCCATCTCGATGCAGTCTACTTACCTTTCCACATATAGAAGAAAGAAGTCAGCCTCCTTCTAATAAAAAAGGCAACAACTAATGTTGAGTACGGTGATACTAAAAATTAGTTTTTGAACGGGAAACATGAGTTGGCTTTATAAGTATCTATAGAATAAGCATTGTGAAATATCTGCTTCAAAAAGATAGTTGTAAGAAATGAGACTTCGACGAGCCCTTTCCCTTGTGAACATTTACTTGCCTTAGTCTTTCCTTCCCGCCTTAATAAAGAAAGATAGACCAGTGCCAGCTATTGATAGGCTTACACCTGCTATGGGATGGGAAAGGATAAAATAACATACCACTTTATTGGCAAGGAGAAAAATAATGATTCTCCCAAGTCGAGTGACAGGGCTTGACCTTGACGAATGGCTTAACTGATCTAATTATAAGTACATCGCTAACATGTTTGCTTGAAATACGCCTTTCAATCTCTTACCTATTTTCCTAAGCAAACTCTCATCGACTGGCCGAAAACTTGCAACGAAATGTTCCCTCGACATCTCTGATAAGCATGCTTCATAAATAAGGAGGTCCCGGCACGTGAGACCTAGCTCGGGATAGATTATGCATGTAGGGAGGCACAAGGCCATTTCCCCATAAATGAATTGGGCAGCCAACTGACGCTCTGCGATCATACTAGAAAGATAGCTTCTTGGTCATCATCCGTCAATGCTGCCCCTATTTATATATACTGGAACTGGACCGACAACCAAATGAAATTCCCTCTCGATTAAGGGAATTCCCAAGGGCAGCAGGAGAACTCCAACTAAAGATGGGCTTAGAACTTTTTCTCACTTTTTGGCAAAGAATAGGTGAAGACCGACGGACTTTAGGACAGGGGACGAATACGAAGGCTACTAGATGAGGGACTAGTGGTTATGGATTTTTACCTAGAACCGAAACTTACCCTGACTTTCGATCTGGTAGTGATGCTGCGGGCTTACTTACTTAAATAGAGCCTTTGGTTCCCGTACATCCATGTAAAAACCTTTCTCGGTGACAGATGTTATTGATGAAGCCATCCCTTAAAAAATGGACAAGCACGCGTCCGTACGGGTTAACTATCTAGTGAAATAAAGGGCATACTTTTCTTTTTTCATGTTATGGACCAAAGAATGGGTTCTGCTGCTATCGATACCTACCCAATTAACCAACGATCAAGACCGAAGCTTAGCGAGCGTCTTCGTTATAAGAACTTCTCGCTCAATAAGACTAAGCAAGCAAACACCCTTACTCTAATGGTATGGTCTTCCTTCATCATTCCACGAAACAATAAAAAAAAATTTATTTAATAGACTGAAACCCCATCCTAAAAGGGGCACTCAAGCTCGAACTTACTTTTTCAATGGTATATTCGTTGTCCCGGAGTTTATCGATTAACCCGAAAGTTTACAATTCAATCAGCACCCTATTCGGATGATGTTGGATTAGTGTAAAAGTTTACGATAAGACCTAGCGAAAAGCTACCTTTACTCCATTTCTTATTTGATCCAAGGGGGCTTGCTTCCTGCTCTAACCCGTCTTCTTCCTTTCTTTTTATTACAAATGCCATAGGTGTAGAAAATACCCATACTACCATATGGGTTGTAGCATAAGGCCGGAATGCACATAATGTTACAAATGCCCTTCCATATCCCTCTTCTATTGTTCTTAGACGTCTTGATGAACTTGAAGACCTCAGTATACTACTTTATATTATTATAAGTAGACTGGTTCTTGTTACTGGTTTGTTCCTGACCCACTTCCGCTTTCCTCACTCCCCGGGTTGCTTGCATAGTAAAAAGAAAGGAAGCATCTATGGCAGATGGAATATGAGATCTCGGCAAGCCCTTCTTGTTAACTTAAAGGCTATGTAGAATCCTAGGTTTAGCTTTCTAATACCAGTCATTAGTTCCAGTTATTGCTCAAAAGTGATAGCGCCATCAAAAGAAAGAGTGTAAAACAGTCAAACTTTGATACCTAGCATCCAATTTTCCATTCCCTGATCCGTGCCTCTTTAAAAAAAATTTATGAATAGTGGTTGGCTTTCGAGTTGGAAAGATAAGAAGAGCTTGACCAATCCATTCTGAAGGGAAGAAGTACACTGCTTAAGATATAAAGCGCAGTGCAACCACCTGACTTCCGTTCTATCCTAATAACAGACCTGGAGAACAAGTAAGCTCCAATACATAGTTCCTTGTTTAGACCGTCAGTGATAATAAGAAGAACCTTCTTTAGGTAACCTCCTCGAGGTTGGCACTTTTGGCATCACTACCTCATGGCAAGCTTATTGAGTATCCACCACATCCATTTCCAAAGATTCATTCTGATTGGTTTTTGCCATGAACTCTCTTGGCAAAGTCAGGATCATCTTGCAATCCACCTTATCAGGTAAGTTACCTAACTGAACTTGAAACTTTGGGTCATTTTCTTTAACCTGGGTCTGACTTACCAACCTTCAAGTCTTCCTCCATCAGGTCATCTTCCGGAGCCAAGCCTTCTGAAAGAAAGCTCATAAGAAAACCCCGTTGATGAGGTCTGTCCCTTCTTGTGGTCTTTCCCAGCCTTACCTTCTGCTGGGTACTTTACCATCAGACCTCCCTTCGGTCGCCTTCTCTACTTCAGTCTGTATTTTCCTCTTCATTGAAGCCTGTCTTCCTCAAAATCCTCATTTTCAGGGTCCTTGTCAGCTTAGATGATTTCAGTTATGCTTGACTCTCTCCTACAGCCTCCTTCTCAGGTCTCGGTTTATGTGCGACATGAACCCACTGATCAGTTGGTGGGACAGTAGACAGTGTTTGAAATAACCATTGTTTGCTATTAAATCAACATTTCATAAGAGAAGAAAGCTGTTAACGTAGGTTGGCATAGATAAATGCTATCCGACTTGAATGATCAAATCAATTCCACTTTTCACTTTGTCGAGATTGGCTTGGTGTGAAGTGTACCAAACCATGGGTACAAGATCAAAAAGAACCCTATAGGCAGGCAGGCTAAAAGCGCAAACCATCTTCATGGCCTCAATAAGACTCAGTATTGTATTGGCCGAATCCGTTTTGCAGCACGGAGTATACCTCAATCTCCGTTAGTTCCGTTTTGGCTTTTTCCCCAACCTTCTGTGAGGCAAAACCTCGCCATACTACACTTTGACACAAGAGAATAGGACCGGGTTCTTTGCTTGTCTTGTATCTTCGGGATACGAGTTGGCAGTCTTATTTAATAGCACTTTTTTCTAATACTCATTATGGATCAACTCGTTGCTGATTTCGTTTCTAGGATGGGTTTTGCTCTACCTGTAGCTATTTTTGTAGCCATTAGGGTAAGCCGAATGATCCATCAAATAAATAGTCTTAATATGGAAACAAAGATAACATCAGTTACCATAGATGTTGTTAAGGAAAAGATCATTGAGCAACTCTCAATTCTTTTGAGAGTCTATAGAGATACTACTGAAGATGTGAACTTACCAACATGAGTCAATCTCCAAGAGGTAAGCGCACATCTATTTTTTGCAGACGAGAGCCTTCTGTACGATATCTATTGTGATCTTATTTCTCAGGGAACGCAAAGTGAATACTTTCTCCAAGTTATACAATTTCTTGGCGGGTAGTCTTTCTTTTTTTGATGGTTCCTGATGTACTGGAGTCATAACATTTGAATTTCTCTTACATTCTACGTTCCCGAAACGGATCCTATCAAATATTTCACATTTTCTATGATCATCTCTATTTCAGGTATTCGGGGAATCCTCCTTAATAGACGAAGTATTCCTATTATGTCAATGACAATTGAATCAATGTTATTAGCTGTGAATTTGAACTTTTTGATATTTTCCGTTTCTTCGGATGATATGATGGGTCAATTATTTGCTTCATTGGTTCCAACGGTGGCAACTACGGAATCTGCTATTGGGTTAGCTATTTTCGTTATTACTTTCTAAGTCTGAGGGACTATTGCTGTAGAATTGGAGTGGCGCGAGACCGAGGCAAAGCTCCAAGATCTCTTGGATCGGGTCGGGCCCCAAGGTGAGAAGGCAGTAGAAGCCTACAAGTCCAGTGAGGCGGCTATCGACTGGGTGGCAGCGGAAGGTGAGGTAATGGCCAGGTATGCTGAGCTGGAATACTACTTCCGAGGCCAGGTCACCGCTCGGGAGCGAGCAAAGACCTTTCTTCCACCTTCCAAGAATGACTACATCGAAGTCCTTGAGGCTCCGCCACCAGAGTTCTGGGAAGTTCCCGAGCTCCCCGCCGATCTCAAGTCCCAAGCCCAAGAGGTGTTGGACTTTGTCCAAAAGGGCATGGACCAGGTCGGGGAAGAAGCCGAAGTTGTTGCCTCTGCCCCTGCACCTAAATGATTTTTGTAATCTCGCCCGGGTCGGGCTTTGGTAATCTATTTTTTTCAATTTAATGAAATGAATGCTTTTAGCTTTATTTGCATTTTGTCTGAGTCCGTACATGTGTACCTTTTCTTCGCAATTTTTTTCTCAAGTAAGTGGGGTCGGACCAACATAATAGACCTTTCAAACTTAAGTACTTGATTTAAATATAAAGAACCGAGCTGGACGCAATTAATGAACTGTCACCCTATTCCGAGCTAGTTAACTAGACAACTATTATTGTTGCCGACCTAGACTCGTCAGTCCGGTTTAAAATTGGTCAAACTAATGTTGACTAATGTTGAGTTCGAGCTTAGACCCAAACTAACATTCCGACCCGAGGCTTGCTAGTACTAAGTTGGACTTTAGCCCGAACTAGTAAAGCGAATCAAATTATTATTGATTAGAACCGAGCTGGAATATAATCCAAGCTGATTTACTTCATAATTAAGCATGGCCAATACGTTAATTAGAGTTGTTAAAGTTGAATAGCTAAGGTGCTTGGGCCCAGGTCGGGCTTCACACAGTCATACAAAATACATTGTATTAAAGTTATGTACAGGGCGTACTTGGCTCGGGGCCTTCACAAAATATTTTGGCTCGGGGGCCGTTAGACAAAATATTCCGGCTCAGGGGCCGTTAGACAAAATATTCTGGCTCGGGGGCTGTTAGACAAAATATCTCTTCAAGTGTTCTGCATGCCATGCATTCTTCAGTTGTTTCCCGTGTTTGTCACGGAGGTAGAAGGTCCCTAGTCGGACTTCTTTCACGACTTCGCACGGTCCCTCCCATGTGAGACCCCATATTTTGCTTTATCTCGATTTGCGTGCTTTACCTCATTTTGCATGAATTGACCTGTTTATGTGCTATATGACTTAGAATGTGTTAAATATGTGATTAATACTCCTAATACGTGCTAAGTGTGCATTCATGAAATTTTTATCAAAAACGGAATCAGTAATTTTATCGTCGGTTTTAGTGAATAGTATTTTGAGCACTTGTCCGCTAAAATTTTTACAGGGGTATTTTAAACATTTTAAAACCTAGTCCTTGGGTATTAATAGACCCGTGTTTGATTAAAATGGATTTGAAATCGGTTTTGGAATTTTAAAGATTTTTACACTTTCTTTTGCAAGAAAACGAGTTTTAAGCCGACTCGGGTGAAACTATTTTAATGTAACACTCTTTGTCACCTAAAATATATTGTCTAGAATTAATTTAGTTGTCAATTTAATAGTTGAGCAAGAAATAGTCATTAAATGAATTAAAAGACTAGAAAATAGAATTAAAAGACTAATAAAACTAACATTGACCATTTTTAATATGTTGACCTTAGCTTATATGCATCAACACACACAAAACACACTTATTTTGCACCTACATGGCTGAGAGCCATAGAGAGAAAACAAAGCTTTTTCGTCAAGTTTTCAAAGCAAAATTTCATAGAAAAACCTAATTTTTGTCCATAGTTTTTCGTGCCGAGTTGGATTCCGCTTGTTGGGCACGCATTGCACTCATATCTAGGCTTATTTCGCATCAAAGGTGAGAGAAAAATTCTAGATCTCAAAAGTCATTTTTTATGTTTTTGCTTATAATTGCATTTTGAACCGTTAGAATGTTAATTTGAAGTTATATTATTGCTCAGTTCATGCTAAGGATCGATTATATGTATTCTTGTGAGATTTGAACCGTTGTATTATAAATTTTTATTTTCGGGTATTTAAAGTTGATAGATTGGTCATTTGATGAATATCTTGAGTTGTTGTGGTTGAAATCAATTGCCGTCGATTTCTAAAAGTTTATTCATTACGTGGTAGCGCCGTTATAATGCTGAATTTTCGATTGCGATGTTTGTGTAAAAATCCAGAAATTTCAGCCTAGGTGCATTGAGGTTTTAGGGTTGTTGGGCTTGATTTTGATGTGTCTTGGTTGGTTTCCGAGAGGGTTAATATAGTTGATTGAATGGGTGAGTATTAGAAACTGATTTGGAGTTGTTTGGATTAGTAGAATGTAAGATATGATTTTTTGAAGTTTAGGTTGTCTTTCTTTAAATTGTTGAATTGAGCCTTTAGTTGATTGGGTGGTATTCGAGTGATTGAATTGTGAGTTGTAAATGGTTAGACTAGGGTTAGATTACGTGTTTAATGCATGTTAAGTTGGATGGCCTACTTTGTCATCTAACTTAGTTGTTTGTTGTTTAATTGATTACTTGATGTTATATTGATGATAATTGATGATTATTGATGATTATTGATTGATGATTGATGAACCGGGAGATAGGAAATTCTTCTAGATTGTCCTCCTGTGAATGATGTTTATTATTATTGCTGAGTCTTGGTATGTGTGTGCCACCTCTCGGGCAGCATCGAGCTGTCGGGTTGACAACGGCATGGCTACCAGAGACTACCTCCAGCTCGCATGACGGAGGTGTCATGGAGGGCGAGGCTAGTGAGGTACCTCGGGTGCGTGAGTAATGGGGAGTTACAAGAAGAATGGTTGAGATCGTGATGGCGTTGGAGCTACACCAACTAGAGTATCCTTTATTGATTGGTCATTATAGTTATGTGTTTATATTGTTATTGATGTTTTATTGTGTGTTTACTGCTCAAAGGATCATTTCCAAGGAGTATGGTAAATACTGTTAGAGATCTATCGGATCCTCACTAAGCTTGTTTTATATAAGCTCACTCTCTATTATTGCATGCATACAGGTGTTATTGAGCAAGATTACGGGTACGTGCCTCAGGAAGCTGAAAATGTGCCTTACGTGGATGAGTCTTATGTGCAGGAGTCTTTGCCATGAGATTGTTTATAGTTATTGTAATATGATGTATTGTAAAACCTACCTTAGTATGAAGACATATGTATGTTGACTTAGTAGTCTTTTTTTTGATCATGTTTAGATTACTAAGTTGGTTTTAATCTATTTTTCATTGTATACTAAAGTTAAGGTATTATGTTGGAACGGAGGCGTATAACTAAAAATGATTATTGTATAGTATGGTTATGTTGTATGTTGTTAACTTAATTGATGAGTTGATTGTTGAATGGTTGAGGAGTTTGGTTGTATAATATTCTGAGAGGTTGGTTTAGACCCTCGGTGTCTTAATTACTGTCTTTATATTGCCAAAATTCCGTTGCGTCCTGACTGAATGTAGGTGGGGTCAAGTTGGGGCGTGACACTCCCAGGTCGGGGAGAGCTTGTTACCCGAGCGCGGCAAAAAGATGGCCTTTCTGAGGATGAGGTCGCCAACCTTAATAGGCTTAGGCTTGACCTGCTTGGCAAAGGCTCTTTGCATGGCAGCTTTGCTAGCCAACATTCTGATTTGAGCTTTAGCTCAGAACTCTTCAGCGAGGTCGAGCTCCTCACAGATCAGGGTTCCGTTTATTCCTGGGTCATGGTGGAGGGTTCTATTGGTAGGAGACCCGATCTCCACTGGTTGCACCACTTGAGAACCGAAGGTCAGCTTGAAGGACGATTCTCCTGTTGCCGAGCTGGTAGTGGTTCGCTGAGCCCACGGTACCTCTGGGAGAATCGACGCCCACTGGCCTTCCGCTTCCTCCAGCCTGGTTTTCAGACCCTGCAAAATGATTTGGTTAGTCCTTTCAACTTGGCCATTATTTTGTAGGTGAGCAATAGATGAGAATCTGAGGTCGATCCCAATCTCAGCACATTTGCCTCGAAAATATGCACTGTCAAATTGCTTGCCGTGGTCGGTAACGATATCCTTTGGCACCCCAAATCGACAAATGATATTCTTCTACACGAAATCCCAAGCTGCCTTTTCTGTTATTCTGGCAACACCTTCAGCCTCGGGCCATTTGGTGAATTAGTCTACAGCCACGAAGACGTGCTTCTTCTAGCCAATACTGGTTGGCAATGGGCCGATGATATCTAGACCCCATTGATAGAATGACCATAGGCTTATCATCACTGTCAGGTCTATCGCTGGCTTCCTCTGTACATTGGCAAACCTCTGGCAGGTGTCATACTTTTTTATATATTCTTTGGCGTCTTGTTCTAAGGTTGTCCAAAAATAGCCTTGCCTTAATGCTTTCCAAGCCAGAGCCTTACCACCCAAGTGGTTTCCAAATACCCCTTCATGGATCTGTCGGAGTACATAGTTTCCTTCCTCGGGCCCAACACACTTCAAGAGAGGCCAAGTGTAGGCTCTTTTGTAGAGTTGCCCAGCTATTATGACAAACCTTGAGGCTTGTTTCATGAGTTTCTGAGCTGCCTTTTCATCCTCCAGGATCATTTCCCCTTCCAAATAGTCCACAATTGGTTTGGTCCGATTTGGGCTTAAATTGAGCTCAACTACGGCTTGCTTTCCCAACTGAATACTTGGTTTGAAGACTTCTTCCACATGGACCAGTGCAGGTCGGCTCTCGCCCAAGGCCAACCTAGACAAAGCGTCAGCCTTCATATTCTTTTCCCTCGGAATTTGCTATATCGTAAACCTATTGAGCCCTGAGGTCAAATCCTTAACTCTGTTGAGGTAGGCCAGCATAGCATTGTCCTTGGCTTCAAATTCACCTGATATCTGACTGGCGACCAATTGAGAGTCTGTACTCAGGTCAACTGTATGTGCCCCAAGCTGAGCCACAATTTTCAACCCCGCGATCACTGCTTCATACTCAGCCTCATTGTTGGATGCCAAAAAGGCAAACTTGAGGGAATATTGTTGCTCATGCTGGGTCGGGTCGAGGATGACCACCCCGACTCCGCTTCTTGACTTCCCTGATGCTCCATCCACCTTTACCTTCTATACATCATCCGGGTCATGTTCGGATCGGCTAGTACATTCCACCACAAAGTCCACGATGGCTTGGGCTTTGATGGTTGTTCTGGGCTAGTAGGTGATGCCAAATTGGCTCAGCTCAACTGTCCATTTTAATAGCCTACCCGACGCCTCCGGCTTGTGCATGATGGACTTAAGTGGCATCCATCATGACCTTAATTGGGTGGGCATCAAAGTATGGCTTCAGCTTCCTTGCTGCCGTGATGAGCGCGAGGGCAAGTTTTTCCAAGGAAGAGTACCTCACCTCCGCCCCTTGCAAGGTTTTGCTGACATAATAGACCGGTTTTTGTTCATTCCCTTCTTAGCGAACTAATACCGCCGCCACTGCTGTCCCCGAGCATGCCAAGTATAATACCAGTTCCTCACCCATTTCAGGTCGGGATAGCAAGGGTGGCGAAGCTAGATACATTTTCAGCTCTTAGAAGGCACTCTGGCATTCCGTAGTCCATTCAAAATTTTTAAGATTCCTCAATATTTTGAATAGAAGAGTACACCTATCAGCCGACCTGGACATGAATCTGCAGAATGCTGCAACCTTGCCCGCGAACACCTGGACGTCCTTCATGCAGGTCGGCGGTGCCAGGTCAAGTATCACCTGAACTTTTTTCGGGTTGGCCTCTATTCCCCGAGTGTGACCATGAATCCCAAAAATTCTCGCCTTGACGCCGAATGCGCACTTTTCAGGGTTTAGCTTTATCCCGAAGTGCTTCATTACGGCGAAGGCTTCAACCAGGTCAGTCGCATGGTCTTCCGCCCTCTCTCTCTTGACCAACATGTTATCTACATAGATCTCCATATTTTGACCAATCTTCTTTTTGAAGGCCTTGTTCACCATCCGAGTATAGGTAGCTCCAGCATTCTTGAGGCCAAAAGGCATGACCTCATAGTAGTAGAGACCTTTATTGGTGGTTAAAGCAGTTTTTTCCTTGTATCCGGGAGCCATCTTGATCTGATCATAGCCTTTGAAGGCATCCATGAAGGAGAGTAGCTCGAACCTGGAGGTGGCATCCACCATCTAATCAATCTGGGGTAGGGGAAAGTAGTCCTTGGGGCAGGCCTTGTTGAGGTCGGTGAAGTCAATACACAGTCTCCACTTGCCCGAGGACTTGGCCACTAGTACCACATTGGATAACCAGGTTGGGTATTGGATTTCCCTTATGTGGTTGGCGTCTACCAACTTATCAACCTCTTCTGCTATGATCTGTTGCTTATCATAATGGAAGTGCATGCGCTTCTGCTTTACCGGATAGTGATTTGGGTAGGCATTCAGGTGATGCTCAATCACACTCGGATCGATACCTGTCATGTCAGAAGAAGACCATGCAAATATGTGTTCATTTTTCAGAAGAAATTGGCTTATACCTTTTTTGAGGTCATCAGAGAGTTCACTCCCGATATTCGCTCTCTTTGTTTCATCGGAGAGCTCCACCTCTTGAAGGTCCTCAGTCGGGCTCTCTCTCTTGGCATCCCTCTTCTCCTCGGGCAAATCTGGTCCCCAGCCAACCTGATATTTAGGGCGGAGAGAGTTTTCGTAACATTCCCGAGCCGAGAGCTGGGCTCCTCGGATTGTGGCCGTGTCGCCAAGGTCGAGGATTTCAAGGCCTTGTGGTAAGTTGAAGGAACGGCCCTGAAATGATTGAGCGCCACTCGCCCCACGATCCCATTGTAAGTGGAGTTACAATCCATTACAATGAAGTTGGCCTGCATTGAAACCTACTTGTCCCCATCTTCTAGCTTCAGTAGGAGGTTGATGACCCCTTCAGCTCAGTGGGCATGTCCGGTGAAACCAACCAAGGTGCCCCTCAATGGCCTAAGTCGGCTCCTGTCCAATCCCATCTGCTCAAATGCGCTTAGGAATAGGACCTCTGCCTAGCTCCCGGTGTCCACCATCAGCCTCTTCATAGTGAAGTTGGTTATTTCAGCGCTGATCACCAACGGGTCATCATGAGGCAATATCACCCCCGCCAAGTCTTCTAGGGAGAAAGTGAGCTCCTCCATCTTCGGGGCCGGACCCTACACCAGCCCGTACTCTCTTCTAGCCCGTACATTACCCTTTTTGCCAATCGAGGTCTTACCACCCGACGCTAGTCCTCCCGCGATGGTCTCAATCACAGCCAAACGTCCGCCCCCGACCTGGCACCTGGGTGGACTTCTCTCCCTCTCTCTCTGATCGTGATTCCGGGCTTGCTATTGATCTATGTACCTCCGGAGATGACCTCGGGCTATCAATGCCTCGATCTCCTATTTCAAATCTTTTCAGTCCTTAATGGTGTGGCCGTAATCCATATGGTAGCGGCAATACTTGGACTTATTGCGCTTCTCAGGTCGGCCTTTCATCCTCGGCGCTGGAGGTAGGTGGTTCTAGTGTTGGATCTCCATCAGAATCTGCTCCCTTGAGGTGCTGAAAGGAGTGAACATGGTGAACCGGGGGTTCTGCTTTGGCTGCTGAGGCTGCTTGCCTTGGTCATTTTGGGCATTTCCTCCAGCTTGGCCTCGGGAGACCTCCCCATTATTACTGGTTTCCTTCTCCTTGTTGTCATCCCTTTTCGCCTTATGGAGTTCTTCCAAGTGTATGTACTCTTCTGCCTATACCATCAGCTCAGCTACAGTATCCACGGGGTTGATGGCCAAGGAGGATGTGAGGGGCCCGACCTGAAACCACTTTGGTAAGCCATCAATGCCATGGAATCCTCCAAGTTGGGGATTCTAAAGGACTCTTCATTAAATTGGGATGTATAAGCCCTCAAACTTTCTCCTCTATGCTGCTTCACTGATAGCAGTGATAACGTATGACGGGTTGCACATCGGCTCCCCGCGAAACGGGACAGGAAAGCCTCTGCTAGCTGGTAAAAACTTGCAATAGAGTTGGGACGAAGCTTTTGGAACCAGTCCAAGGCATTGCCAACCAGTGTGGTTGGGAATGTTTTCGTCTTCATGAGGTCGGTCATGTCATACAGAGTCATGTCGCGATCAAAGTTGACCAGGTAGCTAGCAGGGTCTTCGTCCCCATTATAGACTGCCAAGTTGGGCATCCGATTGACAGTGGGCAACGGCGTGGCTAGTACCTCGGGAGACAGCGGGCTTACACCGAGCTGGTTGATGACCTTGGCTATGGCAGTCGCGGTCTTGGCCTGCTCAGGGTCGGCATGTGCCGCCCTTTTGCCTCTCGCCTCTACGGGTCTTGCCACCGGCTCCAAGAAGCCCTCTCCGTCTTGCGCTCGGGTTTTCCCCTGGGCTGGAATGCGGAACTGTGGACGCGTGGGGCGCGGCGTAGCTGCTTGCAGAGCCGGAGAATCCGCAGCTAGCCGGGCTACCTGCTCCTTAAGTTCCTCAAACATCCCGAGCATCATCCTCATCTCTGGTGACAGGTTGGAGTCAAGGTCTCCATCTGTAGAGAGGTTGGTTTGTGAGGCTAAGTGTATACGTTGGATTGTTCCAATGTCGGTTTGGGTTAGGTTTTGGCTAGGCACCTGCATGGATTCGAGGTTCCCGTCTGGGTTAGGCGAGTCCTCTACCGGTGCTCTGTGGCTTCTAGTTTGTACCATGATGGTTCCTCAATGGGTGGTGAGAAAAGTGATAGAAGGAACTTTGTTTCCCACAGACGGCGCCAAACTGTCGAGGTTGGGAATCTCGCAGTTGAGGTTGGACGGCTACTCCTACCGAGCTGAATTTCTGGGTTGGCCTCCTGACTTGGATTTTCGGGTCGGTTGCTTGACCTGCACAAGGAAAATGAAGGAAAAGGCAAGGTGATGACCCGGATTTTTCCCTCGGGCGTGCGAATGATTAGTATGTCCGAGCTGGCAAGGTAGCTGAGAGCATTAATGACGAGTTCCCTCTGAAATGAGGGGGTGGAGCTCTATTTATACTAAATTCAATTCTGACAACATTTAATGCGATGCAGCTTTATGTCCCATCAAGGTTTTATGTCCTATCAGAACAGCTGGCGCAGAGGTCGGGGGTTATCCTAGGTCGAAGTGAGGTCGGCTGGCTTCCGGGTTGGGCATTGGTTGATTGATTCAGGCTTGGCTCGGGGTTGGCTTACCTCAGCTTGGGATCTCCCTCGTCAGGTTATAAAGGTTTAGAACTTATAAGACTCTCATGAAATTGGATCTATGAGGTTTGAGATCAATAATTATAAATAAGCATGATCAGTTGGGAAGAAAAAGAAAAAAAAAAAAAAAAAAAAAAAGAGAGAGAGAAAATGTAACTATTATTCCAACTGATAAATGCCCAAGTTTTTTTTGGGTCTCAATTCCAATAGGATCCCCAATTTCCCATGCTTTGTTAGCTCATATTATTAACTAATAAATTGTACGTTAATAACCTGATAGTTCTATGTTACCAAAAATTGAGGTTGAAACGGAAATAGGTACAATTAACGGATTGAAATAAATCTTTTTCTTTATTTTTTTTTTTTTTTATTTTTCTTGATTCTTACTTTTTCCATTATTTTAATTCGTGTTCTGTCTTCTTCAACAATCACCGTGTTCTGCCTCTCTTTTCCCCAACACGCCCAACCTCCATATCCATTAAACTTATACCTTCTCTCTCTCCCCCCTTTTCTGCTCTCTCTCTTTTTCTTTTTCTTTCTTTCAAACCCATTAACATCACTATCTGCACCACAACCACCGTTTGCCACCAGCACCACTTAGTACTTACCACAACTACATACTTGCAGAAGACATTAGGCCAATAATCATTTAAGTTTTCCTCCTATTCTTGGACGTGCATTCACAAATAAATAACTATAACTTGTATGCAATTTCAATCAAAAGCTTTTTTTATTAAAAATTTAAAAAAAATCTCGAGACATTTTTCAACCAGTAGACAACATTTGATGAAGCCAGTACATCATCAGAATTCCACGGTTTGTGAGTGATGATTAAGATAGTCGTGTTACTGGGTTTGAAAGAGGTGAAAAAAAAAAAAACAAATAGGAGAGAAGGAAAGAGACAAAAAACATATAAGCTCAAGGGTTATGAAGGTTGGGGAACTAAGAAAATGACAGGGAAATGACTGGGAAAGAAAAAGAAAGACCAAAAAAAAGAGAACGACAAAAAAGTAAATTTGAAATAGTAAGAACCAGAAAAAAAAAAAGAATAAGACATAAATAAAAAAATTATTTAAGTCCCTCAACTATTTATGTTTTAGCCTCTCTCCGTTAATAATTTTCCACGCTAAGTGACATAATAGTTTAAATGAAATCATCTTAAAAAATTTATGACATTTTTAGAGTAAAAAACAGTTCGATAATTAAAAAATTACTATTTTAGAGACCAAGAATTCTGATGCCAAGTTGAAGACGAAAACATAATTTAAAAGAGAATTTTCTATATTGATATATCAATAATGCATATACAATAAGGCCTATTTATAGGTATGACGATTTATAAGGATAAATCTCATAAGGAAAAAAATTCAATTACATAATACCTTATAGCTAGACTATAACGTATATATAATTAAGTAATATGATTGTATACATTAACTTTCCATTCTCGTTTTCTCAACATTACGCTTATGTAGAGACCAATTGAAATTTGGGTAAAATACTTTAGAGGCCATTAAACTATATCTCTAATACTGTTTTGACCATCGAATTATTTTTTATTTTAAAAGGACCATTAATTTTTGAAAGTGGTATTACTCAAACCATTCCGTCATTGAGTTAAAAAACAAAACTGAAAGAGGTTAAACGTAAAAAGTTGAAATTATTGGACTCAAATGTTGTTTTTTCCTCTCTCCTTTTCTGTTGTTTTGCCTTTCACATTTTTTATTTAATTCCATCTTATTCTTTTTCCCCAATCACTTCCTTCTCCCTCTCTTTCCTTCCCCAACATAGTCACCCTCTATATCCATTGACACTACTGTCTATACCGCAGCCGCCATCCGCCACCACCATCTCACTCACCGCCTAAACTAGTTAGTCCTCGTTTACTTCATACTTTCTCCCTTTGAGTACTAAGTTATGGGACCAAATCAAATATGTTTCACGTTTTGAAGTATTTGGACCTGTACTATAGTTGATGAACATGGCTTTTGCTTGTTCTATGTAAGTTATTATATTATCCTAATATATTGTCTACTATGGGTTCAAAATCAATACATCCACACCTATCTTTATTTCTAAAAGATACAAAGCATAGCATACTCTTTTCCAATTTCAAACCATTCTCATTTTCATTCAATTTCTTAATACATTTCATTCCTATTTAAGTTTATTCATAATACTAATCGCCACCTAAAATGATACATTAGTTTCTAAGATATGACATTGCGGCCTCCGTAGACATTTAACATACAAAATGGTGTGTCAAGTAATAGTAGTCGGGAAGATGCTTAATATAATTATATTCGACAATAAAAGATATGCTGAGAATTTTGAAAGATGTCATTATATGATGAGAATTTTGATTGATGTAATATCTCTGTGATTATTTGGTATTATAGTAAAACAATAATCATTGTACATAGTAATCAAAATCATATTATTTACAATAATTCATTATGAGACTAAAATCAATAAATAATTTTAGCCTTGAGCTTTCAGAAGGAATAAACCTTTCACTTCTCCATCTCGGTTAACAATGGCAGATATAATGCACCAACAAGGAAGAAATCATAAAGCTTTCTATATATAGGATTATTAATATGTTGAACATTACAGACAACAGTCAGCATATTCACCGGGCTGGTGAAGTGGAATAACGTTTAGGCAGAACCTTCAGTCTGCTACCTTGAATAGATAAATACAGCAAAAACAAGCTACAAGATGAATAAAAGTAAGAAGGAACAATAATTAAAGTTTCAAAAAATTACTTTCAACAGGACTACTAGACATTTTCCACATTAAGCATCTTTGCTGCTTATAGACGACGACTGCATGTAACCTCACAAACTAAGGAATGGACACTGTTTTCTTGCATGTTCCGGAATCAACTTGCCAACCATTTCCACCGGCACCCCCTTAAGCTCTAAACAATGGTAAAATAAGCATTAAAGAATAATCATAATCAGACATATCTTACATTTAACAAGCCACAAAATCCCACCAAGAATGATTAATTACCATGAGGCTTAAAGTTCAATAATGGAGGAAGGAAACGTCCATTCGGTAGGCGGGTGCTAGGATCACGGAGCTCATCAAAGAAAGGATGTAACAAAGCCTCATGCTGCAATGAGAGAATTAACAGTTATAAGTTAAAAAATCAACGCAAACTCAATGAACGTGACAGAAACATGTTCTTTGAATTATCCATCAACTGATCAAACTTACGAACTATTCCTTGTTAACCCCACAATGACAAGACGCATGGACATATAACGTGCATGCCAAAGAGAAAATTATTCAGAAACACGCACATAGAACAAGAGGGAGGAAGGGAGAGGGGTTCAGAGAGAGGGCCTACAGAAGGCAAATTCCAAGCACAACTACCTGACAAGCCTTCAGGCATTGTTAAAAGCACTGACAGGCACACATCTTTAACTATGTTAATCCACTTGACACCAAGGAAAACCGCATCAGATCCAAAGGCTTGCACCTCAAGAGTGCAATTAATAGTCTTAAACACAGAGTGCAATTTAGGAGACCCCAAATCAAAACTTGTCCAACATAATACCGCTGAAGACAAGGACCAGAAAGTTATTATACTTACAGCAGTGCATCTTAGATTGGGAGAATACTGCAGTAGCCTTGATACAAGATCAACAGCTTCAGGGGGTATGCTCTTGTGGAATATCTGCAGAGGGGACATTTGGTGAATTCACATGACAACAAAATGAGATCCCATCAAAAAAGAAGAAGCCACAAAATCATGTCCACAATACCTTGTGCCATGGGTGTGCCTTAATTTGTGGGAATTTGTGTTCTGTGTAGTTTGGGTTCATGCATTTAATCTCCTCTCTTGTTGGAGTTCCCAAAACCTGAAAAAGATTCTGACAAAGTCAGTAACCATTTTCTCTTTCAAGATAAAAGTAACCAAAATTTTATCACCCTCCCCCCAACCCCCTCCCCTCCCTCTCTTATCGTTGTTCTCACGGATAACCTTACTGGCGCACACTACAAAAATAAAAGAAAAAATTATATAGAAAAGGAGAAAAAAGTGCATGATTATGTGATTTTAATTAACTAGTATTACATATTTCTTTACATAGTTTTTTTTATTTTTGGAAATGTGCAAAATGTGTTTAATTAATTAATTATTTTATAATTATATTTATTTGAAACTATATATTTGCAATTAATTGCTAACCTTTTATAAATTTCAATTAGTGAATAAGTAGCTCCGAGCCTGGAGTGAAATTTTAAACTATTTTATTTCCCGAAATTAGTATTTTTTCCTTTATTATATTTTACATATAATGTATTCGTTCAATGTTAGAATGTGCATTACATGTCTCGAGCGTGAGAAAAAGAAATGTGGTGTCCCCGAGTGAATAGTATAGTTTAAATTGTTTTAAGCCATTATAGTTAATTAGTTTTCTAACTAATTTTACACTAAGTATATAAGCCCAATAGCAATTATTAGAGCCTGACTCATTTGCATTTATGCCTACCTAGTTAATATATACATACTTATACATATATTATAAACATAACAAAGCAAAAAGAAAAATATAACAAAAGAAGAAGAAAGAAACGACAAAGAGCAAGAGAGAGAGAAACGTTGAGCTAGGGCTTGGTTCCTCTTCCAATTTCAGCCATTTTTAGCAAGATCAAATGTGTCTTTAACCCATTTTCTTCCATTTCCTAGCTATGCAATGTGAGAGGATCATATATATATGCATATTTTCTTGTTTTCTTGCCATGGTAAAATGTGGGTATTGTTGATTTATGGTGTTTTGATGCTTCTATTGCTTCATGTGCTAGCTAATAATGGTGTAGAGTAAGCTTTTGTAAGTTATTTGCATGTATAGTTGAAGGTTGAGTGTATTGGTGTAATGAAGAAGAAGATGAATAGTATTTTTGCTTAAAGAACCATGTTGAATGCAATGTGTTTGTTCTAATGCTTAAATGATGCTATACAAGTGATTATATGGCTAACTAAGTGTTTAAATTAGCTAGAGTAGGAGTAGAGCTTAATGTGTGTGTTCCATATTTGGGAGGGCAGATTTTCGTCACTGTTTTGTAGGGCTCATTTAGCATAGTAAACGTACTCAGAAATTAACGAAATTTGCACATCAGTTGGATTAGGCAGTTTAGAACAAATGTTAATTTCTAGTACTAAGGCTAATTCTAACGTTTTGACCCTCCGATTTAACCATTTCCGAAATGTGTCATGAAATCGCTAGCGCAGGGCAGTTTAGAGTAGTTGCACATAAAAGGGTATAATTCATGAAATTTAACTCGAAATTAAGCACCATTTGATTCTAAAGTCATCTACATTCAAAGAGCTACGTTTGTACATAAAAATCAGACAGTTTAGAGGTCAATAGCATAAGTAACCGAATTGATTAAGTTAAATCTCTGTTAAAGAAATTGGAAAATGTTTTAGTGGGATTACTATTTGATATTGTTGATTGGGATTACTAAATGGTGAAATTGATAATTCTTGCTAATGTCTATTGTTGCTAAGTGAAATTTAATCATGTGGAATTGTTAGTTCTTGCATATTAATTGCTATTTCTTATTGTATATTGATTATGTAAGTTAGGGCACATGTTATAAATGTTGTGTTGGATGTAAAATCTTGTCATAAATGATGTTTATGTAGCTAGTAGAACACTCTTTGAGGGTTATTGCTCTTGTTTAACTAATGATTAGTGGTGTCATATTAATTAATGTTAAAGAGCACTATTCACACTATTATGATCCAATGCTCAATTGAATAGTTGGTACGGGTTCTAGGGATGCTAAAATGGTTAAATGATAAAAATTATTGAATTCCGACAACATTGGATTTTGAGGTCTTCATTGCATAATAAATAGTGGTTTATTAATGTAGTGATTCGGGGTGAGATCGAAGATGTTAATTAACCTTATATATGTAGGATTGAGCCTAGAACACCTTTATGGTATCAAACTAGTCAACGACCTTGGTAGTTGTAGTTCAAACTGATTAAGGGGCAGTTGGGGCTTTAGTGGTAAATGTAATTATAAGTGAGCTTTCATGATTGTAGGGGTGTCATAGAGTGTAATTAGAGGAATGGAAAGATTGGATTGGAGGTTAGCTTGAGTTCACTTGGTAGGAGCTTGAATTGAGCTACATGCTTATTTGTTAAAGATTGGGGAAATATGTTTATATCTTGATTATATTGTTTATATTGGTTGTTAATTGTTTTGCTTGTGTGAGGATTATGACTTGTTTATTTGACTACTTGAATGGTTACTTAAATTAAGTGTTGAATTAAAGTATATAAAATGTGATATTTTGCTAATGATGGAATTCTAATAGATGTTGTATGTTAATTAAATAAAACTATAAGTTAGCTAACCTAGTTAGATAATTAATGATTGTTGTAGTTAAAGAGTAATTGAAGTAATGTTAGACCTTATGTTTAAGGTGATTGACAATGATACGAAGCCAAATATTGCATCGTGGAGCTTGGTAGAGGTGAGGGAATCTTCATCCTTACGTGCATAATAGTTTATTTTCTTATTCATAGATTATGTGATTTAGTATAATTGTTAAAGTAATGTGTACTTATTGATTATATATTGTGCGTGAGGGCAACCTACTTTGTTGTCCCTTGATTGTGTGATTATTCGGTTATCTTATTTGCTATCATCTTGAGTGCATTGCATTGTGGTTGTGCAACCATTTGGGCATGGTAGCGTCGGGAAAGCCTGGCGGTATCAGGCTTGCCGGTATACCTCAACTATCATGATTGCCTAGTCCCTCGCTCGCTTGGTCCGTTGATTGTCAGGGAGTGTTGAGTCGTTGGGTTTTGGGGTACATTCGGAATACACCCACTTGAGTGTTTGGGGTTTATGTCAGCACAGTGATCGAGGTTCGTGGATCGAGGTTCGTAGTTCATGATCGAAGAACAAGTGAATTTTGGAGTGTTTGGGGTCAAAGTGAATTGTATCCTTTCTAATGTGTGGTATCTTATTATTTATTCGTACTTCAGTTACTTAGCTGCTTTATTTGTATTTAAATGTTGCATTGCACGCATCAAATTTTAAATGTTTCCCGTAACTGTTCCCCTCACTCACTGAGTATACATTATTTGTATACTCACTCCTCATCATGAATCTTTCAGGTTATAGCCAAAGAAAGTGAAGTTCGTGTTTTATGATAGTTCGTGCTTGAAAGGATGCATAATGTGTTATGTAGCGTGGATTGTAAAATGCTGGAAAGATGTTCTTTCAATGAGTTGTATGTATTCAAAGTATAAGTAATGTAATTCAAGTTAATTGGATCATTAGGGTAGTTTGATTTCATAGCTTATGTAATAGGATAGCGTAGTTTATATTCAATACATGTATATAGTTATTTTAAGGAAGAGTAGGTTAGTCTTTGTATTCGGAAATATACTTTTGATTGTGAACTTTTGTTGCGAACCAAGGCTCGGATGGCCTTAAGGAGTTGTTGTATATTTGGACACGGTACTGGTCCATTTATAGGTTGTGTGCAGGTAAACTGTTCGTCCTATAAACAGGAGAAACTCCGTCCGTTTTTCCTAAATTTTGTGACCGGATTGGAATTGGGTTGAAAATAGCATTTTTAATAGAGTCTCCGGTCTCATGAGGGATCGGGGTGTCACATGCATAGACAGGCAATCCAGTCGAGGGGAAGAGACGGATGAATGAATGGTTTTATAAATGATAATTCAAAACTATTGAGAGCTTCACTTCACCTTTATGATTTCAACAAGCTGGTCCACTCCACTCTCACCTGGAAAAAGGGGCTAAAATTTCCCAGAAACAAGACACATATTTCATTATGTAAGAGAGAATCCTAGTAAAGCAACAAAGAAAAAGGAACTGATCTACCTGTCCAAGCAATAATTCAGCCAAAACACACCCAGCAGACCATATGTCTATTGCGGTCGTGTACTCTGTGGCACCAAATATGAGTTCCGGCGCCCGATAGTACCTAGAACAGATATAAGAAATGTTTGGCTCCCCTTTCACCTGCAGCACACCAGAAGCACGAGTTAGAGGACGAAGCAGCGCAGAAACAATACTTAGAAATAAAATCCAGCAGTCAGATGATAAGAGATACAGACCAAAACTTTAGCACTTCCAAAGTCAATTAGTTTCAACTGGTGTGTATGAGGATTGACCTGCAAAATTAGACATATTTATGGTGCTTAGCAGGTCAGATAGTTTCATAATGAGAAGGAATTTGCTTGTTATTGCACTTGCAGCAACATCTAAGGAAACAACTTACTAATATATTCTGAGGCTTGATGTCCCTGTGGCACACTCCAATACTACCATGCATGTAAGCCAGTGCCCTAAAAATCTGCACAGAAGGTAAGAATGAAAAAGATAAATGCAAGTTTATGTGAGGAACAGTAGCCTGGGTGGTGATGGTTTGGGTAGGGGAAGTTTTTTCATGAGTAACAGTAGGCATCTACGATGCAAATAGAACACGTGCCTGGTAAGTGTAGAGTTTTACGTATATCAATGGCATCCTCTGGTTCATCTTGTTGTAATGTTTTATAACCCGATGAACAGTCTCAGGGACATATTCTAATACCAGATTAAGGTAAAGCTCATCTCTCTCAGTAGTGGAAAAGAAACAATGCTTTAACGCAATTGTGTTAGGATGGTCCAGAATTCGCATGATTTGAAGCTCCCTGTTCTTGTACCGCTTGTCTTGAAGGACCTTCTTTATTGCAACAGTTTCACCAGTCTCTAAACATTTTGCCTGTACAATCATGCAATCAGAGGGTCTGAGACTATAATAAGTTGGTGAATCTATACCATTATTTAATCAGTCAGATCCATGGCATTATTCACCACAAAAGTGCGATCCAACAAGTAGTTTGTTACTTACCTGAAATACTACTCCAAATGATCCATTCCCAGCAACACGTTCAGCCATATAGCTAATAGTCTATAATAGCCGAAGAAATATATATATATTTTTTATCAGAATATCATATAAGACTCTAAAAACTATTCTTAACAAATAGATGATAATGTTAAATGTTACCTGCTTTGGCTGGCCATTTCTACCACCAATAGTTGTAACAATAATATGACCAGTCTCCGTTCCCTTACCATCAATAATAGTTGCTTCCGTTTCCTATAGATGATATCAGTATTATTCATAACCATGTTGTTCCAAGATCACGTCACCAGAATATAGAAGAAGAGAAAGATACCACCCACCTTTTCATCCTTTAACTTCATGTCATTCATCTCAACAGGTAATCTATCAACAGCAACATTGTTTCCACTTGGTTCTCTAATACTGGAAGTGGGAATTGCATTTGCCGAGGCCATGACAAGGACAGCGTCTAAAGCAGAGCAAATGTTGTTTCCAAGACAACCACCTCAAATGCAGAAGAAAGAAGAAGGAAGCTGCACAAGGAGTATGCAAGTTAACAGGAGCAACGAAGGTACTAAGAGCAGAATAATAGAAGAAGAGGTTGATGAAAATGCTTTAGTTGGCAGAAATTAGAATTCAAGGATAGGTAGTTCTCCATGTATCAGCGGCCAAACGACTTCAAACAGCAGCAGTTAGAATTTAAGAGAAACCCAAATCTCTTAAGCTTAGAATTATAACAGGAAACGGGAAGTCTTATTAGTTATTACCTCATCATCAATGGATTTATAAGATGAAATTGTTAAATAAAAGGAAGCTCGGAGTGGCTGTAAAATTATGTGGTTTTCGATTTTGCCCAAGTTATGCATAATGATCTCCAAAATATACTATAACCAAACAAGTCCTAGAAATTAAAAATAAATATGGCCAGGATAGAAATAGTTTTCAGGATAATAGAGGGATAATAGTTTACCACAAATTTTATACAGTGTGTTCTCCTTGATTATTTATTTATTTATTTGTTTGGGAACATTAGCAAAAGCATATTATTGATGATTGAAGTTTGAAGTATAAACAACAAAGAGGGGTAGCTCCAAAAAATATAGTGACAAAAATCCACAATCTGCAACATAAAAAGCTATTGGATCAAGTATAGCAGTATATTAAACAATCTGGAGAAATTAACAGTGAGAGAAAAGGTACCATCAATTAACAATCTGTGACGAAGTAGTAAAAGTTGAATATAAGTGCGATGGATGATGATTCCTCATTCCTCATTCCTCATGTCTGACTCAGACCAAATCCAAGTCGAGAGCTGTAAAGGAAGGATGATTTTTGACTATATATCCGCTAATAGGGTTTTGAATTTCAGCCTCTTTTCCTTTTCAGGATAGATTTGATTTTTATCTACGGAGGAGGGCAAGAAGAGAAATGATGGGAAGAAGAGGAAGAGGAAGAGGCAGAGGGCATCAGGTAGGCGAAAAACTCAAATTAATTTATTTATTTTAATTGGTTTGGCAATTGGGGTAGCTTTCGCAGTCAGTGGTCTATTCTTTTTGACCGTTCAACTCATGCTGCTCTCTTTACTTGTACCGCGGACAGGTCAAATCCACCCCCACAGCGCCGTTTTGACCGCATAAATCTCTCTCCTTTCTTCTAACCCTCTCCTCGACCAACCTCTCTTTTTCTTTTTCTTTTTCTTTTTTGACTTATTTATTCACCATAATACTCCACATGCCATGAATGAGAGCGCGCACATATTTCAGACAGAGGTGTTTTAATTACGTCAGGTGAATCAGGTGATCAATGAATATGAATATTAAAAATACATAATTAATTTTAATGGGAGTTAAATTAATTTTTAAATTTAAAAATATGTTTCTAATTTATTTTTTAATAGCCGCCAATAAATGAATCCGTAGCAAAGAGATGAATTGTCATTCTCATAATATGTAGGCCATAAACCTTCAAAGTTGATCAAGTCTCCCCTGAAATATTTTTTCCTATTCAAAAAACATAAAAGTCAATGTTATTCAAATGGATTCATCAAGTCTGCCTGCCTACAAGCCTACATTAATATATCCATCCCATCCCGCCATGAATCATGATGGACGCCCTCTTTGAATTCATAACTCCCTACAAATTCATATATAATTAATATATTTGACTTTTCATTCTAATTTTGTCTATACTTGATAAATTATTTTCGTATTAATTGTTGTTTTGAGTTCATGGCTATTCATTTAACTAATCTTGTTCAGGCCTATTTGTTATGTAATAGTAAGATACAACATCTTTTTCACCGTCATTTGGTTAGAGATGCATGATAATCTTTGTAAGATCACCAAATATGCATTTTCAATGAAATTACCATGTTCCAAAAAAAAAAAAAGAAGAAAAAAGAACAAATTGTGTCATCTCATTGCCCGTAAATAGTTGTTTCACTGACATCCAAATTCTTTAATTTTTTGTCTTAGACAACTAGGTCCCTATGTTTATATTATTCTATTTTGAAATCCCTATAATTTAATACAGTTAAAAATTTCTTACAAATTAAGATTATTATAGTCATTTCAAAACTAAAAAAAAAAAAACATTAAAAAAATTAAACAAGATAAACACTCCTGGTCATCCTAGGGTGATCCGTGATGGTTGTGGAGTAATCTCAAAAAAAAAAAAAAATTAGTCGTGTTTGTTTGTGTTACCGAATTAGTGTCACCTTGTGAGTTTTGATCAAATATACCAATTTGTTTTGCTAAATATCATATACCAAGGCTCCGTTTGTTTGCTGTAAAATATTTTACCGGAAAATATTTTTCGAATTTTACGGTGTTTCGTAATACCGAAAAATTAGTCAATCATAAAATATTTTTCAGTCAAAAATTGTAGCTACTTTTTCTTAATTTTACGGTGTTTGGTAACACCGTAAAATTAATCAACCGTAAAATATTTTCTGGTCAACAATTGCGGCTAGTACAAAATTATGTAAAATGTTTTTATATCCTTTGGGATAAGAAAATATTTTACCGAACTTACGGTACATCCAAACACCAAAAAATATTTTTCATTATTCTATTTTTCAGTAAAATATTTTACATCAATAAATTATTTTACGGCAAACAAACAGAGCCATGTAAAATATTTTATTTTACAGAAAAAATACTTTCCACAGAAAATATTTTACACAAGTAAATTATTTTACGGTAAACAAACAGAGCCCAAATGTCAACTCAATTGACATAGCGATCTCAGATATTATACACTAGAAATCATTCATAATTAATGACCTTTAGTTTGATGGTTTGATGGTCTAATACAGCTTGATTAGTTGTACTGCAGGCTGCAACTCACCAACTGGACTGGACTACACCATGGCTTGAATTTAATGGTACCTTGAGCCGCCCATTGCCAACAAGCTAGCTCCATCTGGATTCATTGCAGGTGTCCTTTGACCTGTCACAATAGGGTAAGCGTCAGCTCATCAAGGGAAGAGATTGTTAGCTTGGCCCAGTCGACGACCCCAGGGATTTGTGACTAAAATTAATTTACTTTGCTGATCAATCAGTATTCAAGTCAGTACAAATATGAAATGTTCATCTTTATTGACCAAAAAAAAAAAATCCAACCAATAAACGTGTTTGGATCCTGCATGACATGCTACTAGTTTGGCGAGTCGGATCATCCACCTTACTTAAATCTACAACTATGCATTAGCTACATTCAAAATAACAATAAATCAGTAAAGACAATACCTTTGTGCTTGATCAACAAATAGATCAAAGAAACGAAAGATGACAACTAGTTGTGTAAAGCTAGCCACCCTTTATGTGATGCAAAATCATTACTAAAACCTAATTTCTTGTGCAGCTTAGGACCCTTCATCACTAAGTAAACCAGATTTATTAAGTTAAGACAACTAGCTCAATGACTTGATTTTACAAACAAGATGGGCATCGTACCTCCTCGCATGGTATTAGTAATGAATTTTGGTAATTGTAGTGTTGTCACTTAATTAAACCTAAGAGAGGAGTGAATTAAGTTATGTAGGCAATAATATAACTGTTGGTCTGAAAAGTCTATAATCTTTATTTTGATAATAACAAAACATCTTAATTGTGTTTTAGCATTTTTTTTTTTTTTGTAAGACCTTCTTTCCAAAGCAAGTCTATACCAACATTGGATCAAGTTGTTTCAGTCAATAGTAGAAAGTTTTTTGGATCAAAGACCAAGCACTATCAAATTGTATCCAAGCCCTAAAGAATTCAAGTTATTGACTCGTAAATAAAGAGGGAGTCACAAGGAATGAGAAGTGGTGACATAAGGGGTACCGGCCTTAAAAGTTGTCGCTTGCCTAAGTATGATTTGTATCGCTCAAAATTTCTCAAAAAAAAATTGTTTTCTTATTTCAAAATCTTTCGTAGAAAAAATATTTTTTATTTCAAACTCTTGCTTTTGAAATCATTTTATAAAAATACCTTTCAACTGTTTGAAATTTTTTTTGGGATGTTAAAAAATGCTAAGAAATCTCTTTTTCAATATGCCCAAATATTTCTGGGCTAAAAATACATTTTCAGCATTTTTTATGGCATCCGGGCGTTACCGGCATTTTCCGGTCGCCCGGATAGAAGGTGCAACGCCCGACAGAAAAGACCTTTCCGGGCGATACACGCTCTTTCCGGGAGCCCGGATCAGTGCCTCAGCGCCCGGATGAGTTAACGGAAAAATCCGGAAATCTTGCTTAAAATCCGATTTTTGTCTAATCTTTCCCTCTTTTTAAGCCATGCCTTCTCACCTTCAAAATCATCTCTCAAAGCCACAATTCTCAGATTATCAAAGAGCTTTCATATCATTCCTATTGAGAAATCTTGAGCTATCATTATCATATCTTTTGAGCATTCAAATCATTTTTCAAAAGTGTAATATCAAACTCAAATAGGAGTTGCAATTTTCATTTATTCTATCACATAATCTTTGTAATACATTCTTTCACATAAATTGAGAGAATCATTGTGAGAAGAAGTATTGTAATCGTTTGTGGACTCAAAGGAAGAGAGAGTAGTAGGTTAAGCTTCACCTACATTTGAAGGAGCTTGTGTGACTCTTGTGGATTCAAGAGTAATTGTAGTTGGTTCTTGCTTCACCAACATTTGAAGAAGCATCATAGTGAAGTGTTATTAAAATCCTAAGGGAATAGAAGACCTTAGGTGGTGGACTCGGCCCCCGGGAGTGCGAACCACTTGAAAATCATTGTGTTTGATTTCTCTTACTCTATTCTCTTTATTTCCAAGTTATTTACTTTCGTGTGGATATTGCTCATTTTAATTACTTGGTCATTGTTGAGATATCTATTTGAGATTTTACCTTGAAACTCTAATTGCATATCTAGTGTTAAATATTTATATGTTCACCAAGTGTTTGACAAATTGCCTACAAGAGCTTCTTGTGTATTATCAATCCTTACTAGACATTGCCTCTATATTAAGAAATTTTAAATTGCTAAATCTTGCCTAAACAACCTAATTCACCCCCTCCCCCTTTTTAGATTATTAAGGACCAACAAGTGGTATCAAGAGCTAGTACTCTACATATAGTTTAACATCTAGTAGATGATCCCTATGGCAAGCTCATCAATGTCTAATATAGTTGAAGGACAATCTTCCTCTAGACCACCATTGTTTAATGGAACAAACTATTCTTTTTGGAAAACTAGGATGAGAATCTATATTCTAGCAAATGACATAAGAGTTTGGAATGTGATAAAAAATAGACTAATCAATCCTACTTTAACTAAAAGGGAAGGAGAACAAAGTATCACTACCCCCAAACCGGAAAAAGATTATAATGATGATGACTTCAAAATGTGTGAAAGAAACTATAAAGCTATGAATATGCTATATCTTGCTTTAGATTCAAATGAATTCAATAAAATTTTCGGATGCAAAAGTGCTAAAGAAATTTGGGATCAATTAGAAGTTACATATGAGGGCACCAACCAAGTTAAAGAAACTAGAATAAACATGCTTGTTCATAAATATGAAATGTTCAAAATGTCTTTTGATGAAAATATAGAACAAATGTTTTCTAGATTTACCGATATTGTTAATGCTCTAAAATCTCTTGGAAAAGAGTATTCTAATGAAGAATTGGTAGGAAAAGTTCTCCGAAGCTTAACCGAGCCATGGGAAGCTAAAGTAACGGCTATTGAAGAAGCTAGAGACCTCAAAACTCTCACTCTTAGTGAACTTATGGGATCTCTTATGAGTCATGAGTTGAAGAGGAAAGATCGAGAAGAAGAAAAGAGGAATAATAAAAAGTCACTTGCGCTTCTTGCATCAAAGGCTTACTCAAGTGATGAAGAAGAAGAAAACAAAGAAGATGATGATGAGATAGCTCTTCTTACAAGGAACTTTAAGAAATTTCTCAAATTCAAAAAGGTAAGCAAAGCTCCCTACAATAGGTTTATGAACAAAGGAAGAAACAAATCAAAAGAAGAAGGAAGATGCTTCAATTGTGACAAGACGGGTCATATAAAAGCAAATTGTCCAAAACTAATCAAAACCAAGGAAGGAAAAGCCTTGAAGGCAACATACGTTGATGACAATGCATCAACCGGTGAGGAAAGTGAAAATGAAGAAGTGGCAAACATCATTTGTCTTATGACAAAAGAAGATGATGAGGTATGCTCTTCCTTTAACTCCGAATATTATACCTCTAGCTCATTAATTGAAAATGAATGTTCTTTTGAAGAATTACAAAATGAATTCTCAAAAATGCATGATAGTTTTGAAATTGCAATTTTTAAGATACATGAACTTCAAAAAGAGAATAATACCTTAAAAGAAGAAAATAAGTTGCTTGAAAAAGATCAAAATTTTGCTCATGAAAAAGCACTTAAAATTCATTTCGAAAATAATAATCTTCAAACAAAAATTGAAAAGCTTGAAAAAGAAAATCAAGGATTAAATAGAAACCTTGTAAGATTTACAAAAGGAAAAGAAAACCTTGATAAAATGCTTGGTTCTCAAAAAATGGCTTTTGATAAAAGTGGATTAGGATATGAACCTTCTTCAAAACAAAAATCTTTAAAAAGCTATTTTGTTAAAGCATCATCATCTACAAATAAAGCATCAACATCTAAAGGATTTCAAAAAACATGCACCTATTGTGAAAGACAAGGTCACATAACATCACATTGTAAATTTTGAAATATGATAGGTAGAGACTCCAAAATTCCTTCTTGGCTTAAACCAAAATGGATTATCAAAAGTGTTAAAAGTCAATACTAACAATATAGGACCCAATAGAACTTGGGGACCTAAATTTTGTTTTTGTATATAGGTTACCCTAAGGATGAAGTATGAAGGAAATTGGGTCATTGATAGTGGATGTTCAAGGCATATGACCGGTGATCCATCTCTTTTCTATGAGCCTATCAAAAATTACAAAGGTTTTGTGAGCTTTGGAAATAATGAAAAAGGTAAAATCATTGGTAAAGGTAGCATTGGAAATAAAATATCCATTCATGATGTGCTACTTGTGAAAGGATTGCAACATAATTTGCTTAGTGTAAGCCAACTATGTGATAATGATTATTTAGTTGAATTTAAATCATCATGTTGCACCATTTTTGACAAAATGAAAAATGTGGTGTTTATTGCAAATAGACACGAAAATGTCTATATTATTGACTTTGAAAGTATATCTTGCCAAAATATTGATTGTTTAATCACAACAAATGAAAGTTCTTGGTTATGGCATAGAAGATTAGGACACATTAGTATGGATCTACTTGGTAAACTCTCTCGAAAGGATCTTGTGAGAGGCCTTCCTAAGACCAAGTTTGAAAAAGATCATTTATGTGATGCATGCCAATTTGGAAAACAACATAAAGTTTCTTTCAAAACCATTAGCCATGTGTCTACATCAAAAGCTCTACAAAAACTTCATATGGACCTTTTTGGACCAATGGATGTAATGAGTCTAGGAGGATCTAGATATGTTTTTGTTATTGTTGATGATTACACTAGATACACATGGGTAATGTTTCTTGCTTTCAAAAGTGATGCTTTCAATGAATTTGCAAAATTCTGTAAAAGAGTGCAAAATGAGAAAGGATACTATATTTCATGCATTCACAGTGATCAAGGCACGGAATTCATAAATGCATCTTTTGTGGAATTATGTGAACAAAATGGCATTGAGCATAATTTTTCGGCTCCTAGAACTCCTCAACAAAATGGGGTTGTTGAAAGGAAAAACCGAACTTTACAAGAAATGGCAAGAACAATGTTGAAAGAAAACAACTTGCCTACATACTTTTGGGGAGAAGCTGTCAATACAGCTTGCTATACTCTAAATAGAGTTTTAATTAGGCCTTCTCTAAAGAAAACTCCATATGAATTATGGAAAGGACGTACTCCAAATATCTCACATTTTAAAGTTTTTGGATGTAAATGCTTCATCTTAAATAATAATGAGTATCTTGGTAAGTTTGATTCAAAGTTCGACGAAGGTATTTTTATTGGATACTCTTCTAGAAGCAAGGCATATCGAGTTTACAATAAAAGAACCTCTGTAATTGAGGAATCTATGCATATTAACTTTGATGAAACTAACCCATTTATGTCAAGAAATGATGAAGATGATAGTATGAGCTTTCAACAAGTTGAAGAACAAAGTCAACCTATTCCGACAAGTGAAGAAGGCAATACATCCACAAGCAATCAGATTGATACTCAAATAGAGGAAGTACAACCAACTTCAAATGATCAAATCACATCAACAAATCAAGATCTCCCAAAGTGTTGGAAATTTGTCAAAAATCATCCAAATGATCAAATCCTTGGAGATCCATCACAAGGTGTAAGAACTCGTTCCAATCTAAATACTTTCTGTGAACATGTAGCTTTTATATCTCAAATTGAACCTAAAAATATCAAAGAAGCCTTATTGGATGATGATTGGATTATTGCTATGCAAGAAGAGCTTAATCAATTTGAAAGAAATTAAGTTTGGACTTTAGTTGAAAGACCTAGTAATTACCCGATTATTGGTACAAAATGGGTTTTTCGAAACAAACTAGATGAATCCGGTAATGTAACTAGAAATAAGGCTAGATTAGTTGCTCAAGGATATAATCAAGAAGAAGGAATAGACTATGAAGAAACCTTTGCACCAGTAGCTCGACTTGAATCCATTAGAATGTTACTAGCATATGCATGTTTCATGAACTTCAAACTCTATCAAATGGATGTTAAAAGTGCTTTCTTAAATGGATATCTTCAAGAAGAAGTTTATGTTGAACAACCACCCAGTTTTGAAAACACAAATTTATTAAGTCATGTATTCAAACTTCAAAAGGCTCTTTATGGACTTAAACAAGCACCTAGGGCATGGTATGATAGATTAAGTAATTATCTACTTGACAACGGTTTCTCTAGAGGTAAACTAGACTCTACTCTATTTGTAAAAAGAAAAGCTAAAGACATCTTGCTTGTTCAAATTTATGTTAATGACATTATCTTTGGTGCTACTAATGAATCCCTTTGCAAGTACTTTTCTGAATGTATACACAAAGAATTTGAAATGAGCATGATGGGAGAATTAAATTTCTTCCTTGGACTTCAAATCAAACAAACAAAAGAAGGGATCTTCATTAATCAAGCCAAGTACATTAAGGAACTCATCAAAAGATTCGGGCTTGAAACTGCAAAAGAAATGAGCACCCCTATGGGAACGTCAATCAAACTTGACAAAGATGAAAACGGTAAATCTGTTGATGAAAAGCTATATCGAGGTATGATCGGAAGCCTTCTCTATTTAACTGCCTCAAGACCTGATATTATGTTTTCTGTATGCTTATGTGCTCGGTTTCAATCTTCTCCAAAAGAATCACACTTGAATGCTGTAAAAAGAATTATTAGATACCTTAAGAGTTCCATCAATCTAGGACTCTTTTATCCTAAAGGCACATCTTTTGAACGTCTAGGATACTCCGATGCTGATTATGCGGGATGTAAGATCGATAGAAAAAGCACTAGCGGCAGTTGTCAATTTTTAGGACATGCCTTAGTCTCATGGTCTAGTAAGAAACAACATAGTGTAGCTCTTTCAACAGCAGAAGCAGAGTATGTAGCTATAGGTAATTGTGTTGCACAAATTCTTTGGATGAAACAAACTTTACTTGACTTTGGTCTCGAATATGATCATGTGCCTATCAGGTGTGATAATACAAGTGCTATAAGTCTATCAAAGAACCCTATTCAACATTCTAGAACTAAGCATATTGAAATTCGTCATCATTTCCTAAGAGATCATGTGCAAAAAGGGGATATTGAGCTTGTTTTTGTTGATTCCTTGCATCAATTGGCCGATATTTTTACAAAACCTTTGCATGAGAATCAATTTTGTGCTATTAGAAGGGAACTAGGAATGCTTTGGATCACATAACCTGACGAAATATTGCTTTTTTCGGCAAAATAGTGATCCAGGCGTTACTGCCTTCTTCCGGGCGCCCGGAAGAAGCATGTATCGACCGGAACATCACTCTCTGCCGGGCGTTACTACCCTCATCCGGGCGCCCGGAAAAAGGGCCTATCGCCCGGATCGAGCTGTTTGAAAACCGAAATCTCCTTCATCTCTTCTCATTTTTTCACACCTTCTCAAATATAAGCTCTTTCTTCTCTTAATCTCTTCTATTTAATCACCAACATCTTCACCATCACTCACCATTATTTGCATCAAAACACTTTTTAATTCTCAATCTCTTGTGTTTTCATCATCAAAGCTTTCAAAATCTTCAACACCCAATCCTTAAAAAAACCTTGTATACAAGGTGCTCGGTAAAATTCATCAACTAAAACCTTTCTTCTAACAAGCTTCTTCAACCTTCAAATTCAAATGGCACCACCAAGGGCTGACTCCAGGAAACGCAAGCAAGGAGAATCTTCATCCTCTGGCCCTCAGATCATTGTAAATCCAGATGCTTTTCCACAACAAAACATTCTATGGGGTAAGATTTTAGATCCTCCCACCTTGCTTAATGATACTAGAATTTATCGGCTTTTAGATGCTCAAGGGTGGCTACCTATGTTAAGATTTGAAAACAAAGGCAATACTGCATGGATTAGAGAATTCTATTACTATGTTAACTTAGACTTCACCACCATGAAACTAAATAGTCAAGTTAAGTCTAAGGAACTAGAATTAACTGCAAGTATTGTTGCTAGAGCCTTTGGGATTCCTAATCAAGGCACCAAACTTTATTCATATAGAGGTATGCCAGAAGGTGTTCTTGAAAACTTAGAAGCCAGTGTTATAGAATTTATGTTGGAAGGTACTGGAACAAGCTCCTTAGGATATTCTAAGACTAAGGATCTCACTCCAGAAAAGAAGCTGCTATTTTATATTCTTCATGAGGTCATTATTCCTCGGGAAGTTAAGGATGGTTCAATTCTAAAATTCACTGCACTGTTGATGTATTTGATGTATGAAGCTAAACGTATCAATCTTCCGCACATCATCATTAACCATATCATTCACACCAAGGAGGCTCAAAATCAACTTGCTTATGGGGTACCCTTAACTCACCTGTTTGAGTCTTTAGAAGTTCCACGAGATCATGAGTTTGAGGCCATTAGTGATAGATCCTATCTTCTCAATGTTACTAGCCTCACTCGCCAAAAGCTGAAAATTCATAACTCTCGTGTTCTCAATATTGGTGATGATACAAGTGATGATCCTCTTGTGTTTGAATCCCTTGATGTTGACCCCACTACTTTTAGAGATCCTATGGAACGGCAAGGCAGCAGTGGTGTTGGCACTTCTCAAGGACAAAGGGCTAGACCGTCTTCCTCTCACTCCTCCTCCCTTGATAAAATTCGTGCACACCTGCATGCACAAGATGTTCGTTTGGATAGAATGGAGCAGATGCTGAAGGCTTTATATGATCACCACATTGGCTCTTAGTCTATGGATGCTTTAAGTTGTGTTCTCTCCTCAAACAATTTATTTATTTTTTTTGCTTTCAGTTGAATCTTTCCTCAAACACTCCTTAGCTGTTTTTCTTCCTTATCTTTTAACATTGGTTGGATATTTTTGCTTTCTTGTCATTAATGCGTTGCATTTTTTTCTTATCTCTTGTCTTATGCTTGTTGTCGCCTACTATTGTCTTTCTTTGCTATAGAATGCTCTTTTGTGATGACAAATAGGGGGAGAAAGTATTGAAGTAAATATGCCTATCATTGCACTTATTCAGGGGGGGTTTTTTGCTTTTCAGGATCAAGTCTAAACTTTATCAAGCACAAATTCAGGGGGAGACCTCAATTCAAGTTTTATTCTTTATATTTCAACTATTTCATGCTTGTTAACTTCAATGTTTTGTCATCATAAAAAAGGGGGAGATTGTTGGCCTGAAAAGTCTATAATCTTTATTTTGATAATAACAAAACATCTTAATTGTGCTTTAGCATTTTTTTTTGTAAGACCTTCTTTCCAAAGCAAGTCTACACCAACATTGGATCAAGTTGTTTCAGTCAAGAGTAGAAAGCTTTTTGGACCAAAGACCAAGCACTATCAAATTGTATCCAAGCCCTAAAGAATTCAAGTTATTGACTCGTAAATAAAGAGGGAGTCACAAGGAATGAGAAGTGGTGACATAAGGGGTACCGGCCTTAAAAGTTGTCGCTTGCCTAAGTATGATTTGTATCGCTCAATTTCTCAAAAAAAATTTGTTTTCTTATTTCAAAATCTTTCGTAGAAAAAATATTTTTTATTTCAAACTCTTGCTTTTGAAATCATTTTATAAAAATACCTTTCAACTGTTTGAAATTTTTTTTTGGGATGTTAAAAAATGCTAAGAAATCTCCTTTTCAATATGCCCAAATATTTCTGGGCTAAAAATACATTTTCAGCATTTTTTATGGCATCCGGGCGTTACCGGCATTTTTCGGTCGCCCGGATAGAAGGTGCAACGCCCGGCAGAAAAGACCTTTCCGGGCGATACACGCTCTTTCCGGGCGCCCGGATCAGTGCCTCAGCGCCCGGATGAGTTAACGGGAAAATCCAGAAATCTTGCTTAAAATCCGATTTTTGTCTAATCTTTCCCTCTTTTTAAGCCATGCCTTCTCACCTTCAAAATCATCTCTCAAAGCCACAATTTTCAGATTATCAAAGAGCTTTCATATCATTCCTATTGAGAAATCTTGAGCTATCATTATCATATCTTTTGAGCATTCAAATCATTTTTCAAAAGTGTAATATCAAACTCAAATAGGAGTTGCAATTTTCATTTATTCTATCACATAATCTTTGTAATACATTCTTTCACATAGATTGAGAGAATCATTGTGAGAAGAAGTATTGTAATCCTTTGTGGACTCAAAGGAAGAGAGAGTAGTAGGTTAAGCTTCACCTACATTTGAAGGAGCTTGTGTGACTCTTGTGGATTCAAGAGTAATTGTAGTTGGTTCTTGCTTCACCAACATTTGAAGAAGCATCATAGTGAAGTGTTATTAAAATCCTAAGGGAATAGAAGACCTTAGGTGGTGGACTAGGCCCCCGGGAGTGCGAACCACTTGAAAATCATCGTGTTTGATTTCTCTTACTCTATTCTCTTTATTTCCAAGTTATTTACTTTCGTGTGGATATTGCTCATTTTAATTACTTGGTCATTGTTGAGATATCTATTTGAGATTTTACCTTGAAACTCTAATTGCATATCTAGTGTTAAATATTTATATGCTCACCAAGTGTTTGATAAATTGCCTACAAGAGCTTCTTGTGTATTATCAATCCTTACTAGACATTGCCTCTATATTAAGAAATTTTAAATTGCTAAATCTTGCCTAAACAACCTAATTCACCCCCCCCCCTTTTTAGGTTATTAAGGACCAGCAATAACTTTTTCGATTAGGCAATATACTAACAATACTTAATCAAAAAATAAATTTAAGCAAATGTATACTTTAACAATATAAAAAGTGAGTGAGGCAATCTATCAAACACTTAGTGTGCAGAAAATAGTACAAAGAAAGAGTTGAGAGAAAGATATTGCAAATCACGATTTTAGCATGGTTCGACCCCCGCCTAAGTCCACGACCTAAGCTCCCCTCTTAGAATTTTAACAATCTTCACTATAGTGGTTCTTCAAATGTTGGTGAGTCCACAAACCAACTACAATAGTAGTTCAAGTTTTTACAATAGAAAAAGTTTCTTCTCAAAAACAAAGCTTTAATTCTAACACCTTTGACAAGGAAATCCTTCCTTTCAAAGTGTTTTAACTCCCTCTTTTGATAAGTGTTTGAGATTCACAATAAAAGCCCTCTTTTAGGGTTGATAAATACAATGAATGCCTCTCTCACAATAAAGCTCACAATTTCTTGCTCAAGTATAGCTTAATGATGATTCAAAGATAAAGATAATGAAAGAACTCAAGTATAATTGCTTTGAATCAATATCTTCAAAAATTGCAGTTGAGAACACTTAATAGAGCTGAAAAAATGGTGTAATTAATGATCCCAACGTTCACAAACGGCTATATTTTGAATCAGCATTTTTTACCCGACCGGTCGACCCTTGTTGGCCGGTCGACCGGTCGAGAGACCCTCGTCCGGTGGACAGGTCTCGGGCAGACGACCCTTTGGCCACCGGTCGACCGGTTGCCATGGGCTCGTCCGGTGGAACCAAAACTGCCAGGGTTGGGTTTTAAAAGGTGTTTCTTTTGAACACTTTTTGTAAAACATTTTTCAAATATTTCAAAACAATATTTGAGAATCATTGTTGAGCATATACCATTTGCAAGACCCAAAACCCCAGTGAAGTCCCAACCGGTACCCCTTATGACTTCTATCTCCATCCTTATAATTCAATCTTCATTCTTTTGAATCTTCTTCCTTGAACTTAAGGATTTTCTTCTTCCTTCTTTAGCTTGATGATCTTGGAATCGGAGTCAATCTTGATTCATATTTACTTATGCACATTTAACAAACTCATTAAACATATTTATGGTTTGTAATCATTAAAACCAAGATTTAGAAGCCTTTTAGGCTAACAATCTCTCCCTTTTTTATGATGACAAAACTTATCTCAAATAAGAATAATGTAAGGATAATGAGTTTGAGAGTGTATTTATCATTTTGTGCAATTTTGAGTTTGTTTGAACCTAAGATATAAGTTTGTTCAAAAACTCCCCCTCAACAGGTGCATACATAACACCCCCCCCCCCCCCCTTGATGTATGAGTTCTTTTTAGATATGCTTCTATTATTTATATTTCTTCCCCTTTTTGTCATTAGCAAAAAAAATGAAGATCAGTCACACAACAATATTAGCTTCTTAGGTGACACTAGCAAGCATACCTAACTCTCTTCAAAAAGTGCAATACACCGAAAAAAAAAACCTTCAAGTTACATTTTTCAACACATTTTAAGCATACCTAACTCTCTTCTTATCACACAAAATTGATTCTCATGCAATGGTTTGGTAAAAATATCAGCTAATTGATTCACGGAATTAACAAAGTTGATCACAACATCTCATTTTTTAACATGATCGCGAATGAAATGATGTCTAATTTCAATATGTTTTGTTCTGGAGTGTTGAATGAGATTTTTAGTGAGATTAACGGCACTTGTATTATCACATTTAATAGGCACACCATCGTAAATAAGACCATAATCAAGCAAATTTTATTTCATCCAAAGAATTTGTGTCACACAATTTTCAACAGATACATATTCAGCTTCAGCCGTAGAGAGAGCTACACTATTTTGCTTTTTACTAGACCAAGAGATTAATGAATGTCTTAGAAATTGACAGCATCCACTAGTACTTCTTCTATCTACACGATCTCCTGCATAATCCGTATCTGAATACCCTATCAGTTCAAATGAGGTGTCTTTGGATACCATAGTCCTAAATCTATAGTCCCCTTAAGATATCTAATGATTCTTTTTACAGCATTTAAGTGAGACTCTTTAAGACATGATTGAAAATGAGCACATAAGTACACAGCAAATACGATATCGGGTCTAGAAGTAGTTAAATAAAGAAGACTTCTGATCATACCTCGATATTGCTTTTCATCTACCTTGTTACCTTCCTCATCTTTGTCAAACTTGATTGATGTTGACATTGGTGTACTCATTTCTTTTGCTGACTCAAGCCCAATTTTTTTGATAAGTTCTCTAGTGTACTTGGCTTGATTGATGAAAGTACCCTATTGCGTTTGCTTGATTTGGAGTCCGAGAAAGAAATTCAATTCTCCCATCATACTCATCTCAAATTCCTTGTGTATACACTTAGAGAAATATTCACAAAGAGATTCATTAGTAGACCAAATATTATATCATCAACATAAATTTGTACAAGAAATATATCTTTGTCTTTTGTTTTGACAAAGAGAGTGGAATCTAATTTGCCTCTAGTGAACCCTTTTTTAAGCAAATAGTTGCTAAAACTATCATACCATGCTCTAGGTGCTTGCTTAAGGCCATATAATGCCTTATCCAGTTTATATACATGATTTGGCAAGTTAGAGTCCTCAAATCCGGGTGGTTGTTTCACATATACTTCCTTAAGATAGTCATTTAGAAAGACACTTTTTTACATCCATTTGATATAATTTAAAGTTCATAAAACATGCAAAAGCAAGAAGCATACGAATGGATTCAAGTCTAGCCACTGGAGCAAAAGTCTCATCATAATCTATCCTTTCTTCTTGATTATACCCTTTAGCCACTAGTCTAGCTTTGTTTCTAGTTACAACTTCGGATTCATCTAACTTATTTCTAAAAACCAATTTTGTACCAATTATGGGATAGTCCTTAGTTTTTTCAACTAGATGTCACACTTTACTTCTTTCAAATTGATTTAATTCTTCTTGTATGCCAACTATTCAATCTTCATGATCTAAAGCTTCTTTAACATTTTTAGGCTCTACTTGAGAAAGAAAAGCAACATGTTCACAATATGCATTTAGATTAGAGCGAGTTTTTACTCCCTTTGAAGGATCACCAAGAATTTGGTCATTTGGGTGATCTCTTACAAACTTTCAACATTTTGGTAGATTATCATTTGTTGTCACTTCTTGGTCATTTTGCATTGGTTGTACATTTCCTTGTGGATTTTCTAGAGTTTCACCATCCTTTGAGGTTTGACCTTCTTCAACATTTGTCTCCTTTGGATCTCTTGAGGTTTCCTTGTTGCCAATGGTTGTAGGTAGGATTTGAGTGTCAACTTCGGACACACCTACATCATCATCATTCTTTCTCGGAGCGAAAGAATTAGTTTCATCAAAATCCATATGCATAGACTCTTCGATAAGCATGTTTCTTTTGTTAAAGACTCTATAAGCTTTACTTCTTGAAGAGTAACCCATAAAAAGTTCTTCATCCGATTTTGAATCAAATTTGCCAAGATGTTCTTTTGTATTAAGGATGAAACACTTACAACCAAACACTTTAAAATGAGATACATTTGGTGCTCTACATTTCCATAATTCATAGGGTGTTTTCTTTAAAAAAGGTCTAATTAGCACACGATTTAACACATAACATGCGGTATTTACAGCTTCACCCCAAAAGTATGTTGACAAGTTATTTTCTTTCAACATTGTTCTTGCCATTTCTTGTAGTGTTCGATTCTTCCTTTCTACTACCCCATTTTGTTGAGGAGTTCTAGAAGTCAAAAAATTATGTTCAATGCCACGTTCTTCACAATAATCTATAAAAGATGCATTTATAAATTCGGTGCCTTGGTTACTATGAATGTAATTTATGTAATAGCCTTTTGATGGGTGCTTAGCTTAGGGTATAAATTAAGATCAAATCTAAGCCAAGTTTTAACTCGCAAGTGCACGAGTGATTGTAGTGTAGTGTGCTAGTGCGAGGTCGAATCCACAGGGAGGCGGTTTGAAAGTTTGTAGAAAAGTGTGAGTAAAGTGCCTAAGTGATTAAACTAAATTAAATTGTAAATTGTGTGATTTGAATGAAAGTTAACTAAAAATAAAATAAAAGTAAAATTAAATGTGAAAACTAAAATATGAGCGCTAAAAGTGAGGTTGGATCACAATTGAGAAAGGTTTAGGGATCGGATTCCTATGTAAAGTTTCAATTCTAGGCTCAAACTTAGGATTTCCTATTCTGATGCAAAATTAGACTACAAGTCTAATTAATTAAATAATCCCCTAAAGCTAAATAATCAACAAGTTAGACCTAGTTTAGAGGTGCAACACTATCTCCAAGTCCTTTATCTAGCCAGAGTATAGATTTGTCCTAAAATCCTAGGCTCACGAATTAATTAATTATGTGAGAAAAACTACGGTACAACCTATAGTTTTCGCAATAAAATCCAGTTTATATATTTGATCTACCGTATAAATTCCTATAAAACACTAGCTACAAGCATAATGAAATAATAGGATGGATAGCAAGGCATGTAAATCAAATATATAAATAACATCAAAATAATCCAACCAAGTTCAAGACTATAGAATTAAATTATTGCATAGTAATCCTACCTTAAACAATGAATTAATTGTTCATGTTCAACAAAACTGAATCAAAATTATAAAAAGAAAGTAAATTAAATTTCTCCATAAATTAATTCGAATCTGTTAAAAATAATAATTTAATCTGAATCCCAACTGAAAATTGAAGAAGAATTTACGAAAAGAAATAAACTGAACTTGCTGCTATTTTTTTCCTCGTCGCCCAAGTTTTTTTTCTCCTTCGGTGCTCGCTGTTCCGCTCTCTGTTTTTCACCTATTCTTTTCTTGCGCCGTGACTTTTCTCTATCCTCCTTTTTTTCCTCTATTGCACCGCAGCTCTCTTGACATTTTTCGATTGCTGAGTCTCTCTGTTCTTTTTATAAGCCAAAGTCACCGCCCTAGCTCTTGTTTACTTCAAATCCAGGGCCTATTATGGCCTTTAGTCTACGTGGCCATTCTTGGCCTTTCTTTTTGCTGCTCCTTTTTTTTGTTTTAAACCAAGTCCAATTGGACTTGGTTATACGGCCAAGGCTTAAAAGTCTTGGCCAACTTTTCTTTTTTCCTTTTCACAATTTCTTTTACCATACTTTAACTCTTTCACAAACAATTCTTTGCTAACTTCTTTTTCATCCAATTTCCTATCAAACTTACTTCATAATTTTCTTCAGCAGAAACCTTGCCTTTTTTTTCTTCATCAATTTTCTTCTAAATTCGGGGCCAATTACCCTTTTCTTACTTTACTTCCTGCATGCACAAAAACATAATAAAAGTGATCAAACATTATAATAAATGTGCATAATTAATTCTATAAAACAATGAAATAGGTCTAAAAATATAAATACATCAACACCCCCAAACCTATCTCTTACTTGTCCTCAAGCAAGACTAGGATCTAAGCAAATCTCCAAGTTATCAAGAGGTTGCGCTAACGAATCAATCAACTCTAACAAAAGGACAAGGTTCGGGAAACGATTGATCCTATGGTGTAGTAGTTAAAAGAACTCATTCGGATCTCTCTCTTTAAAGGCAAAACATGTTTACTATAAGACTACACCAAACACTATCAAGTCTCCACGTAACTAAGCAACAAGACAACTTAATACAATTAGATCATAATACTTGTAACCCCATTGCCTTTATAGTCCTCCATACATGTCTTTCACCCCTTTTATCCACCCTAAAACATAAAAGTAAACATATTTCATCTCTCTTTTTATTTGGTGCTTGGTCCCAAACGGTCAACTCAACACCCCATGTAACAAGCTTTCGAGGTCATCAATCCCAACCACTTAAGGCTTAGGTTGATAGGCTTTGAAAGGCCCCATGCGTATCCTACTTGCTCGAAGTGTTGAACACCGAAACACCGCACACCTTAAGCACATATCCCTAAAGATAGATAATGAATACAAGGATAGTGGTGCTAAGAGATAGAAGTAAAGAAAAAATTTATTATTTTTTTTATTTATATATATTTTTTGTTTTTGTTTCTTTTTCATCATTTTTTTGCTTTTTTCTTCTCTTTTTTTTCACTATAAGGGCTCAAGCACGCAAACAAGACTACTCAAGCGAGGGTACTCATATCACAACCACATTATATCTCATCATCTTACAACCAAGTCATGGGACCATAATAGCCTAGGCATAATCTCACAGTCCCCACGCGTTGGCTTCATCAAAATCAATCCTAAAAGTTCAACTCCAAACTACCTCATAAAATCAAGAACCACCTACTCTTCTCAATCACTTCACAATAGCTAATCAATACATCATCACAACTCCTCAATTACTAGAAAATCCACCACAAATCCACAATTAAACATAAATATCAAAAACATTTTCAAAAAATTTCACATTTCGTTCAGATTCAAATTTTCCCCAAAACAACAATGGACACAATTAAACACCCACACCCCCAAACTTAAAGTTTGCTTGTCCTTAAGCAAATAAAATTAAAACATGCTAAGGGCATGGAAAAGGGGGAAAAGAACATATAATGAGAATCCAATAGTAAAAGTGCATGAAAAGAAAGCAATTAAGAGAAATAGGGAGAGTAGATGGACATACCTAAAGTGATCGATAATGAAAAGAAAGGTAACCCTTCACATCTACAACTTGTAATTAAGCTCAAGAGCAAAACAACAGAGGATAAGACAAGATAAAATAATAACATAATAAAAATACTTTTTTTTTTTTTACTTTTTCATTTTTTTATATTTTTTTGTTGGCCGACCCTATTTACATCCCCATACAAAGGCTCCGAACTCTGGGAGACACTAAAGCTGACTCACTAACAATAAATAAGCATAATGAAACAAATTAAGTAAGGGAAGATAGAATGCAAATACCTGGATCCATTTAATGTCAGCCAGTAAGACAAATCTTGTGAAACTTCAGAAATGGAGTTAACTAAGTACATTATAAATGCGGAGGAGAGGCCATTAATTTTAAACCACCAACGTACTCAAACCCCAGACATCTTCCCATACTTAAGATGGAAGGCCAAGAATTACGCTTTCGGCCAATGATTTTATTTTCATAGTATCCATCCTAATTAACCCCAAGACTTCCATTACACAAGATAATCCATTTTCAAAAAAATGGTAAAACCCACTATAACCCAGTGGAGGTCCAACTGAAAAGTTGGGAAACAGAATGAGGAAACAGAATGAAAGAAAGTAAAATAAAGTAATTATTCCTAGGGTGCCTCCTAGAAGCGCTGCATTTAACGCCGACAGCCAGGCAAATGTCATTGCTCATGTAAGGTCAGAAGGGTCCTGTAGCTTTACAAATTCAACTTCGTGAGGGACCAAACTCGGATCAAAGGCATGTTTCAAACGCTAACCATTAACTGTGAGGACTCGCCCATCTTTGAGGTGTTTAATTTTAATAGCCCCTGAAGGGTATGCCTCGAGCACCTCATAGGGTCCATCCCATCTAGTCCTCAATTTTCCTGGAAAAAACTTCAACTTAGAGTTAAACAACCAAACCTTATCTGAAAGGGTAAAGGTTTTGCGCAAAATAGATTTATCGTGGATTCTCTTCATCCTATCCTTGTAAAGCTTGGCATTCTCATAGGCTTCATAATGAAGCTCCTCCAACTCACTCAAGGCCAATTTTCTACTTTCACCTACCTGCTGCATGTCAAAGTTTAGGGCTTTAATAGCCCAATAAGCTTTATGCTCTAACTCAACAGGGAGGTAGCAAGCCTTACCGTAGACTAATCTATATGGAGACATGCCTATGGGAGTCTTAAAAGCTGTGCGATAGGCCCATAATGCATCGTGTAAACGACATGACCAATCCTTGCGATTGAGCCTAAATGTTTTCTGTAAAATGGATTTTATCTCCCTATTTGACACCTCCACTTGCCCACTCATTTGAGGATGATAAGGTGTTGCAATCTTATGCCAGACTGAATATTTTCACAATATTGCCTCAAGTGTCCTATGGCGAAAATGTTGTCCTCCATCACTCAAAAGCACATGTGGTACCCCAAACCTAGAAAAGATATGTTCTTTAATGAACTTGACCACAACTTTGTGGTCATTGGTTCGAGTTGCCACCGCCTCTACCCACTTGGACACATAATCTACAGCCACAAGAATATAAGTGTACCCATACGAAGAAGGAAAAGGCCCCATGAAATCAATGCCCCACACATCAAATATCTCACAAACTAAAATGGGTGATAAGGGCATCATGTCTCTCCTAGAGATAGATCCAAACTGTTGACATCGATGACATTTCTTACAGAATTGATAGGCATCTCTGAATAGAGTGGGCCAAAAGAACCTACACTGGAGGACTTTAGCAATTGTCCTCTTACCTCCAAAATGGCCACCACATGCCTCCCCATGACAAAAGCTAAGGATGCTATCAAACTCCTCTTCCAGCACACATCGTCTGATAACTTGATCAGCACACACCTTAAAGAGATAGGGACCTCCCAAATAAAATGTTTCACTCGAGCCATGAAACGATCCTTCTCTCCCCGCCCCCAGTGAGCAGGAAATTCTCTCACTGCCAAATAATTAACAAAATGGGCATACCAAGGGATCCTATGTGAGACAGCAAAGAGTTGTTCATCAGGGAATGTATCATTAAAAGGAAGGGAATTGGTGGGAGACCCAAGGACTAAACGTGACAAATGGTCAGCAACAGAATTCTCACTCCTCTTTTTATCTTTAATATCCAAGTCAAATTCCAGAAGTAATAGTAACCACCGAATCAGATGGGGCTTAGCATCCCGTTTAGCAAGTAAGTAACGCAAGGCAGCATGATCCGTGTAGACTATCACCTTTGACCCTAGGATGTATGATCTAAACTTATCAAGGGAGAAGACTACAGCTAGCAATTCCTTTTCTGTGGTAGTCTAATTCTTTTGAGCATCATCTAAGGTCTTGCTAGCGTAGTAGATCACACATGGAAACTTATCCCTACGTTGTCCCAAAACAGCCCCTACTGCATAGTCGGATGCATCACACATAATCTCAAAAGGGAGGCTATAATCAGGAGGCTGGATGATAGGTACGAAGGACAGTAAGGACTTCAGCTTCTCAAATGCCTTGGCACACTCGTCATCAAAATAAAATGGAGTATCATATGCCAAGAGACTTGAGAGAGTCGGGCGATGTGGCTAAAGTCCTTGATGAAGCGCCAGTAGATTCTGGTATGACCAAGGAATGATCTAACATCACGCACCGTTTTTGGTGCTGGGAGTTTCTCTATCAACTCAACCTTGGCTGGGTCTACATGGATACCATCCTGAGATACAACATGACCAAGTACTATCCCCTGTCTAACCATGAAGTGACTTTTCTCCCAACTAAGCACCAAATTCATCTTAACACAACGCTCTAGCACTAGGGAAATGTGTGTAAGACACTCATCAAATGTAGCTCCAAAAACTGAAAAATCATCCATAAAGACCTCTAGAAACTTCTCAATCATATCAGAAAAAATGGCCATCATACACCTCTAAAAGGTCGCTGGTGCATTGCATAAACCGAAGGGCATATGACGATAGGCAAAGGTCCTATATGGACAAGTAAAAGTGGTCTTTTCTTGGTCCTTGGGGAAGACTGGGATCTGATTATACCCGGAATACCCATCTAAGAAGTAGTAGTAGCCCTGTTCGGCTACTCTATCTAATATCTAGTCAAGAAAGGGTAAAGGGAAATGGTCTTTCTGGGTCTTGGCATTAAGCTTTCTATAGTCAATACAGACACTCTAACCAGTAGTGGTGCGTGTAGGAATAAGCTCACCCTTATCATTGGGGACTACTGTGATCCCAGACTTCTTTGGTACCACCTGCACGGACTGACCCATGAACTATTAGAAATTGGGTAAATGATACCTGCATCGAGAAGTTTAATGACTTCCTTATAAATAACCTCACTCATGTTTGGGTTCAGACTCATTTGCATCTCGCGGGAAGGAGTAGCATCATCTTCTAAGTGAATCCGATGCATACACAACGAAGGGTCTATACCTCGTAAGTCAGAAATGGTCCACCCTATGGCCTTTTGATGATCACGAAGGACTCCTAACAATCTCTCCTCATGCTCAGTGGTCAGGTCTGATGCGATAATTACTAGGAGGGTATCATTAGGTCCTAAATACACATATTTAAGATGCGCAGGCAAAGGTTTGAGCTCTAAAGCTGGAAGAGACTCAACCGGAGGGGGATCAGGACAAACTTTGGATGGAAGGGAGCTGAGACTATCATTAGCCTTGTCAGGGCTAGGATCAGACACGACAGAAGTAGAAGCTACTAGCTCTTTCACAAATGAATCAAAGTCAAATTGAGTCAAGATTGCCTCAAGCTCTGCAAGCTCGTCATCGGCAGTCAACATCGAATGGGCATGTTCCTCAACACAAGGGTCAATGATATCAACCATGAAGCACTCATCCTCAGAATGTCTACTTACTCGATTAGCAGCCTCTGCAACCCTCACCTTAACTCTCATATTCCCAAAGGTTAACTCAAACATCCCTGTCCTACAATATATCACCACATCAACTGTGGCCAGAAAAGGTCTCCCTAGAAGAACTGGTGTCACATGCCTAGTGTCTAGTCCTGAGTCCATGTCTAAGACAATGAAGTCTACTGGGAAGAGAAATTCACCAACTCTAATTAAGACATCCTCAATTATCCCTCTAGGTCGTCTCTCAGATCGATCTGCCAACTGAAGTTTAACATTTGTAAGAGTCAACTCCCCCAAATCTAAACGCTCATATACTGCAAATGGAATGAGATTCACACTAGACCCTAAGTCTAGGAGGGCATGGTCCACTTGTTGATTTTGAATGAAGCAAGGAATGGTGAAGGCTCCGGGGTCACTAAACTTGGGCGAAATGCCCTTAGTGCATATACTACTCACTTTTTTTGTGAGTCTCACCTTCTTTGGAATGTGGGTAGATTGCCTCTTCCTAATGCACAAGTCTTTGAAGAATTTGGCATAAGCCGGTATCTGCTGGATAACTTCAATAAGAGGCAGGTTTATCTTAATATCCTTCAAGTGGTCTAATACCCGAGACTGCTTATCATCTTTCCTAGGTCGCTCTAAAGCAGCAAGATAAGGTACCCTAGAAGGACTATCATCACTATGATCTACAACCTGATTCTCATATCTCTGTGAAGGAATGGTGTTTTCCCTACTATCATTTATCTTATCTCCCGACTCGCTTCCTACCTCTCAACTTTATCCTCAACCTCTTTTGTATCCCTACTCTTGTCACTCACTCTCTTTGCTCCACTAGACTCACCTACCTAATTATCTAACTGGTAACCACTCTGAAGGGTGATAACAGCTTTGGCTTGCTCATAGGTAGTCTTATTGTGGACATTGCTACACTGGCCACGCGGATTCTCGACAGTCTGAGCAGAGATTTTACCCTAATCCCTCCTAGTAATTTGTTGGGCTAGTTGCCCAACTTGAGTTTCCAACTTTGCAATAGATTGCTGCTGAACGTGAATTACTTGAAGTAACTTGTCAAAATTATCATCAGTCTTGGCAGGAGGAGGAGGGTTAGGCTGACATTGATTTCCTGGTTGCGGTTTAAAGTGAGGCCCATTAGACACATGATAATATCCAAGAGGATTAGATTGAGGCTTTTCCACTTGAGCCTGCGAAAATGAAGGGTCAGGATTCCCTTGACGCCATGAGAAAGCTCGATGATCTCGCCAACCAGGATTATATATATTTGAATATGGATTGTAATTACGAGAATAACCCTAGGCAACACAAACTTCTTCCTAAATAAATTCAGGGAACTGAGAGGCAAGAGGACACCCCAGTGTGGGGTGGTCCACTGCAGAACATAAGGCACAACATTGCACATTTGGTGGGGCAGGTGAAGAAGTTGACCCTAAAGATATAAACTGATCAAATTTCTTGGTCAAAGCTGCCACTTGTGAGTTTAAGTCCTCATTTGTGCTCACCTCATATAGTGTCCTCCTAGAAGTGGGCTTACCCATTCTATCCATTGTTGAGTCTTGAAATGAGTCCTTGGCAATACTGTCAAGTCAGGCCCATGCCTCATTTGGGGTGAGGTTATAGAACCCTCTATTACTCATTTAATTCACCATTGTTTTCTGTTGTGGTGTCAACCCTCTATAGAAATACTGAAGCAACCTAGGTCTATCGAACCCATGGTGTGGGCAGTGACGAATGAGTCCATTAAACCTATCCCAAGTTTCATGAAATAACTCTAGATCGAACTGGGAAAAAGTCATGATGTTCTCTTGAAGAGATGAGGTCTGGGCCATCGGAAAAAATCTAAACATAAATTGATTCAACAATTCTTCCCAAGAAGTAATGGTTCCCTCTTCAAGGGAATGAAGCCATTCTTTAGCTTTGTCCTTAAGGGAAAGTGGGAAGAAGCGCAATCAGATATTTTCTTGAGTAACATTTGGAACATGCACAGTGGTACATATCTCAAGAAAATCACGAATATGCGCATGTGGATTTTCATTGCTCTTCCCGTAAAATGATAGAAGTATTGCTATCGTTCCAGGTTTCATGTCAAAGTCCACATTATGGATGGCAGGTGGTCGGATAACAATATTCGGTTGATATGTGGTTGGGAGAAAATTCTGCCTAAGAGGTATATCATCAGGAACAGGATTATTAGGGACAATGGGAAGTTGGGGAATTCGAGGATCATTATCATTTTGAGGCACATTCAGATTTCCTTCAGGGTCCGCCATGGTTGTAGTTACGACCCTCTGATTCTTACGATATGGGATTCTTTGTGGCTCAGGGTTAAAGGGTTCTAAAGGCAATCCTAAATAACGACGTCCAAGCATACACAAGAAGCCAAGCTGATGGGAAATTAACTAAATTGCAATAAAATCCTAAAACTAGAAATAAACTATTTAAGAAAAATAATCAACTAGAAAACTAGATAGATAAATAAATAAACGAAAAGTAAAATAAATGAATTACTAAATTAATGAAAAGCAATAAAATTACTGAAATAATAAAGAAAGCAAAAAAAAGAATTCAAGATAATTATTTAAACTAAAACAACTAATAAGATAATTTAAAAATAATAAAGCAAAGCAAGATAATTTTTTTTTTTTGCAAAAAATAAATAATTAACTAAAAACTAACACTTAAACAAAATACTGCACCAATCCAAAAATAATACCGTGCCTCACCGGCAACGGCGCCAAAAACTTGATGGGTGCTTAGCTTAGGGTATAAATTAAGATCAAATCTAAGCCAAGTTTTAACTCGCAAGTGCACGAGTGATTGTAGTGTAGTGTGCTAGTGCGAGGTCGAATCCACAGGGAGGCGGTTTGAAAGTTTGTAGAAAAGTGTGAGTAAAGTGCCTAAGTGATTAAACTAAATTAAATTGTAAATTGTGTGATTTGAATGAAAGTTAACTAAAAATAAAATAAAAGTAAAATTAAATGCGAAAACTAAAATATGAGAGCTAAAAGTGAGGTTGGATCACAATTGGGAAAGGTTTAGGGATCGGATTCCTATGTACAGTTTCAATTCTAGGCTCGAACTTAGGATTTCCTATTCTGATGCAAAATTAGACTACAAGCCTAATTAATTAAATAATCACCTAAAGCTAATTAATCAACAAGATAGACCTAGTTTAGAGGTGCAACGCTATCTCCAAGTCCTTTATCTAGCCAGAGTATAGATTTGTTCTAAAATCCTAGGCTCACAAATTAATTAATTATGTGAGAAAAACTACGATACAACCTATAGTTTTCGCAATAAAATCCAGTTTATATATTTGATCTACCGTATAAATTCCTATAAAACACTTGCTACAAGCATAATGAAATAATAGGATGGATAGCAAGGCATGTAAATCAAATATATAAATAACATCAAAATAATCCAACCAAGTTCAAGACCATAGAATTAAATTATTGCATAGTAATCCTACTCTAAACAATGAATTAATTGTTCATGTTCAACAAAACTGAATCAAAATTACAAAAAGAAAGTAAATTAAATTTCTCCATAAATTAATTCGAATCTGTTAAAAATAATAATTTAATCTGAATCCCAACTGAAAATTGAAGAAGAATTTACGAAAAGAAATAAATCGAATTTGCTGCTGTTTTTTTCCTCGTCGCCCAAGTTTTTTTTCTCCTTCGCTGCTCGCTGTTCCGCTCTCTGTTTTTCACCTATTCTTTTCTTGCGCCGCGACTTTTCTCTGTCCTCCTTTTTTTCCTCTATTGCGCCATAGCTCTCTTGACTTTTTTTTGATTGCCAAGTCTCTGTTCTTTTTATAAGCCAAAGTCACCGCCCTAGCTCATGTTTACTTCAAATCCAGGGCCTATTATGGCCTTTAGTCTACGTGGCCATTCTTGGCCTTTCTTTTTGCTGCTCCTTTTTTTTTGTTTTAAACCAAGTCCAATTGGACTTGGTTATACGGCCAAGGCTTAAAAGTCTTGGCCAACTTTTCTTTTTTCCTTTTCACAATTTCTTTTACCATGCTTTAACTCTTTCACAAACAATTCTTTGCTAAGTTCTTTTTCATCCAATTTCCTCTCAAACTTGCTTCATAATTTTCTTCAGCAGAAACCTTGCCTTTTTTTCTTCATCAATTTTCTTCTAAATTCGAGGCCAATTACCCTTTACTTACTTTACTTCCTGCATGCGCAAAAACATAATAAAAGTGATCAAACATTATAATAAATGTGCATAATTAATTCCATAAAACAATGAAATAGGCCTAAAAATATAAATACATCCCCTTTCTCATTTTGCACTTTGTTACAAAGTTTAGCAAATTCATTGAAGGCATCATTTTTATGTGCAAGAGGTCTTACCCATGTGAATCTAGTGTAATCATCTATAATAACATAAACATATCTAGATCCACCGAGACTTGCCACATCCATTGGACCAAATAGATCCATATGTAATTTTGTAAAGCTTTTGATGTGGTTACCTTGCTAATTGTTTTGAATGATGTCTTATGTTGTTTTTCAAATTGACATGCATTACATAGATGGTCTTTTTGAAATCTAGTCTTAGGAAGACCTATGACAAGTTCTTTTCTCGAAAGCTTAGCAAGTAAATCCATATTAGCATGACCAAGTCTTCTATGTCATAACCATGAATCTTCATTAATGGTAACTAAGCATGTCACATTTTGGCACTTCAATTCATGAAGATTGATTACATATACATTATCACATCTATCTCCAACAAATATTACTTTATCATCTTTATCATACACCTTGCAACAAGTAGATAGAAATTCAACTCTAAATCCATTACCACAAAATTGACTTACACTTAATAAATTATGTTTAAGACTTTTAACATACAAGACATCATGAATAGAAAGAGAGTTTATATCTCCTACGCTACCCTTACCAATGACTTTGCCTCCTTCATTTCCTCCATAGCTAACTTTACCTTTGAAGTTTCTGTCAATCTCATAAAAGAAAGTTGCATCTTCCGTCATGTGCCTTGAGCACCCACTATCAATAACCGAAGTATCTTCATACTTCACATTTAGAGCAACCTATCATTTATCGAAACAAATCAAGTTCATTTTGGTACCAAGGTTCTATTGGGTCCTTTTGTGTTAGTACGAAGTCCTAACACATCTAACAACCCATTTAGGTCTAAGCCATAAAGGAATATGAGAATCTATTCCCACCATGTTTCTAAATCTACATCGTGATGCATTGTGACCAATCTTCTCATAATAAGTGCATCTTTTAAACGATCCTCTTGATGTTGAGGCTTCATTCCAAGAGGATGATGCTTTGACAAAATAATTTTGCAACCCTTTTTGATATGGCTTATAGCCAATTCCCTTTTTTGTCAAATTGTACCTTTTGTGATTCTTTTAATTGTGGATGGACAATTGAGGATTGAGAAGCTTTTACAAAGATGGTTTTTGAAGACTTTGGTTTAAAAAATGGCTCATAGCCAATTCCACCTTTGTCAAGTGGTGATTTTTGAGAACCAAGAATTTCATCCAAGGCCTTTGTTCCTTTTGAAAATCTAGCTAGATCATTTTGTAGGCCAAGAACTTATTTTTCAAAATCTTTGATTTCTAATTCATTTTTGGACTTTAAATGATAGTATTCACATATTTCTTTGGTAAGAGTATCATTTTCATCTCTAAGTTCCTTAATTTCCTTTTGAAGTTCATCATTTTCTTTTTTAAGATTCTTTACTTTTGAATGTGCAAGAAGAAAGCTATCATGTAGTTTTGAAAATTCATATATTAGTTCCTCAAATGTGCATTCATCATCATTAGAAGACAAAGAAGAAGATTCATCACAAGACGAAGAAGTTACCTCATCATCTCTAGCCATGAAGCACACAAAGTTGGCCATTTCGGTTTTGCTTCCACTTTCATCATCGGTTGATACATCATCCTCAACGCATGCCTTCATTGCCTTTTGCTTTCCTTTGATCAATTTTGGACATTTTGCTTTGATGTGTCCCTGTTTGTCACAATTGAAGTATTTTATCTCTTCTTTGGTATTTTCTAATTTTTCTTTGAATCTTCTCTTGACTTTGTTGTTGATGGGCTCTTTTCTCTTTATCTTTTTGTATTTCAAGAACTTCTTAAAATTCTTTGCAAAAAGTGCAAGTTCATCATGATCACTATCATCTTTGTCTTCATCACTCGATTGAGATTGAGCAATGAGAGCAAGTGATTTCCTTGTCTTCTTTTCTTCTTCATCTCGTATTTTTTCTTGATTTAATACAAGTTCCTCCGTTTCAAGGTTGCAAATGAGCTCATGCACCATAATCGTGGAGAGATCGTGGAGAGATCGGTTGATTCTTTAATAGATGTCACCTTTGGTTTGTATTCCTTTGGAAGAGCCATAAGAATCTTCTGGTTGAGTTCTTCATTTGGATACTTATTCCCAAGAGCACTTAAGTTGTTTACGATTGTGGAGAATCTTTGATGCATTTCATTTAGTGATTCTCTAGCCTTCATACGAAACAATTCATACTCATGAATGTGAAGATTAATTTTGGTATTCTTCACTTGAGGTGTTCCTTAATAAGGCATATCTAGCATCTTCCAAATCTCGTGAGCAGTTTCACATTGACTCACACGACTATACTCGGTTTCGTTTAGAGCAAAATAGAGAATGTTCTTGGCTCTTGAGTTCTTGGTCATCATATTAATGTCTTGATCATTGAACTATTTCATTTCCTTGGGCACTTGAACAGTTTTGACTTTCTCAACTCCACTTGTACTTGGGGCATCTTTAATCGTTACCTCCTTCATTGGAACATAAGGATCATCTTCTACTAATGACCATAGAGCATAGTCAACAAATTGTATGTATGTCTCCATCTTGTTTTTCCAATAATTGAAATTTGTACCTATAAACAATGGATGCCTATTAGTAGAGTAACCTTCAAAATAAGGAGAAGTAGTATTGTTTGCCATTTATCCTAAGCTCCCCGCTTAGGATTTCAATAATTTTCACTATAGTGGCTCTTCAAATGTTGGTGAGTCCACAAATCAACTACAATAGTAGTTCAAGCTTTTACAATAAAAAAAATCTCTTCTCAAAAACAAAGCTTTAACTCTAACACATTTGACAAGGAAATCCTCCCTTTCAAAGTGTTTTAACTCCCTCTTTTGATAAGTGTTTGAGATTCACAATAAAAGCCCTCTTTTAGGGTTGATAAATACAATGAATGCCTCTCTCACAATAAAGCTCACAATTTCTTGCTCAAGTATAGCTCAATGATGATTCAAAGATAAAGATAATGAAAGAACTCAAGTGTAATTGCTTTGAATCAATACCTTCAAAAATTGCAGTTGAGAGCACTTAATAGAGCTGAAAAAAATGGTGTAATTAATGCTCCTAACGTTCACAAATGGCTATATTTTGAATCAGCATTTTTGGCCAGACTGGTCGACCCCTATTCGCTGGTCGACCGGTCGAGAGACCCTCGTCTGGTGGATAAGTCTCGGACGGATAACCCTTTGGCCACCGGTCGACCGGTTGCCATGGGGTCGTTCAGTGGAACCAAAACTGCCAGGGTTGGGTTTTAAAAGGTGTTTCTTTTGAACACTTTTTGTAAAACATTTTTCAAATATTTCAAAACAATATTTGAGAATTATTGTTGAGCATATACCATTTGCAAGACCCAAAACCCCAGTCAAGTCCCAACCGGTACCCCTTATGACTTCCGTCTCCATCCTTATAACTTAATCTTCATTCTTTTGAATCTTCTTCCTTGAACTTATGGATGTTCTTCTTCCTTCTTTAGCTTGATGATCTTGGAATCAGAGTCAATCTTGATTCATCTTTACTTATGCACACTTAACAAACTCATTAAACATATTTATGGTTTGTAATCATCAAAACCAAGATTTAGAAGCCTTTTAGGCTAACATGTAGCCTTTATTGTTTTTCACTCTATCTTTGTTATCCTAAATTATCTTTCTTATCATGAGTTACACCTCGTGATGATATCAAATTCAGGCTGTTCACTTATCCTTAACTTGATTTAATGTACGAAAGTGACGAAAGCTCCAACAATCTCAAATTCATATTGTTGAATGGTGAGAAGGGCTCATTGTGAAAAAGCTTAGAGTGAGCAACACGAATGTAAGATGTTGCAAGTGCAACTAAGTTTGTGAAAAAGTTGAAGCCATTGAAATGAAAAATGGCTTGTCCACTTTACAGAAATGCAAAACTTCCTAAATATATACAATTCAAATCTTTTAAATAAAATTAAATGATGTGTTGCAATTCCAGCCATAATGTTACCACGAGATCCTTATTTGATTCGCTTGAAATAGATGTTAACTATTAAGGCTTATAAAACAATGGAGAAAAATAGGTGAACTTACACTAATAGATATCTCTTTTGTTTTTGTTTTAATTCAAGTAAATTCCCTCGGTAGGTATTGTGTTAACAAACCAAGTTAAGTAATTAATTTGTCACAGTCAATAAGTTGTTCAAATGACAATATTGCCCTCATCCAGCTATTAATATTTTTTTTCACGTTTTTGTGGTGGCACATTATTTACCAGCGAAGAATGTATTAAGAAAAGTTTGCATTTTATCATCAATACTGTCGAGGTCGGAATCTCACAGTTGAGGTTGGGAAGCTACTCCTGCCGAGCAGGAATTCTGGGTTGGCTTCTTGACCTGGATTTTCGGGTCGGCTACCTGACCTACACAAGGAAAATGAAAGAAAAGGTAGGGTGATGACCCGGATTTTTCCCTCGAGCGTGCGAATGATTAGTATGTCCGAGCTGGCAAGGTAGCTAAGAACATTCAATGACGAGTTACCTCTAAAATGAAGGGTGGAGCTCTATTTATATTAAATTCAGACCTGACAGCATTTAATGCACTGCAGCTTTATGTCCCATCAAAGCTTTATGTCCCATCAGAACAGCTGGTACTTAGGTCGGGATTTTCCTGGGTCGAGTTGAGGTCGGATCAACATCCAGGTTGGGCATTAGCTGAATATGCTAGGCTTGGCTCGGATTAGCCCGTCTCAACTCGGCGTGGGTATCTTACCTCAGCTTGGGGTCCCCCTCGTCAATCCCTCCCCCAAGTCGAGATCGAGAGGGTGAGATCTAGATTTGGGAGTTGTCCCCGAGCTGGAGGTGCCCGACCCCGGCAGAGTGGGGATGGCCACATCAGCGGTGCTTGCCCTTCAGATAGATGACACGTCACCTGGCAGTTATGACAAGATGCGACGTTTGGGATTCCTGAGGCGGTTACAAGAGTTGCCTATAAATAGGGCCCTGATGTCCGAGATTCATTTCACACTTTGCTTACAAATTTTCAAGAGCTTTAGATCGACAACCAGGGTGGTCGGACAATTTTAGCTCGGCAATCAATCTTTTTGGTGTGTTCAGCTCGGGATCTATTAGCTCGGAGCCAATAAGGTCGGAGTCAATTAGATTGGGTCATCTTCGACAACTAGAGTGGTAGGTACGTCCCGACTCCCTTTAGATATTCTTGTACATATATTTTAATTTGTAGATAGGATGGGGAGGTCGAAGTCAGAAGATTCCCAAGTGATGGAGGTGAGATCCTATGGAGGGGATGACAATCCGTTGAGCTTAGAATCTACCTCAGATGGAGATCACAGTGATGACAGCACCGGTATATCTCAAGGATCAGCTCGGCAATTTGGGCCCAGAGAGAGTGATGATGATTGCCAAGTGATCGGGGTCAGGCAAGTGCAGGAAGAGGCTAAAAAGGATCCTTTGGCCAACTTGGGAGATTTGGGAGATAGGGAGGATGGGTCACCTCTGAACCGGTTGGAGGGGGTCGAGATACTGCAAGAGTACCTAGTTGGACCCTCTACGTCGGAGCCGATTGAAGCGGTCCCGGTTAGGGTAGTCCGATCTCGGAGTTCAGCTATAGCCAGTGGTTCGTCAGCTCGGGAGAAGAGGATAGAGCAACTGTTTGCCTGCTGTAAGCGCGAGTGTCATTCTACCGTCCAGATGGCTAACGCCAGGCTAAAGAACTGGTCGGTGGACAGCCACCACAAGTTGAAGGTGCTAGGTCGGCAGGAATCCGCCTGCTATCCCCCACCCGATCACTTCACTATCTACGACCTTGCCTTCGATGTCATCCGGCTTCCACTTTCCGACTTCATTGCCAGCATTTTGAATTACTTTGAGCTTAGCCCGGGTCAGATGTCACCCAATGGTTGGGTCGTAGTGGTGGCGTTTTATGTATTCTGTCTCAAGAAGGAAATAGAGCCGACCCTGCGTCAGTTCAGGTAGTTCTTTGTATGCAAGCCCAACCCAAAGCAACCAAGGTGGTTTCATTTCGCAACTCGGGCCAGCAATGCCATATTCACCAAGTGGCACTCCTCCAACAAAGGCTGGCACAATGACTACTATTGGGTCGAGCTGGCTGTGAACCCGGGGTGCAGAGTGAATTAGAATCCCTCCTTAAAGAAGAATGTGAACGACGACCCCAAGCTTTCAGAAGCGGAACTTGCCGAGGTTGGGGTATTGAGACCCTAGCCGGGTATACTGATTAATATTGATAGCGTCCTCAGGTGGGACAGAATCTGGAAATCAAAGTTATTCAGGAGAGAACCCGACCTAAGAAAGAAGCATCCTTATCTACTTCCCGAGCCCGAAGAGTATGCGGAGTCCGGCTCAAAAGAGGGTCAGTTCGCAGGATCAATGCCCGACCTCCCCATCTCCTTGTCTATCGTTATTCTTTTCGGTTTGCATTTGGTCATTTCTCACCTCTCTTTCCTTTGTTTTTTGCAGATATGGCGGATATGGTAAAGCTCGTGTATGCTCAGATAAGGAAAAAGACCGAGGTCAGTGGCGAAATCTCAGCTCGATCCGGCTTGGGCTCCACCATCCCTCAAGGGTAGAGGCAGCGGCCCAATGGCCAAGTGCAGGAGGTCGGCGTCGAGGTCTCTTCCAAGGGGACGTCGGGGTCTCCCTTGTCTAAAAGATCGAGCTCAGGGGTGGCGATCCCGGAGCGCTCAGCATCCCGCCCTGAGAGTAAGAAACGGCCTTGAGCCGAATACTCTAGGAAAGGCAAGGCCACGGAGGCGAGCCCTCCCAGCAAGGATTTTATGGGGGCGACCCCAAGCTGGCAATGGTCCCGACGGAGCAGCTCTCGCTCGACTTGAGGACGACCATAGTCACGGTGAGGCATCTTTGACCGCGTTGATATGGTTATGTTTTTTAGCTTGGCTGATCATTTTGCTATCTTTTGCGCAGGCCGAATCCCACATCTTTTCAGCACCCAACTTCCTTGTCAGGGCCAAGTCTCATTGTGTCGAGCTCGAGCAGCGATACATCGACGCCCGAGCTGAGCTTGAGGCCCTGAGGGAGGAGGCCGGCCAGAGGCGCAAAGTGGATGCAACGAAAATTGATCGGCTGAAAAAGGAGCTCGAGGTGGAGAAGTCCCAGTGCGAGGCCGCGGCCAAGGACGTCGAGCGCTACAAGCTGGAGAGGCGCGAAGCCGAGGCGAAGCTTCGGGAGCTGGTAGATCAGGTCAGCCCCAAGGGAAGAAGGCGGTGGAAGCCTTCAAGTCGAGTGAAGCGGCCATGGATTGGTTGGCCACGGAAGGTGGGGTGATGACCAAGTACGCCGACCTGGAGTACTACTTCCGGGGCCAAGTCGCAGCTCGAGAGCAAACGAAGACCTTTCTTCTCACCTCCAATAATGACTATATCGAAATCCTGGAGGCTCCACCTGTGAGGCCCGACCCTGAATGACGTGTCTTACCTCGATTTGCGTGCCCTGTCTTGGTTTTCGTGCATGCCTCGTTATACATGCCTTAACCTAAATTGTGTGCCCTAATCCTCGATATACGTGCGATACCTGGATAAACATGCCATGACCTTAATTTACATGCGAGACCTTGATTTGCGTGTGTCTCTTCGTTTCGTGTGCATTAACCTTGAACTACGTGCCTTAACCTAGGTTTAAGAGGTGTACCTTAATTTATGTGCATTGCATTGAATTACGTATCGTGCATTGGTCTACGTGCATTGACCTAGGGTTGCGTGCGTTAGCATTGGAATATGTGCATTAGACTTGAAGTATGTGCCTTAGTCTAGAAGTTCGTGTCTTACCTCGTAGTTCGTGTTTACCTCGTGTTTCGTGCCCCGTCTTGATTTCGGTGCGTGCCTCGTAGTGCGTACCCTAGACCTAGGAATCCGTGCCACCACGTTAATCAAGAAATCATCCTACACAAAGCACTAAACTATAAAATAATCCTAATTCAAATCTCTACAAAATCCACTAACAATAAACAATTCAATCTACACAAACACCTAAACATTCTTTATTCTTTATTCTCACCCAAAACCAATGCACCTCAAATTTCACCCTTATTATAATCCATAATATGTTAAATAGAATCTGAAATTTCAGCAATTTGCAAGCCCTTGGCTGACCACTAAGTGCATTTAGTCTAGCATTGCATAATTTATTCATAATCCTAGACAAACTATGACACAAAGGCATTAAAAAATTGCTCAATTCCCCTCAAATCCCCACCATTTTCGACCAGCCCTTGCATGCCCATGCTAGCATTCAAAAAACAACATTTTGAAGACACAAAAATCAGGTTTTGGCTGCCCAAGGCCGACCACACCCTCAAAGGAATTGCAAAGCCATCACTTTGTCACATTCTCTCATTTTCCTCAATCTTTTCTCTCTCCCCTTCATTCTCTCTCTCCATTTTCGGTTCTTGGCTGAGTTTTCTACCTCCTTAGCTTGTCTTCTTCACATCTTGGTTGAGCAAGGTCGAGTAGCCATCGAGAAACCCAAGCAAACAAGCTAGAGCTCGAAATCACTCTTGCATGTGCATTTGAAGCTTCATTTCGGCCTAGGTGAGTTACTAAGCATCCATTTCTTTTCTTCATGGTTTAACATCATGCTTGTGCTAAGAGTTTGAACATTAAGCTAGGAAAAATAGAGAAAAACTAGTGAGGTTCTCGGCTAAGCAAGGGAAAGGAGAAGTTTTGAGCTTCAACAAAGGGTCTTGAGCATTTTGTGGTTGATTGCTAAGGTGAGGGTTAAAAGCTTTTGAAAACTCTTTGAAATCTCACATGCATGTTCATAAATGTGTATATTTTCTTCTGTACTTGAGTTATGTGGTCGTTCATGAGCTTAAACAACCATGCATGGCAAGATCTTGGCTTGAAAATGATGCTAGGTGAAGTCGAAATGGATGACAGCTCTCTGACCAGTCTGTTCGAGGTAGGTTTAGCTAAGCAAATGATGTTTAAAATGCTTGAAAATTGGTGGGTGACTAGTTTGGACAGTTTTGAACATTTTTCCCAGAAATAGGTCGAAGCAAATTTTGACTCTAAGGTCCTCAAAATGGCAAATCATTAAAATATGACCAAATCTGGAAATCTGGAAAAATGAATCAGGTTTTGGCAGATGCACTGACCTTGTGGAACGAACCATATTTGACTTAGTAAATGTTGTCCAAAATGCATGAAAATTGGTGTGCTGCTATATTTTTCAGTTCTGGACAACTTTTTCAGAAATAGACCAAAGCTAAAAATGACTCGAAGGACCTCAAAAACGTCATTTTCTGAAAAGTGTGCAAATCTGGACAGTTTTGTGTTACCTCACTGTTTCGGTTATAACTAATGATTCTGAACTCCAATTGATGCAAGGCTTGTTTCTGATTTTAGATAACTTCTTAAGATTTAATTTGACATCTTATTCACTGAATTTGGAGATTGTTTGATTATCCCATTGATCATGAGAAAACAGCCTATTGCAGTGAGTGTTCCACTTAGCTATGTGCTTGGAAAACTATTGTAACCTCTTTTGTGGCACTAGTTGCTTGGAATTGTGGTGTTGGAATATTATGTGGACTGTTTTAAGCACTTGAGGATGTATGAATTGAATGATGTATGACTTGGGAATGATGTTAAGTTGACTTAGGGTTTGATCGCACGATTATGCATGAAATGGAAACCCTAATGACTAAGTATTCTTGCTAAGTGTTAACCATTGGATATTGTGAGGAAACTGTACGATGCGTGGGCTGCCCGTAAATGTTTTATAACTTTAAAAGTGATCTTGACCATTGCATGTTGACAAATAAGCTTTTCTCGCATTTGAACCCTTGTTGATATCACTACATGTTGAGTAATCTTATCACTTGATTGCGTGGACTTTTAATGAGTTATATGGCCTGTTTTACATGTGTTACATGGCTGCCCGTTTAATTTCCATATAACTCTATATGCCTTTCAAGTGAAATTTCCTGTCTTATCGTGTCCTGCCTGTTTATCTGTCAATGTGCAATCTTATGACTGTCCGGAGGCAACCTACTTTGTTGTCCTCCTTCTGTGATATATATTACCTGTCATAAATGTGCATTGCATACAAGGTTGCAACCTTTCCTGTTGGCATGGTAGTGATCACGTACGCCGGGCGGCATCGGGCTTGCCGGTGATACCGTGACCACCATGGTCCCATTCCCTCTCTCGCTTGGGGGCTAGACTTCCTCGGAGAGTTGGGTCGTAGGATTTTGGGGTACATCCGGAGTACACCCACCTGGTGTGTTTTGGGGAATGATTTGAAGTCGGCCGCAACTTCTGATTCTGAAACTGATCTGAGAGCAAAAGCTCGCCGTATCCTTTTTATTATGTGTATAAGTACTCCCGCTTGGATCCTAGAGAACCTCGGGGAGGAAAGATCGGTATTCCTGTTCTATACTTGTATTTCTGTACTTGTATTTCTGTTGTATTCATGTTTGAGAAAGGGATTTTCATAAGTTTAATCGGAAAATGAGTTTCAAAACGTATTTCTCGTTCCCCCTCGCTGAGTTCATAAGGACTCACCCTCTTTTTATCACAGGTGAAGAAGAACAGGTACAGGTACCCGAGGGCAATGTGCTTATCGATGATTCCTTGGAGTGATTGCCTGTCCCTACGTGCTTTTGTGCCTTGCCTGAAAGTGGTTGCTATATGGATGTTGTGTTTGATTGCAAATATTCATTTTATTGATGTAAATGACCCCGTTGTAATTTGGGTCTAATTCTGGGATTGTACTATCTATAACCGGATGAACTTTTATTTGGTTGTTTACTTTCGTTTTCTTCATTAGTAGTTATCGTAGGCATTCAAACCACTAGATGAACAATCAACTAAGTTAATTCTATCTAATTTCACTTAGGTGCTCATTTGCAAACTAAAGGATAATAGGTACTTGCATGATAGGAAATTGACAAATAAACGGGACATAGTTATCATGTTAGGCTTATTAACCAAACGAGACTTTCAAGATAAACTAGTAGGCAAATCGGTTGGTGACAAATATGAGTCTTTAATGGAATTGGATTAATGATTGGAATAATTGAGGCGTTTAGAGAATTAGGCCAAACCAAATAGCCCAATTACAGCCGTTATACTGCCGGTTTACCGAAAAATTTTGGAGTTTAGGCCAAACGTTAAGTGTTAAATCTTCATGAACGGTTAAGTACGGGACGTGACTTGAATGTTTAGATCATACCCTAGTCTAACCTTTATAGGCCGGGTTGGGGCGTGACACCTTATATAAGAATGGTATCAGAGCTTAGTTTAGTAACTAGGCGTTAGTCGGGTTCAACTCTCGGACCATGGGTAGAAGCCCTAAGGTAATTATGATGTCTTGTTTATATGTGCTAATGTGTGCTAATGTGCTTTAATTGCTTTGAGAATTGAATACTATGTGCCTTTGTGGACTATATGTATTATGTGTCATGCACACCGACACGTTAGTGCCCTCAATAATGCATGCATGCTTTTATACTCCTTCCTTGATACATGTGCATGTTATATAACCATGAATGACTGTTTATACACATAGATAGTTAGGATTAGGACTTTCAGGGAAGGGAATTCATGCAGGAAGAACGAAAAGTCTCGATTAGAGATTTCTGGCATCTTCACAAGTACTCGATGGATAGTATGTATTATTGGATATGCATATGTATAAAATGCGTAGCACGGGTATAATTGTTGAGGTAAAGTTATCTCCTTATTTTTGGAATACCTATACCTGTGATTAAGTTGTCAATTTTATAGCTATGAAGTTATTGATTCCGTTAAACCGTTCTTCTAATTGTGGTTCAAGAATAAATGTTAAGGACATACAATTTTCCTTAGATATAAGAATATACTATTAAATATGTAGAGTAGTATATATTCTCATGTGCTGATAGTGGAAGTTGACTTGGAGGTTTCTTTGAATCCATTTCTCACATCTTAAAATTGGCTTGATAGGCTATCTAAGGAGTTGGCAATATACTCGTACGATTGAATCCTTACTTGATTGGAATTAAGCATCGTTGAACCTAACAAACAAGGTGTATATTAACGAGTTTCAAGTTCACTCAATGGTAAGTTTGTGACCTAGAAATTAAGGGATGAACTCGTGGAAATGGGCGATAGGGGTTAGATTATTAAGGCATGAATAATGTGTTTAGGTAACTTAACAATGGATAACCTCGAGACATGTAGGCAACTCTAGAGATTAAGTTTAACAAGATTGATGAATCTTTAGTATAACAAGATATGGGGATATTGGAATCGAGGAATTCGTGTAACGAGAACTCGTGTTCGGAAGACTACACCTAAATGTTTGGTCGAATGGAAGTGTAAGGTATTGAATTATGTATTAGATGATGTTGCTAAGGTCCTAAGTTGGATATTGGTTATATTAAGAATCATGGTATTAATTTGGCACCTCTCGGATTTAGTTGTGATTATGTAAGTAAGTCATTCTATGCACTCGTTGTTTGGATACCCTAGAGGATGTTGGAAAGCATATATCCTTAAGTAAGACCAATGGACCTATTATATTAACCATGGAAATGAGATTAAAGCATCTGGTTGCAAAGTGGAGTCGTAAGGATATGATTAGTAATCCTAAATAGCTAATAGTGAGTATGCATGATGATTCATGGTGAACCCTAGGACCTAAGGTCGATGAGTCTTGATGCTCTTAGCCTAGCTGAACATGTAAATGGGAAGAGTAAGATTTCATAAAGCTAAGATAGAGATGAATCAGAGTCATGATGACCAAGAGACTATTGTTAGACAAATGTATTATGTGCACCGTTTCACTTCTAGAAACTAGTAGTTGGAGACTTCGAATTGTGGTCATTGAATAAGAGGGGTGAATTTTGTAGTTATAGTTAAATAAGTAATTGATTACTTTTGAAGTTCTATTAGGTTATGTTGAAGGATGCCTCGTGGTCATAATTCTTATATTGATACAACCTTGAAGTTATCTCGTGTAAGTATTTTATGAGCTCGGTCATTTCGGTACCCATTTATAATCCTAGGATTGTTGCTGTATGGCCGGTAACCTAGTAGAGCATTGATATCACTTACATGGCTATGAACCTAGCTTAGTAACATTAATGTTGAAGATATATTGGCAGGCATTAAGTGTTCGAAGGAATGACTAGGTTGCTAAGTGAGTAGGACCATTGTCTTCTTAAGTATGACGTAATCTTGGATTGAGGTGAGTGGAATTTATTTGAGGTTGAAACTATTCGCTTTAGGAGTCTTGGTTAAGGAAAAAAAAAAAAAAAAAAAATTTCTGAAGCCTCGTGACGTGAAAATAGAGATTTGACTAAGAAGATAGATTGTGGATCATAAGCTGATGAAATTTACTTGTAAGAGTTGAACTAGTGCAACATGATTAGTTTACCTATGCAATTTCGATGGCAATTTGTTAGTGATACTTAATAAACCTTAGAATTCGAGTTTAATGAATCTCAACGGTCTTTCTCATTGATTACGAGCGTGAAGGTTAACAAAGCCGGGAAAGAAGATTAGTGAATAAGAGCCTATAATTGGGAGACTAGTCATTAGAAGATTTACTAATCCAATATACCTTCAAGATAAGAACTATGATACTACCGATAGATGACGATTTGAGATGGATTAGTTGCTTGGTGAGTTCTTCCTGAAAATAGAGTCGTATCGTGGAAATGATCCATAACTTATGTATGACCTATGTGATAACAGTTTTGAAGCTAGTAGATAGGATATGTAAATCTTATATAGATCTCTCGTCTTGAAATTAGTGTATGTAACCATAAGATCGCGGTATTATTGTGATATTCCTTTTGAGGTATGGATGCGAGATTAATACAACATGAGTCATGATTTTGGAGTTACAATTCTATTGTTAGAATGCCGATGCAACTTTGATGACTATGTTTGAAGACGTTAACCTTAGTTAATGACCCTGACCTTAAGATCAAATGGAGAATAGAGAGTTGTTCAAATGAACGAACTGTAAATGTAAGGGTCACACCGAATTAAATGATTGGAGAAAGCTAAGAAGTGAATTCGTTGTGGTAAGAGAGATCATAGAGCAAAGGACGACCTGGAGTTAAAAAATGACAATGGTCGGAATCCGTCTAAATGACCTTAACAAGTAAGAATGAATTTCGGGACGAAATTCTTTTAAGGAGGGGAGGATGTGAGGCCCGACCCTGAATGACGTGTCTTACCTCGATTTGCGTGCCCTGTCTTGGTTTTCGTGCATGCCTCGTTATACATGCCTTAACCTAAATTGTGTGCCCTAATCCTCGATATACGTGCGATACCTGGATAAACATGCCATGACCTTAATTTACATGCGAGACCTTGATTTGCGTGTGTCTCTTCGTTTCGTGTGCATTAACCTTGAACTACGTGCCTTAACCTAGGTTTAAGAGGTGTACCTTAATTTATGTGCATTGCATTGAATTACGTATCGTGCATTGGTCTACGTGCATTGACCTAGGGTTGCGTGCGTTAGCATTGGAATATGTGCATTAGACTTGAAGTATGTGCCTTAGTCTAGAAGTTCGTGTCTTACCTCGTAGTTCGTGTTTACCTCGTGTTTCGTGCCCCGTCTTGATTTCGGTGCGTGCCTCGTAGTGCGTACCCTAGACCTAGGAATCCGTGCCACCACGTTAATCAAGAAATCATCCTACACAAAGCACTAAACTATAAAATAATCCTAATTCAAATCTCTACAAAATCCACTAACAATAAACAATTCAATCTACACAAACACCTAAACATTCTTTATTCTTTATTCTCACCCAAAACCAATGCACCTCAAATTTCACCCTTATTATAATCCATAATATGTTAAATAGAATCTGAAATTTCAGCAATTTGCAAGCCCTTGGCTGACCACTAAGTGCATTTAGTCTAGCATTGCATAATTTATTCATAATCCTAGACAAACTATGACACAAAGGCATTAAAAAATTGCTCAATTCCCCTCAAATCCCCACCATTTTCGACCAGCCCTTGCATGCCCATGCTAGCATTCAAAAAACAACATTTTGAAGACACAAAAATCAGGTTTTGGCTGCCCAAGGCCGACCACACCCTCAAAGGAATTGCAAAGCCATCACTTTGTCACATTCTCTCATTTTCCTCAATCTTTTCTCTCTCCCCTTCATTCTCTCTCTCCATTTTCGGTTCTTGGCTGAGTTTTCTACCTCCTTAGCTTGTCTTCTTCACATCTTGGTTGAGCAAGGTCGAGTAGCCATCGAGAAACCCAAGCAAACAAGCTAGAGCTCGAAATCACTCTTGCATGTGCATTTGAAGCTTCATTTCGGCCTAGGTGAGTTACTAAGCATCCATTTCTTTTCTTCATGGTTTAACATCATGCTTGTGCTAAGAGTTTGAACATTAAGCTAGGAAAAATAGAGAAAAACTAGTGAGGTTCTCGGCTAAGCAAGGGAAAGGAGAAGTTTTGAGCTTCAACAAAGGGTCTTGAGCATTTTGTGGTTGATTGCTAAGGTGAGGGTTAAAAGCTTTTGAAAACTCTTTGAAATCTCACATGCATGTTCATAAATGTGTATATTTGCTTCTGTACTTGAGTTATGTGGTCGTTCATGAGCTTAAACAACCATGCATGGCAAGATCTTGGCTTGAAAATGATGCTAGGTGAAGTCGAAATGGATGACAGCTCTCTGACCAGTCTGTTCGAGGTAGGTTTAGCTAAGCAAATGATGTTTAAAATGCTTGAAAATTGGTGGGTGACTAGTTTGGACAGTTTTGAACATTTTTCCCAGAAATAGGTCGAAGCAAATTTTGACTCTAAGGTCCTCAAAATGGCAAATCATTAAAATATGACCAAATCTGGAAATCTGGAAAAATGAATCAGGTTTTGGCAGATGCACTGACCTTGTGGAACGAACCATATTTTACTTAGTAAATGTTGTCCAAAATGCATGAAAATTGGTGTGCTGCTATATTTTTCAGTTCTGGACAACTTTGTCAGAAATAGACCAAAGCTAAAAATGACTCGAAGGACCTCAAAAACGTCATTTTCTGAAAAGTGTGCAAATCTGGACAGTTTTGTGTTACCTCACTGTTTCGGTTATAACTAATGATTCTGAACTCCAATTGATGCAAGGCTTGTTTCTGATTTTAGATAACTTCTTAAGATTTAATTTGACATCTTATTCACTGAATTTGGAGATTGTTTGATTATCCCATTGATCATGAGAAAACAGCCTATTGCAGTGAGTGTTCCACTTAGCTATGTGCTTGGAAAACTATTGTAACCTCTTTTGTGGCACTAGTTGCTTGGAATTGTGGTGTTGGAATATTATGTGGACTGTTTTAAGCACTTGAGGATGTATGAATTGAATGATGTATGACTTGGGAATGATGTTAAGTTGACTTAGGGTTTGATCGCACGATTATGCATGAAATGGAAACCCTAATGACTAAGTATTCTTGCTAAGTGTTAACCATTGGATATTGTGAGGAAACTGTACGATGCGTGGGCTGCCCGTAAATGTTTTATAACTTTAAAAGTGATCTTGACCATTGCATGTTGACAAATAAGCTTTTCTCGCATTTGAACCCTTGTTGATATCACTACATGTTGAGTAATCTTATCACTTGATTGCGTGGACTTTTAATGAGTTATATGGCCTGTTTTACATGTGTTACATGGCTGCCCGTTTAATTTCCATATAACTCTATATGCCTTTCAAGTGAAATTTCCTGTCTTATCGTGTCCTGCCTGTTTATCTGTCAATGTGCAATCTTATGACTGTCCGGAGGCAACCTACTTTGTTGTCCTCCTTCTGTGATATATATTACCTGTCATAAATGTGCATTGCATACAAGGTTGCAACCTTTCCTGTTGGCATGGTAGTGATCACGTACGCCGGGCGGCATCGGGCTTGCCGGTGATACCGTGACCACCATGGTCCCATTCCCTCTCTCGCTTGGGGGCTAGACTTCCTCGGAGAGTTGGGTCGTAGGATTTTGGGGTACATCCGGAGTACACCCACCTGGTGTGTTTTGGGGAATGATTTGAAGTCGGCCGCAACTTCTGATTCTGAAACTGATCTGAGAGCAAAAGCTCGCCGTATCCTTTTTATTATGTGTATAAGTACTCCCGCTTGGATCCTAGAGAACCTCGGGGAGGAAAGATCGGTATTCCTGTTCTATACTTGTATTTCTGTACTTGTATTTCTGTTGTATTCATGTTTGAGAAAGGGATTTTCATAAGTTTAATCGGAAAATGAGTTTCAAAACGTATTTCTCGTTCCCCCTCGCTGAGTTCATAAGGACTCACCCTCTTTTTATCACAGGTGAAGAAGAACAGGTACAGGTACCCGAGGGCAATGTGCTTATCGATGATTCCTTGGAGTGATTGCCTGTCCCTACGTGCTTTTGTGCCTTGCCTGAAAGTGGTTGCTATATGGATGTTGTGTTTGATTGCAAATATTCATTTTATTGATGTAAATGACCCCGTTGTAATTTGGGTCTAATTCTGGGATTGTACTATCTATAACCGGATGAACTTTTATTTGGTTGTTTACTTTCGTTTTCTTCATTAGTAGTTATCGTAGGCATTCAAACCACTAGATGAACAATCAACTAAGTTAATTCTATCTAATTTCACTTAGGTGCTCATTTGCAAACTAAAGGATAATAGGTACTTGCATGATAGGAAATTGACAAATAAACGGGACATAGTTATCATGTTAGGCTTATTAACCAAACGAGACTTTCAAGATAAACTAGTAGGCAAATCGGTTGGTGACAAATATGAGTCTTTAATGGAATTGGATTAATGATTGGAATAATTGAGGCGTTTAGAGAATTAGGCCAAACCAAATAGCCCAATTACAGCCGTTATACTGCCGGTTTACCGAAAAATTTTGGAGTTTAGGCCAAACGTTAAGTGTTAAATCTTCATGAACGGTTAAGTACGGGACGTGACTTGAATGTTTAGATCATACCCTAGTCTAACCTTTATAGGCCGGGTTGGGGCGTGACACCACCGCCGGAGTTCTGGGACATTCCTGAGCTTCCAGCCAACTTGACGTCCCAAGCCCAGGAGGTGATCGAGTTTGTCAAGAAGGGCATGGACCAAATCGGGGATGAAGCCGACGCTACCACCTCTACCGCTGCGCCTAAATGAACTTTATAAACTCGCCCGGGTCGGGCTCTTGTAATCTTGCCCAGGTTGGGCTATTGTAATTTTGAATTTTCAATTTAATAAAATGATTGTTTTGCGTTTTATTCGAGTTCATACAAATGTACTTTTCCCTTCGTAAATTTTCTTAAGTAAGTGGGGTCGGACTAATATAATGGACCTTTCAAACTTAATTTAAATATAAGGAACCGAGCTGGACGCGATTAATAAATTTTTATCCTAATCCGAGCTGGTTAATTGGACAACTATTATCGTTGTTGACCTGGACTCGTCAGTCCAATTTAAAATTGGTCAAACTAATGTTGACAAATGTTGAGTTCGAGTTTAGACCCAAACTAACATACCGACCTTAAGCCGGATCATACCGAGTTGGACCTTAATCCGAACTGACAAAGCTAATCAAATTATTATCGATTATACCCAAACTGGAACCTAGTCCGAGCTGGTTTACTTAATTATTAGCTCGTAATTAAGCATGGCCACTACGTTAATCCGAGTTGGTAGTAGCTTAGTAGCTGAGGCGCTTGGGCTTGGGTCGGGCTTTGCACTGGTTTACAAAATACATTGTATTGAAGTTGTACATGAAGTACTTGGGCTCGGGAACTGATTATAAGTAATGTTTTGGCTCGGAGCCTTAACAAAGATTTCAGCTCGGGGCCTCTACAAGAGATTTCAGCTCGGGGGCTGTTACAAAAGATTTCGGCTCGGGGGCCTTAGACAAAATATCGCTTCAGGTGTTCTGAGTGTCATGCATTCTTCAGTAGTTTTCCGTACTTGTCGCGGAGGTAGAAGGTTCCAGGTCGGACTTCTTTTATGACTTCGTACAGTCCCTCCCAGGTTGGGGAGAGCTTGTTACCCGAGCGTGGCAAAAAGATGGCCTTTCTGAGTATGAGGTTGTCAACCTTAATAGGCTTAGGCTTGACCTGTTTGGCAAAGGCTCTTTGCATGGCAGCTTTGCTGGCCAACATTCTAACTTGAGCTTTAGCTCGGAGCTCTTCAGTGAGGTCGAGCTCCTCACGAATCAGGGCTCCATTTATTCCTGGATCATGGTAGAGGGTCCTACTGGTAGGAGACCCAATCTCCACTGGCAGTACCGCTTGAGTACCAAAGGTCAGCTCGAAGGGAGATTCTCCCATTGCTGAGCTGGTGGTGGTCCGCGGAGCCCACAATACCTCGAGAAGAATCGATGCCCACTAGCCTTCCGCTTCCTCCAACTTGGTTTTTAGGCCCTGCAAAATGATTTGGTTAGTAATTTCGACTTGGTCATTACTTTGAGGGTGAGCAATAGATGAGAATCTGAGGTCGATCCCAATCTCAACACATTTGCCTCGAAAGTACGCACTGTCAAATTGTTTGCTGTGGTCGGTGATAATGACCTTTGGCACCCTAAATCGGTAAATGATGTTTTTCCATACGAAATCCCAAGTTGCCTTTTCTGTTATTCTAGCAACACCTTCAGCCTTGGACCATTTGGTGAAGTAGTCTACAACTACGAAGGCGTGCTTCTTTTGGCCAACATTGGTTGGCAATGGGCCGATGATATCTAGACCCCACTGATAGAATGACCACGGGCTTATCATCACCGTGAGGTCCACTGCTGGTTTCCTCTGTACATTAGCGAACCTTTGGCAGGTGTACTTTTTTACATACTCTTTGGCATCTTGTTCTAAGGTTAGTCAAAAATAGCCTTGCCTCAATGCCTTCCGAGCCATGGGCCTTGCCTCCCAAGTGGTTCCCACATACCTCTTCATGGATCTCCCGGAGTACATAGTTTCCCTTCTCGGGCCCAACACACTTTAAGAGAGGCTAAGTGTAAGCTCTTTTGTAGAGTTTCCTGACTATTATGACAAACCTTAAGGCCTGTTTCATGAGTTTCCGAGCTGCTTTTTCATCCTCCGGGGTCATACCCCCCTCTAAGTAGTCCAAGATTGGTTTGGTTCAATATGGGCTTAAATTGAGCTCGGCTACGGCTTGCATCCCCAACTGGATACTCGGTTCAGAGACTTTTTCCACATGGACTAGTGCAGGTCGGCTCTCGCCCAAGACCAACCTAGACAGAGCGTCAGCCTTCATATTCTCTTCCCTCGGAATTTGCTGTATCGTGAACCTCTTGAGCCCTGAGGTCAAATCCTTGACTCTGTTGAGGTAGGCCAGCATGGCGTTGTCCTTGGCTTCGAATTCCCTTGATATCTGACTGGCAACCAATTAAGAGTCGGTGCTCAGGTCGACTGTTTGTGCCCCGAGCTGAGCTGCAATTTTCAGCCCCGCGATCACCGCTTCGTACTCAGCCTCATTGTTGGATGCCGAGAAGGCGAACTTGAGAGAATATTGGTGCTCATTCCGGGTCGGGTCGAGGATGACCACCCCGGCTCTACTTCCAAACTTCCCCAATGCCCCGTCCACGTGGACTTTCCACACATCCTCTGGGTCATGTTCAGCTCGGCTAGTACATTCCACCACAAAGTCCACGATGGCTTGGGCTTTGATGGCTGTTCTGGGTTGGTAGGTGATGTCAAATTGACTCGGCTCAACTGCCCATTTCAACAGCCTACTCGACGCCTCCGGCTTGTGCATGATGGACTTGAGTGGGGCATCCGTCATGACCTTAACTGGATGAGCATCAAAGTATAGCTTCAGCTTCCTTGCCACCGTGATGAACGCGAGGGCGAGTTTTTCCAAGGAGGAGTACCTCGCCTCAGCCCCTTGCAAGGTTTTGCTGACATAATAGACCGATTTCTATTCCTTCCCTTCTTCACAGATTAGTGCTGCCGCCACGGCTGTCCCTAAGCATGCCAAGTATAGTAACAGCTCATCCTCCACCTCAGGTCGGGGTAACGGGGGTGGCGAAGCTATATACCTTTTCAGCTCTTGGAAGGCGTTATGGCATTTTGTAGTCTATTCGAAATTCTTACGATTCCTCAATATTTTGAAGAGAGGAACACACTTGTCGGCCGACCTAGATATGAATCTACTCAATGTCCCCACCTTGCCTATGAGCACCTGGACGTCTTTCACGCAGGTTGGCGGTGTCAGGTCAAGTATCGCCTGAACCTTCTCCGGGTTGGCTTCTATTCCCCGGCCGTGACCATGAAGCCCAAAAACTTTCCCACCTTGATGCCGAATGCGCACTTTTTTGGGTTCAATTTTATCCTAAAGTACTCCATTACGGCGAAGGCTTCAGCCAGGTTGGCTACATGGTCTTCCGCCCTCCTGCTCTTGACCAACATGTCATCTGCATAGATCTCCATATTTCGGCCAATCTGATTCTTGAATGCCTTATTCACCATCTAAGTGTAGGTAGCTCCAGCATTCTTGAGGCCAAAAGGCATGACCTCATAGTAGTAGAGACCTTTATCGGTGGTAAAAGCAGTTTTCTCTTTGTCCCCGGGTGTCATCTTAATCTGGTTGTAGCCTTTGAAGGTATCCATGAAAGAGAGTAGCTCGAACCCGGAGGTGGCATCTACCATCTGATCAATCCGAGGTAGGGGAAAGCAGTCCTTGGGACAAGCTTTATTGAGGTCGGTGAAGTCAATACACAATCTCCATCCGCTTGAGGACTTGGTCACTAGTATCATGTTGGATAACCAGGTCGGGTATTGAATTTCCCTTATGTGGTCGGCGTCTACCAACTTGTCCACCTTATCTGCTATGATATGTTGCTTATCATAATGGAAGTGTCTGCATTTCTGCTTTACCGAGTAGTGATTTGGGTCGGTATTTAGGTGATGCTCAATCACACTCCGGTCAATACCTGTCATGTCAGAAGTAGACCATGCAAATATATGTTCATTTTTTAAGAGAAATTGGCTTATACCTTTCTTGAGATCATCAGAGAGCTCACTCCCGATCTTCACTCTCTTTGTTTCATTGGAGAGCTCCACATCTTGAAGGTTTTCAGCTGGGCTTCCTCTCTTCGTATCCCTCTTCTCCTCAGACAAATCTGGTCCCCAACCAACCTGATATTTAGGGCGGATGGAGTTTTTATAGCACTCCTGAGCCGAGAGCTGAGCTCTTCGGATGGTGGCGATGCCGCCCGGGGTCAGGAACTTCAAGGCCTGATGGTAAGTTGAAGGAACGGCCTTGAAATGATTGAATGCCACCCGACCCAAGATCCCATTGTACGTGGAGTTGCAATCCATCATAATGAAGTTGGCTTGCATCGAAACCCACTTGTCTCCGTCTTCCAGCTTCAGTGGGAGGTTGATGACCCATTCGGCTCGGTGGGCTTGTCCGGTGAAACCAGCTTAAGTGCCCCTCAATGGCTTGAGTCGGCTCCTATCCAACCCCATCTGCTCAAATGCATTCAGGACTAGGACTTATGCCGAGCTCTCGATGTCCACCATCAGCCTCTTCACGGTGAAGTTGGCTATTTCAGTGCTGATCACCAACGGGTTGTCATGGGGCAATATCACCCCCTCCAAGTCTTCTGAGGAGAAAGTGAGCTCCTCCATCTCTGGGATCGGACCCCGCACCGGCCCATACTCCCTTCCATCTCGAACATAACCCTTTCTGCCAGTCGAGGTCTCCCCACCCGACGCCAATCCTCCTGTGATGGTTTCAATCACATCCAAACGTCCGCCCCTAGCCTGGCGCCTGGGTGGACTTCTCTCCCTATTTCTCTGATCGTGACTCCGGGTCGGCTATTGATCTACGTACCTCCGAAGGTGACCCCGAGCTATCAGTGCCTCGATCTCCTATTTTAAATCTTTGCACTCCTTGGTGGTGTGACCGTAATCCATATGGTAGCAGAAATACTTGGTCCTATTGCGCTTTTAAGGTCGGCCTTTCATCCTCGGCGCTGGAGGTAAGTGGTTCTGATGCTGGATCTCCATCAGGATTTGCTCCCTTGTGGTGTTAAGGGGAGTGAACATGGTGAACTGGGGGTTCTACTTTGGCTGTTGAATCTGCTTGCCTCGGTCATTTTGGGCCTTACCCCTAGGTTGGCCTCGAGAGGCCTCTCATTTCTTCTCGGTTTCCTTCTCCTTGTCATCGTCCCTCTTCGCCTGATGGATTTCTTCTGAGTGTATGTACCCTTCTGCCCGTACTATCAGCTCGGCTACGGTATCTACGGGGTCGATGGCCAAGGAGGACGTGAGGGGGCCTGAGCTGAGCCCACTCTGGTACGCCATCAATGCCATGGAGTCCTCCAGGTTGGGTATTATGAGGGACTCTTCATTGAATCGAGCTGTGTAAGCCCTCAAACTTTCCCCTTTGTGTTGCTTCACCAATAGCAATGTTGAAGTGTGGCAGGTTGCACGTCGGCTTCCCGCGAAGCGGGACAGGAAAGCCTCAGCCAGTGGATGAAAACTTGCAATAGAGCTGGGACAAAGTTTTTGGAACCAGTCCAAGGCATTGCCAACCAGAGTGGTTGGGAATGTCTTCGTCTTCATGAGGTCAAACATATCATGCAGAGTCATGTGGTGGTCAAAGTTGAGCAAGTGGCTGGCTAGGTCGCCATCTCCATTATAGACCGCCAGGTTGGGCATCCGGTTACCAGTGGGTAGTGGCGTGGCCAGTACCTCGGGTGAGAGTGGGCTTACACCGAGCTGGTTTATGAACTTGGCTATTGCAGCCGCGATCTTGGCCTGCTCGGGGTCAGCATGTGCCACCCTTTTTCCTCTCGCCTCCTCAGGTCCCACCATCGGCTCCAGGAAGCCCTCTTCTTCTTGCACCCGCTTTTGCCTTGGGGCTGGGATGCGGAATTGGGGAAGAGTGGGCTGCGGCGTAGCTGCTGGTGGAACGAGGGGGTCCGCAGCTAGCCGGGCTACCTACTTCTTAAGTTCCTCGAACATCCTGAACATCATCCTCATCTCTGGCGATAGGCTGGAGTTGGGGTCTCCATCTGTAGTGGGGTTAGTTTCTGAGGCTAAGTGTATACGCTGACTCGCTCCAACGTCAGTTTGGGTTTGGTCTTGGCTAGGCACCTGTGTGGTTTCGAGGTCCTCATCCGGGTTGGGTGAGTCCTCTACCGATGCGTTGTGGCTTCTAGTTTGTACCATGATGGTTTCTCAATGAGTGGTGAGAAGAGTGATAGAAAGAACTCGTTCCTACAAACGACGCCAAACTGTCGAGGTCGGAATCTCGCAGTTGAGGTTGGGAAGCTACTCCTACCGAGCTGGAATTCTGGGTCGGCTTCTTGACTTTGATTTTCGGGTCGTCTACCTGACCTGCAAAAGGAAAAGGAAGGAAAAGGCGGGGTGATGACCCGGATTTTCCCTTCGGGCGTGCGAATGATTAGTATGTCCGAGCTGGTAAGGTAGATGAGAGTATTCAATGACGAGTTACCTCTGAAATGAGGGGGTGAAGCTCTATTTATACTAAATTTGGACCTGACAGCATTTAATGCGGTGCAGCTTTATGTCCCATCAAGATTTTATGTCCCATCAGAACAGCTGACACTTAGGTCGGAGTTTTCCTGGGTCGAGTTGAGATCGGATCAGCATCCAGGTTGGGCATTAGCTAAATATGTTGGGCTTGGTTCGGATTAACCCGTCTCAGCTCAGTGTAAATATCTTATCTCAGCTCGGAATTCTCCTCGTCAAATACCATGATTAATCATCTTGTACAATTAAACAGCATTAAAAAAGAAATCATGGGAGTATTAATGTTATGAAATAAATCGTAAACGATTAGAGAAAAGAAAAAGGAAAAGAATCGCATTTGGGATTTGAAGAAAGTCAAAAGGGGGTTGGAGTTGGCCTTTAGTTACGTCAAAAGAGAGGGAAATAGCCCTGGCGCGTCATGAAAAGTCGTCACCGCGTTTAGATTTGAGAAATGAGAAATATTATTATTTTTTTTAAACAAGAAAGAAATGGAAGAGAAAAGATTCACGTGTCGAGCAACTGAAGCTTCCATTTTGCGTGTAAGGATGAAGGGAGAGTCGAGGCATGGTTGCATTATTAACTGACACGTGTCCTGGAACTCAACGACTTTTATATAATACAGCTAACCGCCAGTAAACCAGAGCAGTCCACCACCCCCACCTACAACTACAAATACCAGTTGAAGCCTACCTGTCTCAAGTTTTGCAAAACTCAAAAACGAAAAAAGTCTTTCCACACAGGCAAAGCAGAGAAAAGTAATCTGAACGAAAAAGGGAAAAGAAAAAAAAAAAAAAAAAAATATATATATATATATATATATATACATATTATTCATCTAATCCGAGATGGGAGCTGAAGCTGAGGTTGTGATTCAAAACAACATCCCTGTCCCCTCTTCTCATCTGGTAAATTTATGCTCTTCTCTATCTAATGCTTCTTTTCTCATGCTATAGTTGCCTTTCTTCTTTTCTGCAGCTATTATATATTAACTTCATGACTTTTATTTATTTACTAATTAAGCTCCTAATTCTGATACTAGTTTCTAGATCTCACCAACTTCAGCAATTGCCATATGTTGCATATTTAGGATAAGCTTGCTTTGTGGATTTGGAATTAAACTTAATTTTGCTTACTTAATAACCCTAAAGGCTAGAAAAAAAAAATTACTATATTAATTTTAAGTATATTGTCAGATCTAAATGGAACCACTGAATTTGCGTGTAAAATTGTTTGTTTGTTGATGCTCCTTGTATGTTCAAAATTGTGGTTCTGAAAATTATTTATTTAGGAGACTAGTGGAAACTTTGCCTAATACCTACCATCTATGATCTATCTAATGGATACCAAAATCATACCAAAACAACAACCTTTTATTCACAGGACATTAAATCCCCAGATTCTACCATTCTGCAATATGCTCCTAGCATACGCTCTGGTAGCTTTGCTGACATCGGTCCACGTAGATACATGGAAGATGAGCATATAAGGATAGATGACCTATCTGCACACCTGGGCTCTGTCTTCAATTTTCCAACCCCAAGTGCTTTCTATGGAGTAAGTGTGTTATTTTGTCTTCTTTTTTTTATAAACACTGAATATATTAGTCAATGTCTTGTTATCTAAGTGGTTATGGTTTCATGCTGTTAGGTATTTGATGGTCATGGAGGACCTGAGGCTGCAGCTTATGTTAGGAAAAACGCCATCAGATTCTTTTTCCAAGATGTTGATTTCCCACAGACATCTCAACTTAATGACGCATTTCTGCAAGAGGCTGAAAATTCTCTTCGAAAAGGATTTCTTCTAGCTGACCTAGCTTTGGCTGATGACAGCAATGTAAGCAGCTCTTCTGGAACAACTGCACTCACTGCTCTTATATTAGGAAGGTAAGCCATCTTCAGCACCCCTTTCATCCCTATGCTGAATTTCTTAAGCACAGACTCATAATAAAATTGAGCTTTAAAAGTTGACAGCCCTATCTAAAGGCATTTAATTCAGAATAAGAAAGAAAGTCCAGTCAATGTATGATATAGAGGTATTGTTCCTTTTGGAAAGGTTGTATTCACTGATGTAGAAAGGCATTGAATCTCAAATAACAATCTGAAACTCGGTGACATAGCAGTTAACAATTACTTGACACCATGGATTATTCTGCAAGTTTCTTGGTTTTCTACGTAACTGAATTGATCTTTACCATTGTTTGCAGGCTACTGATGGTGGCGAATGCTGGAGACTGCCGAGCTGTTCTCTGTAGGAAAGGGGAGGCCATCGAAATGTCTCAAGACCACAGGCCCAGTTATGCGTCTGAGAGGAGGCGTGTAGAAGAATTGGGTGGATTCATTGATGACGGTTATCTCAATGGTGTTCTCTCAGTAACTAGGGCCTTAGGGGACTGGGACATGAAGCTCCCTCGGGGCTCTTCCTCACCTCTTATTGCAGAGCCAGAATTTCAACAGATTACTCTGACTGAGGATGATGAGTTCCTAATAATCGGGTGTGATGGGATCTGGGATGTTATGTCAAGTCAACAAGCAGTAAGTCTTGTGCGTCGTGGGCTAAGACGACATGATGATCCTGAGCAGTGTGCCAAGGACCTTGTGATGGAGGCTCTGCGGCTAAACACATTTGATAATCTGACCGTGATCATTGTTTGTTTTAATTCACTTGATCACCCGGAACCATCCCCAACTCGGCAGCGGAGATTAAGGTGTTGCAGCCTCTCAGCAGAGGCGTTGTGTAGCTTGAGGAATTTGTTGGATGGGAATGGCAGCCACTGATTGCATACTAAAATATTTTTGTAACCAATTCCCTGCGTTTAAGGGGAAGGATAATAAGCGGTTCATTGGCTGGCTGCTTCAGTACGGCCTTAGGGAAACAGCAGCAGTTTTGTAGGGGATATTTTATATTCTTTTTTTTTTTTTAATTTTTATTTTCTTGTTCAGCTGTATTGGGCGGTTGTACACAGTAATTGGTTGGTGGATGGCGATTGGGATGGGGTGTAAAGATGGAGAGTTTAATTTGTTGTATGTTGTTAAGACTATTGACACCTTTTATTTTTAACCATGGTCCTTTCCGACGAAAAAAAAAAAACCATGGTCAAGCTTGACGGCTGTGACTCTGTGAGATGTTCTCCAAAGTTCTATTTGTGTATATATAATAAATAGAAATTGTTTAGACCATGATTTGACCTCTGTTCCGTTCCAATGTTATTTTTGAAAAATTCTTTTGTGGTGAAAAAAAAAAGTGGAGTCTTTGTGTAATGGCCGTATGCTCCCATAGAAGACCAACCAATCTTTCATTTTTAACTTGGTTTGTCTTGTACCTAGGCAGCTCATTGCTCTACATCTCATACTATACTCATAGGACTAGGTCTAAATTCAATTTGAGACAGCTAAGTTGGCAATAAAAGGCTTGAATTCGATCATCAAGTATGCAAACAAAAACACGACTTACGAGGTTATGATGTTAATAGCTTTACCAATTAAAATCGCAAATATCTACTACACCCTTCAACACATCAAAGAAATGGACCATAATGTTCATTCTAACATCAAGGTCGGGTGGAACATTCTTTTCAACCCACAGTAATAAATTTGGAACCGTATGCGGTGAAATTAGTTTGTCATTACTTGCTCAAGTCAGCTGAGTAGCTTTTAGCAAACCTTGCAAACCTTTCCAAACCACGTACTAGCAAGCTCTCAAGAAAAGGTTGCAGTGCCTGAACACAAAAGAGAAAACAAAATTTGTTCGATGACGTTTTCTTTCAATATATGCTACTTAACTAAAGCATTCAATGCCAATCGATAACTTCCATGAGAGAGTTGAAATGCTTACTGATGCCACTGGAATCAACAGTTGAGGAACTTCATACGAAACAGTGAGCTGAAACGACAGACACGTGCACACGGTAAGGAACAAATAATATCGAGCCATTGAGAAGAAAAGGAAAAGCCTAATGAACTGCTTTTTTATTATAAGTAAATCAAATGTTTAAGGTGGGTGGTGAAGATATGCATTAATATTTGAAGAAGAACGAGCTCAATCTAAATTGTCTTTTTTCTGCACTTTAAACTCAGCCAAGCACAGGATAACGATTTCATCTTTTTGTATCAACACCCAATTGAAGTGCAGAGGACAACTTCATGTAATACATTCATTTATTCCAATTCCTTAGATTTAGATTTATGCTCTTTTAAAATATTTCTTGTTGATGCAGAAAAAAGATCCATCATTTTAACAAAACTGCCAAATTTCAAACTTATATGAATCCCAATAGTGATTCGGAGAGAATGTTGAGTTTTTAGAGACTAAGTTGCTGATAATATGAAGCAACAAATAAAACTGCAAAGTGGTCTTACTTCAATTACGCATGATGAAGCACCTTTAGGAAAAAAGCGCACAGCTCCCCTGTCAAGCCAGAAAAGCACAACGGAAATGACCATATTTTCTTCATTAAATACATCATATAGCATCAAATGTAGTCCATATTCCACAAGGCTGTACTCTTAATGGATCAATCTTTTATAAACACCCTCCAGCCAAACCGGACAACAAAGGCCAAAAGAACGACAACAGCTGCTTTTCCCCTTAATGGTTTGTAATTTGTATGTCTATCATACCATACAATTTGCGTTACCTGTTTGGAAGACCTTCCAGAGTTCTCCAGTGGATTTTCTGGTTCAGAATTGGCTGGAAGATGATTGTTAAAAAGGGATAAGAGGAATATCAGAAAGATTAATAAAAGAATGCACATGAAAAGAAAGAGACTTCCTCATTAGTTGTACCTGCATGTTTCGAGCAAGCCAAGAGAATTCAATATCACGCCCAAATGCATTATACTTGAGAGACCATCGTGATAGATCAGGCTTATCCTCTAGAATCTGAGAATTGAGAGATAGGACCACATTAGAAAATTATCTCAAGTCTGTTTCATCATACTCAATTCTTTCAGAATTGTAGCAATGTAAACAGAGATGGAGAATTTGATTATGGGACTCCAAATCTCTATTGGAAAATATATGCCTTGAATTCTGCTATTTGTTTCTACTAGTAATCGGAACCTAGCCTATTAGCTTTTGACAATCAAGATGCAATGCCTCTTTGGCCATCTTCAAACCTAGGATTGGGCATAGTTTAACTAATGCTACTTATGAATTTTACTGACAAGACATGGAGAATATTTTAATCCCATAACCCAAAATGTGAGAAAATAAAGGACCATTTTCCGCTCAAGGATTTTCTACAACATATTGATGTTTAAGGCAAGGCAAGTCTTAGCTGACCTTGACAGAGGAAATGAATGGCATCCACTGAGGAATGGCTTCGCGATCAGAATAACATTCATAAGCAACTGAAGTAGGTACATCTACCTCCATCTTCACCCTGCACTCATCAAATAACCGATTCCAAGTTAAGACAGAACTTTGCTTCCCTTTAGCCATAATATATGAGCCAAGGTGAATGATACATATATATATATATATATATATATATATATATATTACTTCGCAGAATGGAATCTCAAAGCATTAGCACAAATAGAAGTGAATCACAAGTATAGAGGACCAATGAAGAAAAATATCCCAGTTAATTCCCTTCCTGATGAATCAGTTTGTTGGAAGATTAAAAGAGAGATAAAAAGTGAAAATGGTTTGTAAAAGAATGAATTAAGTACACAAGATTAAGCATATTGTAGGAAGCACAACAAAATTAAGATGTAAAAACGTGAACTTTGAAGGGTAATATAGAGATAATACGTGCAATCTTGCCACTCCATGGTGACAGGAGAGAAGGGCTTGGGCTTGGGCTTGTTCTTGTTCTTGAGCTTGAGCTTGAGCTTGGTGAAGTAAGAACGGCAGCGGGACCCATTGAAGGATTTGAATGAATATATGCTTATGAATGATGATGATGATAACGATGACGATGATGTCGGAAGTTGTTCGGACTTTCTGAAGGGAAAGGGAATTGAAGCGGCTGAGGTGGAGGTGGAGGTGGAGGTTGAGGCTGTAATAGTTGATGCATATGCTCCTCTTATTACCGTCGCAGACATTTGGCCGTCGTCTTTCGCTCCTTCTGTCGTGAGGAACTTCCAACTAACACAAAATGTTCACACTCCACGCGGCCCAATCAGCTTTCTCCTTACAGGATTGTTTTCATTTTTTGTTTTTATTGTTGTTATTGTAACAAGGTGTTTCATCTGTACGGGTAACAGACCAATAACGGAGCCTAATAATGCCTACGTCATATTTTCTTTCATTAATGGCTGAGATTGTTTTCTGAAAAGATATTAACAACATCAATCAATGCACACCATCCATCTGGGCCGTTTAGATAATAATGCTCGCCCAATCATATGAGAACCCAAGCCCACTACGTTTGGACAGCATATTTATGACCAACCGACAATTGCACTAGGTAACCACCCACTAGTAGTATAAATAACGTATATAATTAACAAGTGTTACACATAATCATAGTAATTCATACATACATACATACAGACTGACAATTAATTGCTTTAAAGACGTGCATGTGGTAGACAGTGCACTTCCGCCTCATGCTTCGCAAATGAGGAGGAATTTTATACATGCCCTTTGGTCAGCTATTCAATGTTCTTGAACAGTAATTTTATGCAATTTTTTAGTTGGTGCTTATTTTTTTTAGCTAACGTGCATGTTAAGCTTTTCTTTACCGTTTAATTTTCTTGTTATAAATATAAATAAATAGCGAGATGCAAACGAAAATAATTAAGGCTAACCAATTAATTAAGGGGATTTCTAATTAATATTTTATCACATGCAAAAGTCTCGAGCTGCACAAAACCTAGCTAGCTAGCTAGTGGACCTAATCACCTCCATACAACAAAGTCAATATAAACAGCAGATGCAGGTCATCCAAGAGCCCTTACCACAAATTTCAAGTCCTGTCGTCCTCCGAAATTAAGGAGACACAAGAACGTTATTACCAATATGTCTAAACCAAGGTGAAGCAAGCTAGCTAGCTACAATATCATATATGTTTCTTGTATATATATATAAAATAATTCATTCATTCAATTAGCTAGTAGATCTATATATATATATATAGATGTATGTACCGACGACGCATGCATCTGCATGCATTGATGTTAATTATATGTCTTTAATTTGTGAAGTAGATCATATAATGTATTTTTCTTTCTTGCAGCAGCGGCAGCAGCAGCAGGAGGAGGTTAGAGGGCAAAGTAGCTCTCATAACTGGTGCTGCCAGCGGAATTGGTGAGGAGGCTGTAAGATTATTTGCTGAAAACGGAGCATTTGTGGTTGCGGCTGATGTACAAGATGAATTAGGACAACAAGTGATTGCATCAATAGAAGAAGACGACGAGGACGACAAAATTAAAGTAAGTTATCATCACTGTGATGTGAGAGATGAGAAGCAGGTTGAAGAAACTGTTAACTACACCTTGAATAAATATGGGAGCCTGCACATATTGTTCAGCAATGCAGGGATGATGGGTCCCTTAACTAGCATACTAGATATTGACTTGGAGGAGTTCGACAACACAATGGCTATAAACGTCCGCGGAGTTGCCGCAACCATTAAGCATGCTGCCCGGGCAATGGTGGCAAGGAATATAAAGGGATCAATCATATGCACCACAAGTGTTTCGGGTATCCTTGGAGGATCCGGTCCACATGCTTATACCACCTCCAAACATGCTCTTGTTGGTCTGGTCAGGACTGCCTGTAGCGAGCTTGGTAGCCATGGGATTAGAGTCAATAGTATTTCTCCCTTTGGTGTGGCTACCCCACTTTCATGCAAAGCTTACAATTTGGAACCAAATCAAGTCGAAGCTAATAGTTGTGCTGTAGCCAACTTAAAGGGCATTATCCTCAAAGCTAGGCATGTTGCTGAGGCTGCTCTTTTTCTTGCTTCTGATGAATCCGCCTACATCAGCGGACATAACTTGGCTGTTGATGGAGGCTTCACTGTCGTTACCCATAGCTACTCTGCCTTCCGATGACGACGATATGCTGTTCATTAATAATTCATTTCTCTTTTATTTAATTAATTTTCTTGGTAACAATTAAGGAGGTAGGTTCTGTTTCTATCTCCATCGGTCAAACTTTATTATGGCCAGGCCAGCACTTCCCATGTGTCTTTTCCTTGTAATCTGCAACTTTATCCTTTGTATGTCACTCATAATTTTGCAATTCTTGTCGCCCCTCTGTCTGTCTTAAATTCTATTTCCCAACTTGGCTATGGCTCTATGGCTACAAATAATATTTTCCACCACATAAGTATTGTCTGGCTTTAAATTTGTAAATAAATAAATAAAAGGCATGAATTAGCTAGCGAATGCAAATAAATATCAGTCAACGGCGGGCCCCAAATGTTAATAACATGTTGAGCTTGGGCCTTACAGTTCAGGGCCCATAATTTATTTACGACAAAGAATAGAAGAAACGCTTTCATGTGCCAATAAATGTGCATGCATGTCCATTAATTTCATATCTCTTTTATAATTAATTTAATATAATATTAAAAACAGATTACAACCCACTAACTAGCCAAATCTCAGTCGTTGAGGTTGAGTTATATATGTATAATAACAATGGACATGCGTGCATGCCTGCATGCTTGCTGTTGATTTTGTCAATGTTTTTAAATAAGCACGTACGTGGAATAAACGACGACGATGACTCAAAACTAGGAGGTAGCTTTCTCATATCCAAGTGCAATGTATCGCGAATCGCGATGCTGCTGTATACACACGACTTTCAAATTTCCAACGCAAAGAGCCGCAGACCTTACCCAAGACATTGCACGTGAATCGGGAATGGAATAAAACAACATGCTCATATAAATATCATCTATTGCTCCATCACGATTCTAAACTGCCCCTTAAGTTACAATATTTATAAATCTTCCACTGGATTCCCTTTTTCTTATCTTAGGTAGCAAACAGGAAAATGAAATCAGGAATTTTTCACTCGAGTAACAAATAGGGCAACCCCTTGTTATGTTGCAGCTTTCCAAATATATCTATCCATAAAGCAAATAGTTTTGTCAGACTGTTGAATTATATTAAATTATGCCCTATCATTGAGACTAATTCTTTTTTTTATTTGTAATTTGTTGAAAAAGGAGTCGATTACAACAGTTTGTTATGAATTGCGGTTGATAAATTTGTGAAGATCTTTATAAGAATGACAACGGGTCGGATACTCGCTAAAATTTATAAAATTAAACTCGAACCCGCTTAAATTATATTTTATCAAACCCGTGACGGAAACCCGTCGGGATTAGATTTTGATTACCAAATTCAAATCCGTTAAATATTTGAAAACTCGCGGGTACCCGACCCGACCCGACCCGACCCGTTAATGAATAAAAAAATAATTTTTTAAAAGAAAAACTTAAAAGGTTTTTAAAATAAATGAAAAGAAATCCTAAAATAATGACAAATTGCAACGGATTAAAAAAAATAAAATAAATTTCTTGTCTATAAACAAACTTAAACTTAACAGAAACATTCAACAAAATCTTTATGCTAAGACGTTATCATCCTTCTATGATAATATGAAATAACCTGAAGAAAAAAAAATATAAAGTACTTGTCACAATTGTAAATTATCATTCGCGTTTGAATTATTCGTAATTGAGGAGTTATATTATTTGAATTAGATTAAAAAAAAAAAAAAAAGGTAAACATTAACTATGAGAGTTAACAACTGATAATAAGGGTTGGGCTATAGCCCACAACTATTATTCTTGGACCAATATTAAAAAATTATATTTTCTTAAATAATATATTATTTGTATATGTATGTAAATATATAAATATTTTTATTAATTTATTTTTACTAAATTACTAATCGGGTTTTCGGGTTTCGAATTTTTTTAAATTGCTATTATCAAACCCTATCGGACTAACCGTCGGTAACTATTTGTAAAAACTAAACCCTAACGGATACTCCATTGGTTTCGTAAACAGGTTTATAATCGGGTCGGATACCCGTCGAGTTCGGATTTAAATCTTACCCATTGCCATCCCTAGATCCTTGATAGACAGGAAGGCTACCGAGTTAAGCACATCTTTCAGGAAACTAATGGATACGCCGATTGGCTTGCCAATGATAGCTTTCATCAACCTCTTAGATCATTCTCCCTGGTTCATCCTCCAGATGCTCTTCAGATCTTGCTTGAGAAGGATAGGAGGGGTTTCAAATCCCTCCGCATTATTAGTTAGTTGTTGGTTTTGCCTCCTTTAAACCCAAAAAAAAAAAAAAAAAAAAAAAAAAAAAAAAATATATATATATATATATATATATATATATATTCATTTATTTTTTTAAAAAAATAATAATTTTGAGTTTATTACTCCGACGGTCTCTTATTTTTATAATTTTTGTCTAGTTGGTCCCTTATCTTAAAAAACGACAATGGTTAGTCCTTTATTTTTCTGTTTTGTACCACCGATAGTTCTTCCGTCTAAAATCTAACATTTTTTTTCATGTGAGCATACAAAATTGTCTTATACATCAGACCTTTGCTCAATTCTTCACCTATTTTTTCACACATTTACAATCCCTACCCCAAAATCCCCAATTCTAAAATTCCTAACCCTAATCCCTAATCCCTAATCCCAAATCTCTAATTCCCTAATCCCTAACCCTAAATCCCTTCTTTACCCATTTTCTCACACACAGATGCACAAAAAAGAAGTGACTTGTTCCTGATACTTTTTTGAGCATCATAACACAATAGTGACATAAAGTGAAAATTTTATCACAAACCTAATAAGGATATAACACTAAGGTAAATTTTATTGGCTTTATTTCAAGAAATGATGCATGCTTATGCTAGTATAAAACTTCACTGATGAAACAAAATGATAATCATGATTTTCCAAAAAAATGACTCATTCAACATATTGCCACTTGGGGGCATTTGTTTGTTAATCTTCAAATAGCTGCCGATATATGAGACCAAACTTGAGACAATTAAAGCCATATATTTCACAACGAGAAGAAAGCATTGAGTAATTGAAATAGTCAACAATGAGATCTTGCACATAGCATAAAGGACAGGTATAAGTTTCGAAGTTTAAAAATGTCGCGGCTGTTGTGAAATGGGAGGAAAAAAATAGCGACTATGGGATTTGGAGTTAGGGATTTGAAAATTAGGAATTTGGGGGTAGGGATTAGGGATTAGGGATTAGGGATTAGGGTTAGGGATTTGGGGTTAGGGATTATAAATGGGTAAAATTATAGGTAAAGAATCGAAGCAAAGGTCTGATGTATGGGTAAATTTTGTGTACTGATAGTTTTGCCCTTTGTAATTTCTGAAATTAGCAATCACGGGCCACTCACATGACAAAACGTTAGATTTTAGACGGAAAGATTAACGATGACACAAATAACTTGTCATTATCAACTATTGTTGTTTTTTAAGATAAGAAACTAATTGGACAAAAATTATAAAGATAAAGGACTGTCAGGGTAATAAACCCAATAATTTTTAGTGTCTTTATAACATATAAGATTTAAAAGAAAGAACTAGCAGGTCGATTGAATAAGTCGACAACTAAATGGAAGTATTTTGCGATTAAAGGAACACTTTGTTAACGATTTTGAGACATCATTAAAAATATTTATAGTTTGGTCTAAGAGCAACTATAATGGAGAGAAGTGCCACCAAAGATTGATTAGAATTGTCAGATAATGACAAGTTTAAATCTATGCAATCGCATCACAAATATTTTTTTGTCCTTCATTGATTTGAAATATAGCGTTGACATGGGATACCGCTAAACTATGAAATTTAAATCCTTAGACAATTTTTTTTTGGGCTAAGTTTAGACATTACAAAATTGATGTTTTGAAATTTGATCTATAGTATGGAAAGGCCTAGAAGTGCTTCTAATGAAGAATTATTTGACCCCATTGGTTTACCAAAAACTAAGGTAAGTTTTCACAGCTTTGTTTATAATGAAGCAAGAAAAAATTTGGAATTAATCGAGTGATTTGAGTTTAAAAATAATTGGTCCAACTTTTTATTATTATTATTATTTTAATTTATGGAGTTATTGTACTGTTTTTAACCAATCAAAAGTAGTCACAAAGTCGAGAACAATATTAATTAAGGTGGCCGAGTAGTTTAGGCATGTTAAATAAGTTAATTAAACAAAAATTCCAAAGCAGGCGGTCAAAGCTACTAGTCAGTCCCCCATGTTCCAACTAGGAAGTCTGAACACGCAAGTTGGATAGTATAGTATATGCGAGGATCACCAGTAACCACACAACCCCTCGGCCCTCGGCTGCTAGCTTTGAGCCTTGTTGAGGACTGCGGAGATAAATACATCAGAGATCAGAGCAGCAAGCTGAGACAATTCATTATATTGGTGGGAAGTAATGGCACTTGTAATATACGACTGGTACGACTTGATCTGTTTGGTCATAGTAGGTGCGGCCTTGGTTGGCTCAATCTATGTGCTTGTGATGAAGGAAGGTGCGGCAAAATGTGATGCAAGTAGTAGCATGTACGAGAGTCTATTAGTTGGTGGTAGGGCAGACAACGATGTTGAATATGCGTCCAGCACAAGAGGGCATGTGAGCTATTCCCAGCTATGGACTAGTTGCTGGCGAGGATTGCATCCGGCTTGGCTTCTCGGAATACGTTTTACTTGTTTTGTGATACTAAGCGGATGTTTGGGTTGGGATTTAATGGAGTGGGATGCTTCCATTTTCTTCTATTACACTGAGTAAGTCAAAAGTCTATTTCATTCTTCATTCTTCATTCTTCATTCTTCATTCTTCTTCTTCTCATTGGTGGCCGGCCGTACATAGCCGAAAGGCAGCAGCCCACCGGGGGAGGTGTCAGGTGTGGCAGCTGTTCCATCGGGATCGGGGGTAGGTGAAAGATATGATTTCACAAACAAACAATTCTGGATGTTATTGGGCCACGTGAAGATGGAAATAATACGGGTGTTGTTTGCAACGTGGGTCCGGTCCATTAGTTTTTTTATTTATTGGATCGTACACAACCCAACCAGGAACCAGCCTTCTTTAATTAAAATTAAAAGAAAGAAAGAAAGAAACAATATTACTACTGTAGTTCAAAAATCTTGATGTCAATATAATAATGCTGATAAAAATTCTATTTTATTGATCTTTATTTATTTGCAGATGGACTTTCACTTTGGTTATCATCTATTTTGGGGTAAGCTTGACCTTTTTGTGTTTAAAAGCATTTATGAATCATCACATGCTCCTTAGGAGACCTACTACATTCATTGCAAAATGATCCTACTAGTATTCATTGCCTTGTATAATTCAACATATATATATATATACCAAAAAAATCTTTGTATTCTTGCTCATGTGATCATTTGTTAACTTAACTTCAGATTGGTACTATTGTATCTGCACATGGTTGTGTGTTGTACTACTACTCCAACAACAACAAATCATCGGTTGAGAATCTAAAAGAAGGAGATGGAGATCATTTTCTGAAACTTGACGTTCAAGGAAACTGTGCAGAAAGAGAAACTACCGGTTGTTCCATAAAGCTGCAAAGTCAATATTATCACAAATATGCAATTCAACAACCGGCAGGTTTCTGGGGATATCTCATGCAGATTTCATATCAGGTTACTTTTCTACTATTTTCCCTTTTCGAGTATTTCCTTCCTGGAGTATATTTGAATTCAATAGTCTGATAGCAGTAAATTAAGATGATAACTCTGTGAAGCCGTTCTATGGCATCTCTCTCTTTAAATGAACAGACTTGTGCAGGTGCTATTATCTTAACAGACATTATATTTTGGTGTGTCATTGTCCCATTTCTGTCAAATGCACATCTTCAAGTCAACCTCGTAAGTTTTCTTCTTCTTTCTTAGAATCTTATTTACTCTAAACATGATATAGCTTTTATGCTAATTCTAATCTAGTTTCTCTCTCTCTCTCTCTCTCTCTTTTTATTTTTATTTATTTTTGGGTGGGGGTGGGGGGGGGGGGGGGGGGGAAGATGGGGAGAGAAATAAATTTCTATCCTGGATCATTATGCTTCCAAAAATGGCTGATGATACATATATGGCGACTAGAATCTAGATTTCTCTACATTAGGAATCCATACAATGATTGAAAAGGTTAAAACGAGTGATTTGCTTGAAAATATAACATTGTATGATAATGTGAACGTTAACAAAATTTAAATGGCTGAATCACTAGGCTAAAACACAAGTACCCGATTCCTTCAAAAATAGGTGTGGCATCTTTCTGTTTATGAACCACATGTCATCACATTGAATAACTGAGACTTCTGAAACTTTGGGCATATCTTGCAATTAAATTTGGTAATTTCAGTTTGTCCTGAGAATATATTGTGTAGCTCTTGAATCTTAGAACCTTCCTGTTATTCTAATTTATAGTTTCAGGCTTAAGATTTTGCAGTTTCCCCCTGTGAACTTTGATTCTGACTTGTATGATTAGTCCTGGTCTAATTTTATTTCTGCTCGTTTTATTTGACAGTTGATGGGCAGCATGCACACCCTGAATGCTTTATTTCTTCTTGTTGATACCTCTGTCAATAGCCTTGTAAGACCCTGCCTCCTTCCTCCTCTCGTATTCATTTACACACAGTCACACCATTCTTACAATGAATGATCCTTAACTCACTATTGGAGTGGATAACAATAGCAATGGTCAGATGAATGAAAAAGCTTCAATTGATTTTGACTCTTTTAACTTGGGAAAAGCATAAGACTATTCTATGTTTCAAATAAATGCCCTCCTTAATGCAATTAACTATAACAACAATATATGCGTCACAAATGTCTAGGACCTGTTCCTCATAAACGTATGCTCATGGTAATTTTATCTATTTATAAGATGCTTGTATTAGGTTCCACTTACTGTAAGGCATTATTCCTTCCTGGCAATATGATGCTTGTTAATTTTGAAAATCGAACTTTGGTAATTAGTTTTTGGAGAAGTAGCATCAACAAGTAGTGCAATTAGAGGTCAATAATGGAACACCTACCAGTTGATATCTCTTCTTTTTGCCCCCTGTGCTATGTTGTTGTCACAGAACTGTTGTTGCTTTGGCAGCCATTTCCATGGTTCCGGCTTTCATATTTTGTGCTCTGGAGCTGCTGCTATGTCATCTTCCAGTGGGTAATTCATGCCTGTGGTTACACATGGTAAATATCTTACAATTCCTTCTTGTTCTTGATAAATACGGCACTGTGTTTAATTTAATTTAATTTTTTTGTTGGTAAGTATATTTACTAATGACCCTGCATTTCTCCCAGGTGGCCATATCCTTTTCTTGAGCTCTCAACCCCCTGGGCTCCTTTCTGGTAAACCATTTCTCAATCAATTTTTTGTTACTTTTTACCTTTCTTTTTTTTTTTTCTTTCTCCGAGAAACTTGGGATATTTTGCAGGTACTTGTGCTTGGCTGTGATTCACATCCCCTGCTATGGAATTTATTCATTGTTTGTCGGAGCAAAAAACTCGATTTTTTCCAGATTGTTTCCTGATGCATTTGTGAAATATTAATGAAGCTTCCGTCCTCAGCCACATTGGCCTCACTGATATTTCTCAAACATGGATCCGTTGGGGAGACGTCTTTTTTGCAACTGTGGTGGACGATGATTGTAACAGAACAAGCAAGAAATTAAGGACGAATCTATTCTTGATAGTGGCTGATAGTGAACAGCATTTTTGCAAGTATAAAAGGTTAAAGAGATGGATGCCATGGTGGAAAGAAAGAGGAAACGTTGAGAGGTTATAAATGCATTTATTAGTGTAGAAGAAAACAAATTTGTATTGGCTGCAACAACTCAGTTTTATCAACTTAAGGTAGAGTTTCATTTCCGTAGCACACTCATGACTCAACCCCTTGTTTGTTTGCAAAAAAACACCTCATTATTATTCTTGAATAAGTCGTACACCTAAATCGTAATAGTTTTCAATTAGTCTGTGCTACGGTGAATTTTCATAAATTTCGTTAAACAAATTCGGAATATCCTATATTAAAAACAACATATATCACCACAAATATATGCATCTATGTAATAACACGTTACGTGAAATAACTTTTTTTGTTCCTTGTTTATATATTGTTTTTATTAATATTAGAATGTTGTTCATTATGGTGTGTAGCTGCCACTAATTTAGAGAAATTATACTATTTCAAGATAATCGATTAACTGATAAAACTCACTTCATTATTTACAACATCCACTTCAATTGGACCTGGTTCATTTCAAAATTACTTTTGAATTAGTTATAAATTTAGCAGCAGAGAGAAAAAAATATCAATTTAAATTAATTGAATAATAACCTCAAATAAATAACTATTGCAAGACTATCTACTTAAACTTAAAAAAGGACAAGATATCATTTAAAGGGAGTAGGCAGCAGAGTGTAGCTAGGAGGAGGGTATCCTCGGTGAAACACAACAGTAAGTTTTATTTTTTTAATTCACAATCTTAGAAAATAAGCATTATTGATGATCTGGTATGCAATACTTTGATCCAACGGAAGAGGATGAAAGCGTCGTGGACTTATCATTGACAACCAACCACACACTTTTCCAACAACCGTGAGCTGTTAAGCTCTGTCCGTGTTTGTAAGTGCCAGCAGGATCAAGATTCAGGGATCGCTCCCTCTACTTCACTTGACATAAGGCCCAACTGTTTCCTTCATCATCATCATCGGATCATCATGTCAAAGGAGGAGGTAGAGGGTGTAGGTTTACAGTACTGGATGCAATGGCAAGTTGCAGTGTGTGGTTTGATCATCATCATCCCCCTGGTGGTGGCCTCAATCATCATCAAGAGGCAACGCAGCAGTATCAGGCCAGCTGATCTGTGGGTCCCCTGCTGGAGGAACCTCCATCCTCGGTGGCTGCTCTTTTACAGAGTCTTGGCCTTTGCTATCATGGCTTACTTGCTCTATCTCACTGTTGCCTCCTTCGGAATCTCCGCCTTCTTCTTCTATACCCAGTATGTATCTACTAATTTAATTTAATTTACCTTTTTTTTTTTTCTTTTTTCTTTTTTAATACACAATATATACACTTGTTCTTCAGCTTAATTATTATTCCCTTCTTTTAACATGCATCTATCTAATCTATATATAAATATGGATCACCAGGTGGACATTGGCCTTGGTTACAGTCTACTTGGGAGTAAGTAATTTCTGCTCTCTAATCCTTGTTTGTTTGTTTCTTTTTTTCATGCATGATAAAGCTTCTAGTCATAAATTCCATCTAGGGCCTGCTAAACTACACACTAACCCCTTTCAATTGGTGGCTTCTTCTTCAATTTACTTCTGTAAAAGAAAAAAAGATTTATTGTTTGTGACTAGCTTGACATGAGTTACTTGCTGAATATCTATCTCCTGCATGCTGCTTATATATATATATAAATATAGCTCGGTACTATTATCTCAACACGAGGATGCTGGATGTACTCGAGGAATCCCGTTGCTAGGCCTAGGAGTGAAGAGAGGGATAAGTTTGTCAACAAGTCAGAAGAGACTACTACTACTACTACTACATATGAAGCTCAGAAGCAAGGTCGTCGTCATTACAACCAACACCAAGAGCAGCCATCAAGTGGATTGTTGGAAACTTGTATGCAAATTGTGTATCAGGTTACTTTACTCCTATATATTTTATTTATTTCTTCATGATGAGTAGAGTAGAGTAGAGTAGAGTAATCTAAGCACTTGCTTTTTTGATTTAGGGATGTATATGACCGACTTTTTTGGCAGAAAAGCTGATATATATGTTTATACTACTTCCCACCTGCCTTGATTATCTCTCTCTCAACTAACAAAACAATTCCTTTTGTTCCAAAAACAGATATGTGCGGGTGCTGTGGTGATCACAGATATCGTGTTCTGGTGTATTTTAGTCCCATTCGTAATGCGTGACAGTTTTGAGATCACCTTGGTAACTAGTGTCTGTCGAAATTTCTGCCCCTATTCCAATTTCTTACCTATCATTTTTTGGCGCAGCAGTTCTCATCTTTTTTCTTTTTTCTTGCAGTTAATAGGATGTATGCATTCTGTTAATGCTGTTGTCCTTCTCCTTGATTCTGCTTTCAATAGCCTTGTAAGAAGACTCTTTGACTATTATTGGTTTTAGTAAAGATAGATAGATAGATGGATAGATGTGTGTTATGACTTTAGCAGCAGTAGTAACTAACTAACAGCAAATTTTTCAGCCATTTACTTGGAACGGTCTCACATATTTGGTTCTTTGGAGCTGTAGCTATGTTATTTTCCAGTGGATGATTCATGCATGTTGCATCTCATGGTATTTGTGCAGTCTGTCCTCTTAATAGTTGAATTATCAATCAAACATGGGTTTTATAATCGAAAACATGAATGAATATGTTGATGTTGTTTTGTTTTTGCAGGTGGCCATATCCTTTCCTTGAGCTCTCCACTCCGTGGGCGCCTTTGTGGTAAAAAGATCGATCCCTCCCCCCTCCCTCTTTGCTCAATTATTTGAATAACCACTAACCAGACCAGACCAGACCAGACCTCATCGACAAGTAACTACTCTCTCTACTGCTCTGCTTTCTCAGGTATCTGGCTCTGGCTTTGATCCACGTTCCCTGTTACGCCCTATATATGCTGCTTGTAAACGCAAAGAACTCTCTATTCTCAACAATCTTTCCACGTGCATTTATAATAAGGTGGTATTAGCCTCTCTCTCTCTCTTACAACAACAACAACAACAACAACAACAACAACCAACTTGCTCTACTAAGCTAGCTGCTGCAAGATTTGAACATTGATTCAGGAATAACAACAACAACATATAACATTGCTCGCCGTTTATTCTTGTCCGGAATTCCTTTTTGATTATCAATTCAGCCACTCACTTGGGTGGCTGGGTTTTCTAAGGTATCAACTAGCACATATAAAATTACACAAGCAAGGAAATGACGAGTAAAAAAAAAAAAAAAGAAGGCAACCATCCATTATGCTAGACGGACACCCCGCCAAGAGTAGTATGGTTAATTTCTCCAAGACTGACACAGCTAATAAGCTAATAATACAAAATATCGGCAGGCAACTCATTGGAGCAATCTATCTTTCTCCAGCCTAATTTTACTGTATTTTGTATTATCACAGGGTTCCAGTGGAGAAGAAGCAAGCCTAAACAAACATCCTTGGAGCCCTGTAATATATCCAAGCTTACATTAGTTGTTTACACCTTTAACGACCAGCAGTTTAGTCCATTTCCGATATGGCCGTTCACAAACATGTACGAATGCGGCAGTGGTCTCTCTCTATAGACATGTAACTATTGTATTCTTATACCTTTTAAGACACTGTTCATCAGTAAACATAAACATAAACATAAACATAAACATTAAACATAAATTTATAGAGGGTTAAATTGCTTTTTTGTTTTCCCTCGAAAGTTGCAAACTGTTGTATAGTTCATAGTTAATTGTTGTTTTTTGTGTCCCTTAAACAACAGTTTAGACTCTCCCCATCATCTTCAATCTCTCCAAACACCAAAGTAATGCAATCTTTGATGGATAAAAATGATAATTATTCTGGGTGGCTGCGTATTGAGTTCTCTCACTTTCAATTATCTAAAAATCTAAAATCAAAAGACCATTTTAACAATTTTGCAATCTCACTCACACCGTAATCCCCTTAACATGAATAAAAATACACACACAAAGCATAAACAAAAATAAAAGAATAAAAATAACAAACACAACTCAAAATTAATTTTGTCATTAAAGAGTCGAGATTCGGTAACATTATCCGACAATAACAACTACTGTAATTAAACTGCAAATAAAGAAAATACTAAAAGAAAGTCTCAACATAATCAAACATAGTCTGCTGCTTTAAAGAAAAAAGGAACCAACACCTCTTTTAAGATTTTGAAAAGAAGCTAGGCGTCAGCCTCGGCCTTGTTGTAAACATAGGTGAGGCCGCACTTACCGCAGTAGTGACGGTCAAAGTGGTTGGCCATGAAGGTACCTGCACCGCACTCGGCGTTAGGACACTCCTTACGAAGCCTCTGCATCTTTCCTGAATCGTCAACCTTGTAGAATTGGAGAACAGCGAGCTTCACCTTCTTCTTCTTGTGCTTGATTTTCTTTGGCTTTGTGTACGTCTTCTTCTTTCTCTTCTTAGCACCACCACGAAGCCGAAGCACCAAGTGGAGTGTTGACTCCTTCTGGATGTTGTAGTCAGCCAAGGTCCGTCCATCCTCCAGCTGCTTTCCGGCGAATATCAGACGCTGCTGGTCCGGTGGGATGCCTTCCTTGTCCTGAATCTTAGCCTTCACATTGTCGATGGTGTCCGAAGACTCAACCTCCAGGGTTATGGTCTTCCCCGTTAGGGTTTTCACGAAGATCTGCATCTTCGCGGCGGTGGCGGCTTGTGCTATTAGGGTTTCTCCCTCTCTCTCTCTCTCTCTCTCTCTCTCTGTATTGGCGGGTTTAGGATATGCAATAGCTTGACCACAGGTTGGCCACTGCTCAAGCTATATTAGTAGGGTTTTGTGAGGGGCAGCGGTGTCTGAATTTACTGTCAAGCCCCTCTGGCTCGACTTCTTTTTGGACTGGGCTTAAGGCCTGCGGGCCTTCTCCTTCATGCTTGTGTATGTCAAGCCCATACGAATGCAGTAAATGGGGATTTGGTTTTCTACGGCCTGATGCCTAAATATCAAACTTATTAACAGCGTCTCCAACCTCTAGTTTTATTGTAATGACTATCTTTCAATTTTCCATGAATCGAAGGTCCACTTTTCACTTTGACCGTGTCTTTTTTCCATATTGAATTTCTTTCTCAGTGAAAGTGAATGTATTATAAGCACAGCAAATGGGCCTTGATGAAAATGGCCCAAACCATAAAGAAAAAGAGATGTCTATAACAGAGATGGTTAGCACTTTCCGGAGCTCATTCCACTGGTATTGCTGCAGAAATGCAGGATTTTTGCCGGGCATTCAATACAAGTCATAAACAGGATCCATCTTTGGATCCAAAGTGTCCACAATCTCACCAAATGGTAATGTTTACCACATCGCCTTGACAATCAGTACTACTACAAGACAGAAAAAGGGACTGCTGGTTTCCGATCAAGTTTTGGAAAGCGGTCCATTAACAGCAAGAATAATCCCAAAATACGCAGCCAGCAAATCCTACTCTATGGGCAACAGCATCGATGATGATGGTGATGATACACATGGGATTCATTGACGTGTTAACTGGGACCCAACGGGAGGAGATTCGAAAGAATTGCAGGGCTGTTAACTAGCCTGCGCGCATAACAAACAATACAATCTACGGGCAGATAATTTATATTGCATAACAGACAGACTGATATTTAATAGATCCTTCAAACTTACAAAACCAGAAAGATGTTTAGCGACATTCAAACTTCAGATACTTGACTGCAAAATTCAGAAAGCCTCGATAAACAAGCAGAAATACTAAAAAGAGTCTTCTAACTAATGCCAAAGGATCCATTACAACAACATAAACGTATTTTGGAGTCTTTGACATATATATATGACAAGAACCAGTACGTGAATTCGTCCAAACAACAGCTTTTCACGAGTTAGTTCAACAAATTTCTCAGACATCAGAACTAGTTAAATTCTAAAACATGATTTAATAGTCAGTTAAAAGGAAGAACAACATAATAAGCAGGTGTGCGTCCAACATGAAACAAACGCAGGTCATTGTTTTATATGCTGCTACTATAAGTAACAAAGATATATGTTGGGCTTAATACATGCTAGTGCTGGATCATGCTGAAAGCTCTCTATGATCAAGCACTTCCCACTTTACCTAAATTGTCAAAACACCACAAGTTAGTTTGGAGAAAGTTATTTCGTTCTGTGACTTATGCGATCCAGCAGAAGGAACTGGTTGAGACCTACACATACAATACTAACCTGTGGTAACAAATAAACCGCAAGAAAATGGTTCAAATGGTGGTCTCCACTTCATAGATGCCATACTCCCGAAAAGGCAACAATTATTTGCCACAGTGCAGATTAAGTTTGTCTGCCAAATGCTGATTTTTCCACTGTTTGCACTTCCAGTTTTTTCTTCACTTATTGTACCAAGGGAAATTTACACCTCTTCATCTTAAAACAGAGAGAGAACCAAAATATAAATGCATCCACACCTCCCCCAAAAAGACTTTCATAGCTATACTTTTCCTTCAATTTTCCCTTTGTCACACTGTATATGTAATACTTAATGCTTCTATAACTGATTAGAGAGAAGAGGGTGAGTAAGATGTTGTTGCAGCAGTTGATGGAACTTGAGGTATTCCCCTCAAGTCACCACTTGTTTGCCACGCTATGTCTAAAGCATTGTTACAAGAAATCAATAGTAAATCTTTACTTCCTTATATTCCAACAATATAGTACACCACATCAGACATTTAGAGAATTCACAATGATCCTGGCCAGTTCAACATATATGTATGTATATGCATATATATTACAACAGTCCATATGGAGAAGATGTTCTTAGCAAGAGAAACATGAGAGCATCAACAAGTATTAGCACAACCAAAAGTTTTCTCGCTGCTGTAGCACATATAAAGGAAGCCATCTTCGTCCTTGAATGATTCATACACAGACTCCATCAAACTCGCTGCAAATAATACCCATAGTAAGATATGACAAGACCACTATATCGTAAAGGGCATTGTAATGCTTCAAAAATATTATATGATATCGGAAAGGTCTCTTTACATGTTTGAGGCAAGGTATTGTTCACAAATACAAACAAAGCTTTCCCGGGTGCCAGATGGAGCCTGCTGCCCAGGATGTGAATGAATTGCCCAACAGACATGTCTCGTGGAACAAGGTATCTGTTGCCAGGAAAAAGAGGAAAGGTTAAGAATTGAAATTTGACAATGATGATGAGAGATCAAACGAGAAGGTGAAGAAGAGTTTACTATGTTGCCAACTGTTGGCAATGTTTGGATGATATTAGGTTCCAAATCCAGATGGTATAAATGAGAAAAGAAGAAGAAAGACAGCTTATCTAGTGAGATCGCTGAGACGAACCAAAAGAAGAGAGGGTCATACATGTTGCTGGTAACAGTGGCCGACTATCTAAACAACAGGGAATGGGGATATCTATTTTTCTTCTCAAAAATTGTAAAGCATGCACCAACAAAACAGTGCCATTTAGGAATTAACAGCAATGGCAGCACAGGAGATGATATCCTGTGATCATGTAATTTGGGAAATAGCGCGCTGCACTTTTGAGTAAATAGATGGTGTGCATTTCCCTATTCTCAGAGGAAAGAAATATTAACATTGAATGTGAAACCTGGCTCTAGAATAAGAGAAGAGCAAAGAAAAGAGAAAATGAAGGAACACAATATCAATATGTATGTATGTATGTATGTATGTATAAAGCATTAATGAAAACAAGTGCGTACAAGCAACAAGTGTGATGTATGAAATATTTTATATATAGAACATGACGAATGAAAGAGTAGGTGGGTGTTGAAGAAGCAAACAATTGTAACTATCTTACTTCTTCTTCTCCATCTCGGGAAGGTCAGTCTTGGAATACCTTTCAGCTACCACCTACGCCAAAATAAACAAAAAAAGAAAAAAAGATGAAGAAGAAAGAAAAGTATATATATATAATGATAATGGAAAAATAGGGAGGAGGGAGAGTGTGGACAAACAGGAACACGGTCAGGATATTTGGCTATTATATCTTGTGATTCTCTGCTTCTTTCCTCTGCCAATTTGTGAATAATCATCATCATCATAATCTTTACTAGCAATAATAATAATATCAAAGAGTAAACGAGAATGAAATGAGAAGAATAGGTAATCAATACAAACCGAAAGTGTTTTCATCTTTGAAGGATACAGATTTCCCCATCTTCTTCTTCTTCTTCTTCTTCTTCTTCTTCTTTCTTCTTCTTATGCGTGTGTATGGCACAAAGGAAAGGAAAAGAAAGGGAAAGCGAAAGAAAGAAGAGAACCAAACAGGAGGAGTTCTACTTTCCTCTAAAGATGAACAAAACAAAAACAAAAACAAAAACCAAAACCATTACTAGTCAAAACGTGGAAACTCAACAACATGCTGACACGTCACGTGGGATGGTGAATCTATTATCTATCTATATTTCTGTAACTTTTTCAATTAAGCCCCTTCACTTTCCTTATTCCTCATTGATGCCCCTGCCTTATATTCTAATTTTCCCCAAGCCCCGCCGTCCCATCCCCTTCTTAAACCCTTGAAAATTTTGTCCAACTATTGTTATTATTATTATTATTATTATTATTATTAAGATTAAGATGGCGGAAACCCAAAGGCAGCGGCATCTTCGGGGAGGGCAGTACCTTGGAGAAATATCAGCACTCTGTTTTCTTCATCTTCCTCCTCACCTTTCTTCTCTTCCATTTCTTCTCGCCGGTTTGTTTTCTTACTTTTTATTTTATTTTATTATTATTGTTTTTATTCTTTGCTTCCACATTTCATTGCATTATACCCAATTACTACATTTACGTTTTCATTAATATAACAACAATTACTTCTCGTACAGGAACGGGTTCACAGATTCTTGTGTATGATTTAGCGACCTCCAATGTATTAAAATCCTTTGGAGTTTTTCAAGGAATTCGAGTTCATGGAATTTCATTGGACAATTTCAGCAAACACTTGTCCTCTCACACTAGTCTTGCTTATTATTGTTATTATAAAGTTGCTGTCTTTGGAGAGAAGAGAGTCAAACTCTTCAGTTTGTGCGTTGAAGCAACCACTCATTCCCATCATCAACCACAAGAAGCAAATTGTATTATCAATAATATCGAGCTAACTCTAATCCATGCTTTGCCAAGATTCACTCACTGGGTTTTAGATGTTTCTTTCCTCAAGGTAAAAATTCATATCTTTATATGCTCAATGCTCACCTGAATTGCCGCTATACGCCTTTACTTACATCTTATTATTAACTAACTTGTAGGATGGTGTGCCTACGCCCACTTCTTCAAGTGAAGGTAACCCATGTCTTGCCATTGGCTCTACTGATAACTCCCTGTCTTTCTGGGATATTTCCTCATCTAACCTCGTTTCTCAAGTTAGATCCCCAGGTTGGTTCCCATTATATTCTCCGTCTCCAGCTAGCTCATAAAGGCAGATAATTTAACAAGTGATAAAAAAAATAAAAAATAAAAACTTTTGCAATATTTTCTCACCACTCTTTCCTTAATGGGCTGGATTAGTTATCTGTCGTGTTTTGTCCTAATTGTGTTTTCTCTACCGTTCAATTCTAGATAGGCGTCTGCTATATTCCATGAGGATGTATGGTGATAAAGTTGACCAACTCCGAATTGCATCTGGTACTATATATAATGAGGTAACATTTCACACTTGGTCTTCTTTTTATTTTTCCTTTTTGCTTTTCGCAGATGCTACTTAACTTCATTTCTGAATGTATATTGCTGGAATCTGGTGAAGGGGATGACCCAGATTTATTTCTTTGTTCACGTACTTAATGGGAGCAGAAATTTATTTCAATAGTCAGCTTGAGCTAGTAAAAGAATCATATCTACTTTTGCATGATTGTATCAATACTTTAAACTTATGGGGTTCAATTCAAATAAGTGTAAATCGAAAATTCTATGTTCTGTGCTTCCAACTTTTAACTAGCATAACGTGTGGACCCTCAAATCCCGTAGCTGCTTACATCTGGACAAATTCACTAATGAGTATAGCTTGTTCCTGAAAATTCATACACTGGAACTTTAAATTTGCTAATAGTCATCTAAGCCAGTGTTGTTCCTGCTGAACAACAATGAAAGTATGGTATGTTACTCTTCTTGTAGTTCCCGCTCGCTGCCAATGATTAATTATTGGGTCCAATTGGCTGCAGATGAGGACCTTCTTTTATGGGTTGCTATTTTTGGGATCATTTTTTATAAGAGAACATTACATGAAGTCCTTGCTGTGACTTTTCTTCTGGATTTGTTCTTATGCCATTGACATAATTAAAGCACACGTCCTTGCCTGTGTACATTCTTTAGTGGCATCCAGTTAAAGATGCTTTAATACTTATGATATTTGTCCTATGTTTTACACATGGATCTTTTCTGTGATCTTAATATTTGGAGTATATGAAGATGGCGAACTTTTGGCTTACTGCAGATTATCATCTGGAGAGTGTCTTGTCTGCATCATTCTCCAGACTCTGGAAATTCCATGAATGGCAACCCCATTCATGGCCCACAATATGAAGCTGTCCAAATGTGTCGACTAACTGGACATGAGGGTTCAATTTTTCGTATTACGTGGTCCTCAAATGGATTGAAACTAGCATCTGTTTCTGATGATCGAAGGTCAGTGGTCAAAGTTTTGCCTCTTGCAACTTGTTTACTGAATTGAGCTTCCTTTAGTTTTTGATTCACGTAATGATTTATTTCTTTGCCGATAGTGCTCGGGTCTGGACATTTCATACTGAAACAGAAGGTTCGTACAACCCTATGGGTTGTGTTGTCAATCATGAGGTCAGCACCATATTGTTTGGTCATAGTGCCAGAGTTTGGGACTGCTGTATACTCGACTCTGTAAGATCACAAGAAATACTTCTCTTTTGGATTTACAGTTCTTTCACATGCGTGTATATAAATATACATAGTAGTAGCTGTCTGGTTTATCTTCCACTTCTTCAAGAAGGTTAGAGCTGTCCTTCTAGTTAGGTTCTCTCTAGTTTGATGCAAAACTTTCTCTTTTCTTTTTGCTCTTGATGGTGAAATAGTTAAAAATTTACCACTTTTCTGTTCACAACTTAAAATTGCCGTGTCTCCAGTTTTCTTCTTTAATCTTTTTCAGGACAGATACTCTTTGTCTTCACAGATATGTGATGTGGTGGCCAAAACACGAGAAATATGGTTTTAAATCCTAACCCAGTGGTCAAGTAGGTTAGCATTTTCAAACTAGAAGAAGTTCGTTGCCGATCAGAAAAGGGCAAAGGAATTGAAAATGGATAGAATTGTTTCCCAATGTCATTATGGTTCTTTGTTGCTTGTTGATTTTATGTCCTTGTGTCTTCAGATAATCAAGCGAAATGTGTACTCTTCCGATCAGCCATATGTAGGTAGTCTTCAGCTGCTTTTCCCCAGTCTAAGCAGATTTGAATAGATGAAAACTATCCGACCATGTATAAGTGTGTAACTGCCTCGGTTGACTGCAGTTAATGATGGGAACAAATTCCTTCTCTCTGCTAGTGCTATTATTGACTTTTCCATCACTGGACCACTATAATGTTGGGGATTTGATGTCCATAAGATGTTTGCCTATGTGGTGCCTTGTGTAGCTGATTAAATCTTTCAATTTACATGTATCAGTTCAAACTTGAGGGTTCCCCTAGTTCTGCTGCTGATTTTTTTCCCATTCTCCATGTGGTGCTCTGTGTAGCTGATTATAACTGCCGGTGAGGACTGTACCTGTCGTGTATGGGGACTGGATGGCGCACAGCTTAAGATAATCAGGGAGCATATGTAAGCTGCAGCATAGTTATAGTTTCAGCGTGAGAATGTGGAAATTAAATTATAATCTTACTATTAGATTGATATTATGGTTGTCAAAATGCTACTTTCTGGTAGAATTCCTTCATCTATTACATGTATCTTTTCTCAGGCAATTAGAGCTGCTTAAGGATTATCTCATCTAGCATTTGAGTATGCATTTACATAGTTCATTGTTACTGTTTCTAGTTTATATCTTCATATGTTACATATGGTTCACCTTCTTTCTTCCGTATATGTCTTCAATTTGGTGAATAGTTAACTTAGGGAATGCTTTGGAACTTCTTTTGCTGATATCACAGTTGGAATAGAAGTTGTTGCTACATTGTCTTCAGTCAATGGAGATTATTGTTATATTATTATGTGCAGTGGGAGGGGAGTATGGCGATGTTTATACGATCCGAACTCTTCACTACTTATTACTGCTGGGTTTGATTCTGCAATAAAAGTTCATCAACTGCCTACTTCTCTTTCTATGAGTCCAGAGAGATGTACATGGTCAACAAATCTCTTTGACAGAAAAGAGGTCTTTAATATTCGTATTCCAAATTCTTCAGGGCATGTTGGCCTCATGGACAGGTATGTTTTCTTCTAACATCAGCGTAATGCTTCACCAGCTCATTTAGAAACCTTTTATCCTTTTCCATTTGTAAAATCCCCTTCCCCCTGAAATGAGCCCCAACCAACAAAAAGAACAAAAACTTAAAACACAAGAGGAGGGTCTTAATGAAGAGAAGCTGATGCAGGACGTGTAAGAAGCTAATCTTTTGTTTCCTGGGAGAAATTTAATAATTCTAGGAGATCGGAATACCAGATCAACACATTGAAGTTGCAGATGTTCTTTCATCTCCCCTTTTAGGATAAAGAGAGCATTTCTTAGTAGCTTCAAGCAATAAAGAGAAACTATCTTAAGTTTCCGACCATTGACCTCCACCACGTTAGTAGATATAATGATGCCATTAAGAAAAATTTCCTGGCTCTTTGGTAGAGTGAATGTGCTCTGTCCTTGCTTATATGTCAGTCAAGTCACTTTTTCGCACTTAGCTATGTGGTCTCTCTCTTGATTTCAATTCATTCTCTGTCATTCCCTTCGATGCCATTTTTCAATAGCACAATGTATTGTTGCAATTTTAAGCCTGTATTAATCAACACTTCTGGGCCTGTTTGTACTTCTTGCAGCAAAAGTGAGTATGTGAGATGCTTGCATTTCTCGCGTGAAGATTCACTTTATGTTGCTACAAACAATGGTTTTCTATACCATGCTAGATTACTTGATTCTGGCGATGCTAAATGGTCTGAGCTTCTCCGAGTTTGTGAGGAGGCTCCAATTATTTGTATGGACCTGTTATCCAACTGTTCTGGCTCTTCTGGTGACATTGAAGATTGGATTGCTGTTGGAGATGGTAAAGGAAATATGATGGTTGTACAAGTTGTTGGTGATGTCTGGAATCCGGAAATCAAGGTTGCTTCTTCTTGGTCTGCTGAATTGGAGAGGCAGCTCTTAGGGACTTATTGGTGCAAGTCACTTGGATGTAGGTGAGGAATGTATTTCATTATCTCGTGAGAGTCATAAGGTGCCGACCCAATCACTCTTCTTCTTGCCCTGAGACAACCGGAATTAAACAGCACACTAGCTTCTGATCTGTGTTTCCTTGGGACCGATAAAATTGTTTTCATTAAGAAATTCCTTTTTGGCTGCGTTATCTTGTTCATGCATACCGTATACATAGGAACTTAAGTGAGAAAGCCTGCTGAGATGGAGAGTTTACCACCACTGAAGTGATATTTGGTCCCGTTAGTGTCTATATTCTGATTCATCAATCTCACATATAGCTCAATATTTTCCTTTTCTTTGTTGTAGATTCATCTTCACTGCTGATCCTAGAGGGTCAGTAAAATTATGGAGGTTATGTGATACTTCAGAATCTGTCTGTCTTAATTCTTCAAGTCATTGTGCATGTTTGATAGCAGAATTTGTATCCTGCTTTGGAATGCGCATAATGTGCTTGGATGCATCATTTAAGGAAGAGGTAACTGCCTTTATCATTTTTCTCTTCTATTGACTTTATATCACATTCTCCTCAACTTTCCTTCTTTTTTTTGGGGGGGGGGGGGGGGGGGGGGGGTGGGGGGGGGGGTGTTACTCGTTTGAATGGTTTGCTCACATTAGTTTTTTAATCTTTCTCTGAAGTACCTACTCAATGCTGGTACTATTACATGCATCTGATTCCTTTTGCTTGCCGTAGCTCATATAGGAATTCAAACTATTTCCAGGGAATTAAACTTACTGGGGAGGATATATCTTTTGGCATGTCACCACTTGCTGACGGTGGTTTTCATTTGTGAATATAAGTGATGCGGCAGCAATGATATCAAAGTCTTAAGAAGTCTTGCTAAACTTTCTCTATGGGTCTTTCTTCCTTTCTTTTCTGTTGTATCTGATAACAAATAGAAATGCATGGCGGATATAAAAATCAATTTTCTGATAGATGGGAGGTGACTATATATTGGTGAACAGTTAATTATATTATGTGAATTGCATTATTTCTTCTGCACTTTTTAAGTAAATTGCAGAAATGAATGATTATGTTACATATTTTTCATTTCCAGGAAGAAGAGACTCTTGGTCTGTTGAATGTGTAGAGTAATTTAATTTGTATCAATGGGTCTTCAACTGTATATAATTGCTTGATATTTGTCTTCAGGTGCTTGTGTGTGGAGATATTCGTGGTAATCTTCTAGTATATCCATTGTCCAGGGGCCTACTGCTAACCTCATCAAGTGCTTCAGATGCAAAAATATATCCACTGAATTATTTTAAAGGAGCTCATGGGATATCAAGTGTATGCAGTGTTACTATTGCGAGTTCTACTTTTGGTCAGCTCGAAATTCATTCGGTATGGGCTTAATCTGACAATCATAGGTCCTTCTGGCTAGCAGTTTCTGATTTTGAGTACTTGAGTTTCTTTTTTTCAATCTTAGTCACAAATGTAGAAGAGAACTTTTCTTCGACTAATGTGAAGACCCATAATATAAAATCATATTCAAAGCATCTTTTAAGGGATAAATGGATTAGACATTGCTCGTCTGGAAGAACTGGAGAGTATTAGACGATTAACATCTACTGGTCAGCAAGAGCTAAATATCTCCATATTCATTTTTTCTTGTTTTTGTCTTTTCTAGACTGGAGGAGATGGGTGCATATGCTATTTGGAATATGAAAGAAAGCTTTGTAGTTTGGAGTTCATTGGCATGAAACAAGTGAAGGAATTGAGTACAATTCATTCCGTGTTCTCGAATGCTGATTATTGTGATGAACTGGCATATGGCAACTATGCAGTAGGTTTTGTATCATCAGATTTTATAATATGGAATTTAATTGCTGAAACAAAGGTGCTTCCGTCCACCCTGTCCTTTGCATTTCTGCTTGACCTCTTCCTCCAGTTCAAAGTACTTTAACATTTTTTTGTGCACGTAACAGGTTGTACAGATAGCATGTGGTGGATGGCGACGTCCTCATGCATATTATCTTGGTGTTGCACCAGAGATGAAAAACTGCTTTGTATTTGTGAAGGTGCATTTGCTTTCCATTCTAGTATGCCTTAATACACCATTAGGCTGTGCGATCTAAAGTCAACGTTGGAGCTGATTTATCTCGAATTCCTAGATCATAGCATCATTCTACTAAAAGGTAGTCTTGGAAACAAGAATGCGAGAGAGTTTATTTCAGGAAGGTGAACTGTTTAGCAATCTTGAAAATAGAATCTGAAAATATTTGGGGCAGAAGAGAGTAATATCTACTCGATATGGTCAACAATATGACTTTTGTTTCTTATATGATTGATGGCCCGGAAAGTGAAATAGAAATTGATTAAGATACTTGCTTTCCAATTTGAATTTTTACAAAGCGCCCAGGTCAATGCAAATGTATTGGGACTGGCCAAGTGTCATGTGCAATGGATGTCTCTTGTTCACAAATTGCCGTATATAGTGTAACAATGTTATTAATTTTGGTTTTCTTGGACAATTGCACAAATCCAAACTCACACATATACCTTCAACTTTCCCCTTATCTTGCAGGATGAAATTATTTATATTCATAGACAGTGGGCACATGAGCAGGAGAGAAATATATACCCCCAAAACATGCATTTGCAGTTCCATGGGAGGGAGATACACTCTTTATGTTTTATTCTTGAAGATTCAAACTGGACTGAAAATGACAAGCAAGGTCTCAGTTCTGAATCTTGTTGGGTTGCTACTGGTTGTGAAGATGGAACTGTGCGATTGACTAGGTATGAAGACAGTGTCATTGTGAATCTAGGTATTATCTTTCGCGCTCTTGCATGTGCCTCTTTTTTCCTAAAAAATTTGGGTGTAGAAAATTATACTTGATAAATCTTTGTTGCACATACATTGATGCATCAGAGCATATTATAAGCATGGTTAGTGTCTCAGGTACGAGCCAGGCATCGAGAATTGGTCAGGTTCCAAACTGCTTGGGGAGCATGTTGGTGGATCAGCTGTAAGATCAATATGCTTTGTGTCAAAGATACACACTGTTGTGCTCGATCCAACTTACACGCCTCATACAACATACAGAAAGGACGAAACTGGAGAGGGTGGAGAGCATCCTTCCTTACTTATATCAGTTGGTGCAAAGAGGGTAGTAACTTGTTGGAAACAAAAAATTAGGATGAGAAGCAAAAGAGAAGATGCTCTATACAGTGAGCAAGATACTAAAGATGAAACTTCCTTTCATGGTCCATCTTCATCACCATCATTGTCCTCCATGTCATTTCAATGGCTTTCAACTGATATGCCGACCAAGACTACCAACAATGATAAAAGACAAATAGTAAATCATAAGGTTAAAATGGATGATAATTTTAGGACTTCAAGAAGAGATGCAACATCTAGTGGATCACTTACTTCAGATAACAGAAAACTGGATTTAGAATGTCATCCTGCAGATAGAACTGAAAATGACTGGAGATATCTGGCTGTTACGGCTTTTCTTGTCAAAGTTGCCAACTCCAGGTCAGATAGAATTTATATTAATTCAGTTTACCCACTTAGTTATTCTATTCATTGCTTTGTGATTTTTTCTTCCACAGGGTATCTGTATGTTTCATTATTGTTGCTTGTTCCGATGCAACACTTGCATTACGGGCTCTCATATTACCTTTCCAGCTCTGGTATGGGCCAAGAAATTAATTAGAGTTTTCTTTTTGAAGTGAAAGTGTCTTTGCTGTCTCTTATCTCTCACCTGGCTATCCCTTTTCATTTATACATCATTGCAGGTTTGATGTTGCTCTGTTGTCTTCATTGTCATCACCAGTTCTGGCTTTGCAGCATATCGTCATTCCAAAGCATCTGCCTTCTGAGGGTTAGTCCGTTGCTCAGATCCACCACTCAATCTATTTATTTCTAGTTTCCATGAACTCATCTAAATGGTATAGGCAAATTTTTGGATAAATTATCCATTTTCAAGGTTAGATAGCTGGGTTGCACTCCCTTGGTACTCATTAATAAAATTTCTTTTAACCTCCAAAGAGAGAGAAAAAAAAAACAAAAACAAACAAACAAACATTTCGGTTTGCATTCTCTCTTAAATATTGAATTAGCAGAATATTCATACAGATAGTTTCCTTGTCACTATTTATTCTTCCTATTTCTTTATCATTCTTCATTTATCAATTTTAGTTAAGGTCGCAAAATGTTGACAAAACCATGTGCTTCTTGGTCTTTCAGCATTCTGATTCTGTGTCTTACTACCACTTATCTAGTTTCAATTAGTATTTGATTTTTTCAATGTGACTACCCTACACGCACCTTAGGATTTCTCATAGAACCTTTTTCTGCTCTAGAAATGGTGCATTATTGGCCTTTCTATAAGACTGATGTGAACTTCTATGGGTCTATGATTTTCAAATTGAATAATCACAGTTATGTATGTGTAGATGCTTGTCCTAATGCAAAACTATGACACAATGTGGAATTAAGTTGGAGACCATGCATCATGCCATTTCATTCTTGTTCAAAATGCCTAAATTTGGCAACTCTCTGCTTCACATTAGAAAATGTTGGCATAACTGTTGCATCCAAAATTTTGTTGGCTGTTTTTAATTTATTATATTATTCATAGCTGCAAGAAACTTGATTTTACAGAGAGCTTTGAGAATGGAAGTCTGTATCTTGCAATTAGCGGTTCTACTGATGGAAGTATTGCCTTTTGGGATTTGTCTGAACTCGTTGAAAAATTTATGCTACGTGTATCTTCCCTTCAAATGGAAAACTATATGGACTGCCAGAAAAGGCCACGCACTGGCAGAGGAAGCCAGGGTGGAAGATGGTGGCGGTCATTAGGCAGTAATGTTTTAAAGAAAAAATCGATTGATGATCAATCAACAGGCTGTCATGCTTCAAAAGAGAATTCAGACAGTAATTCAGCCTCTGAGAGGACCGCTAAGAAGTCTGGCACAGACTCCACTGGTGGAATATCTGAAATTTCCAATCCCAAATATATTGCAAATTCCTGTTCTCAAGTCATAAATGCATCTTCTATTTCAGAAGAAAAAGTAGATGATTTACCACCAGATATATGTGAAATTAAGCCATTGCATGTTCTTAACAATGTACACCAGTCTGGAGTCAATTGTCTTCATGTTTCAAAGATTCAGGATATGAGGATTTCTGACTCCGGATTTCAATATTGTGTTGTGAGTGGAGGTGATGATCAAGCAGTGAACATTCTAAGATTTGATCTGTCTCTGAAACCAATAGCTCATAGACCAGATAATTTGAACGGCGGCAGCATTAATAGTTTTCAGCACTGCAAAATCCAAGACTATTGGATGAGATTCATCGCTCTTGACAAAAATATCTCAGCTCACAGCTCTGCTGTTAAAGGTAGTGTATATTTTTTAAACATTTCAGATATGCTGTTTTATATTCTCTTTTGTTTCCCAGTTTAAACAATTCCTCTTGGTGTCGATCTAGGTAAGATATTTTGGCTACTTATGATTTGTACGAGATCATGCAGTTTAATGTGTCTGTTTTCCAATTAGCAAAATCAACAACTTTTGTAGATTGATTGAGATGCAAAATCTTTTCTTTCCACCGAGTACTCTTTATATTATTTCATCCAAAAAACAGTGACTTGCCTTGGCTTATACTTAATTCTATTGTAGAATTGCTTTAGTTGTTGTTACAGACTATGAATCGAAATGTGGCTTTTGATTTATGAAGGTGTTTGGACCGATGGGAGTTGGGTGTTCTCTACTGGTCTCGATCAGCGTCTCCGGTGCTGGAATCTTGATGAACGTGGTAAACTAATTGAGCGCACTCATACAATCATTAGTGTGCCAGAGCCAGAATCTCTGGATGCTAGAACTTGCGGCAGGTTGGTGAAGTTAAAAGTTGTTTGACTTGCATCTCTCTTGTAAAAAGTTTCCATATGTGGCCTGTGTTTGTTTTGTCTTTGCTTATCCTATTCATATGATTGTTATCATGTCTTATCCAGGACCCATTATCAGATTGCAGTAGCTGGGAGAGGATTACAAATGGTTGATTTTTTTACATCTGATGGCACCTAATATTGGATCAACTTATGTAATCCTGTGTATAAATGCATTTGCACAGTTTCCTAGTATTCACAGCTTGGCGTGATGATCCCTGTCCTCTCCTGAATTTTGAAGGTTGCTGTACTGGCGTCTAACGTATCCAGTGCGTGGATATCTGTAAGTTCATGTCATTCATCCTTGTGGTATATGTAGTTAAATATTCTCAGGAATGCATATTTCAAGGCATTCTCTGAGATGTAAGCTTGAAGGTTGGACACTCAACCTTGAGGGTGCGATAGTTTTGTATTCTGTTTTCATTTCCTTGTTTCTTTATCTTGCGGCTATATGTGTGTGTGTTATGTTTCTTACTCCATTTTCTTGTTCTTATATATTTTTCAGGACCAATTGATGAGTCTGCAGGGCGCACACACTGTTGATGACACCCTCCAGTCTCCTTTTTCTAGTGGCCACTGCAATTAGCCGAGCAGTGATCTTCTCTTATGTAACGGAGTGTGCTATATATATATATATAATGCATGCTTGGTTGTGGCTTACCTTAAAAAAATAGTTGTTACAGGTGAAAGGTGGATGCTTAATTTTAAGAAGCAGCAAATGTAGGTAGTAAGATATTTTGGTCAAACATAGAAAGGGACATGTTTAACAACATATGATGAAGAGGAAGAGCTATTTTCATATTAGCTGCTGCTTGACCTCCTCCTGCCTAATTAATTGCCTTGAAAGATCATTGATCTTCTCTCTGTTTATGTCTCGTCGTCATGCAGGTACGCATATTGCAGCAAATGTCCACAACGATACATAATATGCAACATAACTTGAAAGAAGGATCCATCTCAAGGGTCCTAAAAATAATGAAAACGCAAAATGGACGATTGTATGCATGTATTAGTAGTATGATGGCCAAAGCAAGTATTAGTAGAGGCATTCTTGGCATTACCATCTTCATTTTGTTTGTTTTGGTGAAATAACAAGAGTGAGTGTATATTGTATATATTATAATAGTGAGTGAAGGGTATTGGGTGTTTATGTAGCAAATTGTCGATGGCATATGGAAGCTGTTCGTACGTCCCAAGAGAAACAAGAAACAACCACGAGGCAATGGATGAAGATTGAAGGCCGCGGGGGGGGGGGGGGGGGGGGGGGTGGGGGGTGAAGATGGGAGGGGGTAGGGGGAGTGGTGGTGGTGGTGCAGTTGGCAGAAAAAAGGAGCAGAAAACAAACATCAACCAGTATGGGCCACTCTCTGAATATTCCCTCCCTCTGTCATTTGAGGTCTCACCCATCACCAACTCTTTGTTGATAAGTTTTTCAACACACCAAATTCATCAAACTAGCAAAACAACACTTCTAACGCCAAACTATTCTTTTTTGGGGGGATTCGAACAACAACTACATTAATGGTTATCACACACACACACACACTGATCATATTTATTTTTTTGAAACAGAAATATGCGTAACCTTCTTCCTATACACTGCCGACATGTTTCTTTTCCACCAAAAAAAATTATTATTGACATGTACAAAAGTCATACACTGATGATAAATGGAGAGGCTCATTTCGTCAGTTTTGAGCCAATAATCGATCCATCAAAATAATATACATTGGACCCTTGTTGGCCTTTAAACACCTGCTGCTTTTTAATACTGCAGAAAATCTTTTATACTATCACACCCCTCGCAGCTTTCTGATAACTTCTGTTCACAAAAAGTGAGTCTTAAAACAAATGCAGAAACGTGGTAAACAGGAACAGAAAGGGAGGAGGGCAATACTCGAAACACCATAAAATCGTTTCATTTTATGTAACCAAAGTCCATCTGACTAAAGCCCTACTCCTAAAGGATATTGACGAGGGGTTCCCGAGCTGAGCTAAATGAGCCGACCTTCTGATCAGAGATGGGCCAATCCGCGCTCCATCAGCAGCTTGCTCAGCCCAATGTCCAACCCCAGATGACTGACCCGACCCCGTTAACCCCGACCTCAGTTCCAGCTGTTCCGATGGGACATAAAGCACTGATGGGACATAAAGCTGCGTCGCATTAAATGCTGTCAGACCCAAACTTAGTATAAATAGAGCTCAACCCTCCTCATTTAGGGTCTCTCTCTCGTTATTAATTACTCTCAACTACTTTGCCAGCTCGGACATACTAATCATACGCACGCCTGAGGAAAAAATCCGGGTCTTCACCCCGCCTTTTCCTTGTTTTCTTGTGCAGGACCTACGGCCGACCAAGAAAGTCTAGCTCGGAGGCGGACCGGAGAAGTCCAGCTCGGCCAAAGCAGCTCCCGAATCCAACTGTGAGACTTTCAACCTCGACAGTTTGGCGCCGTCTGTGGGAAACGACGAGTTCTTTTATAGCTCTCTTCGCCACTCATTGAGAAACCATCATGGTACAAACGAGAAGTCACAACATACCGGTAGAGGATTCGCCCAACCTGGAAGGGGACCTCGAAGCCGTGTAGGCGCCCAGCCAGAACCTGACCCAAGCCGACGTTGGAACGAACCAACGTATACACTTAGCCACTCAAACCAACCCCGCAGCAGAAGGAGACCCAAACTCCGGTCTATCACCGGAGATAAGGATGATGCTGAGGATGTTTGAAGAACTTAAGGAGCAGGTGGCCCGGCTGGCTGAGGGCCCACTGGCACCGCAAGAGGCCGCGCCGCGGCCATTGCGCCCCCAGTTCCACATCCCGGAGTCTAGACGAAAACGGATGCAGGAAGAGGAGGGCTTCTTCGAGCCAACACCAAGATCCGACCCGGAGAGAGGTAAAAGGGCGGTTCAAGCCGACCCCGAGCAAGCAAAGACCGCGGCTGCCATAGCTAAGGTCATCAACCAACTCGGTGTAAGCCACTCTTTCCCGAGGTATTGGCCACGCCCCTACCCACCGGCAATCGCATGCCCAACCTGGCCGTCTACAATGGAAACGGAGACCCTGCCAGCCACCTGCTCAATTTTGATCACCACATGACTCTGCACGACATGCCGGATCTCATGAAGGCGAAGACATTCCCGACCACCCTGGTTGGCAATACTTTGGACTGGTTCCAAAAACTTCGTCCTGGATCAATTGCAAGCTTTCACCAGCTGGCGGAGGCCTTCCTGTCCCGCTTCGCAGGAAGCCGCCGTGCCACCCGCCATACTTCTACATTGCTGTTGGTGAAGCAGCATAGAGGGGAAACTTTGAGGGCTTACACGACTAGGTTCAATGAAGAGTCCCTCCGAATTCCTAACTTGGAGGATTCCATGGCTCTGATGGCTTACCAGAGCGGGCTCAGGTCGGGCTCCCTCACATCTTCTTTGGCGATCGACCCTGTGGATACTGTGTCTGAGTTGATGGTGCGAGCAGAAGGGTACATACACTCGGAGGAGATCCATCAGGCAAAAAGGGACGATGACAAGAAGAAAGAGGCGGGGAAGAAAGGAGAGGCCTCCCGAGCCCCATCCGGGGCCAAAGCCCAGAACGACCGAGGCAAGTAGCCACAGCAGCCGAGGCCGAACCCCCGGTTCACTATGTTCACTCCCCTTAACACCTCGAGGGAACAGATTTTGATGGAGATCCAGCACCAGAACCACCTGCCTCCAGCTCCGAGAATGAAAGGCCGGCCTGATAAGCGCAATAAGACCAAATATTGCCGCTACCACATGGACTATGGCCATACCACCGAAGAGTGTAAAGACTTGAAGCAGGAGATCGAGGCACTGATAGCCCGAGGCCACCTCCGGAGGTATGTAGATCAACAGCCGACCCCGAATCCGGAGCAAAGGGATAGGGAGAGGAGTCCGCCCAGGCGCCAGGTTGGGGGCGGACGTTTGGCCGTGATTGAAACCATAGCGGGAGGATTAGCGTCAGGAGGCGAGACCTCGGCAGGCAGAAAAGGTTATGTTCGCGCAGGGAGGGAATATGGACCAGTGAGGGGACCGGCCCCGGGGATGTAAGAGCGCACCTTCCCTTCAGAAGACTTGAAGGGGGTCATATTGCCTCATGACGACCCCCTGGTGATCAGCGCAGGGATAGCCAACTTCACCGTCAAAAGGCTGATGGTGGACACCGGGAGCTCGGCAGAAGTCTTATTCCTCAGTGCTTTTGAGCAGATGGGGTTGGACAGGAGCCGACTCAGGCCATTGCGTGGTACTTTAGCAGGTTTCACCGGGCAGTCCCACCGAGCCGAGGGAGTCATCAACCTCCCGCTGAAGTTGGAGGATGGGGATAAGTGGGTGTCGATGCAGGCCAACTTCATTGTAATGAATTGTAACTCCACCTACAACGGGATCTTAGGTCGGGTGGCACTTAATCATTTCAGGGCCGTCCCTTCAACGTACCACCAGGCCCTGAAGTTCCCGACCCCGTCTGGGGTAGCCACCATTCGCGGAGCCCAACTCTCAGCTCGGGAGTGTTATGAAAACTCACTCCGACCCAAATATCAAATCGGCTGGGGACCGGATTTGCCCGAAGAAAAGAGAGACGCTAAGAGAGGAAGCCCGGCTGAGGACCTTCAGGAGGTGGAGCTCTCCGATGAAACAAAGAGAGCAAAGATTGGGAGTGAACTATCTGCCAACCTCAAGAAAGGTATAAGCCAATTTCTTTTAAAGAATGAGCATGTATTTGCCTGGTCTGCTTCTGACATGACAGGAATTGACCCGAATGTAATTGAGCATCACCTGAATGCCGATCCAAATCACTATCCAGAAAACAAAAGCGCCGGCACTTTCATTATGATAAGCAACAAATCATAGCGGAAGAAGTGGACAAGTTGGTGGACGCCGGCCACATAAAGGAAATACAGTACCCAACCTGGCTGTCCAATGTGGTGCTAGTGACGAAGTCCTCGGGTGGATGGAGACTATGTATTGATTTCACTGACCTCAACAAAGCTTGCCCCAAGGATTGCTTCCCCCTACCACGGATTGACCAAATGGTGGACGCCACCTCCGGGTTCGAGCTGCTCTCCTTCATGGATGCCTTCAAAGGTTATAATCAAATCAAGATGGCTCCCGGGGACAAAGAGAAGACCGCCTTCACCACCGATAAAGGACTCTACTACTATGAGGTCATGCCCTTTGGCCTCAAGAATGCTGGAGCCACATACACTCGGATGGTGAACAAGGTCTTCAAGAACCAGATTGGCCGGAATATGGAGATCTATGTAGATGACATGTTGGTCAAGAGCAGAAGGGCGGAAGACCATGTAACCGACCTGGCTGAGGCCTTCGCCGTAATGGAGCACTTTGGGATAAAATTGAACCCGAAAAAGTGCGCATTCGGTGTCAAGGCAGGCAAGTTCTTGGGCTTCATGGTAACAGCCCGCGGAATAGAAGCCAACCCGGAGAAAGTCCAGGCGATCCTAGACCTAGCGCCCCCGACCTGCGTGAAGGACGTCCAGGTGTTGGCAGGAAAAGTCGCGGCACTGAGCAGATTCATGTCCAGGTCGGCTGACAAGTGCGCTCCCCTATTCAAAATATTGAGGAACCCTAAGAACTTTGACTGGACTGAGGAATGCCAAAACGCCTTCCAGGAGCTGAAAAGGTTTAGCCTCACCATCTCTGTTATCCCGACCTGAGGTAGGGGAGGAGCTGGTAGTATACTTGGCATGCTCGGGAACAGCGGTGGCGGCGGCGCTAGTCCGAGAAGAAGGCAAGGAGCAGAAGCCGGTCTACTACGTTAGTAAAACCTTGCAGGGAGCCGAGGCGAGATACTCCTCCTTGGAAAAACTCGCCCTCGCGCTCATCACGGCGGCTAGAAAGTTGAAGCCATACTTCGATGCTCATCCGATTAAAGTCATGACTGGTGCTCTGCTCAAATCCATCATGCACAAGCCAGAGGCGTCGGGCAGGCTACTGAAGTGGGCAGTTGAGCTGAGTCAATTCGACATCACCTACCAGCCCAGGACAGCCATCAAAGCCCAAGCCATTGCTGACTTTGTCGTAGAGTGCACTGGCCGAGCAGAGTATGACCCGGAGGACGTGTGGAAGGTCCATGTAGATGGGGCCTCAGGGATGTCTGGGAGCGGAGCTGGGGTGGTCATCCTCGACCCAAACCGGCATGAGCACCAGTACTCCCTCAAGTTCACCTTCTCGGCGTCCAACAATGAAGCAGAGTATGAAGCGGTGATTGCAGGGCTAAAAATTGCTGCTCAGCTCGGGGCACAGACAATCGACCTAAGCACCGACTCTCAGTTGGTTTCTAGTCAGATATCAGGGGAGTTCGAAGCCAAGGACAGTGCTATGCTAGCCTACCTCAACAGAGTCAAGGATTTGACCTCAACACTCAGAAGGTTCACGATACAGCAGATTCCCAGGGAAGAGAATATGAAGGCTGACGCCCTATCCAGGCTGGCCTTGGGCGAAAGCCGACCTGCCCTTGTCCACGTGGAAGAAGTATCTGAACCTAGTATCCAGTTGGGGGTACAAGCGGTAGCCGAGCTCAACCTAAATCCAGATTGGACCAAACCAATCATGGACTACTTGGAAGGGGGTATGACCCCGGAAGATGAAAAAGCTGCTCGGAAACTCATGAAGCAGGCCTCAAGGTTTGTCATAATCGCCGGGCAGCTCTACAAAAGAGCCTACACCTGGCCTCTTTTGAAATGTGTTGCACCCGAGGAAGGAAACTATGTACTCCGGGAGATTCATGAAGGGGTGTGTGGAAACCACTTGGGGGGTAAAGCTCTGGCTCGGAAGGCGTTAAGGCACGGCTATTTTTGGCCAACCTTAGAGCAAGACGCCAAAGAGTATGTAAAAAAGTGCGACACCTGCCAGAAGTTCGCCAACGTGCAGCGGAAGCCTGCTGTGGACCTCACAGTGATGGTAAGCCCTTGGCCATTCTATCAGTGGGGCCTAGACATCATCGGCCCCTTGCCGACCAGTGTCGGCCAAAAGAAACACGCCTTCGTGGCCGTAGACTACTTCACTAAATGGCCCGAAGCTGAAGGTGTTGCCAGAATAACAGAAAAGGCAACTTGGGATTTCGTATGGAAAAACATCATATGCCGATTTGGGGTACCAAAGGTCATTGTCACCGACCACGGCAAGCAATTCGACAGTGCATACTTTCGAGGCAAATGTGCTGAGATTGGGATCGACCTCAGATTCTCGTCTGTTGTTCACCCTCAAAGTAATGACCAAGTTGAAAGGACTAACCAAATCATTTTGCAGGGTCTGAAAACCAAGCTGGAGGAAGCAGAGGGCCAATGGGCATCAGTTCTCCCAGAAGTGATGTGGGCTCAGCGGACCAATATCAGCTCGACGACGGGAGAATCGCCCTTCGAACTGACCTTCGGCACTCAAGCGGTGCTGCCAGTGGAGATCGGATCTCCAACCAGTAGGACCCTCCACCATGACCCAGAATTAAACGGAGCACGGATCCGTGAAGAGCTCGACCTCGCCGAAGAGCTCCGAGCTAAAGCTCAAATCAGAATGCTGGCCAGCAAAGCCGCAATGAAAAGAGCCTTCTCCAAACAGGTCAAACCTAAGCCTATTAAGGTCGGCGACCTCGTACTCAGAAAGGCCATCTTTTTGCCGCGCTCCATTAACAAGCTTTCCCTGACCTGGGAGGGACCCTACGAAGTCATGAAAGAAGTCTGGCCCGGGACCTTCTACCTTCGAGACAAGAACGGAAAACTGTTAAAAAATGCATGGCATTCAGAACATTTGAAGCGGTATTTTGTATAAAAGCGGCCCCGAGCCGGAATATTTTGTCCACGGCCACGAGCCGTAATATTTTGTAAACGGCCCCGAGCCAAGGTATTTTGCAAAGGCCCCGGGCCGAAACATTACTTGTACGAATTCAATACAATACGATTTTGTAAACTAGTGCAATTCCCGACTTGGGAATAAATACACAAACCAGCACAATACCCGACCCGGGCGTAAATGCTGCAACTGTGAAATGACTCGAACTCAGATTAACGCGGTGGCCACGCTTAATCACGAGCAAACGACAAAGCAAACCAGCTCGGACTAAGTTCCAGCTTGGGCATAATTGATAACAATTTGATTAGTTTTGCCAGTTCGGATTAAGTTCCAACTCGGTGCATTCCGGCCTCAGGTCGGTATATTAGCTTGGGTCTAAACTCGAGCTCAATACTTGTCGACATTAGTTTGACCATTTTTATAACGGACTGACGAGTTCGAATTGGTAACCATTATGAGTTGCCCTTATTATGCCAGCTCGGATTAGGATGTTAAAACATTAGTCGCGTCCAGCTCGGATTATTACACCTAAGTTTGTGCGGACCATTAAAAATTGGTCCGACCCCACTAACTTGAGGAAAAATTTGCGAAGAGAAAAGTACACGTGTACGAACTCAATTAAAACGCAAATAAAGCCAAAATAAACATTTCATTAAAACCGGAAAGTTGTTACAAAGGCCCAGCTCGGGCAAGATTACAATAGCCCTACTAGGGAAGCATTGCTAAATCTATTTTGGCGCGGCAGCGGAGGTGGTGGCCTCAGCTTCATCCCCAACCTGGTCCAGGCCCTTCTGGACAAACTCAGTAACCTCCTTGGCCTGGGATATCAGGTCGGACGGAAGCTCGGGGATCTCCTAGAATTCTGGCGGCGGGACCTCCAAGATCTCGATGTAGTCGTTCTTGGAGGATGGAAAGAAAGTCTTCGCTCTCTCCCGAGCCACAACTTGACCTCGGAAGTAGAACTCCATTTCCGCGTATTTCGCCATAGCCCCGCCTTCCGTGGCCAACCAGTCCACCGCCGCGTCGCTGGACTTGAAGGCCTCCACTGCCTTTTCCCCCTGGACGCCGACCCGCTCCGCCAATTCCTTAAACTTAGCCTCTGCCTCCCGCTTCTCTCGCTTGTAGCGATCGACGTCCTTGGCCGCGGCTTCGCGTCGGCCCTTCTCTAGGTCTAGCTCCTTCCTTAAGCGCTCGACCTCCGCCGTATCAGCCCTCTGCCTCTGAGCGGCCTCCTCTCTCACTGTTTCAAGCTCGGCTCGGGCATCCACATATCGTTGCTCAAGCTCAACGCAGTGAGTTTGGGCCTTGATTAAGAAGCTGGGGGCAGAGAGGATGTGAGACTCGGCCTGTTCAGCAGAAGATAAAGCAATTAGCCGAGCTAAGAATGCGACCTTTACATAAGATGGTTAAGGACTTACCGTAACAATGGCCGTCCTCAAGTCCAGCGAGAGTTGCTCGGCTGGGACCATCGCCAGTTTGGGGTCGCGATCCACCTTGGACGCCTCCATGATGTGCTGGTCGGGAGGGCTGAACTCCGTGTCCTTGCCCTTCCCGGAGTGCCCGGGCCGAGGCCGCTTTCTGTTCTCGGATCGGGGGGAGGAGCGCTCCGGGATCGTTAGGCTCGACCCTGATTTCTTCGGCAAAGGGGACCCCGAAGCCCCTTTTGAAGAGACCTCGGGACCGACCTCACGCCCTTGGCCGCTGGGGCGTTGCCTTTGGCCTTGTCCAGTGCCGCCCGGTCCTGACCGAGCAGAAGCATCGCCACTGACTTCACCCTTCCTCCGCACCTGGGCGTATGCGAGCTTCCTCATATCCGCCATATCTGCAAAAGGTAGAGCAAAAGGGGTTAAAAGTGAGTCGAAGACCCAGCTCAAGCGAAGCTAATAAACGGGACGGGGAGGTCGGACGCCAATCCTGCAAACTGACCCTCTTCCGAGCCAGTCTCGTGATCTCCTTCCAGGTCGGGAATCAGGTGGGGATGATCCCTCGAGAGGTCGGGCTCCCGACCAAATAACTTGGAATCCCAGATTCGCTCCCATTTCAGCACACTGTCAATGTCTATCAGCATCCCGGGCGCGGGCTTGAGCACTGCAACTTCTCTAAGCTCCTCCTTTGAGAGTTTAGGGTCATCATTGACGGTTTTCCTCAGGCTCGGGAGCCAGTCCATCCTACATCCAGGATTCACAGACGTCTCCACCCAATAGTAATCATTATGCCAGCCCTTGTTAGAGGAGTGCCACTTGGTGAATACGGAGTGGCCGACCCGAGCTGCGAAGTGGAACCACCCTGGCTGCTTCGGGTTGGGCTTACATACGAAGAAATGCCTGAACCTGCGCAAGGTTGGCTCCACTCCCTTCTCCAAACAGAAAACGTAGAAAGCCACCATTATGGCCCAACCATTCGGTGACATCTGACCCGGGCTGAGCTCGAAATGGTTCAGGATTCCAACGATGAAGCCAGGGACGGGGAGCTGGATGACGTCGAAGGCCAGATCATATATGGTGTAGTGGTTGGCTGGGGGGTAACACGCCGATTCTTGCCGACCTGGAACCTTCAACTTGTGATGCCGGTCAACTGACCAGTTCCTCAGTCTTGCGTTCGCCATCTGCACGGTGGAATGGCACTCACGCTTGCAGCAGGCAAACAACTGCTCGATCCTCTTCCCTCGAATTGAAGAAGCGCTAGCTGAAGCCGAGCTCCGAGGTCGAACAGCACTGATTGGAACAGCCTCGATCGGCTCGGTGGCAGACACCCCGGCTAAGAACTCTTACGGTATTTCGATGCCCTCCAGTCGATTCAGCGGCTCCTCATCATCCCCGACATCGAATTCTCCCAGGTCGGCCAAAGGGTCCTCTTCTGCCTCTTCTCGCACCAGTCTAACCCCAATAACTTGGCAGTCGTCGTCGCTCTCCTCGCGGTTAGATTTCCGAGCCGGCCCTGAGGATGAGCTGGTGCTCTCTCTGCCACGGATCCTGTTCGAGGTAGATGCCGAGCTCGGCGGACTTTCATCTCCACCATAAGACCTTACTTCCATTGCCTGAGAATCTTCTGATTTCGACCTCCCCATCCTGTCTACAGCAAATACAAATGTACAGGAATGACTAAAGGGAGTCGGGACGTACCTAATGCTCTCAACTGCGGAGTGTGGCCGACTATTCTGGTCCGAGCTGAAGAATCCCGAGAATATTCTTTCCGAGCTAGTTGCGCCGACCACTCTTGCGTCCGACCTAAATTCCTTGAGAAATAGAAAGTGAAGTATGCAGTGAAATCTCGGAGGAGGTGGCCCTATTTATAGGCGCCCGTGAAATTCGCCTCGGGAAGGCCAAACGTCGCGTCTCGTCAGAACTGCCAGGTGACGTGGCAACCATCCGTTGGGCATGCACTGCTGACGTGGCCATCCCTACTCTATCGGGGTCGGGCACCTACAGCTCGGGATTAGCTCCTACCTCTAGATCTCGCCCATTCGATCTCGACTGGGGGGGGGGGGGCAATTGACGAGGGGTTCCCGAGCTGAGCTAAATGAGCCGACCTTCTGATCAGAGATGGGCCAATCCGCGCTCCATTAGCAGCTTGCTTAGCCCAATGTCCAACCCCAGATGACTGACCCGACCCTGTTAACCCCGACCTCAGTTCCAGCTGTTCCGATGGGACATAAAGCACTGATGGGACATAAAGTTGCGTCGCATTAAATGCTGTTAGACCCAAACTTAGTATAAATAGAGCTCAACCCTCCTCATTTAGGGTCTCTCTCTCGTTATTAATTGCTCTCAACTACTTTGCCAGCTCGGACATACTAATCATTCGCACGCCTGAGGGGAAAATCCGGGTCTTCACCCCGCCTTTTCCTTGTTTTCTTGTGCAGGACCTACGGCCGACCAAGAAAGTCTAGCTCGGAGGCGGACCGGAGAAGTCCAGCTCTGCCAAAGCAGCTCCCGAATCCAACTGTGAGACTTTCAACCTCGACAGATATTATCTTCATTTTACAGTTTGCAAACCCATACAAATAACTACAATGCCCTGTTATTCATCAGCTTTATTTTTGTTGTATCTGTCTCACTTAGAACCATAGTCCAACATCTCCCATCTGAAGGGACAGAAGATATAGACAACTTCGGGTGAGCTCTTAAACAGAAGAGCAACACAAACACATATAGCAGCTATGGCAACCATTGAGAGCATTGCAGGCCTATACAGCAGGGATTTACTGCCATTTCCGTAAGCCACCCTCTGATCACAAAGTCGGCAGGTATGCTTAATCGCTCCTAACTGAGTGCTTGCAACCTCAAAGGTGGTAGTTGCAACCTCATCTAGCTTTTGGTCGATGCTGCCTTTCAAACCTGTACTAGGAATATCAACCACCACATGTCCACTAGGTGCTTTCCTGTTGATGTTGATTTTCTTCTGGACCAGATGAATGTAAGAGTAGTGTCCCCGCAAACGAGCATAATCTTCTGGGGTGAAACCTGTGCTATCACGGGCATTCTTCCATGCTTTAATTGCGACCTGTATCACTGACAAATAAACATGGTTCAATTACTTTTGCTTTCAATTAATATTTGCTTTAGTGAGATAAACAGATTCTTGGTTTGCCAATGCCAGAGATAATTTGGATCAGCCGCCAAAACTCATCTAAGGATTGACCAGCACAAGAAAAGGCCTCAGTAAAGGGCATTCGCAACCAGCAGAAAGAATTTATGGGATTAATTAGCCAAAAAAAAAATTTATAGGATCACATTGAAGATTTAAAGTGCCAAAGAAAGAAAAGACTACCTCTCCAGGATCATCAGTCAATGCATCTAGTACATCCTCAGACCCCTCTCTCCCAGTAGCGACATGAAGAGGTGTCAAACCTCCAGCACCTCCAAAATCAGGTCTAAACAAGAAGCTCCCATCACTCTCGACCAAAGACTTGTATTCTAAACTTAGACTAACTCTAACAGCCTCCTTATTTTTTTCTCTATTTTAGAGAGTTTAAACTTGTCTCTTTATTTTTAGGGGCTCCCTATTTCAGTTTTACTCCAGCAGTCTCTCTACTTTTAATTTTTCCTTATTTTAGGGACTCCCTATTTCAGCTTTACTCCAACAGTTTCTCTATTTTAAGGACTCCCTATTTATTTTTACTCCAATATATCTCTGTTTTAAATCAAACACACTATTTTAATTTTTTTATTTACGTTATTTATTTTTAATGATGATATATTATTTTAATTATTAATAATTAGTTTTCCTTTCCATTGTCCATATATTTACTTTTTTTTTTTCATTAAAAAATCTTTGTAATAACTTTCTTTTCTTTATATTATCTTATATTTTTATTATCTTGTACATGGTAGATTTTTTGATTGAAGAAAAAATTTTATGTTCCATCAACTTTATGTACTATCACCATTTGTTATCATTTTCTTTTTATGCATTGTCTTGTTCGTGAAATTTTTTTTGGTTCAACTTTTGGTTAAACTTAACTTTTTGTACCATCATCATTTGTTGTCATTTTCTTTTTATGCATTGTCTTGTCTGTAAAAAATTTTTTGGTTCAACTTTTGGTTAAACTTAACTTTATGTTCCATCAACTTTATGAAGATTTGTGAGATTCAAAGGGTATAAATTGTCATGCATGGAGCTCATAAAATGGCACAACAAATCCTCTAAAATTTGCTAGCCTTATTCCTTGTTTAGCAATATGGATTCCAATTATGAATGCATTAAATATTTTGATGATTTCGACTCTGATGAGGAGTTGGTATTAGTTCAACTAGTAGCCAATCAACATGGTAGACGATGTAGGAGACAAAATAGTACGAGTGGCGGTTTTATACTCGGTCATGCTTACATATGGAGAGATAGACTACAAGGTCATGAAAAACTCTACCATGATTATTTTGCCGAAAATCCTATTTATCCTTCCAATATTTTTCGAAGGAGGTTTCGAATGAACTGCTCATTGTTTTGCCAAATTCAATCAGCCATAGAAGCCCATGATCCATATTTTGTTTGAAAACAAAATTCTGCTGGACATTGGGGCTTGTCTTCTCTGCAAAAGGTCACAACTGCATTAAGGATGCTTGCATATGGAGCTGTTGTAGACTCAATGGATGAATATGTCAGAATAGGAGAAAGTACAGTCATTGAGACTTTGAGAAGATTCGTGAAGGCTGTGGTAGAAATATTTTCTAATGAGTACTTGAGATCACCAAACAAGAACGATATTGTTAGATTGCTTGAAGTGGGAAATCGAAGAGGCTTCCCTGGAATGTTGGGGAGTATTGATTGCATGCATTGGAAGCGGAGGAACTGCCCAACTGCATGGAAAGGTATGTATAGTGGCCATGTTCGTGAACCAACAATAATTTTAGAAGCTATTGCTTCATATGATCTTTGGATAATGAATGCATTTTTTGGTTTACCTGGTTCTCTTAATGATATAAATGTTTTGGAACGGTCACCACTTTATTCTGAATTGGCTAAAGGACGAGCTCCTAAGGTCAATTATTCAATCAATGGACATAATTATAAAATGGGATATTATCTTGCGGATGGTATATATCCGCCTTGGTCAATATTTGTTAAAACTATACCAGCTCCACAACGAAACAAGAGAAAGAATTTTGCTGCATCTCAGGAGTCAGCAAGGAAAGATGTGGAACGTGCCTTCGGAGTGCTCCAAGCTCGATTTGCTATTGTTCGTGGACCTGCACGATTTTGGGATGTTGAAACACTTAAATATATCATGACAGCGTGCATTATAATGCATAACATGATTATAGAAGATGAGAGAGAGGTTGGTGTTGCAGATTTCAACTATGATGACACTGGTGATAATTCAAATTCAACGGTCTCACGCGAACATACAGCTGAACTTACAGATTTCATTCAAACTCATTATTGTATCCGTGATCGTGAGGCTCACGCTCAACTACAAGCAGATCTTGTAGAATATTTGTGGCAATTACATGGAAGCGAATGAGATAATTTATAGTTCCATGTAAAAGATTAGAGTTCAATTACAAAAATTTGCATTCAACTACAAGTACTTTTGACAAATAATAAAGTTCTTCAATATTAAACTACATGATAATACCGATGACAAAGCAACTACATGGCTAATACCGCGAAAAAAGAAACTACATGAAAAAAGAAACTACATGGATAAAATCCATTATACCCAACCATTTTTTCGCATGATTTCTTCTTGCTTATTTCTCCAATATTGAACTTGGATTTCAGACATGTTAGAGAGATCTTTGTTCATAATTCTCTCTTCATACTCCCGGTCTATTCTTTCCATCTTCTCTTCGTGCATTTTTTGTTTGCACTCGATAAATTGTTGCATAGTTTTTGCAATCATCACATCTGGATCATTTTCTACAGATTTGCTTTTTCGCTTATTCAATCTTTCTTTTTCTGCATCTCTACCTGGTGGTCTTTCGTTTGAGATAAAAGTATCATACTCACTGTTACTATCCTCTAAGTTTATAGAATGAGGAGTTGATGGAGATGAGGCACTTGGACTATCATCTTTAAATCTTTTTGATTTTTTTGATTTCTTCTTTTCGCCTTCTTGTAGCCATTTTTGTTGATATCTTAGCATATTCCAACAATGCTCAAATTGAAAAGATGACCCGTGACATGTTGGTACAGTATTTTGGCACCTTGAATCTGCACCAAACAATTAAAAAGAAAAAATTAGTCAAATTTAATAAATAATATTCCTCAAAAGTTATTGTACAAATTTTTTTTGTACCTTATCTTGTTCAGTCTTGCCACTTTGTCTCCTAGATTCTATTTGAGCATAACATCCACAAAATTTGTTAGTTGCAAGATTAATAGTCGACCAACGATGCATGAGTGAATTTTCATTACGTTCAGAAGGAAAATTTTGTGCGCATGAAAATACTCGTGTATTCTTCGCCAATATGTTTGATGTGTTTGGTTGTTGCTATGCACAGCATCTAAACTAATGTTTAGCCATGCTGAAATAAGTAGCATATCTTCTTTGACCGAAAAGTTACTTTTTCGTGATACTTTCTTTTTTCCGAGGTTTGATTGCATTTGATCAAACGGAAAAGACGGAATCAGCTCGACTACAAAGTCGTCATCAAAAGTTGTATAGTACGGATTTTGTGAGTCCATCTATAAAAAAAAAAGAATTAAAATTAGAATAGTACAATTAATAATACAAAATGAAATATTAAGAAGCTATACTTTAGTAAACATAATTAAAAAATTAACATGTTAAAACAAAAATTATGAAATGATCATAATATTTATAAAATAATTATTAAATTAAAAATATAATTTATTAACTATAATCTAATATTAACACAAAAAAAAGCACAACTTTGACAAAAAAAAAAAAATACAAACCTACTCCACCTAAACATTTTAAACCTGAACTTGACAAAAAAAAAAAAAAAAAGAGCACAACGGATTTACTAAGCATTTGACCAAAAAAAAAATTATAAACCTTATTCCACTAAAAATCTTTGTTTTAAACCAAACTTATCACCAAACCTATTCACTTTTTCTTTTCCTTCTCTGCAGCGTCTCTTTCCTCTTCCCCCCCCCCCCCCCCCCTCTCCCCCCACACATACACACACACACACACACACACACGAACAAAAATTTGAAGCTCTACCCCTCACCCCCCACATACACACGAAAAACAGTAACATTACCTCTGGCTATTACATCTTTTTTTTTTTAGATTTGTCTTATTTTTTGGCTTGATATTGATTTATTTTTTTGCTGAAATTTTTGGGTTTCAAAATATAAAATCTGAGATTTCAAAAGATTGGAGACTTTTCTTTGCTAATTCAACTTGATTTGTGTTTTATTTATAGAAAAGCTCTCCAACATTCAATTTTTTTACCGTTGGAGAGCTTTAATTTTTTTTTAAAGTCTGCTTTTTGGTAGTAGAGAGCCAGCTTTTGGCTCTCTACTACCAGCGAGTCTAGCAATTAGATGTGCAGCTCCACATTTTAGGGAGCCTCTTATACAGAGGCTGTTGGAGAAGATAATATCATTTTGCCTCTCTAAAATGGCTAAGGAGCCATTATAGAGAGGCTGTTAGAGAAGGTCTTAGGTGTTCAGCTACTTTCTGAGGGGTATACCTCAGTAAGAGCTCCACTAAAAGACCTAGAATTTTTACGCACAGCTCTGTGAAGGAGACCCAACTCAAGAAGAGCATACTTCAAGAAAGGAGAATCTCCTCCACATATTCTTCCATCAAGGAGAATGTCCAAGAGTTTCTTTACAACAGCACACCAATCATGGACAATAGAGAAATCCATGAGCCATTTATACCGTCTGAAAGGGAAAAGATCTGAGTTAGGATCCAAGTGGCTCAATCTAGACTTCGAATTATTCCTATGAAGAAGCCAGCCCATTTCATGTATAAAATCCAACGCTTGGTCTCTTGTTTCCATTTTACCTGTATCTCCCTGAACATAATCGATTTCAGTCAATTCTATCTCACTTTCAAGCATAGAGATCTCCGAGCAAATATCCTTCTCTGCTACAATGAAAGGAAAGAAGCTGCTGCCAAGACCATGATCTTCAACCTGAACATTTTGCAAAAGATACAACTCGGGTCAAGCATAGCACCATGTGAGCAAGAAAGTAAAACTAATGCAATGGTGCACAGAGTTCATGCACATCAGTTGAAACTGACATCGATTGGACTCTCACTCATGCTGCTATGATGTAGTATGCCAGTTGCCTGGCCTAAAGCAACTTTTTTGCACTGCGCACATCAATTCCTGTACAAAAAGAATTGCATAAGCAAGACAATGCATTACCTCAATGAATCCTCGTCCGGTCACGAACACGAGAATTTCACGCACTTCAGTTCATCATGTTCCATAAAGCCATCACCATGTTCATCAAACTCACAATTAGCTTCTAGTACCAGATACTTGCCTTCTAGTGCACAGAGTAAACTGAAGGGAAAAAAACAAGAGTCAGCTACAGTATCTAGTTTGGCGTAATTTACAGTAACAAAGAGACCAGATTTCCACTATCAGAAAACATCTTTTCAGTGGCAGGGATACAAGGGAGCAAGCAATCAAAAGTTGCCCACATCCCAGCAAGATTGAAAATACAACATACCTTGTGGATGGTCGTGTTAAATTGATGCCTTTAACCACAAACTGAGCTCTCTCAGACACAGGTACGGCAATAGGTTTGACAGTGAGAATTGTACTATATTCATTTCTTTGAAAAGACAGGGATGTGTCCACAACCATCTGGCCTGCATTTTAAAATTTGTCAGTACAGTTAAAAATAATATAATAAATAAAATAAAATTTTAAAAAAACTTAATTATAGAAATAACAGTCAAAAAGTTAATCTCTCTTTACAAATGAAGATAATTTGAAGAGAAAATGAGATGAACCATTGTATGCAAATGCTATTTGGTTCTGCACCCTAGTGTAGATCCATCCAATTCTCCAAAAAGTGTCATCATCAGAGACACCCAAAAGCTTACTCAGACTTGAGCTCAGATCACAAGAAAGCTGTATAAAGCATACGCACATAAAGACCAAGAGTTCTTTCCAATAAGTACAGAAATATTTACATATAATATAAGAAGGGGTAGTAGACAAACCAAAAAAAAAAAGGGAATTTTATTGATTGAATAGAGAATTTCCAAATCATGATTTTTGTTTCTTCAATTTTTCTCCAGACCCATTTTGTGTCCTTTCAGGGATGAGAGAGAGAGACGATACATCTTCCCACTTAGACTCAGGTAAACGAAGATATAATGTTAAGAGAGTAAATTGCTTGCCGCCCCTTTGTGTTTTGCTCGAAATATTCATTCATTTTTTGTGTTTTTACAATAGGCTCATTACCGCCCTGTATTTTTTCGATTAAGCTGACGCACCCAAAATCGCTTATTTCGTTAGCAAACGTTACCAAATTAGTTAATTGATCGTTATACCCTTACATAAAGTTAAAATCGAAAAAATACAGGGGCGTAATGAGCCTATTTTAAAAACATAGGGGGTGAATGAGTATTTCAGGAAAAACACAGGGGGGTGGCAAGCAATTTACTAAAAGGGTATTTTTGTCCAACAAAGAATTTATTTTAACCAAAAGCATAAAAAAATCGCATTTTAAGCGCGTGTGTTCTAATTACCGTTAAATTACACGGTTTTTCTAACGGAGGGGGGGGGTCAGCTACATTCCGAAAATCACAGGGGGATAATGAGCCTATTTTAAAAACACAAGGGTGAATGAGTATTTCGAATAAAACATAGAGGGGCGGAAAGCAATTTACTCAATATTAAAATGATACATCCCGGCCTATCATAGCTTTCAATGTCAGTAGGACTGTGAGCGAGCCAATAAAGAATCTGACAATTCAGATATTTAACAGATTTAAATTAGTCTACTAGATGTGTATATACACATACACACACTAAACGTACATATAGAACAAAGACACACACTAAACGTACATATAGAACAAAGTGAAGTGCATAGCGCAAAATGAGTTCATCGAGTACTTGTGCTCAAAGAACAAATGGGAAGTCACTTGGCTCCCTTCCAAAGAGTTTGAAAACAATACGATCTGTGTGGCTCTACAGTGACCAACAAAGGAAAGAAGATATACAAGACTGAACTTAGGTAATGTGAAGTACTAGCGCATATTATAATCACACCAAACTTTTACTTCAAAATCAGTTTCAAATCAATTTTTCATAATAAATAATAGCACAAGTATAACGTGAATTTCTTGTTAGAATATAACACTTATCCCATATCGAAAATCAAAAACTCTAAGACCACTTTATAAGATATTGGGCTACTCCACTTAGTATTAATTAGTTACCAATTGGTTTTAAGATGAAACCTTAGTTATCTTAACATTTCTAAACATAAGGCATCTGATGAATTCCACCAGCCTGTAATTCAACAAGTTAGTCTTAATTTCATCCAACCAGTTCATTCGTGTACAACTTTCAGTTAATTAAAATATGTTGCTGTAAATAGCCATTAATCAACTTGAAAATAGCAACAGCAGCTACAAAATGCTAATATTTCTTTAACAATCACTAGACATCACTTAGAGTTGCATCTGTTGTCAGCATAGTTCAATTCCTTCAGCAGAAAACACCAGTGACAAACATTAGTGATGATAATTAAGTAAGCAAATGCAACGAGTATTAGGGCATGAACAAAACCTTCATCATTAATGTGTAAGCAATGACAGCATGAGATAGCGATTTAGTTACTTGGCAAAGTTCACTTTCATTGCTGAAAAAAAACTAAAATAAGACATAGAGACCACAAATCATAGGGATCGATAGGAAAAAAAGGGAGACATACATGTGTTCAAATAAGGAGGAAATAGAAGAAGAAACCATTCATTTTCTTGTGCTATCTTATCCCACCTAGGCTTGGATTCTTCTTTTTCTTCTTTCCCCGATCGAGGGAAGGAATGTGAATAAAGTTAGTTCTCTTCTGAATGGGGTCTAATTTTTGCAGGTTCTTCACCATACAATTTAGAGCCCAGTTACCATACGGCTTAGTAAATCTATATTCTAAACAGAATACTACAAAATCTTATTCAATCTAATTTAAGAGAAAATGTATATAATGCATAAAGTTAGAAAGGTAGAAGCTAGGAAACAAATAGTAGCACTTATAGTAGTTATGTGACGAATTGAAGAGTGACTCAGCACACCTGAGCTTCCCCACTTGAACTAGAAGGTGACTGCGCAGATGCTGACTCTGAATTTCCACTTGTTTGAGGAGGACTTGACATATGAGAGTCTTGCTGCATCCATGAAGGGCATCCCAGAGAGGCAGTCCCCAAATCTGCAGGGACAGCCAATTGTTCTAAATCTTCAATTCCGTCATCTGAATCAATATACACATCATTCAAATCAAAACTATTCCAATTGCTCCTCGAAGCAGAACCATCCACGCCTTCTCCATAAGGTAAAGAGCTGCCTGGGGAAGGGATTATATTGCTTGGTCTCTGAGATGATATAATACGTAGATCTTCAACGATTGTGTTATGTGCATATGATACTCTTTGTGTCATCCCTGTAGGAATCGTGCATGGTATTTAAAATTTTTTATAATTAAATAAAACGCAGTGGAAACAATTAATAATACTCATGCATCTCGTTCATGGCTATTTACGTAGATTACATATATGCATAAATAATCAACATTAATTACGCATAGAAAGATTTTCAGGATTACCTTTCGTGATGACGAATCCGTTGTCTCCCCAATTGTGAAGCCTCCGAAAGTATTCACACGAGATCCGAGCCATTGATTAGCAACACCCCCACTACGAGTTTTAGAGAAAATATATTTGCTATGAAAGACAGGATTTGTGCTAGCTATTCTGTCTGTCATAGTTTCCTATTTATAGGAAACCTTTAACAAATTAGGTTTAACTTTTTGGTCAGTCCTAGACATTGGACTTGGACTGATTAAATGATTGGACTAATATTCCAATCTAATCAATCCTAAGTCCAATTAAATATTAGACACTTTTAATATTTAATTTATATTTCTCGCTGATTAATTCCGAATCTCTTTTGTGTGTGACCTCTCGGGTTCATAATTAAGTGGCAGCGAAATAATATTAATCCAATTAATATTTAATTAGAACTCTTCTAATTTAATTCTTGCAAGTCGTGAGTGATACCTAGCAGTATATCACGACTACCCAACTAATAATGAAGTATAAATTCTACGAACCCTTAGTAATTATCATGCAACTAATTCCTTCTGTCTAAATTATCCCGATTAAACCAGAGTTATGGATAGGGTAGTCAAACTCTATTACTCAATCATACGTCCAAATCTATTTAATCAGTAACTTATGAATAATCAGTGGAACGACTTCCACTATTCTACCTCGGCCAAGGATTTCTAATTACTCGATTAATAGATCGCATAGGATCACTAATTGACAGATTCCATATCTACACATACCTATCTCTATGCCGAAATAGATCGTAACCACCGAGTACATTATCCAATCCTTGATGAGGACTAGCTTTATTGTACCAGCAAATCACGTTATCCCTAACACAAGACAATTGTGGCGTCTCAGGTCTAAGGACTAATTGCACCATTACACTATACAATGAATTATTGACCATTCCATGTAATTCATTGTATTAGCGGTCATGTCCAGTCACTTGTTCTCAACAAGCACTTATACATCTACCCTTACGATATGAGACTAATCGCCCAAATCAATATCTCATATTATTTGGATGGTAGACTGTAATCCGATCTTTCTGAATAAATTAATGCCCAATTAATTTATCCTACGATCGGGAACTGTTTTAGAATATATTTATGAATATAGATTCTGTCACTCATATCCTTACTCTTAAGGATAGAATCTATAAATATTATTCTAAGGACTTTTATTTAAATAGTTAATCGCATTAATGATATTTAAATAAATTGCCCATATTAAATAAATAATATAATTATTATGTCCTAAAATTGGCATTTAGGGCATATAATCTAACAATCCCTCAATTGCACTAAAACCAATTACCCTAGTATCTCATACCTATCTTCTCAAGATGGTAATCTAATGACTACTGAATCATTGCCTTAGTTAGTGGACTAGCACCGCCAACTGTTGACGTTATTTACTGCATAATATCATTCTCTCCACAATCTCTGATCAATGTGGTAATGCCTCTTTAACGTGCTTGGATCTCTAGTGAGACCTAGATTCCTTAGCTTGCGCTACAGCTCCATTATCGTCACAGCACTACCCGTTGACTTAATGGAAGGAACCATCCTGAGTTCAGTTACGAACTCCTAGATCCAAACCACTTCCTTTTGTTACATCTGATGCAACGATACACTCAACCTCTGGAATCTGCAATTGTACCAATATTTGGAATATTTCCAAATAATTGCTCTTCCGTTACAGGTAAGTATGAACCCATATATGGATTTTCAATAATCCATTTCAGACTCTCAGCCTGAAACTGTAAAACTTTAAGTTTTACTTTTCTCCATATACCAAGAACATTTCTTCAGTGCTTCTCAAGTGCTCAAGAATGTTCTTGATTGCTGTCCAGCGTTCCTAACCTGGATCAGACAGACATCTGCTTATAACACTTAAAGCATTTGTGATATCATGTCTTTGTACATAGCATGACGTATATAAGATTCTTAATTGCTGCAGCACTTAGAACCTTATGTGTTCAGTCTCTCTCTCTTTAGCAGTCTTAGGACTCTCAGCCCTAGAGAGATAAATGTCAAAGAGAACAACCATCTTTTAGAATCTATGTACATGTTAAACACCTTTAACACATTTTTAGGAAAAACTCATTAATCCTTTTGATCTATCGCTATAGATCGACTTTCAAGGATTTAGGCAGATTATCCAAAATTTACTTGGAGAAATTATTTGAATAACTAGACCTATTTGTGTAGTCAAGATTCATCTTCATTCTCAATGAAGTCAATCGAATGTTCTAGATTCTTTTGGCTTGGTTAAGTCCATAAATGGACCATTTTAGTTTGCACTCTTTGTGACTTATCACTGGACTCAAAACATATTGGCAGTCCCATATTAATGTCTTCATTAATGAATTCATTATGAAATGTCGTTTTGACATCCATCTACCATATCTCATAATAGTAGTGTGCAACTATGACCGATAAATCTTAATGAATTTTAACAATTGATGAAAAGATTTCCTCATAGTCAACACCTTGTCTATGACTATAATATTTTACCATTTGTCCTAAAGGTCTCCATCTTTATTCATTTAAGATTTTATGGCCTTAAGCCATTTAAGCTTATGTCAAACATAACTTTTCATAACTGACAAAAATCATTAACATGATTATTGTTATTTTACTGATCTGGAAAACTGTGAAATAATTAGTTGCTCTTGGATTGGGTTTTCTAGAATCGAATCCTAGATTTGACTCAGGTCAACTGGTTGCTCAGTAACTCCTTACTGAGTCATATTTTTCTTCCTACACTATCTTCTCGGATGAACTATTCTTCCAAGAAGAAATTGTACTTGCTAACAGACTCTCTAGTCAGCAAGGGAATAAAAGTTATATCCCAACAAATCTTTGGGATAACCAATTAATCTTATCCAATCTCATTTCCAATTTATCAATCTAAAGCCTTTGATTGAAAACATGATAACCCTCATTCTTAACACTTTAAGACTAGATATCCTGTTCTCTCATATCTTATATGAAGTACTTAAGATTAATTTGGAAATGACCTTATCCAAGAGATGGACTGCTATAAGGAGAATATAGCCTCACAGGCTAAGTTACAATTCAACATAGTTTATCAATTATAGACCATGTCCAACAAGGTCCAATTCATTCTCTCCAACACTTCGTCAAGCATCAGAGTACCAGAATGAGTCAATGAAATAACTATGTTATTTTCCTTTGAGATACTATCAGAAATTAAACTAAGAACTCTCTATGATCTCATCATTGAAACTTACTTCTCATTTCTAGTTTTGATTTACTACTTTAATTCTGAATTCTTTGAATGCTTTAAACAGTTCAGATATACACTTATGGCAATCATAAGTATATGTAAGGTAGCTAAAATCCTTATTGGGCTATTTCGCCAAATGACCCATGTACATCCCTATGTACAAAACCCTAAATATTTGTGGTCCTTTGACTTTGTCCTACAAAGGGTGATTTGATCATTTTAAGAACACAAAATTCACGTGTTGGGAATGTCCCGAGGCCTCAAAGGCTTACCAGTCCTTCATTCACCATTTGAGTGATTCTTGTTTCTCCTCTATGACCTAATCGTAAGTGCCACGATATTCTAGAGTTATCAGTATCTCTAAATCTCTCATATTAGTCGTTTATCTTGTCATTATCCATATAAGACTTTATTCATTAATTTACTAGTGTCATCTCATTTATTTCCCAAATAAATGAAAAACATATGAACAACAATTATTCAAAATTAATGAACACCCCGATGGGTAAACGGGAAGATGAGATATATTTATAGGGGACATCCATTTCTCTTCAAACTCTTTGAAGTCCTTTGGATTTTCCTCTATTATTAGTTCTCCTTTCTTGCAATGAAAAATAATTACCAATCAAGTTTCAACTTTCCAGATCTACCCTTGATATATGACTCTCATTTCCAAGGGTTGTGTCAAATGTGTTCACACGGAGAAATCCATTATGAACAATAAGAGAGAATTAAGAATTGACTATAAGGATTAGATTTGTTTGCATATGATAAACCATAAATAAACTCATGGATTCAGGATACTCATCTTGAGAACATATGCTTTCAAATCATTGCCTCTAGTTATCCTTTATTTGAAACAATTTTCTAGATATCTCATATCTACCACTAGATATCTCATATCTAGTTGTCCTATCTTGCTTACTTCACAACTCTTGTAAGTAATTAATGATGAATATATTATCCATGCTCTTTTGCTTCTTTTTGACAACTTAGTTTGGGTATCTAGAACGTGTATGACTTTCTCGGATCTTGAGAACAATTCTCAAAATATTGAGCTAGTCATTGAAGTTTGGTCTAGTCAAAATAGAAGGTTGGGTTCAAATATGATATTATATATATGCAGTAATTTCTAAGGATGTTAGATAAATATATTATTAACCATTTGATTTGGGTCTTTAAATCAAACAGTAACCCCCACTAAATTTTTCGAATCCCACACTTCCTTAGTGGAAAACGGAAAAACAATAAGGTGTTTTTCTTAGTGGAATTGGGGGGCCCATTCACTTTAACCCACCTCACATTTTAGATTTTTGGTGAAGTTAAAACAAATAGGTGAATAACATCTTTATTCAATGTATCTCATACAAATTCCAATTGTTCTTGCCTCCAATCATTCGACCTCACATTATAGATTTTTGGTCTCCAAGATTGTTTAAGTTAAACCCATTATCCTGGAAATTTGGATCAATGCAATATCGACACCTCACATGATAGATTTTTGGTTGCCAGTAAGAATCCAAATTTTCCACATCTCATGTTTATATAGACTTAGTTCATATGTTGATACAAAAAAATAACCCCTATGTGTCCATAGCCAACTACTTACTTGCCCAACTCACAAACCAATCTACGATAACGGAAGACAATGATATAATCTTCTCAAGACTACACCATTATTAACTTAATATTTAGTTTGAGAAGGTTTGCTGGTCTTTAGTTTAGGTCTCACTTTTCACATGCTTCTAATTTTCAATCTATCACATAAATAAAATAGAAACATACATGAATTCATCATATATATATTGCATAAATAAATAAATAAATGCATAAAATAAAATGGGATGATCATGGACTAGAAGCACTTATCAGCCCGAGCCACTAGGTTGAAAACCTAAATCAAACAAAGGGCCCACAAGAAAAATTCATGGGCTGTTTCTCCTTGGCTTTACAAAACTCCTTTCATGAACTAGGCTCACCAAATCTTGATGTCTTCATCTTGATCTTCCATTACATATATGTACATAGATTCCTAATCTAGTGGGGATACATAAATGAGAATAGGGTTTTACATATTTAAAATAGGGATAAGAGGCATGCAAGCCCCATTTGAAAATATTACATCAAACCCAAAATGAGTAAATAAATAAAATAATGACATTCATCCATTCATTCACTCATTCATTCATATATCTAAGACTAATCCATGATCACCAACAAACATAGCAAATAATAATAAAAAGTAATCCACGAATATAACACAATTAATTTCCCAATTTAATCTCATTATATTATGTTTATCCAATTAATAAACTAATTTATTAATTTAGATCCTTAAATATCTCATATTTAAATAAATATAATCACATTATATTTATAGTAATTAACAACTACAAATATAGCACAATTAAATTTTCTAATATAAACTCTTTACATTAGAGTTTTCTAATTTAATAAACCCTTTATTAAATTTATTCTATTTAATAAACTCTTTATTAAATTTACTCCATAAATATCTCATATTTACAAAATATAAATATAATTAAATTATATTTAATTAATTAATTAATTATTTATTTATTTATTGATTTAAAGTGTCAAAATATATTTTGGGCTTCTTCAATTTATTTGTCAAACAAAATAATTAATTAGCTTAGACCTTTTAAAAGATAAAATAAGTCTAACTTATTTCTCTTAAGTCCAAGTCCGAAACCAATAGCCCAAATCAAACATTAAAAATAGTCCTTACTATTTTATTTTAGTCCAAATTTAAATTGGCCCAATTGCAAACAATATAATGAATCTTACTTATTTTATTATAATCTAAAATTAAGCTAGGCCCAAAAGAGCCCAACATCAGATATATGCCCATTAGCCCAAAAATAAGGAAAAAGAAAAATAAATCAAAAGAAATTAACCCAAAAACCCATTGGGTTGGGTTCGGGTTCGGACTCTATTCGGTTCGGATCTGGATCCAGATCCGAACCCGAACTGGGTCTAAACCCTAAACCAAAAAAAAAACTTTTTTTTTCCTTTTTCCCCAAGCAGCGCCGCCCCCCATCCCTCTTCCCTTTCCTCCGAGAAACAGCATCGCCGCTGCCATCATGGCAGCGGCGTTGCTACGGCCATCAGCAGCCACCGCGCGAGGTCTCCACCTCGCGCTGGTGGTTGCTCCACCGTGAGCAGCACCGCTGCTGCCACAATTACACTATACAACGAATTATTGACCATTCCATGTAATTCGTTGTATTAGCGGTCATGTCCAGTCACTTGTTCTCAACAAGCACTTATACATCTAACCTTACGATATGAGACTAATCGCCCAAATCAATATCTTATATTATTTGGATGGTAGACTGTAATTTGATCTTTCAGGATAAATCAACGCCCAATTAATTTATCCTACGATCGGGGACTATTTTAGAACATATTTATGAATATAGATTCTGTCACTCATATCCTTACTCTTAATGATAGAATCGATAAATATTATTCGAAGGACTCTTATTTAAATAATTAATCGCATTAATTATATTTTTATGGAATTATGTTGTTGTTTCAAAAGGCTGTTCTGAAACTATTTAGATTTTATTTTGAAACTATTTAAAATATGTTTTGAATATGTTTCAAAAAAAAATCTAGAAAACAGATTTTGTAAAAGTGTTTTTACAATATTTTTAAAATCTGTTTTGTAAATCTTTAAAAAAAATATATGAAAATTAGATTTTCAATCGCAAAACCCCCCACCCTTTCGCTGACGGCAGCGACGATGGCAGCGGTGCCACTGTCGTTGCAGGCTAGTGACGGCAGCAGCTGCTGTCACTGCAGGCCAACGACGGTGGTGCTACTGTCGCTGCAGGGCAGCGACGGCAGCGCCGCTGTCGCTGAGGAGCAGCGATGGCTGCTGCCATAGTAGCAGCAGCCATGGCTATTCCACAAGCAGCCAACAGCGCAAGGCTTAGCCCTCGCGCTGACTGCTGCTGTCACGAACAGCAGCAGCAGCCGCTGCCATGGTGGCAGTGGCGATGGAGGCACAACGGTGAAGAGAAGGGGGTGGGGTGGCGGCGCAGAGGGAAGAAGAAGGAAAGAACAAAAAAAAAGTTTTTTTGGATCTGGACCCGAACTGAATACAGTCCGAACTCAAACTGACCCAATAGGTTTTTGGGTTAATTTCTATTGATTTATTTTTCTTTTCCTTATATTTGGGCTAATGGGCATCTGATGTTGGGCTCATTTGGGCTGGATTAAATTCGGACTTCAAAATACCTTTTAGTATGGACTAATTTTTAAAGGTCTGAATTAGGGTTATTGGGCATATATTTGTTTTGGGCTGACTTGGGCTAAATCAATTTCAGATTAGAATAAAATAAGTGAGACTCATTTTATTGTTTGAAATTGGGCTAAACTTGATTTGGACTTGGGGATAAATAGTATGAACTATTTTATTTTCTGAATTGGGTTGTTGACTTTTGGACTTGGATTTAAATAGAATAAATTAGATTTATTTTATTTTTATAGTCTAAATAAATTACTTTGTATGACAAATTAATTAAAAGAGCCCAAATATATTCTTGACACTTTAAATTAATAAATAGTTTATTAATTATTAAATATAATTTGATTATATTTATATTTTGTAAAGATAAGATATTTATGGAGTAAATTTAATAAAGAGTTTATTAAATAGAATAAATTTAATAAAGATTTTATTAAATTAAAAATTCTAATGTAAAGAGTTTATATTAGAAAATTTAATTGTGCTATACTTGTAGTTAATTAATAAATTATTTATTAATTAATTACTATAAATATAATGAGATTATATTTATTTAAATATGAGATATTTAAGGATCCAAATTAATAAAGGTGTTTGTTAATTGGATAAACCTAATATAATGATATTATATTGAGAAACTAATTGTGCTATATTCGTGAATTACTTTTTATTATTATTTGCTATTTTTATGGGTGATCATGGACTAGTCTTGTGTGAATTTATGGATGAATGAATGAATGTCATTATTAAATTTATTTACCCATTTTGGGATTTATGCAATATTTTAAAATGGGGCTTGCATGCCTCTTATCCCCGTTTTAAATATGTAAAACCCTATTCCCATTTATGTATCCCCACTAGATTAGGAATCTATGTACATAAATGTAATGGAAGATCAAGATGAAGGCATCAAGAGTTGGTGAGCCCAGTTCGCGAAAGGAGTTTTGTGAAGCCGAGGAGGAACAACCCATGAATTTTTCTTGTGGGCCCTTTATTTGATTTAGGTATTCAATCCAGTGGCTCGGGTTGATAAGTGCTCCTAGTCCATTATCATCCCATTTTATTTTATGCATTTATTTATTTATTTATGTGATAAATATATGATGAATGCATGTATGTTTCTATTTTATTTATGCGATAAATTGAAATTAGAAGCATGTGAAAAGTGAGACCTAAACTAAAGACCAGCAAACCTTCCCAAATTAAATATTAAGTTAATAAATGTGTAATCTTGAGAAGATTATATCATTGTCTTCCGTTATCATAGATTGGTTTATGTGTTGGGCTAGTAAGTAGCTGGCTATGGACACATATGGTTATTTATTTGTATCAATATATGAACTAAGTCTATATAAGCATGAGATGTGGGAAATTTGGATTCTCACTGGCCACCAAAAATCTATAATGTGAGGTGTCAGTGTTGCATTGATCCAAGTTTTTCAGGATAATGGGTTTAACTTAAAAAATCTTGGAGACCAAAAATCTATAACGTGAGGTCGAAAGGATTAGAGGCAAGAACAAATTGGAATTTGTATGAGATACATTGAATAAGAGGTTATTCACCTATTTGTTTTAACTTCGCCAAAAATCTAAAATGTGAGGTGGGTTAAAATGAATGGGCCCTCAATTCCACTAAGAAAAACACCTTATTGTTTTTCCGTTTTCCACTAGGGAAGTGTGGGATCCGAAAAATTTAGTAGGGGTTATTGTTTGATTTAAAGACCAAAATCAAATGGTTAATAATATAATTATCTAACATCCTTAGAAATTACTGCCTATATATAATATCGGATGTAAACCCAACCCTCTATTTTGACTAGACCAAACTTCGATGACTAGCTCAATGTTTTGAGAATTGTTCTCAGATCTGAGAAAGTCATACACGTTCTAAATACACAAAATAAGTTGTCAAAAAGTAGCATGAGAACATGGATAATGTATCCATCATTAATTACTTACAAGAGTTGTAAAGTAAGCAAGATAGGACAACTAGATATGAGATATCTAGTGATAGATATGAGATATCTAGAAAATTGTTCCAAACAAAGAATAACTGGAAGAATTGATTTGAGAGCGTGTGTTCTCAGGATAAGTATCTTGAATCCATGAGTTTATTCGTGATTTATCATATGCAAACAAATCTAATCCTCAAGGTCAATTCTCAATTCACTATTGTCGTTCATAATGGATTTCTCCATGTGAACACATTTGACACAACCCTTGGAAATGAGAGTCATATATCAAGGGTAGATCTGAAAAGTTGAAACTTGATTGATAATTATTTCCACTGCAAGAAAGGAGAACTAATAATAAAGGAAAATCCAAAGGACTTCAAAGAGTTTGAAGAGAAATGGATGTCCTCTATAAATACATCTCTTCTTCTCGTTTATCCATCTGGGTGATCATTAATTTTGGAATAATTGTTGTTCATGTGTTTCATTTATTTGGGAAATAAATTAGATGATACTAGTAAATTAATGGATAATGACAGATAAACGAGTAATATGAGAAATTTAGAGATACTAATAACTTTAGATTATCGTGGCACTTACGATTAGGTCATAGAGGAGAAACAAGAATCACACAAGTGGTGAAAGAAGGACTGGTAAGCCCTTGAGGCCCCAGGACATTCCCCACACGTGAATCTTGTGTTCTTAAAAATGATCAAATCACCCTTTGTAGGACAAAGTCAAAGGACCATGAATATTTAGGGTTTTGTACATAGGGATGTACATGGGCCATTTGGCGAAATATCCCAATAAAGATTTTAGCTACCTTACATATACTTATGATTGTCATAAGTGTATATCTGAACAGTTTGAAGCGTTCAAAGAATTTAGAATTAAAGTAGTGAATCAGAACTAGAAATGAGAAGTAAGTCTCAATGATGAGATCATGGAGAATTCTTAGCCTCAATTTCTAATAGTATCTCAAAAGAAAATAACATAGTTACTTCATTAACTCCTTCTGGTATTCTAATGTTTGATGAAGTGTTGAAGAGAATGGGTTGGACCTTGTTGGACATAGTCTTTAATTGATAAACTATGCTGATTTAATAATTTAGCCTATGAGGCTATATTCTCCTTCTAGCAACCCATCTCTTGGATAAGGTCACTTCCAAATTAATCTTAAGTACTTCATATAGGATATGAGAGAACGGGATACCTAGTCTTAAGGTGTTAAGAATGAGGGTTATCATGTTTTCAATCAAAGGCTTTAGATTGATAAATTGGAAATAAGATTGGATAAGATTAATTGGTTATCCCAAGGATTTGTTGGGATATAACTTTTATTCCCTTGCTGACCAGAGAATCTATTAGCAAATACAACTTCTTCTTGGAAGAATAGTTCATCTGAGAAGATAGCGTGGGAAGAAAAGTATGACTTAGTAAGGAGTTACTGAGCAACCAGTTAACCTGAGTCAAATCCAAGATTTGATTCTAGAAAACCCAATCCAAGAGCAGCTGATTATTTCACAAATTTTCCAGATTAGAAAGATGACAATAATCATGTTGATGATTTTTGTCAGCTATGAATAGTTATGTTTGACATAAGCTTAAATGGCTTGAGGCCATAAGATCTTAAATAAATAAAGGTGGAGACCTTTAACACAAATGGTAAAAGATTATTGTCATAGGCAAGGAGTTGACTATGAGGAAATATTTTCACCAATTGTTAAAATTCATTATGATTTATTGGCGATAGTTGCACACTACTATTATGAGATGAGGTAGATGGATGACAAAACAAAATTTTATAATGACTTCATTAATGAAGACATTAATATGGATTTGCCGATACGTTTTGAGTCCAGTAATAAGTCACAAAGAGTGCAAGCTAAAGGGGTCCATTAATGGACTTAACCAAGCCTAAAGAATCTAGAACATTCGATTGACTTAATTGAGAATGAAGACGAAAATTGACTATACAAGTAGGTCTAATTATTCAAATAATTCTCCAAGTAAAATTTGGGATAATCTGCTTGAATCCTTGGAAATCGATCTATAGCGATAGATCAAAAAGGATTAATGGGTTTTTCCAAAAGGTTTTAAAGGTGTTTAACATGTACACAGGTTCTAAAAGAGGATTGTTCTCTTTTAAAGACATGATGTTTATCTCTCTAGGGCTGTGAGTCCTACGACTGCTAAAGAGAGAGAGACTGGACACATAAGGTTCTAAGTGCTGCAGCAATTAAGAATCTTATATACGTCATGCCGAGTACAAAGACATGATATCATAAATGCTATAAGTGTTATGAGCAGATGTCTGTCTAATCCAGGTTAGGAACATTGGAAAGCAATCAAGAACATTCTTAAGTACTTAAGAAGCATTGGAAAATGTTCTTGGTATATGGAGAAAGGTAAATCTTAAAGTTATACAGTTTCAAGCTGAGAGTCTGAAATGGATTATTGGAAATCCATATCTGGGTTTATACTCACCTATAATGGAAGAAAATTATTTAGAAAGGTTCCAAATATTGGTACAAATGCAAATTCCAGAGGTTGAGTGCATCGTTGCATCAGATGTAACAAAAGGAAGCGGTTTGGATCTAGGAATTCGTAATTGAACTAAGGATGGTTCTTTCCATTAAGTCAGACAAGGAGTACTGTGACGACAATGGAGTTGTAGCGCAAGCTAAAGAACCTAGGTCTCACTAGAGATCCAAGCGCATTAAAGTGGCATTACCACATCAATCGGAGATTGTGGAGAGAATGATATTATGCAGTAAATAACGTCAACAGTTGACGGTACTAGTCCACTGACTAAGGCAATGATTTAACAATCATTTGATTACGATCTTGAGAAGATAGGTATGAGATACTAGAGTAACTGGCTTTAATGCAAGTGGGGGATTATGGGATTATATGCCCTAAATGCCAATTTTAGGACATAATAATTATATTATTTATTTAATGTGGGTAGTTTATTTAAATATAATTAATGTGATTAATTATTTAAATAAGAGTCTTTAGAATAATATTTATAGATTATATCCTTAAGATTAAGGATATGAGTGACATAATTTATATTCATAAATATGTTCTAAAATAGTCCCCGATCGTAGGATAAATTAATTGGGAGTTGATTTATCCGGAAAGATCGGATTACAGTCTACCATCCAAATAATATAAGATATTGATTTGGGCGATTGGTCTCATATCGTAAGGTAAGATGTATAAGTGCTTGTTGAGAACAAGTGACTGGACATGACCGCTAATACAACGAATTACATAGAATGGTCAATAATTCATTGTATAGTGTAATGGTGCAATTAGTCCTTAGACCTGAGACACCACTGTTATCTTGTGTTAGGGATAACGTGATTTGCTGGTGCAATAAAGCTAGTCCTCATCAAGGATTGGATAATGTACTTAGTGGTTACGATGTATTCCGACATGGAGATAGGTGCATGTAAATACGAAATATGTCAATTAGGGATCTTATGCGATCTAATAATTGAGTAACTAGAAATTCTTGGTCGAGGTAGAATAGTGGAAGTCGTTCCACGTATTATTCAGAAGTTACTGATTAAATAGATTTGGACATATGATTGAGTAATAGAGTTTGACGACCCTATCCATGACTCTGGCACAATCGAGATGATTCAGACAGAAGGAATTAGTTGCATGATAATTACTAAGGGTTCGTAGAATTTACTTCATTATTAGTTGGGTAACCGTGATATACTGTTAGGTATCACTCACGACTTGCAAGAATTAAATTAGAAGAGTTCTAATTAAATATTAATTGGATTAATATTATTTTACTGCCAATTAATTATGAACCCGAGTGGTCACACACAAAAGAGATCGAAAATTAATCAGCAAAACCCCCACTACGAGTTTTAGAGAAAATATATTTGCTATAAAAGACAGGATTTGTGCTATCTTTTCTGTCTGTCATAGTTTCCTATTTATAGGAAACCCTGGACATATTAGGGCTAGCTTTTGGGTCAGTCCTAACTACTGGACTTGGATTGATTAAATGATTGGACTTATATTCCTAACAGTGGTATCAGAGCCACCGCTCATGCCTTTTACATGGTTATTCGATTATAGCACATGTTTTAACACAATCTAAAGTGTCAATTTAGTGGTTTATGAAACTATCTATTAGAAATTGATAGATTTGAATCTATTGATTTTATGCCCGTAAATTTAATTGGATTAAATTGTAGCCCTAGAATTCTTCCCTAATTGATTTCATAAGATTGTTTTATTTTCTCATATGAAACAATTTGTTGAAATTGTTTTCAGACAAATAGAACAATTATTTATTTTTGTAAAAGTATTTTACAGAGTTTTAAAAGTTGTTTTGAAACTGTATATGAGTTGTTTTGAAACTATATTTTCTGTTTTATAAAATTCTTTTATTAAGTTTCAAAACTGATTTATCAAAACAAAAACAAAAAAAAGAATTTAAAAAATTAATTTTCAAAGTTGCAGGACACCCCACCCCTTAGTTGCACGTCGCTGCCGACGTCACCATGGGAGCCACCATGGTGATGGCAGTGACGACGGCAGGTGTTGTTGTCGCTGTGTGGCAGGGAAGAAGAAAGAAAAAAAAAATTGGTGGGTTAGGGTTTCCAGACCCGAACCCATTCCAGATCCAGATCTGGGTCCAAGTCAAAACCCAAGGATCCAACTTGTTGGGCTCCTTGGGCTGATTTGTTTTTAAAAGGGCTTGTCTTTTCTTTCTTTAGTTTTGAGCTAAATGGGCATATTCAACTTGGGCTTCATTTCGGCTGGTTTTAAATTGTTTTTAAAAAATTAGCTTGGATCTCCCTTGTAGTCTACATTGGGCCCTTTTAATTCGGACTTGAATATAAATAGTGTGGACTATTTTAATATTTGAATTGGGCTGTTGGCTATTATTAATTTTGGACTTGGACTGAAATAAAATAGGTTGGACTTATTTTAATGCTTGAAGTCCAATTTACTGAATTATTTGTTTGACAAATTAATTAAAGAAGCCCAAATAGTATTTTGACACTTTATATTAATAAATAGTTTATTGATTATTAAATATAATTTGATTATATTTATATTTTATAAATATGAGATATTTATGGAGTTAATTTAATAAAGAGTTTATTAAATAGAATAAATTTAATAAAGGGTTATTAAATTGAAAAAAAAAATCTAATGTAAAGAGTTTATATTAAAGAATTAATTGTGCTATACTTGTGGTTAATTAATAAATTGTTTATTAATTAATTACTATAAATATAATGAGATTATATTTATTTAAATATGAGATATTTAAGGATCCAAATTAATAAAGGTGTTTATTAATTGGATAAGCCTAATATAATGAGATTATATTGGGAGACTAATTGTACTATATTCGTGGGTTACTTTTCTTTATTATTTGCTATGTTTATGGGTGATCATGGACTAGTCTTGTATATATGAATGGGTGAATGAATGAATGCATGACAGTCATTATTTTATTTATTTACCCATTATGGGTTTTATGTAATATTTTAAAATGGGGCTTGCATGCCTCTTATCCCCGTTTTAAATATGGAAAACCCTATTATCATTTATGTATCCCCACTAGATTAAGAATCTATGTACATAAATGTAATGGAAGATCAAGATGAAGACATCAAGAGTTGGTGAGCCCAATTCGCGAAAGGAGTTTTGTGAAGCCGAGGAAGAGCAGCCCATGAATTTTTCTTGTGGGCCCTTTATTTGATTTAGGTTTTCAACTCAGTGGCTCGGGTTGATAAGTGTTCCTAGTCCATGATCATCCTATTTTTATTTTATGCATTTATTTATTTATTTATGCGATAAATATATGATGAATGCATGTATGTTTCTATTTTATTTATACGATAAATTAAAAATTAGGAGCATGTGAAAAGTGAGACCTAAACTAAAGACTATCAAACGTTTCCAAACTAAATATTAAGTTAATAATGGTGTAGTCTTGAGAATATTATATCATCCTTCCGTTATCGTAGATTGGTTTCTGTGTTGGGCAAGTAAGTAGCTGGCTATGGACACATAAGGTTATTTATTTGTATCAACATATAAACTAAGTCTATATAAGCATGAGATGTGGAAAATTTGGATTCTTACTGGCAACCAAAAATCTATCGTGTGAGGTGTCGGTATTGCATTGATCAAAATTTCCAGGATAATGGGTTTAACTTAAACAATCTTGGAGACCAAAAATCTATAATGTGAGGTCAAAAGGATTGGAGGCAAGAACAATTGGAATTTGTATAAGATACATTGAATAAGAAGTTATTCACCTATTTGTTTTATCTTCACCAAAAATCTAAAATGTGAGGTGGGTTAAAGTGAATGGGCCTCCAATTCCACTAAGAAAAAGACCTTTTTTTTTTCCATTTTCCACTAGGGAAGTGTGGGATTCGAAAAATTTAGTGGGGGTTACTGTTTGATTTAAAGACCCAAATCAAATGGTTAATAATATAATTATCTAACATCCTTAGAAATTACTGTCTATATATAATATCGGATGTGAACATCTTGAATCCATGAGTTTATTTGTGGTTTATCATATGAAAACAAATCTAATCCTCAAGGTCAATTCTCAATTCATTCTTGTCATTCATAATGGATTTCTCCATGTGAACACATTTGACAAAACCCTTGGAAATAAGAGTCATATATCAAGGGTAGATTTGGAAAGTTGAAACTTGATTGATAATTATTTTCACCGCAAGAAAGGAGAATTAATAATAGAGGAAAATCCAAAGGACTTCAAAGAGTTTGAAGAGAAATGGATGTCCTCTATAAATATATCTTGTCTTCTCGTTTACCCATCTGAGTGTTCATTAATTTTGGAATAATTGTTGTTCATGTATTTCATTTATTTGGAAAATAAATGAGATGACACTAGTAAATTAATGAATAGAGTCTTATATGGATAATGACAGATAAACGAGTAATATGAGAAATTTAAAGATACTGATAACTCTAGATTATCGTGGCACTTACGATTAGTTCATAAAGGAGAAACAAGAATCACACAATTGGTGAAAGAAGGACTGATAAGCCCTTGAGGCCCCAGGACATTCCCCACACGTGAATCTTGTGTTCTTAAAAATGATCAAATCACCATTTGTATGACAAAGTCAAAGGACCACGAATATTTAGAGTTTTGTACATAGGGATGTACATGGGCCATTTGGTGAAATAGCCCAATAAAAATTTTAGCCACCTTACATATACTTATGATTGTCATAAGTGTATATCTGAACCGTTTGAAGCGTTCAAAGACTTTAGAATTAAAGTAGTGAATCAGAACTAGAAATGAGAAGTAAGTCTCAATGATGAGATCATGGAGAATTCTTAGCCTCAATTTCTAATAGTATCTCAAAAGAAAATAACATAGTTACTTCATTAACTCCTTCTGGTATTCTAATGCTTTATGAAGTGTTGAAGAGAATGGGCTGGACCTTGTTGGACATAGTCTTTAATTGATAAATTATGTTGATTTATAATTTAGCCTGTGAGGCTATATTCTCCTTATAGTAGCCCATCTCTTGGATAAGGTCACTTCCAAATTAATCTTAAGTACTTCATATAGGATATGAGATAACAAGATACCTAGTCTTAAGGTGTTAAGAATGAGGGTTATCCTATTTTCAATCAAAGGATTTAGATTGATAAATTGGAAATGAGATTGGATAAGATTAATTGGTTATCCCAATGATTTGTTGGGATATAACTTTTATTCCCTTGTTGACCAGAGAGTCTGTTAGCAAATACAACTTCTTCTTGGAAGAATAGTTCATCTGAGAAGATAGTGTGGGAAGAAAAGTATGACTTAGTAAGGAGTTACTGAGCAACCAGTTAACCTGAGTCAAATCTATGATTTGATTCTAGATAGCCTAATCCAAGAACAACCAGTCAATTTCACAAGGTTTTCAGATCAGTAAGATGACAATAATCATGATTGATGATTTTGTCAGTTATGAAAAGTTATGTTTGACATAAGCTTAAACGGCTTGAGACCATAAAATCTTAAATGAATAAAGGTGGAAACCTTTAGGACTAATGGTGAAAGATTATAGTCATAGGCAAGGGGTTGACTATGAGGAATTCTTTTCATCGATTATTGAAATTCATTATGATTTATTGGTCATAGTTGCACACTACTGTTATGAGATATGGTAGATGGATGTCAAAACGGCATTCCATAATGACTTCATTAATGAAGACATTAATATAGGATTGTCAATACGTTTTGAGTCCAGTGATGAGTCACAAAGAGTGCAAACTAAAAAGGTCTATTTATGGACTTAACCAAGCCTGAAGAATCTAGAACATTCGATTGACTTCATTGAGAATGAAGATGAATCTTGACTAAATAAGTAGGTCTAGTTATTCAAATAATTTCTCCAAGTAAATTTTGGGATAATCTGCCTAAATCCTTGAAAGTCGATCTATGGTGATAGATCAAAAGGATTAATGGATTTTTTCCAAAAGGGTGTTAAAGGTGTTTAACATGTACACAAATTCTAAAAGATGATTGTTCTCTTTTAAGACATGACGTTTATCTCTCTAGGGTTGTGAGTCCTGAGACTGCTAAAGAGAGATAGACTGGACACATAAGGTTCTAAGTGCTGCAGCAATTAAGAATCTTATATACGTCATGCTGTGTACAAAGACATGATATCATAAATGTTATAAGTATTATGAGCAGATGTCTGTCTAATCCAGGTTAGGAACGCTGGAAAGCAATGAATAACATTTTTAAGTACTTGAGAAGCACTGAAAAATGTTTTTGATATATGGAGAAAGGTAAAACCTAAAGTTTTACAGTTTCAGGCTGAGAGTCTGAAATGGATTATTGGAAATCTATATCTGGGTTTATACTCACCTATAACAGAAGAGCAATTATTTGGAAAGGTTCCAAAAATCAGTACAAATGCAAATTCCAGAGGTTGAGTGCATCGTTGTATCAGATGTAACAAGAGGAAGTTGTTTGGATCTAGGAGTTCGTAACTGAACTAAGGATGGTTCTTTCCATTAAGTCAGACAGGTAGTGCTGTGACGACAATGGAGTTTTAGCGCAAACTAAAGAACCTAGGTCTCACTAGAAATCCAAGCGCATTAAAGAGGCATTACCACATCAATCAGAGATTGTGAAGAGAATGATATTATGCAGTAAATAACGCCAATAATTGACGGTGCTAGTCCACAGACTAAGGCAATGATTCAGCAGTCATTTGATTACCATCTTGAGAAGATGGGTATGAGATACTAGAGTAATTGATTTTAGTGCAAGTGGGGGATTGTTGGATTATATGCCCTAAATGCCAATTTTAGGACATAATAATTATATTATTTATTTAATGTAGACAGTTTATTTAAATATAATTAATGCGATTAATTATTTAAATAAGAGTCCTTAGAATAAAGTTTATAGATTCTATCCTTAAGAGTAAGAATATGAGTGACAGAAGATATGAGTAACAGAATCTATATTCATAAATATATTCTAAAATAGTCCCCGATCGTAGGATAAATTAATTGGGCGTTGATTTATCCGGAAAGATTGGATTACAGTCTACCATCCAAATAATATGAGATATTGATTTGGACGATTAGTCTCATATCGTAAGGGTAAATGTATAAGTGCTTATTGAGAACAAGTGACTGGACATGACCGCTAATAGAACGAATTACATTGAATGGTCAATAATTCGTTGTATAGTGTAATGGTGCAATTAAGTCCTTAGACCTGAACACCACGGTTATCTTGTGTTAAGGATAACGTGATTTGCTGTGCAATAAAGCTAGTCCTCATTAAGGATTGGATAATGTACTCAGTGATTACGATCTATTCCGGCATGGAGATAAATGCGTGTAGATACAGAATCTGTCAATTAGGGATCCTATGCGATCTATTAATCGAGTAACTAGAAATCCTTGGCCGAGGTAGAATAGTGGAAGTCGTTCCACGTATTATTCATAAGTTACTGATTAAATAGATTTGGATATATGATTGAGTAATAGAGTTTGACGACCCTATCCATGACTCTGGCTCAATCGGGATGAATCAGACAGAAGGAATTAGTTGCATGATAATTACTAAGGGTTCGTAGAATTTACTTCATTATTAGTTGGGTAGTCGTGATATACTGCTAGGTATCACTCACGACTTGCAAGAATTAAATTAGAAGAGTTCTAATTAAATATTAATTGGATTAATATTATTTTGCTGCTAATTAATTATGAACCCGAGATGTCACACACAAAAGAGATCCGGAATTAATCAGCGAGGAAAATAAATTAAATGTTAGAAGAGTCTAATATTTAATTGGGCTTAAGACTGATTAGATTGGAATATTAGTCCAATCATTTAATCAGTCTAAGTCCAGTAATTAGGACTGGCCCAAAAGCTAGCCCTAATAGGTCTAGTGTTTCCTATAAATAGGAAACTATGACAGACAGAAAATCTAGCATAAATCCTGTCTTTCATGGCAAATATATTTTTCTCTAAAACTCATAGTGGGGGTTTTGCTGATTGATGGCTCGGATCTCGTGTGGATACTTTCTGAGGCTTCACAATTGGGGAGCTCTGGATTCGATCAATTCCTACAATAGATTCGTCATCATGGAAATGTAATCCTAAAATCTTATTATGCGTAATTAATAGTTGATTATTATGCATGTATGTAATCTACATAATTAGCCATGAACGTGATGCATGAGTATTATTTGTTTCCGCTGCGTTTTTATTTAATTATAAAATCATTAAAGATTTTATCCTTAAGAGTAAGGATATGAGTGACAGAATCTATATTCTTCTAAGAACTTTTATTTAAATAGTTAATCGCATTAATGATATTTAAATAAACTGCCCATATTAAATAAATAATATAATTATTATGTCATAAAATTAACATTTAGGGCATATAATCCAACAATCCCAACTGCAAGAACTGAGGAATCATGTTGTTTAGGTCTAGGAGGAACTTGATGACCTTTAGTGTGCAAGGTCGATGCGATATTTGTATTTCCAAAAGAAGACCCATTTTTCATCAATTTTTTAGACTCCTGCAGAAGCCCACATATGTTCTTATCCCCATGCATGGCACCTTGGCTAGCAAGGCTTCTTAGCAGATGAGACAACAGATCCGTGGCACTAGCTTTACTACCTGCAATTCATGAATTTTAACAAACACAATAATCTAAGATTTGAGCCAGTAAAAAGTTTATCATATGAAAAGCTGACATCAGCTTTATAGCAAAATATCGTTATTAGATGGAGAGGAGTTTCAAATTACTCGCAGTGCATGTTAGACAATATCTTTAGCAGGCTCATCAAGAGATAGCCACTGGCTTGAGCATCATTCAAGGAATTATTATTAGCAGCAGCACTATCAAGTTGTGTTTTCCTCCTTTTATTATGACCTGCTAAACGTCGACGACAGCTTCTTTTCCCTTCATCAAACTCTTGAAGCGCATGAAATCTGCAGTTAAGCGCAAAGTAAGGGCATATGAACAAAAATTTTGGGTTGGCAATACCAATCATCGCCTAGAAAAATTAGAATATAAAAAACTTGTTCTGAATGTACAGCTGCAAATCCATCCTTAAAAAGATACTGAGAAAATGATGAGGGACCAGTAAAAGCAAGCAAGGAGTTGTAAATGACCTGCTGCATTGTTGGCAGAAACGCCGCAAAATATTGGCAACAAGTGACTTAGTGGCCTTGGAATGCATCTCACAAACCTTATGTCGCCTGTGATAGTCTTTGGCCTTACTGAGATCAATTCCACAATCCTCAACCTGACAGATGGGCCGATTAGAAGTAGCTCCACCGGTCTTGGGCTTCTTTCCAGTGGTCTCTTGGCAATTGCTGGCTGACGTGGGATACCCATGTCCACCAAGCTTAAGAGAAAGGATGGCAGACTCGTCTTGTAAACTATCATCTAGGCTTCTCTTCCTGTCTTGTAAGTTCCTTTTTGTTGTTTCTTTCTGAATTGCAAGGCTCAATTCATCAGAACAAGAGGATGAGGTGTTGGAGGCAGCCATGGGAACCTGGGAAAAAATTGGGAGTTAGAAGGAGCAGAAGCAGAGTTGGGATGAATAGGGGTAGCAATGAAGAGATCACCGTCCCATTTCCATAAGCCGGGATCCCATTCAAGACACCACCTCTCAACTCCTCCTCCTCCATAAAGGAACTGGTGAGCTTCACCTGCAACTCCAATGCTTGTTGCTTCCATGGTAATTTAGAAACATCGCATAAGCATATCGTGAAAATCCATCCCCCCGATCAAAAGTTGAGATTGCTCCAAAGCAATACTCAAGTCACTTTGCTCTCTCTTAGCTTAGCTGTACTTTGAATTTTCCAAACATAAGTAAATAAAATTGAATTCAACTTATAGAAATAAAGATAAACAAGGTGTTACCGAAACCGCTGAAACTACTTTGACATAATTTGCTAAAGGTACGATTCATTTCTACTCAATTTTAAGGGGCAAGGAGATAAAACAAGTAAAAGAACTTGCCCTAGAGAGAGTGAGCTAGTGTTAAGTTGATGAGTTTAGTCTTCCGATTGTTCAATAGACCGTCCCTCTATAGAAAGAAAGCTAAAGGACAAGTTGGTGGTGGTGGTGGTGGTGCTAATGGTAATGGTGGTGGGGAAGGTGGCGTAAAGTTGGGATGTATGATTAGAGGGCAAATCTGACAAATAGTCCCTATTATTTATAATTTTTTTACAAATAGTCCTCATTATTTTAAAAATTACGCAGTTAGTCTCTATTGTTTGCAAAAGTTTCTCCAATAGTCTCCATTGTTTCACAAGATATTCAATTAGTCTCTATTACTTGTAAAAGTCTCTCCATTAGTCCTCATTATTTACAAAAGTCTCTCTATTAGTCCCCAATATTTACAAATACATTTGCAAACATTGGGGACTAATGGAAAGACTTTTGCAAATAATAAGGACTAATTGAGTGACTTTTGAAACAATGAGGACTATTGATGGGACTTTTACAAACAATGAGAACTATTAGTGGGACTTTTATAAATAATGAGGACTAACCGCGTAATTTCTAAAATAATAGAGATTATTTGTCCAAAATTTATAAATAATAGGGACTATTATGATTAGATGCGAACTAACGTGAATATGTCTCTCTATCAGTCTCGTCTCTCTCTCTCTCTATATGGTGAGATAAAAAGAAATATTAGCGCGCTCTGTACTTTTGCGGGGGTCTTGTCTTGTACTACAATTTAACACGAGAAAACGTTAGATACTATTTTATTTTTATTATTTTTTATTGGTATATTTTAGTTGATACGTTAAAAAATTAGTTATTTTAACATATTAACAAATTATAAAAATAAAAAGTGATAAATGAAAAATACAAAAAAAATAAAAATAAAGCTCTTTAATTAAGTACATATATCTAAGCCCTTAGGAGTATCATCCAGTAATAATGAGGTAAAATTATTTTTGTAAAATTGTGAATTAAAAGTACATATAACTATTTTTTTTTTCTCAGTCAAAAGTACATACAACTCGTGGTCTAGTTAGTATGCTGATTTTCTTTAATTTGAGGGCTGCTACTCTATATTAATATTACTTATTAACTCCTATCACAATATTTACTTGTTTATTACATATTAATCACGATAGAAAAATTATAAACTCTAAATTCACTATTTATCCATCCACATATGATTCATCCTGTTAATTCGTGCGTCCCTATATCAACACTCAATTTTAATTTTCTCTAACTCGTGCATCCCAATTTCAACAACGGGTAATAATGCATACAAACGGGATAAGTAATAATACATACGTTCAAGAGTCAAATAAAGTAGTTAGATTATAATGCAACAAACGGGACAAATAATAATGCATACTTCTAAAAATCAGGTAATTAAAGTAGTTAAGTTGTTATACATACGGAAAGGCAGATAATAATGCATACGGCCAAGAGATGACTCTCTCAACTACGAAATTGACAAGACATGCATGCTTGATGCTACTCCTATAATCATAAACAATTTTAGAGTAAATGATTGAAATGGTCCTTATTTTTTAGATTTATAATATTTTTGTCTTTTATTTATAAAATGCGATATTTCAATTTTGTATTTTTTATTTTGCGACGATGTTAGTATTTTTATTGCATGTGCGATAATTTTTTAACGCTTATTGCATGTGCGTGGCACGTTTAAGTCAGATTTTGCAGGGGTAAATTTGTCATTGCACTCATTTGCAACCCCACCCAATTTTTCCCAAATTGCAAAAACCAACAATTAATTAGCCATTAACATAAATAAATAAATAAATAATCGATTCTTCATCATCTTCTTTTTCTTTGATCACACCCCATCAAAACGCTTTAAGCTTTTCATCGTTTTACATAAAAACATTGTCTCCTAAATCAACAACCACCATCCACGGCCAAACCGCCACCATCTTCATACTTCTCTAGCAATCTCCGGCAGTGGCGAACGACGAGGATGCCACCATCATCTTCTTCTCTTCGTCCTCAATCGTTTGGTGCGCTTCAAGGCTGTCGAAACTCTATATATATATATATATATATATATATATATATATATATATATATATAGATTGTTTGAAGATTTGGTTGCATATAACATTTGATTTCGTTTTGCATATTTGATCAGTGGTGAATGCAGATTTAGATTTGCTTTCTTTCTTAGTTTTTTGACGGTGGTGATAAAGAGTTGATGGGTATGGTGGTTATGGTGCTTAGTATGGTAGCGATAATCTGTTATTGACGTTGATGTTGGGTATGGTGGTGAGAAAGAGTTGGTGGTGGTGGTGGTGGTGATCAAGGTGAAGAAGAAGGTGATGGCGTGAACAAGAAGGAGCCAAAGAAGAAGGAAAAAAAAGAAGCTAAAATGACGATGTTGGCCCTACAAAATGAGGGACAAATGATGCATGTGCCGCACATGTGACATTTTCGTTTGAATTTAAACGAAAGAATTAACAGCGTCACAAAATAAAAGATGCAAAATTAAAATGTCACAATCGTAAATAAAAGACGAAAGTGTCACAGAAATAGACTATTTTGGTCATTTACTCTTTATTTTAACTTGGAAAAGCTTCATCTTGCTCCATACTTGTTGTTGGCAATAATAGAGAACGAGGTGCTGATCCTCAAGGCACTCCCTTATAGTGCTATATTTTTTTGATTCTGATTCAGCGACTTTCTTGGATTTCAACTAGCATCTTTTCCATCGAAAACATGCTGAGAAAAAAGATAGCTTCACAAGTATAACAATGCATGCGAAGTTGAGGCCTTGTTATCCTCCCGTGATCTTTATGTAACTAAAAGTTCTTGATACAAAGTGTCGTCATTCATGATTAACTTATTTTGACTATGCGCTTTTTAGATTTCGGAGATCAAGCATGTTGATGATGGGAATGGAATGTCTGGCATATTGTCTCGTTGTTTGGCTTTGGGCACCGTGTGAACACAAGACCAAGATAATAAGTGCATTTTTACATGTCAAATACAGCCTACCTTAGGAAAACGTATTTTTCACCTAGTGTCTAATAATTAATATTTAAAATATAGTGCATTCTTCATGTGTTTTATGCCCTAACGTAATGTTTTATGATCATATTTGTCGAGGTTGAAAGTCTCATAGTTGGATTCAGGAGCTGCTTTGATCGAGCTGGACTTCTCCGGTCCGCCTCCGAGCTAGACTTTCTTGGTCGGCCGTAGGTCCTGCACAAGAAAACAAGGAAAAGGCGGGGTGAAGACCCGGATTTTCCCCTCAGGCGTGCGAATGATTAGTATGTCCGAGCTGGCAAAGTAGTTGAGAGCAATTAATAACGAGAGAGAGACCCTAAATGAGGAGGGTTGAGCTCTATTTATACTAAGTTTGGGTCTGACAGCATTTAATGCGACGCAGCTTTATGTCCCATCAGTGCTTTATGTCCCATCGGAACAGTTGGAACTGAGGTCGGGGTTAACGGGGTCGGGTCAGTCATCTGGGGTTGGACATTGGGCTGAGCAAGCTGCTGATGGAGCGCGGATTGGCCCATCTCTGACCAGAAGGTCGGCTCATTTAGCTCAGCTCGGGAACCCCTCGTCAATTCCCCCCCCCCCCCCAGTCGAGATCGAGTGGGCGAGATCTAGAGGTAGGAGCTAATCCCGAGCTGTAGGTGCCCGACCCCGATGGAGTAGGGATGGCCGCGTCAGCAGTGCATGCCCAACGGATGGTTGCCATGTGGCGGTTCTGACAAGACGCGACGTTTGGCCTTCCCGAGGCGAATTTCACGGGCGCCTATAAATAGGGCCACCTCCTCCGAGATTTCACTACATACTTCACTTTCTATTTCTCAAGGAATTTAGGTCGGACGCAAGAGTGGTCGGCGCAACTAGTTCGGAAAGAATATTCTCGGGATTCTTCAGCTCGGACCAGAATAGTCGGCCACACTCCGCAGTTGAGAGCATTAGGTACGTCCTGACTCCCTTTAGTCATTCCTGTACATTTGTATTTGCTGTAGACAGGATGGGGAGGTCGGAATCAGAAGATTCTCAGGCAATGGAAGTAAGGTCTTATGGTGGAGATGAAAGTCCGCCGAGCTCGGCATCTACCTCGAACAGGATCCGTGGCGGAGAGAGCACCAGCTCGTCCTCAGGGCCGGCTCGGAAATCTAACCGCGAGGAGAGCGACGACGACTGCCAAGTTATTGGGGTTAGACTGGTGCGAGAAGAGGCAGAAGAGGACCCTTTGGCCGACCTGGGAGAATTCGATGTCGGGGATGATGAGGAGCCGCTGAATCGACTGGAGGGCATCGAAATACCGCAAGAGTTCTTAGCCGGGGTGTTTGCCACCGAGCCGATCGAGGCTGTTCCAGTCAGTGTTGTTCGACCTCGGAGCTCGGCTTCAGCTAGCGCTTCTTCAATTCGAGGGAAGAGGATCGAGCAGTTGTTTGCCTGCTGCAAGCGTGAGTGCCATTCCACCGTGCAGATGGCGAACGCAAGACTGAGGAACTGGTCAGTTGACCGGCATCACAAGTTGAAGGTTCCAGGTCGGCAAGAATCGGCGTGTTACCCCCTAGCCAACCACTACACCATATATGATCTGGCCTTCGACGTCATCCAGCTCCCCCTCCCTGGCTTCATCGTTGGAATCCTGAACCATTTCGAGCTCAGCCCGGGTCAGATGTCACCGAATGGTTGGGCCATAATGGTGGCTTTCTACGTTTTCTGTTTGGAGAAGGGAGTGGAGCCAACCTTGCGCAGATTCAGGCATTTCTTCGTATGTAAGCCCAACCCGAAGCAGCCAGGGTGGTTCCACTTCGCAGCTCGGGTCGGCCACTCCGTATTCACCAAGTGGCACTCCTCTAACAAGGGCTGGCATAATGATTACTATTGGGTGGAGTCGTCTGTGAATCCTGGATGTAGGATGGACTGGCTCCCGAGCCTGAGGAAAACCGTCAATGATGACCCTAAACTCTCAAAGGAGGAGCTTAGAGAAGTTGCAGTGCTCAAGCCCGCGCCCGGGATGCTGATAGACATTGACAGTGTGCTGAAATGGGAGCGAATCTGGGATTCCAAGTTATTTGGTCGGGAGCCCGACCTCTCGAGGGATCATCCCCACCTGATTCCCGACCTGGAAGGAGATCACGGGACTGGCTCGGAAGAGGGTCAGTTTGCAGGATTGGCGTCCGACCTCCCGTCCCGTTTATTAGCTTCGCTTGAGCTGGGTCTTCGACTCACTTTTAACCCCTTTTGCTCTACCTTTTGCAGATATGGTGGATATGAGAAAGCTCGCGTACGCCCAGGTGCGGAGGAAGGGTGAAGTCAGTGGCGATGCTTCTGCTCGGTCAGGACCGGGCGGCACTGGACAAGGCCAAAGGCAACGCCCCAGCGGCCAAGGGCGTGAGGTCGGTCCCGAGGTCTCTTCAAAAGGGGCTTCGGGGTCCCCTTTGCCGAAGAAATCAGGGTCGAGCCTAACGATCCCGGAGCGCTCCTCCCCCCGATCCGAGAACAGAAAGTGGCCTCGGCCCGGGCACTCCGGGAAGGGCAAGGACACGGAGTTCAGCCCTCCCGACCAGCACATCATGGAGGCGTCCAAGGTGGATCGCGACCCCAAACTGACGACGGTCCCAGCCGAGCAACTCTCGCTGGACTTGAGGACGGCCATTGTTACGGTAAGTCCTTAACCATCTTATGTAAAGGTCGCATTCTTAGCTCGGCTAATTGCTTTATCTTCTGCTGAACAGGCCGAGTCTCACATCCTCTCTGCCCCCAGCTTCTTAATCAAGGCCCAAACTCACTGCGTTGAGCTCGAGCAACGGTATGTGGATGCCCGAGCCGAGCTTGAAACAGTGAGAGAGGAGGCCGCTCAGAGGCAGAGGGCTGATACGGCGGAGGTCGAGCGCTTAAGGAAGGAGCTAGACCTAGAGAAGGGTCGACACGAAGTCGCGGCCAAAGACGTCGATCGCTACAAGCGAGAGAAGCGGGAGGCAGAGGCTAAGTTTAAGGAATTGGCGGAGCGGGTCGGCATCCAGGGGGAGAAGGCAGTGGAGGCCTTCAAGTCCAGCGACGCAGCGGTGGACTGGTTGGCCACGGAAGGCGGGGCCATGGCGAAATACGCGGAAATGGAGTTCTACTTCCGAGGTCAAGTTGCGGCTCGGGAGAGAGCGAAGACTTTCTTTCCATCCTCCAAGAACGACTACATCGAGATCTTGGAGGTCCCGCCGCCAGAATTCTGGGAGATCCCCGAGCTTCCGTCCGACCTGATATCCCAGGCCAAGGAGGTTACTGAGTTTGTCCAGAAGGGCCTGGACCAGGTTGGGGATGAAGCTGAGGCCACCACCTCTGCTGCCGCGCCAAAATAGATTTAGCAATGCTTCCCTAGTAGGGCTATTGTAATCTTGCCCGAGCTGGGCCTTTGTAACAACTTTCCGGTTTTAATGAAATGTTTATTTTGGCTTTATTTGCGTTTTAATTGAGTTCGTACACGTGTACTTTTCTCTTCGCAAATTTTTCCTCAAGTTAGTGGGGTCGGACCAATTTTTAATGGTCCGCACAAACTTAGGTGTAATAATCCGAGCTGGACGCGACTAATGTTTTAACATCCTAATCCGAGCTGGCATAATAAGGGCAACTCATAATGGTTACCAATTCGAACTCGTCAGTCCGTTATAAAAATGGTCAAACTAATGTCGACAAGTATTGAGCTCGAGTTTAGACCCAAGCTAATATACCGACCTGAGGCCGGAATGCACCGAGTTGGAACTTAATCCGAACTGGCAAAACTAATCAAATTGTTATCAATTATGCCCGAGCTGGAACTTAGTCCGAGCTGGTTTGCTTTGTCGTTTGCTCGTGATTAAGCGTGGCCACCGCGTTAATCTGAGTTCGAGCCATTTCACAGTTGCAGCATTTACGCCCGGGTCGGGTATTGTGCTAGTTTGTGTATTTATTCCCAAGTCGGGAATTGCACTAGTTTACAAAATCGTATTGTATTGAATTCGTACAAGTAATGTTTCGGCCCGAGGCCTTTGCAAAATACCTTGGCTTGGGGCCGTTTACAAAATATTACGGCTTGTGGCCGTGGACAAAATATTCCGGCTCGGGGCCGCTTTTATACAAAATACCGCTTCAAATGTTCTGAATGCCATGCATTTTTTAACAGTTTTCCGTTCTTGTCTCGAAGGTAGAAGGTCCCGGGCCAGACTTCTTTCATGACTTCGTAGGGTCCCTCCCAGGTCGGGGAAAGCTTGTTAATGGAGCGCGGCAAAAAGATGGCCTTTCTGAGTACGAGGTCGTCGACCTTAATAGGCTTAGGTTTGACCTGGTTGGAGAAGGCTATTTTCATTGCGGCTTTGCTGGCCAGCATTCTGATTTGAGCTTTAGCTCGGAGCTCTTCGGCGAGGTCGAGCTCTTCACGGATCCGTGCTCCGTTTAATTCTGGGTCATGGTGGAGGGTCCTACTGGTTGGAGATCCGATCTCCACTGGCAGCACCGCTTGAGTGCCGAAGGTCAGTTCGAAGGGCGATTCTCCCGTCGCCGAGCTGATATTGGTCCGCTGAGCCCACATCACTTCTGGGAGAACTGATGCCCATTGGCCTTCTGCTTCCTCCAACTTGGTTTTCAGACCCTGCAAAATGATTTGGTTAGTCCTTTCAACTTGGCCATTACTTTGAGGGTGAGCAACAGACGAGAATCTGAGGTCGATCCCAATCTCAGCACATTTGCCTCGAAAGTATGCACTGTCGAATTGCTTGCCGTGGTCGGTGACAATGACCTTTGGTACCCCAAATCGGCATATGATGTTTTTCTATACGAAATCCCAAGCTGCCTTTTCTGTTATTCTGGCAACACCTTCAGCCTCGGGCCATTTAGTGAAGTAGTCTACGGCCACGAAGGCGTGTTTCTTTTGGCCGACACTGGTCGGCAAGGGGCCGATGATGTCTAGGCCCCACTGATAGAATGGCCAAGGGCTTACCATCACTGTGAGGTCCACAGCAGGCTTCTGCTGCACGTTGGCGAACCTCTGGCAGGTGTCGCACTTTTTTACATACTCTTTGGCGTCTTGCTCTAAGGTTGGCCAAAAATAGCCGTGCCTTAACGCCTTCCGAGCCAGAGCTTTACCCCCCAAGTGGTTTCCACACACCCCTTCATGAATCTCCCGGAGTACATAGTTTCATTCCTCGGGTGCAACACATTTCAAAATAGGCCAGGTGTAGGCTCTTTTGTAGAGCTGCCCGGCGATTATGACAAACCTTGAGGCCTGCTTCATGAGTTTCCGAGCAGCTTTTTCATCCTCCGGGGTCATACCCCCTTCCAAGTAGTCCATGATTGGTTTGGTCCAATCTAGATTTAGGTTGAGCTCGGCTACCGCTTGTACCCCTAACTGGATACTAGGTTCAGATACTTCTTCCACGTGGACAAGGGCAGGTCGGCTTTCGCCCAAGGCTATCCTGGATAGGGCGTCAGCCTTCATATTCTCTTCCCTGGGAATCTGCTGTATCGTGAACCTTCTGAGTGTTGAGGTCAAATCCTTGACTCTGTTGAGGTAGGCTAGCATAGCACTGTCCTTGGCTTCGAACTCCCCTGATATCTGACTAGAAACCAACTGAGAGTCGGTGCTTAGGTCGATTGTCTGTGCCCCGAGCTGAGCAGCAATTTTTAGCCCTGCAATCACCGCTTCATACTCTGCTTCATTGTTGGACGCCGAGAAGGTGAACTTGAGGGAGTACTGGTGCTCATGCCGGTTTGGGTCGAGGATGACCACCCCAGCTCCGCTCCCAGACTTCCTTGAGGCCCCATCTACATGGACCTTCCACACGTCCTCCGGGTCATACTCTGCTCGGCCAGTGCACTCTACGACAAAGTCAGCAATGGCTTGGGCTTTGATGGCTGTCCTGGGCTGGTAGGTGATGTCGAATTGACTCAGCTCAACTGCCCACTTCAGTAGCCTGCCCGACGCCTCTGGCTTGTGCATGATGGATTTGAGCGGAGCATCAGTCATGACTTTAATCGGATGAGCATCGAAGTATGGCTTCAACTTTCTAGCCACCGTGATGAGCGCGAGGGCGAGTTTTTCCAAGGAGGAGTATCTCGCCTCGGCTCCCTGCAAGGTTTTACTAACGTAGTAGACCGGCTTCTGCTCCTTGCCTTCTTCTCGGACTAGCGCCGCCACCACCGCTATTCCCGAGCATGCCAAGTATACTACCAGCTCCTCCCCCACCTCAGGTCGGGATAACAGAGGTGGTGAGGCTAAGTACCTTTTCAGCTCCTGGAAGGCGTTTTGGCATTCCTCAGTCCATTCAAAGTTCTTAGGGTTCCTCAATATTTTGAATAGGGGAGCGCACTTGTCAGCCGACCTGGACATGAATCTGCTCAGTGCCGCGACTTTTCCTGCCAACACCTGGACGTCCTTCACGCAGGTCGGGGGCGCTAGGTCTAGGATCGCCTGGACTTTCTCCGGGTTGGCTTCTATTCCGCGGGCTGTTACCATGAAGCCCAGGAACTTGCCTACCTTGACGCCGAATGCGCACTTTTCCGAGTTCAATTTTATCCCAAAGTGCTCCATTACGGCGAAGGCCTCAGCCAGGTCGGTTACATGGTCTTCCGCCCTCCTGCTCTTGACCAACATGTCATCTACATAGATCTCCATATTCCGGCCAATCTGGTTCTTGAAGACCTTGTTCACCATCCGAGTGTATGTGGCTCCAGCATTCTTGAGGCCAAAGGGCATGACCTCATAGTAGTAGAGTCCTTTATCGGTGGTGAAGGCGGTCTTCTCTTTGTCCCCGGGAGCCATCTTGATTTGATTATAACCTTTGAAGGCATCCATGAAGGAGAGCAGCTCGAACCCGGAGGTGGCGTCCACCATTTGGTCAATCCGTGGTAGGGGGAAGCAATCCTTGGGGCAAGCTTTGTTGAGGTCGGTGAAATCAATACATAGTCTCCATCCACCCGAGGACTTCGTCACCAGCACCACATTGGACAGCCAGGTTGGGTACTGTATTTCCTTTATGTGGCCGGCGTCCACCAACTTGTCCACTTCTTCCGCTATGATTTGTTGCTTATCATAATAAAAGTGCCGGCGCTTTTGTTTTACTGGATAGTGATTTGGGTCGGCATTCAGGTGATGCTCAATTACATTCGGGTCAATTCCTGTCATGTCAGAAGCAGACCAGGCAAATACATGCTCATTCTTTAAAAGAAATTGGCTTATACCTTTCTTGAGGTTAGCAGATAGTTCACTCCCAATCTTTGCTCTCTTTGTTTCATCGGAGAGCTCCACCTCCTGAAGGTCCTCAGCCGGGCTTCCTCTCTTAGCGTCTCTCTTTTCTTCGGGCAGATCCGGTCCCCAGCCGATTTGATATTTGGGTCGGAGTGAGTTTTCATAACACTCCCGAGCTGAGAGCTAGGCTCCGCGAATGGTGGCTACCCCAGACGGGGTCGGGAACTTCAGGGCCTGGTGGTACGTTGAGGGGACGGCCCTGAAATGATTAAGCGCCACCCGACCTAAGATCCTGTTGTAGGTGGAGTTACAATTCATTACAATGAAGTTGGCCTGCATCGACACCCACTTATCCCCATCCTCCAACTTCAGCGGGAGGTTGATGACTCCCTCGGCTCGGTGGGACTGCCCGGTAAAACCTGCTAAAGTACCACGCAATGGCCTGAGTCGGCTCCTGTCCAACCCCATCTGCTCAAAAGCGCTGAGGAATAAGACTTCTGCCGAGCTCCCGGTGTCCACCATCAGCCTTTTGACGGTGAAGTTGGCTATCTCTGCGCTAATCACCAGGGGGTCGTCATGAGGCAATATGACCCCCTCCAAGTCTTCTGAAGAGAAGGTGAGCTCTTGCATCCCCGGGGCCGGTCCCCTCACTGGTCCATATTCCCTCCCTGCACGAACATAACCTTTTCTGCCTGCTGAGGTCTCGCCTCCTGACGCTAATCCTCCCGCTATGGTTTCAATCACGGCCAAATGTCCGCCCCCAACCTGGCGCCTGGGCGGACTCCTCTCCCTATCCCTTTGCTCCGGATTCCGGGTCGGCTGTTGATCTACATACCTCCGGAGGTGGCCTCGGGCTATCAGTGCCTCGATCTCCTGCTTCAAGTCTTTACACTCTTCGGTGGTATGGCCATAGTCCATGTGGTAGCGGCAATATTTGGTCTTATTGCGCTTATCAGGCCGGCCTTTCATTCTCGGAGCTGGAGGCAAGTGGTTCTGGTGCTGGATCTCCATCAAAATCTGTTCCCTCGAGGTGTTAAGGGGAGTGAACATAGTGAACCGGGGGTTCGGCCTCGGCTGCTGTGGCTGCTTGCCTCGGTCGTTCTGGGCTTTGGCCCCGGATGGGGCTCGGGAGGCCTCTCCTTTCTTCCCCGCCTCTTTCTCCTTGTCATCGTCCCTTTTTGCCTGATGGATCTCCTCCGAGTGTATGTACCCTTCTGCTCGCATCATCAACTCAGACACAGTATCCACAGGGTCGATCGCCAAAGAAGATGTGAGGGGGCCCGACCTGAGCCCGCTCTGGTAAGCCATCAGAGCCATGGAATCCTCCAAGTTAGGAATTCGGAGGGACTCTTCATTGAACCTAGCCGTGTAAGCCCTCAAAGTTTCCCCTCTATGCTGCTTCACCAACAGCAATGTAGAAGTATGGCGGGTGGCACGGCGGCTTCCTGCGAAGCGGGACAGGAAGGCCTCCGCCAGCTGGTGAAAGCTTACAATTGATCCAGGACGAAGTTTTTGGAACCAGTCCAAAGCATTGCCAACCAGGGTGGTCGGGAATGTCTTCGCCTTCATGAGATCCGGCATGTCGTGCAGAGTCATGTGGTGATCAAAATTGAGCAGGTGGCTGGCAGGGTCTCCGTCTCCATTGTAGACGGCCAGGTTGGGCATGCGATTACCGGTGGGTAGGGGCGTGGCCAATACCTCGGGAAAGAGTGGGCTTACACCGAGTTGGTTGATGACCTTAGCTATGGCAGCCGCGGTCTTTTCTTGCTCGGGGTCGGCTTGAACCGCCCTTTTACCTCTCTACGGGTCGGATCTTGGTGTTGGCTCGAAGAAGCCCTCCTCTTCCTGCGTCCGTTTTCGTCTAGACTCCGGGATGTGGAACTGGGGACGCAATGGCCGCGGCGCGGCCTCTTGCGGTGCCAGTGGGCCCTCAGCCAGCCGGGCCACCTGCTCCTTAAGTTCTTCAAACATCCTCAGCATCATCCTTATCTCCGGTGATAGACCGGAGTTTGGGTCTCCTTCTGCTGCGGGGTTGGTTTGAGTGGCTAAGTGTATACGTTGGCTCGTTCCAACGTCGGCTTGGGTCAGGTTCTGGCTGGGCGCCTGCACGGCTTCGAGGTCCTCTTCCAGGTTGGGCGAATCCTCTACCGGTATGTTGTGACTTCTCGTTTGTACCATGATGGTTTCTCAATGAGTGGCGAAGAGAGCTATAAAAGAACTCGTCGTTTCCCACAGATGGCGCCAAACTGTCGAGGTTGAAAGTCTCACAGTTGGATTCGGGAGCTTCTTTGGCCGAGCTGGACTTCTCCGGTCCGCCTTCGAGCTAGACTTTCTTGGTCGGCCGTAGGTCCTGCACAAGAAAACAAGGAAAAGGCGGGGTGAAGACCCGGATTTTCCCCTCAGGCATGCGAATGATTAGTATGTCCGAGCTGGCAAAGTAGTTGAGAGCAATTAATAACGAGAGAGAGACCCTAAATGAGGAGGGTTGAGCTCTATTTATACTAAGTTTGGGTCTGACAGCATTTAATGCGACGCAGCTTTATGTCCCATCGGAACAGCTGGAACTGAGGTCGGGGTTAACGGGGTCGGGTCAGTCATTTGGGGTTGGACATTGGGCTGAGCAAGCTGCTGATGGAGCGCGGATTGGCCCATCTCTGATCAGAAGGTCGGCTCATTTAGCTCAGCTCGGGAACCCCTCGTCAATATCAAATCATAATTCAATGTATTAGGACGTAGATACGGGTGCACTAGAATATGGAGGCAGAGGGCTCTCGTCTTATAACACAGCGAGTCGAGCAAGTCTAATAATTTAATTACTTTAATTTTTTAACCAAAATAAAGAGTCAAAAAAAAAAAACAAAGCTCTAACAATTTAGTTATCTTGTTCGCTGAAATAAATAGCTCACCGTATACCTTGCTTGTGCTCGCTACAAGAGGCGAGCCAATTGGACTCGCTACAAAGCTTTTATGGGTAGACAAGGGTCACTTGATCTAGCTGTACACATCTTGTTTTGTTGTCTTTTTTTTTTTTTTTTTTGTCAAAATCAAAATAATTTTGGAGTGATATGTGAATATTGTATAACTTTTTTTTGTCATATTGTTTAGTATTTATGATATTTTATTCTTGTTTGTAGATAAATTTATAAATAGAGAGTCTAAATTTATTTATGATATTTTTTTTGTACATGAATTCAGAAATAAAGACTTTAAATAAATAGTGTTGTTGGAATAAAACTAAAATTCAGAGTTTATAAAAGTAGGGAGTGACTAATTTTGCTCTTTATTATGAAGAAAATATAAGGAGTTTGTTGAACTTTACGTAAAATCGTAAATCTTTTTTCATAGTATTTATAATAATACTACAATTACAAATATATATATATATATATATATATATATATATATATATATATTTATTTATTTATTTATTTATTTATTTATTTATTTATTTATGTAAGATAGTAAATCTTTTTTCAGAGTATTTAATAATACTACTATTACAAATATATATAGGGTAAATTGCGTCCAACCCCTCTGTGGTTTACTATAAGTGCACGGAATCCCCTTGTGCTGATCAAATTAGCATATTACCCCCTTATGGTAAACAAAAAGGGTGCATACTCTCCCCATTAGCTAACTTCTGTTAGTTTTTTAACGGAAATATCAAAATGACATATATACCCCCATCAAAAAATTTTAAAAAAATACAGACCAAACCCAAACCCAGCCACCACCACCCCCAAACCCACTACCACCACTACACCCAAACCCACCCCCACACCCAAACCCACCACCGCCACCACCACCACCAAACCTGCCACCACTCCCCTTTGCCACCAATACCCACCATGCTGCCAACACCACAGTGATAAGCATAATGTTGAAAGAAAAAAAAAAGCTAATAAGCATAGTGTTGAAGCTGCATGTAATTATATGCAAGTATTTATTCAAGAAGCAATCAAAATACATACACAACCAAACACATATATACATTTATATACATACACAGTTGATATACATATATACATATATATGTATATACACAGTTGATATATACACACACACACACACACACACACACATATATATATATATGTATTCCTTATGAATTCACTCTGCTGAAGCTCATCAATCGTAGGCCTTTTCTCTGGTGCTAGATCAAAACACATCAACACCATTTGCTCAAACTCATTAGCTAACTTCTTTTTATCTTTTGAAATTTTCACAACCTTCAACTTTATCCCCAAGTTATGAAGCACCTTTTTCCCTTTGCTTAGATTTAAGCCCACGAACTTCCCACGTGTTGGCAGTTTATTTTTCTTGGTTATCTTGGCGATGATAATATCAAAGCCTTTACGATCACTTGAGTGGAGGCCTCCATATATATATATATATATAGCACAATTTGGGGGTTAGGGTTTGAGATTAGGAATTTAGGAGTTAGGGATTTAGGATTTGGGGGTGAGGGTTGACTTTGTGCGAGGGTATTTTAGTCTAAAAATTCAATAATAAAGTGAAAACGTCAGTTTATTATTACAAAATCGCAAATGATATGCATGCATCACACTCCCAGTTAAATTAAACGATTTTCTTAACAAAGGGAGGTTCCGTGCACCTTTTTTAATAACCACAAGGGAGTAATATGCTAATTTGATCAACACAAAAGGTTTTGTGCAATTATGATAAACCACTATGGTGCTAGACACAATTTAACCAATATATATATATATATATATATATATTTAGCGGGAACACAATCATCATAAATCTTTCTACACAAAGTGAGAGCCCAATGGCTGGAGACGAGGAGGCGGCCAATGGAGGAGCTGCGGAGCCGCAGTATCAGACGGCCAAGACGTCTGTGTGGTGGGACATAGAGAACTGCCATGTGCCCAAGAATTCTGATCCACACGCCATTGCACAGAACATAAGCTCCGCCTTGATGAACATCAACTATTTTGGTCCCGTCTCTATCTCCGCCTATGGCGACACCAATCGCATCCCATGCTCCGTTCAGAAAGCCCTATCCAGCACCGGTATCGCCCTCAATCACGTCCCCTCAGGTAACCCCCCCTTTCCCTTCTTTTTCCCCTCTTTTCTTATTTTTCTTCTTATTATAATTATTCTATCTCTGTGTTTAAGGATGAACTTTTCATGACTGCCACGCATTAATTTCAACCTTTGATTGTATTGTAGGATTCCAAACTCTTTTAATCCGTGTTGTGGTTCAAAGTAAATTAAATTACTCAATAGTAATTGCAACCCTAGAAAATTAGGGTTTTCTATTTAAATGGCAGTCAAAGCCATCAATTATGAATTTCATATCTATCATTCGTTTCTTATCAACTGCTCAAACTCCACCAATATTTGCTTGCATTGATTTATTTTTTTACACTAAAATGAATCTTTTGTAAAATTAAAAACATGATCCTCAGTCTACTTGAATAATCTGGATAATATTTGTTGACCGCATCTGTGCATAACGAACAGGGGCTAAAGACGCCAGTGACAAGAAAATTTTAGTCGATATGCTGTTCTGGGCAGTGGACAATCCTGCCCCTGCCAACTATTTGCTTATTTCGGGTGATAGGGATTTTTCAAATGCACTCCATCAGTTACGCTTGCGCAAGTATAACATTCTTCTAGCACAACCTCTAAAAGCATCTGCCCCTCTTGTCGCTGCTGCTAAAAGAGTTTGGCGCTGGACAAGCCTTGTTGCTGGAGGACCTCCCCTTTCAACCAGTCAACTTGCTAATGGAACCAATACTCCTCAATCTCAAACATCACAGACAACCTCAGTTTCTGACATCTTTTCTACTTATCAACCTACCAATTCCAGTACCACTAGTTCTGCATTGGGAGGTCACAAGTTTGTTCACTCTGTGAGGATTTCTGATGCTAAATTTAAACCCAAATATATTCCTAAGGACCTTAATCAACTCAGTAAAACGAAGGTGCCAAGTATGCCAGCTGGGACTCTAGAAAGTAAAAAGGTCCATGATCCTCAACAACCTGATAGTGCACCTGCAAAGCAGTTCAAGAAAGCACCACATGAATTTTTTGGTCCAAGCATGAAAACAGTCTCTTCAAGTAGGTCTACTTCCCATCTACTTCCTGGAAATCATGACTCTTCTACGAATAGTAGCAACATAGGAAATTTACAATATCAGTTTATGCAACCTCAACCTGATTTTGCACCAGATACAAATTCCCATAATGCTTTTCACCTAACTCCTAGACCTAATGCGCCTAGGGTTTCTCCTGCCCAATTTACAAATCCATCTGATATTGGTAACCTTAGCTTGTCTAGTAATCCCGTTTGTACTCTGAATGGTTATAATTTCTGTCAGCAAAATGAAGCAGAGTGCAGACCCAAATCCGTGGAGTCTCTAAACCTAGCTAGCTTACATGGAGAACAGAACAACAATTTTTCTTCTACCAATCAGCCAAATTGCGACAATAATCTGATCAACAAGTTTCATGATATTTCTGCATTTCCTCTCTCAAGATCATCCATATTGGATTCTAAATCTGTTCCTAGTAATGGTGCTTGGGGAAATCAAGGATACCAACCACCTTCTCAGTATGAACAGAGCCTTATAGGGATTGCGTTACTTGCTTTAAATAATCTGAAAATTGAGAGGATTATGCCTACTGAAGCGAACATAACTAATTGTATACGTTATGGTGATAAAAAATACCGTGATACTGATGTTAAAAAAGCTTTGGATTGTGCCGTTGGGCAACAAATGATTCTGAAGCAAAATGTAGGAGCACTGCAGCTATATGTTGGTAGGGTTGAGAAATTATGGAAATGTGTGAATCCAATTGGTGGTAACCCTAACCAGTATCCAAAGACAACATGGGATGCAATTCAGAAGTTTCTGGCATCCTCTGTTGGGCGTAATGTAATGATGGCATCTGAGTGCAGGTGATTCTTTTGGTACATTTGTGATTTCTGTGATATCTTGAAAGGTTTGTACTTTATATAGAGCTATGTGTAAAGTTAACTATTCTTTGTTCCAGGTATGAAGCTGCTTTAATGCTTAAAAATGCTTGCTTAAAAGAGCTTGCTTTAGGTGAGGTACTCCAGATCTTGAACGTGATTGTTACCATGAAAAAATGGATCATACATGCTCAGACAGGATGGCAGCCAATTACTATTACTGTAGCAGAAATCAATAATGAAACAAATAATGGAGCTGGTGCTTGATTAGATTATGAGCAATTGTAGCACCCCAATGTAGTCGCAGGAGGTTGTGTTTGAAAAGCAAGAGTTCTTTTATGAAAAGTTGGGGTGGGGTGTAAAGGGAAGTTGGTTGCTTTGAAATGGTACACAGATAAGTGCAAATAATGGAGATGGGATAGAAAATTCTTAAAGTTCTTGATATTAAGTTTTTGGCATTATTCTTGTTGCCAACTATTGACAGGGTTACAGAAATGCATAGTTGGAGTAATTTCTGTTTCGATGACTCCTGTTGGTTGCAGCGCTTGTTTCAGTGGGTTTCCCTTAACAGTATTAGTATACATCGAAGATGGTCTGCAATTGCTATGATTTTTTTTTTTTGTCTCCATAAGCTCTCTTTTAGATGTTATTTTGGCATTATCTGATAGAAGACACTGAATGAAGATGGCAGCTGCTCAACATAGGGAATCTTTAAATTAGCAAGATTTGTGCAAATAGGTTCGGACTGTCTAGAGCTCGTGGCTTGTAAATTTTCTCCTTTACAAATTTAGGCCTATGCGATGGTTGAGGTTGTATTTGAAGCATATGATATAGTTCATAGCTGGCGGCACAGAAATTTGTGGGGGTTTTGTTTTCTGTACTTGATCTAAGAGTGAGCTGCAACACAATTGATCTACATGAAGTATTAAAAGACTAGAAGAATGATTCTTTTGCATATATGTTTGCTGATGATACAGTATAGTGCCTGCGATTACGAGTAAGATGTAATTGTTTACCATATACTGCACAGATGGAAGTGAGAATAAGAGAGGGAGACAGTTGCATATTATATTTGACGAGTTTTCTCTATCTTTGCTCCATTACAGTTCATGTTTTTGCGGTTCATTTGGAAAATACATCTTCTTGGGGTGTGTTAAACATGGTGGGAGATCTCAGCAAGGAATCATCTCAGGAATATTTTCCAGGTTTCTTGGATTTTCAGTATATCTCTAGAAACAGGTCGGAGGTCAAACCTTATTTGACTGTATGCCTCCATTTGTATGACATCGGGCCAATATGTTTCCCTGATCAAATATACTCCTTGTATTGTCTATCTGCTTAAATCCATTCAGCAAAGTTGGAACCCTGAGTGAGAAAACGTCCCCTGTTCATTTTTCCACCAAACAAATGTTATATAATGCTCAGATATTGTTTCAACACATGTTCGACAGTGTATCTTAATAAGGTCAGCAATCAGTGGTGTGGTTTCAAAAGTTTTGGCATAGTTCTACTCAACAACAGAAGCAAAAAGATAATTAATATGCTCCTGCCCCAAGGGGCTGCACCTTGTGCACATATCCTCTTAAAATTTTGGTTACTACTACAAGTCCCAGATTTTCCCTCTCCTGGGAATGAAACCCATAACCAAGCGTGCGGAAAAAAAACTATTTCGGCATTCTCAAAGTGCAATATAGCTCCAATTATTCTCACAATCTTCTCAGGAAAAGTTAGTGCGAGCTTAAGTATTTGCTGCAGCAATCAGTTAATCTGTTTTTCTGTATCCGTCGAAAAATCTTCATAACTATGATATACAGAACACCAGAAATGAGAAAATTGTTTAGTTAGGATTTCTGTCGAGCAAATCAATAAGTATCAACATATTCCTTTTGGGAAAATTTGAAATTTTATTTAGTAGACAATAATCGACTTTAACATGAATAAAGGACAGTTCATCACCAAAATACCAAATCAGAATTATATATCATGTTTGTTTCTCATTACACTATATGTACAATTTCTGAATCAGTATGAGCTCTCAAATCAAGGGAGAAAAGGGTTGTGAGAAGGATAAGCCTCCTTTTGCTTTTTGTAGGCCCTGATGCAAAAACAACCAACACAAAATATCGATTAGGTTATCACACTTCTTTCGCAAGAAAGGGATTGTTACTCTCCACATATGAGGTAGTCAATCACCTGGCAATATTTGATCCCCCAAGGGTGAACGTACCCAAGATGATAAAAAGGAATGGTAACCCAATCAAGGCATGGTTTCTTCTTCCCCCATATACTCTTGGTACCCCAGTTTTCACCACTCGTGAACACGAGTCTGATTGAGAAGTTATATGGTTTGGTTAAGATAACAAGATAGCAATACTTAAGATAGCGTGTGCTCAAGAAGTTAACATGTGTGTTTACCTGTGCGTAGACCTTCTGTTCTTGCATCTGCCATTGCCATTAAAACTTTCATATTAGTTCATAATGTCCAAACACAGTTAAATTTCATAGTATTTGCATTCGGAAATCCCAAGTTTTGCTAATTCAGATCCTTACTGAGCCATTATTGATCCTGATATAAGTTAGTCAACCAAAACATGACTACAACAATATTACTTGCATTTCAGTCTTCTGGTAACTGAAGGATGAACAACCGAGAACACATCTTTCATCATTTTAAACGCAACATTTTGTTGACAGAAGGGTGATCATTGAATACACCATTCAACATTTTTAATGCGACATACCAAGTAAAATCATAGCATTAGCTCTTGACATAAATATTTGACATGCTACTTGGGTACTTGATAAAATGAGGACACGACAAAGGATTGGGATTTCTGGTAGCACTATCAAGTTAAAAACTGCGTGGAGACAACCTTAAGCCTACAACATACCTGTGAATAAGAATGTGCTCAAAAGTTTCCAGCCAAATTACATATTTTCACTCTGGACAACAAACATATATGTGTGGGAATAAAATTTCAAATCTTGGATTAATGTACCCATGGAATGAGAACTCCAACGGAAACTAACATGACAACCAAAAGAAAGTGCCCCAAGTATGCTTTTTACAACCTTAGCTTTCAGATTCATCGCAACTTTCTGTTATTTCAGCTAGTTACATGCTGTGCATTAGATGTCAATCTGATTAATTAATTCCAGAAGGAAATGTGAAGATTTTACACTGGTTAAAAATTTTAATATCGTTAATGTTTAACATACTCAACTTTTCGTGTTTGGAGTTTTTCCTTTGACTAGGCTAGGACCATTGAAACTTGTCAAAAAGTAGTTAAAATCACATAAATTATTTTCCTAGCACAAACATTCATCTGCTTTCTAATTCTGTATAATAGTAACATAGTACTTATTCAGCTGCAGAAAAAGATGTAGTACGTAGTTGTGGCGATATTGTAATTGTCTGGTTCACATGATTGAATCTTCCCCAGGTCCAAATCGTTGGTGACGACATACACTTTGAAACATAAGCAACTGTAAATCACTGAGACGTTTTACAAATATACAAGGACGAGAATTAATTACCAGATTGCAAGCAACTGTAAGCTTCTGAAACCTGCAGCATAAATAAGAGGGATGATTCATATGATAGAATGGTCCGGAAATATTAATCCCAGATTGTTTCAACATAATATTAACCAAAGAAATGCATACCAACTTGAATTTACACTCCGCTCGAGATTTTTCATGGTCTGAAAAGCGATCAGGATGAGTCTCCCATACCTTTCGTCTGTAAGCAGCTTTAACCTAAAAATGAAAGAGACGACAGATCAAATCTAACATGATCAGTAAGAGTTATCATTTCAGAGTTGTGACACATACACACACACACACACACACACACCTGAGATGGGGAGGGACAAGATTGTGGAGGAAAACCCAGCAAGATTTTGGCGTCGTGCCGCTGCATCTATCTGCACTCCCCCCCCCCTCCCCCTCCCCCAAACGATTACTGCTGTTCCTAAAGAGAGAACTCCTGTCCTACGGGCTTCCACGTAGATTTCTATTATATTATTGGACTTAAGGAAATGAATGGACTCATTTTTTCCTTCTTTTTTTTTTTGCCCTTTAGCTAATGGGATGAAGTAGCGGTGGGAAATATATTAATTAAAAAGGATTCATCTTTTTCAAATTTACCTTGCTCTTCTTTTATATATCTTGGAGTTGGATGTCATGACAATGAAATTTAGACTATTATTATATATTATTTTATTTTTATTATTTAAATATTATCTTTTATATAAATATTAAGTTAACATGTAAAAATAATAAATTTTTTAATTTATTTTTTCTTTTAATATGTCAATTAAGTATACATATAAGAGATGATATTTGGGTAATAAAAACAAAGTGATATATAGCATTTCTTTGGAATTTAATCTATTTTAATTTTGTTTGTGTGTAAATTAATTAATCAATAATACATTTAGAGAATTAGTAAAACTAATAATTAATTAACTACCACAATCGGTATATATTGAGAAATTAATGTTACTAGCATGCACTATAAGTAAAGGGGTTTATAATTTCAATTTAATGTGGGTTGGTTAAAATAAAAAGTTTACCAGTGCTTTTCAATGGTTGCTAATTATTTTCATTCGTCAAAATATTTTTAATTAACTACTGACCGGTGCAAAGACGTAGATATAATACCTCCCTTTTCGGACATGCTCAATACTCTCAACCTCTAATATAATTAATTAAAAGCTTTTTGCTCATCGATAAACACCTAAAATTCCAATATTTTTTTGTTTTTTTGTTTTTTTTTTCTAATCATCCTCGGTACTTGATCGAGGCAAAGAGGAGGGGGGAGAGCGAGGTTATACCGTACCTCTCTTCTTTACCTTTCCTTAATTTCTTGAAAGGAAAATATATCTCATGATCTCATCATCTCTTGTTGATTATTGGTTTGATGCTGGTTTGAGAATTCTTTAACATTAATCCGAGCTGGGTAGAGAAATTAAGAGAGAGAAAAAGGTGATGGTGATCGTCTGATCCAGTTACGTTGATGATCAAGATCAAGAATATATACATATATATAAATAATAATTAAAAATGGTATCTGGTAAACTTGTTGTTTCAGTGATATCCCTGGTTCTTGTGTTAGGCGTGGTGATCGGGCTTGTAGTTACGGTACATAGCGACCAAGATTCCGAGAATGATGAGAACACAACCACTGCAATGAAGGCTGTTACCACCTTCTGCAGAACTACTGCATACAAGGACACCTGTGCTACTAGCTTTGTTCATGTTGCAAAGAATTCAACTGCCACTTCCAAGGATTTCCTCTTGGCTGCCATTGACGCCACCATTGTCGAGCTTAACAAATCAATTGAGGCGACTAGTAAGATCCCTACCAACCCGGATGCTGATTTATACCATCACATGGCCCTTGAAGAGTGTAAACAACTCCTAGATGATGCCATTTATCAACTCCGTGAAGCTTATTCTTTTGTAAATTATTCCATTGAAATGGATACCATCAATGATCATGTAAATCAACTCTTGAATTGGTTGAGTGCTGTCTACGCCTATGAAACAACCTGCCTTGATCAAATCGAAAAGCCCGAGTTAAAGACTGCTGTTAACACTGCCACAGAACTCGTATCTCAGTTGACGGACAATGCCATTAATATTGTTGCAGACATCTCCCTGATCCTCAGGGGCTTCCAAAGAACACAGCAGCAAAATACCGAGTCGGAGTCTGATGAATCCACACGACAACGACAACGACGACGTCTCCTACAAGTGAAGGATCTGCAGGACTTGGTCGACGATGATGATGATCATTATCCTTCCTGGTTTCCAGTTGCAGACCGTAGGCTTTTGGCTGAAGATGATGATGATGCAGCTCGCCAACAAAAGCCTCACGCCACTGTTGCCAAGGATAGGACGTTCGGTCAATATATGACCATCAGTGCGGCAGTTGAAGCTTATCCAAAGGATCACCAAGGAAGATACGTTATCTATGTTAAGGCTGGAGTCTACGAGGAACAAGTCATCATAGGCACCGACAAGCCAAATGTCTTTATTTATGGAGATGGCCCTGGAAAGACCATTGTAACTGGAAACAAGAACTATGAGAAAATGCGTATCCCACCATCAATGACAGCTACATTCGGTAACTAATTAACTTGCTAGCTCTATAATTAAATAATGATATTCGTTTATTTAATTAATTTCTTCTTGTATTAGCGGATCGGATCGATTAATGGGATTATAAAAATAGAATTTAATTATTAATACATACATGTACTCGTACAGTGGCTAAAGGGAAAAATTTCATAGCCAAGTCGATGACATTCCGTAACACAGCTGGACCAGATGGGGGTCGAGGCGTGGCTCTTCGGGTCCAATCTGATGAGTCAGTGATGTTCGACTGCAGCATAGAAGGGTACCATGATACATTGTTCTACCACGCACTGCGACAGTTGTATCGCAACTGTGTTATATCTGGTACCATCGACTTCATCTTTGGTATGGGTTCTGCAGTAATCCAAAATAGTTTGATCGTTGTGAGAAAGTCGACAGATGCTGGACTTACCAACACTCTGACAGCAGATGGTAAAGAAAAGCAGAAATTGAAGGATGGTCTTGTTATCCACAACTGCAAGATCGTGGCAGACAAAGAACTCGCCCCACTCAGATTCCAAATTAAGACTTACTTGGGCCGCCCGTGGAAAGCTCAAGCTTCAACACTAATCATGCAAACAGATATTGCAGATTTTATACGTCCTGAGGGTTGGCTCCAATGGCAAGGACAAAACTACCATCAAACTTGCAACTATGCTGAGTTTAACAATCGTGGCCCTGGTGCTAAAGTTAAAGGAAGGGACGAATCATTCAAGAATTGGCGTGTCTTAAGCTCTAAAGAGGCTGCTCGACGCACTCTTGGTCCATTCCTTGAGGGACACAAGTGGTTAAATAGAACAGGGGCACCTTTCACCCTTGGCCTTGTCCACCTCTAAATTAATAATATACATACCACAAAATTAAAATTACTGTTTGTATTAATATTATGTTCATAATTGAAAAAGCTAGCTAGCCATTAATTGATGATCTATCGAACACCTTATTTAGATGAACTTTTATGTATATATATATACACCAAATCAAACTAAAGAGTGTTTGTATTATGTTCATTATTTCCTTTGAATAAAGTCTTTGGCCTTAATTAATTTTCCCTTTTTCTTTCCTTCTTCCCCTTATTTCAACTCTATTGTTTGTCTTTATATTGACTCTTACCCCCTGTTTGCCAATCCAAACAAGCTGTAAAAGACTTAATCCCCGCGCGATAGAGAACTCAAGTCTCTGTCCGGCCAGTTGCTGGCTATATGGTCTCTTTTTCTACTATTTTTTGGGTATTTTCATATATAGACCCTGAAAAACATTTTTTTTTAAAAATATAAAAAAAACTCAAGTCTACTAAAGTTTAGGTAATTATTAATTTACCCCCCTCCTTAAAATTTAAATTGCAGTCTAAATTAAAAAGACCATATATCTCTAATTAATCTTCATTATGAACCCAAAAAGAAATTAAAGAAAAAGGAAAAAAGGTGAATTACCATATAAAAGTTTGGGTTTAGAAAGGATAATAGGAGAGATATAGAATTAAGGAAAAGGAATTGCTTGGAGAAGGCGTTTCTGTTGCTTGAGGAAGGGGTTTAAGTAGGGTTTTATTTTATAGAGTCCTCTCCCTAGCTAGGCTTATATATATATATATTCGCTATTAGCTAGAGAGCCTGCAGTTCATCAACAAACTTTTTGTAACCAGAGAGCGAGACAGAGACAGACACGATGAGGAACTTATGGACAACCACGTCCACGTTGAGATCTCTGAAACAACATCATCACCACCACCACCACCCTAGAGGGCTTTCAACTTATAATACTTGGTCGCTGATGAGGACAGAAACTTGCCAGCTTATATCAGCTGGGAAGGCAACGGCCGGCCAATATTCAGTTAGAAGCTTTTGGAGAAGTCGTGATCCTCGAAAGATACATGAGATCGAACCCCCTGCCAACTGGGGTATCCAAATTGTTCCTGAAAAGAAGGCTTACATCGTCGAAAGGTTTGGAAAGTACAGCAAAACTCTCCAGTCTGGTATCAACTTCATGATCCCTTTGATCGATAAAATTGCTTATGCCCACTCACTCAAGGAGGAGGCTATCTCCATTCCTGACCAATCTGCTATTACCAAGGACAATGTTACTATCTCCATTGATGGAGTTCTCTACTTGAAAGTTGTTGATCCCAAGTTGGCATCTTATGGCGTGGAGCATCCTAAATATGCAATTGTTCAACTAGCGCAGACAACCATGCGTAGTGAACTTGGAAAGATTACATTGGACAAGACATTTGTGGAGAGAGACACGTTGAATGCAAAGATTGTGCAGGTAGTGGACGAAGCCGCCAAGAACTGGGGCCTCAAGTGTCTCCGCTATGAGATAAAGGATATAACTCCTCCCCCAGGAGTAAGGCAAGCAATGGAGATGCAAGCCGAAGCCGAAAGGAGGAAGAGGGCTCAAATTCTGGAGTCTGAAGGAGAAAGACAAACCAATATCAACATCGCAGATGGGAAGAAAAATTCAGTCATCTTGGAATCAGAAGCGGCGATGATGGATCAAGTTAATAGAGCACAAGGAGAGGCCGAAGCCATTCTTGCAAAAGCACAGGCCACAGCAAAAGGAATTGCTCTCATCTCCCACACAATTAAAGAAAGTGGTGGTGTAGAGGCTGTCAGCCTTAAAGTTGCTGAGCAATATATTCAAGCCTGGAGTAGCATTGCAAAGGAGAGCACAATGGTGTTACTTCCTAACACTGCTTCTGATCCTAGCAGCGCAATGGCTCAAGCTCTCACCATGTACAAAAACTTGGTTAGCAGCGTGGATGAGACGCCCACTGATTCTCTCTCTCATTAATTAGTTTAATATAGTTAATTATTAGTATTTGTGCATGGTACAAGTTAATTTCTACCTATTTATATTAGTATAATAATTCCATATTAATTTCTTCAACTTTTATTACTTTTTTCCTTTTTCATTCTAGATCATGTCTACATGAGCAACCATATAATTCTTTTAACTTTAACATCTATTTATAAGAATTAAACTATATATAATTATAGCAATTAGCAGAAACCAGCTAGCTAGCTGAACCGGAGAAAATTAAAGGAACCATCTCCATCACTATTGTTTAATACCACCATTTCTATGCCGCAGAACCAGAGAATTGATTCTTGGTATGGTACGGTGACAAAAAATTTATGACAAATAGGAGGTGGTTAGTCTTAAACATAATTTTCAATGTTGTTAACAGTTCTCTTAATTATAAAATACATCGATCCGGAAACATAAGGTGAAGCAGATTTATATAATTATGAACGAAGAGCTAGCCATAACATATCATCAATTCGGTAAGCCTACCACTCGGGTGTACGAATATCATAAATTGGGTTGAAAATAATTGATACTCTTGATTTTCAATACAAAAAAGGATGTGCTTGTGTCAATTTATCACAAGATTGGAGAAACTAACTAGCTGATCATGACTCCTGTATCATTGGTGAGGAGCAATTGTCATAAACTTACAAGTATCCCCGTTGCATATGGCATTTTAAGGCACTCGAGATAGTTATATATATATGCTTAATTCTCTCTAAGAGAAAATATATATATATATGTTGAGGTTGAAAGTCTCACAGTTGGATTCGGGAGCTGCTTTGGCCGAGCTGGACTTCTCTGATCCGCCTCCGAGCTAGACTTTCCTGGTCGGCTGTAAGTCCTGCACAAGAAAAGCAAGGAAAAGGCGGGGTGACGACCCGGATTTTTCCCTCAAGCGTGCGAACGATTAGTATGTCCGAGCTGGCAAAGTAGTTGAGAGCAATTAATAACGAGAGAGAGATCCTCTAAATGAGGAGGGTTGAGCTCTATTTATACTAGGTTTGGGTCTGACAGCATTTAATGCGATGCATCTTTATGTCCCATCAGTGCTTTATGTCCCATCGGAACAGCTGGAACTGAGGTCGGGGTTAACGGGGTCGGGTCAGTCATCTCGGTTGGATACTTGAGCTGAACGAGCTGCTGACGGAGCGCGGATTAGCCCATCTCTGCTCAGAAGGTCGGCTCAATTAGCTCAGCTCGGGAACCCCTCGTCAATTCTCCTCCCCCCCCCCCCGAGTCGAGATCGAGTGGGCGAGATCTAGAGATAGGAGTTAATCCCGAGCTGTAGGTGCCCGACCCCGATAGAGTAGGGATGGCCACATCAGCGGTGCATGCCCAACGGATGGCTGCCACGTCACCTGGCGGTTCTGACGAGACGCGACGTTTGGCCTTCCCGAGGCGAATTTCACGGGCGCCTATAAATAGGGCCACCTCCTCCGAGATTTCACTGCATACTTCACTTTCTATTTCTCAAGGAATTTAGGTCGGACGCAAGAGTTGTCGGACGCAACTAGCTCGGAAAGAATATTCTCGGGATTCTTCAACTCGGACCAGAATAGTCGGCCACACTCCGCAGTTTGAGAGCATTAGGTACGTCCCGACTCCCTTTAGTCATTCCTGTACATTTGTATTTGCTGTAGACAGGATGGGGAGGTCGGAATCAGAAGATTCTCAGGCAATGGAAGTAAGGTCTTATGGTGGAGATGAAAGTCCACCGAGCTCGGCATCTACCTCGAATAGGATCCGCGGCGGAGAGAGTACCAGCTCGTCCTCAGGGCCGGCTCGGAAATCTAACCGCGAGGAGAGCGACGACGACTGCCAAGTTATCGGGGTCAGACTGGTGCGAGAGGAGGCAGAAGAGGACCCTTTGGCCGACCTGGGAGAATTCGATATCGGGGAGGATGAGGAGCCGCTGAACCGACTGGAGGGCATCGAGATACCGCAAGAGTTCTTAGCCGGGGTGTCTGCCACCGAGCCGATCGAGGCTGTCCCAGTCAGTGCTGTTCGACCTCGGAGCTCGGCTTCAGCCAGCGCTTCTTCAATTCAAGGGAAGAGGATCGAGCAGTTGTTTGCCTACTGCAAGCGCGAGTGCCATTCTACAGTGCAGATGGCAAACGCAAGGCTGAGGAACTGGTCAGTTGATCAGCATCACAAGTTGAAGGTTCCAGGTCGGCAAGAATCGGCGTGCTACCCCCCAGCCAACCACTACACCATATATGATCTGGCCTTCGACGTCATCCAACTCCCCCTCCCCGGCTTCATCGTTGGAATCCTGAACCATTTCGAGCTCAGCCCGGGTCAGATGTCACCGAATGGTTGGGCCATAATGGTGGCTTTCTACGTGTTCTGTTTGGAGAAGGGAGTGGAGCCAACCTTGCGCCGATTCAGGCATTTCTTCGTGTGTAAGCCCAACCCGAAGCAGCCAGGGTGGTTCCACTTCGCAGCTCGGGTCGGCCACTCCGTATTTACCAAGTGGCACTCCTTTAACAAGGGCTGGCATAATGATTACTATTGGGTGGAGTCGTCGGTGAATCCTGGATGTAGGCTGGACTGGCTCCCGAGCCTGAGGAAAACCGTCAACGATGACCCTAAACTCTCAAAGGAGGAGCTTAGAGAAGTTGCAGTGCTCAAGCCCGCGCCCGGGATGCTGATAGACATTGACAGTGTGCTGAAATGGGAGCGAATCTGGGATTCCAAGTTATTTGGTCGGAAGCCCGACCTCTCGAGGGATCATCCCCACCTGATTCGCGACCTGGAAGGAGATGACGGGACTGGCTCGGAAGAGGGTCCGTTTGCAAGATTGGCGTCCGACCTCCCGTCCCGTTTATTAGCTTCGCTTTAGTTGGGTCTTCGACTCGCTTTTAACCCCTTTGCTCTACTTTTTGCAGATATGGCGGATATGAGGAAGCTTGCGTACGCCCAGGTGCGGAGGAAGGGTGAAGTCAGTGGCGATACTTCTGCTCGGTCAGGACCGGGCGGCACTGGACAAGGCCAAAGGCAACGCCCCAGCGGCCAAGGGCGTGAGGTCGGTCCCGAGGTCTCTTCAAAAGGGGCTTCGGGGTCTCCTTTGCCGAAGAAATCAGGGTCGAGCCTAACGATCCCGGAGCGCTCTTCCCCCCGATCCGAGAACAGAAAGTGGCCTCGGCCCGGGCACTCCGGGAAGGGCAAGGACACGGAGTTCAGCCCTCCCGACCAGCACTTCATGGAGGCGTCCAAGGTGGATCGTGACCCCAAGCTTGCGACGGTTCCAGTTGAGCAACTCTCGCTGGACTTGAGGACGGCCATTGTTACGGTAAGTCCTTAACCATCTTATGTCAAGGTCGCATTCTTAGCTCGGCTAATTGCTTTATCTTCTGCTGAACAGGCCGAGTCCCACATCCTCTCTGCCCCCAGCTTCTTAATCAAGGCCCAAACTCACTGCGTTGAGCTCGAGCAACGGTATGTGGATGCCCGAGCCGAGCTTGAAACAGTGAGAGAGGAGGCCGCTCAGAGGCAGAGGACTGATACGGCGGAGGTCGAGCGCTTAAGGAAGGAGCTGGACCTAGAGAAGGGCCGACGCGAAGCCGCGGCCAAGGACGTCGATCGCTATAAGCGAGAGAAGCGGGAGGCAGAGGCTAAGTTTAAGGAACTGGCGGAGCGGGTCGGCGTCCAGGGGGAGAAGGCAGTGGAGGCCTTCAAGTCCAGCGATGCGGCGGTGGACTGGTTGGCCACGGAAGGTGGGGCTATGGCGAAGTACGCGGAAATAGAGTTCTACTTCCGAGGTCAAGTTGCGGCTCGGGAGAGAGCGAAGACTTTCTTTCCATCCTCCAAGAACGACTACATCGAGATCTTGGAGGTCCCGCCGCCAGAATTCTGGGAGATCCCCGAGCTTCCGTCCGACCTGATATCCCAGGCCAAGGAGGTTACTGAGTTTGTCCAGAAGGGCCTGGACCAGGTTGGGGATGAAGCTGAGGCCACCACCTCCGCTGCCGCGCCGAAATAGATTTAGCAATGTTTTCCTAGTAGGGCTATTGTAATTTTGCCCGAGCTAGGCCTTTGTAACAACTTTTCCAGTTTAAATGAAATATTTATTTTGGCTTTATTTGCGTTTTAATTGAGTTCGTACACGTGTACTTTTCTCTTCGCAAATTTTTCCTCAAGTTAATGGGGTCGGACCAATTTTTAATGGTCCTTACAAACTTAGGCGTAATAATCCGAGCTGGACGCGACTAATGTTTTAACATCCTAATCCGAGCTGGTATAATAAGGGCAACTCATAATGGTTACCAATTCGAACTCGTCAGTCCGTTATAAAATTGGTTAAACTAATGTCGACAAGTATTGAGCTCGAGTTTAGACCCAAGCTAATATACCGACCTGAGGCCGGAATGCACCGAGTTGGAATTTAATCCGAACTGGCAAAACTAATCAAATTGTTATCAATTATGCCCAAGCTGGAACTTAGTCCGAGCTGGTTTACTTTGTCGTTTGCTCGTGATTAAGCGTGGCCACCGCGTTAATCTGAGTTCGAGTCATTTCACAGTTGCAGCATTTACGCCCGGGTCGGGTATTTGTGCTGGTTTGTGTACTTATTCCCAAGTCGGGAATTGCATTAGTTTACAAAATCGCATTTGTATTGAATTCGTACAAGTAATGTTTCGGCCCGGGGCCTTTGCAAAATACCTTGGCTTGGGGCCGTTTACAAAATATCACGGCTCGTGGCCGTGGACAGAATATTCCAGCTCGGGGCCGTTTTTACACAAAATATCGCTTCAAATGTTCTGAATGCCATGCATTTTTTAACAGTTTTCCGTTCTTGTCTCGAAGGTTGAAGGTCCCGGGCCGGACTTCTTTCATGACTTCGTAGGGTCCCTCCCAGGTCAGGGAAAGCTTGTTAATGGAGCGCGGCGAAAAGATGGCCTTTCTGAGTACGAGGTCGCCGACCTTAATAGGCTTAGGCTTGACCTGTTTGGAGAAGGCTCTTTTCATTGCAGCTTTGCTGGCCAGCATTCTGATTTGAGCTTTAGCTCGGAGCTCTTCGGCGAGGTCGAGCTCTTCACGGATCCGTGCTCCGTTTAATTCTGGGTCATGGTGGAGGGTTCTACTGGTTGGAGATCCGATCTCCACTGGCAGCACCGCTTGAGTGCCGAAGGTCAGTTCGAAGGGCGATTCTCCCGTCGCCGAGTTGATATTGGTCCGCTGGGCCCACATCACTTCTGGGAGAACTGATGCCCATTGGCCCTCTGCTTCCTCCAGCTTGGTTTTCAGACCCTGCAAAATGATTTGGTTAGTCCTTTCAACTTGGCCATTACTTTGAGGGTGAGCAACAGACGAGAATCTGAGGTCGATCCCAATCTCAGCACATTTGCCTCGAAAGTATGCACTGTCGAATTGCTTGCCGTGGTCGGTGACGATGACCTTTGGTACCCCAAATCGACAAATGATGTTTTCCATACGAAATCCCAAGCTGCCTTTTCTGTTATTCTGGCAACACCTTCAGCCTCGGGCCATTTAGTGAAGTAGTCTACGGCCACGAAGGCGTGTTTCTTTTGGCCGACACTGGTCGGCAAGGGGCCGATGATGTCTAGACCCCACTGATAGAATGGCCAAGGGCTTACCATCACTGTGAGGTCCACAGCAGGCTTCCGCTGCACGTTGGCGAACCTCTGGCAAGTGTCGCACTTTTTTACATACTCTTTGGCATCTTGCTCTAAGGTTGGCCAAAAATAGCCGTGCCTTAACGCCTTCCGAGCCAAAGCTTTACCCCCCAAGTGGTTTCCACACACCCCTTCATGAATCTCCCGGAGTACATAGTTTCCTTCTTCGGGTGCAACACATTTCAAAAGAGGCCAGGTGTAGGCTCTTTTGTAGAGCTACCCGGCGATTATGACAAACCTTGAGGCCTGCTTCATGAGTTTCCGAGCAGCTTTTTCATCCTCCGGGGTCAAACCCCCTTCCAAGTAGTCCATGATTGGCTTGGTCCAATCTGGATTTAAGTTGAGCTCGGCTACCGCTTGTACCCCCAACTGGATACTAGGTTCAGATACTTCTTCCATGTGGACAAGGGCAGGTCGGCTCTCGCCCAAGGCTAGCCTGGATAGGGCGTCAGCCTTCATATTCTCTTCCCTGGGAATCTGCTGTATCGTGAACCTTCTGAGTGTTGAGGTCAAATCCTTGACTCTGTTGAGGTAGGCTAGCATAGCACTGTCCTTGGCTTCGAATTCCCCTGATATCTGACTAGAAACCAACTGAGAGTCGGTGCTTAGGTCGATTGTCTGTGTCCCGAGCTGAGCAGCAATTTTTAGCCCTGCAATCACCGCTTCATACTCTGTTTCATTGTTGGACGCCGAGAAGGTGAATTTGAGGGAGTACTGGTGCTCATGCCGGTTTGGGTCGAGGATGACCACCCCAGCTCCGCTCCCAGACTTCCCTGAGGCCCCATCCACATGGACCTTCCACACGTCCTCCGGGTCATACTCTGCTCGGCCAGTGCACTCTACGACAAAGTCAGCAATGGCTTGGGCTTTGATAGCTGTCCTGGGCTGGTAGGTGATGTCGAATTGACTCAGCTCAACAGCCCATTTCAGTAGCCTGCCCGATGCCTCTGGCTTGTGCATGATGGATTTGAGCGGAGCATCAGTCATGACTTTAATCGGATGAGCATCGAAGTATGGCTTCAACTTCCTAGCCGCCGTGATGAGCGCGAGGGAGAGTTTTTCCAAGGAAGAGTATCTCACCTCGGCTCCCTGCAAGGTTTTACTAACATAGTAGACCGGCTTCTGCTCCTTGCCTTCTTCTCGGACTAGCGCCGCCGCCACCGCTGTTCCCGAGCATGCCAAGTATACTACTAGCTTATCCCCCACCTCAGGTCGGGATAACAGAGGTGGCGAGGCTATGTACCTTTTCAGCTCTTGAAAGGCGTTTTGGCATTCCTCAGTCCATTCAAAGTTCTTAGGGTTCCTCAATATTTTGAATAGGGGAGCGCACTTGTCAGCCGACCTGGACATGAATCTGCTTAGTGCTGCGACTTTGCCTGCCAACACCTGGACGTCCTTCACGCAGGTCGGGGGCGCCAGGTCTAGTATCGCCTGGACTTTCTCCGGGTTGGCTTCTATTCCGCGGGCTGTTACCATGAAGCCCAGGAACTTGCCTGCCTTGACGCCGAATGCGCACTTTTCCGGGTTCAATTTTATCCCAAAGTGCTCCATTACGGCGAAGGCCTCAGCCAGGTCGGTTACATGGTCTTCCGCCCTCCTGCTCTTGACCAACATGTCATCTACATAGATCTCCATATTCCGGCCAATCTGGTTCTTGAAGACCTTGTTCACCATCCGAGTGTATGTGGCTCCAGCATTCTTGAGGCCAAAGGGCATGACCTCATAGTAGTAGAGTCCTTTATCGGTGGTGAAGGCGGTCTTCTCTTTGTCCCCGGGAGCCATCTTGATTTGATTATAACCTTTGAAGGCATCCATGAAGGAGAGCAGCTCGAACCCGGAGGTGGCGTCCACCATTTGGTCAATCCGTGGTAGGGGGAAGCAATCCTTGGGGCAAGCTTTGTTGAGGTCGGTGAAATCAATACATAGTCTCCATCCACCCGAGGACTTCGTCACCAGCACCACATTGGACAGCCAGGTTGGGTACTGTATTTCCTTTATGTGGCCGGCGTCCACCAACTTGTCCACTTCTTCCGCTATGATTTGTTGCTTATCATAATGAAAGTGCCGGCGCTTTTGTTTTACTGGATAGTGATTTGGGTCGGCATTCAGGTGATGCTCAATTACATTCGGGTCAATTCCTGTCATGTCAGAAGCAGACCAGGCAAATACATGCTCATTCTTTAAAAGAAATTGGCTTATACCTTTCTTGAGGTTGGCAGATAGTTCACTCCCAATCTTTGCTCTCTTTGTTTCATCGGAGAGCTCCACCTCCTGAAGGTCCTCAGCCGGGCTTCCTCTCTTAGCGTCTCTCTTTTCTTCGGGCAGATCCGGTCCCCAGCCGATTTGATATTTGGGTCGGAGTGAGTTTTCATAACACTCCCGAGCTGAGAGATGGGCTCCGCGAATGGTGGCTACCCCAGACGGGGTCGGGAACTTCAGGGCCTGGTGGTACGTTAAGGGGACGGCCCTGAAATGATTAAGCGCCACCCGACCTAAGATCCCGTTGTAGGTGGAGTTACAATTCATTACAATGAAGTTGGCCTGCATCGACACCCACTTATCCCCATCCTCCAACTTCAGCGAGAGGTTGATGACTCCCTCGGCTCGGTGGGACTGCCCGGTGAAACCTGCTAAAGTACCACGCAATGGCCTAAGTCGGCTCCTGTCCAACCCCATCTGCTCAAAAGCGCTAAGGAATAAGACTTCTGCCGAGCTCCCGGTGTCCACCATCAGCCTTTTGACGGTGAAGTTGGCTATCTCTGCACTGATCACCAGGGGGTCGTCATGAGGCAATATGACCCCCTCCAAGTCTTCTGAAGAGAAGGTGAGCTCTTGCATCCCTGGGGCCGGTCCCCTCACTGGTCCATATTCCCTCCCTGCGCGAACATAACCTTTTCTGCCTATCGAGGTCTCGCCTCCTGACGCTAATCCTCCCGCTATGGTTTCAATCACGGCCAAACGTCCGCCCCCAACCTGGCGCCTGGGCGGACTCCTCTCCCTATCCCTTTGCTCCGGATTCCGGGTCGGCTGTTGATCTACATACCTCCGGAGGTGGCCTCGGGCTATCAGTGCCTCGATCTCCTGCTTCAAGTCTTTACACACTTCGGTGGTATGGCCATAGTCCATGTGGTAGCGGCAATATTTGGTCTTATTGCGCTTATCAGGCCGGCCTTTCATTCTCGGAGCTGGAGGCAGGTGGTTCTGGTGCTGGATCTCCATCAAAATTTGTTCCCTCGAGGTGTTAAGGGGAGTGAACATAGTGAACCGGGGGTTCGGCCTCGGCTGTTGTGGCTGCTTGCCTCGGTCGTTCTGGGCTTTGGCCCCGGATGGGGCTCGGGAGGCCTCTCCTTTCTTCCCCGCCTCTTTCTCCTTGTCATCGTCCCTTTTTGCCTGATGGATCTCCTCCGAGTGTATGTACCCTTCTGCTCGCACCATCAACTCAGACACAGTATCCACAGGGTCGATCGCCAAAGAAGATGTGAGGGGGCCCGACCTGAGCCCGCTCTGGTAAGACATCAAAGCCATGGAATCCTCCAAGTTAGGAATTCGGAGGGACTCTTCATTGAACCTAGCCGTGTAAGCCCTCAAAGTTTCCCCTCTATGCTGCTTCACCAACAGCAATGTAGAAGTGTGGCAGGTGGCACGGCGGCTTCCTGCGAAGCGGGACAAGAAGGCCTCCGCCAGCTGGTGGAAGCTTGCAATTGATCCAGGACGAAGTTTTTGGAACCAGTCCAAAGCATTGCCAACCAGGGTGGTCGGGAATGTCTTCGCCTTCATGAGATCCGGCATGTCGTGCAGAGTCATGTGGTGATCAAAATTGAGCAGGTGGCTGGCAGGGTCTCCGTCTCCATTGTAGACGGCCAGGTTGGGCATGCGATTGCCGGTGGGTAGGGGCGTGGCCAATACCTCGGGAGAGAGTGGGCTTACACCGAGTTGGTTGATGACCTTAGCTATGGCAGCCGCGGTCTTTGCTTGCTCGGGGTCGGCTTGAACCGCCATTTTACCTCTCTCCGGGTCGGATCTTGGTGTTGGCTCGAAGAAGCCCTCATCTTCCTGCGTCCGTTTTCGTCTAGACTCCGGGATGTGGAACTGGGGGCGCAATGGCCGCGGCGCGGCCTCTTGTGGTGCCAGTGGGCCCTCAGCCAGCCGGGCCACCTGCTCCTTAAGTTCTTCAAACATCCTCAGCATCATCCTTATCTCCGGTGATAGACCGGAGTTTGGGTCTCCTTTTGCTGCGGGGTTGGTTTGAGTGGCTAAGTGTATACGTTGGCTCGTTCCAACGTCGGCTTGGGTCAGGTTCTGGCTGGGCGCCTGCACGGCTTCGAGGTCCCCTTCCAGGTTGGGCGAATCCTCTACCGGTATGTTGTGACTTCTCGTTTGTACCATGATGGTTTCTCAATGAGTGGCGAAGAGAGCTATAAAAGAACTCGTCGTTTCCCACAGACGGCGCCAAACTGTCGAGGTTGAAAGTCTCACAGTTGGATTCGGGAGCTGCTTTGGCCGAGCTGGACTTCTCCGGTCCGCCTCCGAGCTAGACTTTCTTGGTCGGCCGTAGGTCCTGCACAAGAAAACAAGGAAAAGGCGGGGTGAAGACCCGGATTTTCCCCTCAGGCGTGCGAATGATTAGTATGTCCGAGCTGGCAAAGTAGTTGAGAGCAATTAATAACGAGAGAGAGACCCTAAATGAGGAGGGTTGAGCTCTATTTATACTAAGTTTGGGTCTGACAGCATTTAATGTGACGCAGCTTTATATCCCATCAATGCTTTATGTCCCATCGGAACAGCTGGAACTGAGGTCGGGGTTAACGGGGTCGGGTCAGTCATCTGGGGTTGGACATTGGGCTGAGCAAGCTGCTGATGGAGCGCGGATTGGCCCATCTCTGATCAGAAGGTCGGCTCATTTAGCTCAGCTCGGGAACCCCTCGTCACACCCTATACAGTATACACTACTCAACGTTACGCAACTTTTGTGTTTATATCAATATATGCCTATTACTAGTTGTTATTATTTTTTAGAACAGCACATGCATGTTTATATATGTCTGTTGTTGAAAAGTTGGAATTAATAATAAAACTTCTGATGGGAATCGAACATCATTTGGTTTTCTTTAATCTTGGTCTTTGTTCTCATCGGTAGTTGGAAATAAATTTAGCATACAAATACAATTGATACATAAAATTTTTTAACGTGGTTTAAATTTAGTCTATATCAACAGACACTCAAAATTTTCCTTACGACTACATAGCTTGAATTGCTTTGAGGTACTTGGGGTATTTTGATACAAAACCAATGAAAATACTAAGAGACGCTTTATTTAGAGAAAATCTCACTAGAAGTCTCAAACTAGTCCTCATTGTTTAAAGTGTATCAAAATAGTCCCCAATGTTTGGAAAAATATCTCAAAATGGTCCTCACATCCAAAATTTTGTCATCTTTGACAGAAAATAGTTAAAAATACTAAATTACCCTCACACATTTGAGAAAATATCAACAATACCCTTGAACCTTTTTGGGCACTTTTTCTCTCCCAGGCTTACCACACCCGCGTACACCAACAACAAAAACACCCACAGCTCACAGCTGCCATCATCTCAACCACACCTGTGTGCCATTGTCTTCTCAACCGCGTCATCATCAACCATCATCGCGATTGTCATCGTCATCGTCATCATCATCGTCAACCACTATCAGCCATCGTCATCGACAACCATTATCGTCCACTATCATTGTCGACGTCAACTATCATCGATGATAGTGTTTTAATGCTATTTTTTGGGAATTCATTTTGTCACGCTCCAAATTTCAACTCTAAAACTCGGGTCGTGACCTTCCACAGACCTAAGTCAAACAACCTAAGCCTGCAAGGCGATCTAATACAATAATCATTAATAACAGTCAATCTGCCAAAAACTAAACCAGAGCATCTATATACCACGATAAGCAAATATACAAGACCTGGTTTTGTTTATATTTACATATCTACTTCTGCAAAATTACATCAACCCTAACTAGAAAGTTTATCTACAGTGCTGAACTGATGACAAGAGAAACAGCTTTCAAAAGGTACAACTAGTAAAAGACTATGTCTGGTCCCCAACCTGGTCCTTATCTACCTGATACTCCTCTCCATGTTTCTCTTCTCCTTAGTACTCTTCTCTCCGATATTCTATGCCCTGATATTCCTCCCCACTTTTGTCTGCAGAGAAAATAAATGAAATGAGCGAACGAAGCTTATTAAGTAGAATACCCTGAAAAAACTTATGAGGTATTAATGAAGCATTTGGTAGAAATAGGAGGTAATAAGCATACTAAATAGAATCTGAGTACAACTGCACAACTGTGATAAACAATTGATACATATAATTAACAATTGCGGAGTTTTGTCGGTCACTGATACAATTGCCTAACATATATGTCTAACAATTGATGCATTCCTGGCATCGATGCGTATGCCTAACAAATTGATGCACAGCTGATTAATCTGATAACAATTGATACATATATATAACAGAGTAGGCCTAAAAGCCAGGACAACTATATATTTCACCATGTCGTCTGGGGGTCACATCGTACAATTAATAAGGGCAAGTGCTTTACTCAAGGAATGAAGATCAAAGAGTCAAAAATGAATCAGTTTGAATAGGAAGAAGGCGTATAGCTCAAACTGAAACAAAGAAGATATGTGTATAACGGGTATTCTACTTACCTTGACCCGGCTTTAAATTTATTCAACCCTCTAACTAAGATAACTGACTCAAGAGTGACCCAAAGCTGCACCATAGTAAATTTTACTAAAACATTAAACTCTAGAAGACAAATAAAAAGGGTATAAAATAGTAGCACATTATATTTCATTTAATACCTTATCTATTTTATCTTACTTTGACTTCCTTTTTTATATGGCAGTAACATATACATATACGTCACCACAACTTATTATCACTCACTGTTACCACCCAACGTGAAGCCGTTAACAACTTTAATTCATGAACACCAAGGAACATATAACTTTTAGCAAGTATGTAGTCAAATCACTGCTTAAAACCCAAATCATGTTCATTCAATTACATACACATATCAACAAAAATATAGAACTTATACAATTACATATGCATACAGACAACTTTATTTTCTCTACTACACCCACGACAACACAACTATATAACCATACATGTACACTCAAACTCTTTAATGTGCAAATGCTATACAATAAATATATAGGTCAATAACTCCTCAAACCAACTCATATTACGCATGTACAAGCATATATACATATCAATTACTAAAAATCCAGAATTTAACTAAACCCATTTACCTACCATTCCACACATGCAAACCAATAACCATCTCTAAATCATGTAAGTCTTTAGCTAAGTCAATATCTAACAAGTATATTAAACATTTATGCTATAAATCATGTCACTATTAGAGTTTACATATATATATATATATATATACACATGTATACATACATAGATAAGCAAAGATTTCATAATAGAATTAGACTCACTTACATACTATGACCTTCAATGCGTTAGAATCTCACGTTTTTTGGTTCAATGGGTAGTTTTGCTTGGTTTGCAGCTAGTTCGTTTCAGCTTTTGGGGTTATCGGGTAGGGGGTGGTGTGAAGAAAGAAGTGGAGTTTACCTTGGTTTGCTCAACTTAAACTTATCTAATAGCCTTTCATATATAAATACTATTAATGTTTAGTTCTAGTAACAAACTAGCTTTAGCTTAGTTGGTCAAGGTGTGTGAAAAAATAGGAAGGGGGCACAAGTTCGAATCTTCTCAACTACCCTTCTTAGTTTTGTTGAGTTTTTTTTTTTAAAGCTTATTTAACAAATATAAAATAACATGAAGTGATGAGTTCTTTTTCTTCTTTTTTTAAAAAAAAAGCTTATTTAACAAATATAAAATAAAATTTAAAATAACATGAAGTGGCAATGTTGTAAACATGAGTGCATATAGTATAATCATGAGGTGTAATATAATTTTAGTGCTGGGTATTACACATTTCCTTTTGATTTTTGTATGGTACTGTCGACAAGAAATCCGTTAGTTTTAGTTTTAGTGTTGTAAGGTTTTTTTTTGGGTTCAAAGTCAACATGAGGATGTTAGTTTTAGTGTCAATGCATACCCATTTAATATATATATATATATATATATATATATATATATTGTTCAAGCTCATTACATTTTCAAGTTAGCAGTTTGCTTAGATTTTTTTCAGGTTGAACTGTTGTTTAGAATTTTTAAAAAGTCATTATAATGAATTTTTGGCCAATTTTCAATTTTGCCCTCAAATAGTAGAACGACGTGTTCCCGCCAATTGCATTTTCTGTCAAAGATAATAGAATTTTGGATGTGAGGACCATTTTGAGACTTTTTTCCAAACATTGGGGACCATTTTGGTACACTTTAAACAATGGATTAATTTTGGACAAAATGAAACAATGGGGATTTCTAGTGAGATTTTTTCCTTTATTTAATACATCTTTTCATAACATCCAGTTGCATCTTCAATTAATACACTTAATATTTTGAACCTTTGATATACTTGATATTCAATTCCTCATAATTTCAAAGGGTATTTTTGACTAAGACTCATTGAACAAGAGATAAATGGGACTCAGATCCCCTATTTAAAAGTGTGTGACAGACCCCTTCTATTAGGAGTCAGTCTAATTTGCTGTTAAAATAGTGTAATATGTCCGTGTTGGCTTGAAAAGTCTATAATCTTTATTTTGATAATAACAAAACATCTTAATTGTGCTTTAACATATTTTTTGTGAGACCTTCATTCCAAAGCAAGTCTACATCAACATTGGATCAAGTTGTGTTAGTCAAGATTAGAAAGCTTTTTGGATCAAAGACCAAACTCTATCAAATTGTATCCAAGCCCTAAAGAATTCAAGTTATTGTCTCGAAGATAAAGAGGGAGTCACAAGGAAGGAGAAGTGGTGACATAAGGGGTACCGGCCTTAAAAGTTGTCGCTTGCCTAAGTATGATTTGCATCGCTCAAAATTTCTCAAAAAAAAAATAATGTGTTTTCTTTTTTCAAAACCTTTCGTAGAAAAAATATTTTCTATTTCAAACTCTTGCTTTTGAAATCATTTTATAAAAATACCTTTCAAATAGTTTGAAATTTTTTGGGATGTTAAAAAATGCTAAGAAATCTCTTTTTCAATAAGTCCAAATATTTCTGGGCTAAAAATATCTTTTCAGCATTTTTTTGGCATCCGGGCGTTACCGGCATTTTCCGGTCGCCCAGATAGAATGTGCAACGCCCGGCAGAAAAGACCTTTCCGGGCGATACATGCTCTTTCCGGGCGCCCGGATCAGTGCCTCAGCGCCCGGATGAGTTAACGGGAAAATCCGAAAATCTTGCTTAAAATCTGATTTTTGTCTAATCTTTTCCTCTTTTTAAGCCATGCCTTCTCACCTTCAAAATTATCTCTCCAAGCCATAATTTTCAGATTTTCAAAAGAGCTTTCATATCATTCCTATTGAAAAATCTTGAGCTATCATTATCATATCTTTTGAGCATTCAAAGTCATTTTCCAAAGTATAATATCAAACTCAAATAGGAGTTGCAATTGTCATTTATTCTATCACATAATCTTTGTAATACATTCTTTCACATAGATTGAGAGAATCATTGTGAGAAAAAGTATTGTAATCCTTTGTGGACTCAAAGGAAGAGAGAGAAGTAGGTTAAGCTTCACCTACATTTGAAGGAGCTTGTGTAACTCTTGTGGACTCAAGAGTAATTGTAGTTGGTTCTTGCTTCACCAACATTTGAAGAAGCATCATAGTGAAGTGTTACTAAAATCCTAAGGGAAGAGAAGACCTTAGGTGGTGGACTAGGCCTCCGGGAGTGCGAACCACTTGAAAATCATCGTGTTTGATTTCTCTTACTCTATTCTCTTTATTTTCAAGTCATTTACCTTCGTATGGACATTGCTCATCTTAATTGCTTAGTAATTGTTGAGATATCTATTTGAAATTCTACCCTGAAATTCTAATTGCATATTTAGTGTCAAATACTCATATGCTCACCAAGTGTTTGATAAATTGCCTACAAGAGTTTCTAGTGTTGTTTCAATCCTTACTTGACATTGCCTCCATATTAAGAAATTTTAAATTGCTTAACCTTGCCTAAACAACCTAATTCACCCCCCTCCCCCTTTTAGGTTATTAAGGACCAACAAGTGGTATCAAGAGCTAGTACTCTACATATAGCTTAACATCTAGTAGAGGATCCCTATGGCAAGCTCATCAATGTCTAATATAGTTGAAGGACAATCTTCCTCTAGACCACCATTGTTTAATGGAACAAACTATTCTTTTTGAAAAACTATGATGAGAATCTATATTCTAACAAATGACATAAGAGTTTGAAATGTGATAAAAAAATGGACCAATCAATCCTACTTTAACTAAAAAGGAAGGAGAACAAAGTATCACTACCCCCAAACCGGAAAAAGATTATAATAATGATGACTTCAAAATGTGTGAAAGAAACTATAAAGCTATGAATATGTTATATCTTGCTTTAGATTCAAATGAGTTCAATAAAATTTCTGGATGCAAAAGTGCTAAAGAAATTTGGGATCAATTAGAAGTCACATATGAGGGCACCAACCAAGTTAAAGAAACTAGAATAAACATGCTTGTTCATAAATATGAAATGTTCAAAATGTCTTTTGATGAAAATATAGAACAAATGTTATCTAGATTTACTGATATTGTTAATGCTCTAAAATCTCTTGGAAAAGAGTACTCTAATGAAGAATTGATAGGAAAAGTTCTCCGAAGCTTAACCGAGCCATGGAAAGCTAAAGTAACGGCTATAGAAGAAGTTAGAGACCTCAAAACTCTCACTCTTAGTGAACTTATGGGATCTCTTATGAGCCATGAGTTAAAGAGGAAAGATCGAGAAGAAGAAAAAAGGAATAATAAAAAGTCATTTGCGCTTCTTGCATCAAAGGCTTACTCAAGTGATGAAGAAGAAGAAAACAAAGAAGATGATGATGAGATAGCTCTTCTTACAAGGAACTTTAAGAAATTTCTTAAATTCAAAAAGGTAAGCAAAGCTCCCTACAATAGGTTTATGAACAAAGGAAGAAACAAATCAAAAGAAGAAGGAAGGTGCTTCAATTGTGACAAGACGGGCCATATAAAAGAAAATTGTCCAAAACTAAACAAAACCAATGAAGGAAAAGCCTTGAAGGCAACATACGTTGATGATGATGCATCAACCGGTGAGGAAAGTGAAAATGAAGAAGTGGCAAACATCGTTTGTCTTATGACAAAAAAAGATGATGAGGTATGTTCTTCTTTTAACTCCGAATATTACACCTCTAGCTCATTAATTGAAAATGAATGTTCTTTTGAAGAATTACAAAATGAATTCTCAAAAATGCATGATAGTTTTGAAATTGCAATTATTAAGATACATGAACTTCAAAAAGAAAATAATACCTTAAAAGAAGAAAATAAATTGCTTGAAAAAGATCAAAATTTTGCTCATGAAAAGGCACTTAAAATTCATTTCGAAAATAATAATCTTCAAACAAAAATTGAAAAGCTTGAAAAAGAAAATCAAGGATTAAATAGAAACCTTGTAAGATTTACAAAAGGAAAAGAAAACCTTGATAAAATGCTTGGCTCTCAAAAAATGGCTTTTGATAAAAGTGGATTAGGATATGAACCTTATTCAAAACAAAAATCTCTAAAAAGCTATTTTGTTAAAGCATCATCATCTACAAATGAAGCATCAACATCTAAAGGATTTCAAAAAACATGCACCTATTGTGAAAGACAAGGTCACATAACATCACATTGTAAATTTCGAAATATGATAGGTAGAGACTCCAAAATTCCTTCTTGGCTTAAACCAAAATGGATTATCAAAAGTGTTAAAAGTCAATACTAACAATATAGGACCCAATAGAACTTGGGGACCTAAATTTTGTTTTTGTATATAGGTTACCCTAAGGATGAAGTATGAAGGAAATTGGGTCATTGATAGTGGATGTTCAAGGCATATGACCGGTGATCCATCTCTTTTCTATGAGCCTATCAAAAATTACAAAGGTTTTGTGAGCTTTGGAAATAATGAAAAAGGTAAAATCATTGGTAAATGTAGCATTGGAAATAAAATATCCATTCATGATGTACTACTTGTGAAAGGATTGCAACATAATTTGCTTAGTGTAAGCCAACTATGTGATAATGATTATCTAGTTGAATTTAAATCATCATGTTGCACCATTCTTGACAAAATGAAAAATGTGTTGTTTACTGCAAATAGACATGAAAATGTTTATATTATTGACTTTGAAAGTATATCATGCCAAAACATTGAGTGCTTAATCACAACAAATGAAAGTTCTTGGTTATGGCATAGAAGATTAGGACACATTAGTATGGATCTACTTGGTAAACTTTCTCGAAAGGATCTTGTGAAAGGCCTTCCTAAGACCAAGTTTGAAAAAGATCATTTATGTGATGCATGCCAATTTGGAAAACAACATAAAGCATCTTTCAAAACCATTAGCCATGTGTCTACATCAAAAGCTCTACAAAAACTTCATATGGACCTTTTTGGACCAATGGATGTAATAAGTCTAGGAGGATCTAGATACGTTTTTGTTATTGTTGATGATTATACTAGATACACATGGGTGATGTTTCTTGCTTTCAAAAGTGATACTTTCAATGAATTTGTAAAATTCTGTAAAAGAGTGCAAAATGAGAAAGGATACTATATTTCATGCATTCACAGTGATCAAGGCACGGAATTCATAAATGCATCTTTTGTGGAATTATGTGAACAAAATGGCATTAAGCATAATTTTTCGGCTCCTAGAACTCCTCAACAAAATGGGGTTGTTGAAAGGAAAAACCGAACTTTACAAGAAATGGCAAGAACAATGTTGAAAGAAAACAACTTGCCTACATACTTTTGGGGAGAAGCTGTCAATACAGCTTGCTATACTCTAAATAGAGTTTTAATTAGGCATTCTCTAAAGAAAACTCCATATGAATTATGGAAAGGACGTACTCCAAATATCTCACATTTTAAAGTTTTTGGATGTAAATGCTTCATCTTAAATAATAAAGAGTATCTTGGTAAGTTTGATTCAAAGTCCGACGAAGGTATTTTTATTGGATACTCTTCTAGAAGCAAGGCATATCGAGTTTACAATAAAAGAACCTCTGTAATTGAGGAATCTATGCATATTAACTTTGATGAAACTAACCCATTTATGTCAAGAAATGATGAAGACGATAGTATGAGATTTCAACAAGTTGAAGAACAAAGTCAACCTATTCCGACAAGTGAAGAAGGCAATACATCCACAAGCAATCAAATTGATACTCAAATAGAGGAAGAACAACCAACTTCAAATGATCAAATCATATCAACAAATCAAGATCTCCCAAAGTGTTAGAAATTTGTCAAAAATCATCCAAATGATCAAATCCTTGGGGATCCATCACAAGGTGTAAGAACTCGTTCCAATCTAAATACTTTTTGTGAACATGTAGCTTTTATATCTCAAATTGAACCTAAAAATATCAAAGAAGCATTATTGGATGATGATTGGATTATTGCTATGCAAGAAGAGCTTAATCAATTTGAAAGAAATCAAGTTTGGACCTTAGTTGAAAGACCTAGTAATTACCCGATTATTGGTACAAAATGGGTTTTTCGAAACAAACTAGATGAATCCGGTAATGTAACTAGAAATAAGGCTAGATTAGTTGCTCAAGGATATAATCAAGAAGAAGGAATAGACTATGAAGAAACCTTTGCACCAGTAGCTCGACTTGAATCCATTAGAATGTTACTAGCATATGCATGTTTTATGAACTTCAAACTCTATCAAATGGATGTTAAAAGTTTTTTCTTAAATGGATATCTTCAAGAAGAAGTTTATGTTGAACAACCACCCGGTTTTGAAAATATAAATTTATTAAGTCATGTATTCAAACTTCAAAAGGCTCTTTATGGACTTAAACAAGCACCTAGGGCATGGTATGATAGATTAAGTAATTATCTACTTGACAACGGCTTCTCTAGAGGTAAACTAGACTCTACTTTATTTGTAAAAAGAAAAGCTAAAGACATCTTGCTTGTTCAAATTTATGTTGATGACATTATCTTTGGTGCTACTAATGAATCCCTTTGCAAGTATTTTTCTGAATGTATGCACAAAGAATTTGAAATGAGCATGATGGGAGAATTAAATTTCTTCCTTGGACTTCAAATCAAACAAACAAAAGAAGGGATCTTCATTTTTCAAGCCAAGTACATTAAGGAACTCATCAAAAGATTCGGGCTCGAAACTACAAAAGAAATGAGCACTCCTATGGGAATGTCAATCAAACTTGACAAAGATGACAAAGGTAAATCTGTTGATGAAAAGCAATATCGAGGTATGATCGGAAGCCTTCTCTATTTAACTGCCTCAAGACCTGATATTATGTTTTCTGTATGCTTATGTGCTCGGTTTCAATCTTCTCCGAAAGAAGCACACTTGAATGCTGTAAAAAGAATTATTAGATACCTAAAGAGTACCATCAATCTAGGACTCTTTTATCCTAAAGGCACATCTTTTGAACTTCTAGGATACTCCGATGCCGATTATGCGGGATGTAAGATCGATAGAAAAAGCACTAGCAGCAGTTGTCAATTTCTAGGACATGCCTTAGTCTCATGGTCTAGTAAGAAACAACATAGTGTAGCTCTTTCAACAGCAGAAGCAGAGTATGTAGCTATAGGTAATTGTGCAGCACAAATTCTATGGATGAAACAAACTTTACTTGACTTTGGTCTCGAATATGATCATGTGCCTATCAGGTGTGATAATACAAGTGCTATAAGTCTATCAAAGAACCCTATTCAACATTCTAGAACTAAGCATATTGAAATTCGTCATCATTTTCTAAGAGATCATGTGCAAAAAAGGGATATTGAACTTATTTTTGTTGATTCTTTGCATCAATTGGCCGATATTTTTACAAAACCATTGCATGAGAATCAATTTTGTGCTATTAGAAGGGAACTAGGAATGCTTTGGGTCACTTAACCTGACGAAATATTGCATTTTTCGGCAAAATAGTGATCCGGGCGTTACTGCCTTCTTCCGGGCGCTGGGAAGAAGCATGTAACGACCGGAACCTCGCTCTCTTCCGGGCGTTACTGCCCTCATCTGGGCGCCCGGAAAAAGGGCCTATCGCCCGGATCGAGCTGTTTGAAAAACCAAAATCTCCTTCCTCTTTCCTCACTTTTTCACATCTTCTCAAATATAAACTCTTTCTTCTCTCAATTTCTCCTATTTAATCACCAACATCTTCACCATCACTCACCATTATTTGCATCAAAACACTCTTTAAATAATCAAACTCTTATATTTTGATCATCAAAGCTTTAAAAATCCTCTTCATCCAATCCTTAAAAAACCTTGTTTACAAGGTGTTCGGTGAAATTCCTCAACTAATCCTTTCTTCTAACAAGCTTCTTCAAACCTTCAAATTCCAATGGTACCACCAAGAGCTGACTCCAGGAAACGCAAGCAAGGAGAATCTTCATCCTCAGGCCCTCAGATCATTGTAAATCCAGATGCTTTTCCACAACAAAACATCCTATGGGGTAAGATTTTAGATCCTCCCACCTAGCTTAATGGTACTAGAATTTATCTGCTTTTAGATGCTCAAGGGTGGCTACCTATGTTAAGGTTTGAAAACAAAGGCATTACTGCATGGATTAGAGAATTCTACTACTATGTTAACTTAGACTTCACCACCATGAAACTGAACAGTCAAGTTAAGTCTAAGGAACTAGAATTAACTGCAAGTATTGTTGCTAGAGCCTTTGGGATTCCTAATCAAGGCACCAAACTTTATTCATATAGAGGTATGCCAGAAGGTGTTCTTGAAAACTTAGAAGCCATTGTTATAGAATTTCTGTGGGAAGGAACAGAAACAAGCTCCTTAGGATATCCTAAGACTAAGGATCTCACTCCAGAAAAGAAGTTGTTATTTTATATTCTTCATGAGGTCATTATTCCACGGGAAGTTAAGGATGGTTCAATTCCAAAATTCACTGCACTATTGATGTATTTGATGTATGAAGTTAAACGTATCAATCTTCCAGACATCATCATTAACCATATCATTCATACCAAGGAGGCTCAAAATCAACTTGCTTATGGGGTACCCTTAACTCACCTTTTTGAGTCTTTAGAAGTTCTGCGAGATCACGAGTTTGAGGCCATTAGCGATAGATCCTATCTTCTCAATGTTACTAGCCTCACTCGCCAAAAGCTGAAAATTCATAACTCCCGAGTTCTCAATATTGGTGATGATACGAGTGATGATCCTCTTGTATTTGAATCCCTTGATGTTGACCCCACTACTTTTAGAGATCCTATGGAACGGCAAGGCAGCAGTGGTGTTGGCACTTCTCAAGGACAAAGGGCTAGACCGTCTTCCTCTCACTCCTCCTCCCTTGATGAAATTCGTGCACACTTGCATGCACAAGATGATCGTTTGGACAGAATGGAGCAAATGCTGAAGGCTTTATATGATCACCACATTGGTTCTTAGTCTGTGGATGCTTTAAGTTGTGTTCTCTCCTCAAACAATTTTTTTTGCTTTCAGTTGGATCTTTCCTCAAACACTCATTAGCTGTTTTTCTCCCTTATCTTTTAACATTGGTTGGATATTTTTTGCCTTCTTGTCATTAATGCGTTGCATTTTTTTCTTGCTTATCTCTTGTCTTATGCCTGTTATCGCCTGCTATTGTCTTCATTTGCTATTGGATGCTCTTTTGTGATGACAAATAGGGGGAGAAAGTATTGAAGTAAATATGCCTATCATTGTACTTAGTCAGGGGGAGTTTTTGCTTTACAGGATCAAGACTAAATTTTATCAAGCACAAATTGAGGGGGAGACCTCAATTCAAGCTTTATTCTTTAAATATCAACTATTTCATACTTGTTAACTTCAAAGTTTTGTCATCATAAAAAAGGGGGAGATTGTTGGCCTGAAAAGTCTATAATCTTTATTTTGATAATAACAAAAAATCTTAATTGTGCTTTAACATATTTTTTGTGAGACCTTCATTCCAAAGCAAGTTTACATCAACATTGGATCAAGTTGTGTTAGTCAAGATTAGAAAGTTTTTTGGATCAAAGACCAAACTCTATCAAATTGTATCCAAGCCCTAAAGAATTCAAGTTATTGTCTCGAAGATAAAGAGGGAGTCACAAGGAAGGAGAAGTGGTGTCATAAGGGGTACCGGCCTTAAAAGTTGTCGCTTGCCTAAGTATGATTTGCGTCGCTCAAAATTTCTCAAAAAAAAAATAATGTGTTTTCTTTTTTCAAAACCTTTCGTAGAAAAAATATTTTCTATTTCAAACTCTTGCTTTTGAAATCATTTTATAAAAATACCTTTCAAATAGTTTAAAATTTTTTGGGATGTTAAAAAATGCTAAGAAATCTCTTTTTCAACAAGCCCAAATATTTCTGGGCTAAAAATATCTTTTCAGCATTTTTTTGGCATCCGGGCGTTACCGGCATTTTCCGGTCGCCCGGATAGAAGGTGCAACGCCCTACAGAAAAGACCTTTCCGGGCGATACATGCTCTTTTCGGGCGCCCGGATCAGTGCCTCAGCGCCCGGATGAGTTAACTGGAAAATCCGGAAATCTTGCTTAAAATCCGATTTTTGTCTAATCTTTTCCTCTTTTTAAGCCATGCCTTCTCACCTTCAAAATTATCTCTCCAAGCCATAATTTTCAGATTTTCAAAAGAGCTTTCATATCATTCCTATTGAAAAATCTTGAGCTATCATTATCATATCTTTTGAGCATTCAAAGTCATTTTCCAAAGTATAATATCAAACTCAAATAGGAGTTGCAATTGTCATTTATTCTATCACATAATCTTTGTAATACATTCTTTCACATAGATTGAGAGAATCATTGTGAGAAGAAGTATTGTAATCCTTTGTGGACTCAAAGGAAGAGAGAGTAGTAGGTTAAGCTTCACCTACATTTGAAGGAGCTTGTGTAACTCTTGTGGACTCAAGAGTAATTGTAGTTGGTTCTTGCTTCACCAACATTTGAAGAAGCATCATAGTGAAGTGTTACTAAAATCCTAAGGGAAGAGAAGACCTTAGGTGGTGGACTAGGCCTCCGGGAGTGCGAACCACTTGAAAATCATCGTGTTTGATTTCTCTTACTCTATTCTCTTTATTTTCAAGTCATTTACCTTCGTATGGACATTGCTCATCTTAATTGCTTAGTAATGGTTGAGATATCTATTTGAAATTCTACCCTGAAATTCTAATTGCATTTTTAGTGTTAAATACTCATATGCTCACCAAGTGTTTGATAAATTGCCTACAAGAGTTTCTAGTGTTGTTTCAATCCTTACTTGACATTGCCTCCATATTAAGAAATTTTAAATTGCTTAACCTTGCCTAAACAACCTAATTCACCCCCCCTCCCTCTTTTAGGTTATTAAGGACCAACAGTCCGTTACGCTATTCATTTATTTTCTTTTTTCCTTCCTTGTCCTTTTCCCTTTTTTTCTCTTTCCTTTTTCTAATCTTTGGCTGCATCCGTGAAGAACCACTTGCAGATTAAAAGAGAGATGAATAACCAATTGTAGATTCAAAAGACTTAGAACTTCAAATTAATATTTGCTTCTCTTTTGTCTTATTAATTTTCTGTACAGTCTTTTTTCTCTTTTGTCTTATTAATTTGTGTTTCTTCGTTTTTCTGTGCATTCTTCTTCCCCAATTTCTACCACCTAAATTTTCATCTCTTTCTCTCTATTCCGTCGGAAAAACCATGTCAATTTCTTCATCCTTTCGATTATTCTCGACTAAGTTCTTACAAGCCCTTTTCTACCATCCCTACACCCCAACCTTCAAAACCCTCCAACATCAAATCTTTACCATTAAAACTCACAAAACTTTCACTTTTTAGGTCCGTCATAAGTGATAGATTATTTTTTAAAAATGTGTGTTCTGAAAAACAATGGGAGCATGTTCTGATTATCAAGACAACATGATGGCTTACAACAGAAGGTTGGCGGCTTTGCTTGGTCAACGAAAGGCGTGGGGCTGCTTTGCTCGTTCAAATAATAAATTCTTGAACATTTGTAAGTTGATGAAAATCACGGTTGAAGATTAGAATTCGGGATAGATTATAGTGGAAATGAGGATTCTTTTTTGTCTAAAAAAGGAGGATCTGAGTAGTGAAAATGAAATTTTAGACCCGTTAGAAAATAGTAGTGGAGGAGATGGAAGAGGAAAGTGAAAAAAAAAAAGAATAAAAAAGAGAGGGGTATCAAAGACAATTCCCTAGGCTTTAACGGAAATGCTAACAGACTTTTAACAGAAAGGGTCTGTGTCAAAGTTTTTAAAAAATATAGGATCTAAGTCACACTCTACAATATTAGAAGGGGTCTGAGTAAAAAATACCTTAATTTCAAGAACTAGAAAGTAATTTTGAGATTTGATTTGTATTTTGCAACACTCCATTCAAACCAAAACCATTTTCATAACGTGCCCTTAATTTCTTGAATGCTTTAGTTATTTTTTAACATTTCCATGGCTGTTCATTTTCTTTTAAGCCTTGTTTGATTGCTCCGGCACGGTAACTAGAGCTCAACGCATCGTGGTAAAAATCTTTAATAATGAGCTTCAACTCTTTTTTCTTTTTGGTGACTACTGTACCATTTCTCTTAACACAAACACTTTTTGCTTCTAACGTCCTCTTTTTGGCAGTATTCTTTTAACATTCTTCATCTGCTGACAGCATACTGAAAGTTACTATAGATTTACGAATCCTCACAAAAAGTTAGGTTGCTGCCTTTACAAGGACTCTTAGTATTTTTATGCACTCATTCTTTCACTTTTCTCACTTTGCCGCTCTTTTCACTCTTTCAACAACTCAATTTTTTTATATTTGTATGCGACCCTGAGCTCTAATACTACTTGTTGAAAATAGATCTAGCACACAAATACAAAGGATATAAAACTTTTCATATGGTTCAGATTAGTCTACATCCATGAACACCTAATATTTTCCTTATGACTACATAACTTGAATTGCTTTGAGGTACTTAAAGTGTTAAAGTCAATGAAGCCTATTTATACTAGTAGATAAGAATTCTAAGAGACACTTTATTTAATACATCTCTTCGTAATATTCAATTGCATCTTCAATTAATCCACTTAATGCTTTAAACATTTAATATACTTGATATTCATTTCCTCGTAATTCCAAGAACCAAAGTCTAATATTGGGATTTGATTTGTATTCTCTAACAATCGAGACGATATATATTATACTTTCCCTGTTTCTATAATTGGCTTTTATCTTTTTAATTTTCTCAACTTCTTTGATTCTTATCGCAAACTTAAAAATTATATGGTAGCAATTGGTATATTGGAATGAGGTTTGAAATAAAATGACATTCTCAATTCTTTTCGATTCTCATGCTTGGTATGAAAGAATGAACTTGAGAATTTTATTCTCAAGGTAATCTCATTCCTGCGTAACGGGAATAGCCATTTTAGAGTAAACACATGGGAATGGGTCATTCTCATGTGTTTGGAAATGAACTTTACTATCATACCTCTATATTTCAATAATAATAATAATAATAAAAAAAATAATAATAAAAATAACAATAATAATAATTAAGAAATATAATAATAATAATAATAATAATTATTATTATTATTATAAAATACTAATTATTATTATTATTGTTTATTGTTGTTGTTGTTATCATTATTATCATTATTATTTATTATGTTTATGTTGTTTACGGTTATAGTTATGTTTATTTTTATTTTTAATACTATAATAATAAAATGACAATCCTGTCATATTATACAAGACATTCTCATTACTACTGTTCATTCTTAAAATATATCAAACATGTCATTCACATTTCCAAGTGCATTTCATTTCCAATTTCATTCAATTCCTTGGTCCATTTCATTCATATCTAAATTTATTCCAATATACCAATCGTTACCTATATGCCTTGTAGGCTGTAGCGTAGTAGCATTTATATGAAAGAGTGTGAGAATTGAAAAGAAAGTTTGTTTTAATGCTCAAATAATTATAATCTTGTCATTAACTACAACACCTACATGTATATTTTCCCTTTTCAACAATCATAGAGTAGGGTCAAATATATATACTAATGTCAAGTTCGATAAAACTCACATTGTTATTGGTATAATTATGCCTCATAGCTTTGGAAATTTTTTGGGTCAATTTAGATTAATCCATTAGTCTCTCATATGGTTGGAATTAACCATTTCAAACTAAACACATAGTACCAAGTTCATTCCACCAGTTCTACATTAATGATTCCCTAACTCATTATTTTTGTTCAAATTCATTTTAAGATACCAATAGCCACCTTAAAAAAATTATAAGAACTAGCCAAAACAGTGATACCAGGGTTTAGAGGAATTAGTGAGCAGTGTTCTCGGGTCTATTTTATTTAAATTAGGAGCTAATTATAAATATACAAATATGAGAGAATGTCATTTTTCCCAATGAGTTTTTGTCTAAACTCTCCTATGAGATTTGAGTTTTACCCATATTCTCTCTTGACGCCAAAATTTGCCAAACAAAGCCTTATGTTGAAAGGAATTTTTATCTTTTTATAATAATAAAAACAAAGGCAAAAGAAAAATAAAAAAATAGACAAAATAATTTGATAAAAAATTATTCAATAGAAAGGTCTACGTTCGAATAGAAAATTATAAAAAATTTAATTTAAAAAAATAAAAATAAAAAGTTAAAAATAGCTTATTCTACAATATTTGTGTTATGCGCGAGAGTAAGGAAAAATAATATTTACTTTAAAATCTATTATTTTTTATACATATATATACATCTGAAATTAAATCCGATATTTTTTTCTAACTCTATTGCCATTGTTCCGCTACATCATAAGAAGCATTTGTGAGGAATAGCCATTTTAAATAATTATTAAGTTGGTTCATTATAATTTATTTACAATGAGCTAACCTTATAAAAACATTAAAAAATATCTTATTGTGCAAAAATCGTGCTACGCGTGAGATTAGGAAAAAATTAGATTCACTTTTAAAATATTTTTTTTCTATATATATATGTACATCTCAAATTGAATTCGATCTTTTTTTCTTAACTCAACATATAACTTTTTGCAGCTAACTTACATTTTAACTACAAAAAAAGGAAAAAAATTAAAAGCAATAAAATAGAGTTAAATAACTCAATAAAAAAATAAAAGACCAAAATGTCATTTTATCTTACGGATTTGTTTGATAAAATTTGAGTTCATGGGATAATCCGGGCAAAACTAAAATCTCATGGAGAATTTGGAATTTAGATAAAAATTCATAGGAAAAAATAGCATTCTCTCATATAAATTTATATAGCTTGTTCAATTATTATCTGCCCTAGAGATACAATTGCCTAATTGAGCATGAGTCCTGAAATGGCCGTAGCGCCCATGATGGATGGCTGTTACATTCCTTGTAACTACTAGAATGACATGGACTTCTTGTTTCTTCTGGCCTACAACTTTGTCTAGACTCTTTGCATAAAACCTTTTTCTTTTTCCTTTTTTTTTTTTTTTCTGGGACACTTTGCATGAATTAACTGGAGCGAAATTTCACCAAATTACAGTCAGGTGTTTATATACATGTATATATATGTTTTGTGTATGTGTTACCTTTCTAATTAAGTTACGCTATATATTCAAGATCTGTAAGTAGCATGCAAGACTTCACCTACTACACTAAGTAAATTAAGTTGACTATTAACAACAGGAAAATGAAATTCCAACTTTTGCAAGGCAAAGAGAAGAGAAAGAGCTACCAGCAGAAAGGGAAAGTGAAAGGTAAAAGAGAGATAGAGAGCAATTTATTCTTTTGTGTAGTACTTAATTTTCAGGTGGAATTCAAATTGGTTGTTGGGCCATTGTTCTCCAGTTTTGTCGATGATATGCGTGCCTGCCCATTTACCTTTCCATAGAAATAGAAATATATATGTATAAGAAATCAGTATTTGTGCATGGTACAAGTTAATTTCTACCTATTTATATTAGTATAATAATTCCATATTAATTTCTTCAACTTTTATTACTTTTTTCCTTTTTCATTCTAGATCATGTCTACATGAGCAACCTTATAATTCTTTTAACTTTAACATCTATTTATAAGAATTAAACTATATATAATTATAGCAATTAGCAGAAACCAGCTAACTAGCTGAACCGGAGAAAATTAAAGGAACCATCTCCATCACTATTGTTTAATACCACCATTTCTATGCCGCAGAACCAGAGAATTGATTCTTGGTATGGTACGGTGACAAAAAATCTATGACAAATAGGAGGTGGTTAGTCTTAAACATAATTTTCAATGTTGTTAACAGTTCTCTTAATCATAAAATACATCGATCCGGAAACATAAGGTGAAGCAGATTTATATAATTATGAACGAAGAGCTAGCCATAACATATCATTAATTCGGTAAGCCTACCACTCGGGTGTACGAATATCATAAATTGGGTTGAAAATAATTGATACTCTTGATTTTCAATACAAAAAAGGATGTGCTTGTGTCAATTTATCACAAGATTGGAGAAGCTAACTAGCTGATCATGACTCCTGTATCATTGGTGAGGAGCAATTGTCATAAACTTACAAGTATCCCCGTTGCATATGGCATTTTAAGGCACTCGAGATAGTTATATATATATGCTTAATTCTCTCTAAGAGAAAAAATATATATATATATATATGAACTTGATCAGGCAACTTGACACCTCAGAGATGCTGATCAGCTTAAAGAAAACAAGTATATATTGATTGCAAAGATTAAAGGGGTCGGGGTGGAACCCTTTGGAGATAGCGGTTTGGCTGCCAGTCAGATTGATGGTGAGGTAACTATCTGGAGAAATATGAAGACTGAAAAAGCATTAAGAAGAAATAAAATAAGGTCCTGAAAAGGGTGCCTTGAGCAAAATCCTGTAGTTGGTTTAACAATGAGTAAAGCAAACGAAAGACTACTTGAAAAAGGCAAGAGAAGCAAATAACTATACATGATAACGGTTATGCATTTGAATTTTAAATCTTTGCTTACTTTTGAATCTGATTCTTATTTATCATGATCTTTATGATTTGTTATACTTAGATAGGACTTTGTAGTGTATAAACACTGATTGTACATTTGACAAACATATGATGAAATACACAGTACTTTTATCAATTATAATCTTTTATGATATCAGTAGTCTCGTCGACAAATGTTTCTGATCTCACGCTTCCAGTATTATTTCACAGCTCAAACCCCTCATCCTTCTACTACCCGTCTCTGTCTTGCCTATCTTATCCCATCGACCTTTTCTTTTCCAACCAGTTTAACTTTCCTGTCAAGTCAGTATTCATTCTTCTACTTTTTTTATTTTCTATTCTACTTTTTAACTCCCCTATCACATGGCCACCACAACACCCTCTGCTCCGCTTCCGTCTCAATCAGATTCAAAAGTAAGCAAAGATTTAAAATTCAAATGCATACCCTTTATCAATAGAGTAAAATATTTTTAGGTCTTTTAATTTATGCGTAAATTATCTTCTAGTCTCTCAATTAAAAAATACTTTTTTAGGTCTATTTATCAGTTACTTTTGATAAAAAAAAATGAAAAAAATATGTTTTGCCTATTTTGCCCTTGAACCATAATTCTCTCTCTTACATGACATTAATTTCAATTGATTTCTCTCTTGTTTTGACCGTTGATAGCAACAATAAAAGTTTGTATGCAACGTTAAACATCATTTTAGCAGCAACAATGAGCAACAAAATTACTAACATCTTGAAAAATCACCAAAATATATTTGTCCAAACCCTAAACAAAATATACAATTTCTACAAACAAAAAATTGAAGTTCGACTTTTGCTTAATAATTTCATAAAAATTCTAATACCCAATTTTTTTTTTATTAAAAAACAAAAAAACAAAAATTAAATTTATAACCGGGAGCTAAATTAACTATTATTTTCATTTTTAATCCAAGATTTAAAATAAAAAAAATAAAAATTATAATTGAAGCTAAATTAACTAAAATTTGCAATTTTTAATTTTTTAGTTAATGTAAATTTTAGTTAATTCAACTTCGATTATAAATTCTATTTCTTTTTAATTTTTTGTGTCTTTTATTTTGGATAAAGAATGCAAAAGTTAATTAATTTATCTCCGGGTTATAGATTTTTTATTTTACTTTTTGTTTATTTTGGGTTAAAAATGTAAATTTTAGTTAATTTAGCTTCAATTATAACTTCAGTTTTATTTTTGTGTTCAATTTTGAGTTAAAATGTAAATATTAGTTAATTTAGCTCCTAATTATAATTTTTTTATTTTATTTTACTTTTGGTTTTTGGTTATGGAAAAATGAGAGTCTTCATTATTTAGCTCTCAATTATAATTTTCTTATTTTTAATTTTATTTGTTGATTACGGAAAAATGCTAATTTTAGTTAATTTAGCTCTCGAGTATAATTTTTTTTTTGATTTTACATATTGGATTAAAAATGAAAATAATAGTTAATTTAGGAGAGAGAATTATGGTTCAAGGGCAAAATAGGCAAAAAATATTTTTTTTCATTTTTTTCGTTAAAAGTAACTGACAAATAGACCTAAAGAGAAGTTCTTTTTAATTGGGGGACCAGAAGGTGATTTACGCATAAATTAAGGGACCCAAAGATATTTTACTCGTTATCAATACAATTAGGTTACGATTCCTATATACCACAGAAAAATATAATAGAAAAACACCAAGAAAAAACCTCCCAACACCAAACTGAGTTTATTCTTAGAAGCAAAGCATGCATGCAGCCTGAGAATTATAATTATAATTGATCTAATTAATAATAAAAACAAGTGAAATGATCTTTAGCTGTACGTTGATCCTATAAAAACCGGAGTGGCAGAGCTAGTTTGTAAGACATTGCAGTAGTTATTTGAGAAAGCCAAACTAGTTTTGTTTCCAATGGATTTCTGTGTGAGCTGGTCAGAGGGAGGCCTAGTTCCTCCCTCAGGTCCAACACCTTGTGATGTGCTGGACCTGTCCTTGATTGACAAATTGCCAGTCCTAAGATGCAATGCTCGAACGCTTCATGTGTTTAAACATGGTCCAAACGCAGCACAAATCATTCAAACGGCCTTGTCCAAGGCATTAGTTCCTTACTACCCGCTCGCTGGACGGCTCAAAGTTTCAAGCCAAAATGAGCTTCAGATAGCATGTTCCGGAGAAGGCATTTGGTTTGTGGAGGCATTTGCTGCTTGTAAACTTGATGCTGTTAACTACTTTGACGATGCAATCTCCATCCCATATGACAAACTTTTACCTGATTATCCTCCAGAGAGTGATGGCCTAGATCCATTGGTGCTAGTTCAGGTATTCATCATCAATTATCATTAGTTAATTTCATCATATATAATTAATTAACTAGCTACTAATTATATAATTGAATTGAAATTTCAATTAATTAACTACTACATACAATACATTTAATTAATTAATTTGGCTTTTGCAGGTAACTCAATTTGGATGCGACGGTTTTGTGATGGGCCTCATATTCTGCCATAGTGTTTGTGATGGACTTGGAGCCGCACAATTCCTGAATGCAGTTGGTGAGTTAGCTAAAGGTGTTGATAAACTAAGCGTTGAGCCTGTATGGTGTAGGGACTTGATTCAGCAACCGCCAGCAGCTCCACCACCCAAGCAATTATTAGTAGCTCAGTATCATCATGATTCCAATAATATTATTACGCCTCCTATGCCGCCGCCAGTGCCTCCTTACCAGCTGGAGCATGTCAAAGTAGACATCTCCTTCCATCATATCAATCAATTCAAACAAACATTTCAAGACTACTATAGGGGCCAGACTTGCTCTACATTTGAAGTTGTAGCTGCACATTTGTGGAGCAGCAGAACAAAAGCAATTCATCATCATCATGATGGATTAGATACACAAGTAAAGCTTGTGTTCTTTGCAAATTGCCGTCAACTAATTTTGAATGATCAACGTGAACCTTTGCCTAAAGGCTTCTACGGCAACTGTTTCTTCCCAGTGACTATAGCAACTTCAAGTGGGACTCTTAGGCAGGCATCAAATGCACAAGTGGTAAAAATGATCCAAGAAGCCAAGGCTAGGCTACCTATTGAATTTGAGAAATGGATCAAAGGAGATCAGATTATGGATGATCAGGAAGGCCTCGTCGACGACCCATTTGCACCACCTCTTGTTTACACCACACTCTTCATATCGGAGTGGGGCCGACTTGGTTTCAATCAGGTTGACTATGGGTGGGGGCCACCCCTCCATGTTGTCCCAATACAAGGCTCTAGTATTATTCCTGTTGGCATTGTTGGCTCCGTACCTTCTCCAGGAAAGGGTATCAGATTGATGACTTGGTGCGTGGAGAAGCCCCATCTCCACTCATTGGTGGACAGGATCACAAAGTACTAACTTGAATTAATTCAAGTTGAATCCACCCTATACAGTATACACTACTCAACGTTACGCAACTTTTGTGTTTATATCAATATATGCCTATTACTAGTTGTTATTATTTTTTAGAACAGCACATGCATGTTTATATATGTCTGTTGTTGAAAAGTTGGAATTAATAATAAAACTTCTGATGGGAATCGAACATCATTTGGTTTTCTTTAATCTCAGTCTTTGTTCTCATCGGTAGTTGGAAATAAATTTAGCATACAAATACAATTGATACATAAAATTTTTTAACGTGGTTTAAATTTAGTCTATATCAACAGACACTCAACATTTTCCTTACGACTACATAGCTTGAATTGCTTTGAGGTACTTGGGGTATTTTGATACAAAACCAATGAAAATACTAAGAGACGTTTTATTTAGAGAAAATCTCACTAGAAGTTTCAAACTAGTCCTCATTGTTTAAAGTGTATCAAAATGGTCCCCAATGTTTGGAAAAATATCTCAAAATGGTCCTCACATCCAAAATTTTGTCATCTTTGACAGAAAACAGTTAAAAAGACTAAATTACCCTCACACATTTGAGAAAATATCAACAATACCCTTGAACCTTTTTGGGCACTTTTTCTCTCCCAGGCTTACCACACCCGCGTACACCAACAACAAAAACACCCACAGCTCACAACTGCCATCATCTCAACCACACCTGTGTGCCATTGTCTTCTCAACCGCGTCATCGTCAACCATCATCGCGATTGTCATCGTCATCGTCATCGTCATCGTCAACCACTATCAGCCATCGTCATCGACAACCATTATCGTCCACTATCATCGTCGACGTCAACTATCATCGATGATAGTGTTTTAATGCTATTTTTTGGGAATTCATTTTGTCACGCTCCAAATTTCAACTCTAAAACTCGGGTCGTGACCTTCCACAGACCTAAGTCAAACAACCTAAGCCTGCAAGGCGATCTAATACAATAATCATTAATAACAGTCAATCTGCCAAAAACTAAACCAGAGCATCTATATACCACGATAAGCAAATATACAAGACCTGGTTTTGTTTATATTTACATAACTACTTCTGCAAAATTACATCAACCTTAACTAGAAAGTTTATCTACAGTGCTGAACTGATGACAAGAGAAACAGCTTTCAAAAGGTACAACTAGTAAAAGACTATGTCTGGTTCCCACCCTGGTCCTCATCTACCTGATACTCCTCTCCCTGTTTCTCTTCTCCTTAGTACTCTTCTCTCCGATATTCTATGCCCTGATATTCCTCCCCACTTTTGTCTGCACAGAAAATAAATGAAATGAGCGAATGAAGCTCATTAAGTAGAATACCCTGAAAAAACTTATGAGGTATCAATGAAGCATTTGGTAGAAATAGGAGGTAATAAGCATACTAAATAGAATCTGAGTACAACTGCACAACTGCGATAAACAATTGATACATATAATTAACAATTGCGGAGTTTTGTCGATCACTGATACAATTGCCTAACAGATATGTCTAACAATTGATGCATTCCTGGCATCGATGCGTATGCCTAACAAATTGATGCACAGCTGATTAATCTGATAACAATTGATACATATATATAACAGAGTAGGCCTAAAGCCAGGACAACTATATATTTCACCCTGTCGTCTGGGTGTCACATCGTACAATTAATAAGGGCAAGTGCTTTACTCAAGGAATGAAGATCAAAGAGTCAAAAATGAATCAGTTTGAATAGGAAAGAAGGCGTATAGCTCGAACTGAAACAAAGAAGATATGTGTATAACGGGTATTCTACTTACCTTGACCCGGCTTTAAATTTATTCAACCCTCTGACTAAGATAACTGACTCAAGAGTGACCCAAAGCTGCACCATAGTAAATTTTACTAAAACATTAAACTCTAGAAGACAAGTAAAAAGGGTATAAAATAGTAGCACATTATATTTCATTTAATACCTTATCAATTTTATCTTACTTTGACTTCCTTTTTTATATGGCAGTAACATATACATATACGTCACCACAACTTATTATCACTCACTGTTACCACCCAACGTGAAGCCGTTAACAACTTTAATTCATCAACACCAAGGAACATATAACTTTTAGCAAGTATGTAGTCAAATCACTGCTTAAAACCCAAATCATGTTCATTCAATTGCATACACATATCAACAAAAATATAGAACTTATACAATTACATATGCATACAGACAACTTTATTTTCTCTACTACACCCACGACAACACAACTATATAACCAGACATGTACACCCAAACTCTTTAATGTGCAAATACTATACGATAAATATATAGGTCAATAACTCCTCAAACCAACTCATATTACACATGTACAAGCATATATACATCTCAATTACTAAAAATCCAGAATTTAACTAAACCCATTTACCTACCATTCCACACATGCAAACCAATAACCATCTCTAAATCATGTAAGTCTTTAGCTAAGTCAATATCTAACAAGTATATTAAACATTTATGCTATAAATCATGTCACTATTAGAGTTTACATATATATATATATATATACATGTATACATACATAGATAAGCAAAGATTTCATAGTAGAATTAGACTCACTTACATACTCTGACCTTCAATGCGTTAGAATCTCACGTTTTCTAGGTTCAGTGGGTAGTTTTGCTTGGTTTGCAGCTGGTTCGTTTCTGCTTTTGGGGTTATTGGGTAGGGGGTGGTGTGAAGAAAGAAGTGGAGTTTACCTTGGTTTGCTCAACTTAAACTTATCTAATAGCATTTCATATATAAATACTATTAATGTTTAGTTCTGGAAACAAACTAGCTTTAGCTTAGTTGGTCAAGGTGTGTGCAAAAATAGGAAGGGGGCACAAGTTTGAATCTTCCCAACTACCCTTCTTAGTTTTGTTGAGTTTTTTTTTTTAAAGCTTATTTAACAAATATAAAATAACATGAAGTGATGAGTTCTTTTTCTTCTTTTTTTTTTTTAAAGCTTATTTAACAAATATAAAATAAAATTTAAATAACATGAAGTGGCAATGTTGTAAACATGAGTGCATATAGTATAATCATGAGGTGTAATATAATTTTAGTGCTGGGTATTACACATTTCCTTTTGATTTTTGTATGGTACTGTCGACAGGAAATCCGTTAGTTTTAGTCTTAGTGTTGTAAGGTTTTTTTTTTTGGTTCAAAGTCAACATGAGGATGTTAGTTTTAGTGTCAATGCACACCCATTTAATATATATATATATATATATATTGTTCAAGCTCATTACATTTTCAAGTTAGCAGTTTGCTTAGATTTTTTCCAGGTTGAACTGTTGTTTAGAATTTCTAAAAAGTCATTATAATGAATTTTTGGCCAATTTTCAATTTTGCCCTCAAATAGTAGAACGACATGTTCCCGCCAATTGCATTTTCTGTCAAAGATAATAGAATTTTGGATGTGAGGACCATTTTGAGACTTTTTTTCAAACATTGGGGACCATTTTGGTACACTTTAAACAATGGATTAATTTGGGACAAAATGAAACAATGGGAATTTCTAGTGAGATTTTTCCCTTTATTTAATACATCTTTTCATAACATCCAGTTGCATCTTCAATTAATACACTTAATATTTTGAACCTTTGATATACTTGATATTCAATTCCTCATAATTTCAAAGGGTATTTTTGACTAAGACTCATTGAACAAGAGATAAATGGGACTCAGATCCCCTATTTAAAAGTGTGTGACAGACCCCTTCTATTAGGAGTCAGTCTAATTTGCTGTTAAAATAGTGTAATATGTCCGTTACGCTCTTCGTTTATTTTCTTTTTTCCTTCCTTGTCCTTTTCCCTTTTTTTCTCTTTCCTTTTTCTATTCATTGGCTGCATCCGTGAAGAACCACTTGCAGATTAAAAGAGAGATGAATAACCAATTGTAGATTCAAAAGACTTGGAACTTCAAATTAATATTTGCTTCTCTTTTGTCTTATTAATTTTCTATACAGTCCTTTTTCTCTTTTGTCTTATTAATTTGTGTTTCTTCTTTTTTCTGTACATTCTTCTTCCCCAATTTCTACCACCTAAATTTTCATCTCTTTCTCTCTATTCCGTCGGAAAAACCATGTCAATTTCTTCATCCTTTCGATTATTCTCGACTAAGTTCTTACAAGCCCTTTTCTACCATCCCTACACCCCAACCTTCAAAACCCTCCAACATCAAATCTTTACCATTAAAACTCACAAAACTTTCACTTTTTAGGTCCGTCATAAGTGATAGATTATTTTTTAAAAATGTGTGTTCTGAAAAACAATGTGAGCATGTTCTGATTATCAAGACAACATGATGGCTTACAACAGAAGGTTGGCGGCTTTGCTTGGTCAACAAAAGGCGTGGGGCTGCTTTGCTCGTTCAAATAATAAATTCTTGAACATTTGTAAGTTGATGAAAATCACGGCTGAAGATTAGAATTCGGGATAGATTATAGTGGAAATGAGGATTCTTTTTTGTCTAAAAAAGGAGGATCTGAGTAGTGAAAATGAAATTTTAGACCCGTTAGAAAATAGTAGTGGAGGAGATGGAAGAGGAAAGTGAAAAAAAATAATAATAATAAAAAAGAGAAGGGGTATCAAAGACAATTTCCTAGGCTTTAACGGAAATGCTAACACACCTTTAATAGAAGATGTCTTTGTCAAAGTTTCTAAAAAAGATGGGGTCTAAGTCACACTTTATAATGTTAGAAGAGGTCTGAGTCAAAAATGCCTTAATTTCAAGAACTAGAAAGTAATTTTGAGATTTGATTTGTATTTTGCAACACTCCATTCAAACCAAAACCATTTTCATAACGTGCCCTTAATTTCTTGAATGCTTTAGTTATTTTTTAACATTTCCATGGCTGTTCATTTTCTTTTAAGCCTTGTTTGATTGCTTCGGCACGGTAACTAGAGCTCAACGCATCGTGGTAAAAATCTTTAATAATGAGCTTCAACTCTTTTTTCTTTTTGGTGACTACTGCACCATTTCTCTTAACATAAACACTTTTTGCTTCTAACGTCCTCTTTTTGGCAGTATTCTTTTAACATTCTTCATCTGCTGACAGCATACTGAAAGTTACTATAGATTTACGAATCCTCACAAAAAGTTAGGTTGCTGCCTTTACAAGGACTCTTAGTATTTTTATGCACTCATTCTTTCACTTTTCTCACTTTACCGCTCTTTTCACTCTTTCAACAACTCAATTTTTTTATATTTGTATGCGACCCTGAGCTCTAATACTACTTGTTGAAAATAGATCTAGCACACAAATACAAAGGATATAAAACTTTTCATATGGTTCAGATTAGTCTACATCCATGAACACCTAATATTTTCTTTATGACTACATAACTTGAATTGCTTTGGGGTACTTAAAGTGTTAAAGTCAATGAAGCCTATTTATACTAGTAGATAAGAATTCTAAGAGACACTTTATTTAATACATCTCTTCGTAATATTCAATTGCATCTTCAATTAATCCACTTAATGCTTTAAACATTTAATATACTTGATATTCATTTCCTCGTAATTCCAAGAACCAAAGTCTAGTATTGGGATTTGATTTGTATTATCTAACAATCGAGACGATATATATTATACTTTCCCTGTTTCTATAATTGGCTTTTATCTTTTTAATTTTCTCAACTTCTTTGATTCTTATCGCCAACTTAAAAATTATATGGTAGCAATTGGTATATTGGAATGAGGTTTGAAATAAAATGACATTCTCAATTCTTTTCGATTCTCATGCTTGGTATGAAGGAATGAACTTGAGAATTTTATTCTCAAGGTAATCTCATTCCTGCGTAACGGGAATAGCCATTTCAGAGTAAACACATGGGAATGGGTCATTCTCATGTGTTTGGAAATGAACTTTACTATCATACCTATATATTTCAATAATAATAATAATAATAACAAAAATAATAATAAAAATAACAATAATAATAATTAAGAAATATAATAATAATAATAATAATTATTATTATTATTATAAAATACTAATTATTATTATTATTGTTTATTGTTGTTGTTGTTATCATTATTATCATTATTATTTATTATGTTTATGTTGTTTACGGTTATAGTTATGTTTATTTTTATTTTTAATACTATAATAATAAAATGGCAATCCTGTCATATTATACAAGATATTCTCATTACTACTGTTCATTCTTAAAATATATCAAACATGTCATTCACATTTCCAAGTTCATTTCATTTCCAATTTCATTCCATTCCTTGATCCATTTCATCCATATCTAAATTTATTACAATATACCAATCGTTACCTATATGCCTTGTAGGCTGTAGCGTAGTAGCATTTATATGAAAGAGTGTGAGAATTGAAAAGAAAGTTTGTTTTAATGCTCAAATAATTATAATCTTGTCATTAACTACAACACCTACATGTATATTTTCTCTTTTCAACAATCATAGAGTGGGGTCAAATATATATACTAATGTCAAGTTCGATAAAACTCACATTGTTATTGGTATAATTATGCCTCATAGCTTTGGAAATTTTTTGGGTCAATTTAGATTAATCCATTAGTCTCTCATATGGTTGGAATTAACCATTTCAAACTAAACACATAGTACCAAGTTCATTCCACCAGTTCTACATTAATGATTCCTTAACTCATTATGTTTGTTCAAATTCATTTTAAGATACCAATAGCCACCTTAAAAAAATTATAAGAACTAGCCAAAACAGTGATACCAGGGTTTAGAGGAATTAGTGAGCAGTGTTCTCGGGTCTATTTTATTTAAATTAGGAGCTAATTATAAATATACAAATATGAGAGAATGTCATTTTTCCCAATGAGTTTTTGTCTAAACTCTCCTATGAGATTTGAGTTTTACCCATATTCTCTCTTGACGTCAAAATTTGCCAAACAAAGCCTTATGTTGAAAGGAATTTTTATCTTTTTATAATAATAAAAACAAAGGCAAAAGAAAAATAAAAAATAGACAAAATAATTTGATAAAAAATTATTCAATAGAAAGGTCTACGTTCAAATAGAAAATTATAAAAAAATTAATTTAAAAAAATAAAAATAAAAAGTTAAAAATAGCTTATTCTACAATATTTGTGTTATGCGCGAGAGTAAAGAAAAATAATATTTACTTTAAAATCTATTATTTTTTATACATATATATACATCTGAAATTAAATCCGATATTTTTTTCTAACTCTATTGCCATTGTTCCGCTACATCATAAGAAGCGTTTGTGAGGAATAGCCATTCTAAATAATTATTAAGTTGGTTCATTATAATTTATTTACAATGAGCTAACCTTATAAAAACATAAAAAAATATCTTATTGTGCAAAAATCGTGCTACGCGTGAGATTAGGAAAAAATTAGATTCACTTTTAAAATATTTTTTTTCTATATATATATGTACATCTCAAATTGAATTCGATCTTTTTTTCTTAACTCAACATATAACTTTTTGCAGCTAACTTACGTTTTAACTACAAAAAAAGGAAAAAAATTAAAAGCAATAAAATAGAGTTAAATAACTCAATAAACAAATAAAAGACCAAAATGTCATTTTATCTTACGGCTTTGTTTGATAAAATTTGAGTTCATGGGATAATCCGGGCAAAACTAAAATCTCATGGAGAATTTGGAATTTAGATAAAAACTCATAGGAAAAAATAGCATTCTCTCATATAAATATATATAGCTTGTTCAATTATTATCTGCCCTAGAGATACAATTGCCTAATTGAGCATGAGTCCTGAAATGGCCGTAGCGCCCATGATGGATGGCTGTTACATTCCTTGTAACTACTAGAATGACATGGACTTCTTGTTTCTTCTGGCCTACAACTTTGTTTAGACTCTTTGCATAAAACCTTTTTCTTTTTCCTTTTTTTTTTTTTTCTGGGACACTTTGCATGAATTAATTGGAGCGAAATTTCACCAAATTACAGTCAGGTGTTTATATACATGTATATATATGTTTTGTGTATCTGTTACCTTTCTAATTAAGTTACGCTATATATTCAAGATCTGTAAGTAGCATGCAAGACTTCACCTACTACACTAAGTAAATTAAGTTGACTATTAACAACAGGAAAATGAAATTCCAACTTTTGCAAGGCAAAGAGAAGAGAAAGAGTTACCAGCAGAAAGGGAAAGTGAAAGGTAAAAGAGAGATAGAGAGCAATTTATTCTTTTGTGTAGTACTCAATTTTCAGGTGGAATTCAAATTGGTTGTTGGGCCATTGTTCTCCAGTTTTGTCGATGATATGCGTGCCTGCCCATTTACCTTTCCATAGAAATAGAAATATATATGTATAAGAAATCAGTAGTGGTGGGCGTGGACATTACATTCGTGGGTGCTACGAATGGCAAAGGAGAAATTTGACAATATTGCTAACTTACACTCCAAGTGGATGACGAACCTTCCGAGAAATGAGAATGGACTACTAGATTGGATTAAGTTTTATTTCAATATTAATGCTTTCATCATTTGTAATATGACTTTTTCACTTTCCTATTGAAAAAATCCTGACTTTTTCACTTTCCTATTGAAAAAATCCACCCCTATGATTATATATTATTTTCCGTTTGCCGTGAGATTTTGAACAATTGATTCGTCATTTTCTTCATTCTTACTCATATATATTTGTTAAAAGTTATTTTCGAATAGTATTTGTTTTGCCTGCTGATGATGCAAAATATAGAATAGGTAAAAGGGAAAAATAGTAGTCTAATTCAGTTGATCTTGCAAGGATGATGTCATGCCTGACTCTAACACGAACATGAGATCAAGATCAAGATTGTTATAATGGTGCAGCTAATCTAAATAAATCCATCACTACGACGTAACACGTACGTGAATATATATATATATATATATATTTATAGACCGACTTCATTTAGCATTTATAGTACTTGAATGTGGGTTACTTGTATGTGTGTGTATATATATATATATTTTTTTTTTTGGATCATATGTATATAGATAGAGAGATGAGAGAAAGATGGAATAAATAATTAAAGGGTTTTGAAGTTTGACCAAGCGAGACAAGAGAGTTGTATTTCACGTTCTTGGGTAAGTGGAGCGATGGATCTGTCTTTTTCGCCATCTCTTGTTATGCTTGGTCGTCAAGCAAACTCATGCAACCATAGTTAAAAATTAAAATTAGGAGGAAATGGGACAATTAGGGACTATAAATTAAATACAGATGATATTTTAGTTAGTTATTAAGAACAACCCTCAAGTAGTGAGTTCCATTATAAGCCCCGGAAGGAAGAAGTGGAGGGTTACCAAACCAGACCTGTGAATGTGAATATTAGACAAGACTAAGTAAGATTAGTTTAGTTTATTTTTTTTATAGATAGTCGTACTTCTTCTTGGGAGTTGAGGCTCTGTGTCAGTTGAGTGTAAATTTGAAGACTCCAGATCGAGGCCATCTATATAAATATTCCTACTTTGTATTAGCTAGCCTAGCTAGCGTGTCTGCACATTTTTCCAACCCATAAACCATGTAAGTTGGTTCCTCTCCCGCTACACTAGAGCTTCTTTCTGTTTCTTAATTAAAAGTTTCTTCTTTTTCTTTTAGAAAAGAGATGAGAAGAAGAGAAGAGAAGAGAAGCATGTGTTCAGCGTTAATTAATTAGTGTATTTGGTCTACCAACTTTTATTAGCCCTGTTATAAGTCATTCTTTTCTTTTTTTGCTTTTACTTATCTTGATATTAGTATAATTTTTATTTGTAGTGTTTAAATAATATGATAGCTTTGCTTGCTTACTTCTTCTAGCTGGAAAAAAGAAAAAGATATTCAACTTTTCGCCTTTTGGCCAATCAATCATCTTCTTTAATTGGCTCCTGTGTATGACCAGAAACGGGAAAGAAATGATGTAAGTGCCACTCTCTCTCTCCCCCTCCCTCCCTTGAGCTAGAGGATATGATGGGTGGGGGGAATGAATATTTGGTCGTCTGCTTCCACCTTGTTGTTTGTTGGCGGTTGTGATCTTTTTATTTATTAATATACCAGATATTGTATTCTTGGGCTATCTATCTAGGACGGTGATCTTGATTCAAAGACCAAGTTTTGTATTTGTTGTAATAAATGATGGGATGTGTAATGTGTTCCCCCCAACCCCAATCCATAAATGGCTATATATGCTATTTAGGCGTTGGCTTTGTTTGTCGCTTTTCAATTTTCGGTTGCTTTTGTTTTGTTGCCGATTTCCATTTTCGGTTGCCTTCCTACCCGGAATTGTAGATGTGTCAAATGATTCAACATGGAAGCATCTATCATGAATTTGCTTACCTACTTGTAACTTGATAAGATTTAAGATGTCAAATGTTCTGAAAATCATCATTTAATATGATCATCATCTCTGATTCTCTATTTATTCTCTATGCTATTCTTTTCTTCATCTTGTCAAGTGATTTTAGCTAACTTGGGTCGTATCATATATCATCAATATTGCAGCATCTATCTTGCTTCAACCCAGTTGTAACTCAACAAGTTGGATAATCAAGTCAAAGTTAGTATCATGGCCGAAGAGAATGGTTCAGATGGTGGCAACACAAAATTCAACAAGGCCTCCACATCGGGAAGCCAAGCTCTTGAAACTGAGGGCAGCCAAGACACCGGGAAGGCCAAGAAGAAAGAAGCCACCAATGCCATCCCATTCTACAAGCTCTTCACTTTTGCTGATTCCAAAGATCAGATTTTGATGATTATTGGTACAATTGCTGCCATCGGTAATGGCTTGTGCCTGCCCCTGATGACTGTCCTGTTTGGAGAATTGATCGATGCTTTTGGAGAAAACCAAAACAATAAAGACGTGGTTCAGGAAGTTTCCAAGGTACCTAAGAGAGAAAAAAGGGGGAAAAAAAAGTTTACTCTTCAGCTTAGATTCATACATCTGTCTTTAATTAGGATCACAGTAAGATGTTTCAGAAACTGTGTCTCACTTCATGTGTAAGGCTGATTTTATGTCAGTGATTTGGAATATTACTATGTTCTCCAATACTCTTTTAACCTGATGATTAGAGTTGTCGGAATAAATTTTGCTTCTAATTACTTATCACATTTCAGGTAGCACTGAAATTTGTCTATTTGGCTATAGGATGTGGTGTAGCTGCATTCCTCCGTAAGTATCCCCCCTGCATAGACATACCAGGATCAGAGAGCTACATAGTTGAACTAACCAGATCTCCAGGAAAACCAAATACACATTGAAAGATTAATCACACTGATGAGTTTCTTGTTTTTACAGAGGTGGCTTGCTGGATGATAACTGGCGAGAGACAGGCTGCACGAATAAGAAATCTCTATTTGAAAACTATACTGAGGCAAGATGTCTCTTTCTTTGATAAGGAAACAAATACTGGAGAAGTTGTTGGAAGGATGTCTGGTGACACTGTCCTCATTCAAGATGCTATGGGTGAGAAGGTAGTATTATTAAAACACTGGTGTTAGGGCTAGGAACTCTTCTTTCAGGGAAGGCAACCATGCTCCCTAATATAACAAACTAGGAATTCATTTTGCTTGCAATTTTTATCTCATTTTCCTTGCTGCTTCAGGTAGGGAAGTTTACACAGTTGGTTTCAACATTCATCGGAGGATTTGTGATCGCCTTCACAAAAGGGTGGCTTCTTACACTTGTTATGTTGTCCTCTATTCCTCCGCTTGTCATATCTGGTGGAATCATGTCCCTCATCTTATCTAAGATGGCTTCCCGTGGACAAGAAGCTTATGCCAAGGCTGCAATTGTAGTTGAACAGACAATCGGATCAATCAGAACAGTAAGCTCTATTCCTGTGTATCATTGAAATTTCTTAACTGGTGTATGGTTTTTCATGTTGCATTACATTTCTTGCATGAATGATAGTCATCGTAGTGCTTCATGTACAGGTTGCATCGTTCACTGGAGAGAAGCAAGCCGTGGATGACTATGACAAATCTCTCGTGAAGGCATACAAATCAGGTGTACACGAAGGATTTGCTTCTGGATTAGGTCTTGGATCAGTTATGTTTATCCTATTCTGCTGTTATGCTTTAGCTATATGGTTTGGTGCCAAGATGATCCTGGAGAAAAACTATACAGGAGGTGAAGTGATCAATGTAATAGTTGCTGTGTTAGCTGGTTCAATGTGAGTTGCACATACCGAACATCTTAATTGTGTCAAGTTCCTCTTGTTTTCCAAAGCAGATTATACTTATTCTTACCATTTAATATGAGGATGAGCTCTCAGTCATTTGATGCCTAGTCCGGAGTTTAATTCTGCACAGTTAATCATATAGATACACGATGGCTTTTCAGGTCTCTAGGGCAGGCATCTCCATGCATGACTGCGTTTGCTGCAGGTCGAGCTGCGGCCTTCAAGATGTTTGAGACCATAAATAGGAAGCCGGAGATTGATGCATATGATACCTCAGGAAAGATATTGGATGATATACGTGGGGATATAGAGTTGAGGGATGTCTATTTTAGTTATCCGGCCAGACCAGATGAGCAAATATTCAGAGGATTCTCTCTGTTCATCCCTAGTGGCACAACTGCAGCTTTGGTTGGACAAAGTGGAAGTGGGAAATCTACAGTAATCAGCTTGATAGAGAGATTCTATGATCCACAAGCTGGTGAAGTTTTAATAGATGGAATTAATCTCAAAGAATTCCAGCTTAAGTGGATTAGGCAAAAAATTAGTCTTGTTAGCCAAGAACCTGTTCTTTTTACAGTCAGTATCAAGGATAATATTGCTTATGGCAAGGAAGGTGCAACTCTCGAAGAGATCAAAGCAGCATCTGAGCTAGCAAATGCTGCTAAATTCATTGACAAACTGCCTCAGGTTCTTTCATCGTTCCATTTGGTTACTTGGTAGTTTTCCTAGTGGTTTGCTAACCTTCTTAGGTTCTTAACATATCATCTTAACTCAAGCAACATATTTTAATTGCATGGAGTCAACTATGTTACTTTTTCTAGCCATCACTCAGATTCTGTAAACTGCAAGCATTAGTGCTCATATCTAATATTTAAAATTTGAATGTAGGGTTTAGACACCATGGTTGGTGAGCATGGTACTCAGCTTTCTGGTGGACAGAAGCAAAGAGTTGCCATAGCCAGAGCAATTTTGAAGGATCCGCGAATTTTACTTCTGGATGAGGCAACAAGTGCCCTAGATGCAGAATCTGAGAGAATTGTGCAAGAGGCATTAGACAGGATTATGGTCAACAGAACAACTGTAATTGTCGCCCATCGTTTGAGCACTGTTAGGAACGCCAATATGATTGCAGTCATTCATCAAGGAAAAATTGTTGAAAAAGGTATTTAAGATAAATCTTATCCATCAAAATTGTTTGGTAGATGTGCAATCCATATGCCCTCATAACATATTTTCTGAAAATTTCATCACGTAGTCGCCATGTAAGTGTGCTGTTTGATGTTACACGGGCATGCTAAAGGGAAATTTTCCCTGTAGTGTTGTGCCATAATTCTGAAGGAGGTAAAGAAAGAATTGCTGTTGAGTCTTGCTGATGTTATGATTCAGGTACGCATTTTGAACTGCTCAAGGATTCTGAAGGAGCCTATTCTCAGCTCATACGCTTGCAAGAGATGAACAAAGTTACAGACCAACCTGTTGCTGATGAGAAAGACAAAAGAGATGCTGCTACAGAATCCCGTAGACAGTCGAGTCAAAGAATGTCATTCCTACGTTCCATAAGTCGAGGATCATCTGGAGTTGGAAATAGTAGCCGCCATTCTATTTCTGCCTCTTTTGGTCTACCAACAGGAATTACTCTCTCTGAAACAGCACAACCTGATCCTGAAGACGCCTTCGGTGAAGCATCACAAAAGCCTCCAAAAGTCTCGGTCCGTCGACTTGCCTCACTTAACAAGCCAGAGATTCCAGTTCTCATAGCAGGAGCCGTATCTGCTGTTATTAATGGTGCAATCATGCCAGTTTTTGGTGTACTAATATCCAATATGATAAAAACATTTTTTGAGTCAGCACATAAACTTAGGAAGGATTCAAAATTCTGGGCACTGATGTTTGTACTTCTAGGAGTGGTATCTTTACTGGCATATCCTGCAAGGACTTACCTTTTTGGCGTGGCCGGCCAGAGGTTGATAAGACGAATTAGGTTAATGTGCTTTAGAAAGGTGGTTCACATGGAAGTTGGTTGGTTTGATGAACCGGAGCACTCTAGTGGAGTGATTGGTGCAAGACTATCTGCTGATGCTGCTACTGTGCGTGCTTTAGTTGGAGACGCACTTGCCCAAATGGTTCAAGATGCCTCATCTTTGGTTACCGGTTTGGCTATTGCTTTTGAGGCGAGTTGGCAATTGGCACTTATTATACTTGCTATGATACCTTTAATAGGACTAAATGGATTTGTCCAAATCAGGTTCATGAAAGGGTTCAGTGCAGATGCGAAGGTTAGTTTCCAAACTCAAACTATGGAGTAATGGCTGCAATGTCAATGAAGTTTCTGTGCTGAAAGAAAGGCAAGAAAATCATTTGACTCTCAGCATTTGAAGATGTCCTATCGAAATGTCAAAAATTCTTTTACGCTTCGGTCATTTGAGCCAAAAAAAACTCTAATTTCTTGCTTCCACAAGATTCACTTTGATTTTATTGATTATTGACAATCAAACTTATATAGATTAATCTGAATTGTTGTAGAGGATGTATGAAGACGCTAGTCAAGTTGCTAATGATGCAGTCGGGAGTATAAGAACAGTTGCTTCGTTTTGTGCGGAAGATAAGGTTATGGAGTTATACAAAAAGAAATGTGAAGCACCACTGGAAAAAGGTATAAGGCAAGGGCTAATTAGTGGGGTAGGTTTTGGTGTATCCTTCGGCATGCTATTTTTGGTCTATGCCACGAGCTTTTATTCGGGAGCTCGACTTGTTGAAGATGGCTATATAACATTTACAGATGTTTTCCGTGTAAGTAATTCTATGTTGACACGGAAGTTTTACTTCCTCAGCGCAATGGGAAAATGGTGTATAAAGGAGCTGATACATATAATGTAGTGATCCGAGTGAGTTGTCAATCTTTCAGGTTTTTTTCGCCCTGACCATGGCAGCTATGGCAATCTCTCAATCAAGCGCATTTGCCCCGGATTCAAGCAAAGCCAAAGGTGCTGCTGCTTCAATATTTGCTATCTTAGATAGTAAGTCCAAGTTAGATCCGAGTGATGAGTCTGGCATGACACTAGAGAGTGTAAAAGGAGAAATTGAATTACGGCATGTAAGCTTCAAGTACCCAACTAGGCCCGATGTTCAGATATTCCAGGACCTTTGCTTGAAAATTCATAGTGGCAAGGTTAGATATACCATCTCTCTGTATTATTCTTGTCCATACAGCTTCACATCTAAACTTTAATTCTGTGTTAAAGATGTTTGTAACTTGGTAGTAATTTTGTAATGGGCTTGGGTATATCAGACAGTTGCTTTGGTTGGAGAGAGTGGAAGTGGAAAATCAACCGTGATCTCATTGTTACAAAGATTTTACGATCCTGATTCCGGTCATATCACGCTTGACGGAATTGAGATTCAGAAATTTCAATTGAAGTGGCTGAGGCAGCGGATGGGGCTTGTGAGTCAAGAACCAATCTTATTTAATGACACAATCCGAGCAAACATCGCATATGGAAAAGAAGGAAATGCAACTGAAGCTGAGATTATAGCTGCTGCAGAATTGGCCAATGCCCACAAATTTATTAGTGGATTGCAACAGGTTAAATTTTTTTTATCATTGGTCATGCACAAACACGAGTCACATTATGAACACACAATGTTGATTGACACACTTAAGATTTTTATGTTATGTTTGGGCACTGATGCATAATGCAGGGATATGATACAGTAGTAGGAGAGCGAGGGGTGCAATTGTCTGGAGGACAAAAGCAGCGAGTGGCAATTGCACGGGCGATCATGAAAAGTCCAAAGATATTATTACTAGATGAAGCCACGAGTGCTCTAGACGCAGAATCTGAGAGACTAGTACAAGATGCATTAGACAGAGTAATGGTGAACCGGACGACAGTGGTGGTAGCCCATAGGTTGTCAACGATAAAAGGAGCTGATTTAATTGCTGTAGTGAAAAATGGGGTTATTGTAGAGAAAGGGAAGCACCAGACTCTAATCAATGTACAACATGGTTTCTATGCATCCTTGGTGGCGCTACACATGAGTGCTTCCTGAGATCTCTCACTCAGTTTGGCTTCGCAATTTGTTTTTCCATTAAAATATGTAACGCGGAGCTTGGATATTCATGTATAAATCAGCAAAACTATGTGTTTACCTAAGTAATAGCAGATTTAGAGAGAGAACTGAATTGAATTGAATTGAATTTGAATCCAATCCTTTTGCTATTGAAGTGAAAGGATTCCAAAATGCAACCTCAACCAAGCCTCACATTTGGACTGTTGAATTCTACATACCGTTTCTTCTTTTTTTTTTCTGTTCATTCAGCACAAAAATGCTGAAATTCGAAACTAATACTAATGTTACAAGTTTATTCTCGCAAGCAACTATCTATTAGATAGAGAGATGACAATTAGCACATATGCTTGGTACCCATCTTGATAGCAGCAAAGCTTATGTTCCAAACTCTCCTTGGTTTTACGTTAACTACATATATAACAACAGCCTCCACTAGACCACGCACAAAGTTGTGGCCATCTACATGACCCAATGGGCATCATCACATCACATATGCAAGTCATTTCTCAAAATACCCACCTGCCAAAACAGAGATCATCAGGGTCAAGAGTAAAGCCAAATATTAATTGAACATTCCCAAAAACCACTCCCCGCCCTCTCTTTTAACAAAATAAATGAAAAAATAATAACAATAATAATAATGCACATGGGCAAATGATGAAAAGGCATCTTATATGCATGAATACACGCAGAAATTCAGTAAGGTTAGGCACAGATCTTGTTGCTCTCTTCGATAGATTCTTAGATCACTCGACGCAAAGCAATTATATTTCAATCCGAGAGAGAACCACAACGCCTTTTTTTTTTTTTTTTTTTTCTGTGTCTACCCAATGGTGTAGTTGTTACATTAACAGCAAGGGAACTGGCTACATTTAGAAGTGAGGAAAACGCCAAGAACATCCTCATGAAAGAGGAGGTGGGGAGGGGCAAAGGAGTTTGCCATGTCTGGACCTGGGGTGTTGTTCCATAAGTGAGCAACAGTAATGTTTTGTGAATGTGTACTTGCATATGATCCTCAATTTAAGTGACCTGGATTAATTCATTTAAAAGTTCATTCTCCCATTGGGCTCTACGTCACTAAGCGAAATTCACAAATAAGTTTAGCTTTTTCAATAGCCCACATCAAGGGAGGAAAGCCGCAGAATTTGCAAAGAGCAAAAGTGGATAGGCGAAAAGAAAGAGATGACATGCTACACAGCTGAAACACAATAAGCAGCCACCGATTTGCAGGGGTGAACATTTTCAGAACAGAGGCTGCATTGCAAACACTTTTCAAAAGGTTCATTTATGTAATAAAAGATCATTGAGATACACCAAGAATGAAGCACCAACTAAACTGGTAAATCAGAGTTTGTTTGCAACAGATCTTGGAAGAAAAGAAAGAAAAAGAAGGCTGAGTAATAGACGAGGAGAGTGGTTGTTTTCGTCAGAATGGTAATCTCCATCAATCTATGCTGAAAGTGTTCAAGCTTAAATTGGTGAAACTAGACCCCGAAGAAAATGAAGCGAACATGTTCAGGTAAAAGCATCACACCAGGCGACATGTATTAAGGAACACTTTAGAGTCAATAACTCCTCGCATTAGTGAATATCACAAGTAGTGAAGCAGGCCAAAGACTTCAATAGACCATTAGCATACCGGATCTCGCGATGTCAATAGAAATACTCATCTGAAAGAATGTGCCAAGTGAGATAGCTAAAGTGTACTATACAAGTCAGTGACTACAGGTAAATGAGTTAGCAGCACTTTCGCCACTTAGGAGTCCGGACTACAGAAGATCTTTGCACAGAAAATTGTTTGTTATAAATGACAAGTTTAGTTATGAGTACCCAAAACAAGTGGTGCAATTTTGCTGTAGAATAGATTTAACAAACAAAAGGATTTGAACATCCAACCCAAATATACACCATCAGAGCGTGTACGGAATCCAACCAGCAAAGTTCCCATATAAATTATAGGAATTTCATTGTAAAAGCATTTTATATCACTGAATCATTGATTGAACCCAAACACTCTATTCTCCATAAGCAAGGGACAAATAATGGGACCTGCCTAACATTTTTCAGAAACAAATTTCTGCATACTGTCCTTTTCTGCTTCAGTTAAATACTAATATGAAACAAAAGTGTAAGTTGCCAAAACTCATTATTTTCTTTATGTACCAATCAGAAAGAAGAACTAGACATTCATAAATCACGCAGCTAGTGAACAACAAACTGGATGTGTGACCTATCATCCGACCAGGCATAGGCTTAAATTTGAATTTCAATAAAGAAAAAAGGAAGGTATGCTTCTAGTTGGGCCTCTATGTAGCCACTATAGTATATGTTGCATATCATCAATATACAAAAGAGGTAGTAATACTGAAACCCTTCATATTGCAAATTATATCTTCAAATTTACTTGTTACAGGGGAAAGGTAAATCATGGTTGCAGCTAAGGTTAATTTATTTGATGGTGCTAATAGTCAACAGGATACTTATATCACAAGTTCAGCGTTTCTTATAGAATGGATTGCGTCTATATATACAGTGAGCATCTATTATTTGCAGGAATTTACCGCTCAAAGGCCAATGAAGGATACTATTCAATGTGATGTGTGGTACGCACCTTTTCATTCCTTCCGAAGAATCTTGCAAGTAACTCCGTCACGGACGAGTTGATTGATAGCATCTCTTAACCTGAGATAATCATCAAGGGTGTTGTAAACTTGATGAGAAATCCGAGCATAACCTGTTACACGCTCTGCACCATCCATGGCTCCAATCTGCCAATCTTTTGGGGCCTGGTAATGTATTGGCACTTCTACCCTGAAGTGGTCTCGCAAATGAGTCCTCAAATTTGAAGCATCCTCATCACTTAAAATTCTCAAAATGGAAGGCAGACCAACCATAGCCATGCTAGGACACATATCTGGAGGTGACCCGATGCTCGTCCCCCATGCCTTGGCCAACATCAGTCCCATTTCAACCACAGCTTCATGGTTTCTCTTCCTAATTCCCTCAATTCCACCCTCAAACCTGTTAATAAAATCTAAAACCTCGGGAACAACGAGCTGAGAGCTGTAATCTCGTGTCCCAATCCATGCACTCTCTATGGCCAGCCCATTCCCATATTCATGGGAAACTACAGGGTGATGCAAGTCAGGCGAGATAGACGATTTACGAGTGTACAAAAAAGCGACAGAGGGCTGACAGAAGAACCATTTATGCAAATTGCTGACGTAAAAATCAGCCCCAATATCTTTAACATCGACATGAACACTACCAATAGCGTGGGCAGCATCCACAAAGACCCGCTCCACTCCTTCTTCTCTACAAATCTTCACTAACTCACGCACGGGAATCACAACACACGGCATTGATGTAATATGATCAATTATGGCCAAGCGAACGGGTCTACCATGGGCCTTACCCTTGGCCAATCCTTTTCGAAACTCGGCAATGATTTCTTGCTCGGAATGAACAGGGAAAGGCAGCTGGACGACGATGACGGAGCCACCAGCACGGGTGACATAAGCCTCGATTGATTTCTTGACAGCCTGAAAGGCACAGTGGAGCATAACTACAGAATCGCCCTTCTGAAAGCGGCCCTCGGCAAAGGCCCAGCCGACATGCTGGAGGACTATGGCGGCAGCAGTGGTGGCATTGTCAACAAGGGAGACCTCATCGACATGGTCGGCATTGATAAGGGATTTGATGAGGGTTCGGGAATGGAGAATGCCTTTCTGGAGGTGGTTGAAGAAGAAGTCGTCGGGCTGGCGGAGGAATCTAAGCTGCCACTGCTTCTGGGCTGCGATGATGGAGGCAGGGCAGCTGCCGAAGCTGCCATTGTTGAGGCGTGCTACACCGGATTCGTGGTGGGCGAACTCTTGACGGATTTCGTCTTCAGTTATCCAGGAAGAAAGCTTCGGCTTCTTGGAGACGTGGTTATGATTGTGATTGTTGCCGCCGTTGGCCTCAGCTGGAGGTGGTGGTGGAGAATCCATCGGAAATGCAAAAAAAAGAAAAAGTAAAAATGTGTAATTTAGGGTTAGGGTTAGGGTTATCGTTTTGGACTTTTGGATCGGCACTGTGTAATTAGCTCATTTCAACGTGGACCATCACCATACAAACAACAAAAAATCTGAATCTACTCAATTCAAGCACAAACAATTTTCGCTTTTGTAAAAAAAAGTCCATTTCGACCAATCAGATTGAGCATGGCCACGAGATACGATGTCGTTTGTTTTGGTATTGATTTTTCTTTTTCTTTTTGCTTCAACGTACGCAATGTCATCTACATGCTAATCACTTACAAAAATATTTCAATTTTTTTATTATCTTTTTTCTAGATGAAAAAAAAAAAGAAAGTGTGAGACGATGGTCCATAACATTACATCCAAATGATTAACCACCTATTTAATTTAACACCATAAAAACGAATTAAGTGATGTACAATTAACTTAAATCTCTCTTTGATTTTTTTTTTTTTTTTAAAAAAAACCCTGAAGAAATAGCATTCAACTAAAAAAGGTGAACTGCACCAAAATGTACTCATATTTGGAGAGTTTCATCGTACATTCATGTCATGTATCACCGTTATGTAACTTCCTTCCATTTATCATCAAACTTGTAACATCTCAAAAAAATTTAAATAGCTAAACCCTACATTTTCATTCAACTAAAAAAGGTGAACTACACCAAAATGTACTCATATTTGGAGAGTTTCATCATACATTCATGTTATATATCACCGTTATATAACTTCCTTCCATTTATCATCAAACTTGTAATCTCTCAAAAAATTTTAAATAGCTAAACCCTACATTTCGACATATGTGTCGTTTGTTATAAGTAAGCACTCTTCAAAAAGGAGTTAGCTTTTGTTTCGACAAGAATTATTAGTTGCTAAAAGTTACTCACTAACTATCTAAGGATATTATATTGTACCATTTAAAAGTACTCAAGTCATCCGACTACAGGTTCAATTAAATATGTATTTTTTTATGAAAAATCAAGCTTCATCAACGCATTCTTAGTTCACAACAGAAGATCATCTCCTCAATAACATTTGCGAAAATGTGAGGTACAAGCTTGTGATAGGGAAAACATATCTTAATAATAGTTACAACCGGAAGCTAAGTGATTTGTGGAAACTTAATGATATTATTTCTTAGTTTCAAAGATTCTTTTTGTTTTGAATCATACATGTAAATGACACTGCTTGTTTTGTTGTTGATAGTGGAATGAAAATATATTGCTGACCTAACAAAAAAAAAAGTGATTTTGCTATTTGTGCGAAGATCTAAAAGAAAAGATTTATTGAAAGTTTTGCAAAAGAAAATTTTATATATGAGGATCCTTGTTATATTTTGTTTCTACTCATTTTTTGATAGTCAAGTGTTTGATTGTAATATTATAAATTCTCAAAGGTAATTCATAAAATTTGCATATGCATCATTACCTGATTCAACATATGTTCACTCATAAACATCTACATGCAGATGGACATCGATGTATTACATTTGGATAAATATTTAATTTGATCCATTATCTTTATGATTTGTGTCATTTTACTCTTTATATTTTAAAATGTACTATTTTAGTGTTATATCTTTACCATTTATCTCAACGTAGTCATTATATTTTAAAATGTATCATTTTAGTCCCGTAACTTTATCATTTGTCACAACTTAATCGTTATCTTTGTCATTATGATCTACGTTAGTTCTCCATCATTTTGAAAGATAAGGACTAAGTTGAAATATTTAATAAAAATATGAGACTAAAATAGTACATTTTGAAAGATAAAGACTAAATTGAGACAGATGATAAAGGTTAATGACTAAAAAAATACATTTTAAAATATAATGACTAAAATTGTACAAACTCTAAAGATAAGAGACCAAATTAAATATTTACCCTTAAACCTATCTCAAAAACTTTTAATCACAGGTTCTAATATAAAATTGAGTAGCATCCTAAAAAAAAGTGCGAGAAGTAAATTGTAAGATGTATGTAAATAAATAGGAAAGATAACTGATAATTACATAGCAATTCACATATTTCAGTATAGAATTGGACCCATATCAATATTATCGAGAACAAAGTTTCACACGACTACAATAACTTTCACTAATTCCATATCCAAGTCATTGTTGAAGTAGAGAAACAACAGTTATTCTAAGGAAGCACGGGAATAAAAGTGGGCTTTGCAGAGAAGCTAAAGATGGATTTTTATGCGTGTGGCTTAGATGCATTAGTAAACAGGAAATAAATTGAACCTCTATGGTTTTCTTCCTGACAATTGCTTCCACAGATGGTTCACAGGTTACCGTAGATACTAAGACTTGTCTATGAGAATTGTGGGTGTGAAAATTGTAGTTTTCCACATATTAACTAATGAAGCTTGACGATGTTTGACAAGCTGATTGGGGCAGTTTAAGAAATAAAAATTTCTTAACTTGTGTGCTTAATAAAGCTCTGTTAACTTCTGCACTTGCTTTAGAACTTAAATTGGCTTTAGGAGCAGGAGGGGTATATGGTAATAATATGTGCCTCACTGGATTGGCTTGTGTCTAGATATCCTTTTTTTTTTTTTTTTTTGTTCTCCAATTCAGTGGCAGATTGCAGTAATGATCATGGTCCATGGGGGATGATAAAGGCCTAGTCCTGCCCCCTAAAGTAGCAGCTGTCCAAGTGATTAATTCTTATCCCCTGTGCCTCTCAAGGGGTTCTTGGATGCTTGTGCTGCCACTGTGAAAACTTTAAAATGAGGCAGACTTGAGAGACAATTATTCACCTGGATCTGGATGGGATGGAAGTATTCACATTGGGAAATGAAGGGAGTTCCTCTTAGAGTTGAAATAGGGCCAAAAGACCTTGCCAACAAATTTTGCAGTTTTTGCCCCCCCCCATTCCCCTTTTATTCTGTTGGAAAAATTACATGAAACCAATAACACATGTTTGCCATGGGTTTGTACCTAATTGTTGGTAGACCTGGGCATCGTATAATTAATTATACATTAAAAAAATTTATGGTAAACAAGGACAGATCAAAACAAGTGTGCAGGAGAGAAATTCTTCCATATGTGGCATCTGATTCTGAATAAGGATTGTAGTAGCATGCAATAGTTTGCAGATGTTATAAAAAAAGGGATGAAGCAACTTAACACAATCAAAGTGCAATGATCAACATATATAGCATATGAAAGATTTGACGAAGGATTTGGATAATGCTGTAAAATGAAATTCCATTAATAAACAGAAACGTATCCTGGCTCTGAGTGCTACAGAATGGCAAAGGCAAAGATCTACCAACCCATCATGACAAAAGTTAAAAACACAATTAAAGTGCAAAATTAAAAATAATCTAGTTTCCTAACATTGGCCGCAGGTTTGAGCATAGCAAAGAAAGTGGAATCATGTCCCATATATATACTGATGAGAATACTCTAATTACTTGATGGTTGCTGATAAGTAGCTGCCAGTTTTGTATCGCAACCAAATTAAATTTCATTGGCAACAAGGATCTTGTCAACAAGTTGATTGATGATGGAATTTCCTCGCGCCTGCATCAAGTGCAGCATACATATATATATATATATATATATATATATATATATATATATATATATATATATATGTATGTATAAGTAAGAAGAAAATGATGCACAAGTAAATGATAAAATAAAAAAAATAAAAAATAATAAAAGAAAAAGAAAGTAATGTAAGTGTAGTGTAGTTAGTTAGTGACCTTGACTCCAATTGCAATAGCTGTCTTAAGCTTGAGAAGTTGGCCTAACCTCAAAGAAGCAGATTTTTTGTTATCTTTGACAAAGATAATGGGGACACCCCTTGAAGAGGCCAAGCCTAGCAGTAAATGCTTTGTCAGCCATCGCGGATTACAATCCGCTGCTAATATTATGGCCTGTTACCCAATTAACATCATCATCATTATCATCAGCAGCATCGTAATATTAAATAATAGAGAATAAATAGGTAAATTTACAAGAGCTCAGTCAAACCTGAAGCTTACTAGTAGTACTGGGCGGCAAGCATTCAATCTCCGTCTGTGTTTGAGAGATTGGGGACATCCGTTCAAGCACGCGTGTCACTTCGTTCACCCCTATTGAAAATTGTTGCTGCGAGGGAGGGAGTGCGCGCTAGCTCAGCCTCAGCGTGCAAACCAAACCAAACAAAAACGACAATGCTATTTAATTAAATATACTACTTACTTTGAGCCATAGTTTCTCAGGTATAACTCCTCCAGTTTCTGATACTCTCGCCGATTCTATCTCCCTGTTCTTTTTATCAATTCTCTATATACAGGTGTATTTTGCTTTTTCAAAACCCAATAAGAAAAAAAAAATTAAAAAAGAGAGAGAGACTATATTTACCTTTCCATGGATTTAAGAAGTGAGACCAATCTTTCTCCTTCATAGCAACTTGTCACGAAAGAAGAAAACACTCAACTAAGATAACCCGTAAAACAATTTCACCAAACCCAAAAAAAAAAAAAAAGAAAGACGGAAAACGAGCTTACTTCTGTTGTTGCTGAGCAATAGAAGAAGAATAATCCCCACTCATAGACGATACTACGTTGGAAGGAGGTGCTGCAACTGCTGCTGCTGCTGCTGCTGCTGCTGCTGCTGTTCTTCTTCTTCTGCTTCTCATTCTAAACATCCTTTCTTTTCTTTTTTCTCTTTTCTTTTTTTAATATAAACCCTCTTTGGCATCTGGTTCTAATTAAGGGCCCAAACACTTTTGCTACATTAGAAGGCCCTTTTTCTGAGTCCATTGGCCCACTTTCTCCTTTTTACTTCTTTTTCAGATTTTCATGTCCAAAACTTATAAACGAACGTGAACCACAGTGTTATTAAACAAATAGGTCTAAGGGGCTCCTTATATACGAAACGAATTAGATTTACATTTGGATCGAGCATACTAAGTACATTATTATAACGGACAGATTATGTTCATAAACATTATGGAACATACATTGCGTAATTGTAAAGATTCGGTCCCTTATATATATATATTTATATTATTAACATAGATTTAAGCATTTTTAAGCATATAGACTAGCTCATTATAATGTGAGTTGGCACAACGCTGGTTTCAGACAGTTCGAATTATATTGTTATTTAAGACAGCTGATCTCGTGGGCGCCCCACCCCCACCCCCACCCCCCCTGTGTCGGAGAGGGTCGATCAAGGCCTCCATATTTTTAAATCCAAAAGCAAGCATTGCAATTAAAAATCCCCAGGACGTGTTTTTAAACCAAATAAAATGTGAATGAGAAATTGAAAAAATAAATAGTGTTGGTTAAAATTATATTTAATTTTATTCCAAAATTTTAAAATATTTTTCCAAGAGATTTATCTCTTCACTGAATGGACATAACTAGTCATAAAATGTTTCATACCGTTTACGAACAAACATCAAAATTCTATAAATACCCCAGGGTTTTGGCATTAGAAAAATATAATTTTTCATAATTATCTTACATACATTCTGCATAATAAAAGAGAAAAAATTCTACATTATTTGATTCGTCGGGTCTGAATAATTTGGAGTATTCCTACCGTCAGATGATGATTGTTGTATCCTGAAAAATTACTACCAGTGACAGTAAGCACCATCGCGGGGTGATTAAGTTTTAAAGACACTGAATCAAATTAAGACATCGATCTAATGCATTCATTAATTACATTGTGCATAATTTTTTGCAAACAAGTAAGTCACTTTTTCAATTATTTAATGCAAATATTTATATTTTAATTATTTTGTAATTACTATCCAACTTCCAAGATTATATATACATGAAATTTTGACAACAATCTTAAGACTTAATTGTTCTGCGTTTTTTTTTATATATAATTTGTGTGTTGTATAAATGTTGCTGGAATTTCTTTTGAGAAATTCTCTTTTGTCTTTTCTAAGACAATATATTTGAATTCAAAATTATTTTGTCACATGCCTGTTCAATTTGTGATTCTAATTGATATGGGATTAGAGCCGTATAAGCGTAATACATTCACGTAGTGTTAGAATGAACATGGTTTTTCGTCAATTTTGAATACACTATATGTATACATGCACAATGATTGTATGTGTTTATTTGATGGATTTCAGTAGTGTATGTTAGAATAGAAAACCTATTGTATATTCATATTCTCCTAGAAATTTTGAATCTATTAGTTCAAATTTCATGCAATTTAGATTAAAAAAAAATGAGTGAGATATGAATTTCGAAAGTTTATATTTCCAGTCTGAAATCTTGATCTGGAAAATGGAGAAGACGACCGTGAACGTCGTTTGTTGGTTGCTGCCTTATGAGATACACGTGGTGCTGGCTGGGGAATTTTAATATATATATATATAAACAGTTTAAAAAATGATATAACAAGTGTTGAACTCGCGTCGCTTGGATCTTAAATGATTGCGTGACCAATAAGCCAAAGACATCTTGTTGACATACATTTAAAATATATAATATAATCAATCATGTACAATATAATGGTTTTGAATTCAAAATGTTTAAAAAGGTTACGTCTGAAGAGTATAGTGACTCATACACCACTAAGGCAAATTATGTTTGGTGTTGATTTTGGAATGGTTAAAACTGGTATTTGTTGATCTCAGCCTATTTCAGAGTAATGAATTTATCACCTCTAAATTCATAAATTTACATTTTCTTCTAATATAGTTGTTTGTTTATATGAGGGGAAGCACTTGGCTGTCCATTAGTTATGATATGGTGCACATGTGTCGTTGATGTGGAATATGAGATGACATCAACAAATGTGCATGTGGTGCCTACATGGCAAGTTGAGTAGGCATGGATGCCAACATGGCGTAGCAGTGACACATTTAATACCTTGCCACTGCCAAATGCTACATTGTTAAATCTATGACATCTAAAATGCAACTTGGTGTTTTTCCACTAAACCAAGTATGACTATTTTATCGTGTAAAATTTGGGTCTATTAATATTATTTTTATAACATGGGATGAAAATATGTATTTAATTTATTAGATGCATATGAGAATAATAATGTGTCTATGTGTCTATTTTATTTTATTTATAATACTTATTGTTGTCTCTTAATTAAACCTAAAAGGAGGTGAATTAAGTTATATAGGCAATACTATTACTTTTTCGATTAAACAATATACTAGTAATGATTAATCAAAAGTAATCCTAAATAGATATGCACTCTAGCAATATAAAATGTGAGTGAGGCAATTTATCAAACATTTGGTGTGCAGAAAATAATGCAAAGAGAGAGTTGAGAAAAAGAGATTGCAAATCGCGATTTTAGCGTGGTTCGGCCCCCGCCTAAGTCCACGACCCAAGTTCCCTTCTTAGAATTTCAACAATCTTCACTATGGTGACTCTTCAAATGTTGGTGAGTTCACAAACCAACTATAATAGTAGTTCAAGCTTTTACAATAGAAAAAATTCTTCTCAATACAAAGCTTTAACACCCAACACCCTTGACAAGGAAATCCTTCCTTTCAAAGTGTTTAACTCTCTCTTTTGATAAGTGTAAAACCAGGCCCAAGACCACATGTGCATTAGGTCATGTCATACATAATTAAATCATTTTATATGCATTTGACGTGTTTTATATGTTGTTAAATAGGTTTATGTATGTTTACCTCGAATTACGTGTATATCATCGTTTAACATGCAACCAAATATTTTAGGAGTCGTAGGAAATTAATTAACATTATGGAGCTAAGATTAGTAACTAGGTAGTTAGAATTAACACTAAAATGACAAATTAGTAATACGCAAGCAAGCTCAAGGGCACTCTTGTCCTAAAGCAAAGTAACAAAATATCCTAACACTATTTGGTCTCACCCAAGTCAAACACACAAACACACACCAATATACACTTACCCATCAACACACACTACACCATCTACACACACTAAAATCCTACAACACACACTTACACACACTACACAATTTTACCAAGAAGAAGAAGAAGAAAGAAAGGAAGGGGGAAGTAGAAGCAAGCCATTTCCAAACTCTTCAAACATTTCCAATCAATTTTCTCCCATTTCTAACTATTGCAAAGGTGAGGGTTTAAACTTATTTCTAAAATGTTTTGAAGTTCATGAGCATGTATGTATATGTGTTCACTTAGTTTTGCATGGTTAGAAGCCAAGAAGTTAAGTTTGAACATTTTTGAAAATCCCGGGTAGCCTACTGACCTTTCTATTCGGAGCACTTTTAAGGTAGAAAACGATGTTAAAAATATATGAAATTTGGTGAGTCACTAGATTTTTCAGTTTTGAACATATCTTACAGAAATAGGCTAAGACTAATTTTGACTTTAAGACCTCCAAAATGGTCAAAAATCTTAATGTGTCTAAATCTGGACAACTTGGAAATATGAAGTTATATTTCTGGCAGCTCTCTGTCTGATTAGAACGAAATGTTTTTGACCAAGAAAATGATTTCAAAAATATATGAAACTTGGTGATTCACTATAATTTTCAGTTTTGAACATATCTTGCAGAAATAGTCTAAGGCTAATTTTGAGTTTAAGGCCATCAAAAATGGTAAATATCGAAATGTGTATGAAACTGGACAGATTTGCGTGATCTCATGGTTTTGGTCATAACTCCTAAGTCCGAACTCGAAATTCAGCGAGGTTTGTTCCTAGATTTAAATCACTCATTAAGCTTCAATTTGACATTTGATTCAATAAATTTGGATGTTGTTTTCTTGGCTAACTGAATGAGGAAAAATAGGCTATTGCAGTGAGGTTTTGTTTTGAAACTTGCTTTAAATCATGTTGTAATTGTACTTTGAGGTATTGAATGCTTGGACTTGTGGAAATTAGAAGTTACATGGACTATTTTGGTTGGTTGAGATTGCTTAATTTGGTTGATGCATAACTTAGGTTCATTACATGATTGATTCTTGCCTAATCGTATGGGTAAGCATGAAATTGAGGCCCTATTACTTATGCATGCTTGCTAAGTGACTAACCTATGGTTAAATGAATTCATTTGAGTTGTTATTAGGCTGTCCAATAATCTCTAAGTATGCATGAAATGGTTTAGGTGATTCTTGTGGTTCTTAGCAAACTAAACCTACACCCAAGTATGGTCCTTGTAAACCCTAATGGCTACGTAGGCTCCAAGTCATAAACCACTCTTGTGCATCTTATAATTGATGTTGAGGAATGTTAATGGACTGCCCGGAATTGTCCTTATAGCTCTAAGCACGATTCTCGATGATTGTATGTTGATAAGTTAACTATTCTTGCACCCGCTCTTGTGTAAATTGTCGTAGCATGCTCGTATGTCCTTAACACTTGGTATGTGAACTAAAATGAGTTATACGACTTGTTTTATATGGTGTTACTTGGCTGCCCATTAAATGTTCATATGCTTCTAGGTGTTATACAAGTGGATTTAAATGTCAAAGCATGCCTCGTATGTTTACTTGCCGATATATGATCATACGTGTATCTAGAGGCAACCTACTTTGTTGACCTCCTAATGTGAATTGTTAAAAGATATTCTATGGCTTATTTTGAACATGATTACTTGGCTGCCCGTGAAAGTTTAATTGCTTTCAAATTGATAAATGAAATGATTGTATGTTCTTATAATGCCTTATGAATATATGCTCGTATGAAGTCGCTACACGGTTACACACTTGTATAATAAAGTAACTTCCTTGTTGCCCTCCACGTTGTGTCTTATGATTATTAAATGCAAGATGTTTACATGTCTAATTAGTTATTTGATAAGTATGCTCAATTAAGTTCGGATCATGTATATGTTTGAACATGCTTGACGGAGACAACCTTCTTGTTGTCCTCCAAATGGTGCCTGTATATTCCACAAATAAATGAGGTGTGATTGGTGTGTTTATGGGTTGCCTCCGGAGTACCCTCTTCACGGATTGCCTCCGTAGTGCCCTCTTGATTGGTGTGTAATGGGTTGCGTCCGGAGTACCGTCTTCATGGGTTGCCTCCGTAGTGCCCTATTGGTTGTCATGTATATGGGTTGCCTCCGGAGTACCCTCCTCATGGGTTGCCCCCGGAGTATTCTCTTGATCAGTGTAACAGGTCACCTCCGAAATACCACTCTTAATTGGTGTGATGAAGATGATTTGACAAGAAAGCTTAAGATTGGCCATCTCCAACAAAGTTCGTGATATTGTATCCTTTTACTACATGGTTTCTACTCTTGCTGGGTCCCTCGAGGTCCTCGGAGTGTAGAGTTACTTGAATAAGATTTTGACTATTCTGTATTTGTTATACTTGATGCTTTGACTATGTGGATTATATGCATAGCACGGTTTTATAAAGAAGATTTCAAAATAATAAAACCTTTGTGAAAGCCTTCATTTCTCATCCTCACTAAGGTATACGCAGGACTAGCTCACCCTTCTTTCTAATACTTATAGGTGAGACCGAGGCCGAGCCAACTGAACAAGTTGAGGGCGAAGAGGCTTTATGTGATGAGACTGACTTCTACTTTTGTTAATCTCCATGCTTGTGTAGAAGGCATAGCTTGTTAATATAAACTGATGATGTACTTTCGAATAGCCTTGTGTTATGTAATATTATTTTGGACTATTACTACATACTAAGTTTGATTACTACTCTTTTGAGGTCTAGATGTTTGTATTTGGCCACGTATGAAGTACAAATAGGGATGCTAGGTCTTGTAATTATGAAACAAGTTGTTGTGGCCTTTTTGTGCCAAATGCCAAGAGCATTCTTTTGAAGATATTTGTGGAAAAGAAAAAAAAATGCATGCTAGGTTGTTAATCAATGACCTTATAGGTATTAAGTTGGTTGACACGTTACGCTCCGACCTTAACCTCAGCGAGTCTTGGTCCCGGGGCGTGACAATAAGTGTTTGAGACACACAATAAAAGCCCTCTTTTAGGGTAGATGAATACAATGAATGCTTCTCTCTCAATATTGCTTACAAATTTTTGCTCAAGTATAGTACAATGATGATTCAAAGATGAAATTAGTGTAAGAAATCAAGAGTAAATGCTTTGAATCAATGCCTTAAGACTTTGCAGTTGAGAGAGATTAATAGAGCTGAAAAAATGGTGTACTTAATGCTACCAACGTTCACAAACAACTATATTTTGAATCAGTATTTTGGCCTGACCGGTCGATCCCTTTGTCGCCGGTCAACCGGTCGAGAGATCTTCATCCAGTGGACAGGTCTTGGGCAGATGACCCTTTGGCCACCGGTCGACCGGTTGCCATGGGGTCGTCCGGTGGAACCAAAACTGTTAGGGTGGGGTTTTAAAAGGTGTTTCTTTTGAACACTTCTTGTAAGACATTTTTCAAATATTTCAACGCAATATTTGAGAATCAAAATTGAGCATATATCTTTTTGCAAAACCCAAAACCCCAGTCAAGTCCCAGTCGGTATCCCTTATGACTTCTGTCTCCATCCTTATAACTCCATCTTCTTTCTTCCAGTCTTTTCTTTGAGTTGATGGATGTTCTTCTTCCTTGTTCAGCTTGATGAACTTGGAGTCGGAGTCAATTTTGATTCATCTCTGCTAATTGCATACTTAACAAACTATTAAACACATTTATAGTTTGTGATAATCAAAACCAAGATTTAGAAGCCCTTTAGGCTAATAATCTTCCCATTTTTTATGATGACAAAACTTAGTACAAATAATAACAATGTAAGCATAAATGAGTTTGAGAGAGCATATAGCATCTTGTGCATTTTTGAGTTTGTTTGAACCTAAGATATGAGTTTGTTCAAAAACTCCCCCTTAACTTGTGCATATATGAACTTCTTACTCCCCCTCAATTTATGAGTACTCTTTAGGTTCAATTTTAACACATGTTTCATGCTAGCTTTTATATATTTATTGTATTATTTATACAATTTTTCTCCCCCTTTTTGTCATTAGCAAAATAAAGAAAAGTAAGATCATTCATATGACATATCCTCATATTTGGCATTAGCAAGCAAGTAAGACAAGATATAGCAATGTAAGCCAAAACAACAAGTTAATGGAAGTAATTCAGAAAAACGGAACCAACTAGAGAAAGTGCATGTCAAAGCAAAAGCAAAAAAAAAATATATCCAACGCCTAGGAAATACGAGAAAGGTGGGTAATCCTATTCATCTTAAAGCAATAGGCTTAGTCCTTCATAAACTTCTCATACAGTTTTTCAAGCATTGTCTTCATACCCTTTATCTCGGAGTTGACTTCTCCAACAGTTAAAGATAACTGATCAACTTTCAAAGTCAAATGATCCACCTTGGTATTTACTTCTTCGAGAGTGGCTGGGCGAGATCTTCTCCATGTAGACGAACTTGCACCGCCAATGTTAACATCTCTTCCTTGTTGGTCACCATCATCACTCTCACTTGCGGCTTCACTGTCATCTCCCTCTTCCCCAAGGTCATAGTTTTCTAGATCATCAACTACTTCAAATTGAACCTTACGGAATTGACGTTGAGCAATGTAGATAATGTCGTTATTTTCACGAGCCATGTATTGTCTATCTAGACAATATTTGTCAAGGGGGTAAGTAGAATCATTTAGAGACGCAAACTGACCAACATGAACAATTCCTTTGAAACGGAATAAGTGACATAGGATCATTGTAACGCCCCGATCCCTTACGAGACCGGAGGCTCTAATAACCAAGTTATTCTCAACCCAATCCCAACCCCGTCTCAAAATTTTAGGAAAAAACGGACAGAGTCTCCCCTGTACCGTTGACATTCTGAAAACCTGTAAACACTCAAGAAAGTCACAACATAATAAGGCAAGCTTTTATAACTAAAGTTCAAAGGTTCATGGCCATCCGAGCCTTGAGGCATACAATAGTTTAGATTCACACAAGCATGCAACCAACTTGACTTCTTCATAAAACCGCTTATCATGCCATTTTATGATAACTTTGAAACATACTTAGAAGTTGAACCAACATGTATCAAAACAATCACACCCAAGCATGCAAAGCAACTAGAAATAGAAATATAAGTTATTACAAGCCATAGAATTACCACTACTACTACAGTCATTTGGCTTCCAACTTACATATTACACAAATACATATATGAGTCTTAAGGCCCCAAAATAGATTATAACATAGAACAACAAATTCTTCACATAGCAACTAGAAAGCACATCCATCTCAGACAACAATTACACAGCAACTAAGGCAACTTCTTCAACTGCGCCACCTGAAACATGTTAGCGAGGTATGAGCAACCACTGTTGCCCAGTGAGGGATAAAGTCTCCCGGGGCGTGCAATGCAACAAGTAATATAGTTAAACAATAATAGCAATTAAACCATTCAAGAATGACAAAAGCTTAAGTAACCACACATTAAAAATGATACATTCACTTAATCCCAGTACTCCAATCTTCACTTGGTCTTCATTCACGATCCACGAACCACGATCTCGATCACAATAAGCCGGCATCCCAAACACCAAAGGGTACTCCGGATGTACCCAATCCTACGACCCAACACCCCCTGGCAATCTCCGGACCAGGCGAGTGAGGGAATAGGGTACGGAGCTAGAGCAACCAACCCTAGAAAGCCCGCTGTCGCCCAGAGAGGCCCATCGCATCCGCCCCGACGATAAGGTTGCGCAACCCTTGACTCGATAACACAGGAAGCAATAATAATAACAATATAACAAAATAAGCCGATATACAAACAAGGAGGACAACAAAAGAGGTTGTCCTCGAGCACACACATCATCAATCACGCCATACGATGAAATATGATACATTCATTAGTCTATAATTGCTAAACTAATCCAACTAAAACACTTAAATCACTTAGTATCGAATATTTAGCATATAACAGGATAAGACACATAGAATGCACATAGAAATGATCCCTCACCTTTTAGGAAGTCAAACCTGCGCGAATTAAGCCAAGATTCCCTCAATATTCTCCAAAAGCATCAATTCCCTTCAATTATCACTACCTAATACAATCAACTATATGCATAAGAAGTGGTTTCTTATTGTCAACTAAAGCTAGTTCATAAAGCCATTAAGTTTATCCAACTCTATTTGATTCCCTTTAATTCACATAACTAACAATATATTTCATGGTTTAACAATCATTCTAATCAATATTTGAACAATACATAAACTCAAGTGATCACATATGCAACACTCTTTAATTTCCAAGTATCAAACAAAGACAATAGCATAATAAATAACATATACATAGTCATGATAATTCATATAAGTAGAAACACTATATAACATCTAACCAATAAGTTATATAAGCGTATCTTTACACATATAATGCAATTAATAAGCAATATAAACATGTTTACTCAATCTTTAACTAGTATCGATATAACTTAACTCACAACTTCTCCGAATAGATGAACTTGTTACATAAGTACATTTAAACATTTATCCAATCAATCAAGAATCAACTAACAACAATTATTACCATGGTTCATTACTAGTTCATTTAGTCTATTCTAAATTCATACTCAACCAAAGCCATGTAAACCAAGCAACTTAATTCACGAGACTTCACTACTATAATACGTACACTACACAAAGGCATATAAACATTTAATTACTCAATTATAAAGCAATTATTATGAAATTAACTATGCGAACACAAAGGGGGTCAATATTATACTTTTCACAAAACTTAACCAAAAGCTCACACATACCTTAGAATAGCATTTAGACACTCTAGGAGCAACTACAAAGCAATACAAGTACTAAAGCAATTAATTCATTCATTTTCCCTTTGTTCAACTAGGCTATTTAGCTTCCTATCGGAATTCAATGATCAAGTTAAGCTAACTAACCATCCTATCAATCTAAGGATACCTAAATACCTCATTTAGAACCTCCAAATCATAACCTAGAGCATAAGTACACGAAAACACCAAAAATACCTCTTTGTGGGTTTACACTACAAGTACCAATTTCGGAACCCAAACAAGCGAAACGAAAGCATTTCTAAGGTTTCAATACTTAATAAAGACTAGTCATAACCTCGAAACGTGCCCGAATTCAAGTTAAACCCGAAACCCCTTATTAAAGTAGCCTATTTTAATCAAATTTCTCAAATTTTGAACATAACAAGTGCAATTAATATTTTTCCCACGCTTATGGACCTAATTAGCAACTACTAGAAATCTCGAATCAAATTAAATTGTAACTTTTTTTCGGAAACCCTAGTTTGACACTATTCATCATCTTCTCCAAGTGCCATTGTCATTTTCAAGCATTCAACAAGCATTTTAAACCATCAAATATATTCTATGAAGTCATTAGAGCATATAAGAAGCAACGGAACAAGCATTAAATTACTACAATATTAGATCACAAAAATAATGACACAAACTTTAATTGAATTTAATACAAAAATAAAATGCACATTCACCTCTTTTGAAGAGCAAAGAGTCGTCTTAAGGTCCTAAGGATGAAGCACAACCAATTTGGGAAGCAATGGAAGCAAGAATGAAGCAAGAAGTATTTTTTTTTTTTTTGAGAAGTTACTATTCCCATAACTATTTTTTGGCCATTTTTTTGACCTTTTTTTTTTGTTTCTTGGCTTATAATATTCTCATGAGATGGTCAAAGGGTAGGTCAAGCAAATAGGGTATTTTATTAAGGGTAAATGGGTCATTTGGGTGATTAAATTTTAGTAAAATAAAATGCCAAAAATCTGGAAAATTCCCGCTGGTACTATTCATCAGACATTTCGCGAATTTTTTTCCCGTTGATCCCGATATGCAATGCATGCACGGTCAGGGGCTATAGTCCCCTAAAAATATGTAGTATTTTATAAAAATATAAAATGCATGAAAATAAATATTTGAATTTATGGAAATATAAAAAAAATCAAGTAATTAGCTAAATTACATCTAAGTTAACCATTTAATGAATGCAATTAATGAAGTGCTGGGTTCGGGGTGTCACAATCATCCCATAGGGCAATGACTTCTTTTTGAAGGCCAACATGTGACTAAGCATAATATGGGGGAGGTTTATTCTTACCTTCTTGTACATGAGGTGCATCACATAGCCCGTGAAGGATGGAATTGTTCCGTCTTTTACAATGCGAGGCATGATTGCTTGATTCAGGATGTAGAGAAGCAAATGTTTTTCAGCACAAAGTTGATCTCGTTTTGGCATAAACTCTTCCGATCTTCCTGAGCCTTCCCACAAAGTAGTAAACATCTCCGTTGGAACATTGTCGTGTAGTCCACTTGGTAAGTTAGCCGCATAATAGAGTTTTAAGCCATTATTTGAAATCCTAAGCAAATTAGCCAAATCCTGTTTGCCCACAAATATGTTCACTCCATTTACCCTACTCTTTAGCCCACGCACACCCTCATCTTCACCTTCTACCAAATATGCATAGAATTCACGAATCTATAGATCACAGTTGATGTCCTCGAGTTCAAACAGGGGAAGTCATCGTTGATGACGAAGCAATTTATGGGGACGAGTGTTATCTAAAAAGTCAAAAGGATCAATGCGTTTACCTCATAATATATCATTTTTAGAGAAATCCCCTGGTGCGATGACATACATTAGATTCTATGGATCAATGGTATGAGGCCTAAATGCGGTCCTTTGTCTCTTGGATGGTTGACTAGATGATGATACCATGAGTAGGCACAAGAGTTTTGAAGAGAATGCAAGAGAGTTTGGTTGGGGAATTTTATTGAGCACCTTGTGTGCAAGAAAATTGTTAAAGAAATTTGAAAAAGATTTGAAAGAGAATTGAGTAAGTTGTGAAGATTGAAGTCTTGTATCTTTCGTTTGCAATACAAGGATGAAATTTTGAAGATGGGAGGAGACAATGAGAGATTATGGAATTCGAGTAGGAGAGAATTATGAAGAGTTTGGATGAAGAAAGGATTGAGTGTTGAAAATAAACATTGGTGTTTTAAAGCTTTTGCCCGTCAGTGCCGCAATCGGACGAGAGTAGAAACGCCGGTCGACCGGTGCGAGACCCTCGTCCACCCGAGGCATGTTCACCAGACGAGGGGTAATTCCACCGGTCGACCGGTGGGTGCACCCTCTTCCAGTTGGGCAGATTCTGCAAAGAAGTGGTTATGTGCTTATGAAACTTCATGTAATGCATTTTTTAAACTATTTTAAGCATGCCCAGCTCTCTTCTAATCACACAAAATTGATTCTCATGCAATGGTTTGGTAAAAATATCAGCTAATTGATGCATTAAGTCAACGAAGTTAAGCACAACATCCTATTTTTGAACATGATCGCGAATGAAATGATGCTTAATTTTAATATGTTTTGTTCTAGAATGTTGAATGAGATTTTTAGTGAGATTAATGGCACTTGTATTATCATATTTAATAGGCATACTATCGTACTCAAGGCCATATTCTAACAAATTTTCTTTCATCCAAAGAATTTGGGCAACACATTTTTTGGCAGATACATATTCAACTTCGGCCATAGAGAGAGCTACACTATTTTGTTTTTTACTAGACCAAGAGATTAATGAATGTCCTAGAAATTGACAACATCCACTAGTACTCTTCCTATCTACTCGATCTCTTGCATAATCCGCATCCGAATACCCTATAAGTTCAAATGATGTGCCTTTAGGATACCACAATCCTAAATTTTTAATCCCCTTAAGATATCTAATGATTCTTTTTACAGTATTTAAGTGAGGCTCTTTAGGACAAGATTGAAAACGAGCACATAAGCACACAGCAAATACAATATCGGGTCTAGAAGTAGTTAAATAAAGAAAACTTCTGATCATACCTTGATATTGCTTTTCATCTACCTTGTTACCTTTCTCATCTTTGCCAAGCTTGATTGATGTTAACATTGGTGTACTCATTTCTTTTGCTAACTCAAGCCCAAACTTTTTGATAAGTTCTCTAGTGTACTTGGTTTGATTGATGAAAGTACCCTCTTGTGTTTGCTTGATTTGGAGTCCGAGAAAGAAATTCAATTCTCCCATCATACTCATCTCAAATTCGTTGTGCATACACTTAGAGAAATACTCACAAAGAGTTTCATTAGTAGCACTAAAGATTATATCATCAACATAAATTTGCACAAGCAATATATCTTTGCCTTTTGTTTTAACAAAGAGAGTGAAATCTAATTTGCCTCTACCATTTTTCAAGCAAATAGTTGCTAAACCTATCATACCATGTTCTGGGTGCTTACTTAAGGCCATATAATGTCTTATCTAGTTTATATACATGATTTGGCAAGTTAGAGTCCTCAAATCCGGGTGGTTGTTTCACATAAACTTCTTCCTTGAGATAGCCATTTAAAAATGCACTTTTTACATCCATTTGATATAATTTAAAGTCCATAAAACATGCAAAGGCAAGAAGCATACAAATGGATTCAAGTCTAGCTACTGGGCAAAGGTCTCATCATAATCTATGCCTTCTTATTGATTATACCCTTGAGCCACTAGCCTAGCTTTGTTTCTAGTTACAACTCCGGATTCATCTAATTTGTTCCTAAAAACCCATTTTGTACCAATTATAGGATAATCATTCGGTTTTTCAACTAGATGTCATACTTTACTTTTTTCAAACTGATTTAATTCTTCTTGCATAGCAATTATTCAATCTTCATGATCTAAGGCTTCTTTAACATTTTTAGGCTTTAATTAAGAAAGAAAAGCTACATGTTCACAATAAGTATTTAGATTAGAACGAGTTCTTACTCCTTTTGAAGGATCACCAAGAATTTGATCATTTGGATGATCTCTTACAAACTTCCAACATTTTGGTAGATCATCATTTGTTGTAGCTTCTTGGTCATTTTGCATTTGTTGTACATTGCCTTCTAGAGCTTCACCATCCTTTGAGGTTTGACCCTCTTCAACATTTGTCTCCTTTGGATCACTTGAGGTTCCCTCATTGCCAATGGTTGTAGGTAAGATTTGAATGTCACATTCAGAAACACCTACATCATCATCATTCTTTCTCAGGACAAAAGAATTAGTTTCATCAAAATCCACATGCATAGACTCTTCGATAAGCATATTTCTTTTGTTAAAGACTCTATAAGCTTTGCTTCTTGAAGATGTTCTTTTGTATTTAGAATGAAACACTTACAACCAAACACTTTAAAATGAGACACGTTTGATGCTCTACCTTTCCATAATTCATAGGGTGTTTTCTTTAGAAAATGTCTAATTAGCACACGATTTAACACATAACATGCGGTGTTTACAGCTTCACCCCAAAAGTATGTTGGCAAGTTGTTTTCTTTCAACATTGTTCTTGGCATTTCTTGTAGTATTCAATTCTTCCTTTCGACTACCCCATTTTATTGAGGAGTTCTAGGAGGCAAAAAATTATGTTCAATGCTACGTTCTTCACAATAGTCCATGAAAGATGCATTTATTAATTTGGTGTCTTGGTCACTATGAATGCAATTTATGTAATAGCCTTTCTCTTTTTGCACCTTATTACAAAGTTTAGCAAAGTCATTGAAGACATCATTTTTATGTGCAAGGGGTCTCACCCATGTGAATCTAATGTAATCATCTATGATAACATAGACATACCTAGATCCACCTAGGCTTGCCATATCCATTGGACCAAATAGATCCATATGTAATTTTTGTAAAGCTCTTGATGTGGTTACCTTGCTAATTGTTTTGAAAGATGTTTTGTGTTGTTTTCCAAATTTGCATACATCACATAAATGGTCTTTTTGAAATCTAGTCTTAGGAAGACCTATGACAAGTTCTTTTCTCGAAAGCTTAGCAAGTAAATCCATGTTAGCATGACCAAGTCTTCTATGCCATAACCATGAGTCTTCATTAATAGCAACTAAGCATGTCACATTTTGGCACTTCAATTCAAGAAAATTAATCACATACACATTCACATCTATTTCCAACAAACAACATTTTATCATACACCTTGCAACAAGTAGATAAAAATTCAACTCTAAATCCATTATCACAAAATTTGTCTTACGCTTAACAAATTGTGTCTAAGACCTTTAACATACAAGACATCATGAATAGAGAGAGGGTTTATATCTCCTATGCTACCCTTACCAATGACTTTGCCTCCTTCATTTCCTCCATAGCTAACTTTACCTTTGAAATCTTTGTCGATCTCATAAAAGAAAGAGACATCTCTCATCATGTGTCTTGAGCACCCCCTATCAATAACCCAAGTATCTTCATACTTCACCTTTAAGGCAACCTATCATTCATAGAAATAAATCAAGTTCATTTTGGTCCCCAAGGTTCTATTGGGTCCTTTTGTGTTAGTACGAAGTGCTAACATATCTAACAACCCATTTGGGTATAAGCCATAAAGGAATGTGAGAATCTCTTCTCACTATGTTTCTAAATCTACATCGTGATACATTGTGACCAATCTTCTCAAAATAAGTGCATCTCTTAAATGATCATCTTGATGTTGAGGCTACATGCTGAGATGATGATGGTTTGACAAAATGATTTTGAAACCCCTTTTGATATGGCTTATAGCCAATCCCCTTTTGTCAATTTGTACTTTTTGTGATTCTTTTAATGGTGGATGGACAATTGAGGATTGAGAAGCTTTCACAAAGATAGTTTTTGAGAACTTTAATTTAGAAAATGGCTCATAGCCAATTTCACCTTTGTCAAATGGTGATTTTTGAGAACCAAGGATTTCGTCCAAGGCCTTTGTTCCTTTTGAAAATCTAACAAGATCATTTTGTAAGTCAAGAACTTGTTTTTCAAAATCTTTGATTTCTAATTCATTTTTGGACTTTAAATGATAGTATTCACAAATTTCTTTGGTAAGAGTATCATTTTCATCTCTAAGTTCTTTTATTTCTTTTTGAAGTTCATCATTTTCTTTTTGAAGATTTTTTACTTTTGAGTGTACAAGAAGAAAACTATCATATAGTTTTGAAAATTCATTTGTTAGTTCCTCAAATGTACATTCATCATCATTAGAAGAAGAAAAAGATTCATCACAAGACGAAGAAGTTACCTCTTCGTCTCTAGCCATTAAGCACACAAAGTTGGCCATTTCGGTTTCACTTCCACTTTCATCACTGGTTGATACATCATCCTCAACACATGCTTTCATTGCCTTTTGTTTTCCTTTAATCAATTTTGGACATTTTGCTTTGATGTGTCCCGGTTTGTCACAATTGAAGCATTTTATCTCGTCTTTGGTCTTTTTTAATTTCTCTTTGAATCTTTTCTTCACTTTGTTGTTGATGGGCTCCTCTTTCTTCATCTTTTTGTATTTCAAAAACTTCTTAAAATTCTTTGCAAGAAGTGCAAGCTCATCATGATCACTATCATCTTTGTCTTCATCACTTGATTGAGATTGAGCAATGAGATAAAGTGATTTTCTTGTCTTTTTTTCTTCTTCATCTCGTTTTTTCTCTTGATTCAATACAAGTTCCTCCGTCTCAAGGTTGCAAATGAGCTCATGCACTATAATCTTGGAAAGATCGGTTGATTATCTAATATATGTCACCTTTGGTTTGTATTCTTTTGGAAGAGCCATAAGAATCTTCCGGTTGAGTTCTTCATTTGGATACTTCTTCCTCAGAGCACTCAAGTTGTTTACGATTTTGGAGAATCTTTGATGCATTTCATTTAGTGATTCTCCGGCCTTCATACGAAACAATTCATACTCATGAATGTGAAGATCAATTTTGGTATTCTTCACTTGAGACGTTCCTTGATAAGACATGTGTAGCATCTTCCGAATCTCGTGAGCGGTTTCACATTGATTCACATGACTATACTCGGTTTCGTTTAGAGCATAATAGAGGATGTTCTTGGCTCTTGAGTTCTTGGTCATCATGATAATGTCTTGATCATTGAACTATCCCCTTTCTTTAGGCACTTGAGTGGTTTTGACTTTCTCGACTCCACTTACACTTGGAGCATCTTTGACTGTCACTCCTTCATTGGAACATAAGGGTCATCTTCTACTAATGACCATAGAGTATAGTCAACGGATTGTATGTATGTCTCTATCTTGTTTTTCCAATAATTGAAATTTGTACCTATAAACAATGGAGGCCTATTAGTAGAGTAACCTTCAAAGTAAGGAGATGTAGTATTGTTTGCCATTTATCTTTTCTTTGCTAGATGTTAAGCTATATGCAAAGTTCTAACTCTGATACCACTTTTCAGGATCAAGAGCTTGCCATTGCGCCAAAAGTTATAGTTGTTAGCCAAGGTACAACTTTATTTCCTTATTATGGCAGCGCAGAACTCGGACAGGATGGGTTGTCAAGCACCGATACCGCTCCCCGCGATAACGAATCCCTAAGGGTGATCGTTGGCCTCCCCGGCCTAACAATCTCCCCCCCAGTGACACCTGGGGGATTCGAACCTGCGACCTCGCTCTGATACCACTTGTTATCCCTTAATTAAACCTAAGAGGGGGGGTAAATTAGGTTATATAGGCAATACTACTACTTTTTTTATTAGACAATATACTAGCAATGATTAATCAAAAACAATCCTAAATAGATATGCACTATAGCAATATAAAATGTGAGTGAGGCAATTTATCAAACACTTGGTGTGCAGAAAATAATGCAAAGAGAGAGTTGAGAGAAAGGGATTGCAAATCGTGATTTTAGCGTGGTTCGGCCCCCGCCTAAGTCCACGCCCAAGCTCCCTGCTTAGGATTTCAACAATCTTCACTATAGTGACTCTTCAAATATTTGTGAGTTCACAAACCAACTACAATGGTAGTTCAAGCTTTTACAATAGAAAAAATCATTCTCAATACAAAGCTTTAACACCCAACACCCTTGACAAGGAGATTATTCCTTTCAAAGTGTTTAACTCTCTCTTTTGATAAATGTTTGAAATTCACAATAAAAGCCCTCTTTTAGGGTAGATGAATACAATGAATGCTTCTCTCTCAATATTGCTCACAAATTCTTGCTCAAGTATAGCACAATGATTATTCAAAGATGAAATTAGTGTAAGAAATCAAGAGTTTATGCTTTGAATCAATGCCTTGAGATTTTGTAGTTGAGATAGATTAATAGAGCGTTTTCAGGATCAAGCGCTTGCCATTGCGCCAAAAGCTATAGCTGTTAGTTAAGGTGTAACTTTATTTCCTTACTATGGTAGCACAAAACCCGGGCAGGCTAGGCTGTCAAGCACCGATACCGTTCCCTGCGATAGAGAATCCTTAAGGGTGATCGCTAGCTTCCTCGACCCAACAATCTGCCCCCCAGCGACACCTAGGGATTCAAACCTGCGACCTCACTCTGATACCAGTTTTAAGGATCAAGCGTTTGCCACTACACCAAAAGCTATATCTGTTAGCCAAGGTGCAACTTTATTTCCTTATTATGGTAACGCAGAACCCGGGCAGACTGGGCTGTCAAGCACCGATACCGCTCCCCGCGATAACGAATCCCTAAGGGTGATCGCTGGCCTCCCCGACTCAACACTTATGTATTATCTTCTGGATTGTGTTTTCAGATTTGAATATACTATTTATATATGGAATATATATACCCAAATGATGTGGTTTATTTAATTAATTTTCATTAAATTAGTTAAATAAATGTCTAAATGCATATAAAAGTAATTCTTATTTAAAGTATTACTATATTTGCTTTATTTATATGGTGGGATATGAATGAGTTGAAATATATTTTTTCTCATTCTTATTTTTCTGATGGTTTACCACTAAGTTATTATCTAGTGGGAGCAAAGGATTTGGTGTGCCTATTTATGAGATCTATGAAATGTGAAAATAAATCATAGATCTTAAACTATAGCTTACATTGTATGTGCATTTTTCATGTGAGCACATATTATTATGATGGAGACATATACCATTTATTTAATTGAATGCAAGTTACTTGTCTAAGTAACTATGGTTCAAAAATACTATTAGCTTATAAATTTATGGTATATATATTTATGTACATTGAGATATACATGGTTTGAGAGTGCTTAGATGATGGTCTGCTTAAATTCAAATTTAATGACCATTGTACCAATTATCAATGTGGTGAAAAAAATTTCTTCAATTTATTGATGGAGCCTAATTTTATGGTGTGATAAATTAGGATATATAGATTTTTGTTCTTTGCATACATTTATGAATTTAGGTATACTACCTAAAATTGATTCACATAATGACTGTGAAGTATGCTTAGAATCAAATTAATTGAAAATTCTTATATATCTATAAAAGGAAGTTCATAACCATTGCATTTAATTTATTGTGATTTTGTGAATTAAATGATTGTGCAAATTAGAGGTAGTAAAAGTATTTTATTACTTTTTATCTACAATTGCACAAGATGTAAACTTAAATTGAGGTTGATGATCAACTAGAAAAAAGGCAATAGAGAAAGAGAATTTATATTTTTCTTTCGAGACATATTGCATTAAATATGACATTGTTTGTCCGTCAAAGGCTAAAATCTTTGTTGATTAGTTTTGAATTACCTCAGAACTTGTGGGGGAGGCTATTTTGATTATAAAGAGAATTATCAATAAGCTACCCACAAGAAATTAACTTCTAGCGGAAAATACTTGTGAAAGAATATCTGAATTAAAGTATTCTTATACAATTGCAAGTATAATATATGTCATGAATTGCACGACACTCGATAGTAGTTATACTAGCAATCCAGACAAAACCAATGGATAACTATACTAAAAGTTTTGAGGTATTTAAAAATAACTTTGAAATATGGGTTACATTATATTAAATATCCAGGTGTACTAGAAAAGTGCAATGATGCAAATTGGATATCTAATTCTACAGACATGAGCTCTACAAGTATATGTGTTTTTACATTGGAAAGTGCAATTATATCTTGAAAATCCTCTAATTATATTGGTATTATACTAGATTCACTATGAAATATGAAGTTATTACTTTGAGAAAGCTAGAGAGGCAGTTGAAAAACTTTGTCATGAGTTAAGGATACCTTGAATTGGCCAATACTTATGTCAACTATTTGCATATATTGCAATAGTCAATTAGCGTTTGGAAGAGCACAAAGTATTATGTACAACAGTAAGTCTAAACATACTTATCATAGACATAATACCATGAAACAATCACACTCTCTAATGGAGTTATTTATACTGACTATGTGAAGTCAAAGGATTGTTGCGGATCCGCTTACAAAAAGTCTATCTAGAAAGTTTGTGTATAATTCGTTGAGGGGAATAGATCTTAAGGATATATTGAAAAGAGTTGCCATAATGGGAACCCTACCTAGCTAACTGGAGATCCCAAGATTTAGGTTTAAAGAAAAAACTGAATTATGTAACTACAACTCAATTAAAGCGCTTTGGGGGTAAATCTCCTACCTATTCCTATGACGAACAAACAGTGCCGCTTGTAAAAGTTTAGGTTGAGCTATGCTTTTAATGGTTCTTATATCTTGGAAAACCAAGTAGGATACCGTAAGATACTCTTAATAAAAAATTACTTATGTGAATAGGGAGTGGGCCGCTCCTATGAGAATTTTTAAGGCTGAATTCTTTAAAGTACTGATGAAAACCAGGAGTTGTTCAAAGTCGAAATGAACACAACAATGAGAACCTCAAATAATATCCTGAGGGTATTGTGTGAGTTCTATTGTCTTGGTTTATACAAAAAATTAAACAGTTCAAAATATCGCATTCACTGATTAACGAGTAAATTCGATAATTCTTCACTAGAGAAGGTTCAAGGTCTTTGACTACCTATGCGTACCAGATGCGATCATTAACGATTTCCCTGTCGCGTTTGCCATTGCGGGAAGCATGCGGTGAGTCCATAAATACATATGATAACCGTTCAAGATGCTATAGAAGAAGATGCTAAAAGCTGCAGGCAGTTTAGTGGGTACAGAAAGGTGATGGCTTCATATTCGCCTCTCCAACATCACTCTCTTGAAAATTGGCAAAGCTGAACCAGAATCACCTTTCTAGGAGCTCTTCAGCTAATTGTGAAAATCACAATTCATTATGTGACGTTTTTGGGACAGACAGGTAAAAACAAAGGGAAAAAAAAAAACAAGGTACATACATGCACTTGAGTATATAAACATCTTCAATTAATTAATGAATGAGACTAAAATCAGATATAAGTAGTTCTGGCAACAATCTTTCCTCCGCTTGCCCAGTTAGACAATACAAGTACCAATTCGGATTGCAGCAGTAGTAAATTCTTTTGACCAGAATGTAAAGAATCAAAGCTGTACTTTCTCAGAGACTGAGAACTATTATAAGTCAAGAGATCTGTCCATCTATCTTGGGGATGCTTCACTGCCATCTTTCTTCAAAACGGAATATAACACCTGCCTCGAAATGTAAGTCTCAAGTTCCGTGGAGACTTGTGTTAATTTTAAATCAAAATTGCTTCTATATCCGTGCTTTGATAATGCTCCATTACCTGGGGAAACTGTTGGAGAACAGGAAAATCGTCGTCTTGGACTTGAGAATTGTCCCGGTGATCCTAGAACTCTTCCTTTTGAAGGTGTCACACCCGTCTCAATACTGGCCATGTCTTTATCTTGTTTCATCGATGGACCACTTTTAGTTTCCAGGGGCAGTGGCTTCAGTGAATCATGTTCTCCTTCTGCCTTCTGATTCATGAGCTTGTCCCTTGCCTTATTAGCTGCCAGTAAAGCTTTCTCTCTACTCATGCTAATTAGTTTCCACGGGTCAATGCTTGCACGGAAGCCTTGCTTTTTGTTCAAGGCCGATAAATCAGGTTCTCTATCAATTCTTATGGATAGTCTTTGTGGGTTCTGAAAGGAGAAACTATAGCGGTAAAGCCTGCACCAAAATCAAGGACACAATTAACTTGAGGCAAGATTAATGCATTATACCTGCTTCAATCTTCTTTCTCTGCATATAAACCGCGAAACAAGTGGTGGCTTCTTAGGTGAATCAGATTCGATGCTCTCATCTGAAGAAAAATCTGAATCTTCTAATTCATCTAGTTCAAGGGATTGGTTTTCCTCCCTCATTGCCAAAATGTAATCATATGTTCTCATTCCCTGCCAAAATGACCACAATAGCTCCAGTATGAAGAAACAAAATGTTGGCAGAATGGTTGGCAAACCAATATATTTTAGTTCTTCCTATGATATATTATCCAGTAGTCTTTTATCGTGCGAACCAGGAGATTCTCTAGTTAAATTTTGTTTCGTTACGATCGACGTGAAATTGGCATTCCTGTGATATCTACTACTTTCTTATGGGGCTACACTAATCTTGCTCCCAAATTAATTCACAGAGGAAACCTGCCATACCTTTCGGATGAGAACAACATGAAAGAAGAAAAGTTGCCCTAAGGCTGCTGAACTATAGGCTGTCATCAGAACCAAGAAAACCTGCAGGTGTCATGACAAGTCAATAACTGGTGAGGTGCATTTGCATTTACATTACTAGCAAAACAACTGTAGCAGAAGATGAATGAAACATTACAGATATGGTGGCAAGAACCACTCTTGGAAATCTCAAATGCAGTCTCCTCTGAAGTTCCTGTTCTATCCCCTTTCTATCCGCAAAGCACCTAACAAATATTGCAATGGAAGTTCCCCCTTCAATGATAAGCTGCATTTGTAGTCTTTCATTAGCACATTAAGATGGAAGACTTGCGAGATGATTAGGATACTAATGAATATATGGAAAAGAGAGATGGAGGACGAGAGGGAGGGAGTCACCAACCATTATCAAGACAAATACCATCAAAAGTATGAATGTAGTATAATTCTTCTTCCCGACGCAGTTGTTCAACCACTGAAAAAATTCAAACACCATTCACTCTTTAACTACAGGGGGAGAAAAAGTCTGACTTTACGGCAAGAACAAGACCAATGTGTTTTACCCTGCAATGGTGATCAAATCCCTCAACACATCGATTGCAAGTCCTACAGTGCTTGCTGTGCTTTTTCACCTGTCAAGCAGGAAATTCATTTTAAACATTACAGACTAGCTGGGTAGACATAATATTATTAAACGAAGCAGAGAAGGGGTTGAAAGAATGTGCAGAGAGCAACAAACCTCAAAATTACAGAGGGAACAAAATGACATGTCCTCCTCTTGTTTGGGATCAGAAGCAACTGAAACATCATCTTTAAGTACAAGAGGGAAAGGGAGTAGAGGCTCCATCTGAAGGCCAGTTGTCTTCCAAGGATCCATGAGGTACTTTCTGCGAATACATGTCCTGAGGATCTTGCGCTCCACCCTTCTGAAAAACCTTAAAACAATTTGCCATAATATAAAACCATAGCTCAAGTGTGAAAACCCCTTAGAATTGGCTTTCCTCTTCTTCTTTTTGAATCTGGTCCTGTCAGTAGGATCAATGGCTGTACACCTAATAAACAGGAATGCGGCTGAAAGTGCCTGCAAAAATATATACATATATAAATAATGAAGGCAATTAGATGGAAGGGAGTTTTGAAATCTACACAGAAAAATATGTGAAGTTGATTGGTTATTAAGAAAATTTACCACAAAGGAAAAGACAGTGGTGACAATGATCTCGGCAACTTTGTTTCCGAGGAAAAGTCCCAGGAAGCAATAGAAGCAAACCACCAGGAAACTGAACACTGACACTCCCACAATCTGTAGATGCCAAAGAATACACGCAGCATAATTTCATCAGATATACGCAAAGTATTTACTAGTAGTAGTATATGAAGTAGATTACGCTATTATTAGTGGACTAGGAAGACAAGTTTACCTAAAAAAGCTTCGGAATTTTAACCTAAAATCAAGGGGTTTTCTCTCTCTCTCACTCTCTCTTTCTCTCCTCTCTCTTTTCGTAATTTAGTCCTTATGTTGGCTATGTTGTTTGTGAAGGTGTGGCAATATAAATGAAATCTGGAAGTTTCGATTAAAAGACAGAAAGTTGCCAACGGTTTGCATCAAAATTGAATTAAAAAACTGTATGCAGTATGCAGGGTAGTAGAGGGTGAGCTTATCATTCGTCACTGAAAAAATCATTATTAAAAAACAGAAAAGAATATGAAGAAGCTCAAAATACCTGTAAAGGGTGGAGTGGAGGTTGCCAGCCATGGCGTCTCATCATCATCATCATCATCTTAGGAGGGCGGTGCTGAGCTGAGGGAGCGATTGATAGAGAGAGTGAGTAGTAGTAGGTAAGAGATTGCTGCTGAGCAGAGAGGGTTTTGAGTAACCCAACGGTCCGCTTCTCTTTTGAATTTCGAACGATGACCGCTGGTCCGCTGCTACTACTACTACTACTTACTTTCTTTCTTTCTTTCTTTCTGTCGTTCCTGGGCTCTCCTCCTATCTGGTCCATGGAGAGGGGAGTGCATAAATCACATGAACAACGCAGCCCAAAGCTAATTTGATGGATTGAAATTTGGGCTACTAGAGCAGCACAAGAGTACTGTCCTTTGGGCTTGTATAAATCAACCAAACCATATAATCCTTCTCTTTCATCATCTCATTATCCGCGCAAATATGTAACCACAGCCCAATTAGCTAGCCCGCCCATACAAACTCTTAAAAGTGTGTCAATGTGTCACATTCCTAATTCCACCGAGAGGACGAGGACTGAGGAGGAGTTGAATGCGCGATGTCGACATCTCCACTCATTCTTTCATTGATGAGTGCGGCCTTCTTACACACTAAAACACTGATGCATGGACTTGGTCAATGTCAACTACACAGCCTTTACTTTTTTCTTTTTTTTTTCTTTTTAATCATTTAACAGGTCCAAAAGGGAAGTTGTTACAATCCAAGTTGAATTGCATGCTCTATACATTTTTTTGTTCGAAAACTACTACTACTACTACTACTACTACTTGTCTATTTAAATGGAGGTCTGGTGTGGGCTTGATGACAAGAGAGGAAGAAAGAGAGCATAATTAATTAATTAATTAATTAGTGACATGCTCTTTGTTCACTTTTCTGCACTTGTTTCAACTGATATGCTTTGTAGCAGTAATAGCATCTGCTAATTTATATTCTTCTTCTGCTGCTGCTGCTTTCTTCCCCTTCCAAAAGAATCTCTTCTATTATTTACGCAACAACTCTTTGATTCCATATTTATACACAAGGACAATAATGCATGCCCTGCAAAGGACTTGTACACTTACTAATCTTTTATTCAAAAAAAAAAAAAAAAGAAAGAAAAAGCTTCGAGGGAGTTGGAGTTTAGACACTCGGAAACGTGAAATAGCAGCATTTCTTGCTCAAATATCCCATGAGACAAACTGGAGGTTGGGCATCCGCACCAGATGGACCTTACGCCTGGGGTTTATGTTTCAAAGAAGAAGTTAATCCCCACCCACCAACAAAGCAGTGGCCTTGCTACCCTGGTAAATCTTACAAAAGGAAAGAGGAACTACAACTACGGTCAGGCCGGTAAAGCTTTGAGGTTTGACGGTCTAAGAAACCCTGAAATTGTGTCAAACCACTCCGCAGAGGCCTAAACCTTCTTGTCACCATGTCATGGTTGGAAGTTATGTTCCCCCCCCAAGTAGAGATGACTTTCCAAAATGTGATTGTTACTGCATGCTACCACTTGTATGATTACTGTTTGATAACAAAATAGTTTGTATGTTTCTGATTTAGCTCCTTCACACATGATAACAAGTGGGGTACTAATGGAGGCAGCCAAACCCATAATTCAAACTCACAACCTCTTGGGTGTTCCATAGGAATGATTCTTTTTTCACTTATGTGTCACTTAAAAACACATTCAAGATCAGGTTCTGAGCCATCTTGCTATTTTAGAAAAATTTGACCACCTCACTAAGAAATACTTTAGGCTTGCTCTCAAATAAAGGTCATACTCAAATCAAATGCTTTCTGAGAAAGTATCCTCTTACAAAATTCAATTTCAAGACTCCCTCAAGCAACCTCTTAAAAAACTCTCAAAATAGCTACAACTCAACGTTACAAGACTTCTATCATTCAAAATCTTCATAAAATGTCTTTATTTGTCCAAGTGCTGAGACAAAAAATCCGTTACCTCTGCTGCTATTTCATAAGCGCCCTCAACACATCTGCCCAAGGCTACACCAGATACGTAATTACCTCCAAGAAACAGGCCTTTGAACCCACCTCTGGTGAGAGCAGATCTTGCAGCATCTAAAATATCCAAGTGCCCAACCAAGAATTGTGGAATGGCTTGAGGCCACACTCGCACCCCCAAAACAAGTGGATCTTGCGCATTAGTATTTATAAGCATCTTCCTAAGGTCACGATCCACCGTTTTCACAAGTTCACTTTCAGTCTGATAGAAGAATAGCATGTCAGTGAGAGAAAGAAGAGGCGCAAAGGGCTCTGAAGCATATAAAAATGAGTGAATTGTACTTTGTAGGGTTTTATACAGGTACTGTAATTGTCGTGTGAACATATAAGGCATTTCTGCCCCGATGATATGTACATGTTGTCTCCTTTATATATTGTTCTCTCTTTTGAGAGTATTGATACAAGTGAGTGGTGATGGGAGTACTAACTTAAGTAAAATATGAACATCTTACTGGCATTTTTGTGTCAGATATGATAACTTTCTTTTAACATGCTTAACACGATTTGGTTGGCACATCTGCACAGAACTTTTACGTCTTGCTCATAGCTTACAAAATTTACAATCTATATAATGTACATAAATAGTAGGTATAAAGAGCAAAAGTTAGCATACCCAATGCAAACTTTTTCCTTTTTCTTTTCTCTTTTTCTTTTTTTTCCTTTTTTGTAAATCATAAACTTGTGGCCAATTTAATGGTTCAGTCCTTTAGGTAACTTTCAAAATTAGCTTCCCGGGCCTTGTGTTTTGCTTATTACCTTCGAGCATGCCGCTTATCATAATTGTCCCAGGTTGTCTTCTTAACTTGTGTTTTATTTACAGACTTCTTACCTTCGACAAAATTCCAGAATTTGTCGCTCCTCCAATGTAGTTGAGGAGAAGAATGCGATCAGGTGGAGCACGGTTTGGAAAAAGTGACGAGCTGTATATAGTTCCTAAAAAATTCAGCAAAAGCAACAAGCCAATCCAGATTAAGATCAATCTCCAACTCTGACATTTACAGATCTCATACACATTAACAGAAGTTCAATCTTGTATAAAAAAAAGGACCAACAAGGTAAAGTCAAAGTAAAAAATTGTAAATAAGGGAAGCTTTACCTAATGTCTCAACACCCTGAGTGCGAGGATGCAACTGTCCAAACCCCTTCAGCTCACCGTCTATCAAGCACTCATCCCGAAGTGCCTCTTTCGGATATGAAATGGTGACTGCTGCTACAGGTGGATAGTAGAGCTTCAAAAGTGCATCTGCTGCAGCATCCTGAAGAACAAGTGCATAAGAATATCAACCTGATTGCTATCCCATAAGTTGAGCTGTTAGAAGATTTGCACATTAACGAAGCATTCATGTTGCAGAATCACTTCTCAAACTATTTTAGGGACCAAAAAGATAGAACCAACAAAGAAAAAATATATTTTCAAATTTCTTGAATTCATGACTGCATATTGTCAAGATCAAACATCACACAGAAAAATACTTTTTGCCAAAAAACTAACATCCAACCAGATAATTTGAATTTGCATGAAGTGAAGAGTGGGAAAGGGTATGTCCATACCCTCACATAGTGATTGAGATGTTTAACATAAAACATCTAACATTGAATGTAGATGCAAAATGCCAAGTCCAAATTTCTCACACTATCTCTTATGTTATCCTTTTGTCTCCCATTCTTCAGAATGAGAAGGAGAAGCAGATCTTGATTCAGCAAGTCATTTTATTGAATGTGAAAATCTGAGAGGGAGGTTATACTTAGGCCATACTCAATGACATTAACATACCGAAAGAGGACGCAATAAACTGCCAGCCACATAGGATGGAATTGTCATGATGATGCTTTTACTCTGCAGAGAAACCATTCCTTCTGGTGTTTCATAAGTTAATGTGTATCCTCCACTGTCAGACTTGGAAATACCAGAAAGCTTCCATGAAAGTTTCACTTTCTTACCCAACCTTCAAAAAATTTGAGCAACCAGTCAGTAAAATCACATCCATCACTTGTCTGATGCTTATATTCTCCTTGTATGTGTGCATGTGTATGTTGGGGAGAGAATTTCAATCGCTGATCCTACTTGTTAGCCACCTATCCTGCTCAAAATAATTGTTATGTATTCGGTACCTTAAATAAATTGCATTTGGTAGCATTGAAAGACCCTTCTTAAATGATCCAACTGTTTGGCCTTTGGGTTTTGGTAAACGCCTGCAAGAGGACCGACACTTGGAAACGTGAGCACGATTAATAGAAAGGAGCAAAATAAAAGCCTCAAATGAAACATGTAATTACGGATCTCGAGGAGCCTTGGGAGTGCTAGATTTCTCCTTGACAGCTTTGATGGTTCCACCAATGATACTACCGCCATTTTGCTCCAGCTTCCAAACTTTTCCGAATGCAGCTTTCATACTCAGTTTAGACGGATCACCAGCATAAACACCTGGCGAGAAGAAACAAGCAGATATTTGCTTGGAACGTAAAACACAAACAGGATTTACAATTGGAAATGCACCCTCTCAAGTATGGCTTAAGACTATGTCTATGTATTATTAAGACTAAAACAATGGTGTTGTCTCTCTCTCATCTTCCCCCTTGGCCCTTCCCCACCCTCTCCAGGGGGCATGTACTAAAGTTGAGAATCAAGTGAATTTGCTCCAAAACACCGTCTCCAGCACTGAAGGTCCATTAGACATTGATGCAGCAGTGAGCTGATCGCTGTTGATTGGAGTAGACTCTGCTCATACAAATCCATTCTATTCTTTCCATATATATATACAGCTAAATAGTTTTGATATGCTACATTGGTTCTAACTCAAATGGTATTGAAAGAGTTTTGAGGATTAGCTCAACATTCAGGCATTTTGCTAAGGAATGCTACAATGCTGAGTGTATACGTGCGTGTTTTCTCAGGAGATATAGCAATGCGTGAATGTAATTGCAGAAAGCCAGTTGAGCAGTAAAATTAAGAAGCAGGTTATGGAAATGCATAAAAGAAGAGAAATGTGGGAAGATACCCGAGCAGAATGGCTCAATCAGGCGCTCGAAAACCTCATCACCGAGATTACGACGCACAAACTCTTCAACGGATTCTTCATGCCCCTGTCACCTTTGTCAAATATGCAATATGAGGAGAGTTGCCAAATTGAGGTTTTGATTTCAGTTGTAAAGAAAGTTGACATCAGTAAATTAATGCTATGACAATACAGTACGGAAAACTCTACAATAAAAGCCTTGTGCCCCACACGGTAGGTTCAGCTATTTGAGAAGGAAAAAAAAAAAAAAAAAAAAACACTAATCGAAATAAAAAGAGAAGAGAAAAGGGTTAGGAGGACAAAACTGGAGGAGGAGAGCGAAAACCGAGGGCACCAAAACCAGCTCTGATTTTTCCAGGAAAACTCATCAAGTCAAAGAAAGGTAAGTCAGTGGGCTTAGAAGGGACTGGTCTGAGCTTGCCATTCCAGAGGACGAAACGAGGGGCATTTGGGTCCCCCAACACCAGATCATCTTTTAAGCCGCAATCGACAAGCATAGTGAGCATTGGGTCAGATGGCTGGAAACTGTTGGGACCTTCTTCCCATAGATACCCATCCCTCTCCACGGTTGTTATGTTCCCCCCAACTCTGTGTCTTGACTCCGTCACCATCAACTTGATATTGGGATTCTTGGATGACAGCACTTGGGCAATGCAGAGTCCACTGATGCCCGCTCCAACTACTACGCAGTCCAACGGGCCTGGGGAGTCAATCGAGCAGCAACGAAGAAGCCCCATCCTCCTCTTCCTCCTCCCTTGGGAATACAATTTTTCAGCTGGGAAACCCCTGCACCCTGCCGCAAAAGGGTGGTGCAAGAGTAACAGGCTCGTCATTACCCCTTTTATTCTATTTATGTAAACACCTACAGAAGAACCAACGAACTGTTTCTCTCTACTTTTGCATTCTCTTGTGTTATCTTTTTTATCTTTAGAACTGCTGCTTTCGCCACTTCACCCCAGTACACAATCTCACCCCTTCGTTTTCTTACACGTGTACGCTTTGGAGCCCCGTCTTTTCTTTTCTTTTTCTTTTATTTCTCCTTTTGTTTTACGCTTCTCTCTCTCTTTTTATTTTATTTTATTAATAATGTTATATATCACTTTTTTGTTTATTCCCTCCTACATAAAACGTTACATGACATACCACTATACCATTTTTATTTCCTTTCTTCTCTTCAATTCCTTTTTATGTTCTCTTAATCAATAGTTACCTAAAATATTTTTCTTTCTTTGTTTAACTATATAAAACCCTTTGATTAAAAAAAGAAAAAAAAATCATATCAGACTCAAATATTAGAGAAAATAACAATAAATTAATCGACCAAAAAAAAAAAACTAGTCTTAAGTACTTTTTTTTCTTTCTTGCTATGTGCCGTTCTCAAATAATTCTTGAAGCTCTAAAAAATTCTCTTTTTTTAAGAATAATTTCGGCTTTTGGTATCCTGCTGCATTTGCTTTTCACGTTTCTTCTTTTAGAATTACTATTTATTAATTGCATATTGGAGTACTTCTTTGTTTAACTGCATTTGGACAAGAGCAAAAAGTTCGAAATTAAAGACTAAAATGTTAAACTAATTGGTTCCATCACAAGTATAAGAGTTTCATTGTTTCTTCGATTTCCTTTTCCTTTATTCTTTTGTCGTTCAGTTTGAAGTTGTTGGCTTGATGCTCAAACTTTTAACACTATTAGGTGGTATTTTGTCACTTTAAAAAATACAAAGTTAGGCGTATAAATTTGAATATTACATTTTACTCGTTTTTTTTTATTTTGATCCTAACGAATCTTAAATCATAAAAATCTCTTAATATGAGAACATTAGTAAATAATGTCACAAAGGAAAAACATAACAAATTGTTCAAAATTGGTAACGAGATGAGGGAGGAAAGGGATGGAAAAAAATAAAAGAGTGCATACAACTATAGCTTTTTGGTCTTTGATGCAAAATTAAGACCCACAATTCTTGAAACTCTAAAAACCATTGCACCTAATCAATATTAATTCTTCAATAAAATAACGCATAACAAGAAAAAAAAAATAGCTTAAAATTGGTTCTCTTTTTTCAAGTGATTGATTTATTGTTTTCCAATATTTGGTTGCAATTTTTATTTTTTGTCAAGAGGTCTGATATGATTAAATAAATAAATAAAAGTATTTTAAGTAAATATTAATTAAGAGAGAAAAATAAAAAATAAAAATAGTCTAATTGGAGGTCATGTAAAATTCCACGTAGGAGATGATAAAAGGGTAATGAAAATAGGAATGATATATAACATTACTCTTTTTTTCTAGAGTAATGTTATATATCACTTCTTTTTTCATCATTTTTTTATCACTTCTTATGTGGCGTCCTATATGGTATGTCAACTAGTCAACTAGTCCATGTCCAGTAACTTTCACTAGCTTTACAACAATCTTTCTTTGCTGGGAAAACAACAATCTTTCTCTGCTGGGAAAACAACAATCTACAAAACCATGACCTTCGTCTAAATTCCCTCAGCGCATGTTAGCCTTCTAACATGCGCCAAACCCACCAGATCTAATCTTCGTCGCCGACAACCATACAATTACCTAGCCTAAACACAACCAAACACTTACATTTTCCTTGTCCAGCACCTTGCCAACCATACCCTACTGTATGGCAAAAAAGAAGAAACACACCCGTTCCCTTTCAGCATCTAGCTCTAGCAACAAGAAGTTCTTCACTGACCTTGAGTCCCTAGTGGCTCCTTCTCAGAGACCAATTTCGGTCTCAAATGACAAACCCGCTAGTGCCATTGGCAACTCCGAGGTCGTTGAATCTTCTTTACCACCACCAAAAGTGGCGTCTCATAAACCCCCTTCTTGCGTTGCGGAATCTCCGAGGAATGCTTCTGAGCCTCCTTCGTTTGTTAACTCATATGATTTTCCTCAGCTGGGTCCTAAAGTTAAAGTAGAGAAGGCACCGATGGAAGCTATTAAATCAGCTGAGGTACCATCTTCCCTTAACTTTGGGCATTCCTCCCCTACAGTACCTGAACAGGAATGGAAATCTCTATTTGAATGCAAAACCAGTAATATGGTACAGCTGCAATTCCACAACCCGCTTGAATGTAATGGAAAAATTAGGGTGGTTCCGCCCCTCTCTGTTCGTGAAGCAGGTAGTACATTTTGGAAGAATTCTCTTGTGGGTAAATTCCTTGATAAAGCTCCACCTTTTACCCTTGTTAAACTGATGGTGTCTAATCTTTGGAAAAAGTTTGGTAAAGTTGATATTAAATCAACTGATGAGGGGCTGTATTTCTTTCGGTTTAAGACCGCTCAAGACTGTGAGAAGGCACTTCAACAACAGTGGCATGTTAACCAACACCCATTATTGCTTCGAAGATGGCAATCGAGTATTGAGCTACTCAACTACTGTTTTAACAAGATCCCGATGTGGGTGAAATTCCGGAATGTTCCTACTGAATATTGGTCCCCAGAGGGGATTAGTTATGTGGCTAGCGGAGTTAGAGTCCCTTTTCAGATGGAGGCCTCGTTGGAGTCCATTACTAAACTTTCGTTTGTTAAAGTTTGTGTGGAAATTGATACCAAGAAGACTCTGCCGGATAAATTTGAGCTTGAAGTCTCTAAGAATAAGGTTGTTGAAATCCATGTTGAGTACCCATGGAAACCTAATCCATGCTTTCATTGTAAGGCTTTTGGTCATCCATCTAGCAGGTGTCCTATAAAGAAGCCTGAAGAGCCAGTGATTGTACAGAATTCAACGGGGCATCATCGTAAAGGTAACCAAGTTAGAACCACTTTTTTGAAAGACAAGGTCTTGAAACCGATTAAAACTAAGGTGCCTAGTGGTCCTAAAAGTCTTGCAACACTTAAAAGTCCTACTCACCGTAAGCAGGTTGTTACTCCTTTGAAAGTTCCAACTCCTAAAGGAATTTCTAATAAATTTGATGCTTTGGGTAATTTAGAGTCTGAGGACTCAATGATTCTTGCTCAAGCTCCTATGGGTGATCCTGGTCATTCCAAGGTAGGGTCTGATGCCCATGAGATTCCCAACAATAAAATCCCTCCTGATTTATGAAGATGCTCATTTGGAATGTTAGGGGTCTCAATAAGTCGTATAAACAGGCAGATTTACTTAAAATTTTTAGGCAGAATAATGCTTCTATTGCGTGCCTCATTGAAACTAAAATCAAGAATACCAAGGCGTGTAACCTTTTGGAGACTAAATTCAGGAACTGGGATCATCTGAACAATTATGAGTTTGATGATAGCGGTCGGATTTGGATCTTATGAGATTCGTCTAGAGTGAAGATATCGAAAGTTGAAGCTTCCAACCAATATATCCTTTGCTCTATTGAATGTTTTAATTCTAATTTGACATTCTATTTTTGCTTTGTGTATGGACTGAATGAAGGGGTGCAGCAGATAGCTTTTTGGGATTCTGTGTTACAGATTAGTCTGTCTTATCAGAATTCTCCTTTGGGTTTTGGAGGCGATTTCAATGAGATTACTAGAATTGAAGATCGCACTGGTTGTGACTCACTCCCGTCTAGTGCGTGGGAGTTTATTGTGTGTATTGATAAAGTTGGTATCTCTTAGATACGTAGCTCGGGGCCTCTGTTCACGTGGACTAACAAGTTATATGGGCTGAATTTTAAAAGGAGTAAGTTGGACAGGGTTTGTGAGACCCCATATTTTGCCTAACCTCAATTTGTGTGTTTTGTCTCGTTTTGCGTGCTTTAACCTGTTTATGTGTTATATGAGTCAGAATGTGTTAAAAATGTGATTTATAATCCTAATACATGCTATATGTGCATTCATGAAATTTTCATAAAAAACGGAATCATAAATTTTATCGCCGGTTTTAGTGAATAGTATTTTTGAACATCTGTCCGCTAAAATTTTTACAGGGGTGTTTTAAAACCTAGTTTTCGGGTATTAATAGACCCGTATTTGATTAAAACGGATTTGGAATCGGTTTTGAAATTTTAAAGGTTTTTACACTTTCTTTTGAAAGAAAACGAGTTTCAAGCCGACTCAGGTGAAAATGTTTTAATGTAAAACTCTTTGTCACCTAAAATATATTGTCTAGAATTAATTTAGGAGTCAATTTAATAGTTGAGCAAGAAATAGTCAAGAAATGAATTAAAAGACTAGAAATAATTAAAAGACTAAATAAAACTACTTTGACCTTCTTTTAATTTGTTTGACCTTTACTTAATATATATCAACACACACTTGCAAAGCACAAAAATACCTTATTTTGCACACACATGGCCGAGAGCCATTAGAGAGAAAAAGAGAAAGAATTTCAAGGTTTTCAAAGGCAATTTTTCATTAGAACTTGTAATCCAAGGCCAATTTCCATCAACCAAAGCTTGATTCCACCTCTTAAGCATCTTTCTAGCTTCACAACACATCAAAGGTGAGAGAAAAATTCTAGATCTCAAATGTCAAATGATCAGATCAAGGATGATCAGTCTGACTTCAAATTACATGAGGATGGTATTCTTCGATTTCGGAACAGGGTTTGTGTTCCCGATGAACCGGGCTTGAGGCGAGGTATTCTGGAGGAGGCTCATAATTCTAAGTACACCATTCATCCTGGTGGAAACAAGACGTATCGGGATTTGAAGCAACATTATTGGTGGAATAACATGAAGAGGGAAGTTGCTCAGTTTGTATCTAGATGTTTGACTTGTCAGCGAGTGAAGGCCGAGCATCAACGACCTGCAGGTTTGCTTCAGCTGTTGGCTATACCACAGTGAAAATTGGAGCATATTACGATGGACTTCGTCACTGGTTTGCCTAGAACACTGAGAGGTAATGATGCAGTTTAGGTTGTCGTGGATCGTTTGACGAAAAAAGCTCACTTTATCTCGATGATGATGGGAGATGAAGTTGCAAAGTTGACGGATCTTTATTTGGATCAGATTGTTAGACTTCACGGAATTCCATCTAATATTGTCTCAGATCGAGATCCTCGATTTACTTCTCACTTGTGGGAGAAACTTCAGGAGACTTTGGGTACTCGTCTTAACTTCAGTACAACGTATCATCCACAGACTGACGGTCAGTCCGAGAGGACTATTTAGATTCTGGAAGATATGCTCAGGGCTTGTGTTCTGGACTTCGAGAAGAACTGGGAGAAACATCTACCACTTGTCGAGTTTGCCTATAACAATAGTTATCAAGCTACTATTGGGATGGCACCTTTTGCAGCTCTTTACGGTCGTAAGTGTCGTTTACCTTTGTATTGGGATGAAGTAGGGGAGATGAAGACTATTGATCCGACTATTATGCTAGAGCTTCTAGAGAAGATTGAGAATGTTCAGTTAATCAGGCAAAGAATGCTTACAGCGCAGCGCAGATTTAAGAGTTATGCTGATAAGCGTCGACGGGATTTGGAGTTTGCAGTCGGGGATCGGGTTTTCTTGAGATTGTCTCCTCGAAAAAGGTTTGCTCGATATGGTAAAGGTGGAAAGCTGAGTCCGAGGTTTGTAGGGCCGTTTGAGATTACCGGCAAAGTTGGCAAGTTGGCATATCGGTTGGCTTTACCGGAGAATTTCTCTAATGTCCATGATGTCTTTCACGTGTCTAATTTGTGGAAGTATAATCCAGATCCTTCTCATATTCTAGAGCCAAAGCCGTTACAACTTCGTGAGAATCTGACTTATGATGAGAGGCCGATTCGCATTCTTGATAAGATGGAACGGGAACTGAGATCGAAGAAGATTCCGATGGTCAAAGTATTGTGGAAGCATCATGGTATTGAGGAGGCTACTTGGGAGAGGCGAGATCAGATGCAGCAGCAGTACCAAGATCTTTTCCGTTCAGCAAGTAAGAATTTCGGGGACGAAATTTCTTTAAGGGGGGGAGAATGTGAGACCCCATATTTTGCCTAACCTCGATTGGTGTGTTTTGTCTCGTTTTGCGTTCTTTAACCTGTTTATGTGTTATATGAGTCAGAATGTATTAAAAATATGATTTATATTCCTTACATGCTATATGTGCATTCATGAAATTTTCATAAAAAACGGAATCATAAATTTTATCGCCGGTTTTAGTGAATAGTATTTTTGAACATCTGTCCGCTAAAATTTTTACAGGGGTATTTTAAACATTTTAAAACCTAGTCCTTGGGTATTAATAGACTCATGTTTGATTAAAATGGATTTGGAATCGGTTTTAAAATATTTAAAGGTTTTTACACTTTTTTTTGCAAAAAAACGAGTTTTAAGCCGACTCGGGTGAAAATGTTTTAATATAAAACTCTTTGTTACCTAAAATATATTGTCTAGAATTAATTTAGGAGTCAATTTAATAGTTGAGCAAGAAATAGTCAAGAAATGAATTAAAAGACTAGAAATAATTAAAAGACTAAATAAAACTACTTTGACCTTCTTTTAATTTGTTTGACCTTTACTTAATATGCATCAACACACACTTGCAAAGCACAAAAACACCTTATTTTGTACACACATGGCCGAGAGCCATTAGAGAGAAAAAGATAAAGAATTTCAAGGTTTTCAAAGGCAATTTTTCATTAGAACTTGTAATCCAAGGCCAATTTCCATCAACCAAAGCTTGATTCCACCTCTTGAGCATCCATTGAGCATCTTTCTAGCTTCATAACACATCAAAGGTGAGAGAAAAATTCTAGATCTCAAATGTCATATTTTATGTTTTTGCGTATAATTGAATTTTGAACCGTTAGAAAGTTGAATTGATGTTATATTATTGCTCAGTGCATGCTAAGGATCGTTTATATGCGTTTATTTAAGATTTGAATCGTTGTAGCATGAATTTTTATTTTCGGGTATTAAAAGTTGAGTTGTTGGCTATTTGTTGAATATTTTAAGTTGTAGTGGTTGGAATCGATTTTTGTCGATTTGCAAAAGTTTGTTAAATACGGGGTAGTACCGTTGTAATACCAAAATTTTGATTGTGATGTCGGTGTGAAAGTTCAGAAATTTCAGCCTAGGTGCATTGAGGTTTTAGGGTTGTTGGGCTTGATTTGGATGAAGTTTAGTTGGTTTTCGAGAGGGCTAATGTAGTTGATTGAGTGAGTGAGTGATAGGAACTGGTTTGGAGTTGTTTGGATTAGTAGAATGTAAGTTATGATTATTAGAAGTTTAGGTTGCCTTTCTTTAAAATGTTGATATATGCCTTTAGATGATCGGGTGGTGTTTGAGTGATTGAATTGTGAGTTGTTGATGGTTAGATTAGGGTTTGGTTGTGTGTCTAATGGATGTTAAGTTGGGTGGCCTATTTTGTCATCTAACTTAGTTGTTTAGTTGTTAATTGATTAATTGATGTTGTGTTGTTGTAATGTTATCAATTGATTGATGCATTATTGATTATTGATTATTGATGAACCGGGAGATAGTCAACGGAAAAGGTTGTCCTCCTGTGATTGAATGTTTATTTTTATTGCCGAGTCTTGATATGCGTGTGCCACCTCTCGGGCAGTATCGGGCTGTCGGGTTGAAAATGACATGGCTATCAGAGGCTACCCTAATCTCGCATGGGCGGAGATGCCATAGAGGGCAGGGCTAGTAAGGTACCTCGGGTGTGTGTGTCATGGGGGTGATAAGAAGTTGGTTGAGATCGTGATGGCGTTTGGAGCTACACCAACTAGAGTATCCTTTATTGAATGGTCATTATAGTTTATGTGTTTATATTGTTATTGATGTTTATTGTGTGTTTACTGCTCAAAGGATCATTTCCAAGGAGTATAGTAAATACTGTTAGAGATCTATCGGATCCTCACTGGGCTTGTTTTATATAAGCTCACTCTTAATTATTGCATGCATGCAGGTGTTACTGATTCTGACTACGGGTACGTGCCTCTTGAAGAGGGAAATGTGCCATATGTGGATGAGTCTTATGTGCAGGAGTCATTGCCATGAGATTATCTTAGTTGTTGTAAAACAATGTATTGTATAACCTATCTTAATATAAAGACGTATGTATGTTGATTTAGTAGTCTTTATTTTGATCATGACTAGATTACAAAGTTGGTTATATCTATTTTGAAATGTATGTATAGCCTATATATTAAGTTGGAACGGAGGCGTATAACCATGAATGGGTTGTTGAAGGAATGATTATTGGATAATATGGTTATGTTGTATGTTGTTAATTTAATTGAGGAGTTGATTGTTGAATGGTTTGTGGTGTTAGTTGTATGATATTCTGAAGCGGTTGGTTTAGAGCATCGGTATCTTAATTACTGTCGTTATACTACCGAAATTCCGTTGTGTTCTAACTGATCGTAGGAGGGGCCGAGTTGGGGCGTGACAGGATTTTTGCAAATGGAAAATGGAATGTGAATTTTCTCGATACCTCACTTGTGCATCATGCTATAGATCTCTCGAATCACTGTCAACAAGTCCTCAACCCTTTCACTCGTGTGAAAAGTAAATGTGTTCCCTTCAAGTACTTTAATACTTGGTCGTCCCATGAAAAATTTGGTGAGGTGGTAAAGGAGACATGGGTTACGCATGTGGTTGGTTGTCCTATGTATAGAGTTGTTACTAAACTCAGGCTGGTGAAAAAAGGATTGAAAGCTCTTAACAACAACTATTTCAGGAACACTTCTCATGATATTGAGTTTTGTCGTGATAAATTGGGTCAGGTTCAAAACAAGATCCTTTGTGGTATTGGTGAGAGTGCTGATTTTGAGGCTGAACAATCCCTCTCTTCTAATCTCATGCACCTGTTAGAAGTTGAGGAAAGCATTTGGAGGCAAAATCGATGGTGCAGTGGCTTAAGGAAGGAGGTGCCAATTCATCTTTTTTTCTTCAAATTTGCTAAGGGGAGAGCTGCTAAGAATGCTATCTCCTCTATTATTGATGGTGATGGCAATGTTCTTATTACAGATGATGAGATCAACAAGGAAGCTGCTGCTTACTTTAAGGACCTTGTTGGTTCTAATTCTGATTCGACTTGCAAGATTTCTACGGATGATTTGAGATCCCTCCTTAAATGTACTTTGGACCCGTTGCAAGCTAATGAACTCATTAAACAGGTTTCTAGAGAAGAGGTTAAGATTGCAATGTTCTCTATTGACAATAACATGAGCCTTGGTCCCGATGGTTTTAATGTTCACTTCTTCATAGCAGCGTGGGATATTGTTGGGGACGACGTAACTAAGGCTGTCCATAACTTCTTCCAATCGGGGAAAATTCTTGTCAAAATCAATTCTACCACTTTGGTTCTCATTCCGAAGGTGCCTTCTCCTTCTACTATGGGAGATTTCAGGCCTATTTCATGTTGTAACACAATTTACAAATGCATTTCCAAAATTATTGCATCCAGAATGAGCTCTCATTTATACCTTCTTATCTCAGATGTCCAAAGTGCTTTTATGAAGGGCAGGAACATATCAAACAACATCTTACTTAGTCAAGAGCTTGTTAAGGGGTATGGCAACAAGGGGTCGACTCCTAGATGTATGATCAAGGCTGATTTAAGGAAGGCCTACGACTCTGTTGAATGGCCTTTTATCCTCAAAACCTTGGAAGCTTTCAACTTTCCTGGTATTTTCATTAATTGGATTCGGAACTGCATCACCTCGACCCGATTCTCTATCTCTATTAATGGGGGTTATCAGGATACTTCAAAGGGGGTCGTGGTCTCAGACAAGGTGATCCTATATCTCCACTTCTCTTCGTACTTGTTATAGAAGTTCTTACAGGTATCTTTCATAAATTTCTGAATGGAGAGAGTTCAAACACCACCCGAAATGTAAAAAGAGTAAACTTAATCACTTACTCTTTGCGGATGATCTGCTCATGTTTTGCAAAGGTGATTCTACATCAGTTTCACTTATTAAACATGGTCTTAATTTTTTTTCATTCTTTATCGAGGCTGCAAGTGAATCCGAATAAAAGTGATGTCTTTGTGAGTGGGTGCAATAACCATTTGAAATCTGTTTTTGTCGACATCTTGGGGTACAATCTAGGATATCTTCCTATGAAGTATCTTGGGGTTCCTCTTGTTCCTGGTAAATTCCTTAAATCACATTGTAAATCTCTTGTGGATCGTATCACGAAAAGAATTGTGGATTTGAGGAATATTTGCTTGTCGCATGCTGGGAGATTACAACTCATCAAAGCTATTTTAAGTAACATTCATTCTTATTGGACTAGGATGTTTGTTATTCCAAAAGGAGTTATTGTTGATATTGAAAAGAAGTTGGCTGCTTTCTTATGGGGCTCTTATATCGGCAATAAGGCTAAAGTGGCATGGGACCTTGTTGCTAGACCTTTCGAGGAGGGTGGTCTCGGGATTAGGCGTTTGACTGATACAAATAGAGCTTCTATTATGAAATACCTCTGGATTATTAATACTAGACATAAGTTTGTTTGGGTGAGATAGATTCAAGACAACTACTTGAAGAGCTATGATTTTTGGAGTCTCCCTATGCCGTCTAACCCTTCGTAGGTGTGGCGGAAAATCTTTTAACTTAGATATGTTGCTAAGAACTTTATGTTGCATGCTATTGGCAATGGACAGTTGACTCTTTTTTGGAAGGATAACTGGCACCCTTTTGGGCATTCTTGTTGATGTCTTTGGTGCTGAGCTGATTGCAAATGTTGGTGCTAATTTGAATGATAAGGTGGTAGCTTATGTTCAGAGTGGTGATTGGGTTTAGCCGAGCAATCATTGGATCTTCCTTACTATTAATGATCATTTGAATGCCCTTCGACCAAATGATCATCGGCAAGATAAAAGTATTTGGGTCAACAACCCAAATGGGAGCTACAACGTTGTTTTAGCTTGGGATCTCATCCGCATTCACCATTCGTTCACCAATTGGTCAAAGGTTATCTGGTTCAGTAAGGCTACTCCTAAACATTCCTTTTGCACTTGGCTTTATTGGCTCAATGGATTACCTACTAAGAGAAGGCTTCTCTCATGGGGTATTGATCTTGACCCGTTATGTTGCTTCTGTCACGCTGTTACTGAGGACAAAGACCATCTGTTTCATCTCTGCTCCTTTACCAATCGTATCTGGGATAGAGGTTGGCACAACTTTAAAGGACCTAGAGGTCTTAACTGGGAACAAAGTGAGAGATGGATTGTTCATTTAGCTGCCAAATCAACTTTCCAGTCTTTTTGCATCCGATTATTCCTTGGCACGTTCATCTTTCACATTTAGAAAGAAAGGAATAATAGGATTTTCAATTGTTCTTATCTTAGTGAGGAACAAATTTTTGAGAATATTGCTTTTGATGTTACAGGAAAGTTATATATGTTTAGGAAGTACAAACATAATTTGGTGAACCAAGCAATTTCTATTGCTTGGAAGTTAGATAGTACACTTTTGTAAACCCTTTGGGGTATTTTCTTTGTATCTTTTTGGGAAATAGAATCACACTTGCTTTTAGAAAAAAAAAAAAAAAAAGTTTGGAGAAATCCGCAACTTGCCACTGAAATAGTATTGAAAGGGGGATTTACTTTTGGGATACGCATGCAAGTAGAAGAATAATAGTGTAGTCTACTAATGGAAGTTTTAGCACCACATTTTCTGATGGTCTTGAACACTAATTTAGCGACAAAAGAAATGAGACAAAGTTTCAAGAAAATGAAATGATAAATCTCATAACTATTGACATGAGCTCTCATTGAATTTGATACTTAAATGGAATACATTACAGTCTCTCATGCATCTCCACACAGATAGAGAAAAACTAGATTAGTTAACAAATAAAATCTTGGATTGCTGTTGGTTTTAGTTCTACTAGATACAGAAATAAATAAGAAAATAAATCAAAATCGTGGATCTTATGTTTTGGCAAAGGTAAAAGCAACGAAAATGGATAGCTTAATTTTGCCCGGAGAAGAAGAAGATGAAAAGTTGCTACCAGGAAACCATAGTGAATTTGGTAATAGTGTCTGATATGGTAAATATTAATTAAGAGGGAGAGAGAAAAAAAGAATTAATAAGAAGAAAGAGAATTAAAAATATTGATTAGTTGGCATGCGGTGATAAAAAGGTGTTGGGAAAATAGGTGATAACTCTACTCTTATGGTACAAGAGAGACTAACAAGTTAATATTATATTACTTAAGATATAGATTCCGAGAATCAATCTCGCGACCTCAGAATCATATGACTAGACCAAATGCCTAATGACATTTTATGCTCTCTTCTGAACAATTATAACATCCTCTCCTGCTTATTCTTTAGATTTAAATTTTAGTTTTAGAAAAAGTGATTAAATTAGATTTGAAATAAATAAAAGTTTTAATCCTAAACCGAGCTATGAAAAATTGTATGTATTTTTTTTTGTCGGGCAAAAATTGTAGTATTACACTCTTAATTCTTGCCCAAAATTTTTGACACTGGTGCATTTTGTTGAAGGACCCTGTCCAACTTTATTAAAACTGAAATTTATTGTTAAAAAAACATATATAATTTTAGACCCTACTATGAAAATTGTAGCGTCATCCCAGAGTTTCAACACTGTTTTCTGAAGAACAATTTTATGATTTTATGAGAGCGCTGATTTGCTGCTCATTTATTGAGGTATTATCGTTAAGTTTGAATCTCCTCTAAGGATCCTTCAATTACACATCACAATTATTAAAAATAAAATGGTAGATTTGTACCACCTTACTATTCACTTAAGCAAAGTGGCTAGCGACGTAGCACAAATGAAATATTTTAGTTTGCATACCACTTTTCAGCAATAACATTTGTGATGATAAAGTTTGTCAATATTGTAATATCTCACGTTGGTAGAAATTGAGAAACAAAAGGACAAACTATCAAAGAATTTATCTAAGGGCAAAATATTTTATGTATCAACATTGTCACGGTGCACTGCTCTCAATATATGACTTGATGACCAAATCTTTGCCATGAATCAGTATACTAGAAAATGAAAATTTTCATAAGATCTAATCAAAGACAACATGAACAATATCAAAAAATATTTCAGAACACCTATAACCACTACAAAAAAAATCGGTTTCGGCGAGGGACGATTATCCTCGCCGGGCAGATGCCGAAAGGGTCTCAGCGAGGGCCCGACAAGGGGAATCTTTATAGTAAAAACCATATTTTGGTTTGTAATTTCCGAAAAATAAAGTATTTACAATCAAAGCCGAAATGTGGACGCTTTAGTCGAGTTATGTACACGCCAATCCAGGACATTTTAATAAGGAAAAATATAGTCAGTAGCTATATGTATAATTATTTAAAACAAATAATTCATATTATTTAATATAAATTTAATGCTTGTAAAACACTCATAAATTGTTATATGAAATAATCGTAATTATTAAACGTACACTTAGAACTAATTGGCGAGGGAAGGGCATGTCTCTCGCTGAAATCCTGTCACTTGTTGTTTCGGTGACGGAATGTCACCTCTCTCGCTGATTCGGCGAGGGAAAGGACTGGCCCTCGCCGAATCGGCAAGGGCTTGCCTCCCTCGCCGAAAAGCGAGGGCACGACGATGCCCCTTTGCCGAGACCCTTTTTCCTTGTAGTGAACTTATCAATCATATTATACCGAATAAGAATCGATGAAAATGAAAATATGGAATGAAAGACTTGCTGCTTACATGTATATGATTCACTACATAAACAATTGAGCATTTTTAAATTCTATATAGGCAAGAAGACTGCCCTAATAATGAAAACAACTAGTAAACAACTAGGCTCTCATATAAGCAGGTTTCATTGAAACCATTAAAGAAGAAGAAGATTGGCAGAAGAATTGAAATGGGAGCGAGCGGGTCCATATGTTTATTGTAGTGGATCTTTTTATCAATTTTCTGGGCTTCTTTGGAGATTGCTTCGATGGTATAGAACAAGCATAAGATGTGCTGGTGATAGAGATGGAGATAGAGTCGTCCTTAAAAATGAAAAAGTGGTAAGCTACAATGTTGAACCAAAAGAACTGAATGAGTTTTTTGTGGCAAGTCTCTTGGTTTGTCGGAATTTGGGGATTTTAAAGATAACTCTGTAGACGTTTGAAAATGTAAGCGGGGAATTTTAAAAAATAATGCCGCATGGATGTCTAAAACGTAAGTAAGGATTGAAATTTTTTTAAAAGATAATGCCACAAAGTTTGAAAAGTATGCAGGAATCTCGAAAATTAAATTATTGGCAAAAACTTTTGTTTTTGGCAAGTTCCGTTGTAACTTATTAATACCTATTGCAAAATTCAACTAGCGAGGATTCTATTTTTTAATTCCTCTCTTAACCATGGGTTCTTTCTAAATTCACTATATATATATATATATATATATATATATCTCAAAATTTCACCCTATCTTACCAAGGTTTTAATTATTAGTTAAAAATGGCGCACGATAAATGAGAAGTTGACTAATCAATTACTCCAAATATTGATGGTAATTTTCTCAATGTTTGATTTGTGATAAAGCTGATAAATGAGAATTTGTCTAATCAATGATACAAATATTGCTCCGCTGAAATATTTTGCAATTTCTCTCGGTTCAAACATTGTAAATCAATACCTTGAAAAACATATAAGCGATGTATGTCTGAAGTGAATAAGCTATACATAATTGGGCAAGGCAACAAAAATAATATTGCTCAAGAAACATGGCCAATTTTTTATCCAAAAAAAAAACATGGCCAATTTGGATTCAGAAGCTCTAAGTCCGTGTTATCAACGTCAAGTAAAAAATAGATGACCACAAAGGCCATGGGTAAAGATGACCACTTACAATTCTCCAATCTGTCGAAAAGGGGCGGAGCCAGGATTTTTTTTTAATGGGGGCTAAAATAAATAATTTTTTTCAATAAAAGCTAAAATAAATAATTTTTCAATTATATGACTTCATTTTTTCTTTCAGTGGGGGCTAATTAATTTTTGTAACTAAAAATACATATTTATTTTAATTTTTTTCTTCAAAAACACATAAATTTTTAACATTATTCTGGATCAGTGAAAGCTGCAACCTCCACTCGCTCTAGTGTAAGTGCTGCCGAGTAAGTTATGCATATAGGTCGATTGTCATCCAAAAGAGCCATCTTTCATTACTCATTAAGTACTGTTAGGACTACTCCTTTATCTCAAGGGCCAGTTTAGTCCTACAACATAAATTCAATTTGGGCTCATTTACTGGTACCAAAATAATAATAATTATTATTATCCCTACTCGTTGCCCAAGTTCCCATTTAAGTATCGAGATCTACAGTTCATTATGTTGCGGACTCCAAATCTCAGCTGCTATGGTTATTCATTTGATCTCTTTCTTCCTATAAATAAAATAGTCTAAGCCCGCGAAATTGTTACTCGATTACGCAATATATGCTGCTATATTTTTTTTTTTCTGTCAACCACAAATGTTATTGAGAGAAACAATATCATAAATGATGTATTCATATTGTTTATGCCGATTTTCTTGATTATTAAGAGTCGTTTGGGCATGTTAATCAAATAATTTGGTCACTTTTGTTTTGATTTAATTTTGTGCATGTCGAGGTCAGAAATCTTACAGTTGAGATTGGACGGCTACGCTTACCAAGTTGAACTTTTAGGTTGGCCTCCGAGTTGAACTTTCAGGTCGGACTCTGAGTTGAACTTTCAAGTCGGCCACTTAACCTGCACAAGAAAAAGGAAGGCAAAGGCGGGGTGATAACCCAGATTTTTCTCTCGGGCGTGCGAATGATTAGTATGTCCGAGCTGGTAGGGTAGCTGAGTGCAATAATGACGAGTTACCTTTGAAATGAAGGGGTGGAGCTCTATTTATACTAAATTCGAACCTGATAGCATTTAATGTGGTGCAGCTTTATGATCCATCAGAACAACTGTTTGCCGAGGTCAGGGTTTTCCTGGGTCGGGGTGACGTTGGATCAGCATCCAGGTTGGGCATTAGTTGAATATGCTGGGCTTGGCTCGGATTAGCCCGCCTCAGCTAGGAATAGCCATCAGACATCAGCTCGGGGTCCCCCTCGTCAATCCCTCCCCCCCTCCCCCCAAGTCGAGATCGGGAGGGTGAGATCTAGATTTGGGAGTTGTTCCCGAGCTGGAGGTGCTCGACCCCAGCAGAGTGGGGATGGCCACGTCAGCGATGCACCCTTTAGATGGCTGACACGTCACTTGACAGTTATGACAAGATGCGACGTTTGGGATTCCCGAGGTGGTTACAGGAGTTGCCTATAAATAGGGCCTTGACATCTGAGATTCATTTCACTCTTTGCTTACGAAATTTGGAGCTTTCAGGTCGGCAACCAGAGTGGTTGGACACGTTTAGCTCAGCAAATATCTTCTCAGGGTATTCAGTTCGGAATCCATTAGCTCGGAGCCAATTAGGTCCGAGGCAATTAGATCGGGTCATCTTCGACAACTAGTGCGGTAGGTACGTCCCGACTCCCTTTAGTTATTCCTATACATATTTTACTTTGTAAACAGGATGGGGAGGTCAGAGTCGGAAGATTCCCAAGCGATGGAGGAGAGGTCCTATGGAGGGGATGAGAATCTGTCGAGCTCGGAATCGACCTCAGATGGAGGCCGCGGTGATGACAGCGAAGGTATATCTCAAGGATTAGCTCGACAATCTGGGCTCAGGGAGAGTGATGATGATTGCCAAGTGATCAAGGTCAGGCAAGTGCAAGAAGAAGTCGAGGCGGACCCTTTGGCCGACCTGGGAGACTTGGGAGATAGGGAGGATGAGGAGCCATTGAACCAGTTGGAGGGAGTTGAGATACCACAGGAGTACTTAGCTGGAGCCTCCGCGTCAGAACCGATTGAAGCGGTCCCGGTTAGGACGGTCTGACCTCGGAGCTCTACTATAGCCAGTGGTTCGTCGGCTCAGGAGAAGAGGATAGAGCAGTTGTTCGCCTATTGTAAACGCGAGTGCCATTCTTCCGTCCAGATGGCTAACGCCAGGCTAAGGGATTGGTCGGTGGACCAACACCACAAGCTGAAGGTTCCAGGTCGGCATGAGTCCGCCTGCTATCCTCCACCCGATCACTTCATTATCTATGACCTCGCATTCAATGTCATCCGGCTTCTACTTCTTGACTTCATCGCCGGCATTTTGAATTACTTTGAGCTTAGCCTGGGTCAGATGTCACCAAAAGGTTGGGTCGTAATGGTGGCATTTTATGTATTCTGCCTTGAAAAAAAAATAGAACCGACCTTGCGTTGGTTTAAGCAATTCTTTGTGTGCAAGCCCAACCCAAAGCAGCCAAGGTGGTTTCATTTCGCAGCTCGGGCCGGCAATGCCATATTCACCAAGTGGCACTCCTCCAACAAGGGCTGGAACAACGACTACTATTGGGTCAAGCCGGCTGTGAACCCGAGGTACAGGGTGGATTGGAATCCCTCCCTGAAGAAGAATGTGAACGATGACCCCAAGCTCTCAGAAGCAGAACTCGCCGAGGTCGGGGTATTGAGACCCGAGCCAGGTATGCAGACTGACAGCGTCCTTAGGTGGGATAGAATCTGGAAATCAAAGCTATTCGGGAAAGAACCCGACCTGAGAAATGAGCACCCCCATCTGCATCCCGAGCCCGAAGAGAATGCAGATTCCGGCTCAGAAGAGGGTCATTTCGGAGGATCAATGCCCGACCTCCCCGTCTCCTTGTCTACCATTGTTCTCTTCAGTTTACATTCGGTTATTTCTCACCTCTCTTTCTTTCATTTTTTGCAGATATGGCGGACACGATGAAGCTCGCGTATGCCCAGATGAAGAGAAAGACAGAGGCCAGTGGTGAAGTCTCGGCTCGATCCGAGTTGGGCTCCATCCCTCAAGGGCAGAGGCAGCGGTCTGGTGGCCATGTGCTGGAGGTCGGCGCCGAGGTCTCCTCCAAGGGGACGTCGGGGTCTCCCCTGCCTAAAAGATCGAGCTCGGGGGTAACAATCCCGGAGCGCTCAACGTCCCGCTCTGAGAGTAAGAAAGGGCCTCGGGCCGAATACTCCGAGAAAGACAAGACCACGGAGGTGAGCCTTCCCAGCAAGGATTTTGTGGAGGAGGCTAAGGTCGCCCGCGACCCCAAGCTAGCAATGGTCCCGGCGGAGCAGCTCTCGCTCGACCTGAGGACGACCATAGTCACGGTGAGGCATCTTCGACCGTGTTGATATGGTTATGTTTTTCAGCTTGGCTGATCATTTTGCTATCTTTTGCGCAGGCCGAGTCCCACATCCTTTCAGCACCTAACTTTCTTGTCAAGGTCCAGTCTCATTGCGTCGAGCTCGAGCAGCGATACATCGACGCCCGAGCCGAGCTTGAGGCCCTGAGAGAGGAGGCCGCCCAGAGGAGCAAAGTGGTTACGTCAAAGATTGACCGGCTGAAAAAAGAGCTCGAGGCAGAAAAGTCCCAGCGCGAGGCCGTGGCCAAGGACGTCGAGCACTACAAGCTGGAGAGGCGCGAAGCCGAGGCAAAGCTCCAAGAGCTGGCAGATCAGGTCGGCCTCCAAGGGAAAAAGGTGATGGAAGAATTTAAGTCCAGCCAAGCGGCTGTGGATTGGTTGGCCACAGAAGGTGAGGTGATGGCTAGGTACACCGAGTTGGAATACTACTTCCGAGGCTAGGTTGCAGCTCGGGAGAGAACAAAGACCTTCTTCCCTACCACCAAGAATGATTACATTGAAATCTTGGAGGAGAGACTCCTGAGCTTCCGACCAACCTGACGTCCCAAGCTAAGGAGGTGATTGAATTTGTCCAGAAGGGCATGGATCAGGTCGGGGATGAAGCCGATGCTACCACCTCCACCGCCGCTCCTAAGTAAATTTTTGTACTCGCCCGGGTCGGGCTTTAGTAGATTCGCCCAGGTCGGGCTTTAGTAGATTCACCCAGGTCGGGCTATTTGTAATTGTATTTTTGTCACTTTGAATGAAATGGATGTTTTTGTTTTATTTGCGTTTCATTCGAGTTCGTACCTGTGTACCTTTTCCTTCGTAAATTTTCTTAAATAAGTAGGGTCAGACCAATATGATGGACCTTTCAAACTTAATTTAAATGTAAGGAACAGAGCTGGACGCGATTAGTGAATTTTCATCCTAATCCGAGCTGGTTAATTGGACAACTATTATCGTTGCCGACCTGAACTCGTCAGTCCGATTTAAAATTAGTCGAACTAATGTTGACAAATGTTGAGTTCGAGTTTATACCCAAACTAACATACCGACCTAAAGCCGGACTATACCGAGTTAGATCTTAATCCGAACTGGTAAATCTAATCAAATTATTATTGATTATACCCGAGCTGAAACCTAATCTGAGCTGGTTACTTAATCATTAGCTCGTAATTAAGCGTGGCCACCGCGTTAATCCGAGTTGCCAGTAGCTTAGTAGCTGGGGTGCTTGGGCCCGGGTCGGGAATTGCACTGGTTTACAAAATGCATTGTATTGAATTTGTACATGTACTTGGGCTTGGGAGACAATCGCAAGTAACGTTTTGGCTCGGGCCTTTACATTGTATTTTAGCTCGGGGGCCGTTACAAGAAATTTCAGCTCGGCGCCGTTACATTGTATTTCGGCTCGAGGGCCGTTACAAGAAATTTCGGCTCGGGGCCTTAAACAAAATACCGCTTCAGGTGTTCTGAGTGCCATGCATTCTTTAATAGTTTTTCGTACTTGTCGCAGGGGTAGAAGGTTTCGGGTCGTACTTCTTTCATGACTTCGTACGGTCCCTCCCAGGTCGGGGAGAACTTGTTACCCGAGCACGGCAAAAAGATGGCCTTTTTGAGTACGAGATCGCCAACCTTAATAGGTTTAGGCTTGACCTGCTTGGCAAAGGCTCTTTGCATGGTAGCTTTGCTGGCCATCATTCTGATTTGAGCTTTAGCTCAGAGCTCTTCTGCGAGGTCGAGCTCTTCACGGATCAGTGCTTCGTTTATTGCTGGATCATGGTGGAGGGTTCTACTGGTCGGAGACCCGATCTCCACTGGCAGCACCGCTTGAGTACCGAAGGTCAGCTCGAAGGGCGATTCTCCCGTTGCCGAGCTGGTGGTAGTTCGTTTAGCCCATAGCACCTCGGGAAGAATCGATGCCCACTGGCCCTCTGCTTCCTCCAGCTTAGTTTTCAAGGCCTGCAAAATGATTTGGTTAGTCCTTTCAACTTGGCCATTACTTTGAGAGTGAGCAATAGATGAGAATTTGAGGTCGATCCCGATCTCAACACATTTGCCTCAAAAGTATGCACTGTCGAATTGCTTGTCGTGGTTAGTAATGATGACCTTTGGCACCCTAAATTGGCAAATGATGTTTTTCCATACGAAATCCCAAGCTGCCTTTTCTGTTATTCTAGCAACACCTTCAGCCTCAGGCCATTTGGTGAAGTAGTCTACAACTACGAAGGCGTGCTTCTTTTGGCCAACACTGGTTGACAATGGGCTGATGATATCTAGATCACACTGATAGAATGGCCACGGGCTTATCATCACCGTGAGGTTTACCGCTGGCTTCCTCTGTATATTGGCGAACATTTGGCAGGTGTCACACTTTTTTACATACTCTTTGGTATCTTGTTCTAAGGTTGGCCAAAAATAGCCTTGCCTCAATGCCTTCCGAGCTAGAGCCTTGCCTCCTAAGTGGTTTCCACATACCCCTTCATGGATCTCCCGGAGTACATAGTTTCCCTCCTCGGGCCTAACACACTTTAAGAGAGGCCAAGTATATGCTCTCTTGTAGAGTTGCCCGGCAATTATGACAAACCTTGGGGCTTGTTTCATGAGTTTCGAGCTGCTTTTTTATCCTCCGGGGTCATATCCCCCTCCAAGTAGTCCACGATTGGTTTGGTCCAATCTGGGCTTAAATTGAGCTCGGCCACGACTTGCATCTCCAACTGGATACTTGGTTTGGACACTTCTTCCACATGGACCAGTGCAGGTCGGCTCTCGCCCAAGGCCAACCTAGACAGGGCGTTAGCCTTCATATTCTCATCCCTCAGAATTTGCTGTATCGTGAACATTTTGAGCCCTGAGGTCAAATCCTTAACTCTGTTGAGGTAGGTCAGCATAGCATTGTCTTTGGCTTCGAGCTCTTCCGATATCTGACTAGAAACCAACTGAGAGTCGGTGCTCAGGTCGACTGCTTGTGCCTCGAGCTAAGCTGCAATTTTCAGCCCCGCGATCACTACTTCGTACTCAGCTTTATTGTTGGACGCCGGAAAGGCGAACTTGAGAGAGTATTGGTGCTCATGTCAGGTCGGGTCAAGAATGACCACTCCAGCTCTGCTTCCAGACTTCCCTGATGCCTCATCTACATGGACCTTCCACACATCCTCCGGGTCATGTTCGGCTCGGCTAGTACATTCCACCACAAAGTCTGCGATGGCTTGGGCTTTGATGGCTGTTTTGGGTTGGTAGGTGATGTCAAATTGACTCAGCTCAATTGCCCATTTCAGCAGTCTACCCGACGCCTCTGGCTTGTGCATGATGGACTTGAGTGGGGCATCCATCACGACCTTGATTGGATGAGCATCAAAGTCTGGCTTCAGCTTTCTTGTCGACGTGATGAGCGCGAGGGCGAGTTTTTCCAAGGAGGAATACCTCGCATCGGCCCCTTGCAAGGTTTTGCTAATATAATAGACCGGTTTCTGTTCCTTCCCTTCTTCGCGGAGTAGTGTTGCCGCCATTGCCGTCCCTGAACATGCCAAGTATAGTACTAGCTCCTCTCCCACCTCAGGTCGGGATAGCAGGGGTGGCGAAGCTAGATACCTTTTCAGCTCCTAGAAGGCATCCTGGCATTCTGTAGTCCATTCAAAATTTTTAGGATTCCTCAATATTTTGAACAGATGAGCACACTTGTTGGCCGACCTGGACATGAATCTGCTTAGCGCCGCGACCTTGCCCACGAGCACCTGGATGTCCTTTACGCAGGTCGACGGCGCCAGGTCAAGTATCGCTTGAACCTTCTCCAGGTTGGCTTCTATTCCACAGGCTGTGACCATGAAGCCCAGAAAATTTCCTGCCTTGACGCCGAATACGCATTTTTCAGGGTTCGGTTTTATCCCAAAGTGCTCCATTACGGCGAAGGCTTCAGCCGGTCGGCTACATGGTCTTTTGCCCTTCTGCTCTTGACCAACATGTCATCTACATAGATCTCCATATTTCGGCCAATCTGATTTTTGAAAACCTTGTTCACCATCCGAGTGTAGGTAGCTCCAGCATTCTTGAGGCCAAAAGGCATGACCTCATAGTAGTAGAGACCTTTATCGGTGGTGAAGGCAGTCTTCTCTTTGTCTCCAGGAGCCATCTTGATCTGGTAATAGCCTTTGAAAGTATCCATGAAAGAAAGTAGCTCGAACCCGGAGGTGGCATCCACCATCTGATCAATCCAAAGTAGGGGAAAGCAGTCCTTAAGGTAGGCTTTATTGAGGTCAGTAAAGTCAATACACAATTTACATCCACCTGAGGACTTGGTCACAAGTACCACATTGGATAACTAGGTTGGGTATTGGATTTCCTTTATGTGATCGGCGTCTACCAATTTGTCCACATCTTTTGCTATGATTTGTTGCTTATCATAATGGAAGTGCCTGCACTTCTACTTTACCGGATAGTGATTTGGGTCAGCATTTAGGTGATGCTCAATCACACTCGGGTCAATATCTGTCATGTCAGAGACAGACCATGCAAATATGTGTTCATTTTTTAGGAGAAATTGGCTTATACTTTTCTTGAGGTCGGCAGAGAGTTCACTCCCGATTTTTGCTCTCTTCGTTTCATCGGACGGCTCCACCTATTGAAGGTTTTCAGCCGGGCTCCCTCTCTTGGTATCCTTCTTCTCCTCAGGAAAATCTAGTCCCCAGTCAACCAGATATTTGGGTCAGAGGGAGTTTTCATAACATTCCCGAGCTGAGAGCTGGGCTCCGCGAATGGTGGTCGTGTCGGCCGGGGTCGGGAATTTCAGGGCTTGGTGGTAAGTTGAAGGGACGACCCTGAAATGGTTGAGTGCCACCCGACCTAAGATTCCATTGTAAGTGGAGTTGCAATCCATCACAATAAAGTTGGCTTGCATCGAAACCCGCTTGTTTCCGTCTTCCAGCTTCAGCGGGAGATTGATGACCCATTTGGCTCGGTGGGCTTGCCTGGTGAAACCAGCTAAAGTGCCCCTCGATGGCCTGAGTCGACTCCTGTTCAACCCCATCTACTCAAAAGTGCTAAGGAACAAGACTTCTGCCGAGCTCCCAGTGTCCACCATCAGCCTCTTCACGGTGAAGTTGGCTATTTCAGCGCTGATCACCAATGGGTCATCATAAGGCAATATCACACCCTCCAAGTCTTCTGAGGAGAAAGTGAGCTCCTCCATCTCTGGGATCGGACCCCGCCCTGGCCCATACTCCATTCCAACTCAAACATAACCCTTCCTGCCAGCTGAAGACTCTCCACCCGACGCCAATCCCCCTGCAATGGTCTCAATCATAGCCAAACGTCCGCCTCCAGCCTGTAGCCTGGGTGGACTTCTCTCTCTTTCTCTCTGATCGTGATTTCGGGTCGGCTGTTGATCTATGTACCTCCGGAGGTTACCTCGGGCTATTAGTGCTTCGATCACCTATTTCAAGTCTTTGCACTCCTCGGTGGTATGGCCCTAATCCATATGGTAGCGGCAATACTTGGTCCTATTGCGATTCTCAGGTCGGCCTTTCATCCTCGGCGCTGGAGGCAGGTGGTTCTGGTGCTGGATCTCCATTAAGATATGTTCCCTTGAGGTGTTAAGGGGAGTGAACATAGTGAACCGGGGATTCTGCTTCGGCTGCTAAGGTTGCTTGCCTCGATCATTTTGGGCCTTATTCCTAAGTTGGGCTCGAGAGGTCTCTCCCTTCCTTCCGGCTTTCTTCTCCTTGTCATCATCCTTTTTTGTCTGATGGATTTCTTCCGAGTGTATGTACGCTTCTGCCCGTACCATCAGCTCGGCTATGGTATCCACGGGGTCGATGGCCAAGGAGGATGTAAGGGGGCCCGACCTGAGCCCACTTTGGTAAGCCATTAATGCCATGGAATCCTCCAGGTTGGGGATCCTGAGAGTCTCTTCATTGAACTGGGCGGTATAAGCCCTCAAACTTTTCCCTGTCTGCTGCTTCACGATAACAATAACGAAGTGTGACGTGTTGCACATCGGCTTCCAACAAAGCGGGAGAGGAAAGCCTCAGCCAGCTGATGAAAACTTGTAATAGAGTCGGGATGAAGTTTTTAGAACCAGTCCAAGGCATTGCCAACTAGGGTGGTCGGGAATGTCTTCATCTTCATTAGGTTGGTCATATCATGCAGAGTCATATGGTGATCAAAGTTGAGCAGGTGACTAGCTGGTTCTTTGTCCCCATTGTAGACGGCCAGGTTGGGCATCCGGTTACCAGTGGGCAACAGCGTCGCCAGTACCTCAAGTGAGAGTAGGCTAACGCCGAGCTGGTTAATGACCTTGGCTATGGCAGCCACAGTCTTGGCCTGCTCAGGGTCGGCATGGGCCGCCCTTTTGCCTCTTACCTCGATGGGTCTCGCCACCAGCTCCAGGAAGCCTTCTCCGTCTTGAGCTCGGGTTCGCCCTGGGGCTGGAATGCGAAACTGTGGACGCGTGGGCTGCGGCATAGCTGCTTGCGGAATTGGGTGTTCCCTAGCTAGTCGGGCTACCTGCTCCTTTAGTTCCTCAAACATTTCGAGCATCATCCTCATCTCTGGTGATAGGCTGGAGTTGGGGTCTCCATCTGTAGAAGGGTAAGTTTTTTAGGCTAAGTGTATACGCTGGTTTGTTCCAACGTCGATTTGAGTTGGATCTTGGCTAGGCACCTGCGTGGTTTCAAGGTCCTCGTCCGGGTTAGGTGAGTCATCTACCGATGCGCTGTGGCTTCTAGTTTGTACCATGATGGTTTCTCAATGAGTGCTGAGAAGAGTGATAGAAAGAACTCTGTCCCACAGACGGCGCCAAACTATCAAGGTCAGGAATCTCACAATTGAGGTTAGATGGCTACGCTTGCCAAGCTGAACTTTTAGGTTGGCCTCCGAGTTGAACTTTCAGGTCGGACTCCGAGTTGAACTTTCAGGTCGGCCACTTAACCTGCACAAGAAAAGGGAAGGAAAAGGCGGGGTGATGACCCGGATTTTTCCCTCGGGCGTGCGAATGATTAGTATGTCTGAGCTGGGAAGGTAGCTGAGTGCAATAATGACGAGTTACCTTTGAAATGAAAGGGTGGAGCTCTATTTATACTAAATTCGGACCTGACAGCATTTAATGCAGTGCAGCTTTATGTCCCATCAGAACAGTTGTTTGCCAAGGTCGGGGTTTTTCTGGGTCAGGGTGATGTCGGATCAGCATCCAGGTTGGGCATTAGCTAAATATGCTGGGCTTGGCTCGGATTAGCCCGCCTCAGCTCGGAGTAGACATCATACCTCAGCTCGGGGTCCCCCTCGTCAGTGCATATAGGGTGAGATGATGAAAGAGCAATTGGGAGCCAAATTTAGAAAAAGACGTTTTGGTGAAGCTGAATGTAACACGAAAATCAGATCTTTTACTTATGTCTTATAATATCATAACATAATTAATAACAAAATATACTTTGATATTCTTGAATCATTTTGAAGATATACAAATAGTATATAAACTTAATATAGATAACTTTTATGGTGTATAACTTGAGTTAGTACACCATCTGTTAATCCCCACCGTCTGCGTTACTTCCACATCATCAACCCACACACTAGAAATTCAACGGCCAAGAAATTGATAGTCTCAGAGTTGATCATGAACAACTTCACAATGAAGTCTTTCTTCTTCAGGTTGAAAGACAAATTAATCCCCAAGAGCATCCTCCACAGGATGATCAACTTGATAAACAGACCCAGATTGCTCTTGGAAAACTGACATAAGGAAAAGCAAGTACTTTTGCCCCTGCTGAAGATTTTCTTAATCTTCTAAATAGAATCATATACCGGAAATGGTATGTCCAGTTAACCATCAGAGTTAATGATTTTACATTCGAAACCATTGCTCTATAAGACTCAGGAGCAGATATGAACTGCATCCAAGAATGTCTAATTCCTACTCGATATTTTGAGAAAACCAAAGAGAAGCTTTCCACAGCTGACTCTACCAGACTCCAGATTAGGTATAAACTACCTAATGCACATGTGTGCAACCAAGGTGTTTGTTTTCCGACCAGCTTTGTGCTGATCAAACAGTTGAATTCCTAAGTCATTCTCGGGAACCCATTCCTTCAACAGTAATTTCCTATGACTGTTACAGAACAAGGAATCTCTACCAGTGTTTTGGGTATATATATATATATATATATATATTATACATATATAGGTGAGAGACTGGTATTTGGATTCTTTCCGCGACCTTAGGTCTTTTCCAGAGATTAAGAATAAGATTAATGATGAATTGGAGTTCACACAACAATGTTGTTCCTACTATGGCTTTCGGAGTTCAACTGCTCAAAAAGGATCTCCATGATCAGGAGGACCTCGACGAAATTCACCAATTCTCGATCGCTTTTACATGTCAAGGATTGGCATTCGAATGCTAGCTCATTGGTAACTATTCAATTAACTAATATCCTCATCACATCTATGATCATGTATCAATTGATATATTATTATTAAATTCATCAGGGCAGCATGTGAAATTGCACAATCCAAATCCCCCTCCTAATGTGGTAGGCTACATACACACCAAAATGTCTCCCGTTGAAGTTGATCGCACGAAGTGCCAGTGACGATGCCCGTTCCTTTTGCATGCGTGAATATGGATGTGCACCTCAAGTTACCATTTATGGAGATCCTCATTTTGCATTCCCGTTAAGTTAATTAATTAATTAAATACTAATTCCGTCCAATTGACCATTCATTAAATGCATATGCATTTACATTTGCAATGCTCCATCCTATTCATATTTACTTAATTTGTCATCATTCATTACACGATGACAATAGGTACGTATCACCACATCTACATTTGAAGACTCCGTTTGTTTATAAGAAAATATTTTTCTCTAAAAACATTAATTTTCTACAAACAAGTTATTTTAGGCAAACAAAAGGAGCCTTGAATTGGTTAAGAATTCTTTGTTTTATGGACTCGGACAAAACTGCACCTCTTATTCGGATTATAGTTGCCGATGGTTTAGAGGATGCCACAATAAAGGCATGTTTCCTGATGCATTCCTTTCATTATTTTTATTTTTTTGTATTAATGGTGTTGTTCTATATATATAAATATATACCTATATATAGTTTTCTGATTTCTGATTTTAATCAGGAAAAAAGAATTGCTATTTTGAAGCTCATTTGTTAATTGCAAACTATTTTCTTCCCTTCCCTTCCCTGTATTTATCTGTCTCATCATATACCTCACATTTTCTGTGTTATAATAAGGTCTCTGATGAAGGAGGTGGAATCGCAAGAAGTGGTCTGCCAACATTTTTTTACATATCTTTATAGTACCGCAAGGAATCCTCTCGATGAGCAATCAGATATTGGAAAAGCCAATATAGCAACCATGGCTGGATATGGATACAGATATGGACTTCCAATAAGTCGTTTGTATGCTGGCTATTTTGAGGAGATTGCAGGTTATTTCTATGGAAGGGTATAGTATATTGCACATCTCTCATATCATCTTTTCTACTATTTGATACTAATTCAACTTTGTCGTTGGAGATCCAAGAAATTACAATTATGCTTTGTAGTTTCTCAATCAAAAGCTACTCATGTCGTCATCATCTTTATAGTTAAGCCATAATGATTGTATTGGCTATATATATATATGATCCATCTGCCATAGCAAGAGAGTATTAATATTTAATTCCCGGTGCACCCATGCATGTTTCATTTGAAATGTTGGATATTGATCAAGAAATTAATAAATACTAGTCAACTTCGGTTCGCTTTTGTTAGATATTTATTTTTAATATTATTCACTTGGAAGCTCCATTATTTGTTTTGGCAGTTTGTTGTTTGACCGAGTCTATAGTCATTTGTTTAGTGGTTACTAGAAAGTGGTTTTTTCTTTGCTTAGTTTATAGGAGTTGAGGTTAGTGCCTTAGTGTGGTAGACTTAGTTGGTGTACTGCCAATTTATAGGCTATTACGTTATTCAATGAATAATACAGAGAGCTTTACAAATTGCATATGTTTTCTTTTCTTTATTCTGTATCAGTGGTATCAAAGCCACATAGTAAAAGCAGCAACTTTTAATTGCAGTAGCAACCCATAAAAATGTCTAGCGACAGCTATGTTCAACCCGCGATTCCTCGCTTTGATGGTCACTATGATCATTGGAGCATGTTGATGGAAAATTTTCTACGATCCAAGAAGTATTGGACCATTGTGGAAATCGGAGTGACTGAACCTGCCAGTTGAGTTGTGTTGACAAAAGCTCAACAAAAGAAATTGGAAGAACAGAGGCTAAAGGATCTCAAGGCAAAAAATTATATGTTTCAAGCAATCGATCGTTCTATTTTGGAGACTATTCTCCAAAGGGATACTTGTAAACAGATCTGGGATTCAATGAAGCAGAAATACCAAGGCTCTACTAGAGTGAAGCGTGCACAACTGCAAGCCTTGAGAAGGGATTTTGAGATACTGCAGACGAAAGATGGTGAGTCTATTACTGATTATTGTGCAAGAACAATGGGGATAATCAACAAGATGAGATTCCATGGTGAAAAGATGGAGGATGTGGCTATTGTTGAGAAGATTTTGCCTTCATTGGTCCCAAAATTTGATTATATGGTCTACTCAATTGAAGAGTCCAACGATATAGATAAGCTTTCTTTTGATGAACTCCAAAGCTCCTTACTGGTTCATGAACAGAAGATGAATCGAAATTCAACTACTGATGTTCAAGCTCTAAAGGCTTCTACCTTTGCCCAATCCTCAAATTCAAGAGGAAGGGGTAGAGGTAGAGGTAGAGAAAGGGGAGGTAGAGGCAATAAAGATAGAAGCAGGCAGTATCAGAATTACAAAGCTGATGACAAATCCAAGATTGAGTGCTATAGGTGCAATAAGTTTGGTCATTACCGATCTGAATGTAATACTGATGACAAATCCAAGATAGAGTGCTACAGGTGCCATAAGTTTGTTCATTACCGATCTGAATGTTATACCAAACTGCCATACGACAAAGAGAATGAGAAATCAAATTTTGTAGCAGAACAGAATGAATCAGAGACTTTGTTGATGGCTTATCATGTCAATGAGGAAATCCAATCAGACGTTTGGTATGTGGATACAGGCTGCAGCAACCACATGTGTGGAAGTAAGTCTTCTTTTTCTTATTTAAATGAAGGCTTTCATTCTACTGTGAGTTTTGGTGATTGTTCTACTGTGAAAGTAATGGGAAAATGTGATATTAATATTAGAACCAAGAATGGTTTTGTAGAAACAATTTCCAATGTTTTTTATGTCCCTGACTTGAAAAGTAATTTATTAAGTACTGGTCAACTGCAAGAAAAGGGTTATGTGATAACTATTCAAAAAGGTGCTTGTGAGATTTATGATCCTTCAAGAGGAGCAATTGCTGTTGTTCAGATGAGTTCAAACAGGTTGTTTCCTTTGAAGATAAGAACATCTCAACCTTGTTTGATAGTTGAAGTAAAAGATCTGTCATGGCTTTGGCATTTTTGCTATGGTCACTTGAATTTTGGCGGATTAAAGACACTACAACAGAAAGATATGATGACAGGCCTCCTTCCAATTACCATTCCTTCTCAAGTTTTTGAAGAATATGTTGTTAGCAAACAACATCGTTCTCAGTTCCCTCAAGGAAAGTCTTGGAAAGCAAAAAATGTCTTGGAGCTAGTTCATTCAGACATTTGTGAGCCAATAAATCCATCTTCAAATGGGGGTAAAAGATATTTAATTACTTTCATTGATGATTATACTCGAAAAACTTGGGTTTATTTTTTACAGCAGAAATCAGAAGCTTTTAGTGCATTTAAAAGCTTCAAGGCGCGTATGGATAATGAAGCAGAAAGATTAAAACTTTTCGCACTGATCGTGGAGGAGAATATTGTTCAAAGGAATTTGATGCTTTTTGTGATGAGCAGGGTATTCGAAGGGAACTTACAGCTGCCTACACACCACAACAAAATGATCTATCGAAGAGAAAAAATAGAACCATCCTCAACATGGTGAGAAGCTTGCTGGCAAGAGGAAAAATTCCAAAAAATTTATGGCCTGAGGTAGTAAACTGGAGCATTCATGTGTTGAACAAATGTCCTACTTTTTATGTTCAAACTATGACGCCTGGGGAAGCTTGAAGTGGGTGCAAACCAGCTGTAGATCACTTCAGGATTTTCGGTTGTATAGCTTATGCACATGTCCCATATGAGAAAAGAAAAAAACTTGATGATAAGGGGGGAAAAGTGTGTATTTCTTGGTGTAAGTGAAGCATCCAAAGCATATAAATTGTTCAACCCACTCACGAAGAAAATTATCATCAGCAAATATGTCATTTTTTATGAGAAGAACACTTGGGATTGGAATAGACAGCAGCCTACTCCAATCATTCTTGATGAAGAAAATGATGAAGAAAGGCAGCAGCCCCTACAACCACAAATTCCAGCAGCTTATGTCCCTGAAAATTCACCAAATGAAGCTTCAACAACCACTGAACCTTCTCCAACAGCAACATAATCCACTAATTCAGCAGTTGAATCACGTCCTCACCGTGTTCGAAAGAGGCTTGGATGGATGATGGATTATGAGGTAATAGGAATTGACCAATCTGAGGATCCTATTACTCATCACTTTGCTCTTTTTTCAGATTGTGATCCTACAATTTTTGAAGATGCTATCAAAGAATCAAAATGGCGAAAGGCGATGGATAGTAAAATTGCTGCTATTGAAAAGAATAATACTTGGGAGCTGACTAATCTTCCAAAAGGACATAAGACTATTGGTGTCAAGTGGGTTTACAAGACAAAATTGAATGAGAATGGATAAATTGATAAGTACAAGGCTCGACTCGTTGCAAAGGGGTACAAACAAGAATTCGATGTTGACTACAAAGAAGTGTTCGCTCCAGTAGCAAGGCTAAACACTATTCGATTGGTGTTAGCCACTGCTGCCCAAAATTCATGGCTTGTATATCAGTTGGATGTAAAGTCAGCATTTTTGCATGGGGAATTGGAAGAAGAGGTGTACATTGATCAACTACCTGGATATGTGAAGCGTGGTCACAAAAATCAGGTATACAAGTTAAAAAAGGCATTATATGGAGTAAAACAAGCACCTAGAGCTTGGTATAGTCGTATAGATGCTTATTTTGCTAAGGAAGGTTTTCTTAAATGTCCTTATGAGCACACACTCTATACTAAATTTGGAGTATATGGGAAGATGTTTATAGTTTGCTTATATGTTGATGACCTTGTTTATGTTAGTAATGATGGAGTCATGATTGCTGATTTTAAGAAATCTATGATGAATGAATTTGATATGATGGATTTGGGGTTGATGCGTTATTTTCTTGGCATTGAAGTAGTGCAATCTCCTGTTGGTATCTTTATTTCACAAAAGAAATATGTCTTTGAAATTTTAGATAGGTTCCAAATGAAAGATTGCAATCCAGTTTTGACTCCAGCTGAAGTTGATCTGAAACTCACAAAACATGGAGTAGGGAAAAGGGTGAATGCTACTCTATACAAGCAGATTGTTGGGAATCTCATGTATTTGACATCCACAAGACTAGACATCATGTATGTTGTGAGTCTAATCAGTAGATACATGGAGAATCCATTTGAAGTTCATCTCTTAGCTACAAAAAGAATTTTTCGTTACTTGAAGATAGTGATTATGCTGGAAACCTCGATGATAGAAAGAGTACATCTGGGTCTGTGTTTATAATAAGCTTTGGAGCTATAACTTGGTCATCAAAGAAGCAACAAATAGTGACACTATCTACTATTGAAGCTGAGTTCGTTGCAGCAGCATCAAGCTCATGTCAAGCTATTTGGTTACGAAGGTTACTTGGAGTTCTACACAATCAGCAACAAGGTCCAACTTTAATCTACTGTGATAATGTTTCTGCCATTAAGCTGTCAAAAAATCCTGTTCTACATGGAAAAAGCAAGCATATTGATGTAAGATTCCATTTTCCACGTGATTTATGCAAAAATGGTGTTATTGAGTTGGTGTTTTGTAAGAGTGAAGATCAAACTACAAATTTGTTAACCAAGCCCCTCAAGCCTCCTGTCTTTATGAAGCTTAGAAGAATGCTTGGAGTATGTTCTTCGAAGGATATTGTTTTAGAATAAGCTTAGTACTGCTGTTGAATTGTTGAAGTAGTTTGTTCGAAATTGATTTCTGCATATCTCAGTTTAAGGGAGGGTGTTAGATATTTATTTTTAATATTATTCACTTGGAAGCTCCATTATTTGTTTTGGCAGTTTGTTGTTTGACCAAGTCCATAGTCATTTGTTTAATGGTTACTAGAAAGTGGTTTTTTCTTTGCCTAGTTTATAGGAGTTGAGGTTAGTGCCTTAGTGTGGTAGACTTAGTTGGCATACTGCCTAGTTATAGGCTATTACTTTATTCAATGAATAATACAGAGAGCTTTACAAACTGCATATGTTTTCTTTTCTTTATTCTGTATCAGCTTTCTGGGTTACTACATAGATAGAAGCATGTATAGAAGACTGCACCTAGGGTTGCCAAAGCATCTTTCATGGTAAAAGTGGACATACAAGTAGCATCAAGCATTGGACCTTTGATACTGCTTCTTCGGTGTTCACAGTATTCCTCTACATACTTTTGAGTTTTTTTCACATCATAGTTGTAACGCCCCGATCCCTCACAAGATCGGAGGCTCTAATAATCATGCTATTCTCAACCCAATTCCAACCCAGTCATAAAATTTTAGAAAAAACGGACGGAGTTTTCCCTGTTTATAGGACAAATCAAAACCTGTAAACAGACAACGAAGCCACAAACCACACAAAATCCAACATCCACAACATTCACTAACTTCATCTCCCTAACATTCCCAGCTTCAAGGCCGACGAGCCTTGAGTAAGACATAGAAAACACACACAAGCATGCATTTAACAATCATCGAAACCTTATCTTTTTAATCCATTTATCATACCACACTATTTTAATCATTAGACCTTCTTATAAACTAAATTCAAACGACTATTAACTTTCATTAACACCCAAGCAAGCAGTATAACGAAAAGTAAGGATAAACTATTACAATCTACTACCATTCAAGCCATACATTAACCTACCTATAGTTCTTCAACAACTCCAAATATATACAAACCTATAGGCACAAAATAGAACAAGACATAATACAAACAAAATCTTCCACAATTTAGCAGGCAAACACTCCAATCTCAAGCAATAGCACACAACAACCAAGGCAACTCCTCCAACTACGCCACCTGAAACATGTTTAGCGATGTATGAGCAATCACAATTGCTCAGTGAGGGATAAGGTCTACCGGGGACGTGCAATGCAGCAGATAACTTAATAGGCATTTTAAAACAACTAAGGAGCAATCAAAGTAACAAGTTACCACACATTAAAAAGGATACGATTCACTTGTTCTTCAATCACGAGCCACGAACTGAAATCCCGATGTAATAATGACACTGTTATCGATAAGCCGGCATCCCCTTATAACTCCAAAATGGGTGTACTCCGGATGTACCCCGAAATCCTACGACCTAACTCTCCCTGGGCGGCATCCCAAGTGAGAGAGGGACTGGGCAACCATGGTAGCAGAGGTAGACCAACAAGCCCGATGCCGCCCGATTTTCACGACACTACCATGCCCAAATGGTTGCGTAACCACGATGCAATGCACTTAAAATGATAACAATAGAATAAATCAATAAACACATGATTGAGAGACAACAAAGTAGGTTGCCCTCACACACAATATATAGACAATAAATGCACATAATCTAACTACAACTAAATAAACTATTATGCACATAAGGATGAAGTCTCCCTCACCTCTACCGAGCTCCAAGATGTAAGTTTGAATCACATCATTTCCAGTCACCTTGAACCTATGAGCAAACATTACTTCAATTACTCTTTAACTACAACATTCATTAATTATTCAGCTAGGTTAGCTAACTTATAACTTCACTTATTTGGCATACAATATCCATTAGAATTCTATCTTTAGCAACAGCCACCTTTATATACTCTGGCTAAACATACCATCCAAGCAATCATTCTAGCAGCCCAGTTACAAGTCTTAAGTATATCTTCACCCATACAACACAATATACAAGTAATGTAAACATTATACAAGATATAAGCATATTTACTCAATCCTTAACAAGTAATACATAAATAATATAAGCAATATACAAGCATATCACGAAATTAACCAAATGAACACAAAGGGTAAATTGCATATTTTTCACAAAACATTACCAAAAGCTCACAATTAACTTAAAAGTGCATTTAAACACCTAAGAAACATTTACAAGGTCATAGAAGTGCAAAACAACCGATTTCCTACTTTTCTCCCTTTGTAACGTAAGCCATCTTTCTTCCAAACACAAGTTAATGTTCTAGTTAAGCGAGTGGGCTATTCCATACTTCTAATTAATCCATAAGGCACCCTTAGGACCCTCGAAGTTACCCAAATACCAACGTTTAACACAAAAGCCCCAATTTTTCTCTTTTGACTTTGTATTACACGTACCTCAACCGAGACTCAAATGGAAGCTAACAAAGCATATTTAGACCCTACTTAGCTTAGGAATACCCAAAGTGAAGGCCATTTTAAACCGGATTTATGATAACCCCAAAATCCCTTTTTAAAAGTCGGCTATTTCATGCTTTTGATAGGTTATGGCCAATTAAACCCTACGGGGCTTTTACACTACTTTCATTAACATCTAAAGTATCTATTAGAACCATTAATTCAAGCTATAAGGTCCGAATACGCAAAACCCTAGTTTTTTTAGTCACTATTCATGCCATATAAACAATGAGCGATTTCAATCGTTTAAACTATGAAACAATAACATAAATAAGGTCTCTACTACTTATATACAACATACATGAGCATCTTTAAGCATTACATAAGCATTTGATAGCAACTCCATGAATTCAAGAAAATAGCAACATTTTTCAAATGCCAAAATAGGTATGAAATCTCTCACCTATTGCACGTAGGAGCTCCTAGGAGGCTAGTAAACACCCTAAACCACTTGCACCTAGCTTGGATTGGCTTGGAATGAGGATTTGTTGAGCAAAAATCTCTCATCCTCCTCCTATGCTGATTTTCGGCCGTGCTACAGTGTTTTCAACTTTGCTCTCTTTTTTTTTGTTGTTGTTGCTAAGTTATAAGCTTAAGTTGTGAGGTGTTGAGTATATAACAGGGTGGGGTCAAGTTGGGTGCACATATTGACTATTAAAAGGAGTTTAGCTAGCTAGAAACAAGTCCTAATTGTGCAATTAATGTTAGCTAATTAAAACACCTAGTTTAGTTACGTAACATTATTCACTAGTTTGTTAAAAACATGTTCTAAACGAAGGCTCCTAATGCATTTAGCTCAAACGCACATTTTTCTCATTCCTAAAACAATTAATATGATTTAAGAAAAATGCTAATTCAAAGAAAATAAACAGTTGAAAAATGTGATGAATAGTAGCCAAAGAAAGCAACAAGTAATGCACAAAAGAAATGCGCAAATAGTGGGTGCAATAGTGGATAAATGCACGGCTAAGATCTCAGGCGTCACAATAGTTATGTGTTGTCGTTTTTTCAAGGATGGATGCTTACCTTCACTTGTCTCGACCGAGAGATTCACAAGAGTCGTTACCCTAAGTTGGCTGTAGCTATGATTTTAGACGTGTCTCAGAACAATAATTGGCTTCTGTAAATACCTGAATGCAGGAGATATGAATCATGGCTGATGAACATGTTGCTGTAAATCACATAATTTAATAAATTTGCAGTCAATGACGATAGACTACGTGTTTCGAGATCCAAGGATGATAGACTTCTTGTTTGGGACATGATATGACCAATCAAAGTTTTCCAAGACCGTCCAAACCTTCCTCAGAGAGACTGCATCTTCTTCCTCAGCAGTGTTCAGATGGAATAGATCTGAGTGACTACTGTATCACATATTATTACTTAAGCATTCGACTCTCCACACTCAAACTCACACATCACTGATTGATTTGTACAACTTTTATCACTTCGTTTTAGAGTGAAATGGTTTGCCTTGAATGTTAAACTATACATAATCTTCACTTTGTATGATATTATGGGATATCATAAGGGCTCCTACCAAGGCATTCAAAGACAACAATTGCATGCACGGTAGCAAGGTAATATTCCACTGAGCTACCATCCTTTGCATCTACAATCCCAATGATCAATGTCAACTGTGTCAACAGATTCACAGCGAACCTCAAATGTGCTACCATGTGAAAGTAATACTTGGAAGTGACTGTGCTCTTAAAGTCTCATTCTGAAGCTTTTCCTCCATCAAAGATGTCAGCCTCGTTGCCCACTGACTGGAATCAACTCGTTGTGCCTATTAATCAACTTCATTACCTCTCAATACATCAATCATCTGAGTTATTGGCAACTCATTGACCTCCGATACCCAATCATAGAACAGTTGTCCAAAGTTGGGTGTCATATATCAGCATAGGCGGAGCCATATTGGCCCCAGTGTATGCATGTGCATGTGCATACACTAGCGCCGATGTGGCTAATTAGTATACATTTATTTAATAAAAAAGATATATACACCTTTTTTTTTGTTATAGATGAATTTTTTTTTTAGAATTGTAGGTATATACTTAGTTATTTTTATAAATTTAAGTATTATGCTACATTTGTTATTTTTTGATTCAAGTTCATTATGTTAATATACAAGAACTAATAACTTAAATTATTTAGCATTACAACTTTATATTAGTCATTTTATCTTTCATTCTATTGGTTTGGCTTGATTTGTAACCCGTTTTTGCATCTCTATTGTGATTATTCAATTGATATATTAAACTTTGTGACGGGTGATCTATGTAAAATTTAAAAATAAATAAAAAAGACGTGATTTATTTGTTGTAAATATTTTTTTCTCTTAATAAAACTATAAATAAATTTGAAGTTGTTTTTTGTGCATTTCATATACTCAGGGGCGGAGCCAGAAATTCTTATAAGTTGGGGCTAAAATTCATAATTTTTGAACTATACGAGTACTTTTTTTTTCTGTGGGAGCTAATTAATTTTTTTAACTAAAAATACATAGATATCTATTTTTTTTTCAAAAAATACGTAGAAATTTTAACATTTTTATTGGCCAGTGGGGGCTAAAATTCATAATTTTTGAACTATATGAGTATTTTTATTTTTCAGTGGGGGCTAATTAATTTTTTTTAACTAAAAATATATAGATATCTAATTTTTTTATAAAAAAATACATAAAAATTTTAACGTTTTTATGGGTCAGCCCCCACTGGCCCTTACGTGCCTCCGCCCCTACATATATTGAAAGAGGTTTAATCATATTACACAGAAGAATGAATTTTTATTTGATGAATTTATTCGTTAATGTTGTTGATTTTTAGGGGTATGATTACATATATAATTTCTCTATGTGTGTTATTGTGAACTTGTATTTATTTATTTATTATAGTCATTTATTCATCTCTATTTTATTTGTTATGTCATTATTATACTAGAAGAGTCATGTCTTGAAAATTTATTTATACTTGTGTCCTTACATTTTATAATTGTTATAATGTTCGTAAATTAAGTATTAGTTTATGTGTAGATGAGTGTCTTCGAATTATTTGTTACTGATTGTATCACTGTCAGAGGCAGAGCCAAGCACCGGGTGCCTACACAGACCCCCGATGCCTAGCTTCGCCCCTGCATATATGGTTATATCTGTTAAAATTTGGATATAGGGGAGAAATGTGAATTTTCATTTATAGGAAAGTGGAGTACATTTTTATTTTTTGATGATGTGATTTTGGTTAGAGTATATCTCTATCTTGTGGGAGGATATCTTTACCTTTTTGTGGATATCATAGTTCTCTCTGGATACATCATGATTCATGCTTTGGAGCTCTTTGACTCTCTTGTGATTTAGAGCTCTATGGCTTTCTTTTGTTTTGAAGCTTTTGCTCCTGCTTGTGGAGCTTTGCTCTTTTTGTCGAGCTATTGCTCAGATTACAATTGTTACATACAAATCATATTTATAGTTGAAATGTATCCTAGAATTTCTAGTTTCATAATTTGAACAAGAGCTGGCTTGAGTTGTTTGATTTGACCTTTGCTGATCTCAAATCTTCCAGTTTCCAGTTGTACAATCTGGACTTTTCAACCTTTTTGAATTTTCTTCAAATCTAGATTAATCTTTGAAGTTTCTCAGCTCAAACATTTTATTTGATTTTTTAGCTTGATTTCCAACAATATCTCGCCCCACCAAAAGATGTATTTGCCCAATGATTCGGCTCACTTTGTATGACCCAATTGTAATTAGCTTCAGGCGAGATAGCTTTTATATATATTTTCAGCACACCTTTCGAAAGCCTCAAGCTTCGGCGCGTAAGCAGCAGCATAAAGGTCCTGAACCATGAGGCGCCTAGCTTCATGAGAGAACTGCCCTCTCAAATCTTCATTATGTTTCTCGACTAGATAACGTAGACAGTAGCCATGCTAGCAATCTTTGCCAAATATATCACATAACGACTCGGTTAATATGCCCTTCTGGAAATCGGAAATAAATGTTATTTGAGTAAAGAATAGTACTATCAAGGAAAAGAAGCGGACGACAACCTTGTTGAAATCCTGATGTTGAGGCATGAAATGACACAAATAGACGTTGAAAGCTTGAGCCCTCCTTTGTGGCAAATGTAGCAAGACTACCTGGATTAGTCTCCAATATTTTCTTCTCACAAAATGCGGGTAACTGATTGTATGCATGCCTCTTTATATGAACCCTGAAGCTGCTCTCTTGCGACTTCCTTTGCACGCCAAGCCTGCGAATAATTTAGTTGAATGTCATACTCACGCTTGATCATGTCATTAGCGATAACAAAAATCTCAACTTATTGGTCGGACTCCCCAAAGAAGTTGACCATACGTTTGAGATCCTTATCTTTAGATATATAGTGATGAAAGTCTTCTTATTCCCAGGAAGAAAATACTTGATAGTCATTCCATGGACACTAGATTGAAAGTTTTCAGCCAATTCTTGCTTGAATTCATTCAATTGGGTGTGAAGATCAAGGTCCAAAGTGTAGGCTTCTCCACCAGTGTATGACAAGTGTCAAGGTCAAAATCTCGCATTTGAGGTTGGGAAGCTACTCCAGCCGAGCTCGAATTCTGGGTCAGCTTCTTGACCTAAATTTTCGGGTCGGCTACCTGACCTACACAAGGAAAAGGAAGGAAAAGGCGGGGTGATGACCCGGATTTTCCCCTCGGGCGTACGAATGATTAGTATGTCCGAACTGGCGAAGTAGATGAGAGCATTTAATGAGCAGTTACCTCAGAAATGAATGGGTGGATCTCTATTTATACTAAATTCGGACCTGACAGTGTTTAATGCGACGCAGCTTTATGTCCCATCAAGGCTTTATGTCCCATCAGGACAGCTGGCACTAAGGTCGGGGTTTTTCTGGGTCGGGGTGAGGTCGGATTAGCATCCATATTGAGCATTAACTAAATACGTTTGCCTTGGCTCGGGTTGGCCAGCCTCAACTCGATGCAGGTATCTTACCCTAACTCGGGATGGGCGTCATACCTCAGCTCGAGAGTCCCTCCCTGTCAACAAGGATCCATCATCTTTATTCGTGACAAACTCTCCACCAGATTGACATATAGTTATGATTTTCTTGGCGGCCCTAGCGAGGCCAATGCAGATATCATGCAATCAAAGCACAAGTACTAGCGTGTGAAGTCGCATTAACCCTATACGTACAAATATAAAGGGATAAAAAAATTTTAAAAAGCTTTGAAACATGTAAGTCACCCAAAAAGAAATAAAAGCAGCAAAATGGACGATTAAAAAAAAACCTAATAGCAGCCATAGATATATATTATATATGAATAATTGACAAAAATTGAGAAGACAAAGTAATACTACAAAATTTGAAGAATTAAAGAAACCCAAATGCGATAATTGTAAAAGACAATAATTTTATTACATATAGCTCATTACATTTCGTGAATAAAGTCAAATTTGATATTTTATTTCTTTGTGATATTTGTTCCGAAAAGGGTAAAAAGGAAAGAGAGAGAAAGAGCGAAAATACTCTGGCTTTGTAGATTACATTTTATTTTATCTCTACGATTTTTAACTTTACATCACAAACGGGCCTGATCGCTAACTAGCTAGTTACAATGGTGGCTCCATTAGATTAGAAAGTAGAAACCAATCCCCTTACCTTAATTGTGGGCTCGAAATTGGTTCAGAGCCCAAATTGTGCCATTTTAAATTGGGTGTAACAACTAAATATTAAAAAATATTTTTTTATTAACTTTTTTTTCTGCAAATTATTAAAAGAAGCCTAATTAAGGTTTTTGTAGCTCTGATAACAAGGTTTTTGAGTTGTATCTTTCAGTACTGTAGTGTTAAAGCCTGCGTGTTTAAGAGCTCCTTTTGGGCCACGGGGGTGGTAGGGTTATGAATGGATTTTCGTTTTGGGAAAAAAAAAATGAAGAAAAAAGACAAAACTCTCGAAAATCTATATAAAACTTTTCCTTGTTTCCTTATTAGATCGTTTCCCTCTCAAGACTAATAATAAAGATAAATGCTTGGGCATCAACAATTCCCTACTACTCTAGCTTTTCCTCCAGGGGCTCCATCTCACTACGGTAATTATGTCTATTTATTATATTTTTCTTTTCTTTTTGGGTCAATGGAGATAGTGACACTATTGCGGGCTAAAAACTGCTTACAAGAAAGAATATTTAGGAAATATTATTATAGTTGCTCGACTCCCAATTCTAACTTCATTTTCTCTTATTAGGATGATGAAGGTGTTGTTTTGCTTTTTCTCTAACCTATTATTATTCTTGTGTTTCTGTTTTGCCTTTTTTCTGATTCTCTAACCTTTTTTTTTTTTGTCCCAGTATATCATATAATGTGGCTGCACATATCTCTGATAGCATCTTCTTCCAATGAGTAATGATTTATATTAGATGTCTACCTATTTGATGCTCTAAATAATTGATAGCAGAATTCATCAAACGGAGGAGGAGAGGATGATCCTTATAATGGTCACACAACCTGCCTACAAGTGGCCCTTAGTTATAGCTTATGATGGCTCCAGATTTTCAGGTTCAATACTTCTCTCCCTTTTTGTATACGTCTTTCTCAAATTGCTTCAAATGAATTGAAATCAATATAATGTTCACATTGTTCATTATTGTGTGTCTTACTTTAATTACTCTTTAATATGCTACTGCTCTATTTCCCAAATTCTCAAGTATTTTCCTCTGTGCCCTATTCTATTTTAAACAGTTTCACTACAAAAAAAAACTGTTTTTGGCGACAACCAAAATTCGTCTCCATGTCGTCGCCAAAAAGGTATTGGCGACGGCTGGCAACAGCGCGGAGAGGAAAATTGACCGTCGCCAAAAGTATCATCGCCAATTTGTCGCCCTGTCGCCAATTCATCTCCTTTGGCGATGACATTGTAGTCCGTCGTCAAATTCGTCTCAAAATCATCTCCAAAAAATTGTCATCTCCACACCGTCGTCAATATAACTCCGTCTCCAATTCATCTCCAGAGTCGTCGCCAAAACTATGTCATCACCTAGCCATCGCCAAAACTATGTCGTCACCGAGCCGTTGCCAAGCTGTCGCCAAAACTATGTCATCACCGAGCCGTCGCCAAAATATATTGTCACCGAGCCATCGCTACAAGTTGTTGTCACCAAGCCGTCGCCAATCTTTAATTATTCTTTTATAGCAATTTTTATAACTAAAATTACATAATTAATTTTTTTTTCAAATAACAAATTAATTTAAATTTTAATGCATATAAATAAATAAATATATAATCTAAAATTATAAATTAAATTAAATCAACACAAATCATAAATTTAAAATTACAAACTGTTTTAATATCTTAACAAAAATATAAATTTAAAATACAATAGATTTTAATATCTAAAAAAACACTCAACGCCTCGACTGATCTTTAACCATTGGGGCTACAAGAACTATTCCATCTTATTCATGTGGTTCCTTCAGAATAGCTTTCAGAGCAACAGCTCTTCCCATGGACTGACCAAACAAAATGTGAGGCAGCCCAATCATCTCCGACCTTCCTGCCAAATCATATGAGGAAAAGTTAGCTTTAATTGATCATTATTTGCATTAATCTGCTGAATTAAAGAGATTGCATATGACGAGAGATGAGATAAAAATTTTGAAATTTAACAAGAAGAACATGCTTCCGTTGCTTATTTTGAGATGCAAAAAGGAAACTCACAAGCCAAAACATTCAAATGCACAATTTTTATGTAGATTTCTCACTAAGCCGAAGACTATATTAAGAAATGATCACAGGGTTTACCTTTAATTTTTGTAAACTGTTCAATGACATTGTCAACTAGGCCATCAAAGTCAGGTACATAACCATGCAATCCTCCAGAGAGGCCAAAACTTGGATAATCAATTGCATGGCTATACCTGAAACTCCAAAGAAGTATCCTAGACGTCATTCTATAAATCCAGAAGAACCATAAACAGAGGAAAGACGAACACAAGATAAAACTCTTTAAACTCACTGATAAGAATATGCACAAAAAGTACTCCAAATGTTCAAGAAAGACATTTATGAAGTTCAATTCACTTTGTGGATGCTATTTCCGATAGTTTTCCTGAAGAACACAATTACTTCTCTGTAGTTACTAACTTGATTAGCTTAATACTAAGTGTACACCTAACTGTCACTACTTTCCATCTTTATCAAACTCATGGCATATGTTAGTACTTTGTTTAATTTCATTTTTTTTTTTTGCTATATTCCAATTACTAGCACTCAGTTTCTTGCAAAATGCAATCTATCACAAAGCTATTACAAGATGTAAAACGCATACTTAACAATAATATCAAGAAACACAAATATGTATCATCACCTCTTCCATTCTGATATCAGAATTCATTAATCATAACCATATCAGTACAACAAAATCTCCTACTTACTCCTGCAACATATGTAATGCATTCAGTTTCATTTTCTGACAATACATTAATTTTCTAAAAACTAGCAAGATAGAGCTGAAAGCCAAAGAGATTCAGAGAGTAAAGGAGGAACTTAAAAACTAATCAAGGTAGAAACTCCACTCTTAAGTCTACACACACACTAGAGTTTGTGAAAAATTTTCAACATGCAACACTTCTTTCAATTTTTCAGTTCAACTTCAGAGAACGATCTTAGTGTCATGTGAGCTCAAACTAAATATTGACTTTCAATTCGTGAGGGAAAAGTCATCATGAAATCTTGCAGCCTCCTTGTGCTTCCATTGACATTACCCCTTCACATTTCTTTCATCAAACACATGTTCCACCTGAAGATAAATATTTTGATGTGTAATGCGTATTTACATAAAGAAGCACAAATATTTTAATTTTGATATTTCTTTTCAATATAAAAAGTGTTGATATCAAAATATAGTAGAGAGTTATATTCATATAATGACATTTGACACTTCCACGCCAGTGCATGAAACAAGCTGAAGCATGCAAACTTCTCAACTTTCTTCTCATCTTTCTCATCAACTTTTTTGACTTCAATAATAGGCTTTGAATCCACATCCTTTTTCATGGATTAATCTTTATATCTCCAATACATATCTAAAAGGAATAATCACCACAAATTGGGAATATAGAGGTATCTTTTCTACTTATCCAAAAAATGAAAAAGAGATGCCTTTTCTTTTGACTACAATAGAAATCAAAATTATAGTTCAAATTTTTAAGACAAAAATAGTTAAATAGTGACCTATTGTACACTTCTATTCTCTTGAGAGCTTTCACCAAATACAAATTCGAATCTATAGCTTTGCATCAAGAAACAAATATTAGTTCTCTTTCCAACATTTTGCATAGATATTAACTATTATGATTTGGAACCACAAATAGGTTTCATTAAAACAGGCAAGGCAATATTTTATTTCAAGATGAATATTATCCAAGAAAGGGAAGAATTGTTGCTGCACAATCAATTTGATTAGTTAACTCCGCATTTGGCCATTTGCAAAGATAACGATTCAAGCTGCAGAATCATACAAGGCATGAATAAAATATAATACGCAAGGTGCAAGATCAATTCAAATCATTAAAGTTCCAACAACAATTTTCGAAAGCTATGCAATTGAGGTATTTCCACGAACAGATAGTGTACAATTGGGATTTCAAAGCCAGATCCTCGAGACAAAACACATGAAATGCATTACAAAAGCAATGAAAAATGAAAAGAATTGATTACCACGAATCACCACAAAGATTCGGCAAAGAGAAAAAGATTCAGCAACAACTATCCGACATATAGCCTCGTAACTGAAACATCACAAAGATTATGTAATTTTTCACAAAAAAAAAAAAAAAATTAATGATAAACCCTAATTCAGCCCTTATTCTATTGAAATCAATAATCAAAAAATTAAACAAAAAAAAAATACCGAAAATAAAAAATAAAAATCTGAAATTTTTGTAAAAAAGGCCAAAAATTAAAAAATAAAGAAATCCGAAAATAAAAAAAAATAAAAAAATTAAACAAAAAATTGAAAATCAAAAAGAAATAAAATCTGAAATTAATAATAAAAAATCCAAAAATTCAAATATAAAACAAAATACTTAAATTAAAAAAAATAGAAATAAAAAAATTAAGCTAAAAATAAATCCGAAAATAAAAAATAAATAAATATATGAAATTTTAAAAAAAAATCAGAAAATAAATAAAAAACAGAAAAAAGAAAAACAGAAAATAAAAAATGAAAACTAAAGAAGACAAATATATATATATATATATATATATATATATATATATATATATATATATATATATATAGATACAAATTTGTTGATATATAGATGTATATGTACGGACGGATATGTAATGAATATGTACATATATGTGTATATATATATGCTGTGAGTCACGAGGAAGGGTGGTGGAGTGGCGGAGGTGGTGCTGATTCAATTGATGGGGTGAAGGTGAGGTCGCGGGGTGGGAGGTGGCTGCTGGGTGGGGGTAGGGGTAGGGGAGTGGCTGCGAGGTGGGGGTAGGTGTGGGTGTGGGTGTGGGTGTGGGGGTGGGGGTGGGGGGTGGGGAATAGGTGCTTTTAAATTGGATCAAGAGCTAATGTGTATTTATTTTAATTTTTTTTTTTTTGTTTTTTTATGTTGGGTGGATGGAGACAACCCGATCTGTCTCCATAAATGGAGACGGAATAGGCCGTCTCCATCTTTTAAATTGGATTAGCTCTTAGGGCTGATCCAATTTATTTTAATTTTTTTTTTTTTAATGTTAGATGGAGACGGACTGGGTCGTCTCCATCTATTTTTTTTTTTTTTTTAATGTTGGGTGGAGACGGACTGGGCCGTCTCCATAAATGGAGACGGACTGGACTGTCTCCACCTTGTTCCAATTTTTATTTTTTTTTAATGTTGGTGGTGACGGCCTAGTCCGTCTCCATAAATGGAGACGGACTAGGCCATCACCATCTTTTAAATTGGATCAGCCCCAAAATTTTTAAATTTTTTTTTTTATGTTGGGTGGATGGAGACGGCCCAGTCCGTCTCCATCTTTTAAATTGGATCAGCTCTTAGGGCTGATCCAATTTATTTTAATTTATTTTTCTTTTTTTTAATGTTAGGTGGAGACGGACTGGCCATCTGCATCTTTTATTTTAATTTTTTTTAATGTTGGTGGAGACGGACCGGGCCATCTCCATCTATTTTAATTTTTTTTTCTTTTTTTTTTAATGTTGGTGGTGACGGCCCAGTCCGTCTCCATAAATGGAGACGGATCGGGCCGTCTCCATCTTTTAAATTCCAATTTTTTTTTTTTTTTTTTTATTTGTTATCTTTCTTTTTTTTTATGTTGGGTGGAGATGGCCTTATATTTCTGTCTCCAAAAATAATATTTTTTTTTCTTTGTTATAATTATTTAAGACATAAAATTACATATTAAAATACTTTGATTAAATTTTTCAAAAACATGTGAAAATACTGTTTGAATTATATTTTTCTTTTTGACTTTTTATCAAACTACAAATATCCGAATTAGTAGTTTTATTTTTTTATTATGAAGCAAAATTTACGACTACGTAGTAATACAAAAAATTGGATAAGTAAATAATTAATATATATTAATTAATATGAATTATATTTTTAATAGTTCTTAATTTAGATAATATATTTAATGTTAAAATTATTGAATTTCAACATATGACTTTTTGTCGGCAACAAGGTGATTAAATGGTGACGACCTTTGCATTCCGTCTCTAGGCTGTCGCCCATTGGCGACGGTATGGAGACAACATTTCATTGTCCATCACTATGTAGTTACCATTTGGACACTTTTGGAGATGACCTACAATGTCGTCACCATCTTGTCGCCAATTGAAGACGAATTGGTGACGGCCTATGTAGGTCGTCTCCAAACTGTCACTAAATTATAACCAAACTAGCGACAATGAATTCCGTCACCGTTTTGTCTCCAGTTTGGCGACAAATTGACAACATCCCGTCGTAAAATATAATTTTTTTTATAGTATTTTACCGACTCTAAACATCATTTTATATTTACAAGCTCTTCCAATTATAATCTCCATTTCACTTTTGCTCTTCTGCTATTTAATCTAGAGCATGTTGTTTTCACAACGTCCTGAATACATCATTAACTCTAGGTTGGCAATATCAGCAGTCCACGCCAACTGTACAGTGTATTTTGGAAGAAGCCTTGCCTCGAATTACAAAACTAGAATGACAAGACCTCCAGATCCACCAAGCTCCTAATCCTTACTTTCAAATCCAGCAGGCTCCAACCATCTAGATCAGCGATGGAGCTAGCAAGGGGGCAAGACGGAGCTAGGGCCCTAGCAAACTTTTTTAAAAACAAAAAAGGTGTATATAAATATTTTTTAAATAAAGGTTCGGCCTCCCCAATTTTTTTATAGAAAAAAGTATATATAAACAAAGTTTTGGCCCCACGTAACTTTGGTTTAATTTTAGTCAAATTTGGTAGTCCCCATCTGATTAAAAAAACAAACACAATGATAACTTTTAATTTCTTTAATCATTATATTTTTTTCTTTTTTGCAAAACTTCTATCTTCATTCTCGATCCTTCTTTCATTAAAATACATACTAAGTTACTAACAAACCAATTAAGGTAATCAATCATTAAAATTTAAGATAATATATCATTAAAATTTAAAATTACTTGGGTATGTAATTTTATCCATAATTTATTTTATTAATGTTGTTTTTTTTCTTTTTTCAGTAAGCTTGACTCTTGAGGCACAAACAAACTAAGGTAATTGATTTAACTGAATCACTCCTCGTCATAATTTTTTTTATGTGTATTCTTTGTTAATTATATTTTTTCTTGGTCCTGCAAAACTTTTGAGATTTTTGTGAAAATTTTGGTTTGGTTGATTTTGCGACTTTGGTGTGCTTACTATAAATGTGACGTTCGAGTCGAATAGAAAAATGTGATGTTTGAGTAGTTGAATACTTTAATTTGTAAACACTAACTAGTTTGAAAGATACGAAATTGGCGAATGGGGTTTGATCAAACAGTGAATAAAATAATTGAATATATTATACATTACTTCAATATGGTGGTATTATAATATTCTTCTTGATTAGATGTGTTTACTGATATTGATACAAATGTGGTAAAGTATTTTTGAAATTATTTTTAGCTAAAGTATAAATAAGTCTAAAATAATTGATTCATTCTTTACATAATCTTATGTTAATTTTTTTGCAAAATAGTATTTTTTGCACTTATTTATGTTTGAATTTTTAGTTAGTTTTTGTTATTTAATTTTAGTATAATTAATTATATTAATTGGAAATAGAAAGATATTTTCTAAGCCTATTTTCTACTGGTAAAAAAGGCTATATAAAAAAAAAATCACCCCCCAATACTAAATTTCTGGTTCCGTTTCTGATCCAGATCACAATCTACCACCACCGATCAACTGCCCATACTACTGCGACCTCAGCCCTACCTTCATTGTCCACAGCCTTCGTCGAGAAGTCGTCGGAATCCCAAAACCATCGATTATTCAGCATTGTGGTAAATTGTCGTATTGAAAAAAAAAAATTGTTATACTTGATTTTACAAGTGTTTGAGTTTTGAGTTCTTGGTCCATAATCATTTGATTCATTTGATCTTATTTTATACTAATAGTTTCCTCATTAGAGTGCTTCATTTTTCTCTTAATCTACTTAATTTGCAATCACGAGTAGTATATATAATGTTTTACACATCAATGATTTATCTACATGGACGAAAAAAATCAACATGTGAATAATTTTCAAAATAGCCTACCAAAAAGTTAATATTCATTTCATAGAAAGCTATATAGTTACAGATTTCTATCTAAAATGTAATAAATTGAACAAATAACAAATTGAAACATTTTCATTAGATTTATTTGAGGAAAAACTTCATAATATACCTTTTTTTCAACCAAGCAATATAACTCAATATAGAATGTAATGTAAAGTTTTTAGTACGATGAACTTAACATTTTCCATTTTTCACAAGCTAAAATATTTGACCATTTTCATTAAGTATTAGTTTGAAAAAATACTTAATTAAATAAATAAGGCTTTCCCTAATATGTCTTACGATTTTGTAATTTTTTACTAACCAAACATAATCTTTCCTTCCCATTCTCATTTCTTCCTTAAATCCTAAGGTTTCATACAAAGGGTATTTGCAAGATTTTGATAACAACAAACATATATATTAATGTATAAGATTGAGTTCTCAAAGACTCTACAACCCCGTAGATTCATGTCATAAGTAAAGCAAGCATATAACACAAGAGGCTAACAATGTCACGATCCCAAAATTCATTAAGACAAATTCCAGGGACGCAATGCCGCGAGCCTAAGAAGATTTCTCTTCCTAAACCCGCAAGGCGCTTGTGATACCCCGAACCTGGCATGTATTCAATAATATTTAAAGTTCATTTAAATTGCATTTTATTGACCTTTCACCTTCTTTGACTAAACTAGTTGACTTTTCATCTACATTGACCAACTAGGACAAGGTGGGAATTTTTGAAATGTTTAATAAAGGGCAAACTTGGGATTAGAAATAAAAAAATGCAATGTTAAGTTAGTCAAATTTTGGGTCAACTTTTGAATTAAATCTGAACCAATTGGGGAAGAGTTAGATAGCAAATTATATATGGTTGGAAAGCTCTATGAGTCTAGTTTCTGAGGCTTCAAACCGTTCATGAATTGGAGTTTTCTAGAAGAAGTTATGGCCGTTTTCGTAAGGTCGCGCATAGCTGTTTTGGTTTAACGGGTTGACCGAAGCTTTGACCATTTGACTTCAACTTGTCATCTTATATATGCATAATACATTACAAAACATGCGAAAATCTGGAAAAAAAAATTGAAAGGGCCAAAACCATAGGAGAAAAATAAAAAAAAAGATTTCAACCTTCAAATCTTCAAATCTTCGCGTGAGCTTGCACGGGGTTGTTTCCGAGGCATCCAACGTGGTTTTTCTAGCGTCTAAGAGCGTCTAAGGTGAGGGTTTCATCGTTATTTGCGCATTTGAAAAATGTATGTCTAAACTTTAAATTTTAGAACTTATGCGTAGATTGTTGTTTTAATCGTTTTGTTGCTTAAAGAATGTTCCTTGTTGATTGTAGAACATGTATTTATAGTTTTTTAGCATTTTATGCGGTTGAAAATCGAAATTGCAATTTAAATTGATTAATGAATAGTAATTAGTGAATAGTAAACCCCCGTTTCGATGAAGTTGCTCCGTTACGCGTTCTGTTGATGTAGGAAGATGCTAGATATGCTAGAATGCCTAAATGCGTGGTTTAATTGGAATGTGTAATGGAAAAACGGAGAAAAAGGGCTTAGTGAAAGTCGGGGTCGTTTAGGTCGAGTTTGGCGTTTTCTCGTTTTGCGTATTGGCATTGTTTCGGGAGGCCATGGAAGCACTTTTGGTGCGATTATGGCGTTGGTTGGGTGTTTGGTTGGTATAGTTGTAGTTCAAACGAGCAAAGGGGAAAATCGGGACTTTGCGTGAATTCTAGGGTAAAGTAGGGTTTCGGGGTCCTTAGACGTGCCTTATGGTGACCTAGAAGGGTTGGTGAAGTCGGTTTCCAGAATTCGTGGCTCGTTTGGAAATGGTAGTGTTTTGTTAGTTGGAGCCGATTTGTGATTTTGCTTGTTATCTTGATATTATGCCTATAGAATGCTTAGGGTTGCTTGATATACTTGTTTAATTGGTGTTATTGTAACTTATTATTGCTTGTTATGCTTGAAAAGTTAGTTGAATGCTAGTATTGTTTGTGATTGCTTGTTATCTCGTTTGTTGGCACTAGTTTGTATTGTTGTGCTATCGCTCGTTTATTGCCTTGTATCGAGTCTTGCATTGCTTAGTGTCTCGCGCGTGAGTGATGGGCCTCTTTGGGTAGCCTCGGGTTGCCAGTGTTGGTTGCTCTAGCTCCGCTGCTATTCCCTTTCTCGCTTGGGTTGCCTCCCAGGGAGATTTGGGTCGTAGAATTGATGGATACTTCCGGGGTATTCCAAACTGATGTTATAAGGTGGATGCGCGCTATTTGTCATCGTTGTCAACATCAAGCTCGAGATTGATGTATCGCTCGTGAAATGGTATATTGCTCGTAAGAGTGAACCATAGCCTTCGGAGTGTGGTATAGCTTTGAATGGTTGTGTTAATGCTTTCAATAATTGCTTATTGTATTGATTGTTTGTCTTGGTTGCTTATTTATCAGTTATATTGCTTAACTGTCTTATTTGCATTGCACGACTTTCTTTCTCTCCAATTCGATATCTGTCTCGCCCTCACTGAGTATACGTGTTGTGTATACTCACTCCTCACCACCACATTTCAGGAAATGTCATGTTAGCTGGAAGTTCGTGATTTCGTGAAAGTTCGTTGCCTGAAGAGTTGTCTTGCGTGCCTATGTGGCTTGAGTGTCGAAGTTGTGAAGATATATGCTTTCATATGTTGTATGTATTTAATGCCAAAAAGTATGTAATTTAAGTTTCATTAGATTGTTGAAGTAGTTTGATAAGTTAGATTATGTATCTAGTTATTATAACTTAACTTCAAATGCATGTTTGTAATGTCCAAAAGAAAAGAATTAGAATGGCATGATAGTTTATTTTATGTGGTAGCTTAGTATGGTTTAATTGTCTAGTTTGAGTGTACTTGTCAAAAATGAAAAGAGATAGGTTAGCTTTTAAATTGGAAATGTATGTATACTTGCTGAGTTTAATTGTTGAGAACCAAGGCTCAGATGGCCTTGAGGTGTTTGTATGGTTGGACTCGGTGTTGGTCCACTTATATGTTGTCGCAGGTTTTACATTTCGCCTAGAAACAGGGGAGACTCCGTCCGTTTTCCCTGAAAATTTATGCCCGGGTTTGGTTTGAGTTGTAATTAGATCGATTGATAGAACTCCCAGTCTCGAGAGGGATCGGGGTGTTACAGCGCTAATACCTCAATACATAAGTCTCAATCCACGAAATAATTCATCAGAGCGACTAAAACTCTTAATTAAATCAAATCACATTTCAGAATATCTATTACATGATTTACACATAGTATTTCTTATAAACTATCTTTCTTATAATATCATTCAAGTACAAGGACTGGTCTCATAGAGTAGCCTCTAACCCATGTAGCTTGGGCAGTCCAATAACCCCTGTCCCTGCATAATTATAATAAAATAATATAATGAGCGAAACATTGCTCAGTAAGAAGGACACCCAGAGTCAGGCTCTGAGGGTCGAGCAAATGAATGATGTAATATGGAGTCAGAATTAAACCAAAGGCGCATTGCGGAGTCAAGTACATGGGTATCTACAGAGGACTAAAACTAATTAAATAACATCAGGCCAAAACTAAATTATAATCTAATCAATGCATAGCACATATACGTGACTAATATCGGAGTTGCGCAGTCGGGTATCACAAAACTGGTGAACTTATCTCACAATCTTACTTATACTGAGGTATCTTACAAGCTTCACAGTACATTCACAATACAAGCGTCTTACAAACGTAACCCACGTAAATACCACCTAGAGCTGTAATAGTCATAGCTAAATCTCCACACACCAAATAATGGAAGGCCTGTATTGGCCCCATCCTCTCACGGTGAATCATCTCCCACCGCCGAGGGCACACGATGGCCACCTGTCGGCCCCACACCTTCGTACGGTGAATCATCTCCCACCTACGGGCACACAATCTTATAGGGTCATATTCGGCAGTCTCACCCGCCGGATGGGTGTTACAGCTCTAGGGGTAACACATAATAATAAATACAATAGCTTATCTAAACCATAACACAAATTAATATTTAAGTGTCACAAGGTTTCACTACTCTTGAAGTACAAGACTCTTAGTGACAAGCAGATCAGAGTGGAGTCTACGAATTTCAGAATATGTGACATCAAACCAAAATAATAGGGAAAGAACCAAGATGATCTAAGTATAAGAGGGTTGTCCAACTTACCTCAATCGAGCTTTTCATCAATTCAACATTTCTTTCTAAAGTTAAATCCTCAAGCTAATTTGTCACTGCATAACAAAATATTAAATTAAAATATCTAACCTAGACAAAATAATAATCTAAAAGAGTTTCTCAAAATATAGCAGGTGATGTTATGATCTTCACATTCGATTCTTCTAGAGCTTCTATAAAAAAAAACTATTTTAAATGTTCTTACGTAATCTTATTTTATCCATTTAGTTAGTATTTAAATTTGCACTATTTAATAATTGTAATTGTTGTCCTTTGTAAAATTTTAAGTTCGGATAACTTTGTTATGTAATTATCTAGTCTTTCATATTTTACATATGCTGCTACTTGTTTCAGTACTAAAATATATGGCTTATTAAATAAAATGTAATCCCCATTTATCTCTTTGTTTCCTATCACAAAGCCAATGTAATTTATAGGTCTTCTTATTGTACTTATTATTGTTTCTACCTTAGTTTCTTTCTTGTACATTTCTTATCCACTTCATTATTTCTTAGACTTATCCATCCTTCTTCACTAACGTTGCTTCTGTCTTAGGATGCGTATATCTTTTTCTGCCTTTTATTCTTTACAAGTCATCTTTTGTACTATGACTTTTTCTTTACTTATTTTATTCATCCCAACACATCCACTGCAACCGTCTTCATTCATCACACTCTCACCTATAGACAAACATACACATATATGCGTCACTACACACACACACACACACACACACACCCAGTTGCACACAACATCATATCTCACCCCTTCACACCTATACGACACACTGTTCCCACACATACACGACTAACTTAAAGCCACACACACCTCTCCTAAATTTCCTGTTTCTTCATCTTTAGCACCACACACACACCAATATATACACGCACACACGCATATAAGAACAACATATACCACCACCATAGTCAATTTTCACTACTCCGCATAACAGTCACAACAATCTTCATAGCTATACTTAAAACCTTTTCTCTGAATCTTTATTGTTTTTGTTATAAAATTCCATTATCTTGAATTATCATTCCTTTGTATTACACTTACTTTGTTACACCATTAGACATATGATTTAACTATAGGCAAAACCCATAATTTAGCAGTGTAATTAATAACTTACCCAGTTGAAATGAGATGAATAATCTGAAGTATAGCGCCTCTCATGAACTGTGATCATCAAAGCTAGTCTTATTGCTATTTGTTTCTCTATTATTCTCTTCTTTCTTTTTATGTTACTCGCGTCTCCCTCTTCCTCTCTAAATGGGTTTCTCTCCTTCTTAACCCTTTTTATCCTTCTGTTAAGTTATCTTACTCATCATCAAAACAACCTTCATGTGCCAGACAGTAGCTTTGGGTTGCTGCCCCTGTTTTCTCTGTCTTTATCGTTTCTTTCTTTTGTTAGAAACGGTGGAAGCCTATCTTATGGAGGAAAAGTTTCTATTAGTTTTTCCAAGTAATACCAACAATATCTTTAAGTCTAAATCGAACCCGAATTGATAAATTGACAACTTTGAAATGTTAACGTCTTACCTCAAATTTACTTTAATTGGTATTTAAACCCTTTTTTTTTTTTAGTTGCAACACGTAAACTTGATTTTGGTCTTAGTTACTTTTAAATTGACGTTATATTCATATAAAATAAAGGATAATTTAATTGTACCTATTAATTAAATTACATTCAAAAGTTGATTTATTTATTTCTAACTCGATTCCGCTTCAAACATTACTTTCTTATGAAAATAATTATTTTAATAAATTTTAACTCGCGCCATAAATTCAAATACACTTAAATAAAACTTAACAATTACCATTAATTAATCTTACTTTATCTATTTATCTTAACCTGCTTACAATTGGGGTGTTACAAACAAATACCTCATTAATGTCAAGCTAAGGTTCATTTTTAAGTTTGTCATTGCATAAATCTCAGCAAGCAATTCTAGAATGCCCATGTTCCAAGGATTTGGAGTTTTATAACCTAAACTATACTTTGACATGACTCTAAAATCTGCAGCAAGTATAGATAAGTTTAGAATCTGGTAATGAATTTTACTCACCCAAATATAACAGAAAATTGAGAAATGAGCCTACAAATTAATCAATAGTATGAGTCAGCTAAAACAACCTAGGAAGTTCAACATCTAATACAATAATTAAACCTTGGAGGTAGATTGCATACCAACAATCGTCAATCATTTCTCGGGTGCCAAAGAAGCAAATCCAAGAGCTTAAACAATAGCAAATAACTACAGAAACTCACTGTATAGCCTCAAAAGAAACTAACTAAAAATTAGCAGAAAGAAAGATGATAGAAAACAACTAAACAACAAAAAGAAAGTAGATGAAAGATTAAAAGCTTGGATACCCATGAATTTTTCTTATTATTATCTTCTAAAGTATCAGTTGAGATGAGTTTTTGAGAGACTTTAGGAAAATATATGTAGTGAATATATGTTGTATTGAACTGCGTGCATTACTCAACTGCAGGAAGAGTAAACTTGAAAGAATCTCATGTCAACAGTGGTATGTAGGCTACTTTTGTGATCAATTTTCTGAGAGCAAAAAAACACAAAGCAATGGCAGAAGAGGGACAAGTGATAAGCTGCCACACCGTTGAGGCCTGGACCGAACAGCTCGAAAAGGGCAACAATAACAACAAGCTGATAGTTGTTGATTTCACTGCCTCATGGTGTGGACCATGTCATTTCATTGTTCCGTTCCTATCAGAGTTGGCTAAGAAATTACCCAACGTCACCTTCTTAAAGGTGGATGTGGATGAGTTGAAGTCTGTTGCTCAGGACTGGGCGATATATAGAGGCAATGTCAACCTTTATGTTCCTCAAAGAAGGGAAGATTGTCTCGATAAGGTTGTTGGAGCAAAGAAAGTGGAGCTGCAGCAGACCATCGCCAAACACATTAGTACTGCTACCGCCTAACCAGTTGTTCCTTCCAAGGGTCAGAGTAAAGATCTATATGTATGTAGTAGTGGATTTGGTTTTCTGCACTTTAGCGGACAAATGAAGTCGCATTTTCTTCTCACTACTAGATGTGGAACCATGTTGGTTTTTATCATTTATGAAAATGCACCGAATTTCTTGCTAAAAAAAAAATGTCAACAGTGATATGCTCTTTCTATGACAACTTAAGTTTCACTGGATTTTGAAAGCCCAAAATTTGAGATTGATTTGCACTCTTTCTCTGAGATCTTGGCGTTTCATTAGATCGCTTCTTTTGCCCAAACCTCTTTAGCTTACAATGAGATGTAAGGTGCCTATTTAGTTTTACTTCTTTTTCCCTCCTAACTTTTTTGTTACTCCTAACTTTTTTGTTACTGGACAACCTTTAGCTAGAAATATCATATCATTTAGTTCAAAGTTTCTCTTGATTTGTTTCTTTAGAAGGTATAATTCTTCTTTTCCATAATGGCTATTCAAGGTTAAGAATTGGGTTAAATTTTCAGAATCTGGGAAAGAGTGCAAATGTGCAATAATTGTAATATCCAATTAGTAAATCTAAATTGTCGTGTCCTTTTCATTTGTAAATTGTTCTTTGGAAGTCTAATTGGTTTGCTTTGTGATTTTTATCTTAGACTTGTTTTATTTTTTTTCTTTTTTTCTTTTTTTCTTTTTTGCTGAATCTTGGACTTGCTTTTTGATTATGCTCCAGTAATGGTTCTCCCTTTTGTATCTAGGGCTTGGTGAATATGCTGACTGTTGTCTGTAATGTTCAACATATTAATAATTCTATATATAGAAAGCTTTATGATTTCTTCCTTGTTGGTGCATTAATCTGCCATTGTTAACCGAGATGGAGAAGTGAAAAGGTTTATTCCTTCTGAGAGCTACTTGGTCCATGATTATTATCTCCGACTCATGGATGAATGGTTGCAATTGCTTGCGGATAAATGCATTTGTGTTGCGGGGTTTTCGCCGGCGGATTGTTTCCATCTTTTAAACTGAAATATTCATGGAATTGGAAAGGCTAAAATTATTTATTGATTTTAGTCTCATAATGAATTATTGTAAATAATATGATTTCGATTACTATGTACAATGATTATTGTTTTACTATAATACCTAATAATCATAGATATTACATCAATCAAAATTCTCATCATATAATGACATCAATCAAAATTCTCAGCATATCTTTTATTGTCGAATAGAATAATATAAGCATCTTCCCGTCTACTATTACTTTAACATACCATTGTTATGTTAAAGGTCTACGGAGGCCGCAATGTCATATTTTAGGTGGCGATTAGTATTATAAATAAACTTAAATAGGAATGAAATCTATTAAGAAATGGAATGAAAGTGAGAATGGTTTGAAATTGGGAAAGAGTATGTCATGCTTTGTATACTTTAAGAATAAAGATAGGAGTGAATGTATTGATTTTGAACTCATACTTGGTAGACAATATATTAGGATAATATAATAATGATTGATAAGGGTTGCAAATCTGTTACTTCCGACCTGAGGTGAAATTTGCAAAACAAAGAAAATAACAACGGGTGTTATTTCCTGTGAACCCCCTCCGATGTGAGAGTTAGTGATTTGCTCGGGAAATAACTTAATGAATAAGTGACAAATTTAGCAATAGAATATTAATTATCTTTGAGTCACCTTCCATGTGTTATTTATAATATTGGATAAATGATTTTTTTTATATACCATTGTGTATAGAAAAGGATTCACAAGGTTCATTATTTCATACCAAACATAGGAATGAGAATAAAGCCAGAAATACCATTCTATTTCAACTCACCAATTACCACCTAGTAATTAGTATTTTATATGTATATTCAATATTATGAGTTTTACCACATTTTTAAATTTATTAAGTTTCTATATATTAAATTTACAAGATGTTTACTAAACATTTCTATCTTTGGTCCGTAAACTTAAACAGGCGATAATAAACTTTGAACCATGCTTCTTAATTTGATTCATTCTTATTACGGAGATAAGGGGAAGTGGGATCCGGGAGGGAGGCAGCTTGATTTGGAGACCAAGAACATGGTCAGCTTAAAAGGATGTTGTGCAAAAGCAGATCTAAATTGACTAATTAATTATTAACTCCAACACACAAATTAAATTAAAAGGGGGCATGCAATCCCAACTCGATCGCCAAGCCCCATATTATTCCCTTTATCTAACACTGCTCATGTCATGGTCTGCTAGTTCCTAAAAATAAGTGATCGAATTACCCTAGCAGCTTTTTCATTGACAATGCTAGCTAGATCTCTCTCACACTTTAATTAGGAACCACTGATCATCCAGTTTCATTAACACTAACCATATCAATTTATCCTTGCTAGATCAAGTCTTAATCAAATACTTGTTTGTTTAAAGAAAGCTGCACGTCTTGATCACCTGCCTCCCCTTGGAAATCAAGAACATTGTTGAAGATATCCACATCCTTAGCCAAGCTATTCCTCATGTCTCCTTTTTCTTAGTGTGACGTAACGGAAATCAGACCGCTGATTGGGTAGCTAAACGATATATGAATGACAACCTACCTCTAAACTGGAGCTCTAATATCCCTTATACTTTGTCTAAAATTCTTTTATATGATTGAACTTGCCGGCATCAGCTAAGCCTGTTTTTCATCTCTTTTCTTATTAATGCATTTTCATTTGACAAAAAAAAGAAAGCTGCGTGCATGTCTCAGAATCTTGCAATATCTCTAGTTATCTCAACTCCGATCCTCCAGATCGAAGTTAGCATTCTGCGTCGCATGATCATCTCAGAGAGATTCCGCATACAATATCTATATATATATATATATATAGATCGAGAATAATAGTCATTGATAATTGAATTGAGAATGAATATTAATTCACAATTGTTTTTGGAACTGTCTAGAAATGAACTCTCCGTAATCTTCCTTGGAGTTGTTGAATTGAACATATATATATATATATATATATATATGTACTCAAACTAACTAACTTTAATCACAGTAGAGCTCCTCCAATAGTATTATATAAAACTTGTACGTCTAGGAATAATATTCTTTCCTTAAGATACTGATCAGTTCAATATCATTGACATTAGCGTCAACTTAATTAATTATAATTATTGCTTTCAAGAAATGGACGTAAAGTAGAAGTGATCAGTGGTGAAATAAGCAATCGAATTTGGGGACCAGAAAATTAAAGGTAAAAAAAGTGATGGGAAGAACATGGGGGGTTTGATTGATTGTCCAGGGGCTTGTGATTTCTTGTTATTCCATTTACCTTTTTATTCTGGAACAGTCGTCACACGCAGACTCCACATTCTCAAAAAGCAAGGCGAATATGTCTGTCTGATATGAGAATGGTCGGTATTTTGCTTTACTAGAATAATATATATATATATATATATATATATTATAATTTGTAAGGGTGCAGATGACTTCCAACAACTTTGAGTAGGATCGGAGTTGTTATTCTCTCTGTATGTATATATATATATTGCAAGTTGTTCTAGCATGCAGCAGTAGTAGTAGTAGTGGGCACGCATATGCATACATACAAAGGCAAAGCAGTTTGAGTTTAGTTGAATTTCCATTCTCAACCTGTTTGATTAGACACCTTTCAGTTTCCCAGAAAGTGAAAAAGTGAAAAGATTTATAAGTGGAAGTGAGTAGTGGCACCACATACTATCACTTCGATTCTTCTTTGCTTTGTTATTTAACTTGAAACTTAAAAAGTAGTTGTGCAACAAGAATGGTGGCTCTTCGTACAACACTATTACTGGCGGTTTATTCTCTTGTATTTATCATGTTGTGTAGCTTCAGCCAAGCTAGATATCACCGCCATCATCATTATAATAAGAAACACAAGCATAAATATTCATATAATTATCCCCCACATTCCCAAATTTCACTTCCTCCAACTCCTCCGCCTGATGAGGCTTCTGCTCCTGCTCCTGCTCCATCTCCATCCCCATCCCCATCCCCATCCCCTGACGACGATGATCACAATTCATATAATTATAGTAGTAGTGGCGGCATTTACGATGTTAGAGAATTTGGTGGTGTTGGTGATGGGGTTACCGACGACACTCAGGCATTCAAGACAGCATGGGATGCAGCGTGCCAAGTTCATGACTCACCCATTCTCCTTGTTCCGTATGGATATTCTTTCATGATTCACTCCACTATTTTTACTGGTCCTTGTCAGAGTGGCCTTGTATTTCAGGTAATAATTAATGTTCTATTATATATCATCATCAGTTCAAAGGAATTTTCTCAATCATAACAATTATATAATTATTTATGCTATTAATCATGTATAGGTTGATGGAACCATAATGCCTCCTGATGGACCTGAGTCCTGGCCGAAGAATAACAGCAGGCGTCAATGGCTGGTATTCTATAGAGTGAATGATATGTCACTGCAAGGAGGGGGCATGATAGATGGGAGGGGAGAGCAATGGTGGAATCTACCCTGCAAACCTCATAGGGTATTAATTAATTAAGTTATTCTCGGTTTAAGGTTACTGATCATCTATCGTCTTTATCTGATTAATGAACCTAATGCAGGGACCTAATGGAACCACACTGCCTGGACCATGTGATAGCCCAATAGTGAGTACTGATCATGCATGGAACTGTATATATGTGTATATATATATAGATAGATAGTTTAATTCTTTACATCCATTAATTATTAATGAATTAATTAATCTCTAACTTGTTAATTTAATATATAGGCTATAAGATTCTTCATGAGCACCAACTTGACAGTACAAGGAATTAGGATAAGAGATAGCCCTCAGTTCAACTTGAGATTTGATAAATGCAAGAAAGTCCATATAGACTCAATTCACATTACTGCTCCGGCCTTAAGTCCAAATACTGATGGTATACACATAGAGAACACAGACAATGTTGGGATTTATAACTCATTCATCTCCAATGGTTAGTACATGATCTACATGTGTGTATATATATATATATATATTCATCTTTATAATTTGTTTTAACTAATTAATTACAATACAAATTAATTAGATAACCCTACCCTACCCTACCCTAATAATTCGGCATATTAATTAATTAATTAATTAATTTTGTCTGTTTTACATATATACATGCATGCAGGTGATGACTGCGTATCAATTGGTTCAGGAAGTTATGATGTAGACATTAGGAATATCACATGTGGACCTGGGCACGGAATAAGGTAATTAATTAATTAGAAGTACGTATAGTAGTACTACAGATACATATACATTTGTTTCTGACAATTATTTTATTTTAATATATATATATATATGTTAGCATTGGGAGTTTAGGTAACCATAACTCTCGAGCCTGCGTGTCCAACATTACAGTGAGTGACTCAGTGATAAAGCAGACGGACAACGGAGTGAGGATCAAAACATGGCAAGGGGGCTCTGGAGCGGTATCAGATGTGAGGTTCAATAACATACACATGGATAATGTTAGGAATCCACTCATAATAGACCAATACTATTGCCTCCTCAGCAGCAAAGAATATTGCAGCAACCGCACCTCAGCTGTATTTGTTTCAAACATACACTACATGAGTATCAAGGGAACGTATGATATCAGGAGCCCTCCGATGCACTTTGCTTGTAGTGATTCCATCCCATGCACCAACATAACACTTTCAGATATAGAGCTTCTTCCAGCTCGAGGAGATTTAGTGTTGGATCCTTTCTGTTGGAATGCTTATGGTGGAGATCTCCACACTCTAACTATTCCACCTGTTTCCGCCTGCTTCATGGAGGGAATCCCTCCGTCCATATTGGAAAATGACATAGGCTATTGCTGATCATGATCGATCCATCAATTATTAATTGATTTTGTAAATATAATTTCTTGTATCAGATCATCAATTCAAGCTAAGTGAGGAGGGGCATGCATATGCATGTTTTTAATTTTATTAATCTCATCCCAATTCATGATCACTGATCAGTACGTAGTACTGCTGAGTGCTGTCTCTTTGATTTTATATCATCAAACCAAATGTTTGGCGCATGCTTGCATCAAATGTAACTCAACTCATCATGTAACTCAGTAGACCAACTTAATTCGGTTATCCCAGTTTGAAGTTAATTATATATGACTTTTTATATACTTCTTTTATTTTTATTTTTATTTTTATTTTCCAAATATTTCGTTTCATTTTTTCACTTACGCCACCACTTATCTGATTTTGGATTTTCCGCCTGATTGATGGGCTGCAAAAATGTCCAGTTATCTGATTAATTTCCTCCAAGAAACATTGTATTCAATAAAATCAATATATATATATATATTTGCCTGAAATATAACTCACAAAAAACAAGTATATATGGGAATATATTAGGGAAAGAAAACAAAGAAATATTGAAGCACAGAAGCAGTACTGCATGCATGTGCCATGCACTGCAGACAAGCCATGTTACTTGTTATCCATTAGTTCATTCAGGTCTATGAACCATTGTACCTCAGTTACCATTACTGTGAATATTTTAAGTTTTTCTGCACGACATTTATAATACGAGACACTGCAAGTCGACTAAATTGTGGAATAGACATTGCTATTTCCTAGATAATATTACCACTCTTAACATAGTGAATGGCACCAGAAAAAGAACTTGATGGGAAGCTACACCCTCTCTGCCATGCATGCCTCTCCATGCAGTATCATTCTTCATGCGAGATATATACTTAGAATGAGTCTCTATACTAGTGGACGTCATCATATAATATATATATATATATTTTGCATGTTAATTCCTTGTTAGTTGTTTAAGAAATTTGTATTTAATTTATAATAACTTAAATTAATTAGTACATAATGTCAATATAAGTTTAAGTATTTTGAACTAACTTGCATCTATTGACAAACTAATAAGTGGGTCTAAATCATTATAGAGGTGATAAAGTTGAACAAATGATTTTCCTGAATAAGTGTGTAAAAAAAGTTAAACTTCGAACTATGATGTTCATTGTTGGTTGAGGAATATCGATTTGTAGTTTGTAGATGACACACACACACATATATATATATATATAAGAGAAAATCAATTAATAATGTTAGATAGCAATAATATTAAGTAGCTACTAATTAACAATGTCAGACGAGAGATAGGGAATAATTAGAAAAAGATTGGTCGGCCCCGAAGCACACACTTGACTTTCCTAGCGATTGCACGCGCAATTGGGCCCATGGAGATTGAAGAGTGGGGGTTGTAAATCCCTGCTCTACTCAATACTGTTTTATGTGCTCTGGAAAAAGGTCAAAGGCTGCTTGGGTCGGTGCACGGGCTAAAATCCAAAAGCCACCAACCATACTTTTACCTTTTTTCCCATTTATGAAATGATCTCTTCTGTTTGCACCAAAATAATTATAATAATACTCCTCCTGCCGCAGTTCTTGAATCTCATATATATATATATATAGTTTATGTTTGATATCTCAAATAGTTTGGTTTGTGATTCCATCTCAAGCAGGCTTGCTTTTTCAGCTTTGTTTGTGGACTCTGCGGTGCCACTTTAATGTTTTCTCTGCGCACAAAGACAAAGGTTCCTTCCCTAGCCTTTAAGACCACTCAACCCATTTATAGGTCACACACTGATCAATATATCCCATTGTGCATTCAGTCTGTGATTCTATTATTCTATGATTATTATATACAATGTATCCCATTCAAAATGTGAGGCTCATGATAAAGCACTAGAGCTTTAATCTATTGATAAGTTATTTGTTTTTTTATACAAAAAATCGTTGCGAGATTAATTTTTATTATATTATTAATATGTGTTATATAATTTTAAATTTTTTTTAATTAAAAAAAAAAAACCTCATTGATATCATGGAGCAAGACTCACGGCCTAGCCTCCTAAAATTTTTTTCTGTTTTAGTAAAAAAACAGAAAAGTCCTACCGTACCTATCTATAGCTCAAGAACGTGCATAGGAATTAAGGTGGATTAAGAAACAAGTATATTAATTGCAGTGTCCTTTATGACTTTCTGTACACGGTTTTAGCACTTAGATTCAACCTTGACACCAAAAAACTTTTTTTTTTGCCATTTTATCACGTGAAACTTTATTTCTATATTTTTAGGTACAATGAAACTTTTAGCATGCGAATAATTTATTCACCCACAATCATATATTAAATGAAAAAGAACTCAATTAAGAAATCTTTAACTAAAACAGTTTTACAAATGTCTACTCGCCTTATATTTATACCAACCACTATCCATCACTTTTTGAATTTGCTTTCACTCAGGTCTTCCTTCATTTTGTAATAGGTGCACGCCCCTAGAGTGTGCAGTGTTCTTGTATATAATTAGAATCTTTTTAAATTAATAATGATAAATTAATAATTTTTTTAAAATAATAAAATTGTTTAGTCTCAATTTGGGACCATTATAAAAATTAATAATCTCAATAAAATTATAAATTAATTCTTTTAACTATTTCATTTGTATCTTAGAGGCCCAAGTATTTTTATAAATTAATAAATGGCTAAAAAGTCCATAATAAATTAACTATGAGGTTTTCTTAAAATATGCATCAATAGTAGTTTTTTTTTTTTTTTTGTTGAACTTCAAATTTAATTAAATGTTATCTTTAATTGTTCTTAATACACCCAAAGTCCTAAGGTTGTTTTCTTGTATTGTAACAAGAAATTTTGGAGCGACATTAATAGTTTGAGTGCTTCTCTTGCATGACACTAGTTTCAAAAGTTATGTATCATCATCAACTTTATCTTGCGAATGACTTGTCATGTTGTCAGTGATCGTATCGACACTTAAAACCTCTATACTAGTGTCATTCTCACCAAGAAAATTCAAGAGGTGGTTGACATGACCTATTTTTTTACAGTACCCCCAAATTCATTAATGGTTATTCTTTTTTTGTTGTTGTTGTTGAGAAATCATTAATATTGTCTTTATCTAAGGGTTCATCACTAGTCTCTGAAATTCGTATTTTCTATGGATCTTATCTTACAATAGCGAAAATTATAATATGTTTACTATTAAGCCAAAAATAACTAAAAATATGTTTATAAATTGTTATTAATTTATTCATATATTAATATCTCACTAAAGTAATATAATTTAAATAATTATAACACTATTAATTTAAAGACAGTTATAAAACATGTGTGAGAACTGGGAGGGATGGTAATTTTATAGTAAAATAATAGGCTTTTTAATGGGTCAAGGTGGTCGTTTGAAAATGAGTATCCGAAATCCAAGTAAGCATCAGGGCAGAGATTTAGCCCACACGCCACTATCAACAAGAAGTCCAAGAACAGGTACACAAATACTGCTTTGTATTTTGGAGTCAGAGAGAGCCCATATACTAGTGGAACACTATCCCATTTCCCGTAGATAACTCCCGTATTATATATTTTATTGACATGATCAAAGTACTAGTGTATCATCTGGTTATAGATATTAAGACCAGCTTATTTATTGTAGAAAAATATTAATTCAGGATGTTCAACGAGAATTATTGTAAATTGGTTCATATTTTTTTTTAACAATATAGTAACCCAATATTTGGCTAAGCAAAATTAATGATTGATTTTGGGATAAAGAATTTAACAGTGGGGTAAGATTCATGTAAAAAATTATGTATTCTAAGAATACTGTAACTTTTTAATTTGGCACTAAACTAGTAATAGATTAAAAAGCTCATTCGACCGATCAACCAACATGGTAGCTTTATTGTCTTCTTTGGACAAATGTGTAGCATAATACATCCATAATTGCTTAAATCAATTTTAGTAATTTGGTGTCCCCTTCCAAGAACAACCAAGACCATGAAAGAATTTATTGTACCATTCTAGTTTTCCGAAAATTTGTATAATCTGAAATAAATTTAATTAAGGTAAGCTTCACATGAACTCCGCCGACAATTTGTATGAATGTAGGTAGAGTATAGTATCTCCATAAACACAACACCATTCTGTGCTTCATTTGTATTCCCAAAAAATGATAATTTATGCGGTGAGCGTGGATCGAACACGCGACCTTCAGATCTTCAGTCTGACGCTCTCCCAACTGAGCTATCCCCGCGAATTGAGTTATGAAGCCAGCGAATTCCACTAATACCCAAAGACTCTCATGAAGGGGCTGGAAATTCTCTCCATCCAGTGAGCGCATGTACCATAATTGAAGGAAATATAGATGGAATGCGGAGAAGGATATGAATCAATACAGTTTCAAACATGCTAGTATTATTTAGCTGATAATGAAAAAGATTAGGTCGCCCATAGTACCATTAAACATTATGGGTTAGTAAAAATTGAAAACCTGTGTTGCATCGATCATCCATGGCACCATTAAATCTTTATTTTACTTAGAATTTGGCATTCCAGAGTATATATAGATGGTACAGTTAAATCAAGTTACACAACCACAACACAGACTCGGCCCTAGTGTTTTAACTTAGCATACTACAACTGAATTTGCCAGCAGATAGAGTTAGCTTCTCTGCATTTGTGACAGCATCCAATGGGAGAGGACTGAAACTCCGAGAGGGTCCATAAAAATGAGGAAACACATTGGACTCATCAACGGCTTCATAAATCAATCCATCACCGAGCTGCAAATCAATACATGCAATCTCAATCAGATAAAGAAAAATGCATAATGGACCCTTTATGTACCAGGCTTCTTTTACATCATTGTCCAATGTTCTTCACATCATAGAAACTGTAAACATTACTTAATCTTGTAAATGAAAAATGATGAGAGCCATGCGACAACACTTGTACCATATGGTGGAAGTCATAAAGCCTGAGTCTTTTGCATATTACCTTTCCAACATCAATTTGGAGCAGATATAGGTCTTGTGAAACATTCATGAAAAAGTTGTGCAAGGTTGATTGAACCTGTAAAGCAGAGAGTTAAAAAATAAAAATAATAATAATAATTACACGTACATGTTCACTTTCAAGGCGCAAAACCAAACAATGTCTTCTCCCACTTTGTGCAATTAATCATAAAAAAAAGCCGAAATAGAGAAAATCATAAGACGTGAAGAAATATTGTTGATTATAGTGATGCCTTTTATATCCATATAAAACGTTGTAGGTTCCGTTGCTTGGGAAAGGAAAATTTGGGATTTGTATCTAAGTGTCACTTGTAAAATTCATATATGATTGCCAGCTCGTGAAGTGTGACACCTCTACTATAACCAGGTTAAAATAAATAGTTTAAGTAAGATTGATTAATGGTAATTGTCATACTTCGTGTTCAGTATATTAAGATTTAATGTAATTACTTGAATTTAAATCAAGTTAGGAATAAATAAATCCATATTTGAATGAAGTTCGATTGTGACTTAGTTAAATTGTTCTTTATTTATGTAAACGTAACGTTAATTTAAAATTGAACTAATTAAAAGGTTCACTTGTCCAATTAGAATAAGAGATTTAAATACGATTCAGATAAACTCGGGACATGAAACTAATATTATATAAGTATAAACTTGTCAATTGGGTTTATTAAAACCAGCTCATGGGTCCACTGACAATTCAGTAAAAACCTTTATAGAGTCACTGTTAAACAAAAATGGAGAATTAAGATGAATCAGCAGGCCAACTTTTCCCAAGCTACTGCCTGGCAACATTTTGGAGCCTTGGCATGCATGCAAATGAGAGAGATTAAAAAGATAAGAACAAAACAAGATTATAAAAAGGAAAAGAAGGATCTGTGAGGGAAAAAGAAACAGAGACAGAGAGATAGAGGCAGAGAGAGAAGCGAAAGGCAGAAGGGAGAAGAGAGTGACAAAGAAGCAAATAGCAACAATTTGATTATAGTGATTTCAGTCCATGAGAGGCGCCATCCTTCAGATTAATTATCTTATTTCAATTGGGTAAGCTATGAAATGCTTTGATAAGTTATAGATTTTGTTTATAGTTGATTCATATATCTAATGGTGTAATAAAGTGAGTATAAGGAATGAGAATTTAGATAATGAAAATTATTATATAAAAACAAATAAGATTCAGTGAATGGGTTTAAGGATAGCTGTGGGGTTGTTGTGGCTACTATATGAAGTGGTGAAAGTTGGATGTGGTGGCGGTATATGTAACCTGTACATGTATGTGTGCGTATATATATATGTTAATGTGTGTGTGTCCATAAGTTGGCCGTGTATGTGTATGTATAGTGTGCCGTGTGGGTGTGTAAGGGTGAGTTGTGTGCAACTGTGTGTGTGGTTGGATATGTGTGGGTGCATGTTATAGTCGTGCATGTGTGTGTGTCTGAGAGTAATAAGTGGATGAAGATGGTTGAAGTGGGTGTATTGGAAAGAATAAAACAGGGTAAAGAAATAAGAAAAGACAAAAAGGTTAAATTACAAAAGAAGACTAATAAGAAATAAAAGGTAAAGAACGTACAAGAAAGAAACCGAGAAAGGAGAAAATAAGAGTACAAAGACTCCTCTGCTCAAGTACTGAAATACATCAAGTAAGACCTGATTTTATTTAGTGTTATCTTGGTCTAACGCATATTTTATATATGAATAAGCATGTGAAGAAGATAGCATGATTTCAACTTGGCAACGGTTAATACATATGTGAAGTTTAAATTCTAAAACTATGAAGCTGAAATATGTAGAAGAATACAATTATGAACTCAGTAGGATTTAGATTTGTCAGATACGTGTGTATATATGTACTACTGCGTGTGTGTGTTAAGTATATGATGTGTGTATATATATATTAGTTATATATGTATATAATATGAAAGCTAGATTAAGAGTGTGAGGTATGAGTGCACACTGAACTTTGTATGGTTTTACTGTTGGGTTTGGAAGGGTGATAAACAATGAAGCAAAAGAGATTGAAAGAATTAATTTAACTTCAATTGTAAAGTGTATATGGGTCTAAAACTACTACTAAATTTGCATGTATATGTACGTTCTAGGTGTTTGTATGTATGCATGTGTTCGTTGTATATGATGTCCCCGTGTGTAGCCTTGGGGGTGTGTAGGCAGGATAACATGTGAAAGAGTGTGAGCATGTGTATTTATTTACCAGTATGTGAATGTGTGTTGTAGTAAGAAAAACCATGAGAGAGTCTAGGAGTGTAAAATGAATAGGATGGTGGATGGTGAAATTAGCTATGTGAGTAACAAAGGAAAGAAGGAAAACGTAAGGGAAAGAAAGAATAAGTCTAAGATAAAGACAAGAAAATAAAATTCAACACTAAGATAAATTAACAAAGATGGATAAATTTATATAAGAATTTACTTATGTTGCAGTAACTAGGAATGACTTGATATTTTAGTTTAAGTTATTATGTTCGCAGTGACGAATTAATTCGAGGTTACAAGCTTGAGACTGAATTGATTTAAAGCTCGTATCGAGGTAAGTAGAATACCTGTTCCGTTATACACATATCTACTTTGTTTCAGTTAATGCATCAATTGTTAGACATATCTGTTAAGCAATTGTATCAGTGGTCGGCCAAACTCCACAATTGTTAATTATATGTATCAATTGTTTTATCACAGTTGTACAGTGGTATCCGAATTCTATCCCATATGTCTATTACCTTCTATATCTATCAAATGCTTCATTGATATCCATAAGTCTTTCACAGGGTACTCTACTTAATAAGCTTTCTTTGCTCATTTTATTGTTTTTGCAGAGGCCGAGGTTATTGAGCTGTTAAAGCTATATGAGTTAGAAGTTATCTTGTGAAGTTGAGTCTTGTTATTCACATGGTATTTTCTTTAGGATTTCATACTAGTATTAGTGCTAAGAAGGATTTTGGCTCCGGTATTATAGTATGGACTTGTATTAAATAATCAAAGTATTATATTAATTTATTAAAGTCTTAGAAGCTCTGATTGTTGATTTGGGGAAATTAGTTTGTTTTTTTTTGTGTTATGGTATTAACGCCTTGTGGGCTTAGGAGGTATAATCTTCTTAGACTCGCGGCATCACGCTCCTGACTTTAACCTGGTGAATTTTTGGGAATGTGATATGAAGTGATAGCCTCAAACTAGAGATTTTTCTACAACTTGTTGAACATTTATTTGTGTTTGATAAAGATTAAAGACTTGGGATATTGACCAACCAGGTAGCTCAGCAACATATCAGTATCACTATAACAGAGTGAAGAATCTAAAATATAGTTTCAGGCCACACGAGAACATAAATGGAAACAAATGATGATTATCACATGATCCTAATTAATAATTGACTACAAAAATGCTCACAAGTTTCACTCATATTCATGTTTCACATAATATAATTGATTAATTAAGTTATTGTCAAACATAAGATCGAGCTGTTTATGGAGGAGTTTTATGCCACCAAATTAATACTAATTTCTTTATAAATATGTTTCCAACCCATCCTAAAATATGAAGTAATTATTTAACAGCAGCTAGTTTGTCAAATAAGCCAAGAAATATACAGTATTCAATAAATGAAGATGAGATGAAATTAAGTAGAATTTGGAAAATCAGAAGAAGTGGGTTGCCTGGTCAAGCCTGCTTAAGTGTATACAGCCGCTAGATTTATCAACAACTCCCCCAAAAGTAGAACCCGTCTTCTCCAAGGCTTCCCATTCCTCGGCGGTGCTGATCCGATAAACATACTCTTTGCTTTCCTTCCCTCCCATTTTTTTGTCTTCCGAATTGGGATCTACAAATTCAGTCTCTGTATGATATATATGGGTTGCTCTTCCATGTGGCTGTGGCAACCCACGTGAAAGAATAAATAAAGCTTTCTTTTTTTATTTTAATTTAGTATTAATGTGTAATTACTAATTTGTCCCTGACTTTATTAAACGTTTGTAGAACCCACATATTAATTTGATGTTCAACTTTTTTAAAGTGTTAATTTTATTTTAATTCTAATTACTTTATTACCCTTGATTTGATTAATATTACATGGATCCACAACACAAAATAATATCAGTTTATAGGGGATTAAGAGTTTTATTTTGCCTTCAATAATTTATGGAAAATAACCTTTTTTACCCCTTTGATCATTTTCAAAAAAGTTAGACTCAATCCCACTCACTTAAATTTATCCTCAACCACATTCAAAGTATTTATTCTCTTCTTTTTTTAAACTTTCTCTTCTATTTTAGGGAAAAAAATCATCTCCTTATCTTCTTTAATCATCAGTTCAATGACTTCATCCCGTCATCAAGCATCATCATTACCGTTTTGGAGTTTCAGGCAGTTCGTTTCACGGAACAAATGTAGTAGTGCTATCACAAAATGCAATTCAATTATAAATTGTATTGTTATACCATATATTTTTTTCGCTAAGGTATAGTGTTCATAATAAAAATGTCTGAATATACTATAGTTTATATGTAGTCATTTTAATTATAAACAAAATTAAGCAACTTGATTATAATTGTACTTACATAAGATACTATGTTATACTACTTTAAAATGTATTGTTATACCATATATTTTTTCGCTAAAATTAATATTCATAATAAGAATGTTCTAGTATACTATAATATATATAGTCATTTTAATTATAAATAAATTTAAAATAATTGATTTCACCAAACAAATTTAAACAATATAGTATAGATATAGATTAAAGATTATAGATGTAAACATTTTTTTTTTTAGCGTCATTAGATACTATTCCATTTTCATATCTCAATTATCACCTTCTATTTATATGTATGCTTAGTTGGCATGTCCAAATAATAAATTTTTATTTTTTTCTCTCTTCCTTTGACTTGTTAAATAAGCATACACATAGAACGCAATAAATGAGTAATAAAAATATGGTGGTAAATGACTAATATGATCCGGATATAATTCTTAAAAATAGATTAACTTGTACTTGAATGTTAAATTTATATTTCAAAGATCATTTAAATTGAACATAATAAAGTATATGAGCTATTGAAGATTGTCCACAAAAAAAAAAAAAACTATTGAAAACCGTGTTAGATATTGAACTTAACCTAGATTTATAGTTAGTGAAATTCTTCTTGGATAAATTTTGAAATCAAAAGAAAATAGTATATAATTATAAGCTAAATTTTCTTGTTTATAAACTTATGTTATATGGAATTTTCGAAAGTCCCATGATTAGTTCCTAGTGTTTGCAAAAGTCACACTATTAGTCCATATTATTTTAAAAATCACGTTGTTAGTCTCTCTATTGTTTACAAAAGTCTCACTATTGGTCCCTATTGTTTACAAAAGTCTTGTCATTAGTCCCTATTGTTTGCAAAAATCTCTCCATTAGTCCTTATTGTATAAAAAGTCTTCCAATTAATCCGTAATATTAACTAACTGTTAAAAACTTAACAGATTTTAGGAGTATAATAGTAATTTTATCAAAATTTTCTACTTCTTTTTTTTTTTAATTGGATAATATATCAATTTTTTTTTGTTAAATCCAGATACTACCCCTAATATTTACATCAAGTGACACTTATTAACCGTCTCTTTTAAAAATAACCACTTATTAACCCTGGACTCGAGTCAACCTTAACAAATTATATTACTGTTAAAAATAACATAAACTTTCTAAATTACTCCCTTATAATTTTTGGGATAAAGCCCTTTTCCCCCATGAGTTTCACAATAAATTCCAAACTCCCCCATGTCCTTTTTGATTTATTCAAATTCCCCCATGTCATCTAACAAAGCTAACAAAACTGTTAAATGTAAGGGTATTTCAATCTTTTGGACCTTTATTAAAGGGTATTTCAAGCTTTTGAATCTAAATGTGAAACAAAGAAAAGAAAAAAAAACCCAACCACCCTAACCGGTTCATCAACACTACCACTACCAACAACAACACACGCACCCACTAAAAAAGCACAGCACATATAGTTGGGGGTGACGTCGGTGTGAGGCAGTGGTGGATTTTGGGTGACATCGGCTCTAGTAGGTGGTGCCAATTTGGATTTCTTATTTTTTATTTTTTTGTCAAAGTGGCGATTTTAAAGTTTGGGGTAGAGGATTTGGTGCCCGGAGTGCTGTGTGTGTCGTGTGTGTATGTGGGTGTGTGCGTGCTCTATGTGTGTTGTGGGTATGTGGGTATTGTGTGTTGTGTGTTGTGTGTGTTATGTGGCGGTGTTTGGCGGTGGTAGAAGGTGGAGGAAGAAGAATAAAAAAAATAAAAATTCATTAAAAAATAATAATAATAATAAAGATTTTTGTTAAATAATAAGGATGCTACACTTAATAAGGATAATTAAGTAATTTTGATTATTATTTTATCTTTATTGATATATTTTAAAATATATATTGTAAGGGCGTAATGGACATTTTTGTTTATAATATGGGGTAGAATGGATATTTGGCTTTGCACATCATATCACTTCAATCTGGTTCTATTAAATGTCAAGGACCCACAATGCTACATGTGCAAAGGTGTAATAGATTTTTTCTTAACTTATTTAAATCAAATAAAATATTATACATTAAATGCAATGAGTCCCACTACCACGTGTCAAGCCCAGCTTATTTTCCTGACCACGTGTTGAGTCCACGTGGCTGTGGCAAATCATGGAAGAATTTTCCATGATATATACCAAGTTTATTTACTTTTTTATTTATATATCTCTTTTTGAGAGGCTGCAAAAACCAAGTCTAGCATGGAGGTAGCCCCACTCTCACATTTTTCATTATATTTACTTTGTCTCAATAATGGAGACGAAGTTCATAAACCATGAAAACTACAAAACTAATCTTCACAAAGGAAATGAGAGGAATTTAATTCATTTGTTTGGATTGAAAAATAAAATAAAAATAAAAAATATTTTTTTAACCCAAATTACACATATATACTTGCTTAGGATGAGAAAGCTGTGTTTTATGAGTAGGACATCATTATTTGCTGAAGCAAGTAAATATATTTTTTTGCATGTTTTAATTTTAGTACAATTCTCTCCACTTTCTCCCGATTTAAGAGGAAACAAAATTAGTTAGTGAAAAGGAATCAGAGAGATATTGAAAATAGTGATACACTTTCAAAAAAAGTATTTTTGTTCAATTAAGGAGAATCATTATTTAATTTAAATAGAAACACGACTTAACTTGAAATTCAAATTCGCCTAATACACATATCAAAACGCACACCTAAGGGTATCTCTAATGATGATCACTATTTACAAAAATACTATTTTTGATAATTTTTAGAGACCCGAGTCTCTATTTTAATTCAAATCTCTAATAGGATCCACCACCTTTTAGAGATTTACATCAAAATAGAGACTCAATCACTTTTTGAGTCTCTAAATTTGTTGTCAAAAAAATAAATTGAGTCTCTATTTTAACTCAAATCTCTAAAAAGTGGTAGGTCCAATTAAAGATTTGAGTTAAAATATAAACTAGGATCTCTAAAAATTACTAAAAATAAAAAGTTTTTATGAATATGCCATTGGAGATATCCTAATTAGTTAAGTTACTCAGCCTTGTCACAATTATACACAACCTTAATGTGGTGTTGATTCCTCGTGTTTTAATATTTGCTCATGTACTTGAGGACTTCATGTGTTACTAGGGCTTATATTGTTCATATACTAAGCCTAATTTATATCAAATGCATAATCTCATACACTAATATTCACCAATTTAATTTTTAAAAAATCAATGTAGAACAACATATTACACATTGAATTAGGAAAGAGAATTAAAGGAATAACTGAGCCTTTGGTTTAATTATATTTTTTTTTGTTGTAAGTGTGAAATATTGTAAGATTAATTTTGTTGGTATCATTTATTAATGTGTATATGATTTAGGTCTTTGATGCGGAACATGATTCAAAGGAGTTGATGAAAAAGATTGACAAAATCAAACCCAAGAAGAAGAACAAATAAACCTTCATATTTTTTTTCTTATGTTATGAATAGTATTGTTTTGTTATGAATAGTATCATTTAGTTTATTTTATCCCACATAGGAAGTTTAGCAAATTTTAAGGCCTAAGAGCTCCTATAAATAGATAGCTCTCCAAGCTCATTAAACACACTTCAATCAATACAAAACTAGTATTGTATACTTCCTCTCTAGTATTCTAGAGTTATAATATTTAAGTTTTCCTTGTAACAAGGACGTTTTACTAGAACGAATCTAGTGTTTCGCTTCCGTTCTGCGTCGGTTGGCACCAGAGCCAAGTTCAAGAGTCCTAGTTTAGAGGGTTGTAGTTGTAATTGAGCCGTATGCTCTACACTTGCCACTAATAGTAGACCCTGTGCATCAGAAAGCTTGATTGATCGATTAAGTCGTATGCTCTGCACTTGCCACGTATAGTGGATCCTGTGCATCAGAAAACTCGACCGATTAAATTACAAACCTATAAGCCGGAGAAGATGGCGTCCAAAAACAACAATGGTGGTGGAGATAGTGGCAACGTCGACATCAACATTGCTGGTAGTAGCCATAGCAGAGGCGAAGGTGGCCATCCTATTGACGGTGATCGAGGGATGGAGGCCCTTTGGGCGGCGATACAAGCTCAAGAAGAAAAGATGACCCGTGAACTCTGAGAGATTCGCGACATCCTTTCCAACTTAAGCCTAAACGCCAACAGGGCTCATGACGATAGTGGGATCAACCGTGCCAGAGAAGATGCTCGTGGCCAACCTATCAATCAACGCGATCTTGCAATTCATCATAGGCAACCAGCCTATGAAGATGAATCTGATGAAGAGCTCCTAAACTACCGAGGAATCAACCAAGCACAACCACGAGCTAGAAATCAACCACAACATCCTCATCAACGTGGTTTTGCTCGACATCGCAGACCACCAACAAATGAGGAGGAATCTGACAGTGACGAAGAAATAAATCAAAGGCATCAACATGCACCCAGGAGAGGACAAGGCTTTGACGAATATCGTCCTAAAGCCGACATTCCCAACTTCAACGGCGATCTTAACATTGAAGCATTTCTTGATTGGTGCTATGAAGTTGAAAAATTCTTTGACATGATGGATGTACCGGAGGACAAACAAGTAAAACTAGTCGCCTACAAATTAAAGGGCGGTGCAGCCGCTTGGTGGGACACCTTGCAAAACAATAGAAGGCGACAAGGAAAGGCACCTGTTCGGACTTGGAGAAAGATGAAACAACAACTGAAAGGAAGATTCATTCCTCCAGATTATGAACAATACTTGTTCCAACAATACCAAAACTGCAACCAGGGTCATCGATCAGTGAGAGAATACACTGATGAATTTCTGCGCCTTACTGCTAGGTGCAATATATCAGAGTCGGAGGAACAGCAAACATCACGATACCTCAACGGCTTGAAATTTGCAATCCGGGATAGGATGACATTAGCTCCAATATGGACCGCTGATGAAGGTTACAACATGGCATTGAAGGCAGAAATGCTTTTGGCTCGTCCTTCCACTCGACAAACTCCTTTTGCACCAGTCCGTTCGAATCCTGACAGAGGCAAACAAGTTGCAGAAGAAGCAACTCGTCCTTCTACTCACAATACTGGCACTAACAATCAAGGGGTGGCCAAATCAATCAGACAAACGTCGAATACCACCCGACCCAATAATCCATATGCTAGGCCAACCATTGAAAAATGTTTCAAATGTGGAGAACCTGGTCATCGTTCCAATGAATGCCGAGCTCGCAAGTCTGTCAATCTAGCAGACTATGATAATGAGCGTGATGAAGAAGTTGAGTACAATAATGATGATGACTTGGAGGATGCTGAAATTGCAGACGAAGATGGAGAACAAGTGACGTGTGTCATTCAACGATTATTGTACACCCCGAAACAAGAAGACTCATCCCAGCGCAAACGCATTTTTCATTCAAAATGCAGTATTCAAGAAAAGGTATGCAACCTTATTATTGACAACGGGAGCTGGGAGAATATTGTTTCAAGAGCTTTGGTGAATCACTTGAAGCTGCCCACAGAACCTCATCCAACACCGTACGATATTGGGTGGGTCAAGAAAGGACCTTCAATAAAGGTCACAGAGGTGTGCAAAGTTCCTATTTCTATTGGAAAATCTTACCAGGATGAAATCATGTGTGACGTAATTGACATGGATGCCTGTCATATTCTACTTGGGCGACCATGGCAACATGACGTTGATGCAACTCATCGAGGAAGAACAAATGTCTACTTTTTTTGGTGGAATGGAAAGAAAATAGCAATCCTCCCAACCAACAAAGATAGATCCAAAACTTCTAAAGTGGAGGGGAAGTCTTTCCTTATTATGGCGGATTCTGCAAATGAATTCTTCAAAGATCAAATGAGACCGGAGAAACTTTTGCTCTTGTAGTCAAAGGAGAGGAATCGCATGAAGAAGAAGTCCCATAGGAGGTACAACACATATTGGAAGAATTTAAAGAAATTATTCCGGATGAATTACCTAATGGACTTCCACCGATGAGGGACATCCAGCATCACATTGACTTAGTCCCTGGAGCAAGTTTTCCAAGTCTACCTCACTACCGGATGAGCCCAAAGGAGAATGAAATACTAAAAGAGAAGGTAGAAGAATTAATGCGCAAGGGGCATATTAGAGAAAGTATGAGTCCGTGTGCAGTACCAACTTTGTTGACACCCAAGAAGGATGGAAGCTGGAGAATGTGTATGGATAGCCGAGCCATTAACAAAATCACAGTCAGGTATCGTTTCCCTATACCTCGACTAGAGGATATGTTGGATCAATTACAAGGGTCAACAATCTTCTCGAAGATTGACTTGCGTAGCGGCTATCACCAAATCTGTATAAGACCGGGAGATGAATGGAAAACTGCTTTCAAAACACGGGAAGGCTTATACGAATGGTTAGTCATGCCATTTGGACTATCCAACACACCAAGTACATTCATGTGCCTTATGAATCAAGTCCTCAAGCCATTTATCAGAAGGTTTGTCGTGGTTTATTTCGACGACATTTTGATCTATAGCCACAACAAAGAAGAGCATGTGGACCACCTGCGTCAGATTATGAAAGTCCTTCAAGACAACAAGCTATTTGTCAACTTAAAAAATGCAGCTTTATGACAAATCGCTTAGTTTTCTTGGGCTTCATTGTAAGTGCTGAAGGAATCCATGTTGATGATGAGAAAGTTCGAGCAATCAGAGATTGGCCGACTTCAAAGACAGTCACTGAAGTCAGAAGCTTTCATGGCTTAGCCACATTTTACAGGAGGTTCATCAAGAATTTTAGCAGTATCGTTGCTCCTATCACTGATTGCTTAAAGAAAGGGAAATTCCAGTGGAGTGAGGCAGCTGACAAAAGTTTTGCACAAATCAAAGAAAAGTTGACAACTGCACCTGTCTTGGTGTTGCCAAATTTCAATAAAGTTTTTGAAGTGGAATGTGATGCAAGTGGAATTGGCATTGGGGCAGTATTATCTCAAGAAGGCAGACCTGTTGCATTCTACAGTGAAAAGTTTAGCGAGGCACGTCAAAAATAGTCAACCTATGAGCAGGAGTTATATGCTGTGCTTCAAGCTTTACGACATTGGGAGTATTACTTAATTCCACGTGAATTTGTAATATATTCTGATCATGAAGCCTTGAAGCATTTCAAGAGTCAAAAACATTTGAACAAGATGCATGCAAGGTGGGCTTCGTATATGGAGCAATTTCCTTATGTTATTAAACATAAATCAGGAGCTTCCAACCATGTTGCCGATGCCTTGAGTAGAAGGGCAACTTTGCTGGTTACTTTAAGTGGCGAAGTTATAGGGTTTGAATGTCTGAAGGATCTCTACCCAGAGGATGAAGATTTTAATGAAGTTTGGCATAAACACTTGTCAAAGCAACCAACTGGAGACTTCTACGTCCATGCTAATTACCTATTCAAAGGTAACAGACTTTGCATCCCGAGGACATCCTTAAGGGAGAAAATCATTCGAGACTTGCATGGAGGAGGACTCGGTGGACATCTTGGAAGAGATAAGACTATTGCAAGTGTGGAGGAAATGTATTTCTGGCCCTAAATCAAAAGAGATGTGGGCAAGTTCGTGAGACAATGTCCAATTTGTCAAACTGCAAAGGGCCAGGCACAAAACACGGGACTCTATATGCCGTTGCCTATACCAGAAGATATTTGGAAAAATTTGTCTATGGATTTCGTCTTGGGATTGCCAAGAACTCAAAGAGGAGTAGACTCTGTATTTGTGGTCGTGGATAAATTTTCAAAGATGGCGCATTTCATCCCTTGCAGGAAGACTTCAGATGCAGTGCACATTGCAAGACTATTCTTCCAAGAGATTGTGCGACTCCATGGAGTCCCAAAATCCATCACTTCTGATAGAGATTCTAAATTTCTATCTCACTTCTGGCTCACATTATGGAAGCGCTTCGTTGCAAGTTTGAAGTTCAGCAGCACAGCTCATCCTCAAACTGATGGTCAAACCGAGGCAACCAACAGAACCTTAGGAAATTTGATTCGTTGTATTTGCCAAGATAAGCCGAGACAATGGGATTTTGCACTTGCACAAGCTGAGTTTGCCTATAATAGTGCAATCCACAGCTTAACTAGAGTATCACCATTTTTCATTGTCTACAATAAGGTACCAAAGCATGCTCTAGATTTGGTTAAACTGCCGAAATTCTCTGATAAGAGCATTGCAGCAAATAAAATGGCGGAACAAGTGCAGTCTATTCAATAAGAGGTGAAACAGAAATTGGAAGCCTCAAATGCCAAATACAAGGCTGTAGCTGATAAGCATAAAAGGGTGAAGGTATTTAAAAAAGGGGATATGGTCATAGTCTACTTGAGGAAATAAAGAATTCCAGTGGGTACCTACAACAAGCTGAATCCGAAGAAGTATGGTCCCTACCAAATTTTAAAGAAGATCAATGACAATGCTTATGTGGTTGATCTTCCAAGTGATTGGGGAATTTCATCAACCTTCAATATTGCTGATTTATATGATTACTATCAACATGAAGGTTCTTTATATCCGGAAATTAACTCGAGGGCGAGTTTTTTTCAAGTGGAGGAGATTGATGCGGAACATGATTCAAAGGAGTTGATGAAAAAGATTGACAAAATCAAACCCAAGAAGAAGAACAAATAAACCTTCATATTTTTTTTCTTATGTTATGAATAGTATTGTTTTGTTATGAATAGTATCATTTAGTTTGTTTTATCCCACATAGGAAGTTTAGCAAATTTTAAGGCCTAAGAGCTCCTATAAATAGATAACTCTCCAAACTCATTAAACACACTTCAATCAATACAAAATTAATATTGTATACTTCCTCTCTAGCATTCTAGAGTTGTAATATTTAAGTTTTCCTTGTAATAAGGACGTTTTATTAGAACGAATCTAGTGTTTCGCTTCCGTTTTACGTCAATCTTTTTTAAATAAATAAAAAAGAGTAAGAGACGAGAATTAAATGACTCAAGCGACAAATAATACTTAAAAAGAAAAAGATAGAAAGTGACGAACGATACGAAAAATAGGAAAAAGGAAAAATGTAACAACGCTTAAATAGTTGGTAACCGGAATCGAATAAATGAATAGCCGTAATATTCGAGGATAATATAAAAAAAGAAAAACCAAACACAGGTTTATTCCTCCCTTCTCGTTGTGATCCTGCGACGACGAGGACAGCTGCTTCCACTCATTTCCTTCCTCCTCAGGTAACAACATTTCCGTCTCCTTTTCTTCTCTGATTTACTTTTTCTATATTTTAATAATCTTGCTATCATTGGATTTATCCTATATCGCGTAATTTATGTTCATTTTCTTATGCTCTCGGACTTGTCTCGCTTTTTTTTTTTTTTTTTGAAGAATCTCAAATTCTGTTTTAGATCTAGATCTGCGGATTAATGGAGTTGTATCTGTTGAAACCTTTGGGTTATGATGTAGCCATTGCTGATAATGGGCATTTCTATGAGCTTCAATTGTCTATTCTCTGTGATTGGGTTTAATTTGCTCCCGTTGTTATCAGTTAAAGATCTGGGTTTTCTTTGTTTGCACCTGGTTTAATTTTTTTTGAGTAAGTCTTATCCACTATTAACCTATGCCAAGATCAGACAGCTTGGATTCTATTACTAGCTGCTGTTATATTGCTCCATCAGTTCTTAATTTCCCGCGTCAATCAATTGCTCGTCAGATTGCATTCTTCAGTGTCTCAGTTCATGTTAAATAACAATTGGAACAATAAACACTTCATTGTCCTTTTAGATCTACTACTCTAGTTTCACCATTCTCGCACCCCTTGTTGCTCTTATTTTGCATGTTAATTCAATTACATTTTGATCTTTGGAATTTCCAGACACAAAGATGGGGCTGTCTTTCACCAAGCTCTTCAGTCGTCTCTTTGCCAAAAAAGAGATGCGTATACTCATGGTGGGTCTTGATGCCGCTGGTAAAACCACCATTCTCTACAAACTCAAGCTAGGAGAGATTGTCACTACTATTCCTACCATTGGTAAGTTTTATATTATCTTTTTTCTTTGCTAATCACCAATAGATCGCAGAAGCAGTATTTGCTGCAGACGGCACTCATCTGAATTGGCCTTTCTTTGATTTACTGTTACTGATTATTAGTATCAATATAACATTTGGCCTTGTTTTTACCGACCCTTAATCTACAAATTTCTCCTTACCGGTGGGGTAATCTAGCAATTTTATGTGATGGTGATCCTAATTTCTTTTTTGAAGTCGCATTGACATGAGATGACTAAGTTCCACATATGTGGCACCTTTTTTGTTTAGCCTTTAGGTAAATCGTTGTTCTAACTGTGAAGCTGCACTGATGTTCTTCTGCTAATTGCAATATTCATGCTGCCAATCATATTCTTTTGCTAGGAGTTACTTATGTGTCGTCACATGATTGCACTCTGGCATCAGAGACTTTTGCATAACCTTTTTCTCCAACATTTTGAGTAATTTTTTTCCTAAATGCTTATAACGTTATCATTTTATCTGACCAGGATTTAATGTGGAGACTGTTGAATATAAGAATATTAGCTTTACTGTTTGGGATGTTGGGGGTCAAGACAAGGTATGGAATCTGATTCTTCTAGCATCGGTATCATGAGGTCCAGGGCTTATGTTGATTTTTCTGTACCGCCACTCTTTTCTGCTATTGCATGCTTGGATCTTTGGAGAATGATTCATTTTGAATTTTTTTGCCCCAGATCCGTCCTTTATGGAGGCATTACTTCCAAAACACTCAGGGACTCATCTTTGTGGTAGATAGCAATGACCGAGATCGTATTGTTGAAGCTAGGGATGAGCTGCACAGGATGTTGAATGAGGTAAGAGAGCGAGTTTCTTTTATGAAACCTAATCCCCACCCTCTCTACCTTCCCTTTCCTCCTTCTGTTGGCAATGGGAAAATGGGAAATTTGGGGTACAAGAAAATCTGAAAATATTTCTATTCTATAACTGTAGCACCGTTAATGAAATTTTAGGACTTGGCAAAAATAGAAAAGCAACTTAGCGAAGTTATTGGAGGATGCTTACTCACGTGGTGTAGTAGTTCAGCTGGCATTTTGCAACTGCAGCCATATATGTTCCTCTGAGGGTCTTACTTTCTACTGTGGCAGGACGAATTGAGGGATGCCGTGTTGCTAGTGTTTGCTAATAAGCAAGATCTTCCAAATGCTATGAATGCTGCCGAAATAACAGACAAGCTTGGCCTGCACTCTCTCCGCCAAAGACACTGGTAAACCATTGCTCTTTGTGTGTGAAACAAACGCTCCTATGGGGCACAAGTGTATAATGACAATGTATACTTGTTGGCCTATCTAAGTCGGAAATTGCTGATATATATATATATATTATGTTTTCTGAAATACCATAGGTACATCCAGAGCACATGCGCCACTTCTGGGGAAGGGCTATACGAGGGGCTGGATTGGCTTTCAAACAACATTGCGAATAAGGTAAGTGATGTAAATGCGTCTGTTATTGAGATAATGTGGCTTTAGATACAAGTAAAGCTCTTTTTACCCATTTAGCCTATTCCTAATTATTCTCCAATTGAAATTTACAGGCATAAGGAACAGTCGTGTTTACTTGACCAACCACTCCACGATAGGATTTAATACTTGTTGTTTTGGATTTCATTCCCGTTAACGGCTTTAAGTTTGTTCGAGGTTTGCTTTTTGAAGATTTGCGTTTGTAATATGTTAGTTTCAGAATAATTCATAATGGTTGTTTCTTCTTCGCCAAGCTTATGTCGTGTTTCCACAGAAGCAGCACTATATCATATAGACCATCATCATGATAATCAGAAAATTGTTCTAATTTCTATGGTAAAAAGCGAATAAAATAGAAAGCGGGAGTGCCATTCCTCAGTGCTTGCACGTTTTAGTTAGCGGCATGGCTGGATATCATGCACATGTAAATACAACTGCATCGTTTGGATTTAGGGAGGCTTTAAGTTCACGGAATGATTTGAGAATTGTGATTCCCAGAAATGTGGTTTTTAAGAATATTGTATTTGTTATGTTTAATTCAATTATAATATTTTTAATTAATTTTGAGCAATTTTGCAAAATTGTCAAAGTATCGTTTGACATTTTACCAACTTGAGAGTATTGTGGCGGATCGGAGATGAAGAAGAAATCTAAAGTACGTGTTGTGTGAATCATTTTTTATATACATGTAAGAGGTGTATGTAGAAAAATTGTCAAAGTATCGTTTGACATTTTACCAACTTGAGAGTATTGTGGCGGATCGGAGATGAAGAAGAAATCTAAAGTACGTGTTGTGTGAATCATTTTTTATATACATGTAAGAGGTGTATGTAGAGGCCTAGGGAATAACAGCTTGTGACATATATGCATAAAATACAAGAGTATAAAGATATCACTAACAGTGTCAATGGAAAATTACAACAGTAAAATGACAGAACTACAGTCAACGTCTTACAGCCCATGAAAAGTCACCACACGGCCAGAGAGGGGCATAACAGCGCGACTCGAGAGATGTCAGACACTAACCATGACAATAGTAGTGGTAGGACTATACTACTGTTTTTTATGCTATGTCATAAATTATTATGCTTTAGGTCAAAAATTATATTTGAGCATTTTCTATATAAGAATAGTGATTACCAAACAGTAGTAAACTAGCATATCATTAGGCTATGAGAAACAATAAAAGATAGAAAATAAAAAGATCTACATGAAGAAAAGATTTCTTCGATTGCACACAGTAAAATTTACAAAAGTATAAAAGATGAGAAAAGGAAAATAGCTTGTTCGAGCTCTGCCAAAAAAGGAGAAAATGCCGCCTACTTATACAGATTTGCGGACTTGAAAACAAAATAAAAAACAGCCTAATCCGGATTCGAAATGTCTAAAGTCCGGGGTCCCTATACACTCACGTGAAAAAAACAAATAATTGCTTTTACTTTTCATAAAGTAAATAGTAAACTTTGTCTACTGAAAATGACATTTCTCCTCTGATGAAAACGAGATTCCATTTTGCCAGCGAGATTCCACTTTACCATATCATCCGCGAATATCGGCTTTATGAATCAGTCAAAAAATCCTTTAAGCATCTTCAGACTTTATCTTCATCTTTTCATAAATTTGCCCGAGAACATCATCATTGCTCCTGAGCAGGTGCTTTACCCTTTTGTTTGGCTATTAGTGCTTTCTCGATCAGGACATCTTTTAAGCTGTCCCAAACATCTTCTGCCAGCACATTAGGATTCTGTGCTTCTCCTGCTAAAACATTGAATTGATTTGAGCGCATAGACGCGTCTGATGTAGAATCAACATCATGGTCATCACCATCAACTTCTTTTCCAAAGTTTTTCAAAAAATCCTGCTTTATTGCATCGAGATAGGACGCCATAATATCGCCTTTAGAAGTATGCTGTTGTCGCATCTGGATTTTGCGTAGAAAGTGGAAAAAAGTATATTCTTCTTCTTGAGTTGATTGCTCCACTTGTTCTTTATAGATTTGCACCATCTGAGTGATTTCATCTACCATGTTTTGTCCATAAGGCTTATTCGTCTCTGGATCAATTTTCAAAAGTTTTGGCCAAAATTTAGAAAATAATTTTCTTTTTAAACAAAACATTTTTTGTTTATTCATTACGGCTATGGGTACCCACTTCCAAATCCATAGGACACCAAATTCCATAAAGAAAAATAAAGAACTTGATCATTCAATATAAAGATCAGGATTATTTCCTATATGAGGGCATGAAGCTAACCATTCAGTAAAGAGTCCTTTATAAGGTTCATGTAAAAATTTTATGGGAGGTCCATATTGAGGCCACCAAGTATGGATCCAAGCAGGGAATTTTTTCTGTTGAAAAATTTGGGGGTTAAATTTTAAAAACCAAATATGTTTTTTCTGAGGATTTTCATATAAGAAAACTTTAAAAAATGCTTCAACATAATCCCAATAATTAAATTGGTAAACATTTTTATTATCATTAGGATATGTAAATTGTCTTTCAGCCATTGTGCTGATTCCCCAATCTAAGGGTGAAAGAATTTTCTTAATATAAGTTTTACTATAAGTATAAATTGGAAGAGAATTATTCCTCTTAAAATGTTCAAATTCACAACTATTAGTTGCTTGCAAGAGAGACTTATAAAAGACTCTTGACTTGTGATGATGCACAGGGAAAAAGAAATTATTAAGGTATCGGTCCATAAGGTACCATGGGTCATTTTCTCATTGCTTATCCGAAATCTCAAAGATAAGTATGGTTTCCTCATGAGAGTGTGATTCATAAGAATCAATCTCATCTTCTTGTTCCACAATATTGGCATAGGATGATGCCTGTGGGGTAGAAGTGTCTGCATCAAGTAATTTCTTGATTTGTGCATAGTTTGGATGAGATGGGTCGATAGCAACACCACCACTAATTAGATTAACTAATTGTTTTCCTGCAATGACCCTTTGAGAGTCATTTTTACCACGTCCTCTTCCTCTATATTTCCCCTAGTGGGGAGCATCCTGCAAAAATTCACGTGTAAGAAAATCAGGTAGGGAATTTTTATCCCCTTTAATATAACAAATATCAAAATCAAAAGGAGCAAGATGAGCTTGCCATCTAGCAAACATTTGCTTAGAAACATCATGCTTAAAATCTTTTTGAAACATAAATTTTGCAGCACTACAATCAGTACGTATAAGAAATTTTTGATTATATAAATCATCTTGAAATTTTAAAACACATTTAACAATTGCGAGAATTTCTTTTGCAACAGTAGCATAATTTTTCTGGCTATTTCCCCATTTACCAGAATGAAATCTAACAAGCAATTCTTGTTTTGATTGAGGATGAATTTGTTTTAAAATTCCTCCAAAACCAATTTCAGAAGCATCAGTTTCAATAATCTTATCCCATGCAGGATTAGCTAAAGAAAGGCATGGTAATCTAGCAACTTTAGATTTTATTAATTTAACAGCATTTGTATGAGCTTCTGTACAAACAGAAGGTGATTTTTTTAATCTATCATATAAGATAGCTGTATCAAAAGCGAGATTTTGATAATAAGGCAGAATATAATTCAAACTACCAAGAAATCTTTGTAATTGAGTCTTGTCAATAATTTCATCAGGAAATTTAGAAGCAAAATCAATACTTCTATTAATTGGTATAATTTTTCCTTGTTCAATATTATGGCCTAAAAATCTAATTTTCGTTTGACAAAGAACCATTTTTGGTCTAGATATAACTAAACCACTTTGTATAATAATATTTTTGAAAATATTCAAATGTTTAAAATGTTGTTCAATAGTCTTGGAAAATACCAAAATATCATCGATATAAACAATAATAAAATCATTATAAAGAATAAAAATATCATTCATAATATGTTGAAATTCTGAATGGGCATTCTTCAGACCAAAAGGCATAACATTCCATTCATAATGTCCAATTGGAACAGTAAAAGCAGTCTTATATCTATCGGATTCATGAATTTGAATTTGCCAATATCCTGATTTTAAATCAAATTTTGAAAATATCAAAGCATCATGCAATCTGTCCAAAAGATCTTTTTTATTAGGGATAGGATACCTAATCCATTAATTACTTTATTAAGAGGTTTATAATTAATAACAAGTCTAGGAACACCTCTTTCTTGTTCCGAATGTTTATTAACATAAAAAGCAGTACAACTCCATGGGGAATGAGAAACTTTGATTAATTTTTTCTCAAGTAAAGAATGTATTTCTTTTTTGCATAATTCTAAATATTCAGAATTCATTTGACAAGGTCTAGCTTTTGTCGGTATATTCTTTTCAACAAAATCTTCTTCATATGGAAGAGTAACAATATGTTTTTTCCTATTCCAAAAAGCATTTGGATGATCATTACAAATATCAACAGAAAATTGTTCTTGGATTAATTTGATTTTTTCTTGAACTTTTGAGGTTTTCAATCTTTCTTCTATATTGTAAAAAAAAATTCTTTTTGAATAAAATTCAATTGAGAATTTTTTGCAATAAGCAAATCTTGAATTTGATTTAAAAATTTTATTTTAGGATCAGTTATAAACTGAAAATGTAAATTCATTCCTTGAAAAGAAGCTTTTATACCATTAGCATCTATATGAGTGAGAGGCATAATTTCCTGTATAAAAGGAGTACCAAGTATAACTTGATTAGTCAAATTTTTAACTAATAGAAAAGTTGCAGGTATACAAACTTTATCATGACAAATATGAGTGTCAGTCAATTTGTATTGAACATGTAAATTTTGTCCAGTTGCAGCAGAAATAGTATGAGTAGTTTTCTCAAAATATTTCGTGGGAACTAATCCTTCCTGTATACAATTTATATATGTTCCAGTATCAATTAAAGCAATTAAATCACGTTTAATAAGTTTTTTTTTCTATTAAAAGATTAATTTTAACATGTCATTTCTGTGAGGTAACTAACTTAAGATTAGCTAGTAGATTATGTTGATCATCAACATACAAAGAATGAGAAATTTCTTCTTTCATTTTTCCTTTTTCTATTAAAGAAATACGATTTTCAATCACATCATTCTGCTGTTTTAGAGTTCTAATTTCCTCTTTCAAAATTTTTACTTCTCTGTTTAAATCATTAACAGTAACAATAGTATTCTGTTTTTCATTCAATTGATTTATTAATTCTGAAAACCTATATGGTTGTGGGTTCTGAATAATAGGAGTTTTTAATTCTTGATTAGAATTAAAACAATCAATAATTTTAGCTTTTAGCTTTGTATCACTAATACTATCAAGTAAATCAACAATCTTATCACTCGAAGTTATAACATTTAACTCAATATCTTGGAAATGAGATTGTAATTTATAAATATCAATATCATATTCACTATCATCTTTTTGGCATTTATTACAGCATTTAGTATTATTTTCCTCATTAGAAAAACTAATTAAATCATCAGATTCAATCGCATGTAAATTATCACTACTAGTATCACTAGTATCAGTATCACTGTCAGTTCTATCACTATCTAAATTTAATAAAATTTTAGCTAAAGATTCTTTAAGCTTATCATCAATATCAAGACTATTAATCTTCTTTTTCATTCTACATTTATTAGCATAATGACCTTTTTTACCACATGTATAACACGTAGGTATTTTCTTTGGGGAACATAACCCTTTTTCTCACGCCATGCACATTTCCTAGCTGCCTGCTTTTTATAAGCAGTAGACTTATATTTCTTATAATATTTCATCTTATGAGGTCTTTCTTTATTTCGTCTTTTAGGTTTATTCCTAGAGGTACTAGGTATATCCATAGCAAATTGTTCACAAAATTCTCCTAACTGATTTTTCTCAGTTAATTTTTGTTTCTTCAATTGATAATTCATACGAATATCATTACAAAGAGATAATCCCTCTTCTACACATAAAGTAATAAGGGTACCATAATTTAAGGAATCCCAATCAATATTATTACTATCTGATCTTTGCCTAAGATTTTTTCTAATTCTTTCTGCAAAAACAGAAGGTAAACCATCAACAAATTTTGATTTCCAATGATTACTATTAGCATCAGGAAGATTCATTACTCTAGACAAGAAAACATCCTTGTACCATCTAAAAGATGTTAAAGTAGGACAACGCAAATTCTGCAACAAAGTCCTGGAATTATCATAATGATGTAGATAGATACCTATAAAATGCTCACATATAGCAAGACACAAAGTATAAACAGCATTTTCTTGAACATTTTCACCTACTATCTTAGTGGTATTTAAAATTTCATCACGCTGACTTTGGACTGAATAATTATCCCACCAACCTTTTAGTTGGCCAGCAAATCCTGCTGTGATCATCAAAGCTATCTCTCTATCAGAATTACCATTTTGTTTACAAATAGTAGAATACATAAGCATCCTATGAGCAGTATTATAAATCTGCAACTCTGTTTGACCATCAATAGACCATTCATATATTTGTCTACCATGGAATGTAATGGTTTCAGTCATTAATGATTCTTCAAAAAGAACATCCTGTGGAGTAGGACGAGGATAATAATATTTTATTTGAGTGGGAACATCCTGATATCTATTCCTATAATTTTTTAGTTTATTAACATCAAAAGCTAATTGCAAATTCCTAGCATGAGCTATTTTTTCTTCCTGAGTAAGATTTGATTCAAATTGATCATTAATCATACTAAGTTTCAAACCTTTCAACGCATCATCTAACACTTTTTCTAATTTAGAAGTAGAGGGTGCCAATTTAAATCCATCTATAAGAGGTGGAGGCTGTAAATCAGCTTGAACTTCGACAACAGTATCCGTATCAGAAGAAGTTGATTGTTTCTTGTTTGCAATTTTTTGCATATTATTATTTATTTTTTGAAGTGTATTTACAACTAAAGAAAGTTGTTCACCAAAAATTTTAAGTGAAATATTTGTAAAATTATTTTGCTTAAAAAGCTTATTTATGTGGTCAGTGACCGTAGGTAAAACATTATTATCAATCATTTTCATAAAAGCATTACCTTCAATTTCAGCTGAAGTCTTAGCATCAGAATGTTTAAATGGCTGTAAAGGCGGATAAGTAGCCTGTAAAATTTTTGTGGAACCAGAAGTTCCAATATTCCATTTTCTTTCAATAACAGCAATATTTGCATTCATAAGATTTTCAAAAAACCAAGGAACAAAATATTTTTGTTCTTGTATGTCATTTAAATGTTTATAAAACTGATCCCTAAATTGAAATCTTTCTTCCTGGGAAAAATAAGAGAAAAACCAATCACGAAATTCTTTCCATTTGGGTTGTAAAAACTCATTATTAATAAGTTTTCTTTCATCACTTCCTGGTGTAAAATCCATTAACCACTAAAATTAATTTCTGAAGTATTACCTCCGAAATCAGAAGGAGTAGGATTAACTCCAAATCCAAGAATATCTTTTTTAATTCCTTGAGAAATTTGACTTTTAGTTAATCTTATTTTCTATATTATTTCTTGCGGAATTTCTAAATTCTCAGCGAATAATTCAGGTTTATCTGAATCTTCTCTTATATGAGAAATCGAAGCTCTAGATGAAGAAGGTATATCTACCCTATAATCTAAAGGAGATATATAACTGTATGATGACACAGATCTAATAAAACGCGGAATACCTAAATTTGGTATCTGTTGAAATCTAAGTCTAATTTGACCTTCAGGAGTCTGTTCTACTTCTGTTAATTCAGTCTCTATTCTAGATTGACTAGGAACAGCTTTATCTATTTCCCAACATTCTGGAAATTCTATTTCATCCCATTGAATCATTCTTCTAATAGATATCTTAGATCTACTTAAATTAGTTTCTATCATAACAGTTTCACCTGTTTGATCCTGTAATTTACAGTTAGGGTTAAGGGTATGTAACACTTTATAATATATGCGATAACATATACACATAATTTCATATCCAATCTTATAATCATAACCATGAGCTTTAACATATAATGCAATAGCATCAAGTATATTTCTATCAGATAAAGAAAGCTGTAAATTTGGCCTAACATTAAAATAAACTGGTCCATGTGCCAGACTTGTTTGCATAATTCCTATTAGAGATTGTCTCCAATTTAAATTTCTAGCATCTCTAAGAACTGCCATAAAATTTTCTGGTAAACCTGATAAGGTTAAAGGTTTAAAAGCAATTTGTATTAAACCAATATGCAAAAATCTATGCGTATATGCATATCTATCTATATCATCCTGAGTTAATAATTGAATTGTAAGTTCATTATCATCCATAGGGATAGACTCTTCTATTGTTTTTACCATGTGTTTAATACCTAAATTTTCAAAGGTACCAAACTGATATATTGTCCTAGGTTCTATTTTAGGAATAGTCCATTTGTTCAATAATTCTAAGTTCTGAGGAAGATCATATTCTTCTTTCTTAGCATTCTTAACATAGGTCTTTATCCTAAAAGGATTAATCATTTTTATAAGATATTGTTTGGTAAATCAACTATACTATATAGTCCATGGCTCTGATACCATTAGAGGCCTAGGGAATAACAGCTTGTGGCATATATGCATAAAATACAAGAGTATAAAGATACCACTAACAGTGTCAATGGAAAATTATAACAGTAAAATGACAGAGCTACAGTCAACGTCTTACAGCCCATGAAAAGCCATCACACGGCCAGAGAGGGGCATAACAACGCGACTCGAGAGATGTCAGACACTGACCATGACAATAGTAGTGGTAGGACTATACTACTGTTTTTTATGCTATGTCATAAATTATTATGCCTTGGGTAAAAAATTATATTTGAGCATTTTCTATATAAGAATAGTGATTACAAAATAGTAGTAAACTAGCCTATCATTAGGCTATGAGAAACAATAAAAGATAGAAAATAAAAAGATATACCTGAAGGATCAAGTTCTTTGTTTTTCTTTATGGAATTTGGTGTCCCATGGATTTGGAAGTGGGTACCCATAGCAGTAATGAATAAACAAAAAATGTTTTGTTTAAAAATAAAATTCTTTTCTAAATTTTGGCTAAAACTTTTAAAAATTGATCCAGAGACGAATAAGCCTTATGGACAAAACATGGTAGATGAAATCACTCAGATGGTGCAAATCTATAAAGAACAAGTGGAGCAATCAACTCAAGAAGAAGAATATCATTTTTCCCACTTTCTACGCAAAATCCAGATGCGACAACAGCATACTTCTAAAGGCGATATTATGGCGTCCTATCTCGATGCAATAAAGCAGGATTTTTTGAAAAACTTTGGAAAAGAAGTTGATGGTGATGACCATGATGTTGATTCTACATCAGACGCGTCTATGCGCTCAAATCAATTCAATGTTTTAGCAGGAGAAGCACATAATCCTAATGTGCTGGCAGAAGATGTTTGGGACAGCTTAAAAGATGTCCTGATCGAGAAAGCACTAATAGCCAACCAAAAGGGTAAAGCACCTGCTCATGAGCAATGATGCTGTTCTCGGGCAAATTTATGAAAAGATGAAGATAAAGTCTGAAGATGCTTAAAGGATTTTTGGACTGATTCATAAAGCCGATATTCGCAGATGATATGGTAAAGTGGAATCTCGCTGGCAAAATGGAATCTTGTTTTCATCAGAGGAGAAATATCATTTTCAGTAGACAAAGTTTACTATTTACTTTATGAAAAGTAAAAGCAATTATTTGTTTTTTTCACGTGAGTGTATAGGGACCCCGGACTTCAGACATTTTGAATCCGGATTAGGCTGTTTTTTATTTTGTTTTCAAGTCCGCAAATCTGTATAAGTAGGCGGCATTTTCTCGTTTTTTGGCAGAGCTCGAACAAGCTATTTTCCTTTTCTCATCTTTTATACTTTTGTAAATTTTACTGTGTGCAATCGAAGAAATCTTTTCTTCAGGTTTATCTTTTTATTTTCTATCTTTTATTGTTTCTCATAGCCTAATGATAGGCTAGTTTACTACTGTTTGGTAATCACTATTCTTATATAGAAAATGCTCAAATATAATTTTTGACCCAAGGCATAATAATTTATGACATAGCATAAAAAATAGTAGTATAGTCCTACCACTACTATTGTCATGGTCAGTGTCTGACATCTCTCGAGTCACGCTGTTATGCCCCTCTCTGGCCGTGTGATGGCTTTTCATGGGCTGTAAGACGTTGACTGTAGCACTGTCATTTTACTATTGTAATTTTCCATTGACACTGTTAGTGGTATCTTTATACTCTTGTATTTTATGCATATATGCCACAAGCTGTTATTCCCTGGGCCTCTAATGGTATCATAGCCATGGACTATATAGTATAGTTGATTTACCAAACAATATCTTATAAAAATGATTAATCCTTTTAGGATAAAGACCTATGTTAAGAATGCTAAGAAGGAAGAATATGATCTTCCTCAGAACTTAGAATTATTGAACAAATGGACTATTCCTAAAATAGAACCTAGGACAATATATCAGTTTGGTACCTTTGAAAATTTAGGTATTAAACACATGGTAAAAACAATAGAAGAGTCTATCCCTATGGATGATAATGAACTTACAATTCAATTATTAACTCAGGATGATATAGATAGATATGCATATACGCATAGATTTTTGCATATTGGTTTAATACAAATTGCTTTTAAACCTTTAACCTTATCAGGTTTACCAGAAGATTTTATGGCAGTTCTTAAAGATGCTAGAAATTTAAATTGGAGACAATCTCTAATATGAATTATGCAAACAAGTCTGGCACATGGACCAGTTTATTTTAATGCTAGGCCAAATTTACAGCTTTCTTTATCTGATAGAAATATACTTGATGCTATTGCATTATATGTTAAAGCTCATGGTTATGATTATAAGATTGGATATGAAATTATGTGTATATGTTATCTCATATATTATAAAGTGTTACATACCCTTAACCCTAACTGTAAATTACAGGATAAAACAGGTGAAACTGTTATGATAGAAACTAATTTAAGTAGATCTAAGATATCTACTAGAAGAATGATTCAATGGGATGAAATAGAATTTTCAGAATGTTGGGAAATAGATAAAGCTGTTCCTAGTCAATCTAGAATAGATACTGAATTAACAGAAGTAGAACAGACTCCTGAAGGTCAAATTAGACTTAGATTTCAACAGATACCAAATTTAGGTATTCCGCGTTTTATTAGATCTGTGTCATCACACAGTTATATATCTCCTTTAGATTATAGGGTAGATATACCTTCTTCATCTAGAGCTTCGATTTCTCATATAAGAGAAGATTCAGATAAACCTGAATTATTCGCTGAGAATTTAGAAATTCCGCAAGAAATAATATAGAAAATAAGATTAACTAAAAGTCAAATTCCTCAAGGAATTAAAAAAGATATTCTTGGATTTGGAGTTAATCCTACTCCTTCTGATTTCGGAGGTAATACTTCAGAAATTAATTTTAGTGGTTAATGGATTTTACACCAGGAAGTGATGAAAGAAAACTTATTAATAATGAGTTTTTACAACCCAAATGGAAAGAATTTCGTGATTGGTTTTTCTCTTATTTTTCCCAAGAAGAAAAATTTCAATTTAGGGATCAGTTTTATAAACATTTAAATGACATACAAGAACAAAAATATTTTGTTCCTTGGTTTTTTGAAAATCTTATGAATAAAAATATTGCTGTTATTGAAAGAAAATGGAATATTGGAACTTCTGGTTCTACAAAAATTTTACAGGCTACTTATCCGCCTTTACAGCCATTTAAACATTCTGATGCTAAGACTTCAGCTGAAATTGAAGGTAATGCTTTTATGAAAATGATTGATAATAATGTTTTACATACGGTCACTGACCACATAAATAAGCTTTTTAAGCAAAATAATTTTACAAATATTTCACTTAAATTTTTTGGTGAACAACTTTCTTTAGTTGTAAATACACTTCAAAAAATAAATAATAATATGCAAAAAATTGCAAACAAGAAACAATCAACTTCTTCTGATACGGATACTGTTGTCGAAGTTTAAGCTGATTTACAACCTCCACCTCTTATAGATGGATTTAAATTGGCACCCTCTACTTCTAAATTAGAAAAAGTGTTAGATGATGCGTTGAAAGGTTTGAAACTTAGTATGATTAATGATCAATTTGAATCAAATCTTACTCAGGAAGAAAAAATAGCTCATGCTAGGAATTTGCAATTAGCTTTTGATGTTAATAAACTAAAAAATTATAGGAATAGATATCAGGATGTTCCCACTCAAATAAAATATTATTATCCTCGTCCTATTCCACAGGATGTTCTTTTTGAAGAATCATTAATGACTGAAACCATTACATTCCATGGTAGACAAATATATGAATGGTCTATTGATGGTCAAACAGAGTTGCAGATTTATAATACTGCTCATAGGATGCTTATGTATTCTACTATTTGTAAACAAAATGGTAATTCTGATAGACAGATAGATTTGATGATCACAACAGGATTTGCTGGCCAACTAAAAGGTTGGTGGGATAATTATTCAGTCCAAAGTCAACGTGATGAAATTTTAAATGCCACTAAGATAGTAGGTGAAAATGTTCAAGAACATGCTGTTTATACTTTGTGTCTTGCTATATGTGAGCATTTTACAGGTAGATATCTACATCATTATGATAATTCCAGGACATTGTTGCAGAATTTGCGTTGTCCTACTTTAACATCTTTTAGATGGTACAAGGATGTTTTCTTGTCTAGAGTAATTGTTGGTCCTTAATAACCTAAATGGGGGGGGAGGGGGTGAATTAGGTTGTTTAGGCAATGTTAAACAATTTAAAATTTCTTAATATGGAGGGAATGTCAAGTAAGGATTGAAAACAACACTAGAAACTCTTGTAGGCGATTTATCAAACACTTGGTGAGCATATGAGTATTTAATACTAAATATGCAATTAGAATTTCAAGGTAGAATTTCAAATAGATATCTCAACAATTACCAAGCAATTAAGATGAGCAATGTCCACACGAAAGTAAATAACTTGAAAATAAAGAGAATAGAGTAAGAGAAATCAAACACGATGATTTTCAAGTGGTTCGCACTCCCGGAGGCCTAGTCCACCACCTAAGGTCTTCTCTTCCCTTAGGATTTTAGTAACACTTCACTATGATGCTTCTTCAAATGTTGGTGAAGCAAGAACCAACTACAATTACTCTTGAGTCCACAAGAGTTACACAAGCTCCTTCAAATGTAGGTGAAGCTTAACCTACTACTCTCTCTTCCTTTGAGTCCACAAAGGATTACAATACTTCTTCTCACAATGATTCTCTCAATCTATGTGAAAGAATGTATTACAAAGATTATGTGATATAATAAATGACAATTGCAACTCCTATTTGAGTTTGATATTACACTTTGAAAAATGGCTTTGAATGCTCAAAAGATATGATAATGATAGCTCAAGATTTCTCAATAGGAATGATATGAAAGCTCTTTTCAAAATCTGAAAATTATGGCCTGGAGAGATGATTTTGAAGGTGAGAAGACATGGCTTAAAAAGAAGGAAAGATTAGACAAAAATCGGATTTTAAGCAAGATTTTCGGATTTTCCCGTTAACTCATCCGGGCGCTAAGGCACTGATCCGGGCCCCCGGAAATAGCGTGTATCGCCCGGAAAGGACTTTTCTGCCGGGCGTTGCACCTTCTATACGGGCGACCGGAAAATGCTGGTAACGCCCGGATGCCAAAAAAAATGCTGAAAATGTATTTTTAGCCTAGAAATATTTGGGCTTATTGAAAATGAGATTTCTTAGCATTTTTTTAACATCCCAAAAAAATTTCAAACTAGTTGAAAGGTATTTTTATAAAATGATTTCAAAAGCAAGAGTTTGAAATAGAAAATATTTTTTTCTACGAAAGATTTTGAAATAAGAAAACATTTTTTTGAGAAATTTTGAGCGATACAAATCATACTTAGGCAAGCGACAACTTTTAAGGCCGGTACCCCTTATGTCACCACTTCTCCTTCCTTGTGACTCCCTCTTTATCTTCGAGTCAAAAACTTGAATTCTTTAGGGCTTGGATACAATTTGATAGTGCTTCGTCTTTGATCCAAAAAGCGTTCTACTCTTGATTAACACAACTTGATCTAATGTTGATGTAGACTTGCTTTGGAATAAAGGTCTCACAAAAAAATATGTTAAAGCACAATTAAGATGATTTGTTATTATCAAAATAACGATTATAGACTTTTCAGGCCAACAGTAATGAATCTTCCTGATGCTAATAGTAATCATTGGAAATCAAAATTTGTTGATGGTTTACCTTCTGTTTTTGCAGAAAGAATTAGAAAAAATCTTAGGCAAAGATCAGATAGTAATAATATTGATTGGGATTCCTTAAATTATGGTACCCTTATTACTTTATGTGTAGAAGAGGGATTATCTCTTTGTAATGATATTCGTATGAATTATCAATTGAAGAAACAAAAATTAACTGAGAAAAATCAGTTAGGAGAATTTTGTGAACAATTTGCTATGGATATATCTAGTACCTCTAGGAATAAACCTAAAAGACGAAATAAAGAAAGACCTCATAAGATGGAATATTGTAAGAAATATAAGTCTAATGCTTATAAAAAGCAGGCAGCTAGGAAACGTGCATGGCGTGAGAAAAAGGGTTATGTTCCCCAAAAGAAAATACCTACGTGTTATACATATGGTAAAAAAGGTCATTATGCTAATAAATGTAGAATGAAAAAGAAGATTAATAGTCTTGATATTGATGATAAGCTTAAAGAATCTTTAGCTAAAATTTTATTAAATTCAGATAGTGATAGAACTGACAGTGATACTGATACTAGTGATACTAGTAGTGATAATTTACATGCGATTGAATCTGATGATTTAATTAGTTTTTCTGATGAGGAAAATAATACTAAATGCTGTAATAAATGCCAAAAAGATGATAGTGAATCTGATATTGATATTTATAAATTACAATCTCAATTCCAAGATATTGAGTTAAATGTTATAACTTCGAGTGATAAGATTGTTGATTTACTTGATAGTATTAGTGATACAAAGCTAAAAGCTAAAATTATAGATTGTTTTAATTCTAATCAAGAATTAAAAACTCCTATTATTCAGAACCCACAACCATATAGGTTTTCAGAATTAATAAATCAATTGAATGAAAAACAGAATACTGTTGTTACTGTTAATGATTTAAACAGAGAAGTAAAAATTTTGAAAGAGGAAATTAGAACTCTAAAACAGAAGAATGATGTGATTGAAAATCGTCTTTCTTTAATAGAAAAAGGAAAAATGAAAGAAGAAATTTCTCATTCTTTGTATGTTGATGATCAACATAATCTACTAGCTAATCTTAAGTTAGTTACCTCACAGAAATGGCATGTTAAAATTAATCTTTTAATAGAAAAAGATTTTATTAAACGTGATTTAATTGCTTTAATTGATACTGGAGCAGATATAAATTGTATACAAGAAGGATTAGTTCCCACGAAATATTTTGAGAAAACTACTCATACTATTTCTGCTGCAACTGGACAAAATTTACATGTTCAATACAAATTGACTGACACTTATATTTGTTGTATATCTGCAACTTTTCTATTAGTTAAAAATTTGACTAATCAAGTTATACTTGGTACTCCTTTTATACAGGAAATTATGCCTCTCACTCATATAGATGCTAATGGTATAAAAGCTTCTTTTTAAGGAATGAATTTACATTTTCAGTTTATAACTGATCCTAAAATAAAATTTTTAAATCAAATTCAAGATTTGTTTATTGCAAAAAATTCTCAATTGAATTTTATTCAAAAAGAATTTTTTTTTTTTACAATATAGAAGAAAGATTGAAAACCTCAAAAGTTCAAGAAAAAATCAAATTAATCCAAGAACAATTTTCTGTTGATATTTGTAATGATCATCCCAATGCTTTTTGGAATAGGAAAAAACATATTGTTACTCTTTCATATGAAGAAGATTTTGTTGAAAAGAATATACCGACAAAAGCTAGACCTTGTCAAATGAATTCCGAATATTTAGAATTATGCAAAAAAGAAATACATTCTTTACTTGAGAAAAAATTAATCAGAGTTTCTCATTCCACATGGAGTTGTACTGCTTTTTATGTTAATAAACATTCGGAACAAGAAAGAGGTGTTCCTAGGCTTGTTATTAATTATAAACCTCTTAATAAAGTAATTAAATGGATTAGGTATCCTATCCCTAATAAAAAATATCTTTTAGACAGATTGCATGATGCTTTGATATTTTCAAAATTTGATTTAAAATCAGGATATTGGCAAATTCAAATTCATGAATCTGATAGATATAAGACTGCTTTTACTGTTCCAATTGGACATTATGAATGGAATGTTATGCCTTTTGGTCTGAAGAATGTCCCTTCATAATTTTAACATATTATGAATGATATTTTTATTCCTTATAGTGATTTTATTATTGTTTATATCGATGATATTTTGGTATTTTCCAAGACTATTGAACAACATTTTAAACATTTGAATATTTTCAAAAATATTATTATACAAAGTGGTTTAGTTATATCTAGACAAAAAATGGTTCTTTGTCAAACGAAAATTAGATTTTTAGGCCATAATATTGAACAAGGAAAAATTATACCAATTAATAGAAGTATTGATTTTGCTTCTAAATTTCCTGATTAAATTCTTGACAAGACTCAATTACAAAGATTTCTTGGTAGTTTGAATTATATTCTGCCTTATTATCAAAATCTCGCTTTTGATATAGCTATCTTATATGATAGATTAAAAAAATCACCTTCTGTTTGGACAGAAGCTCATACAAATGCTATTAAATTAATAAAATCTAAAGTTGCTAGATTACCATGCCTTTCTTTAGCTAATCCTGCATGGGATAAGATTATTGAAACTGATGCTTCTGAAATTGGTTTTGGAGGAATTTTAAAGCAAATTCATCCTCAATCAAAACAAGAATTGCTTGTTAGATTTCATTATGGTAAATGAGGAAATAGCCAGAAAAATTATGCTACTGTTGCAAAAGAAATTATCGCAATTGTTAAATGTGTTTTAAAATTTCAAGATGATTTATATAATCAAAAATTTCTGATACGTACTGATTGTAGTGCTGCAAAATTTATGTTTCAAAAAGATTTTAAGCATGATGTTTCTAAGCAAATGTTTGCTAGATGGCAAGCTCATCTTGCTCCTTTTGATTTTGATATTTGTTATATTAAAGGGGATAAAAATTTCCTACCTGATTTTCTTACACGTGAATTTTTGCAGGATGCTCCCACTATGGGAAATATAGAGGAAGAGGACGTGGTAAAAATGACTCTCAAAGGGTCATTGCAGGAAAACAGTTAGTTAATCTAACTAGTGGTGGTGTTGCTATCGACCCATCTCATCCAAACTATGCACAAATCAATAAATTACTTGATGTAGACACTTCTGCCCCACAGGCATCATCCTATGCTAATATTGTGGAACAAGAAGATGAGATTGATTCTTATGAATCACACTCTCATGAGGAAACCATACTTATCCTTGAGATTTCGGATAAGCAATGGGAAAATGACCCAGGGTACCTTATGGACCGATACCTTAATAATTTCTTTTTCCCTGTGAATCATCACAAGTCAAGAGTCTTTTATGAGTCTCTCTTGCAAGCAACTGATAGTTGTGAATTTGAACATTTTAAGAGGAATAATTATCTTCCAATTTATACTTATAGTAAAACTTATATTAAGAAAATTCTTTCACCCTCAGATTGGGGAATCAGCACAATGGCTGAAAGACAATTTACATATCCTAATGATAATAAAAATGTTTACCAATTTAATTATTGGGATTATGTTGAAGCATTTTTTAAAGTTTTCTTATATGAAAATCCTCAGAAAAAACATACTTGGTTTTTAAAATTTAACCCCCAAATTTTTCAACAGAAAAAATTCCCTGCTTGAATCCATACTTGGTGGCCTCAATATGGACCTCCCATAAAAATTTTACCTGAACCTTATAAATGACTCTTTACTGAATGGAGGCATTACTTCCAAAACACTCAGGGACTCATCTTTGTGGTAGATAGCAATGACCGAGATCGTATTGTTGAAGCTTGGGATGAGCTGCACAGGATGTTGAATGAGGTAAGAGAGTGAGTTTCTTTTATGAAACCTAATCCCCACCCTCTCTACCTTCCCTTTCCTCCTTCTGTTGGCAATGGGAAAATGGGAAATTTGGGGTACAAGAAAATCTGAAAATATTTCTATTCTATAACTGTAGCACCGTTAATGAAATTTTAGGACTTGGCAAAAATAGAAAAGCAACTTAGCGAAGTTATTGGAGGATGCTTACTCACGTGGTGTAGTAGTTCAGCTGGCATTTTGCAACTGCAGCCATATATGTTCCTCTGAGGGTCTTACTTTCTACTGTGGCAGGACGAATTGAGGGATGCCGTGTTGCTAGTGTTTGCTAATAAGCAAGATCTTCCAAATGCTATGAATGCTGCCGAAATAACAGACAAGCTTGGCCTGCACTCTCTCCGCCAAAGACACTGGTAAACCATTGCTCTTTGTGTGTGAAACAAACGCTCCTATGGGGCACAAGTGTATAATGACAATGTATACTTGTTGGCCTATCTAAGTCGGAAATTGCTGATATATATATATATATTATGTTTTCTGAAATACCATAGGTACATCCAGAGCACATGCGCCACTTCTGGGGAAGGGCTATACGAGGGGCTGGATTGGCTTTCAAACAACATTGCGAATAAGGTAAGTGATGTAAATGCGTCTGTTATTGAGATAATGTGGCTTTAGATACAAGTAAAGCTCTTTTTACCCATTTAGCCTATTCCTAATTATTCTCCAATTGAAATTTACAGGCATAAGGAACAGTCGTGTTTACTTGACCAACCACTCCACGATAGGATTTAATACTTGTTGTTTTGGATTTCATTCCCGTTAACGGCTTTAAGTTTGTTCGAGGTTTGCTTTTTGAAGATTTGCGTTTGTAATATGTTAGTTTCAGAATAATTCATAATGGTTGTTTCTTCTTCGCCAAGCTTATGTCGTGTTTCCACAGAAGCAGCACTATATCATATAGACCATCATCATGATAATCAGAAAATTGTTCTAATTTCTATGGTAAAAAGCGAATAAAATAGAAAGCGGGAGTGCCATTCCTCAGTGCTTGCACGTTTTAGTTAGCGGCATGGCTGGATATCATGCACATGTAAATACAACTGCATCGTTTGGATTTAGGGAGGCTTTAAGTTCACGGAATGATTTGAGAATTGTGATTCCCAGAAATGTGGTTTTTAAGAATATTGTATTTGTTATGTTTAATTCAATTATAATATTTTTAATTAATTTTGAGCAATTTTGCAAAATTGTCAAAGTATCGTTTGACATTTTACCAACTTGAGAGTATTGTGGCGGATCGGAGACGAAGAAGAAATCTAAAGTACGTGTTGTGTGAATTATTTTTTATATACATGTAAGAGGTGTATGAGTATTTTTAAATTTTTATCTTTTTTTTCTTAAACATTTTTACAACTTGAAAAGTTAAATTCCCGTATATTAAAAATTAGAGAATTCTTAAAAATGTTGTATTCTCAAAAATGTTATATATGCCTGAAATTCTTTTTAGTTTTTGTGTCATATTTCCAACAGTTTTTTATTTATTTATTATTATTATTATTATTATTTATACTTTTCATACCCGATTTCACTTTTTAAAAAATCTTGTAAAATTTTCGAAACCAAATACCCCTTAGTTGAATCTCATCAATTGGGGTGGGGCCCGTTAAGGATTTAATGTGCGTTTTATTTGGAGGAAGAGATAGATAATGATCCTCGTGAATCGTGTTAACATAACATCATTTCTTAAAAACCAGAACATGTATTCCATTTTGATTCCAAGAATGGGATTTTGGGGGACGATCAAGATCAAATCATATCTGGATACACGGACCCTTGTACGTAGTATGTAAAACACAAATTAAAGCATGCATCATGCATGCACCCTGTTCACTTTGATATGAGAGCAACTTTTAAGCAGCAGATGGGGCGGTGACATACTGCACATGACCACCAGTATCCGGCATGGCAGCTGCTGCTGTTATCAGTGACTGCAACCTCACTACTGACTCGCCATCCCCATCGTTGCCCACCAGTACCACAGGTCTTCTCTTGTAATTTAATGTCTCATCGTTGTATATATCCCACCATTTCTTCACCAACATCTTTATATCTTCCCTCCGCATGTTTTCTTCTTTGCCCGTGTATCTCCATGGTTTTGAACCCTGTATATATATATATATATATATATATACATATATATATATATATATATACATATATATATATATATATATACATATATATATTGTTAATTATAATATTTGCCGTTAGAACAGAAAAATTAATTAAATAACCTAGGATATATATATATAGAATTAAACACATACCGCTGCACAGTAGTGAACAACTTTGACTTTGTCAAGCTCAACATTCTCAGGGTGGCGCCACAGCATTGCTAAAACGAGGTTATAAACGTTAGGTATCGGCTTGTAAATGTCCCTAAAGTACATGTTCAGAAAGTCCTGCAATACCAAATTAAGCATATATAAATTTTAAAAAAAAAACATCGTCCAGTGTTATGGAATTCTAGCTACAAAAATTCAGTCATCAATCCGATCCTACGAGCTGTACCTGTTCAGCAAAGGGTGTTGGAGGGGTAATTTTGAGGGTGTTCAAGAGGTGTTCATAGGTGGATATGCTTGGCTCAAACACAAACATACCAGCATTGAAGTAGAGTGAGGGTGGTTGACCCATCTCAGCCGGCCGTTTGACCCTGTCAGGACACTGTTGACAGTATCCAATCTTGTATTGAGGTGTATGACTCCATGTTTTCTCACAGAAACAGTCCATCACACCGTACAAATGCCCATCCGCCAAATCAAACAAGTGATCGATGTTCTCGTACACTTGGATATCTCCATCCAGGTATATCATCTTACTATACTCCACAAACTACATCATATATAACGATATATCGAGAGTTAAAAAATAAATAAAAAATAAAAAGTTATTACATCTATCTATTACGTACCACAACAGTCAAGAGAAAACATAAAAAGGACAAATCACACTGTTACACAAGTATATATTTTGAGTGTTCCGTAAATAAGCTGCATGCTTGGATTTACTGAATATTATGTTAGACAATGCAAAAGCACGAGGGGGACATGCGAGACCCACGTGAACAGAAGTGAATCTAAGTGAGAATATTCTCACGTGTATCTACATAAATGCATTCAAAGGGTGACACGTGTAAGAGAAAAGCTCCACGCACCTCCCAGATACGGAGCTTGGAGTAGTTGATGACGTAGTAGGCCATGGCGAATTGTGTCTGGTTCTCCGGTGGATAGACAGGCTCAATTTCCCTAACGATGCAGCCTTGTCCTTCAAGCATGCGGCGGTGCTCCTCCGGAACATCAGGCAGCACCGCCACCACTAGAGGGTAGGCAGTCTTAACCTTCCTCAAACCCTTAGCTAAACCTACAACACCTTTAACGTAGTCACCATTCCCTGCCAAGAACGTTACGTAGGCCTTGTTAGGGAAATTGGTTGGTTTTGTGTACCCACTTGGCTTTGCAATAGCTGAAACTATTTCAGGGGCCATATCAACCTTAATTCTAGATTTAAGAGAGGAGATTTTTTTTTTTCTTTCTTTCTACAGAAGAAGAAATATTATATATATATGAAGAGGCAAGAAATTAATTGGCTGAATGGCTTACAAACTACTTGCTTCGAGGTGGTGCTTATATAGAATGGAGTTATAGGGTGAATTAGATTTTAATAAGTTTTTAAATATGATGATTTTTGTTAATTGTGTGCCGACGCGTGTCCGTCTGTACTGATCTACGGCAGAGATTAAGGTCCCGGGAAGGTTCTCGAAAAAGAGAGTTTATATAATTAGGAAATTTGGAAAACGCTAGAAGGGCAAGTGGGCTGCTTCTGTCTGTTGACTTGGTATAGCTCACGGGCGGTGTTTTCTGATGTCTAATATTTTTTTATTTTTATTTTTCAAAAAAAGGAAGAGGGAGGCAAAAGTGTAGTGAAATCTTTTTCCTGATCCTTGAAGATGAGCAAAATTAATCTTCATTACCTATCGCTAAATTACCAAGAGGGGGGTTACTAAGACACTTCGATTAGGTTAATTGGATGATCACCATCGTGAAATGACTGCATATTTCTTTACTGTGCTAGATTATTCTTGATTTGTTTTTTAACAAAGACCATTGATCTTTGAAAATGACAAGAGAGTTCTTTTAATTTCTAGAGCTAGTTTGCGAATGTAATGTTTTTCTTTTATTTTGTTTTTTTTTTTTTAATACAAAAAACTAGCCAGTAGTTAACTCTATTTGATAATGCTACCTCTTTTCTGTTAATGCATGCATGCTATCTCTTTTTTCTTTTTGCTTTCTTTATTTTATAAAAGACATTATTTATTTTTCTAATTCAGGTTTAACTAATTTTAGGTTAAAAGGATTCTTTTTTTGTTTTTTTTTCTTCTAAATCAGTAAACAAACAAAGAGAACAATACATGTTGCAGTTAAAAGGATTGAGTTTATTAATTGGAGCAGGACATTACATATGAGTTGAATTGAGTTTGTGGTGCCATGCACATGCAACGTGCGAAAAGTGCTAACATTGGACCGGTTGCATTTGCTCGTCAGGTTAGTCTCTGCACAATCACTTATGTTCCTGGCGCAAAACGTAATCGGATGGTAAATATTTCTAACAACATAGAGTCAGAATTCAAACATGTTATATTATGCTCAAAATTAAAGAAAGTGATAAGGAATTCAAACAGTTGGTTGGTTGGTTGGTTGGTTATCAGAAAGGTAAGTTGGAGAACTCTGCACAGTTTCTTTTTTTTTTGGTCAAGAACTCTGCTCGGTTTCTAAACATCACTATAAACATGAGACACGGCCCTGTTTGTGGTGTAGAATTGCCGGTGTTGATTCCACCTCATCACTTTGAGGACCAGATTTTGCCAATTTTTGCAGGCTTTATGCCACCTGTCTAATCTGGGCCCGGAGGATTCTTGGGGAACCATCACGACCCAAATGTCAGGCTCATAATAACCAATTTTTTTTTAAAAGAAAATAACTGATCTAGAAATAGTTAAAACATTTTATTTTACACGTAGATTCAGAGTGAACATTGATTATGCAGTAACAAAGACTTTCATCTGACAAAAAAAAAGGGCTTCCTGCTTCTTTTTGTTTGACGATCCAATCCAATTGTACTCTGACAAAAAAAAAAAAAAAAAAAAATCTACAACTGTATTTGTATCACGCTGCATTCTTGTATTATCTAATTGATTAATTTTGGCTTGACTTTCTTCTTTTTGGTCTGGTTTTGGGTTGAGTAATTTCGGCGTTTTGTAAGCTTTACAGTCAAAGATAAAACAAGAAAAAGAGAATTCCTTAATCTTCTACATCTTTCATTTGAGGGCCCAGAGTAGTCTTAGTTGCTTAAAGAGAGAGGGCCAATAATTTTTTTTTTTTGTTGATAATTTAAAAAAATATTTTTACTCAACTAATCTGCGAAATATAGATTGAATTTAACTCCACCGAAAGATGGGACAGGGGCCAATAGTCTTTGTCAGTTTCTCTGCCTATTTTTTAATTAAATAATTAATGCTAATCAAGCCTTGAAAAAATAAATTGTTGTTGGAGGCTCTTAAATTGCCTATACAAAAAAATATCTTAGCCCCAGTATTAGGACATTGCTTTATAATGCATGCCAACTCATTTCTCTTCCGTTTTTTTTATTCGGACATTGTTTTTAAACTTTGCAAAAAAAAAAAAAAAAAAAAGCGTATGTGATGATATGGTATTGGCATGTACGTACAACACAACATACAAGAACGAGAAGCAAGGGGAGTGCATTGAATAGTATGGAAAAAAATTCTTCCTCTTCTAAAAAAAGACTGGATACTTGTAATCCTAGATAACAGTAGTGGTAATTAGTGATGAGGTTAGTATAGACGACTAATGATTATATAGCGACAAATCGTCGTCTCTTCACAATCCAATGATAAAAACTAATTAATTAAGAAATATGATGATGAATTGTATGGCTAGTCTTGAATAAGTGGAGGCGGTTAACGTCTCCCAAACATAGAGTGTATACAGCTTTTTTGTAGTCGCCCTAAGTAAAAGGCTTATAGAGACGTGGATTCTGGGGTGAAACCATCTGCGGAAGTGGAGATATCCATACGCTGCGGGATGGTGCTCCAAAATACATCATTGACAATCTGGGTTTACTACTATTAATATTAGCTACTACCCTGTGCCTCACGCTCACAAACCTTCCATTTGTCAAAGCCTGCATGCATGTTAGCAACCAATTTAATACAAGCTAGCTGCCTGCTAGTATATAATTATATATATATATATATATTACCTGGAACGCATCACCTACGAATACATAGAAGCCGTTAGGATCTGGAGGAACTGGGATCCACAATCCATGATCGTGGGACGAACATATTTGAAGGCCTCCAACATCGTTGGATCTCAAAATTGTCAAAATCTGAGGGTCAGAGTGCTCTCCGAATCCAATTCGAGTTTTTGCAGGAGAATCATAGTCCTTGACGTCATTAATAATATTGATTGGAGGATAGTGATTGATCCTGAAGCATGAGTCACTATTCACGTCTTTGAGGAGCCTACTAAGTACACATGTATCTTGGATCCATAGCCCTTGACCCACTAAATCCAGGATCTCACATGCTAGCTTCCCAACTGCTTGTACGTAATCATTCGCACTACAACTGCTTGTACGTACGTGTAACCATTTCACATGCACAATATATTATTAATTAACTACAAGTATATATAGATAGGAAATTTAATTACAGGAATATATATATATGCATCTAATTAAAATGATGACTGAAATATAGCTATCTGGTGCAAAAAAAAAAAAAAAGACAGAATGCGACCCGTACGTGTCCCTTTTTGCTAGCTAGGTGTCATATGAAAATGGGAAAACTTATGGCCCCTGCATTTTTCTTGTGTTATATATCGCCTGGGCCCTAGGGAATGAAATGGGCATACGTGTCACAGGAAATTAGTCACGTGGTTTTCTTCTTACTATCAACTATGAAACGACGTACGTGGTAATTAATTAAGGATGATATGTAGCTGAACGACAGTTATAGAAACAAATTAAAGCTAACATGCACTTTAATGGCTGCATTGTATGGCGTACGATTCCTGCATGCTAAATGACCAATCTGCCAACTCTGCGATTCATGTTTCCATTAGGGGATTGGTCTTTACCAATATTTGAATAATTTTAATTAAGTTTAGACAACATACGAATTAATCACGTGAGGTTGATTTATAATTATATGGTACAATTATTTTTGTGTTTATTTCATTCGTTTTTCAGACATAGAAGATAACATCCATATATATATCCTAGCCAGAGAGTTCAGCTACGTACCCTACCTGCGGCAATCACCCTTCTAACAGTTAATCCATATCATTCACGTTTAATTTTATATACAGTACGTTGTAGGTCCAGTTTGGTTTCGCTTATTTATAAGTTTGCGTGTATATATGGAATCTTGTATGACGAATAAAATTTGATGAAAATTATTAATGCAACTATTTGAAGAAAAAGAATGTTTCGTTTTTTTTACAACACCTCTGGATTTGGTCTACGCACACCTGAATTTTGATAACTTATGTTCTCTTCAAGCATGTTAGATGAACTAATTAAATAATAAATTATTAACGTACTACAATGAAATTGCTCCAAATTAATCAATAATATCCTACGCGTACGTACGTACGCATGATTCTCAGTTACGTTACCTGAATTTTGTGGGGTCGTCGGAGATGGATTTGGATCTCTCAGAAATAGAGAGAGGATCGGCTTCGAGGAGTATATATTCAAGTTCACCTTTGTCGCCATGGAATCCAATATTCTTGCAACCATAGCCAAAAGGAGTTGGTGGTCCAGCTTGTTGTTTCAGTGAGGCCGGTTTAGCAAAAAAATCCATGGCTTCCCTTTCCATTCTAGCAATTATTTCTTTTGGGACACCATGGTTTACAACCTTGAAGAATCCAAATTGTTCACATGCTTTCACTATTAGCTGGGCCAACTTTGACCTCTCCGCAGAGATAAGATCAATAGTTGGAATATCGATTGCTCTTCTCTTTCTTTCTCGTAACGGCTCAGTTGAAGATGGCACAACCATGCTGGTTATCTTTTCCAAATACTGAATTGATTAGTAATATAAAAGCTTGAAGAAATAATAAGTTGATTAAAAGTAGAAGCTAAGGAAGAATGTGGGTTTAGTTTTAATTTGGACGGGGACGTTCACGGTTAAGGTATATGGCGTTCTTAAATACACACAAGAGCCAAGAGAGAGAAGGATGGGGGCGTTGCCACGACATTTTAATATTTTAATTATATTAAATTGACCAACGCAGCAAAACTAACAATAAAAATAAAAAAATAAAAAAAGTTAGTAGAGATGCTAACGATTATTAATTCACACGACCCGTTAAGATTTCTCTCTCTCTCTTTTTTTTTTTTTGCCATAGACCCGTCAAGATTTCTCCAAAAAGCAAGCTACATAAGTAAGAGACGAGGATCATTAATAAGAGAATCACTTATAATACGAGAATTAAATTAGTAATTAACAATCTAATAACTTGTCTGAATTGGCGGCCCTGGTGGAGGGATTGAAAAACGCTCAAGCTATGGGAGTTGATAAACTAGAGATTGAGTTAAATTCCCAAGTTGTCGTGCAGCTTTTCCAACAGAAGATTCTAGCCTACAACCCCTTGAGACTGATTCTAAAGGATTGTCAAAATATTCTGAAGGATACTTGCAATTGTCAGTAGAAGCATGTCTTCCGTGAAACTAATCAATGTACGAACTAGATGATGAATTTTGGCTTACAACAGGTGTTAGGAGTTTAAGTGTTGGATCATCCCCTGGATGCGTTGCAGCCATTTTTGGAGTCAGACAAGTGGGATGAAACATCTCCTAAATTTGTTACTGCTTAATCTCTAACGGGTGAATAGCCTCAGACCCCCTTGTGGTCAAGAGAAACTAGCTATAATCCCCATGTGGTTCAAAAAATAATTTTTTCTTTTTTCTTTTCATTTTCACCTATTTTTTTATTTATTACTAAATAAAAAATATATATATTATTTTATTACTAAATACGTTAAAAATTAATAAAAATTACATTTTATGCGCGTGTGGTACATTTTTCGTTAGTGTTGATGAAAAATTTGATAGAAGGAGGTGGTGTACATCAACCGATAGACCACAGGGGGGATTCGACTATATTTTTTGAACCACAAGAGAATTATAATTAATTTTGCTTGACCACATAGGGTTCGGAGCTATTCACCCATCCCCAACTTTTAGCCTCATTCTAAACAAAAAAAAAAAATAGTAATTAACAATCAACCAAAAACATGGAAAGCCGCCGATGCTCATAAATCAAAACAAAAGGAGTTAATTTATCCTTATCCGGAGAATGAATATATATATAGAGAGAGAGATAATTGTCTGATCGTTGTTCTCACGTGTAATTAGCTAATGAAAGCACGAAATAAATAATCTCAACTATAATCATATATATTCTAATAATGGCATATTTATAAATAACTAGCATTTTTAAGACTTTCGTTTTTTTTTTTTTTTTTTTGTGAAAACATTTTTAAGGCTTGATTGTCTTGGAAAAGGGCTTAATCACATGACAGACTGAAAAGGCGGCAATCAAGCATGCATCAAGTGGAGACCAAGTTGGATGAGGTGGCGGCGGTTTGTCCCCCCCCTCTTATTGGATTCTTGTATTCAGGCATGCATGTTATACAAACACGTTTAAGTGTATGCTTTTAAGTCCCCACTGTCATTACCAAAAGGTCGTAGTCCACGCGGATGTTTGACTCCCATTTGTTGACAGAAGTTTCACATTTGAGTTCCCCTTTCTATATATATGGTCAAATATTTTTATTCTTGTTGTTCTAAAAGAAAAAGATAAATATTGATTGGTCAAGACGCTTCCCTTCTTTTTTCTCATACTTTTTTCCCAAGTGACGGCCTACAAAATTAGTCCTGCTCCATATAATTTACATTTTATGTTTTTCAAGTAATAATAAGATTTACGTAACTCAAATCCCAAGTCCCAAACTATCGGGGCAAAAGAAAAAGCAAGAATGGATTTAGTAAGCTTGAATATATATTTATCGACTGGTAACTAATTAATTATGAGCCACTGTTATATGAAATTTCATAATAGATTAACTTTTACAGACGTCACATAACTACTGCACATGCATGCCACCAAGAAAAGGTGGAAATGTGAATACGATACTCAAATTAAAGAGAAGAGATGATAAATCAACTAGTATTTACGTCGTACGTATTATTAATTTAATTTCAATTCACTACATGAGTTGTCTTGTAGGGAGTGTGTTAATTAGTCAAAATGGGATCTGGGATCATTTGACTAGGTATATATATATATATATGTAGTGCTCACCTTGTGACCATTAATTATATCTCAACTAAAACATGCATGCGCTCATCTATGTAGTTTGTACCGACATGGAAAAGTATTGTACCGCATCGGCGGGCCAAAAGCAGGTTAGCTGAGACATGCAATAACCAAAATTCAATTTGAAAATGATCCTTAATTAATTATACACTGCTGACTGCACTTGCTTCGCCCGGCCGAGACATGAGCATTAGCAACTTCATGTGGATTTCAAACTATTTGTTCCGTCAAGAATCAAGTGGGTCTCCATTGTCATCACCAATAGTTTCCGGCTTAATCATCAACAAGAATATGATGTAAAATTAATTATAACAAAGTACACTAATTAATGATCATGAAACAACCTGATTCTATATTGAAATAAGCATTTCCCAAAGCAAATTAAAATGAGATTTGAGATTTAAAGTTTGTTTGGTTTAGTTTAAACATATTTAAAAGCGTTTTATGTAAATTTAGAAACGAAAACGTTTAAATTTTAGCTTTTAAAAAAAAGACTTTTGCACATTTGTCTTTATATAATGTAAAAAAAAACTATTTTTGTTTTTGTTTTTTTAGATATACCATTCTATAATTTTGAAAGTCTAATATTACGTTCAAAATTTTTAAAAGTCTAACATTGCTCAACATAGCCAGACAATCAACGATTTTTATTTAACAACGTAAATAACTAAAACTCTAATGTTGAATGATCTATAGTTTAAAAACCAAAATTCCATAGTTAGGCCCAAACCCTTAGAATTGCAACTTACTAGTTGAAGTCAAACTGAATCTAATAGTTGGTTATGGACAACAACACGTCGTGCTGATCAGCATTAGGTAGAGCAAAGCGTGCGAAGAAAAGAAAAGAAAAAAAAAAGAAGAATATCTCCCAAATTTCGTGTGGAAAAATAGCACCACCAGTTGTCTTGCATACAAAACATGTGGATAAGAGTGTAGGTAAGGTAGGCCACTGATATTTATAGTGAGTCGGATCCACAAGCTAGCTGTGTGAATATTGATGACGCACTACTTCAAATTCATTGAAGCAAAAGCATAATTATGATAAGCTAGAGATATGGATGATGATAAGTGAATAGACTTGAAAAGCAAAACAAACAAACAATCAAACATGCAGAGTATTGTTGGTCTTGCGACTTGTGTTTCTTGCAGCTTAAAGTCCCCTGATAAGCTCAAGTTCAAGGCCAAAGCAATAAGGTCAGTGAAAGAGAAGAGCTCAACTAGTAGTGGTGGTCTCATGAGTAAAACTGGGGCACCCTTGTCGCTCTCGCTTCTTGGGTCCGGTTTCTTCTTAGGTCCGCTGATCGATGGATTACACTCGAGAGTAGAATTAGTGGTTTACCAAAATGGTGCAATTGATATTGGTCCGCTTCACACAAATATCTGGGTATAATTGAACCACCCAAATGCGCTCTCTTTCAATAATTTTCTCATTACATGGTGGGGGATGGTCTTAATATATATATATATATATATATATATATATTGCATGACAGGTTCCTCCTTTGCTTGGATTATTTTACTGCAGTGTTGGGTTGCTGCAACTCTTTCTTGATGAGAGATTCTCTTCTGATCAGTCCCCACGGGCAGAGGGTAGCCTGGGGAAAACGGTTGCTTCTCTAATGTCAGTTTCATTCATCATATATCGTATATATATATGTGACTCTCTATATATTTTAGGCATTTAATTAATATGTCTTAAATTCACATGTTCAAATTATTTCACATCTAGCTAGAAGCACGTCTGACTTTGTTGTAATGCCGTTGATCAAACTCAGAGCGTTGGTGCTATTTATTGAATTAAGTGCGGAAATGTACAAAGCTGGTGTAGCAGACAACGTTGAAGCCTACATATTATTTGCAGGAGCAGAGCTTCTATGGCTATTTCTGGACAATACAAGACTGGGTTTCGCACTAGCTTGTATTGTAGGTCTTGCTTGCCCACTAGCAGAGATTCCTGTAATGAAGTAAGATAAACATATTTGCTTCTCCTTTTGCTTCAACAATCACAAAACCCTATCATTTACTACTCTAGCTGAAATATATATATATACCATCACATAAATTGATGCATGTGTTTAATATTTGTAAATCAGATTATTCAATCTATGGTACTATCCCCAAGCAAACATTGACATCTTTGGCCAGGTAATGCAAACACAACCTCATGATCAGGGAGAGCATAATCCTCCAATCCATCTTCAAAGAATCTAAAAATGTATTTTTGTTAATATGCAGGGGCTCGTCACATGGACAATAACTTGTTATTTCGTCTACACGCCTTTCTTGGTTAATTTATCGCGTTGGCTGAAATCAGTCATCAATGCTTCAATTGCTCAAGGCAAGTCTACATAGATCAACTAATTTACTCAGAATGAATGAAAAAATCTGAAGCAGAAAGTCAAAGGAACCATCCCTGGAATCTAAACAAAATTATCGATTTTCATTGCGTCCAGTAATCTAGACATCTTTAGAGCAGAAGAAGCATGTTACTCCGCAAGTTTTGCCCAAAGAGCCAACAAGTGTTTGAACCATGATGGTGATAAGAAATACTGAGTAACTTAACTACCAAGTCGTAGTATTATTTTGTGACTCAACCAAATAGTTTCTGGAATAAGACATCATATCAAATGCAATGGTATACATTTTTCTATACACTGGTTTTTACATATCGCAGCAGTTTCATTTGTATTCCATACTAAAATGTCTTAAACCATTAGACACGATCAAGTTCACCTCAAAGAAATTCTGGACTTCAAGACAACTTAGCCAGTAAAGACGACATTGACAATATCTGGGAACTTCTCCTTAATTGCTGCTTTGATGCCTGATCCGATAGACTCAGGTCCTACATAGTTTACGAGGCAGTCCCCACCCTCAATAGATAATACATCTACACTCCCACCATAATTCTTAATGGCTGGTCTCAATATGTCAAGATGGCGATTCACGGCCTGCAAAAACCAAAGAGTGTAAGACGCCCTGCCACTAAATATAGATTTCAAGCAAATATGATACTATTTCCTTTGATTAGCAAGTGAATTCAGTATAAAATTTCACCTCAACTGTGGTCTCTTGAACTTGCTCATCATACACTTGGCATACATCCTTGATAGCATCTCCAAATTTTTCCTTTAGCACTCTTTCAATCCCCATCTTCATAGTGGTAGTTGAACTGGGACAACTTTCACATGCCCCTGTTACCAATTATTTAAGTGAAGACTGAATTCTTGTTTTAGCATCCCGAATTGCAAAATTAAGTCAATGAACAAGTGTGTTACTGTAAATTCTATTTCATGAACACAAGTTTCGGAGCAAAGATTTGGAAGTAGGAGGTTTGTCTAATTACTAAAGCGACTAAAAAGAGCTGAAGCTGCAGTATGAAAGTTTCAAAGAATTTTCTGGATCAAAAGCACAGTGAACCTAAAAACGGCAAGGCGTTTACAACTAGTAAAATAGAGAGCAAGATTAATAATTTTCAATAAGGGAGGACTGTTCTAGGATAAACTTGAAGCAGGAAGGGCAGAGGGAGTTGGAGCAAGAGCATGAGAGCATCAATTTCCAAAATTACTAGATTCTAGTAGCGGTATTAGGTTTGATCCATTCAAAAAGTATGTCATGCTAGTTGCACTCAGAACGTACAGGAAAGCTTCTATAAGTGGAGAACTTTGATATTTTGATAAGCCATACAATCCAATTGATGGATATTCTTAAATTACAGATGGTGACTGCAAAGTCATCCATCATTCTAATTATGAAAACTAAAAGAAAGAATCAGTTCATAGAAAAACAAAGAAAGGAAAGATTGCATGTGCTTGTTTACAGTGGGTGCTTTTCTCCCACATCAATTCCTTATGAAGGTGTTATCCTTGACTTCTTCTATTTAGAGAGTCCCTGCCCAGGTTTTACACATGGGTTCTGTTTGGGCTATTGAATGATTGCGCAAGGCCTATTACTGAAATGCCCAGTGCCCCATATTCATTTCCCTTGACCAACAACCTTCAATCATCATAATGACATTCATATAGTATCACAACATGGTTATATGACGAGGCTTATTCATCTATCACTAATTCAAGATTGCAGTATTCACTTGGTGCAAAGCACGTAGTTTTTTTAGCAGTGATGAAAGCCTATTGCAGAATGCAGAGAGTTAAATCGATACAAGAAGTTTAATTATTTTTATTTTTATTTTTAATTTCAAGATCAAGCATCCGTGGGTCACTAAGAAACAACAAAACTTGAAGGCTTTTATCTACCACAAAAATTAATGGCTGGCCGCATATTATCTCCGCCCATTTCTTAGAACTTCAGTTATAATAATTTAAGAAAACTAATCACTATCAATTGTGCAATGGAAGAAAAGTAATGACAATTTAAGAAAAAAAAAGGTTAAAAAGCAAAGGAAATTCAAAAAAAAAAAAAAAGAGCAAAGAAACCTTGAAGCTTTAGCGTGACAACGCCGTCTTGCACAGAGACAACGTCAACGTTCCCACCGTCGGAGATGAGGTAAGGCCTAACATCCTCAAGAACCCTGTCGACGTTTTGTGGGGTGAGGTCGAATTGCTGAGCGGAGTATAGACCCGGTGTTGACCCACTGGCCGTGCTTTTCGCAACGATCAACTTTTGATAATTGAGCTTAAGATCTCTGGAGGGTAGGAAGAAGGGGATTTTGTGAGACTTGTTTGGTAATCTAGAGAGTGATAGGGACGATGGGATGTGGGAGAGAATGGTTGATGCACACGACGCCATACCTCCTCGGTGCTCGGTTAAAATGAATGAATGAATGAATATTTATTTTTATTTTTGCCGACTGTGATTGACATATCGGAAAAGTTCAGGACCCTCGTGGGTCATATATAATTCATGAATATTTTCACTTTAACGCCCCCTCATATTTCGGGTAGTGATATTTCGTGCTTCATTTTTTTTAATGGTGACTCAGATTTTCCATCTGAAATACGTTGCCAATATTAACAATTATTCCTTCTTGTGCATTTATATTCTAAATATACAATTTTCTTGCATTAGCTTGAAAGACTTAATCTCAACAAATTTTTTTATACAAAAATTGAAAATAAAAACTTCTCTAACTAAATGTCATCCAAAAATTGTAAAAGTTTAACTCATTTTTAAAAGTGTTAAACTCTTTTGTAACTTTTACACGTAATATTTTGGAGTAGAATTGAAATAATTATAATTGACGCTAACTCCATTTGCTTTGATCATTAGTCGATGCATTTAAATAGCTATTACAATATATGAATATGAAAAATCCCTATAATATTTATAAGTACTCTTTCTATGTGAAAGTTGTACACTTTCCTTTCTATATTGTCTTAAGACAAACTCCACGTATAAAATAATTTTTTCGTAAATTCTCATCTTTGAAACCCCAAATATGGGATTTTAATCTTTACAGGAATTTGATTTTTGTATTTTAAAATCAATTGGAAAGTGTTTGTTATATTCTTAATGAACTCGTCAACAAAATTCAAAATTGAGAACACCTTTAATTGGACAAGGATAAACCCTCCGTATTGTTAGAAGAAATGTGGACGGGTAATTTTGAGCGTTAGATCATTTAATTAAATAAAATAATATTTGGTGTCTAATTCAATACAAGAAAAAAAAATAGAATTTGTGTGAATACATATTCGACTCTTAAATTGAGAATTATGACATTGATTGTTTTAGCTAGTTAATTTTGGTATGGGTTTGTTTTCAAAAACCAATTGAGCAATTTGGTCAAAGATCAATTCAACTAACCTAATGGCATTATTGTCACCCATAATTATAAACACTGCAAATTGGATCTAAAGCTAAAGTTTGAACAAAAAATTTGATTAGTGACAAATTTATATTTGTTATAAAACTAGAGAGAAAATAGAAGAGACAATAAAATAAAGAGAGAAATATAATAGAGAGAATGAGAGAATAAATTTGTATTGAATTTCTTGGTGTGTCATATTACAATGTAGAGAGCTCTATTTATAGGAAAACACAACTTGTTCTCCAAGTAATTTCTAGTAGGCCTTTGATTTCTTGGGCTTAGTCTTAGACTACAATCAATAATATCTTCTATAGTCCATGAATATTCACATTTACATAGATATTTTATAACACTCCCTTGGATATTCATCTCTTACGAATATGCCTCGTTAAAACATTACTAGGAAAAAACCTAATGGGAAAAAAAATCATAGTGAAGGAAAAAGAGTACAATATTCTTGCTATACGCTTTATACTACCTCATTAAAAACCTTATTAGGAAAATCCAGTGGGACAAAACTTAGGCGAAGGAAAAAATAGTACAGTGCGTATTTATCTCCCCCTCATGTTGGCATATCAAGTATGATTGTTGACTTCATGCATGCCAAACTTGTAAAAATAATTCTTCAAATGTTGTGGTAGACAATCTATTTGTGAATAAACCTGCTACATTATCACTTGAGTGATCTTGATTAACATCATTCATCATTTCTTCGAGAACGCGTGCATAAAAAAAGAACTTTGAGCTGATAGGCTTGATTTCATCATCTTAGTATAACCTTGTTTACCTAAGCAATCATGTAGTATGATTTATTCATAAAGTACAAATATATCGGCAGTCCTATGAAGAGGTATCAACAATAGTTGATTTCAAAACATCAATATATAGGGGTAAAATCATATAAGAATAAATATCTTGCTTGCAACGAGTCAAACAAAAGTTCATCATTTTCATACCCAATCAACTTTAATCATGAGTGCCCTCATATTAATTTGTTCCAAAATAATAATGAAATAAATATTTAGCATTTCGATGCATTTTTATTGGTGTAATATATGTCTTGCTATTAAAATAACATACAATAGCAAGATACACCAATTTCATTGAATCGTGGTACTTTAGGACCATAAATATTTCGTTTATTCTTGAGGATGAAAAAGTCCTTTTTAATATTGAACATCAAACCATTGGGGCACTCTAAAATATGAGCTTTATTACTTCAAGACTTTCTCATTATAAGCTGATTGATGGAAAATCTTTTATCTAATAAATGCTCGAACTTCAAGTTGAGACAAAAATTAATTATTTGAGAATCTTCGTCATATATTTGGTATAAATATACCATTTTTCTCATGAGAGCTCTTCAATAGGCTCTTTTACATCAAAATATATATTGGGATATTAACATATCCTTACATTATAAGATTTATACTAATACAATTGTATCGCATTCTTCCAAAATGCTTTCATCTATACAAAGATCTTTGTAATTTGATTGAATACATTTTCCGGAATTTTAAATTGCATGCTTCAAGCATGTTTAGTCCTTCAGAGACTTCTATATAAATATATATCACTATCAAGTGATCTACAAAGGTATATTATTACCACATTCATAAGACGCATATGAAGTTCTTTTAGAAATTTCTAGGCTCATAAATATAACTGCATCCATCACAAGAAAATATATCTCTTTATTATTTCAATTTCAAGGTATAACCGCATAGTGCACTAGCTCATTCCCTACTTATGTTACCATTCTAAGCAGTTTAAGAGCTAGCCAACTGTTGATACATTCCTTGAACTTTTTAAACAATATGGATTGTTTCATTACGCTCCCCCTCAATCCCATATATACATAAAGGTGTAGTGACCTTCATGGTCCAAAAACTTCACATTTTTAATGTGAATTTGATTGCCTGGATTGCGTCTTTTTATTTTGGCCAATTAATTCTATGTCGACATTCTCGAATGGACTTCTTATTCAAAATCCTCACTTTCATTGATAAGATCAGTAGCTACTGCATATTCTAATATTTGATCATGATCAATTTCTCTTTTCAACTCCATTCTTTTTACAGTAGTAATATAAATGAGCGATATCTCATTATTCTCTATATTTTTGAAATGCATATCATATTCAGGTATCTGATTCTCACTCGGAGTATTTATTTCTCAGTTATATTTTTTACTTGTTTTTGTATCTTGATATCTTCAGGATATCAAACACTTTCAAAATGCCAACTAACTTTATTTTACCCCTTTGTTTTCTTTGGAACCGAGAGTTTTACCACGCTTCAGGTGTGTAATAGACTAATTTCAATAACATTACTTCAAATAGGAGCATTTAAAGTTGGTATTGTGACTCAGCCACTTTTTTTTCTAAAATTGAATGCATCTTTGTAAATAAATAATTTTTTGAACTTCCAGTTCATATTAAGTATGCGAGGATCAATATTTTGATGCATTTTATAAAAATTCTTATTGTCCAGCTTTTATTTTTCTCCCCCAGATGCTGGGAACCTTATTTCAACAATTAACAATAAATGCTATAAATTCAACTCCTGTCAAAGATTTAAAATGTTCAACATTGATGGAGATTCAAATATAAGTTCCCAAGTTTCTTTGTAAACTCATATTTGTGCGCTGTGGTGGAGCATTGTAACATATATTGCACACTCATATTTTATGAGATGAGGTATTTGGTACTTGACCAATGTGGAGTATTTATAATAAGCAGTTGGTCTAAATGCTGTCACATATGACGTAATATGTCCCCAAGAAAAATTAGGCAACCTTGTAAGTAATGGTCTAGTAATCGCTACAAACGATTAATAAAAGAGTTTGCTAGACATATATATATCATATTGAATTCGTTTTAGAAATATATACGATTCAATATCAACTTTATTTGGGGATCACCTTATATAATTAAATTTCTTTGAGAATAAGCAGCACATAAAGGTTCACTTATAAAAATAATCTTATAATTCTTTAATAGGTGTTTATGTCGAATTTCAAGAATTTTTCTCTCGATTTTACACCCATATTACCCAAATGTTCATGTCAAGAAAATAACATATGGTTATTCAAAATATTGGAGTCCAGTAGACTCGTAAAACCAAAAGGTAATGGTGGCAATTTTCTCATGGTATGCCTTTTACAAGAAATAATCAACATAATATAGAGATATTTTTCATTTCTTTAATATGTGGTCTCAATATGAAAACAATTCAAACATATATCTCTCAAATATAATAGACCGCTTTATGATCTACTAGAATACAAATCATTGCTTATTTCAATTATGTTTATTCAGTAAATATAATACACGTTTTCAGAAACCTTCAATAGTTTACATAGGTTTTTCCGGAACCTTCAATTAGATGTCTACTAAATCCTTATTTCTTTTTTAAAAAATTATAAATAAAGTAAAATATATAGTAAGAGGATCAAAATAAAGAATAACATAAAACTAAATGCCACGCTATAAATGCTCTTGATCATGTTGAGAGCAAAATAAATGTCTAGTGTGTAACATAAATATAATATCATTCTAATGTAAATTTCACAATAAGACTGATGAAAACATTAATAAATAGTATACTTACACACAATGCATATGTTAAACAATTAAAAACTCATATGCATCACATATTATAATATATCAAGCCTTATATATTGTTGGAACAAAGTCAATCTTTATTGAGTTTGCTAAAAAGAATTAGATGCGAGTATAACAAAATTCAATGTCAATTTCAATCATATAAATTATTTTTTGGTATTGAGATCCCAATATCCTTTCCTTCTCAAAGTTAGAGAATTTCAATAATTTAATAACATACTTGGATGGAAAATTCTAAAACATAAGATAATACTTCTACTTTTTATATAGTTAAGGTCTACTAAGTATAAGTGACATTTCAAAGCCAAAAAAATATTACAACTTTACAAATTAAAATAATGACGGTTTTACCATCACATGCTATAGAGTCTACATACACAAAATTGGCTAACAAATAAAACATGGATCAGTTAAACAATTATCTTAAATCTTACTATTTTAAAAACTGATGATATTAAGAAAATATAATTATTTAATAAAAGTTTGACAGATGGCAATAAAATATTTAAACCTACGACATGTATATGTCTAATATCATTGCAAGTCATATTACTATAAATCAATAGGATTTCTTTTGTAAATCCTTTTATGTTTCATATTTTTCCTGATTATTTTCAGGCTTTCTAATACACGAGTTATATATGACCATCGTAGTAATCATAATCACATCCATGACAGTAAGATGAGATATCATTCACTTGAGGAATGGTTATAAGCCAATTGGGATAATGGATGATATTTTCATCAAAATTTATTATTTCGTTCAGAGGATGTGATAACAAACTCAAAATAATGTTTTTCAAAACTATGCTCTCAATATTGTTAACGTAGGAGCATATTTAAGGCATAAAAAGTGGAATATACTTTTATTTAATATATTTTCCACATTTATGTTCTTTCCGCATAAATTGAACTATAAGAATAATTATAATGATTGCGGAATCATACTCGCTTATAATATTAAAATCCTACAATTGTAGGTAAATCCATTCATAGCGAGTTTTGGAAGATTTATTGCCTTGTGATAGTAATATATTTCTTCTCAAATTTTGTGAAAAAATATATGTATCATCTATCATAATATATTTAGGCTTTAGCCTTTAAGGAGATAATAATGAAAGAATATCATTATTTTATCACAATCCTTCAGGGATGCATGATTTCCTTTTTAAAATTATTTCTCCAAATTTTATCCATATGGATTTTAAACTCAAGGTGTTTACGAATATGTATTATTGCCTGATATATCAAAAGCGACGAACTTTAGGTTCTCGACCATATGGATTTAAATATGAACTTTTCAGGCAATTTTTATTGCTCAATATTATGAAACAACAAACTTTTTTTTCATTCGTGGGATTTGACATCATGAAATATATATATTTCAAAATAAAATTGACAAGAGATTAGAAGAAAAATTACCGAAATTCAGGGTATGAAATATTTTCATGTTGTCAATAATACTTTTTCTTCACAATCTTCATATTTATCTCTTCCTCTTCTTACCTCTAAAATTGATAGAGACTATCGTGCTGATAACGTATTATAAAACTAGAGGGAAAATAGAAGAGACAATAAAATAAAGAAAGAAATATAATAGAGAGAATGAGAGAAGAAACTTGTATTGAATTTCTTGGTGTGTCATATTATAATGTAGAGAGCTCTATTTATAAAAAAAATAACTTGTTCTCCAAGTAATTTCTAGTAGGCCTTTGATCTTTTGGGCTTAATTATGAACTACAATCAACAATATCTTCTATAATCTCCAAATATTCACATTTACATAAATATTTCATAACAATATCTAGTAATACTTTATCTCGAGACGTGAAAGGATGCAATTGTTCTCAAATACTAGGCTACTTTCTAAAAATTCTCTCATTTTATAACTTGAATTTTACTTCACTTATTCAACGAATGTTATTGTAAGAGTAAAAGTTTTGTAAATTAAAGGTGAATAAATATCCAATGAGCAATCAAAAAGAGAACTTCCAGAATTAATTGCGATCTTTCCCAAACAAGAAACTAATTTAGCTACAATTCATTTTTTGTTTTTGTTGTGGCTTCAAGCTATCATTCATTCTTATATTTTAGGGTGAAATGCACCAAACCCCCTTATACTTTAGCGAAAGTACACAACACCCCCTATAGTTTAAAAACTCCCTGAACTAGTCCCTATATTTTTTAAAAGTGCATAACACCCCCCTACAGTTATAAAATCTGTCATATTTAATAAATTTTGTAAAAAATACGTAAATACCCTCATTTTTTTTATTTCTCTCTTTTGTCATTTCCTCTTTTGTTTAGGCCAAAAAAAATAGTAATTTGGTCAATTCATATAATTATTTAATGAATAAATTCGTTAAAAATAAAAAAAAATCTCACTTAACGTGTATAAAATACACTCTCCGTTAAATTTAACGGATTTTTTAACGGTAAGGGAGTGTTGTGCACTTTTGAAAAACTACAAAAACTAATTCAGAGGATTTTTAAACTATAGGGGGTGTTGTACACTTTCGCTAAAGTACAAAGGGGTTTGATGCACTTCACCCTACATTTTATAATGAATTATTTCGTTAACAAACTATATATATACAAGTGTAAAAACATCTGTCAGCTTATCTGGGCATCCACCTGACGTATATGCGTCACGCCGTGACACCCACACACCCACCTAGAAAGGAAGGAAAGTAAATAGTAATAGTAGTAGTACAACTGTACAAGCACAGTAAAGAAATAAAAAAAAAAAAATTTAAAAATATATAGAGAAATGGGAGGAGTGGCGAAAGAAGAAGAAGAATGCTTCAAAAAAGGAGCAATAGTAGAAGTGTGCTTGGAGGATGAAGGTTTTCGTGGGTCTTGGTACACCGCTACTGTCCTCCGCAAGAGGAACAACAACAACAAGAAGAAGATCTTTGTTGAGTTCCACACCCTTATGGCTGACGACAAGGCCACCAAACCTTTGAGAGAGTCCGTCGACATCATTCTCGTCCGCCCAGTGCCCCCTCGCGAGCCCGTCCGTAGCTTTCAGCTCAGCGAAGAGGTTGATGCCTTTCATAACGATGGCTGGTGGGAGGGCATTGTTACTGACGTCATCCACCCCCAAGGTGACGCTACTTCTTCTGCTCCTCCTAACTACTCTGTCTTCTTCCGCAGCTCACGTGAACAGATTGTTTTCGCGGAGTCTGACCTCCGCCTACACCGCGAGTGGGTCTACGGCAAGTGGGTCCCACCTCTCGAAGCCCCTCAACATCAACGACCACCACCACCTCCTCCAATGTGTTAGGATTCATAGGTATTTTCTTCTCTTTTTTTTTTTTCATTTTAATATTTCAAACTTGGTTTTCTTTTCTTTTTTCTTGTTTCTGTCGAAAATGTAAATTTACCACCTTTTAATAAGTTATAACAGAGCGGTGTATCTTATAGTATATCATCAACATGCCCTCGTTTCATGTGCAGCTGACACTTTTACATACTTCTTTTAAATGAGAGTTCATGTAAATTACAAACTAATCTAAAAATTAAGTTATAGAGAGTGGATCATTTTATTTTATTTATTTATTTTGATACAATAAAAGTCAAAGTCGCTGTATTGTATAGTTTATTTATTGCCTTCATGTACTATATCGGTAATTTTTCATCATGTGTGATGTTGCGGGCCCATTTCTCTTGTCAGTATGTTACCTAGATTTGGTGGTAATCTGGTAAAATACGTCTCCCTGTAGCCTTCAATTGAAAGAAGAAGAAGAAGACGAAGCAGCTGATGGGGAAAAAGGAAGTTTATCCTGATAATATCAGGGTATATTAATATAGGAAGAGTGACGGTCAGGAGAGTTACTGAATGCATTAATTGTTAACCGAGCATGGTTCGACTCCTTGTGAAGTTGGTTAAGATCTGTCATATCTCATCTTTAGAGATAATGTTTACTACTTGTGCAGTTATCAAGTTGTATAAATAGATTATTTAGCATAGACTTCTTTCCATGTACAACTTCTCTCTGTATGTGTATTATAAATTAATACAATCACAGCCAATATTGACACGGCAAAATCAATCTTTACATGGTATCAAGAGCTTCAATCTTCTAATACACGCTCGCTGCTTGCTCTATTCCTTTTTTTTCTTATGGCCTCTTCTTCAGCGACTTCCACTGGCACTATCCCTGCAACCTCCTCTGCCGCTTTACCTACAGTCAAAAACATTTCTCAAGAGATTTCGCTTAAGCTTGCTGCTGATAACTTCCTTCTTTGGAAGACACAAATTTTTCCTATCTTGCGATGCCATGGTCTTCTTGGCTTCATAGATGGCACCACAGCCAAACCTGATCCTGCTTCTGACGTTTTGGCTAAATGGTCACGACTTGATCAGTTGGTGCTCGGCTGGCTTCTAGTGTCATTATCCGACTCTGTCCTTTCTCAAGTGGTCGATAAGACCACTGCTCGTGACGTATGGGTTACGCTGGAAGTTCTTTATGGCTCTCAGTCTAGAGCACGTATTCAACAGCTTAAAACTGAACTTCAATCTCTTACCAAGGGTGTTCAGTCTATTCATTCGTATATTCAGCACGCGAAATCGCTTTCTTTGGCTCTTGCTAGCGCAGGCAAACCAGTGGATGACGAAGACCTTATTATGTGGACCTTGCGTGGTCTTAGTGCTGACTATGATCCGATCGTCGCGGCAATAAATTCTAGACCAACATCTCCTACCTTTGCCGAGATGTGTGGATTGTTATTGGATTATGAATTACGTCTATCTTCCTCAGCTGTTTTGTTGGGAAAATCTGCTGCGATCTCTGTTGCACAATCACAGGCTGCCTCATCGCCTGTGCCATATTCTAACAATAATCAGTCTTCTCGTTCAAACAGAGGCCGACGTGGGGGACGTGGAAACGGACGAGGTCGCGGTCGTGGTTCGCAGCCTAACACCAATAAAGATTCATCCTCTGTTGTGTGTTATCGATGTGGCTATCCATATCACAAAGCTAACAATTGTTGGGCTCCCGATGATATCATCAACAAGAATACTCAGGCACTCAATGCCATGCATATCTCCAATCCTAATGACTCTGCATGGTATCTAGATACCGGCGCCACCCACCACATGACCCCAGATGATACTACTCTCCATGGTAAGATGACTTATTCAGGTACTGATTCTGTTATGATTGGCAATGGTGTTGGCTTACCAATAACTCATGTTGCTCGTACGCCTCTTTCTTTGTCTACTGGCACAACATTGTCCTGCAATGTTTTATTAGTTCCTAAACTTGCAAAGAAATTATTATCTGTTGCTCAATTTACTAGAGAAAACCAATGCTATTTTGTTTTCACTCCATCTGGTTATCATGTTAAGGACCTGAAGACAGGCAAACTTCTACACCAGGGGAGACTTGATGGTGGACTTTATTCTCTTCAGCAACCTAGTTATGTTTCTTTGTTTGCAAATAAAGCCTCTTTGGATGTATGGCATGCTCGATTGGGGCATCCCTCGGCTTCCATCTTGTCGCGGCTCAATAAAACTAGTATTGTTTCCCCCTCTACAGTTCGTCAGTCTTTTTGTGAAAGTTGTCAATTTGGCAAGAGTAGTCGATTGCCATTTAGCTTAGTTGAAAGGCGTTCTAATCAGTTGTTACATATAGTTCACTCTGATGTATGGGGACCAGCCCCCACAAACTCAATGGAAGGTTTTCGATTTTATTTAATTCTTGTCGATGATTTTAGCCGTTTTGTATGGTATTACCCTTTACTTCGCAAGTCTGATGTACCTTCAATTATTCCTCAATTTGTGGCTATGGTTGAAAATTTGTGTAGTGCACGCATCAAATATTTTCAAAGCGATGGCGGGGGTGAATTTACTAATCATACGGTTAAGGAGTTTTTTCACCAAAAAGGCATTATTCAGAGGCTATCATGTCCAGGCACCCCCGAACAAAATGGGTTAGCTGAACGTAAGCATCGACACATCGTGGAAATGGGTTTGACACTACTGGCTCATAGTCATTTGCCGAAATCTTTTTGGAACTATGCCTTTTCAACTGCAGTGTTTCTTATTAATCGCTTGCCGAGTATTGTACTCAATTATAAATCACCTTATGAAGTTCTCTATGGTAAAGCTCCAGATTATTCAGTTCTTCGTGTTTTTGGTTCCATTTGTTACCCTTGTCTAAGTCCTTTCGGTCGACGCAAGTTAGATTTCAAGACTTGTCGTTGCATTTTCCTTGGCTATAGTCCTGCACACAAGGGCTACAAATGTTATGACTTGCAAAATAAGAAATTATTGCTCTCACGCCATGTTATTTTTGATGAGCAAAGTTTCACTGACCTTGGTATTCTCAATTCGGCTCCGTCACCTTCATCATTTAAGCTGGTCAATTTTCCTTCTAAGTTGCTGCATACTGATCAGACTGGTTTCTCATCAACAGACCGTGACAATCAGCCCATTGAAGTATCATGCCCACCGCCTCCTTTGTCTATTCATGCTGACTCAATTGCCAGGCCTGACCAACTATTATTCGATACAGCTCAGTCCCTCAATGATCGAGCTCTTATGCCAAGCACAGATCCTCATTCTGCCACCTCAGATCAATCTCCTTTGATGCAGGATAATGTTGCATCTTCTTCGGCTCCTTGTGAACAATCATTGCCTCCTCAGTCTCATGAGCCGTCTAGGCCTCATCATATGGTGACCCGCTCTATGGACGGCACCCGTAAACCAAAAGTCCTCTTCGCCACTAAATATCCTCTCTCAACGTGCTTGCTTGCGGCTACTTCGGCACTACCTCCTGAGCCTACTTGTTTCACTCAAGCTTTCAAAGATTCTAATTGGCGAGCTGCTATGGCCGAGGAGTTTAATTCATTAATTAAAAATCAAACTTGGACACTCGTTCCCTTCTCACCACAAATGAATGTTGTTGGATGCCGTTGGGTCTACAAGATTAAACAAAAGTCGGATGGGTCACTCGAGCGATACAAGGCCCGCCTTGTCGCCAAAGGATATACGCAACAACCTGGGAGAGACTATGGTGATACTTTCAGCCCCGTAGTCCGTGCTGGCACGATTCGCATGGTCCTTACCTTAGCGCTTTCAAATAATTGGCCCTTGCGCCAATTGGACGTCAAAAATGCTTTTCTCCATGGTGAGTTATCCGAAACTGTTTACATGCAGCAACCCCAAGGGTTCATTGATTCTGAGCATTCTGATTATGTTTGCAAACTTCGCAAATCGCTATATGGGCTTAAGCAGGCTCCGCGAGCCTGGTATCACAAGTTTAGCACATTTTTGCTTTCATGTGGTTTTACACATTCGCAACATGATGCCTCACTTTTCTCTCGACGTTTGGATAATCATGTTATTATTTTACTTATATACGTCGATGATATTGTTATTACTGGAGATTCAACTGAGACGGTGCATGATTTTATTGCGGTATTATCTCGTCATTTTGATATGAAAGACCTTGGTCCATTGCATTACTTTCTTGGTATGGAGGTCCATCATACATCCAATGGTCTACTCCTCACACAGACCAAATATGCATTATCTTTATTGTCTCAGTTTGGCTTAGATGGGGCGAAGCCAGTCTGCACTCCCATGGCTCGTTCGAGCTCTACTTCTCATGATGACTTGTTACCTGATGCTACTGAATTCCGACAGATTGCAGGGGCCCTTCAATACCTCACTATGACTCGTCCTGACCTTTCTTATGCTGTGAATTCTATATGTCAGTTCATGCATAGCCCTCGACACTCTCATCTAGTTGCTGCAAAAAGAGTTCTTCGCTATGTTAAACATACTATTCAGCATGGTTTACTCTTTCAACGCTGCTCTGCTCTTAAACTTTATGGGTTCAGTGATGCTGACTGGGCTGGTTGTCCAGATACCCGCCGCTCCACAACAGGTTTTGCAATTTACTTGGGGTCAAATCTTATTGCCTGGAGCTCTAAAAAGCAGACTACAGTCTCCAAATCTAGTTGTGAGGCCGAATATCGAGCTCTTGCTGCCCTCTCTTCTGAGTTACTATGGGTCCTGCATATTCTACGCTATCTCGACGTGTCTGTTCAAGGGACACCTACGATCCATTGTGATAATATCAGTTCCATCTACATGGCCTCCAATCCTGTGATCCATAGTCGCAGCAAACATATCGAGATCGATATTCATTTTGTTCGTGAGAAGATAAAGGATGGCATTTTTCGTCTGCAGTATGTTCCTACATCTGATCAACCAGCTGACATTTTCACAAAGCCTCTATATCGTGCCCGTTTTGAGTCTATCCGATCCAAGCTTCCTGTGGTTACACCACCTACAACTTGTGGGGGGGTGTTAACCGAGCATGGTTCGACTCCTTGTGAAGTTGGTTAAGATCTGTCATATCTCATCTTTAGAGATAATGTTTACTACTTGTGCAGTTATCAAGTTGTATAAATAGATTATTTAGCATAGACTTCTTTCCATGTACAACTTCTCTCTGTATGTGTATTATAAATTAATACAATCACAGCCAATATTGACACGGCAAAATCAATCTTTACATTAATGTCTTATTGATGAACTGTAAATGAATTAGGTATATACTGATGCTGAAACTTGACTGTCACTTGTATTGAGAATATCAAGTCCCCCCGGAGATCATTTGCTGTTTTCATTTTTGAAACCCATGTATGTTGGTAGGGAAGGGTGCGTAAGTAATCATGTTGCAATCAACTAGTCTGTTAGTCTACATAGACAAGACTTTTTGCGAATGAGGGAGACTGTATTTTGTACATGTTACTTTTCCAATCTGTCGAACTCCACTAATCACCTTCTCATTTTGGCAACCGAAGGTTTGCTTTTCCTTGGAAATATTGTTGTGCAAACTGAACAGGCCCTAATAGCTGCTGGTATCAGTATCTTGTTGTCTTTTGAGTTAGACCATATCCGATATGTTGGAGGAAACATTTAGTATAACTGCTGAAAAAGAGGCTTATGATGATGGTTTGCCGGCTGAACTTGTCGGGTTTGTGTGTAACCTGTAAACATCGCTAACTCGACAACTTATGTTTCGGATGATGCTAACTCATCAACTTATGTTTTGGATGTGTAATCAGTAAATAATGAGTCTGCTTTTGAGTCTGTCTGTGTATGTTTCCTTTCAAGTCTTGTACTAGGCCAGCTATGAAGTGGCCATATTTACCTTGGGTCAGGAACCTGCTTCATCTGGTGTTTTTTCCTGATCTTTGATGAGAAGTTGTTGATTTGATTCCAGAAAGAAAAAAGGGGGTAATGACAAGTTGCTATTTCTGAAAATAAAAAGAGTTGGACTCTGTTTGTCGGATACCCATGAAATCGGATTTAAAAAGTTAAGTGTTGTCTAATACGAAAGTCTTAATGTGGTTCAAAGATAATGATTGGAAGTACGCAAGCGATATGAATGTTCATGCTCTGTTCTCCCATAGTTTCGTGCTTTATTCTCTTGCATCAATGCATGGCATCTATTACTATATAGATTCTTTTGTAAACCCGAGCTCTTTTTCTAGTTATGAAGTTTGACCTTTTTCATTAAACTTACGAAAAGAGGAACAGCAAGCTAATCATTTCGCTTCCAAAAGAGCAACTATCCGTAAACTACCAACATAACCATGCTTTTAATTAACTTTGATGTGAGTAACTAGATAACTTAATAGAATTGAGCTGGTTTTGCCAATTCTTATAAACATACTTGTAGTTCCTTGTTTTACTTTGTATGAGATGGTACTTCGAGCTGGCAGATGTTGACTTATTTATGAAATGCTTATTGGTCAACAGTGGAACTTTGAAAGGGGTCCCAAAGTTGATGTGCTGAATTGTGGTTACTGATATCAGCTACATACTTCTCAAACAGGTTTATGTTATCAGCTTTATTGTGGATCAACATTTGGAGCAGCCTCTCTAATCTGGAGCATTTATGGATGGAACAGCATGGACAAGGACGCTGTCTTCTCCTGTTGTTGTAGTAGTAACCCCCGAGATTATCGTCATCTCAACTGGAACCGTTTTTTTGGTGAGGCATTGGTTGCTATTTAATTTTGTTACCTTCAAAGGGTTTTGGAAAATGACGGAGAAAGACTGATATACTATTGCATGGACAATGTTTCAGTTCTTGTACCAACTTTCCATTTTCTGCACAAGGAGGGTTCTATCATATTACATAATTTAGCATAAAAACCTTTTTCTACAGCTTCTTTCTTGACAAGTATTTTGACAACTTGTTAAGTGGATTGGTTATGAGTACTCAGTTTCATTAATCATATGGCGGTTCCACTTTGAAGCCCTGATGCATGCCCCAGAGGCCGCTCAAGTGCATTGCAATTGTTTTGATGTATGCACGAGAGGGCAAGTGGTAGGTTCTATTTGCAGGTGCAGTAAGTTTGGCTGAGGACACTGTAAAGCAATGGGGACATTATGGCCAAAGCCCTTTAGTTACTTCTCTTTGTTGGTGGACTCGTAACGATTATACACCCTATATCCTAAGAAAGCACGAAATTTCAATGAGTGCATCTTAGGTATCAGTAATCCTAGTTTCATGAATGAACTGCACTTTCAGATAGAGGGAAGAGAGGTCAGATTGGGGGGCTTGTCCGGTGCAAAAATTGCCTTTTATGACGTGCATATATAAGCAAGATCATTAATGGGACGTGCACATGATTTTCTGGAGATCTTTTGGACAACATATGTGTTGGAATATGTATTCTTCCCACATCAGAAAATCTTTCGATCACCTTATAAGATCTTAAATTACTCTATCTAACACTAATTGGTTTTAGGATGAAACTCTATGATTTTTAATAATATGAAATGTATATTTATCCAAGCATATATATATATATATATATATGCTAGAGATATTGAATGACAGTTAGGGATCACATTTAATCTACTTTGTAGTTATTGTATGACAATTAGGGATCACATTTAATCTACTTTGTGCGCTACAGACAATAGTGGGTTAAGAAAAAAAATTCAACAAATTGATTTACAATTATGCATTATGTTATAGTTGCTTGCAATGTATGTAAAGTTAGGAAAGTGAGCTGAGGAAAAAATTTCTACAGCGTGGGCAATGTCAATCACATGTTGACATTGAATACGTTGGGTTGAGACTAGGAATTCTGTATGGCTAGTCTTTGAATAGTATTAGGCGAATTAATGGAAGTCTTATTGTGAGCTTTAACTTGGAATTGTCTCTCTCGTGGGGTATCTTCACATGTTTATGTCTTGTCTTGTTATCTTGTGGTATGGTTGCATTTCTGTGTCTAGCTTAATACTAGTGAGACATATGCGACTCTTCTTCAACAGGGTGGTTTGCTTGCTCAGCCCAGAACCTGTTAAGATTGTTCTTTAACAGGACTAGGACCAGGTGCAGTAACACATCTTATAAGGTGATTTTTGCGTTAATAATTTTCTAATGTGAAAAAAATATATATGTCATCAGATTTCATTCCGTTCTCTAAGACACACAACCCCAACCCCCTCTGCGATGGGGCTCCTCCCTCCTTTCATCACCACCTGTTTTAAGTTTTGAAAAAATATAAATTCAATGGAAAGGCTGTCTACTTGATGCACGGAAGGAACAGGAGCAGATTCTGTAGGATGCTAAGGGGATTGTAATTTTTACTGGTCCCATTAAATATCTAAAGTTCATAGTTATTTTTAGTGAAAGGAAAATAGTGGAGAGGCTAAAGTAGAGGCTTGACGTGTTGGTGGATGATGTGACGAACGTATCTTCTTTTTTCCAAGTCAAACTTGGTGGTTGTAGCCTTATTTTTCATTAAGAAACAATGCACGTCTCAATACCTTGCACCCGAAATGCCAATCTTTATCTTTAGCTTGACGGGGAGGGGTGCTATTGCAAGGTGGTACAGGCGCCACGTATGATATAATATATTGCAAAACTTGCAATTAATTAACCAATTTTTGTTTTAGTGGCCTCCTATGGGATTATATCTAAATTCTAGGTTGTGGTGATAAATAAAACTATTAAGATAATTGAGGTTTTATTTTTAAATTAATTAGTGTTAAGTAGAATAGTTTATGATGGTATTATAAGAGTTTTTAGTTTTTCGATGTGAGATAAATGTATATTTAATATAAGTTTGTAAGCTGACAAATAATAGACTTTATCGTGTATGAATTAATTAAATTTAATTTCAGCAACGAAAATTTTGATATTTTGCTTCGGCCATCTGAGTAATAGTTGTGAGCTGTTTGTTTTAAGAGCAAGCTTAGTCGGTTAATAAATAGCATGCACGGTGCACCAGCTACTCAATGACTACCGCGGGTCGTTCATCTGATCTGATACAATAAGAGACAAATCAAATGGAACATCTTTGATCTTACCACCCAATCTTGTTATATAACATCTAACTAATCTTCTTAATTAGGTGAATTAAATGTAACGATTCTAAAGATCACAAGACAGATGAGAGTGACAAATCTTATTCAATCTGCGGTGCTTGTTACACATGCAGAGGAACGTTAACTGGCGCAATAGCAGTGCATTTATTTATTCTAGAGTGAGAGTGGACCAAATTAAGATTTAACTCGTCTGTTTCAACCCCCTGTTTTATTACTCCTGTTTTTGCCCCCCATACACATTTCCACCACCTAATTCACAAATCACAGCTTCCGAGACTTGTGTAAGTAGTGTGCCTTTACTTAGCCAGCATTTATTGCCTACTTTCTTGGAGATGAAATGAATTGAATGTTTGTTTGGTTGATGCGTTGTCGTCTATGCGAGTAATTAAATGGACTGCACCCACCACAATGAGAAAAAAAAAATGAATTGTAATAACATCGAAGATATGAGGGGGAGGAGGAGGTTCACGTGCTTTTGTTGAATCTGTGCAAGATAAAAAAGAGTTTTGACAGGTTTTCCGAAAGCCTCTTTCATGGCTATCATCATGCTTTTTATGTTGTATTCTTTATTAGTTGCTCCAGTACAAAACAAATAATATTGGAAATATATCATGTCTTCTTTCAATTTGTGCGCGACATGTATATCATCTTGCATTTCATAATTAACCATCTGTGAGTTTTTTTGTTCCCCTCTTTTGGGATTTATGCATACATACTGAAGTTAGTATCTTGGTTTCCTTTTTTGCTACTTTCGTACACGGGTGACAATTCAAGCTTATGTTTCTTTTTATATATTTAGGCTTGAATTGCTCACTTCTGTGAATGGTATCACATCATTTAAATTTTTCGGTTAGATGGTGCACCTGTATCAAGTTTTTCTAGGAGAGATGCTCTTATATTTCATCCTTCAGGGCCTCTTTTTCTTGGAAAATTTATAGCGGTGGGTCATGCATGGACTTTCAGCTCTTTACAATGACTTCTAACTAATCAATGGATGGTCCATTAATTTATTTAGGTCTGCTGAACACTTCTACACAAGTCTGGTTGCTGAGACATAGAACCTTCAGATTCGGCTAACTAGGAAAATGGAGATGTTTGGCCTCAAGGTCGAAGAAGGAAAGGAAGGCCGAGATGGTCAGCCTTCTGTTGGTCCCGTTTACCGTAATCCATTGGCCGAACATACATTTCCACCTACAGATCCTGAACTATCTACAGCTTGGAATTTTTTCAAGTAATTCCAATTCGACACATTATACCGTAGTTTGCTTGATAAATAGTTTTCCATACAAATTAATGCATTATGTAAATTACAGTTCATGAATATCCATAAAAGATTAGTCCTTCCTCAAAGACTACAAGTTTAAGTTTCCTACCAGCTATGGACGTAGCTAAAAATTGAAAATTTTGATTCAGGGCATCAGTGGAAAAGTATCCTGGAAATAGGATGCTGGGATGGCGTGAATTCACCAACAGACAGGTATATATTCTTGGGCTACTGTTTTTCTGCAATTCCTGTTTTTCTGTGCTGATGATCAGGTGAATTTGCTCACTGGTTTTGTGAATGCTTTTTTTTTTTGCACACTTTGATATTCAGTGGGGCCCTTACATCTGGAAAACCTATAAGCAAGTTTATGATGAAGTTTTGCGTGCTGGTTCTGCAATAAGGGCACATGGCATTGAACCTGTAAGAAAATGCATGTCTAGAGCATTTGACCATGAAAATCTGTCTGTATTGACTATATGCGTTGCCCATCTGATTTTTCATGGTAACTACTTGTGATAGGGTTCTAGAGTTGGAATTTATGGATCTAATTGTGCTCAGTGGATTGTGGCAATGGAGGTTAGCTACTATCTGTTTTCCTTTTAAGTTATTTTCTACCCTTGGCTTATTTGTCCTCCTTTGTCATGATGCTTTTACAAGCATCTCTAAGGAAGAGGTTTTATGTCATGCAGGCATGCAGTGCTCAAAGTTTAATCTGTGTTCCTCTTTATGATACTCTTGGTAAACAGCTTGCTCTTTAGATTTTTTCCCTTACTTAGAGCTGTTTGTCTCCTTCATTAGTACTCTCTGTTCCACACTTTGATAAAATCTCTTAAAAGATTCTTTGATTTTTCTCATATAATTTATCATAAATATATATATATATATATATATTTATTTATTTATATATATATATATATATATATTTATATTTATATATATATATATATATATATATTTAAAAAAGCGATAGGCATGCCCATTCTTTCTTTTTCCTTTTTGTTCTTTAACAGGTTAGGTCCATTATGATGGCTGATGGATTCTTGATAAAGAATGCATGTCTACGAAGCCAACCTCATATTCGTAGATCTTTTGTATTATTGTTCTGTCTAAGATATTTTAATGGTTTTTAATGGTTCTAAGTTGTATTAGAATTCAAAAAACAATTTTATAGCAGTTCCATCAAATTTAGAAGTGACATGATGTTTTACTGTTGATTTGATTCTCCCAACTGCCTTTAGTTTAATTACTGTTCCAACTGCATTTAGTCATTTTCTTGTGTTAAGAATCTTGAGGTTTCATCTTAAAATCAATTGGTGTCTGGCCCAGGATCTTATTAAATGGTCTAAGAGATTATGATTTTTCTATGTGGGACAAGTGTATATTCTAACACTCCCCCTCATGTGTGATCTGATTTGAGAGGGGTCAACATCTTGTAATTAACATCCTGGTCATGATTACTGTTATTTGTTTCCAATTGTTATTTGAAGCACAATACTTGGACTAACTTATGACTTCTTTTTGAGGAAGGGTCCGGAGCTGTAAATTTCATCCTTAACCATGCTGAGATTGATATAGTGTTTGTCCAAGATAAGAAAGTGAAAGAAGTGAGGATCAGACAACCTAACCTACTTTGCAATTCCAATTTTGGCTTTTCAACGTTAATTTCAAATGTCGTTGATGGCTTCTGATTGGAAAATTGAATTTTGCAGCTTTTGAGTTCTGAATGTACACATGCCCAACGGCTAAAATGTGAGTATAATGCTTAATTTGGTTGCTGCTTCTTTCTACTGGTTACAGTAAGTCATTTTTGCTGAATCTTCTTCTGGTTGTAGTGATAGTTTGCTTCACTTCATTGGCGGAGGAAGATACAGAGAAGGCAGCCTCCATTGGAGTGAAATCATACTCTTGGAACGATTTTCTCGAAATGGTAGATGTGTTTCCTTTCCATTTTACCTGTTTTAAACTTGTAAGTTTCAGTACATATTTGAGTTTTCACATATTTTTTAACTGTACACTCAGGATGATGTTGCCTACTAGATTGATCATATAATAATGCTCTGATTACCTCTAATATGCATATTATATTATGAGGATAACCCAACATCCATAGTATGTAGTTCTATATTCATTTACAAGCAATTATAAAGTTTTTAGAACTAGGGATGCTTTTATTCTACTTTGTTGGGATATCACTATTAATGATTGCTGCAACATCCTCCTTTCTATTCAAGAAAAGAATCTGATTTGTCTCCAGCCTCGTGCCGCCTCTACACTTCAAAATTTATCCTAAATTATAGTATTATTCAATGATATTGTGATTTCTAGAGATGGATTGCCTGCCAATTAAATTGCAGTGTCTTTTTTGATAGGGAGCAAATTATCCATTGGAGCTTTCACCACCACAGCCATTTAACATCTGTACAATTATGTACACAAGTGGCACCAGTGGAGATCCGAAAGGGGTTATATTGACACATGAGAACATTTCAACTTGCATAAGAGGGGTTGATCTTTTCATGGAACAATTTGAAGACAAGGCAAGCATTGTTTCTTTCACTCAATCATATTATATAGCAGATCTTATTTCTGGTTACTTATGTCATATATAATCTGATTTTCTTCTCTTCTGAATATATCTCAACCTGAAAACTTTTATTACTTTTAAGTAATTCAGGTGTATCTTTTGACTTTTATCATTGAAATGCTTTTATTTTATTAGGCCCAAGATTAACTTTTTGCATATAATACTTCTCTTTCCTTTTATTGTTAACCTGATGGAGTAGCATTGTATTATCTGGAGACCTGATAGATGACAGTGGATGATGTATACATATCTTTCCTACCCCTTGCACACATCCTTGATCGCATGATTGAAGAGTACTTCTTCCACAAGGGTGCTTCCGTTGGCTTCTATCATGGGGTAAGTTGCTAGTTTACCAAACAAAATTTTAAACTTCATATGATTCCAGAAAAAAGAGAAGGAAGCATGATGGAAGTAAATATGGCAAAGTGGTAAAAGATATTCTAGAGTTGAACATTGTGCTCATGAGAGTCAATGTGGTAGAATTCTCTTTTTTTCATAAGAATGATCCAGGACATTTTCATTAAAACAACACAGAATCTCATCTTTCACATCCTTAAACGTAATTTTATGGTTCTGTGATACCATTTCCTTTAAATATTTTGAAGGATATAAATGCACTGGCGGAAGATATGATGGAGTTGAAGCCAACTTTTTTGGCCGGAGTACCACGAGTATTTGAAAGGATTCGTGAAGGCATGGGAACTACTGCTTTTGTTTACATTTCTGTTGAGTGGAACAACCATGGCTGCCAGCATTTTAACAGTCAGTTCCATATGTCACCCAGGTGTCCTTAAAGCACTTGAAGAACTCAATCCAGTGAGGAGGAGAGTTTTTGACATGCTTTATAACCGGTAAATATTTGTTCCGCTTTAATATTGCTATTCTTTTTTTATATTTGCTTTTTAGCCAAGAACATTAGACATAAGCTTCTTTACTGAAGCTTTGTATCTTCATCTCATAATTCAGCAAACTTCATTGGATGAAGTTAGGGTACAAACATAAAAATGCATCGCCGCTGGCGGATCTTCTGGCATTTAGAAAGGTTATACCTGTTCTCTTATCAATGTGTCTCACTGATTTCTTTTGGTTGGAGCTACAAAATGCAATTAGCTCTCTGATGTATTTCCTGTTCTTCTTAGGTTAAGGCTAGGTTAGGTGGCCGGATTCGTCTTATAGTTTCTGGTGGTGCGCCATTAAGCAGTGAGGTGGAAGAATTCCTGCGGGTTACCTCTTGTGCTTTTGTGGTACAAGGCTATGGTAATTAACTTTGATTTTGGGAATTAATATAGTAAAATCAAAATTCATAGCAATTTCGTAGTTTAGAGTAAATGGTGGAATGAGCTGTCTCCTCACTATTGTCTGCCAGCGAATCCCGGAATACACCAATTATTCATTTTTATAAAATTTATTTACACAATTTCTGCTTGCTTGTAAGACAGTAAGAGTCCTGTTTTGTGCTATTCATTCAGTTTGATTTTACAGTTCCGGGTAAACTGTGACAAATAAAGATGTGTAGACACATTAGATCTAATTGATGTCATTCTGAGGCATACTTTTTATTTTTTTTTGGCCATACATTCTGAGGCATAGAACCGCTTTTTTACGCTTTTACAGAATATGATTTACTTGGATGATGATTGTGTATATTCTACTTCAAATTAGTGTTCTTTCCAAATTCCAACCAATCACAATTTGGGCTGTTCAGGGTTGACAGAAACTTGTGGACTAGCCACTCTTGGCTATCCAGATGAGATTTGCATGATTGGAACAGTTGGTTCTGCATTTGTATACAGTGAGTTGCGTCTAGAGGAGGTTCCAGAAATGGGCTATAATCCACTTGGAGATCCTCCTTGCGGTGAGGTATGTATAAGAGGAATGACAGCTTTTGCAGGATACTACAAAAATCCAGACTTGACTAGGGAAACCGTTAGAGATGGATGGTTTCATACAGGTCGAGCACTTGCCATTTCTTATTAATTAATTACTTGAGAAAGTTTAGTTTTTTTAAGTCCAGCACTCTGTCTTGTACGCTCAGGTGACATTGGGGAGATGCTACCTAATGGAGTCCTAAAAATTATAGATCGGCGGAAAAATCTCATTAAGCTATCTCAGGGAGAGTATGTTGCAGTTGAATATCTGGAAAAAGTTTATGGGATTACCCCCATTGTGGAAGATGTAGGCATCATATTACAACACATTGATTTGTTTTTGGAGGATCTTTCTTCTGCTGCTCCTAATTTCTTCTATCTTCTGTTTCTTCGATTCTTTTGGATGTGAAGTATACGTTTTCTCTCTGACTCATTTTACTGATCAATACTTTCAGATCTGGGTCTATGGGAACAGCTTCAAGTCAATGGTGGTTGCAGTTGTGGTACCACATGAAGAGAACACCAAAAAGTGGGCAAATCAAAACGGTCACGGAGGCTCACTCCCGGACTTATGTTCTCTTAGCCAGCTAGAAGAATATATGCTTCTTGAGCTGCAGTCTACTGCAGATCGAAAAAAGGTAATTCCTGGAAAGTTCCAACTGGTATGTAAAGGATCATGAATGGCTTGCATTCCTTAAAAAGCTGTTTGATTACAATTTTACTGGACGGTGCCTCAGCTAAAATAGTTTCCAGTAGATAAAATACGAAGCTTCTGTCTTAATCCTGGTAGGAATGCCGAATGCTACTAGTACACTTTTGTCTCTCATGAATCACTTAACGCCATATTAACTGAAGTGGAAACTGCTTTATTTGTTCATTATTATGTATCAACTCCAGTTTTATCTATTTATTTGTTTAAATATATATGGCGGCTTTGATCAAACCAGCTGAGAGGCTTTGAGTACATCAAAGGTGTCATTCTGGAACCTCAACCCTTCGATTCTGGAAAAGATTTAGTGACCCCAACATTGAAAAAAAGACGCGATAAATTGCTTGAACACTACAAGGTAACACGATCCTTGTCTTTCTTTTTTTTTTTTAAGCACCCACCCTCCCTCCTGAGTCCTGTGTAAAAAATAAGGTATTTAGTAGAGAAGACGAGGACGAAGAAATAATTTTGAGTCCACTCCTGATGCAGGTGAGAATTGATGATCTCTATCAGAAACTGACTGCAGCAAAGCGCTAGGCATCTGATTGTTGTCCGCAGTGGAGTGGTGTGAAGTTGGCAATACGTACAAAACGCTTCAGTTTATATGCTATTCCAACGAGTTTGTTATTGTTATATTACGCTTGTTTATTAGATTTGATGCCCCCCCCACCCCGCGCCCGGCCATGTCCTCTTTATCGTTGTTTGTATTTGAATATTCCCAGAGACTATATGTCTGGTGATGTATTTTCTCGAATCCCCCCGAAATTATTCCCCCCATCATCTGCATTTTACTGAATAAAGATTATTATGTATGCTTCAGTGGGAAGAAAGGGAGTAAATTAAATTTCAAATGGCAAAGAAAATAACTTCCAAAGTCATAGAGGTGCTAAGATAAAAGACAATAAAAAGAAAGTCGCCTCCCGCCGGTGCAATGGAATGTGTGTATTTAAATTGAAACTACTACTAGTCTTCAATTCTTGAAGTAGAGTATCTTGTATAATACCCTTAAGGAATTGTTCTATTTCAAGACCACATCACCTTCAACAAGATTTCCTATAAAATTCCCACACAAACCATACGGCAAGAAACAGGGGACAGCAGCCAAAAACAAACAAAAAAAAACGGAAACGTTTCTCTTACATCAAAGACATACTTTGGGCTGGGTTGACAATGCTTCTCCGAACGCTTACCCACCATATATGCACCCTCTCTACCTTTAATTTAAACCATGCAATTAACGGCTACATTCGCAACGGGAATTTAAAAAATGCTCGCCAACTGTTCGATCGCAATCCCGATTGGAGAAACGTCGTCTCATGGAATTCAATCATCAGTGGATATATCAGACAAAACGACATAGAACAAGCCCAATACCTATTCAATCAAATGCCCCAAAGAGATGTCATTTCATGGAACACAATACTTTCCTGTTTTCGCGACGCCAATGATCCTGCAAGACTCCACCGATGTTTTTCAGAAATGAGGAAGCTCGGTGAGAGACCCAACGAGCTCACCTTCGCCATCACTGTTAGCGGGATCTTGAACACAGAGTTCAATGTTTTGATACCACAGCTGCATTGTCTTGTGTTTTGCTTAGGCCTAAACATGAATGCTGTGCTTGGGTCTGCATTGATGAGGGGCTACATTGATTTGGGTAACTGTGAGGGTTTATGTAAAGTATTTGACGAGATTTTAGTAAGAGATGTCACGCCTTCGAATGTCTTGATTTTGGGTTATATGGAATTTGGATTTACAAGAGAAGCTAGGAGAGTTTTCGATGCGATGCCTGGAAAGAGCGCTTTCTCTTGGAGTAGTTTGATTAACGGGTATTTAAAGAATAATAAGCTTAGTGAAGCGTGGTCTGCTTTCCATGAGATGAGTGAAAAAGATGTGGATGTGGATGTGGTTTCGTGGACTGCAATGATAAAAGGCTATGTGCGGTTTGGGGAATTTGTGGATGCTTTAGAGTTGTTTGTTTTGATGATGAAATCGTCGCGGATTCGGCCGAACCACTACACGTTCTCTAGTGCATTAGATGCCTGTGCTGGTTGCTCATCTCTGCTTGTGGGTAATCAGGTGCATAATTGCATCTTGAAGTTTGGTACTCCTCTTGATGTGATTTTGTCAACCTCTCTCGTTGACATGTATGCCAAGTGTGGAGATATTGAGGCAGCATTTAGTGTATTTCAGTCCATGCAAAACAAGAATGTGGCATCCTGGAATGCAATAATAGGAGGCTATGCAAGGCACGGACTTGCAGTGAGAGGTATGGAAGAATTCCAGAGGATGACAAAGACTGGTATTAAACCTGATGAGATCACATTTATCAATGTTTTGTCTGGATGTGTGCATGGTGGAATGGTTGAGGAAGGTGAAAGACTTTTTAATTCCATGGAAGTGAAGTATGGAGTTGGAGCAGAGATGGAACACTATGCTTGCATGGTGGACTTGTATGGTAGAGCAGGTCAGCTAGAGAAAGCAGTGAAGTTGATCAAGGCAATGCCATATGAAGCTGATGTCGTCGTCTGGGGTGCACTGCTCGGCGCTTGTGGCCTGCATACGAGTCTGGAGCTTGGTGAGATTGCAGCAAATGGGATTTACAGATTGCAAGAGGATCATCCTGCTGCCTATGAATTGCTGTCCAAGATTCACGGTGAAAAAGGAGTATGGAGCAGCGTAATTGAGCTGAAACAACTGATGAAAAAAAAGCGCGCTAAAAAGCAGAAAGCTGGTAGTTGGATTGACGCTGGTGGTGTATCCTGACATTTGTTGTTGCACTCTTGCTGCTGCCACCACAGAGAAGAATTGAAAGGAGAAGTTAGAAAAGCAGGAGTCCTGCATAGTCCTTTGTGATTAAGTTTTGATCAAATGATTACAATAAACACAATAGCTACATGCTTTATTGCCAAATGCTGTTCAAATACTTGGTAGGGTAGGTTTTTGTGTTCTCAATTATCTGAAATGGCAACCGTAGAAGTTGTCATTTTCATAAGGAACCATCCCTGCATGTCTTTGAAAACCATGCCCCCAAATGCGAAACAAATCGACAGCACCAAGGAAGGAATCACCTTTAATAGAGGACTAGTAGCATTAAGATACCAAATTAGTTACGTAACATGATGACCAACAAAATGGTAACAAAAACCTATCTATGTTCTTTTCTTCTACAATTCCTGGACAATTGGAACAAGTACGCAAACAGCCTACATTACTTCGCTGTGTCCTTGCCATTGGACACCAGATATCAAGAGCCAATTCAAATTGGTCACTTCACTTCCTGTTCTTGCTCTCCTCCCTTTCCTTCTCCCTTTTCTTGTATAGCCTCTCAAGAACACGCTTAGCCTCGCAATTCGGGAAGTTTGTCAGGTCATAATAATGTGGTGCTATATCAACCAACCTGAAAAAGATTTTTCAAAGAATCAAGTAAATAAATAAATCAACACATCACAAGGAAAGCTTATAAAATGAAAATGAAACACCTTATACAAAGACAAAATGCTCATCTGTGATGCAAATTCTCTCCAAACACTGTCGTCAGTGACGAAATTAACCACTGACCTCATAAAAACAGAAGCTAAATAAATGCAAACTCTAAGTAAGCTTTTAATGTTCATCTGAAGGATAACTCAGGTGATGTACAATATATTATTACTTCAATTGGATCAATATTTAATAAAAAGCTGAACTTATGGCTTCAAGACAAAGTGTAGAGAACACACGGCAACAACCAATGACATATTCATAATATATCATTAAGTATCGTCTCTCTGAAGCCCCCATGTATTTTAAAATGAATACTACACAGCACCCTACACCCCAAGCATAAAATACCATAAAATCAAAGGCCATACAAGGAAGGTAACAAAGTTTAAAACAAAATTATTCATGATAAGCACTATACAATATTCACTCACAGTTAGAAGACAGAAACTAACCATTCCCCACGAATATCAGTCACAGTACGGATGAAATTCCTGCTTGTTAAGACGTATTCATTATAAATAGCCCATTCAGGTTTATGGTCAAGGCAATTTGATGGGTGCAAGTGGACTACCTGTATAAACGAATGAAAAATGTGTGTTAAGCAAATGAAAAAATGTTCAACCCCAAGATAGATATCATTTGATTTTTCTAAAACAAGTCATAAAATATCATAGACGCTTTCACATCTTCTGAGTACATACTTGGTTGTCTTTCACAGTCAAATAATGTCCAGATCGCTCCAAATGGGCCACCTGCATGAAGTATCCAGCTAACATAGCCTTTCTGATGTTGATGTAGTAGTCACGACTGTTGAAGTCTGTGCTGCATAGCTTGAGGCCAAACCTGACCATAATGCGGGAGAGTTGTTGCCTCACATTATCGGCAGATTTAAGTGCCCTGTAATTGACGAAGTTCTCATAGCACCAATTAGGGTCCTCCTCTGAAATGCAAGAAGGAAGAGCATTAACGCCAAAACAATTATTGCTCTCAGAAAACTTGAATATAGAAGGAGAAAATTGAAAAGCACGTGTCACATGTACTTACTATTTTGCTTGTACGCATGATACACATTCAGCAGCGAAAGGTGATCTCCATCAATGTGACTAAAACGAGCTTTTGCTTCATCTGCCGCTTTTTGAGCCTCCCTAGGCCGGACAAAGCAATTGGGTACTAAAGAAAAAAGTGGTTATCACAGAGGAGGCCCACGGTAGGTCAGCAGATGCATAGAGGCGAGTGTCTGCTTCATAAAAGAATACTGAGAAACTGAAACTAACTGCATCAGCACTAAGAAATTCTATGGTACATGCCAACCGGGGGCATGGAACCCAGACAAGGAAGTTGCTGATGACAACCTATGCAGCCACAAACATCTAACCACATGCATGTACTCTTCTGTACTCATATGTGCAATTAAACATGTGACAATTCATGCATAGAAGCATCTCTATGCTTGTGAAAGACATGCATGCGTGGTTATACTTTTATGGTGGACTATGACAACACTAAGACCGATGCAAAGAAAAAACACGACTAAAGAAAAAAAGAAAAAGAAAAAGAGAAACAATATACCTGAAAGCATAGCAGATATAGAGAGAATTTCATTGGAACAGTTGAATTCAGGGCTGACAACGAGCATCTTTGCCATCTGCGGGTCCAAGGGAAATTCACTCATAATCTCCCCTAGCTTCGTCAAGTTACCATCATCATCCAATGCTCCCAAGTAGTTCAAAACCTCCAGTGCTCTCATCAATGTCTCCGGGGCAGGGGGGTCCATAAAATCAAAATGGACCAGGTCATCTATTCCTAGTTTTTTCAAAGTAAGAACTGTGTTTGCAAGGTTCGATCGCAGTATTTCGGGATAGGTCTGGGGCTGAAGATCATTATTGAAACTTTTCTCAGTATAAAGCCGAAAACATTTCCCAGGCTGTGTCCTTCCAGCACGTCCAGATCGTTGGTGAGCACTTGCCTTCGATATAGGAGAAACCAACAAAGATTCAACACGGACTCGAGGATTGTACACTTTCTGTTTTGAAAACCCTGGGTCTATGACATAAACTATGCCATCTATAGTCAAAGAGGTTTCAGCAATATTTGTTGACACAACAATCTTCCTTCCAGGAGGACCACCCTCTTCCAATGGAGGCGGAGCAGGTTCAAAAATCTTCTGCTGCATAGCTGGAGGAAGCGTAGAGTACAGAGGCACTGGTTTAACAGGGCCAACTTGATCTCCCAAATTACCGATCTCTTTGGTTATTTTACGACATGCATCTTCTATCTCCTCCTCTCCAGTGAGGAAGACAAGTATGTCACCAGGAGGTTCACACATGTGTATCTGGACAACGGTCCGAATGGCTGCTTCAAGGTAATCCCTCTCAGGCTCCTGGGTGTAGAATATCTCCACCGGATGAAGCCTTCCAGGAACTTTCATGAGGGGTGCACCATAGAAATAACCCTGAAATTTCTCAGCCTCAAGTGTAGCACTCATAACAACTAGCTTCAGATCAGGTCTATTCTTTAGCACTTCTTTCAGAAGCCCAAAAAGCACATCTGTAGCCAAAGTTCTTTCATGAGCCTCATCAAGAATTATGACTTTGTATCGTTCCAGGAGTGGGTCTGTCATGGCCTCTCTTAAAAGCATACCGTCAGTTAAATATCTGTCAGGGAAAACGATATGGCAGTTATCCATCAGCATAATTTGCGAGATGGTAAAAAATAATAAGGTCAACTAAAAACTCTAAACCAACTCAAATATGATCAATTGGTCTTACTTTAAAACTGTTCTCGAACTACTGCAATCTTCAAAACGAATACTGTAACCTACTTCTTCTCCAATTGTAACGTCCATTTCTTCAGCAACTCGGCGAGAAACAGACATTGCAGCCACTCTCCGGGGCTGGGTACAAGCAATCATGTACTTTCTGCGTTTATCAGCGGTCTCTATATCAACAGCTTCCAGGACAAACTGGGGAATCTGCTCACATGAAAAAAAGCCCATTTTGTGTTTTAAGATAGCTGAGAGGACATAGCACCCGAACATAAAAGCATACCTCTTCAGGTACACTAGAACAACTAAAACGGCCCTCCCCGGATTCCCCCACCCCCCACCCTTTTGAGTGATACCCTTTACCCACTCTACTAAGCAAAAACTCAGAACCCAATCATCTTGAGTTTCTCGTGGCCAAAAAATTATTATAGTCCTTTGCAAAGCTTTCCACAGCTCAATTCCTACCTTGCAGCAGAGAGAACGCTAACTTAGACCAATGATAATTAATCCAATCTTACCAGTAGGTTATGCAATACATAAAGGCATACTCAGTGCACAAGGCTCCCACAAATTGCGGGTCTGAGGTACGGAGGTATATACAGCTTTAATCCTGTAGCCAGACGCGCAATCTTGAGACCAAACATTTGAGCACTTGACCATGCTTCACATTATGCACCACCTTAAAATAGTCATTATTCTAGTACATATTAACAGCTCAACTCCTATACAAGCACCCAAACTACATCAAACAGAACAATTTAATCCAACTTAGCAATAACTAACTACTTACCTATATCATGTCACCAAAGTGTACAAATTAGCCAAAAATGATAAATAAATCATGCTTACAAGTGTTGTCAATTTTGCGAGCATCTACTATAATCCAATAATTAATAAAATTAATAATTAAAAAATAACAATAAAAAAAGCTGAAATCCATGGTAAATTACTAACCTGAGTGGTTTTACCACTACCAGTTTCACCAACCAAAATTAGGGTTTGATTAGCTTTAAGGACCTGCAGGAACTCTTCTTTCTGTTGCCAAACGGGAAGCGTCTTCCTCTTCTCCAATATCTCAAAGTACCTCTGCGAGTATGGCCGCCCATTCCACAGATTAACTAACAGAGTCGTAACGCTCATGTTGTTATTATTTCCGCCGCCGTTTGCTTTCGCGATCTTCGCCGTCACTGCGCTCTCATCCACCACATCAAACAAGCTCACCTTCCTCTTCCTCTCCGTTCCCATCTAACTACGATTGATGATAAAAAATTATTTAATTCCAATAATCAAACTGTATCCAGGAATTTGAGAATTTTGAAATTTGAGGGGAATGAATTGGTTAGGTAAAGGTTTAGGTTTCGAATACGAAACCCTAGAAAGAGAGCTTCCGAGAAGAAGAAATTAGGGCAATACAATTGAGCTTATATATAGTGGGGATAACTTTCTTTTGTTTTTTGTTTTTTATTTTTTATTTTTTTATTTTTTTTATTTTTTTATTTTTATTTTGGAGAACTTTCTGGATTTGCCTTTAGGTCCCTGATTTTGGGGCTCTCTTCAGATTATGCCACTTAGAATTATTTTGCATTAACCAGCTAAAATAGGCAAAATGGGTCTTCATAGGTGATGGCAGTCGGGAGAGGTTTTATGTATGGCTCCAATCTCAAATGGAGAGGGTTTTAGACTCCGTTTATTTGTCGTGAAATAATTTATTTGTGAAAAATATTTTTTTGGGCTTCGCTTATTTGTCATAAAATAACTTGTTGGGTTCATATTTTTTTGAAAAATAAAATACTGAAAAATATTTTCTGGTGTTTGATTGTACAGTGAGTTCCGTAAAATGTTTTCTTCTCCCAAAGGACATAAAAATATTTTTTCAAATTTTATACTAGCCGCAATTATTGACCAAAAAATATTTTTCAGTTGATCAATTTTTCAGTGTTACCGAACACCGAAAAATTAAGCAAAAGCAACCGCAATTATTGATTGGAAAATATTTTTTAACTAACCAATTTTCTAATATTACCAAACACGAGAAAATTAGAAAAATATTTTACGGAAAACAAACGGAGCCTTAAGGTAGGGAATGTGATAAAGGTGGGGATTAACTTCTAATCTTATGTGAGGGAATGGGAATAAGTATTCCCTAACTCGCATAATTTGCCCCGTACACATGCAAAGTTAGTTTTATACCTTTCCCTCTCACATATGTACTAAAACATTAAAGTTACAAGAATAAAAACTTACAAAGGTGGTAATTTTCAAGACAATTTTTTATTAAAATTACAAGGGAAAATAATAATGATTAAAAAAAATTATCATCATTTTTTTAATTAACAAATTACACGCCTAGCCTTTTAAATTATTTTATATAACTACCTTTCATTCATTATGAAGTATAGGGAATTTAAGAAACTCGTGACTAGTTTTGGGTCGTATTTCAAGATAGTTTTAGAAAAATATAGTTAAGAATAATGTCTTAAAGATTTATAATTAAAAAAACATGACATATTAATATTTAAAATTATAGTTGCAATTACTAATTTATGGACACCCAATACAAGGAGATATATTTTTTTTTTTATGATAATCAATGCACATCTAATAACAAAAAAAAAATACAGTTATTATACATAGTTGTTTACTTATTTTAGAAGTTTAAAACTCGGTTATAGTGATTTTGGTTTTCTTACCTAGTTTGAACCATACAACTTAATACATTAGTTCATATTATCCTTTATTTAACACTTTTATTATATACATATTTCATTTAAATTGTAGTTTATATTTTGAAGTTTACTTAAAAGATGGTAAAAAAGGAAACTCGCGAGCAAGACAAGACAAGGGCAAGGGTTGAGTGTAAAAGAGGCAGGGGACGGGTGGGGTGATAGGTCTCCCCGCCCTCTTGCCATCTCTAGGTCTTGAGTCATCTTATCATTTTAGCTTTCCTTGAGAATGAAGCATTATGGTTTAACTCGATTGTTTCTCTTATAATGGTTATATGAAAAGGTTCTAACTAACCTTATTTCTATGTCTTTTCTAGTAAAAGGCAACAATTCTAATAATATTTTTAAATTAAGTGATGTTATAAATTGCAGTATAGAGGTTCTCATGAGATAATTTTCTAACCTTAAAAATTCCACGCAATTTTGCCTTTCAACATTCGCAAACATATTTGTCAAATGATGCCTTGGTCTCGTCTTTATCATAACCGGCATAGCTACAATTGTGAACCAAGTTAATGAATGCGAAACTTATACTAGTGCATTCATCATGTTTCAATCGGAAAGAAGAGATAGAACCAACATTTTTTGCTCCATGAATGACAAAGTAGTAGTAAATGCCACAATGTTTCAATATTAGTTCTACATATTTTGAAAAATGAATTAGTTATATATTTTATTTTGGATAAATAGCGTCTCGACTCCCTGTGGTTTACTATAAGTGCAAGTCAGGTCCCTGTAGTTTCATAATTAGCTTATAACCCCCTGTGTTTTTTAAAATTGAAGCACGCGTGCCCCCTCCGTTAAACAATCTGTCTATTTTAACAGAATTTATTATGCACGCGCTAGTAACGCAACTGTTTATATTTTTTACACGATTGATCAATATGTATGAGGTTTGCAATGGTCCTATGTAATTTTAATGATGGTGCGCAATGACCCCCTGTGTTTTTAAAGATATTTGATATACTGACATTACAATCGGGAGCATTTGTGTCATTTTAATGTTATCGTTAAAATTTTAAACGGACTTAGACCAAAGGGACACGTGTGCTTTAATTTTTAAAAGTACAGGGGATTATAATCCAATTATAAAACTACAGGGACCCGACTTACACTTATGGTAAACTACAAAGGACCGATATGCTATTTACCCATTTTATTTTTAACTTGTTTCCTTCAATAGGGAAAAAGTTCGTACGAGTTTTCAAACTAATGTTGTTTAATAAGCTAACTTTTAGTGTTTTATATGATTTTCCATAGTGATTTAGACCAACTATGAAAATACCCCTCATTATGCTTTGTTTGTTTTCTAGTGGCTGAATTGATACTATGATAACAACTCATTGCATTTTATGTCATTATTAGAATAAACTTTGTCGTCCATCACCAAATATGAGATGGAAATGCTTATGAATTGGTTCTGTATTTTCTTGATAAATAGATGATTTGAAAGTTGTTCATTCCATTTCTTTTTATCTTGAGTGACTAAGTCACAATTTTTTTATAATTGACAATGTAACACCTCGATCCCTCTCGAGACCGGAAGTTCTATTAATCAATCTAATCGCAACCCAATTCCAAACCCGGGCATAAAATTTAGAGAAAAAAGGACGGAGTCTCCCCTGTTTCTAGGCAAAATGCAAACCTGCGATAGAATATAAGTGGACCAGTACCGTGTCCAACCATTCACAAATCCTCAAGGCCATCCGAGCCTCGGTTCTCAACAATTAAACACAACAAGTATATATACATTTTCAAGTACCCAGACTATTCTAACTCTTTCCTTTAGACAATACAAACATGCATTGAATCCAGAACTTTCTAACCTATACATAAAACTTAAATGACTTTTCTTTACACATTGATTATATACATCTCATGAAAGTAAAATCTTTACATCTTTGACAACTCAAGCCACATAGCACGCAAGGCAACTTTTCAAGCACGATCTATCACATAACTACGAACTTTCCAGCTATCATGGTATTTCCTGAAATGTGGTGGTGAGGAGTGAGTATACACAACACGTATACTCAGTGAAGGCAGAACAGATATCGAGGTGGAGAGAAAGAAGATCGTGCAATGCAAATAAGACAGTTAAGCAATATAACCGACAAGTAAAGCAATCAATATAAACAACAATACAATAAACAATTAATAAAAGCATTAACACAACCATTCAAAGCTATACCACACTTTGAAAGCTATGGTTCACTCATACGAGCAATGCACCATTTCACGAGCGATACATCAATCTCGAGCTTGATGTTGACAACGATGATAATAAGCGTGCAACCACCTTATAACTTCCACTGGGTGTACTCCTGATGTACCCCGACACATCTACGACCCAAATCTCCCAGGGCGGCAGCCCTAGCGAGAATGGGAATAGGACACAGAGCTAGAGCAAACCAACCCTGGCAGCCCGAGACTGCCCAGAGAGGCCCATCACTCACGCGCCTGACACTATGCAATGCAATACGAGATACAAGCAATAAACGAGCGATAGCACGAAAGTGCAGATTTGTATCAACATTCAATATATCAAGCACTTACAATCAATAATAGCAATCAATTAACTTTTCAAGCATGATTATCATTAATATCAACAAGATTATCAACTAACAAGTAATTAGTAGTTCAAACAAGAAAAGTTACAAATAACACTATTCAATCTCTAACTTCTAAGGGCAATTACGAGCAAACGAGCTACGGAATTAGGAAACCGATTTCACTACATTCACTTAGGCACTACAAGGAAGGTTTCTATGGCACGAAACCTCACTTTCCCAACCGAAACCCGAAAGTCCACCTACTGCGTTTAAACTACAGCTATGTTAACCGGACACTCAATCAACGCCACAACAGCGCCAAAAGTACTTCCATGTCCTCAATAGGAAAACCCCCAACTCAATTCGAGCTCGATCAACACTTGGTCAAACGGCCCCTTTACGTTTCTTTGTCTAATTTCCAATTTTAACAAAGGCCAGTCTATTTTTATTGCACATTTTATCTTTCTAACATTAATGGCACCTAATCAAATCAAGAAAACGTGATTCGGATAAAAAATATGAAAATCTAGGATTTTACTATTCATTTTTATTATTCATGTTCTTCCCTGATTCAAATACGCAATTTCAGCAGTAAAAATTGTTAAATAACTAACAAGCAATGCTCTACGAACCCTAAAGAAGTTATTTCAAGCAATAACAGGCATTATAACGCAATAAATATCAAATCTGAAAATTTGAAACAAAAATCAAATTCAAATAAAAATGCACAAAAACGTGAAAACTCTCACAGAGATTGAAGATCAAGACCCGCAAGGACCCTAGCCACGATCCTCGTCCAATTCCACGCAAGATTGTAGAAGAAAATTGAAGCAAAATCTTTTCTTTTTCTTCCCTTTGAATTTCGGCCATGGGGGGGACAAAATGGAAATTTTGGGTTTTGTTTTTGAGTTGATTTTGCCTTGTTTTTGTTTTATAAGGTGACAAGGGCATTTTGGTCCTTTTGCAAAGTCAAGCTTAAGTGAAAATATGGTCAAACAAGCTCATTTAATTAGCATTTAGTCTAATTCAAGTTAAAACAATGCAATTAAATGAAAAACAACTAAAACTAACTCAATTAAGCTAAAAATACTATTCACTAAATTCGAAAAATATTTCTCTAACTCTCGTTTTCGATGCACTACGATCAAACGGTCAATAAACGATCACTATTAGAATGATAAACAATTTCTTAAAAATATAATTTTTGAAAAGTAATTTAGTTTAAAATTCACTCCGACTCGGAGTTACTTTTCTCATTTAATTGAAAATCGAGTAATTAAATGTAAGAAAATAAAATCGTTTATTAAAATAATTAAAATAATTAATATTCATTTAAAAATAAATAATTTAACTATTTCTAGAATATTTTAAAGAATTATGAATTAATGCTAAGATACGAATGAACAAGTTAATATAAACACGTAATCAAATGCAATTAAATACTAACATTTAAGATGACACTTAATTAAATACAAGAAAATAAATCTAATTACTATAAATAATAAAAATAGGTAATAATCTTTTAATTAATCAATATAAAAATTATTTGAATATTTTTAAAAGAAATATCAAAATAATACTTTAAATAAATAGGTTAAGTAAAATAATCAATTAGTTAAATATAAGGAAATGAAACCGAGTATTAAATATAATAACATAGTTAATACTTATTTAAAATAATTAATCCAAGTATTAGTTGAGTACTTTTAAAAGAAACATGAAAATAGTGCGTAATGGATGATTTAACTAATTAAACACTTAATTAAATATAGTCAAATGCTATTAAATGCATGCCGGGTTCGGGGTATCACAGACAATTTAGAGGTTTATTGACTTTTTTTACACTTGGATTGTCACGCCCCAACCCGGCCTATAAAGGTTAGACTAGGGTGTGATCTAAACATTCAAGTCATATCTCGTACTTAATTGTTCATGAAAGTTTAACGCTTAACGTTTAGCCTGGACTCCACAATTTTTTCGAAAAACCGGTAGCATAACGGTTGTAATTGGGCTCTTTAGTTTGACCTAGTTCTTTAAACGCCTCAAATTTCATTTCCAACTAAGATTACTATTTGGCATCAATTAAAACGCCTACTAGTTATCTCGATATCTCGTTTGATTAATAACCTAACATGATACTATGTCTCGTTTGTTTGTTAATCCTCGTTACAAAAGTACCTGTTGATCTTAGCTTAACAATGGGTACCTGCTTAAGATTGGATAGGTTCATTTTATTTAATCCTTACCTGATACTTCATAATCCTATGATAGATACTAACCAATAACGATAGCAAAACGACCATAGTAGTGTCTGTCTAGTTATTATAAGTACAAGCCAAAATTAGACCCCAAATTACAACGGGGGTCTTTTACATTACAAACATCAAGCAACATGAAAAGAAATAGTCTTCAAGCAGCATAGTGTTCACAATGGCCATAATCAAGCAAAGCACATAGGACAGGCAATCATTCCAAGGAATTATCATTAGGCACGTCGTCCTCGGGTACCTGTTCTTGATCTTCTTTACCTGAGATGATAAAAGAGGGTGAGTCCTTATGAACTCAGTGAGGGGAAACGAGAAATAGGTTTTGAAACTCATTTTCCGGTTCAACTTATGAAAACCCTTTTTGCAAGCATGAATATATCACAAATAAGTACATAACAATAATATAAAAGTAAAGGAACACAATTACCCGTCTTTCCTCCCCGAGGTCCTCTAGGAACCAAGCGAAAGTACTTATACACCTAGTGAAAAGGATACGGTGAACTTTTGCTCTCAGTTCATTTCCAGTATCAGTTGTTGCGGCCGACTTCAAATCATCCCCTTATCACGCCAAATGGGTGTACTCCGGATGTAGCCCGAAATCCTACGACCCAACTCTCCGAGGAAGTCTAGCCCCCAAGCGAGAGAGGGAATTGGACAATAGTAGTCACGGTTGTACCGGCAAGCCCGATGCCGCCCGGTGTGCGTAAACGCTACCACGCCAGAATGAAAGGTTGCAAGCTCGTATGCAATGCACATTTATGACATTTAATATATCACATTAGGAGGACAACAAAGTAGGTTGCCTCCGAGCAGTCATAAGATTGCACATTGACAAGTAAACAAGCGAGGCACGATAAGACAAGTAATTTCACTTGAAAGGCACATGGAGTTATATGAACATTAAACGGGCAGCCATGTAACGCACGTAAATCAAGTCATATAACTCATTTCAAAGTTCACGTAATTAAATAATAAGATTATTAATCATGCAACGGCATCTACGTGGGATCGGGTGCAAGAAAAGCCTACTTATCAACATGAAATCATCGAAATCATATTTAGGGCTACAAGGGCAACTACGGGCAGCCTACTAAACACATAATCCAACACAACATCCAAAGGATCAACACTTAGCAAATTCACCTAGTTACTAGGGTTCCAATTCATGCTTACCCATGCGATTAAGCCCCAAGTCATCTCAAAATCAAACTCAAGCCATGCATCGATTAATTCAAACACCCTCAAGTATTCAAAACAGTCCACACAACATCTAAATGCCACAATCTCAAGCATTTAATACAACAAGAGAAGCTACAATAATTTTTCTAAGCATATCACTAAGTGAAACCCTCACTACAATGGACTGTATTCTCACAATCATTAAGATAAGCAAAAAATCTCCAATTCTAGTGAATAAGATGTCAAATTAAATCTTAAGAAGTGAACTAAATTCAGAAACAAACCTCGCATCATTTGGAGTTCGGGTTCAATCGTTATAGTCAAAACAGTGAGACTACACAAAACTGTCCAAATTTACACACATTTCAATACTTATCGTTTTTGAGGGCCTGAGGGTCAGATTTAGCCTTAGTCCATTTCTGACAAAAATGTCCAGAACTGAAAAATCTAGCAGCACACCAAATCTAGTGCATTTTGGACATCATTTACTAAGTCAAGACTGGTTCGTTCTACAAGATCAGTGAATCTGCCAAAACCTGCTTCATTTTTTTCAGACTTTCCAGATTTGGACACATTTTAATGATTTGCCATTTTTAGGACCTTAGAGGCAAAATTAGCTTTGGCCTATTTCTATGAAAAATGTTCATAACTGGAAAAACTAGATACTTACCAATTTTCACTCATTTTCAACATCATTTACCTAGCCAAAATCACCTCATACCAACAAGACAGAGAGTTGTCACATACACGATTTCATCTATCATCACCTTCTAGTCAAAAATCTTGCCATGCATGTTTATAAAAGCTCATGAACACACATATATCTTAAGCACATAAGTAAATATAGACATTTAAGGGCATGCATGTGGTTTTTTGAAAGATTTTCAAGAAGTTTTAGCCCTCCCTTAGCAAAACAACAAGAAGATGCACAAGACTCTTGGAGAAGCACAAAGTTGACCTTTTTCCTTGCTTAGCCGAGACACCACTCGATTTTTCTCAAATTTCCTAGCTTAGTAATCAAGTTCTTAATAGGTGCATGTGGTTAGAACAAGAAGAAAAGAAATGGAAGCTAGCAAACTCACCTAAGCCGAAATGGATGTTCAAAGAGCTTGCATGTGTGTTTCTTGCAACCTAGCTTGCTTAGTCAAGCTCCCTAGCTTCTTGCATGCCTTGATGAACCATGGAGTGATGAAGATAAGCTATGGAGTGTAGAAACTCAGCCAAGGCCGAGAGAGAGAGAGAAGAATGAGAGGGAAAGAGAAGAATGAGAGGAAATGAAAGAAAAATAAAAGCTTTTGCAAGGGTTGAAACATGTGTCGGCCTTGAGCTTTGCAATTTCAGATTTTTGTGTCTTCAAGGAGCATTTTTTGAATCCTTAGCATGGGCAAGGAGCTTATGTCGAGATTGGGAGCTTTGAGGAGGGTTTTGACTAATTTTTTTATTGCTTTGTGTCATTAAATTGTCATAGAATGTTTGGGGAATAATTTGAATTATGCAAGCAAGCACAAATGCCCAACAAGTGGTCGGCCAAGGCTTGAAAAATGCTGAATCTTTGTCATCTTTTGAGCATTAATTAATTGTGTGTTTGGGATATGCAAAGAATAAAGAATAAAGAATAAGGAATGTCTAGCTTTTTGTGAGATTTTGTCTTCTAGTGGGTTGAATTAGTAATTTAATATTAGTTAGTGGAATTTGTAGGATTAATTAATGACCTAGTGCTTCGTGTAAGATGCTTTCTTGATTAGCGTGAGGGAATGCTTTTCTAGGTTTAGGGCACGCACTACGAGGTAGGGCACGAACTACGAGACGAATGCACGTTTCCTAAGTAAATGCACGCAACCCTAAATGAATGCATGTAATTCAATGCAAGGCACACAAAACGAAACATGATTCTTAAATCTAGGTTAAGGCAAACAAATCTAGGCTAGGGCACACGAAACGAGGTATCGCACGCAAATCGAGGTCGGGCCTCACATGGATAATGTTATTCTACTATAGTTTTAGCAATTTTTTTGACTTAATATATGCTAATTTGTCGAGTAGATATGCCATATCAATTATTATAGTTGATTAGGTAAGCACCCTATTCTAAGTCACATTTATAAACTGATACTAGTGAGGCCTGGGTCGTGCATATGCACAGGCTGAACCCAATGGACATTAAAAAAATATTCTAAATAATATTATTTACAATAAAGATGAACTTGTATCAATAAATTGAAAAAAATAATGTTAATTATATAAATTATAGTATAGTTAATATGACTTAGTATGTTTGTTATGTAAATGAATTTTTTTATAAGACATTATTATCTTTAATTCACAAAAACAAACGAATTCAAATCATCAATAAAGACAAATGCAGTGGAAAACAGTATGCAGAATATACCTTGTCACCCTTAAATCTGATTGTAAGAATGGATATAGATTACAAACATATGCAATGAAAAAATTAAATGGACAAGCTTAAGCAATGAACTTGATAATGTTTTGTTCACCTCCGCAGATACATTTAATAATTGCCCTAACTGGGCAAAGCCAAGTGTGCACAACCCATATAGTATCAGGCGAGAACCTACACAAAACACAAAAGAAGTCTGAGCATTACATGAATCAGTCTATAAAATATTACGCACATATGCTTGAGGCAATAAATGGAAATGGTAATATCAAATTCAAAAATAGAAGAATACAAGCAAGTCCCTATATTCTTATCCTCGATTTCAATTGATGGCTCTATTTATAGAAAAAAATATATGCAACAGCTTTGCAAGAAGAAAATACAAATTGATTGTAATATTCCATTAACACAAAAGTACGTTCGACAATTACTTTTATTGGTGAATCCATTAGTTGACTCCTAAAAAAGATTCAAGTAGCATATTGTGATGTCTTGAAGAATTGACAACAAAAGATCAAGTAAGAAACTGATTCTAGCATTGAGAATTAGATTTAATTAAAGCAAAACATAAAAGATGTAATAGTAGAAGGTCATCTAAAGGTGTTCATTATCATTTGAAATGCAAATTGTGAGATTTACGTTTTTAGAACAATATAGGGAGCATGTATATTCATGTAATCACATTTCATTAGGTGTTGATAAGTCATGGTTGTTAATATAAGAAACAGGCAAAGTACTATCTTCTGTTGTCAGAAACTTGTTTCTGTTGGCAAATGTTGACATTCACCTGTAATACTACTCCATTGAATTTGTTTCGGTGTTTCAGACTCTCAAGTGTCTATCATTTTTTTTTTGGAGAAATCTCTAGTGTCTATCATGTACTATAATTAGAGTAAATATTCACATGCATTGCCAATCCATATATTGGAGGACAAAAACCAATTGGTTTAGTCTTCAAGCTGAAAAAATTGATGTTGTTGGTTTATTAGACCTAGAATTCTCCACAAGCATCTAGTCTGACATTCTACATAATTGAATCGGTAACCTGCAAAAAGAATCATAAAATACAAGCATACTAAATTCCAGATGAACTTCTAGAACATAAACTGAAAACACAGAAGGACTTAGAAGATGTATTTGAACATCATAGACATTTAGAAAGTATATTTTTACCCTCGCGAAAAAAGAGATAGCGGAAAAGCCTCTTCAGGTAGGAATAATCAGGCTTGTCCTCAAAGCTCAATGACCGACAATAATGAAAATAAGATATGAATTATTATGGGTAAGATCTGCAAAGCACCTGTCGATAAGAAATCCAATATTAGAGCTACTGGATCTATGAGGTTCAATTCAAAAATGTTAATCACATAAACTAAAAACACATAAGGACTTGGAAGATGTATTTGAACATCATAGACATTTAGAAAGTATATTTTTACCCTCGCGAATAAAGAGATCATGGAAAAGCCTCTTCAGGTAGGAATAATCAGGCTTGTCCTCAAAGCTCAATGATCGACAGTAATGAAAATAAGATATGAATTATTATGGGTAAGATCTGCAAAGCACCTGTCAATAAGAAATCCAATATCAGATCTACTGGATCTATAAGGTTCAATTCAAAAATGTTAATCATCAAAAGGCAAGCAGCTTAAAGGAAAAAAACAAACCCAAGATGTTCTTTTGTTACTACGTAAATATATAATTACTGTGACCGTTAAACTTGGAAAAGCAATAAATAGTACCTCTATGGGTGTAAACATCTTCTTCTCACTAATTTTATCATAGTTCTGTTTCTCAGTATCAGCTTTCAAACCTACCCAAGGGAGACTAAGAAAGAAAATCAAATACAATTAGTTAGATTTTAGAAGATCAAAAAGCCTAGGAAAGTAGGGAAGAATTATCAATTTTATGCTCAACCTTCCCCTCAGAAAATACATAAGCACATAGCCAAGAGACTCCGGATCATCTATTCTACTTTGCTCTGCAAAAAGAGAAAAAATCACAATGTCAAAAACTGACAATTCGAATATAATTCCACAGACTCTGCCAAAGCAATAATATAAGTTACAATCATAAACAAAATTATATTAATGCAAGCAAAAGAAGATTATGAGATTTTTAGTTAGGACACGACAAATACAAGCACAATAATAAAACTAAATCTTAAGAGACTTAAGTACCTTAATCTCATAAGGTTTTCTGAATATGCAAGCGACCAACAGATGTAACACAACATCAGCCAAGTTAACGACAAATATCAAGTTATTTTTTTAAGTATATCAAGTTGGTGAAGTAAATGAAATTAGAAGAAATTGGAAGCAGAATTAAACGTCGCCTCTAGAGAATATGAGCTTGTTATGGAGGTATATTAATTCGAAGAGAATCATATTATATTGTATGCACTCTATAAGCACTTACTTGAGATATGGAAGTCTATCAAACCAACACATCAATTTACAAATCTAATACATAAATCACTTAAAAATCAAAACATTTCTCATACCTGAGCCGAGAATAATTTAATATTGATAAGATCTAACAAAAAATTCATCTACTTCTGGCTGACCATCAAAACGTAAAAACACGTGTTGTATGTAATAAAAGTCATCATCCTAAAACAACTACCAAAACAATAACAAGTATATCCAGAAATTCTCATATATGAAGGTTAATTTGCAATATTCAACTGACCAACCGTGTATTCATTAATTGGCATGTGAATTCAAAAGGAATCATTGGCATAAGCACATACTTTGTGTGAAATCCTAAAAGCATGTTGATTCTAATTTTTTTTTTTTTTAAATTATTAAAGATAATCTAAAAAGACATTATAAAGTGAACCCAAAAATACATATAGTTTGTAATAGACTCACTTCAAAATACAAGAAGGACATTCAAAATTATCTCTCTGGTTAACATCCTGGAATCAATAGCTCAAACTTTGTTTCAACACTAACACACATTACAATGCCAAAGATTCTAACAATTAATTTTATTAAACCCTTGACTTAAGGAAAAAAAAAGATATTTGGATAAAAAGGATTTTGGTGGCCAAGAGTTAATAATATTCATTTGTTGAATGGCTAAGCATTTGGTGGGTCAGGCGAAAGGCTGTATATAGTACATCTTTCCCAGGCCGACCCATAAATAATTTTGTAAAAGCTAAAAGAATAACCTTGTTGGCTGATATCTAGTTGCTTCTGCAAACATGCAACAATATGTATATGCAAACTGCATATTATGAAGACGGATTTCAATTGGATGTCTACTGTAGCCATATTCAAATGAACTAAGTTGATTTATATAAAATTCATGCTATGATAGAAGCACATGCCAAAAGAATAACAGGAAAGACCAATACCAATAGAGTTTCAATTATCTAAAATTTACTGATGAAAGTTGAATAGATATTTAAAACCACAAAATTTACTGATGAAAGCTGAATAGGTATTTAAAACCACACAAAAAAAAGAACAAACAAAAAAGAAATTGTTTTTTCTGAGAAATAAAAAAGAGATTGTCCTTATTGCGTTATGTTTACCATAGATAGGGCAGAGGGCTGGCCAAACATTTTCTAATGATTAAATATGATCATTGTAATATAAAAGTACATTGAGATGTAATGAATAAAAAATAATAGACCAATTTTTAGTACTCAGTGATAACCAACTTCCACCTCTCTTCTTCAATACCTTGATTTGGATCACCATCTGCAAACACAAAGGAAAAGACCTATAGAAAGCATTATTGAGTCTGTTACTATTCCTTAAACATGTACATATGCACAGTGAGTTGGAAACAACCAGTACAACAGAAATAGATTTCTGAAAATTTAACTTACAGAATCAATGAAGTTCATCCCACCTTCATAATCATGTTGTGTGTCCTCCTATAATAATATGGATCCCAGTACCTAAAAGAAATAATTACAAGAGCTCAATGAAAGGAATGTCTATATTTTTGTGAGTGTCTATAGTTCTATTTCAAAATAGCTAAAAAGAATAGTTCCGTGCTAAGAAAAAGTTGCAACTCTTACCTTTGATCTCTCAATATCCCCTATTTGCCTTTGATCAAACAATGTGAATGCAACTATCAAGGAAATATCTCTAGTTAAGAGAACAATTGATACAGAAAATCACTACAAAACAAAGCATACTATCTTTTAGCAAAAAAGAGAATAATTTACAAAAAAATCGACCTGCAATTTCAAGAGTAAAGGGAAAAAAAAAGAAAATTAGAACATTTTCATTCAGCATCAAATCTCAGCAAGGTATAAACATTATAACATCTAGTACAACACATCTCACACACAAACACCACCATCAACCCCATCTTGGACACATAAAACTCCATAACCTGTGGAAGTATCGTGATTTTCATGTATATCTCTTAATGGCGAACAAGGTTGACTTTCTCTTTGCTTATCAGTTCTTTAATTCTTTGAATTTAATTCCTTTAACAAACTCACATAGAACCTGCAAAAAAAAGCCAACAACTCAAAAACAAAAATATAAATTAGGTGTCTAGGTTCAATGCTTCAGCTTTAATTGTGTGTTTGTGTGTAAGAGTGAGTGACTGAGAGAGAGAGAGTGAGAGAGCAACATACCTTAGCCTCCAACGCGATTAGCAGTTCGATGGCCTTCGAAGTCAAAAGCCTTAACCTAATTTTCGAAGAGAGAATGTTCGAAGCTGAAGAAGAAGAGAACAAAGTCGTGGAAGAAAGAAGAAAAGAAGAAAAAGTTGGAAAAAAGAAAGAGAGTGTGGAATAAGCAGAAGAATCGCAAGAGAGATGGGGTGGTGCAACTGAAGAAGAAAAGTAATACGTTGAAAAATGAACAAATCTGTCAACATTGGAAAATGGAAGAAGAAAAGGTTAAAAAGACCATAATGTCCTTATTTTTTACGATTTGAACACTGTTGTGATAGGATTAAATAGTAATTTCGAGAACAAACATTTAATGTAAAGTGTCAGATTCTATTATTCTTGATCTGACAGTTCAAACTTGTGTTCTTGATATGTTGTGGTAAGATCTTAACCATTAGATTGGAGCAATATGATGTAAGATTCCACTCAGCAGCCACAAAAATGCATCATGGTCATAGCATAAGAAATATACAACATTGGTAGAATATGGTACAATTTTCTTAAGCATTGACAAGCGAAACAATATGCATGAGTTGACAATTTTGACCCTTATTAGCCTCTTAGGGCATCTTCAATGGAGTCTTTAAACAGCAATGATTGTTGTTTTTATAGACTCCATTGAGGTAAAACCAACACCAATGGGAGTCTCTAAAATACTATTTGACACTATTTGACGCTTTTTGGCAAAATAATGACATCACAACATCCTTGAGTCTCTAAAATAGCACCTAGTCTTCATTTTCTTCAACAAATTTGTTGAAGAAAATGGAGACTATACAAGAAGACAAAAACGAGAAAACAAAAAAAAATTACAGAATTCTTTTTTATAAGATAAGAAAAAAAAAAAAAACCCAACACAATTGGATTAAAGAGCCGTATGAACGTGCTGCAAAGCTGAAAATTTTTTTTGAACCATTGCAATTTTCGTATATATGCAAACAAATCTGGAAAACAAAAAACCATCAACAAATTCACAAATATGAGTCCATATGTGAGGCCCGATCCCGAATAACGTGCCTTACCTCGATTTGCGTGCCTTAGAACTAGAACTGTACGACCGACCCTAGATTACGTGCCATGTCTTGGTTTTCGTGCATGCCTCGTTATACGTGCCTTAACCTAAAATTGTGTGCCCTAATCCTCGATATACGTGCGATACCTAGATAAAAATGCCATGACCTTAATTTACATGCGAGACCTTGATTTGCGTGTGTCTCTTCGTTTCGTGTGCATTAACCTTGAACTGCGTGCTTTAACCTAGGTTTAAGAGTTGTGTCTTGAATTACGTGCCTTGTATTGGTTTACGTATATTTATCTAGGGATTGCGTGCATTTGCATTGAAATCTGTGCATTAGTCTTGAAGTACGTGCATTAGTCTTGAAGTTCGTGTCTTACCTCGTAGATCGTGTCTACCTCGTAATTCGTGCCCTAGACCTAGGAATCCGTGCCACCACGTTGATCAAGAAAGAATCCTACACAAAGCACAAGACAATAAAATAATCCTACACAATCCACTAACTATTATTATAATCCTAATTCAAATCTCTACAAAATCCACTCACACCTAAATATTATATTTTAAACTCAGTACAAGACAAAATCTCACCAACCTCTAAACATACCCTGTATTCTATTCTACCTAAAATCCCTAAATACCCAACATTCTCTTACACACATGTTAAAACAATTCAAAAGATGACACAAAATCAGATTTTTGCATGCATGTTTAATTCAAAATAATTCTAGACAAGTCATGACACAAAAACACTTATCAATGCATAAAAAATTGCCCAAAACCACCTCAATTTCCTCTCATTTTCGACCAAACCACTCATGGCCCATGCTAACATTTCAAAATGCCTCTTGAAGACATAAAAATCAGAATTGCTAAGCTCAAGGCTGAACCCATGCATCAACTTTTGCAAAAAGCCTCATTTTTCTCTCATTTCTCTCACTTTCCTCACATTTCTCTCTCTCCCTCTCATTTTCTCTCTCCATTTCGGTTTTGGCTGAGTTCTTCATCTCCATAGCTTCTCTTCTTCACACCATAGCTAAACCAAGCAAGCCACAAGCAAAGGACCTCAACCGAACAAGCTAGGATGCAAAAATCACTCATGCATGTGCATTGAAGCTTCATTTTCGGCCTAGGTGAGTTACTAAGCTTCCATTTCTTTTCTTCAAGTCCTAACTACATGCATGTACTAAGAGATTTCTTACTAGGCTAGGAAAAATAGAGAAAACCAAGTTGGAAACTCGGCTAAGCAAGAAGAGGAAGAAATTTGAGCCTCAACAAGGTTTTTGTGCATCTTTTGGTTGATTACAAAGGCGAGGGTTAAAAGCTTTTGAAAACTCTTCGAAATTTCACATGCATGCTCATAAATGTGTGTATTTGCTTCTGTACTTGAGCTATATGGTCGTTCATAAGCTTAAACAACCATGCATGGCAAGATCTTGGCTTGAAAATGATGCTAGGTGAAGTCGAAGTGGATGACAGCTCTCTGACCAGTCTGTTCGAGGTAAGTTTAGCTAAGAAAATGATGTTGAAAATGCTTGAAAATTGGTGGGTGACTAGTTTGGACAGTTTTGAATATTCTTCCCAGAAATAGGCCGAAGCAAATTTTGACTCTAAGGTCCTCAAAATGGCAAATCATTAAAATGTGACCAAATCTGGAAATCTGGGAAAATGAATCAGGTTTTGGCAGATGCACTGACCTTGTGGAGCGAACCATGTTTGACTTAGTAAATGTTATCCAAAATGCATGAAAATTGGTGTGCTACTAGAATTTTCAGTTCTGGACAATTTTGTCTGAAATGGACCAAAGCTAAAAATGACTCCAAGGACCTCAAAAATGTCAATTTCTGAAACGTGTGCAAATCTGGACAGTTTTGTGCTACCTCACTGTTTCGGCCATAACTAATGATTCTGAACTCCAATTGATGCAAGGTTTGTTTCTGAGTTTATTTAACTTCTTAAGCTCTAATTTGACATCTTATTCACTGAATTTTGAGATTGTTTGATTATCCTATTGATTGTGGGAAAACAGCCTATTGCAGTAAAGGTTTCACTTAGTTATATGCTTGGAAAATTGTTGTAACCCCTCTTGTGGTGCTAATTGCTTGGAATTGTGGTGTGGGGATGTTGTGTGGACGGTTTTGAGTACTTGAGGATGTTTGAATTGAATGATGCATGACTTGTGAATGAACTTGAGTTGACTTAGGGTTTAATCACATGGTTAAGTATGAAACGGAAACCCTAATGACTAGGTAGTCTTGCTAAGTGTTGATCATTTAGATATTGTGTGGAAATTATATGCTTAGTGGGCTGCCCGTAAATGTCTTATAAGCTTAAATGTAATTTTGATCATTGCATGTTGACAAATAGGCTTTTCTTGCATCCGAAACCACCACGTAGATGTTGTTGCATGTGAATAATCGTATCACTTGATTACGTGGACTTCGAAATGAGTTATATGGCTTGACTTGCATGTGTTACATGGCTGCCCGTTTAATGTTCATATGACTCTATGTGTTCTACAAAGTGAAATTTCATGTCAAGCATGCCTCGTTCGTTTACTTGGCAATATGTGATCTTGAAATTGCTCGGAGGCAACCTACTTTGTTGTCCTCCTAAAGTGAATTGTTAAAAGATATTCAATGGTTTATTTGAACATGATTACTTGGCTGCCCGTTAAAGTTTAATTGCTTTCAAATGGATATATGAAATGATTATATGTTCTTACAATGCCTTATATGCCAAAATGTCAAAATGTGATCATATACTTGCTCGGAGGCAACCTACTTTGTTGACCTCCTAATGTGAAATGTTAAATGACATAAACGGGCATTGTATACAAGGTTGCAACCTTTCAGTGTGGCATGGTAGTGTTTCACACACGCTGGGCGGCATCGGGCTTGCCGGTGTTACCGTGACTACCATGGTCCAATTCCCTCTCTCGCTTGGCATTTCACCCTCGGAGAGTTGGGTCGTAGGTTTCGGGGTACATCCGGAGTACACCCAATTGGGAGCGATAAGTGGATTATTGAAGTCGGCCGCACCAAATGAATCGAAATTGACATTGAGAGCAAATGCTCACCGTATCCTTTTTACAATGTGTATAAGTACTCTCGCTTGGTTCCTAGAGAACCTCGGGGAGGAAAGACTGGTATTCTTGTTCCTGTGCTTATATGTAAGTACTCTCGCTTGGTTCCTAGAGAACCTCGGGGAGGAAAGACTGGCATTTCTGTTCCCTTACTTTGTATCCGTTACTCGATTTGTTTCTTATAATTGCGTACCTTATTATTTGTAATACGTGACATGTTCTCAAAAAGAGTTTTCATAAATTGAACCGAAAAACGAGTTTCAAAACGTATTTCTCGTTCCCCCTCGCTGAGTTCATAAGGACTCACCCTCTTTTTTATCACAGGTGAAGAAGAACAGGTACAGGTACCCGAGGATGGTGTGCCTAACGATGAACCCCTGGAGTGATTGCCTGTCTTGTGTGCCTTGCGTGATTATGGCTATTTGTGAACTATGCTACTTGAAGACTATTTCTTTTATGTTGCTCGTTGTTTATTGATGTAAATGACCCCGTTGTAATTTGGGTCTAATTCTGAGATTGTACTATCTATAACCGGACAAACTTTTATTTGGTTGTTTGCTTTCGTTTTCTTAATTAGTAGTTATCGTAGGCATTCAAACCACTAGATGAACAATCAACTAAGTTAATTCTATCTAATTTCACTTAGGTGTTCATTTGCAAACTAAAGGATAATAGGTACTTGCATGATAGGAAATTGAAAAATAAACAGGACATAGTTATCATGTTAGGCTTATTAACCAAACGAGACTTTCAAGGTAAACTAGTTAGCCAATCGGTTGGTGTCAAATAGGAGTCCTTAATGGAATTGGATTAATGATTGGAATAATTGAGGCGTTTAGAGAATTAGGTCAAACCAAATAGCCCAATTACAGCCGTTATGCTGCCGATTTACCGAAAAATTTTGGAGTTTAGGCCAAGACGTTAAGTGTTAAATCTTCATGAACGGTTAAGTACGATACGTGACTTGAATGTTTAGATCATACCCCAGTCTAACCTTTATAGGCCGGGTTGGGGCGTGACACCATATATCACAAATCTTTCAACATACCATAAATTTGAAATATTTTGCACTTGTTTTCCTTAATAAACATAAAAAAAGTAAACATAGAGAGAAAAAAAAATTAAGGTGGTGGAGGAGGGCGGCGATGGGGTAGGGTATGGTGGGATGGGGCAGTGGGGCATGATGGGGTAGGGCGTGGTAGTGGAAGGGGGCGACGATGGGGTAAGGCATAGTAGGGTGGGGCGGCAGAGTAGGGGGCAATGGGGTGGGGCAGTGGGAAAGGGAAAGGGAAAGGGAAATGGAAAGGGGAAATGGGAAAGGGGAAAGGGGAAAGGGATTTGAGGGGATGGGGGAGGGCGGGCGACTTTTATAGTTAGGGTTAATTTTTTTTTAATTAATTTTTTAAATAATCTTAATTAGGGTTTTGTATATTTTTTTTTGTTTTTTTAGTTTTGGTTATTTTTTTTTATATGTTTTTTAAGTTTAGGTTATTTTTTTAATTAATGTTTTGTATTTAGGGTTTTTTAATTAGATATATTTTTTTTAAAATTAGGGTTTTGTTTTTTTATTTTTTTAGTTTAGATTTTTGGTTTGGTTAACTTTTTATGTTTTTATAGTTTTTTTATTTTTTGTTTTTTGTTTTAGTTTTTTTAGTTTAGGTTATTTTTTTAATGTTTTTTTAGTTTAGGTTATTTTTTTAATTATATTTTTTAATTAATGTTTTGTATTTAGGTTTTTTAATTATACATTTTTTAGCCTTTATATTTTATATGTTTATTTTTAGTTTTAAATTTTTTTAATGGTAATTATATGATTTTTTATCGTTCCAATTAGGCTTTTTTTTATTTATTTAAATTAGGCACTTATATTTTTTTAAAATAATGTATTTGTATTAGTTTTTATTAAATAAATCAACCTAATTATCAATTTTTCCTTTTTATGGATTAGCAGTTATGGAATGTATGGACGGAATTTCGAGGGGCCACAATTTCATGCATGAAGATGATAAGGCTTTATGCCGGGCCTATATCGCGATTAGCGAAGATCTTTTGATCGGGATAAACCAAATATCAGGAACAATGTGGAATTGAGTTTTACAAAGATATGAAGAGTTTCACCCTCCCAACAATCCAAGTGAAAAAAGAATAACGAAGAGCCTTAAATCCTGATGAACGCAAATAAACCAAAAATACACAAAATTTGCCGAATGTCTTGCTCAAGTAAATATGAGACCAATAAATTAATTTTAAATTGAATAAAATGAAGAACAAAAAAACAAATATAAACGCAACACACAAGAAAAATTTATTTAATGGGTAAATTAATTAGGGTTTTTAATTAAGATTTTTTTTACGCAGGGTTTTTTTAAATTAGAGATTTTTAATTAGTTTTTTTCAAAATGTAATTATGTAATTAAACTTATTCCTAATTTTTTAAACGTTATCTTCATCACAAATTATTTATTTTTTTGCTTGAAATATTCATTAAAAAAGTTGAGATAATCTAAATAACAATTAATTAAAAAAAAGTAACACACGAGAAAAAATAACACATAATAAATTTATTAGGTAAAATTAAAATTAACATGATATAGAGACTCAATTTTATAGAGACCGTCACTAAATTTTTTTTTTTTACTGGGTCTCTAAAATAATTTTTTTGCCTTAGTCTTTAAATGGATTTTTAAAATTAATCTTAATCTCTATATGAATTTCTAAAATGATTGAAGATAGCCTTAGTATATAGTATAGATAAATACTACTATATGTTGGATAACGTATTAATTCAATGAGCTGACTAGGTAAGGGTGTTTTCCCAAAAAAAAAAGTAATACTGTATTCGCGATCTCTTGCTTCCAATGAGAACATAGGTGCATTCGCTCCAGTATACGCACCCGCAGCAGGCAGTCCCGCATAACGCAGAAATCAAAAAGAACATTCAGCCCTGAAATCTAAAGGGTTTCGTTCTCAAAAAAAAAAAGAAAAAAATTAGGGTTTCGTTCTCCGTGTTTTGCTTGAATGTCATGTAAATGGACGGCGATACCCAAATCGACGTCCATATTTCCCTGTGGATCCTCGAGTTTCTTCTCCGGCAGCCACTCGACGACCGCCTTGTGACTGCTCTTCTCCACACTCTTCCTTTGCCGATCCACAGCACAAGTCTTAAGAAGATTTTGCTCCTCCGCAAAATTGAGTCCGAGGTCGTTTCAAACAGCGTCGTGGCCGAAAACACCCTCCAATTTCTCGAACAGATAGCTGAATTAGACTTTCAAGACAAAATCATCGAAGCTTCTGATTCCTTGAAGTCCGCATATTGCGCTGTAGCCGTTGATTGCACGGTTAAGTTGTTGAAAAGTGATAATAAAGTTTCTGAGCGTATTGACGCAGTTCAGAGGATATGGAGTGGTAAACAAGGGCTGGTTACCGACGATTTATTAGATTGGAAGGATAACATTGAGGCCGCGCTCAATGAACAGAGTATTCCCGAAGATTTGGTGAAGAAGAGTGAAGTGATTAATGCCGTGGAGGCTGTAAAGGTTTACGTTACGGAAGAGAAGGCAAAAATGGGGCCTTCGTTTCTCGAAGTGGTGGCTGAGACGTTGAGGAGGGAGGGCGATGATGCAATTTGGGAACTCATTGGGTTGAGGAAGCGTGTAGGGAGTAGTGATCAACAGACTCAGAACTTGGTTGATGGTGACAACAACAAAGGTAACCTTAGAGACTCCATCATGTTGAGAACTAATGTGTATCTTAGCGCAACAATAAAATTTTCGCAGTGTAAATGAATGTTTAAATTCGAAAAGAAAAATAAGCTGCTGTAAAATAATCCGTAACATGGGGTTGACGCCTCCTCAAACCTGTTGCATAGCACCAGCTTCCTGCAAATAGTGCTCCGTAACATGGGGTTGACGCCTCCTCAAACCTGTTGCATAGCACCAGCTTCCTGCAAATAGTGCTCCGTAACATGGGGTTGACGCCTCCTCATACCTGGTGCTGTTGCATAGCACCAGCTTCCTGCAAATAGTGCTTTTTCTAGAATTAGGACTTGAGAACCTGGACTCATGAGCATCTGCTTCATGGGCTTAAGAATTACTGGCTTACTCAAATATCAACTAGTTTCAAAATGGATAACCCTAACTTATTACTTTAAAAAACTAACTTATAGACCACATTTCATCTAATGTCTCTCATGCAACGGCTCACACAGAGAAAGACTCTATTTGGTCAAGTTGCATTTCCTACTTGTATATCTGTTTACTAGTTATCGGTACTGGAACAAAATCAATTTTTGGCTTTCTGTTACTTCATTTCGCCATACTTGTTCAAACTGTTTAATGTAGCTGATGATTTATTGATTAATGTGCTGCCAAGCGGCAAGCCTGTTGTTCGTAAAGCCTTGAGAGTACTACTATCTAAAGCTTCAAGAGGAGCTAAGATTGCTCTTGTTTATAAATCAGGAGAATGCCCATCAGGTAAAAAGTATGATCTACTGGCTGCACCTGAAGTCAACAAGGTCCAGGGAGAGCTCGAGTCAAGTCCATCGCAACTTCAAGTATTGGTGAAAGATCCTCTTACTGACGCATTATGCCCTGCTGACACTGGAGTATCTGGCAGCGGAATGGAGAATAGGGATCATGTGCCTCTACAAGAAAAAAAAGACGGTGGTAGTCATCTTTCTGATGCATTACAGCCTGCTGACACCGGAACATCTGGCATCGCAATGGAGAATAGGGAGCATGTGCCTCTACAAAAAAACAAAGATGGTGGTAGTTCTCTTTCTGATGCATTACACCCTGCTGAAACTGGAGTATCTAGCATTGCAATGGAGAATAGGGATCATGTGCTCCTACAAGAAAACAAAGACGGTGGTAGTCCTTCTGTTGCCTTCAATGCTGAAATTCTTCAACCCAGAGGAGGAGATGTTGGTAATGACTGCTCCATTCCCCCGATAAATGCACCCAAACCAATCAAAAAGGTGAGAAACAGTACTACCCATATTCTTTGGTACTAAATCATGGTTTATTGTTCTTGTTGCTGCATTTGTTGGAAGTCTCTTGATTAGATATATGTATGTCCTGCTTTGACATGGAGTACTGTTAAACTAACCAAATTAAATGGATTAGTTTACATCCACTTTTTGCCTTTTAAGTTTGTTAGTACGTTAAACTTGTTTTTGCATATGAAATATTTACGGTGTTATATGAATTGTTCTTTACAGCGGAATGATTCAGTCAGTCGTTCTCCTGAGGATTCACCATTTTGTCAGAATGTAATTCAACCTAGGCCAAGGAAAAGGGTTGTTTCTCCTTCGCAGAAAAATGATGTGGAAAAACTAAAGAAGAGGAGAAAAATCAAGAGATGGAGTATTGTGGAAGAAGACACTTTGAGGGCGGGTGTAGAGAAGTAATTTTCTTTAAGCATTTTGGAGTTTGTCTATTGTCTTCTAATGGATACGAGTACAATATTTAGGTTTTTTTTTTCTTCTTTTTTCTTTTGAACTTTTTCTTTTTGTGATCCTTGTTTAGAGCATTCTTGTCTTTGATTCATGATATCATGTATCTTGTAATTTAGGCAATCATTTTATGTTTTGTCCTTTTGAAGGTATGGGAAGGGGAACTGGAAGCTGATCTTATTTGCATATCATAATATATTCAAGGAGAGAAATGAGGTGAATATGCTGTAGCCTTGCTTCTTGTCGACATTTATCTTGATACTCTATTCCAACATATATAAGATGTGATTGTTCTCCAGGTTGACTTGAAGGACAAGTGGAGAAACATGACACGCTAATGATGACTTTTAGAGGATTTTTGCTACCCTTTTTGGAGGTCCCGTTTAGCCTTGCATTTCATTAGCCAATCTGCATTTTGGTTTCCTTTGTAAATATATGTTAACTCTCTTGGAGAATCTGTAGAATACTAGTGAAGGTATGGGAATGGGAACCGGAAGCTCATCTCACTGGCGTATCACATATTTGAGAGAATTGTGGTAAATGTGGTGTAAGCTTTGTTGCTATGAACATTTATCTTGCTACTTTATTAGGAGACTTATTAAATATAATTGTTGTCCAGGTTGATTTGAAGGACAGCTAGAGAAACATGACAATCTAGTGTTAGTTTTGGAGGGAGGAATTTTGCTGCTGTTTTGTGGTTCCCTGTATATAAATTTCTGTGGCTAGATCTAACATACTATACTCACAGAATGGGTATAAAAGTTTGTTTCTTATGATGTGTAGATGAAGTCTTCTCTGTTATGGTCCTTTTTGTGATAAGATAAGAATTATAGTTCGTGTAATTCGTGTTTCCTATATTGTCATTCTCATTTCTCAAAGATAAAAGGGAACGACCCTTGATTATTACCTGTTTTTGTGGTGGAGTTGCAAGATGAAGAAGGGTTGCAGCCTGGACTCAAAATTTAATTGGTCAGAGAAGAGAATTTTTCTCACCCTTTTCTTCCCGGATTTTATAAATTTGGTGATCACAATTTTGCCTCTATTTCGCCACATCAAATTAAATCAAACTAAGTCTTGTCCTATTAGGTGGGATCGACTATATGGATCATGCGACGCTATGCGTTCTTGTCGAGAGCTATTTTCTTTATAAATTTTATACACGTAAAGTTTTGTCTAATTGTCTTTGTCTAAGTTATTTTAGGTCTACTTTTGTCTCTTTTCTGATGTATTATTTTTAAATTTTTGCATCTTCTAACAAGCGTTTTGATAAGTCGTCTCTTGATATGGTCAAATCATTTCAAACGATTTTTTCTCATTTTATTTTAAATCGGGGTCACTCTTACTCTTTCCTGTATCACTTCATTTTTAATCTTGTCATTCTTAATTTTGACATACATTCATCTCAATATTCTCATGTCAACAACTGATATTTTATGAACTCTATTTCGCCACACCACGTTGTATATTTTTCTCCAATCGAAAGAGGCACCAATGAACAAGAACTCAACAGAAATAACTGATATTACTTTCAGCCAAAAAAAAAAAAAAAGAAAAGAAAATATAAAAAAGGAAGAGTTGTGGGCTGGTTCTTCTTCCTATAGAAATCAATTAAGAGCTGGCCCACAATTAGGCCTGGGCTTTAACCCAGTCTGCCCACGGGCTCATATTATTGCTGCAGACTTATCAACCTCGTACAGTTTACTAACTACTATGTGCTGTCTCCGACATTGAACTTAAACCTTAACCAACCCTCTCTCAATTCGTGAAGTTTTTCAAACACAACCTCCATATAATAAAGGCATGGAAAGACACGGAGGAGAGGTCTCACATTCAGACGATTATTATATGTCTCACCAACCCAACTGGAACTTGGAAAACCACCGTGAGAATTTCTCCGGTGACTTCCACCAACCCCAACCCCAACCCCAACCCCAACCCCGCTCAATGGGCGAGGGAGTGGACAGTAATTCCAATCATTCTTTACCTTTTTGGTGCCGCAAAAGACAATTTTCTACTGGTACATTTAAAATACTCTCTTTAATTGTATGCTCATCTGTATTTGAGTGTCAGATAATCCTTCTTCTACTAAGTTAATTAACCTTGAATTAACTGCATTTGAATTGTAACTTTACCATTGCGCCAATTTGAATCAAAGTTACTAGTTCGTGTGATTACGCAATTACTAATACTTAACCTTTCGTTAGATTGTTCTGATGGTGGCAGCTTTGTAAAGCTCTATGTTGTAGGAGTTCCAAGAACAGCAACAGAAGAAGATGTAAGTCATGCAATCTAAAATGCATAAAAAACATAATCGAATGCTTTCATCAAACTAATATACAAACCATAGTTTCAGAATTTTAGCTTACAAGTATGGTCATTTGTGTTTCTTCTATTGGTGGTTGCAATTTCTTACGTCAGATTCGATCTGTTTTTGGTGGGCATGGGCATATTGTCGAGGTGGTGCTTCTTAAGGATAAAAGGACTGGTCAACAACAAGGTAACCACAAAATATATTCTCTTCATATTTGCAATGAGCTGGTGCTTTAAGTGAGTGATATTCAGCATTCTTTAACTAGCAAACCAAGTTATCCATTTTGCATTTGTTAAAGCTTATATGTTTATGTGTTTCCTTTTATGGATGCGTTCTAGGAGAAAGCGTGCAGACTTTTATGTTGTCCGATATGGGATGATTCTTGAAGACATTTAGTTTTCCCTGTTTTGTTTGACGAAGTTCATTTTCAGGCTTCATTGGAAATTAACATGATCAATCTCTACAACTTGCACTATAATTACCACTACATACAAGAATATAATCTCTTCCCCTCCCGGCCCATTTGTTATTGGATGTAACATGCATACCTACGTGTAACACACACACAAACATACATGTATTCATCTTTACTTTTATCCATTTGTCTCACGCTGCCTCGTGAAGTCTCCCACATGTAATTTTATTGTTAAGTAGCCAAAATTCCTGATTTAATTTTTCAATATAAAACATTTTTTGTTGAGCTTATCACTAAATTCAGGAGCTTATAGCTGGACCTGCTCTTCTTGTTTCCAAGTTCTGGATGAAGTCTGTTTTAATTTGCTTATATACAACATCTCAGACAAGTTAAGCAGTGGCTAATTATGTGATTGTTTGTTTTGCATGTTACTTTACATATTTTATATGTTTTCATTCCTGGAGCCTCTTGTCACTATAAACAAAAGAGTCATAGAATATTTCGACGTCTTTATGAAAGATAATAATTTTTCAGAAACTTGTTTTGTAAAATATGCAACACTGGAGGAAGCTGATTGTGCTGTTGAAGCGTTAAGTGGTCAGTATGTTTTTCCTGGGGTTAGTCTTCGCATCTCAATTGTTAAGTTTGTACCTTCCAGCATTTGCTTTAGAAAAAGGTATTAAAAGTATGGCGGCTAACTGACATCTATATATTTTAAGGGTGTTCTTCCAATAAAAGTTAAGTATGCTGATGGAGAGCGGGAACGCCTCGGTAATTATCTTATCCAACCGTGGAGATTGTTATTCATTAAGCTTGTCCATCCTGCTACCCTTGTTAGTTTTGCACTTTGAGTCTTCATCCTTCTTATTTCTTTCTTCAAGTTGTTGTTATTCAACTTATAGATTCCCTTTAGAGAAACTAGATAGCTTTTTGCTTAATATGGTATATTCTGTTGAACATTTATTCTATAGAGTTTTCAATTTAGTAGTAGATGTTGTTCCTGTATTTGGTCATTTCTCATAGTTCTCTTTCTCTCTCTCTTCTCAAATTTTCCGTCTTGTAGGGAGCTTCTTTGGTGCACATGTTCACAAATTGTATGTTGGTTGTCTGAACAGACAAGCTTCGAAAAGGGAGATTGAAGAAGTACGCATATTATATCCATTAATCTAAAACACGTGATTCCTTTCTTTTAAAACTTTCCTTTCTTTGAAGTTATTCTGGGATTTTTGCTAATGTAAACGTCTGTAGCATAGGTGCGATGCCCCTAATTTTGCTGCTTTTCACTTGCTAGCTGCAATTTTTGTTCTGGTGCATTTCCTGCAGTTGAAAAATTGAAAACATGTAGCCCATTCTTTATTTATTCTTATGACAGTTTCATGTGACATTAAATTCTGAATTTTCAGTTTCATCTGTTAAGTAGAAGTTTTGAATAACATTTGAGGTACCGCATTCTTTGTTGGTTGGCAGAGACGTGCTGTACCTGATCAAATTTTTGGGTTGTCTATAATATAGGTGCTTATTTGTTGTTACCAGGCATTAGGGCATTCTGTGGTTTGTTAGGGGTTCCAGGATCAGTTGCTTAGTGTGTTTTGTCGCTTCCACTAGTGCTAGATTATGATTTAGTTGATTGCTTTGGCAGATATTTTCCCCATATGGTGTTGTTGAAGATGTTTTCATTGTGCGGAATGAATTGAAGCAAAGCCGTGGTATGTGACAGGAGTCTCTGTCTCTATTTGTGCTTAAACATGCCAATAATTCCTATGTGATTTTCTCGTTTTTGGTATTCTTTACACAGTCCTAAAGCTTTAAAGCTTATATAAATGTTGAATATAACAGATTTGCAGCACATATGCTAACCTTCTTGTGTTGCTCGTTTGTGTGCTCCCAAGGATTTGCATTTGTTCAATTCTCTCGTAGAGACATGGCAGTTGCTGCAATGACTGCACTTAATGGAACATATCTGATGAGAGTAAGGTTTTATAGAAGTTCAATAATAGGTGAAGATCTTCATATGATTTTGACTAATCCATTCTCCATTCATTTCTCTGTGGATCAGGGTTGTGACCAGCCGTTGATTGTTCGATTTGCAGATCCGAAAAAGCCTAGGATAGGAGACTCAATGTAGCTCATCCTCCCAAGAATTATTTTTCCTCTCGAGTAAATTTTATTACATCTACTTCTAACTGTTGCAAGTCTTTCTATGTCATGTATAAGCACATTGTCGAAGCAATGTTTTAGAAGACCCTGTACCATCTACTTGTTGAAATTTTTTCACCTCATCTAACTGAATATAAGTACATAGTACAAGTAGAATAAAAAGTGATAGTATCAAATCACTTCTGAGGTTCATGCTATTGTTTGTAATAGCACTTAGATTGTGGCCATCTGCTTTGAAGATTCTAAAATACAACATAACCATATGATAAAAAAAAAAAAGAAGAATTTATTAATATCATTTGCCTTCTAAGATAGTGAGCCATGTGAGGGCCAAAATCTAAAGCTGTAAGCCAAATAATAGGTAATCTAACCTATACAATTAGTTACTTGCTGTTCTCGAACTTTTCTATCTGGGCCGCCTGCTCCTAAGCTGTTTATTTGAACTTCGTTTCCCTTTCTTATGCATGTCTTCCAACACATACACACACAAGTCAGCACCAAGAGGAACGTGGAATACCTTTTTCCTCTATTTTGATGTGAATCCTCAATGTTTGGTTACTGCTTTGAATAGCTTCTTTTGAAATTAATAGTTGGTTTGATGTCTGATTGAACGCTATGACCCGTTTCAAGTTTTGAGGACTTCTCTCATTTAGTTTCTTGGTCTTTGTGTTTCTGTTGCAGGCCGAGACCATTTATCAGTGGTCCACTGGGTGGACATTTACAGCCTAACAATTCCACTCCATTGAATCAAAGAGTTCCATCATCATCCCAAGTTAGTACTCATATTAATGATGCCTTGTCACCCTTAAGCATATTGATTAGGTTGGTACTTATGCCACAAGCTGGTTGATGATTTGGGCTGTAAACGTATTTTATACTTGAAGTTGAGGGTTAATTTTAAGTTTAACAAGTAATTAACAAGTTTAATTAGAGAGCATAGTAGAATGCTCTGGTTTCATAAATTTCACAAAATGATATGATAGGTTTTGCACGTCTTTTAGGACAGCTGAATGTTGTGTATAGGCAGGTCATCATGGGAGCTGTTGAATTGGTTTTTCCATATATGTCATGAGTCATCTTCAGTCACTAACTCAAAACAAAAATGAAGTAACTTATGGTAGTTTGCATTTTCCTTATGCGGGTTGCTCCAGTATATTTGATTCAAATTTTCCATTATTCTGTAGTCTCCACAAAGCAAGCCTCAAGGAGTATTGTTCAGTTGCCCTGCATCAAATCAAGTTCTTCCTCCATCTACATCTGGTCATGAAGTATCCGGTGCTGCTGAAATGGAAGACTCTTTAGATTGTATCTGGAGTGAACATATCTGCCCTGATGGATATGCATATTACTATAATTGTGTAACATGTGAAAGCAGGGTAAGAATTGCTGGTTTTTAAGAGTATTTTCAACTTTCTTAATTTTTAACCTTAGATGAAACCAAATGTCTTGTAAATGTGACAAATAGTGGGAGAAGCCTGAGGAATATGCACTTTATGAACAACAACTTGAAAAGCTGGAGCAGCAAGAGAAGCAACAGCAAACTTTAAGACCGGAAGCTGTTTGTAGCTGAGAACAGGTTCAGCTTCAGTCACTTTCATCCTCTCAGCAACTCCAATGGTCTTCCTCGTTGGCAATAGAGTTCATCTCTCAATTGGTTTGTTCCTTGTCTCACTATATTATGTTTTACTGCCGGTTATGTTTTCGGTGGCTAGATAAAATGTGGTGCATATGTAGGATGGTTCTGTGAATCTCCAGGTAGCATTTTGTTTTCGTTATTATTTGTTGAACAGATCCAGCTAGTGTTGGAGAGTTGATTTTTCATAGAATCTCCAGGAGCTTGGAGGTGTGCAGTTACGCTTGTTAGTTGCTCCAGTTTGTGTCTAGATGGTACTGAGATTAGGTCTCGTAATGTATTATTGATAACTAAGCTAGACGTGTTTGGCTTCTGGAGAGGTTCAAGAGTTTTATGTATAATGTTATCAGCCTTTGAATATCTAATCCTACTACATGTGCCTTTTCCACGAAAATAGATCAAATGGTTAAACAGTATGTATTTACATCTAATTTCTAATTTCCTGTAGATCAATAGTCATAGGACTGCCATGATCTGTTAGAAGTATGCAATTATTAATTTTTCTCCCACCTTTTCCAGCATTTCGCATTCCCCTCCCCTTCCCTTCCCTTCCCTCCCCTTCCCTCCCCTCAAATGAGGGGTAAGGATTCGGACAGATGTTATGTTATAACTGCATGGACAGTTGACCATTGATAGGGATCGACCGAGTCCCTGCGCGATATATGACAATTGTGGAAATCAACAGCTACATGCGTTGGGGCTGCTAGCCGGAGAACATACGAAGTAGCAATCAACTTATGTATCCAAAGTTAATTTGTTTGCTATGTACGACGTTTATTGTGATTACATCATGACCTTCCTGGTGGAAATTATCAATCAGTACCATCAACGTAATCCAAGGAAAGGCGTATAGGAGGAGCTCATGAATAAATTAAATAAAGCAGAGATGGATATATATATATATATATATATAGATTTCTTCGGAATCTTTGGCCATTTTTAATTAAGGGGGAAGATTACTGCCATCTCGTATTAGTCTCCCTTTTTGTTCCTTTTGGGTTGCGTGCCCTACCATGTTTCACGCCCCATATTACTATGTATCATTCATTGAATCAGACCATGTGAGTAAAATTGCATGCATGCCATATGGAAAAAGGACAAGAGAGGAAAAGCAGAAAAAAGTTGTTTGGCTAAAGCCACTCATGCATCTTCATAGCAATTTCCTGCACATTTAATTAATTCTATATTATTTTTAAAGAATATAATATTTCGATCGATCGATGGATGTTGAGAAAGCGATAATCATATCATGACTAAGAACAAATACATAGTGGTTCATGGCTTCCATTTATTAATTACCATCAATAAGTTCCACGATGAATTATCTCTGCCATTATGCACAGACAAAGAAAAAGAGCTGAGACTACTTGTCTAGCTCCCAATTGCTGCAAAGTGGAGTTAATTCAGTAGCTTTAATTACCACTTGCGTTGTAAATGCATATTAATTCCTTCTGAATTAGAGTACGTAGAAAAAGTAGAAGGCCTAAAATTAACTTGTTTATGCATGGTCATTAGCCAGTGACACAACACAGTATATCTAGCTATCTAGAAGTGTAGAAGAATTTACGTGAAGAAACGAATTTAAAACCCTTCAATAATATTATATTGCATCACAAAGAAGACATGCAAGAGAAGTAATCATAATTAGGGTTTTCTTAATTATGCTCTGGCATCGATATATATAAAATGAAATACCGGCATTATAAATGGTGTTCTTCATCTACGCAAGTACACAAGTGCTTTTATATATAAGATATTGTGAGTGAGTGAGTGAGTTAGGGGAAACATGATGTAAATGGTGATTGAGTGGTTTAATTTGTCGTCTACTCTTCTTTTCTGGTACGGGTACATTAATAATTAATGTCTTGAAGAAGGCCATGGCATCATGTGATGTTATAATTAACAAAGCAGAATGTGGGAGTAGTACTGCAAAAGCGCCTCACTTGTTGTGGCTCTTCACGATCAATATTAAGGTACTCTGTGGAGCTAATTAATTGTGTAATTACAGTTGAAAGCCGACAAGTTGAAGTTGTTGAAGTGGCCGCCGCCGGGTTGTTGATGATCATGATCAGACAAAGCCATTTGCATTGGAAACGCGAAGCCGCTGGAACCTGATGATGATATTGGCCGAGGCATCATCATCGTTGTTGGGCTTGGATGGGTGTGTTGCCCTTCGTATGTTGTCACAACTATGCTTGCATCACTGCAACATCGCTCCACTCTTTTCTTCACATTACATGAAGCACTTGTGCAACGATAATAACTCCTGAAATTAACCCCATTACATATTATGAATGGAAATGATGAGTAATATATATGTGTAAGCTGCTTTAATATTGATTTTAACAAGAAGAAAGAAAAAGGGCATCAACATAGATATATAATGCGAGTAATTAATTATTCAGTGGTTGACTTGTACCTAGGAAAGGGGCTGTTTTTCACAGCTTTTTGTCCGTACTTTCTCCACCTGTAGCCATCTTCCAGATGATCAACCTCGCTCTTTGTCATGAAAGCAAATCTGGCTTCTCTCTGCCTCTTCTGACTCGTTTTCTTGGGTTTCAATCTGTTTCCACAGACCCACAAATATTACAATGGCAAAGCACACGCAAGTCAATAATTTCACAACTTGAGATTTTGCACCACACGCTATCTTAATTTCTCATGTGTCCATAAATTAATAGGGAGCTAGCTAGCAATTATTATTGAAAAAAAAAGAAGAAGAATTGAAGAAAATACAAAACTTACTGCTTCTTGGATTTCTGGTGTTGTTGATCCTCATCTAAAGCTTTGGCGTGCATCTGATCATCATTTGGTGCACCACCACTTGATTCTGAAGAAATGGGTGAAGAGTTGGGCGTTGCTGGCGTGTTAACCACCTCTGATGTCGTCTGAATAGGTTCATTTACAGACGATATTTGATGAGCTGGAACAGTAGTAGCAGATACTAATTGCTGTACTGACATGTCAAACGCTGAAGAATCATCAAAATCTTGCATGCCCAACAACTCCATAAACCCTAATGACCCCTTTTCACCTTCACCATTGCTATAATAATCCAACAAACCTGTTAGCGTATTACTATTACCCTCTAAAAAGTTATCCATAATATAAGATGATTTTATCGGATCTTCCATTTTCACTGCTTCTTTAGTTCTCTCCATAGATGTATATATTGATTGATCAATGATGTGAATTAATTTTTCTTCATATATCAATAGCGCTCTCTCTCTCTCTCTCTCTCTCTCTCTCTCTCTCTCTTAAACTAGCTAGCTAGTCGCCTTTTGTTATATAATATAACCCTACCAAAAGAGGACAAAGTGAAGTAGAAAATAGATAGAAGAGAAGCTAGGGATGAGAGTGGGGTGTATATAAGGTGAAGAGAAAGAGGTATGAACACAAACAACTGAATAGGTTTTGTTTTGTTTTTTTTTTTGTTTTTTTTTTCAGTACAATATAGTGTGTGTAAGATTTTCGAGGTAGATGACCGGGAAATGGCAGTAAAAGCTTGTACGGAAATTAATAAAGAGCCGGTGGCAAAGGCATTTGATAGCTTGTTGGTCCAAGCAAGAGCAGTCTACGCATTCAGATGGTTCGTTTTGACCGGTTAACCAGTTAGTGTGTGAACGCGATCGACTTACACGTGAGTTTTTTTTTTTTTTTTTCTAAACTACTTACACGTGAGTTGATTACGGCATAAAAGGCTCTCTACTCTCCACCATCTGCGTTTTTGTTGGCTCCTACAAAATATATTCTTTTGCTTTTTTTTTTTTTTTCTTCATTTCGGACATCTCATCAACTTTTCATACTATTATGGTATTATCGCATTCATAAGAAATCCAACATCAAATTTCTAATTGATTATTGATAATGTAGCACTAATTAGTTACTAAAGTAATTCTCAATCCGAAGGGTTAATTTAGTGATAAATCAAAAAGGTGATTTTCTTGAAGTGAGTCTAATTAAATTTTGTATTGAATTAATTTGAACTATGATTCATTCGGAAGGAATTATATATTTTTAAATTTTACACTCCTAATATAAATACAAAGAGTTTCTCAAAAAAAAAAAATTCCATTTAGAACTTATACATGATCATCAAAGGAAGCTAAAAGGAGAAAAAGAAAGGCAAAAGAAATGAGAAGCTAGAAGTCTCCCACGGTGTGAAATGTAATCAGAAGTGGGGATCGATAATCTCTTTCCATTTGTTCGATCAAATTCCCACTTTCAACAAAAGAAAATGCCTTTATTCCCCGTACCTTGTGTTTGAACTATTTCCAAATCCTCCCATACCTATGTCTACAACTAAATGTACCAAGCCTATGGTTTTCATATTTGAGTTTAATTCTATCCCCTTCCTCTCTTTTTTCCTTTTACAAATTTTAGGAGGAGAAGGAATATACATTTATCAATCGTGATGACTCTTCAGTCAAGAAATGGAGCTGCTTAACGACAAAAAAAATAAAATAAAAATAAAAATAAAAGGAAAGAAAAAGAAAAAGTGAAGCTGCTTTACAAATCCAAAGTCCCTCGTGTTTCATTAATGATGCAAAATGGGTTGAGACAAATAAAGCCTCTAGTAGGAAAACACAGCAGTTTTAAAGTGTGCTTTGGTAGAACTAGAAATTAATTTCTTGCCCCCCAGTAAACAGCTTTGGACCCCAGTTATTTTTTTGAGCAAAATCCAACTACTATATTTGTTAAAAAAATCAAATATTAATAATTAATGCATCTTCAGCTCGATTCGTGAAGTGAACTGGGCCACGATAAACGGCCCCGGTCAACATCGGCCCATAAATCGCTGCCTGACAGTTGGGCCTTGGCCATTATAAATACCACACGTGTATTTTACAATTATCCAATCTTCTTCAACAGTGTTTACGTGTCACATCATGATTACGTCACCAGCAGATGCCTTTTTTTACGCGGTTTTGGAATATTCTAGCTCAGCTTGCTTCTCATTTACGCTCTCTAGATCTTATATTATCTGATTATGGTCTTGTACTCAATTATTATATCCAATGTGGGGATATAAAATATGCTGCATATTTTTTATACATTAAGCTAGTGGGTGCCATTACCATAATATAGAAATATATTATAGAGACGTATATACGGCAATATGGGACTGTTTTGACCACCATGTTTCTTCAAGCATACGTTTGGAAGCTTAAGATGAAGACAAAAAGTACAACAATAGTACATAAAAAATAAATAAAAGCAATTTTGTCTGGTAATGAAAAGTCGTCATCTTCAGTTCCTAGATAAGTGTCGTGACTCAGAGCCCAAGAATTGACTTGCCTTGCTGGTCTTCGATTCTAGTTGAGGAGTACCCAATGAACCAAGATATAACAACTCATCCTTTATACAACCAAGCATATTCCACGTACATTGGCCATTCACTGAAATAGCTAGATGATGGATGATGATATGAAGACGACACTTGTACTTGTATGCCACAAGGTAGATAGAATTTATCAACCAATACATGCAAATGTCACCTATATAATTAATGAATTAAACACGACATTTGCTCACGTTTCTTATGAATAGGGTCGTGTGTTGTTATTAGTGTTGTGAGATTTTATATCTTTGATGGAACAGAGAAGTACTTTGAGCTTTGAATTGTTGAACTACATATATAATTGCATTTTCTTTTTCCTTTTTGTAGATCGAATATTACATGAGATTAGTTAGAAACTAGCCAAGTAAATTAGAAACCCATGGCTGATGAGTTCCTCCACAATATGAAATTTACGAAGCCACGCGTTTTTCCCCGACGCAGACATCTGATATGGGCATACCAATTATATTGAAACAGTAGAAATAATAAGCATAAAAGAATGCAACAGGAAATTTCTCCAGTTTGCTGTTCAAAGGGATTATGTTGTTAGGATTTTCATGCGAACAAAAGGGATAGGGAACAAATTAGTTATCTTACATTAAGAGAACATTGAGTTATCAATAATATACATATGTAGGCTCAAATACACCATTTATGAAACTATTCGTGTGGATTACTGCAAGTGGGCTATATATAACTCTTGATGGGTCTCAGTTCCAGGCATGCCCAAATACACCCAGAACGAGTTTAATTAGCCACAGCCTATTGGTGATCACCGAGCTTATTCTGAGGTTTGACGGCATGTTTCACATTTGCATTGAGGCTACGAATTGTCAAATCAAAATTCTATTTTTTATTTTGGGGGTCGCCAACAGAAGAAGAATTAACTCAACGAAATGGGTTAAGTCCAGCAGCAAAAGGCCCAAGGCCTGCACAAGCGATATCAGCCAATACCAGTGGTTAAATTTTCTCTCATTGTTCTCCGGAATTGTTTGTAAATAAATAAATGTATGGCAATTGGCAAAATTATGATCAGAATCACAAACCTACCTACTTCAAATATATAGGGCGATTTACTATTTCGTATTACTTCATGATCTCATGCTCTTTTTAACAATTTTCTTTTTATCATCTCTGTTTGGGATAAGTGTTGTTCATTAGAATAATCTTGATAAATAAGTACTGTAGTATATAGTTAATGGAATTATATGATAATAAAAAAAAGTAGAAGATAAAAACATCAACTTTTGAGGTATGACACTCAAAAGTTGAGTGAAATGGTCAAATAGTGATATGCACGTCGTAACCAAAGAGATTATAAGCTATGATAACAATTGAATATGAACTAAATCCTTCACCTCAATTAATCTTGAGACGATAGAATAGAATGATACAAAATTTGTCAGTAATTGAGATCTATGGCAACAATGCACCCATGCCATGCAGCTGGATTTTTGCTAAAATAATGCTGCTACGACGACAATATTAATTATACGAGAAAACACAATAAGGCGAATGAAATATTTATAGAAATTAGAACGCTCGTCGTGAGTCACTACTGATCTTGAGAACCTGTGAATACATTGACCATAATTTGCATCAATTTAATTCTGATTTGTAATGCCAAAATGTAATCAGCCGTGTCCCTAAATAGCCCTTCCAACCCTGTTGATGACTCACCCTGTAATGGTATTAGTTTCTTCAACATCCTGACCTTCCTTTCAAGTTCATTGCAGGGCCTTGTATGGCGTTGTAGACGTGCCCTTCTCTTCATTATAGTCCTTGTACACCTTTTGCTCTTTCTTTTGGCTTGTGCTTCTAAAAATATCCTCCACAGATGATTGCTTGATTTGCAATTCGCCTTCTCAAGATCATCTTGAATATTGTTATCAAGGGAAGCAAGAACAAATTGTTGTTCATGATCAGGACCGCCCATGACTGAGCAAGCTTGCAAGCTACCAAGCTAGAAACAGATTTTAGTATATATGGAGAGTTTAGGGGACTGCTGATCAGAATTGTGTGAATGTTGTTGTTGTTGTTGAAGGCAAAAACTCAAGTGTTTGCCAAGAGAGCCCAAAAAGGGTTTTTATAACTCACTGATCTTTAAAATGGTTGGTGAACCATTGAGGATAATGCAAAAAAAAAAAAATTAAGGCAGCAAATTAACTTGTGGGTCCTGATGACAGATTTCTACGTGTCCTCCCAGTAAGTGGGGGATGGATGAATCTAAGAGAGCCAAGTGTATGTAGAATGTAGAGAGGTTTTGTTGGTTTGTTATGTTTGAGGCATGCATGTTCTCCAACTCAATGCACATGCACCCACATGATTCTAATACCGCCTTAAACCCACCACCCTCCTTCATCACCTTCCTTCCATCTCATGAAAACACCCTGTATTATTCCTCTCCACTTTCCAAATTCAATGCACATACACACACACACATATATATATATATATTTATGTGATATATATTGGGGTCCTTAATTAATTTCTTGATTCCAGCTCAATATACTTGTCATTGCACACGTATTCAATTCGATTTTTAGGCGGCTCATGAGTCATCCCTTATGTTGATTATTATATGACGAATATAAACTAAAGTGGAGTGTTTAGATTTTTGATGTTGGGATAAGGAAGACGATGATCGATCATATATATTAATTCTGACATATGGTTGAACGTCCACATTTAATTTGTTCCATCGGAACATGTCTGGTTCAAAGCATGCCACGGATATTCAGCTTACTAGACAATGGTACCTGCCCATATATAGTGGCGGACTTAGTCGTATAGTGAGAGATTTTAAGATATGCACAAAGTGTTCAATATAATAGTTTTGCTATAAAAAAAACAAAAAAAAAAGATTTTTTTTTTTTTTTTCTAAGGTGAGGATGTGAACATACGCATGCGCACCTACTTATAGGTCCGCCACTGCTCATACACATGCATGCATGCACCTTCTCTGTCCAACTTGAATGCATGCATGCATGTAGCAGATTCTATTACTTCTAAAACACGCAAGTCGCCTTTGCCATGTTTAGTTAGCCTCTTTCAATATTGTCCATCATAATTAAGGATGGTGCTTTCAAATTGAAGCTGTTACATTCAAGTCTTAATAATAATCTTCAGTGGCACCATTTAGGTATCTGTTATGTTGCCAGATTTTTGGAAAACACAAAGGAAAATTAGTAGAAAGAGTACCTTTTACTTAATTAACCTAATTCTTATATGTGACAGCTTGATATTCTCCTTTCCCAAGACAAAACTAGTATATATGAGTAATATTTCAACAACATGCATGCACATGTAGGACGTTTGGACTGGAGGCGGACGACAGAAACAAGAATGAATTTGAGACATATATATGTACATATATAGATATAGTACCAATATATGTATAAATTTGAATGGTGTCGGAAGTCGTCATCGTGGCACTTTACACACTCAGAGGGCATCATTCCCCTCATCCGGGCCCGAAAACAGCTACTTCTGATATATCCTTTTTGTGTTGTGCACCATGTAAATGAACCAATGGGAGCAGAATTCAGAATTTTTATTTAGTTAGGATTAAAAATACACAATTTAACAAATAATTTTTTTTTTTACTTAAGGTTAAATTGAATTTTTTACTTATATTTAAAAATAAATAATTCTCTAACTTACTTTTTCATAACTCTATTATTGAAGCCAGTACTAGGCCCCCAAGTATAATCCCCCCATGGTCGAGAGCCTTCTTCTACTCTGCTAATTGTTGTTGCAATTAAAAAACCATTTTTAAATCTATTGATGAGTAAGTAGCCACCGTTTATCATACAAAGGCTTACAACACATGTATCAAATTGATAAGGCTTTTGGTATAAAATACTTATTGATCTCTTATCCTGGAAGGTATATAAACCATAATTAATCCACGTTATCATGAGCATTATTGCTCTAAATTATGTAATTTAATTGAGGATGAGAATAACCTTAACAAAGTCACCACTTGCAATTTATTCAAAGAAAAGGGAAAAGGGAAAAGGGAAAAGGGAAAAGGGAAAAGGGTAAAGGGAAAAGGGCAAAAGGGTAGGGTGGGAAAGGCCCAAACAAGTGTAGACTTTAGCATGTTAATAACATGGGCCGCCACCGTGTGCTGTGAAAACATGTGTGTTTCAATTCTTAAAGCGTGACCATTGCGTGTTAAGGAACAAGGTGGTAGCAGTAGGCCAGCTGCAGACGTGGCATTTAAAAGCCAACTCCTATCATCCACATGTACATGTGCATGATGATGTGGTCACATGAGAAAATTGTTTGTTTTGCACCACTGGTTATTGGCCTGTTTCTTTTTCTTTTTACTTTTCTGATATTTATTTTCATTCAACTCTTTTGGGCTGAGGCTTCCACTTTGTTTTTCCCACTCACCGCAACTACTTGCTTCTCCTATATATCATCAAGAAAAGCAATTTGTATGGAAGATTAAACAAGGATCAACATAATGGTACGTGGAGTATTTGGAGCTAGTACTATGTATAAGAAATTTGTTCACATATCATGTTTAAGTTTGTTAAAAAGTTATTAATTTTCTCGAATTCAATTTTGATATAATTTGTGTTTGACTAAGTTAAATTATGTCTCCTTCAAATTAAGTCATATATTCCAAAATTTAATACTAACAGTGTGAGCTCAGAAAAGTTTTTAAGAAGTGTTTGCTATCATTAAAGAAAGGGTAAATAGCACCACAACCCCCTATGCTTTAGCAAAAATTCATAGAACTCCTCTGTGGTTTCAAAAGTGCACCGGAACCCCCTGTGGTTTTAAAACTATGCACACGCACCCCCTCCCTAATTTTCCGTCAACAAATTTAACTGAATTATATAAAAAGACTTAAATGCCCTTCAATTTTTATTTTTTTTTCTCTTTTCTTTTTCTTTTTTGTTTACAGACAGACAGACACACACACACACACACACACACACACACATATATATATATAATATACACACGTGTGTACATATATATACCCATGGATATTTATAATTTATACATGTTTATATCAGCTGGTAGTAAAAGGGGGGATAGC